>JARWMC010000015.1:0-2500000 GCA_029959065.1 Colias behrii
ACGATAATCACAAATCCAAAATAATAAAATTACTTTAAGTCAATTTGATTAATGTTGTCAATCTTCGTTGCGTATCGTCCTTGTAGAAAAATGTGGACCATTTTTAGACTGATCGTGCGGGGTGAGGTAAGTGTTTAATTTTGGCGGGAGGCGGAGAGTGTCCGTTCTGTAGCGTTTAGCTACTATTATGTATTCTGTGCTATTAGTATAGTATAGAGTATAGAGCATAGTATAGAGATACAGCCCTGTGCAGTCCGCGGCCGATGTAGGACTATTACAGAAAATGGAAATAAATAACTGGACTATGGAAAGCTATGTGGACAGGTTACTGGGTCTATAGAAACTATGGCGTCTGCCTTTCTAAAACAAAGTTTCTAAAAATATATTGGCAGACGGTGACTCGCCCTCTCACAGATGGGCCCTCTAAAAGTCGCTGTACCTTAGCAACAAGAGGGCAACATGTCGTGAGCAGCTAAGGGTGGAGAGGCGTACCTGGACTTTAAACGACGATCACGCGAACCCTACCTAATCATAATTTTCTTTGTATGATCTGCTTGACCTTGATAACAATATCATGCGCAATCTCGGACACAATCTAGGTTCTAACGACAAGACGGTGCGGGTCTGGTCACTCGGCGACTTCTCACTGGATTCCACTTTACAGCCTCCTTGCTCCCCGCTCTCGCACTTCGCTCTCGGCGATCTAGAGGTCGGTATATTATAATATTTGCTTTATAAATACATCCTACTATCCTACTAATATTATAAATGCGAAAGTTTGTGAGGATGTGTGTGTGTTTGTTACTCTTTCACGCAAAATTTACTGAACCGATTACAATGAAATTAAGCACACATATAGAAGGTAACTTGGATTAAAAAATAGGATAGTTTTTATCCCGGAAATCCCACGGGAACGGGAACTATGCGGGTTTTCCTTTGAAAATGCGGGCGAAGCCGCGGGCGGAAATCTAGTATAAACATAATTTACTGTCATTCATCACACACTACAATGGTCACAAATGTCATGTCACACTTTTTTTTAGTAAATTCCAACCTTAAATAAAAGGGCTTCAACTAACTGAAAAGAAAATGTTTCGTAATTCGATTAAACGAATTCAAGCTTTGGGTATTTTCCACGTTTAATAGAGTAATTATTAGGGTATAGCGCCGCCAGACGACGCGGACGTGGAGGACGCGGCCGAGGGGACAGGCGCGGGCGGGGCGGGCGGCTCGGGCGGTGCGCTGCGCGTTTGGGCCGCGCGCGTGCACGACGGGCCCGTCAACTGCATCGCCGCGACTGACGAGTACCTCGCCACTTGTTCCAGGTGCCGACTCGTCTCTTTCAAAGTTATTCAAGCTAATTTTTCTTCAATTCTTTATGCAAATCACGAGCACACTTTATACCGAAGCGAAACACATTCAATATCTCGAAGCGAAACATTCGTGTACCTATATTATATTATTCTAATAGGGATGTATCATATTTATTATAATATTATGTGTCGCCACATGTGTCGCAGACGAATTCTATAATTTCGCCGTTACAAACGACCTCTTGACTCCGACGACGTTTGTAAACAGACACGCGCAAGTGGTACAGTGGAGGGTTGTATTCCGCAGCGATGGCTCGGTGCACGTGTACCGCGACAGCCCGTCGGGCCCGGCGCGCGCGGCGGCGGCGCGGGCGCACGGCTACCCCGCGCTGGCGGCGCACTTCGGCGCGAGCGGCCGCCTGCTGCTCAGCGCGGGGCTCGACGGCCGCGCCGTGCTCACCGATGTGCAGGCCCGTGCGCTAACCTTCACTTACATGAACCGTGACAGTCAAATATTGGAGAGAAAAAATACTAAAAATAAGAAAAAATATTATTAACCACACAACGCGAAGCGTGTGGGTGTGTTCTACTCTCGAATGATGGCGTTGTGTTAAGTTCACAACATAAAATTATTGTTGAAATACTCAAAATTAGAAATACTCAAATTTGTCTTTATCGCTTGCCGATAATAATATTATAGTAGGCTACTTTTCTGAAGCCGATATTTTTTTTATTTCCCGCTTAATAATAATTGAATTTACATTTCTTCTACTTTTTTGTCTTACGGTTACCTGTTTGTAGTATATTTATGTTACAGTCAAAACCCTAAACCATTCAATAACCTTATTGACTGAGGGTGTCGGTCAATATCCTTATTGACTGATTTTATCTGATAAAATCAGTCAATAAGGATTCGGTTCTGGGTCGCATTTCGCAGGGTCGCAGTTCAAACCTAACCTAACCTATTGAGTCGAATTACATTTAAACTTTCTGTAATGGGCAAGTAAAACTCGCTATTGTTTTACTTGCCCATTACAGAAAGATTTAAGTGTTAAAATCTATTCAGTACGTTGGTTAAAACCTATATTGACTGAATGTCTGCTCTTTAAATCAGTCAATAAGGTTATTGACTGAGGGTGTCGGTCAATAACCTTATTGACTAATTGTACCGGTTAATAAGGTTATTGACTGGTTCAGGGTTTTGACTGTAACATATATATGTTTCTTTTATTGCTATAAGTATTAATTAAAGTTATACCTTTTAACGTGGACTGATATAGTCTGGTATAGAAGTAGCGTCACTGTACGTGGGCGCCGGCGCGGGGGACGATGCGGGCGGTGCTGGGAGTCCGGGGGGCGGCGGCGTGCGGGACGCGCGCCTCGCGCCGGCGCCGCCGCTGCGCGCGCTGCTCGCGACCGACGACGGGAATGCCGTCTTGTGGACACTTGACGAGAACCTCGCCGAATCGACACGGTATTTATCGTTTTAAATATTATACCTTTTTTATTTAAAGACTGTTAAATTCAGATTTTTTTAGTTATAACATTTTACATACAAATAAAAAATAAATGTATTTTACACACCTTATTACAATATTATGTATTTAAAAACTCAATACAACCGTTTTAGTAATAGTTTAAAAGATAAACATAATGATTATTATCCCCTGAATTGTGAGCGAACGTATCGGTGCAATGAGTGCGTGTTATGTGGTGTGCAGCGCGTGGGGCGGGCTGGAGGACGGCGCCACGTGCTGCGCGTGGAGCGGCGACGCGCGCGCGGCGGCGCTGGGCGCGGCCTCGGGCGAGCTGCGCGTGCTGGCCCCGCTCGAGCTCGCCCCGCTGTGCCTGCAGCCCGACGCGCACGACCTCGGTCACTAGCTTTATGATTCTTTCTCATCTTTTATATGTTTATTATTTTGTCGTTTCTGTATATTCTCGTGCATTTCTTTGTGTGGGTGCTATTGTTAAAACTATACCGTGAACGTGAACATTATTTTCTGAAATAAAGCTTTTTATTATAATTGCCATCTCATTCTCGTTTTCGTTTTTTGTTTTCATTTTCCTTATCGTTTCCATTTACATTTGTGTTTCCATTTCTCGCTCTCTTTCACACTCGCTCACTGTCACAATTTTAATTTTTCAATTTTAGGAGTCCTGAGCTGCGATTTCGCTCCTTCGTCCCTATTTTCTGCATCCGAAGATATCGCCCAATGTTACACGTTGGCGACGGGCGGTCGAGACGCCCTCATTAAATTGTGGCGATTGACACTCACCGAAGACGAAACGGTAGGTTTATGTTTTTAATTTTAATCTTTCTCTAAATATAAATCTTAATAGACGCACAGAATGAAGTTGCAATGAACTAAAGTGAGATTCGTAATCAATATCATCATCATCAATACATATAATAAAATTCTAGAAAAGTGGTGTCTGTACAATGAAAATATGTAAAAAAAAATTAGCAGGTGTTATTATTATATCGATCCCAAACCCAAAACTGTAGTTAAAAAAATTTTTGTCTGTTTGTCTGTTTGTCTGTATGTTTGTGCACGCTAATCTCAGAAACGGCTTATCCGATTTAGATGCGGTTTTCACTAATATATTGTGGTAATCTTCATTTAACATTTAGTGTTTATTTCATGTCAATCGGTTCGTAAATAAAAAAGTTATGACCATTTAAGTATTCACGGCGAACATTTGCTAAGGCACAGTGTACAATAGAATTATTGTACACTGTACAGTGTACGATAAAACGTAAGTTATCTGTTATTCGCTACAGTTATTTCTATAAATGTCCAGGTGATCATATCGAAAGTCCCCAAGGGTGGGGGGGTAAGTGGAGGTAGTAGGGGGGAGGGTTCAAATTAGAATAATTATCCTTAGTTCTAGGTAAATTTTATACATAAAATGTCCTTTAAATTATGTCGTATTATATTTTTGACCCCCGACGCAAAAAGAAGTGTGATAAGTGTTTGACCGCTATGTGTGTCTGTGTGTGTGTGTGTATCTGTTTGTGCCACCGTAGCTCGCTAACAGGTAATCCGAATTAGCTATGCGGTTTTTTTGTTAGGCAGCATATTTTCCGACGCTGGTTCTTAGATAAAGTGTATCAAAATCGGTTCATCCATTTATTATACCTAGGTATATAGGGGTAAAAGTGGGAATGAAAAAAACGAATTTTGTCAAATATACCTAAGATATCAAATGAAAGTGCATAACGGGTGAAGTACAGTTAGTTATATTTTTATCCAATTCGGTTTATCCATTTATTACATTACAGCGGTAAAAGTGGGAATGAACAATAATCGAATGTGGTCAAATAATATGAGTATATTATTTGACCACACTAGCACACAGCGGCATATCAAAATATGAAAGGGCAACGTGTGAATACGTTAGATAATACATTACATTAGTAATGTTTTATCGAAATCGGTTCATCCGTTTATTACATATAGGGCTCTTTAGGGGTGACAGTGGTTGGATAAATAAACCAAATGGAGCATCAAACGACAGGATATGTATCGTATACTAGCGGTCCGCCCCGGCTTCGCCCGTGGTACCTACATGTTTACGTTTTTTTTTTTCATAAAAACTATCCTATCTCTCAAGTTGGATCGAACTGCACATGGTGTGCGAATTTTATTATATCTGTTAAGTGAGTCGGTTAAGAATCGAGATACATCATCACTACATAGTATAAAACAAAGTCGCTTTCTCTGTCCCTATGTCCCTTTGTACGCTTAAATCTTTGAAACTACGCAACGGATTTTGATGCGGTTTTTTTTAATAGATAGAGTGATTCAAGAGGAAGGTTTATATGTATAATAACATCCATCAAATAGTGGAGAAGTACTGTTATTTTTGAGGTTTCTAATGTGATGTCGTAAAAAATTACATTTTTTCCGCTTACATTGCAAACGCAGGCTGAACCCTACGAGTTTTATCAAAATAATGTACTAAGTATTATACACATTGAAAAGGTCTACAGAAAAGTCCGCGGTGGTATATGTCTATCTCATATGGATAACCCATAATAACTTTTTTTTGTCATTTACTTTTTACGACAAATAATGGCTAATTTTCGAAGCGATTTTAACCAATACAGCATTAATCCTTAACCAATTAAATACCTTGAATACATTGTTCATTTAATATAGATCTATATGGCCCTTTACACCGTATGATTTAAGTGAATATTTTCGAAGATATTACAGATTTAAAAATTGCGGGACGTAGCGTTTGCGGCGGCACCGGCCGGCCGCCCGGCTATATATTTTATACCCGTGCGAAGCCGGAGCGGGCCGCTATGTTTTTATATACAACGTTCACAGTTTTTCTGTAGTGTATTTAGTATCAGCATTGCACCCGTGCGAAGCCGGGGCGGGTCGCTAGTACATAATATAAGTGTCGCAGGGATCGAGCGGGTCGCTGGAGCTGGCGCGTGCGGTGAGTGCGCACGAGGGCGCAGTGCAGTGCGTGCGCTGGCGGGCCGACGGGCGCGCGCTGGCCAGCGGCGGGGCCGACCGCTGGGCGCGCGTGTGGACGCTGCACTACGACGGCGATGGCGTGGAGGTGTGCCTCATTAACCGACTTCAAAAAAAAGGAGGAGGTTTTTTTTTCTTTTAATGTATGTACAGTGTACACCGATTACGCCGAGGTTTCTGAACCGATTTACGTTATTCTCTTTTTGTTTGATGCAAATGGTTTCGAATTAGTCCCATAAAAATTTCATTCGGGTAGGTCCTGTAGTTTTTATTTTATGAACATTTTAGTCTGATCTCGATGAGATAATTGAAAATCTAGCAAGTAACTTTGATTCAAAAAGGAATTGAAATTTTGTATACGTATGTAAATTGGATAGCGATGAAAAATTATCATGTCATAGGGCTGATTTGATGATGGAATCGGAAGGTGGTCATAGGAACTCGTTTGATTCGTGTTGAAAAATACACTAAAAAGTATTAAATAAAAATAACTGCGTTAAAAAAAACCGACTTCAAAAACGGAAAAGTAAAAAATAAATAAGATTTGATATTATTAATTACTACATATATTATTTAGATGTGCTATATATGAAATAGGTTTGAAGTCGGTGACAAAAACTAAGCACTCAGTATTTAGCCCGTGGAAGCCGGTAAGTTTTACATTGGCTTGGCACCAACATCAAACCTATTTAATAATTAGCTCGTCTAAATAATATGTCGTAATTAATAATATCAAATCTTATTTATTTTTTATTTTCCGTTTTTGAAGTCGGTTTTTTTAACGCAGAATTTCGGTAGGAATCTTTCTCTTTTGTTTTTGTTTCATAACCGATAATAACATTGAAATTTAATTGGAACGATCGAATAACGACAGTCACCATAAACGCGTGCAGTTGCGGGCGCTAGCGGCGGTGAGCGCGGGCGGCGCGGGCGGCGCGGCGGTGGCGCTGCTGGCGCGCGGCCGCCTCGCCGTGGGCGCGCTCGACGGCACGCTCGCGCTCTGGCAGCTGCCGGTGAGGAATGTGTTTTGATGTCTTTAAAACGTTGCTCAGCAATTATTCTTCAAAAAATGTTACGATCGAAGCTCATTGCTGGTCAAAACCACTGTTGACTGCAAAATTCACTCGAAAGATTTCATCAGTCAAAAATGGTTTTGGCCGGCAATGAGCTTTATAACATAAAAAATGATCTGTTTATGTGTAAATGGTTTGTTTATGTATTTTTATTGTCTATTTCTTTCCGTATATGTTTGTTTCTAAAATAAAAAAACGTGTGGCACTCGGGGACTGCCGCGGTAAAGCTATTGCATGCTATGCCTTCAAGCCACACCTCCGCGCGCGTCGGAGTGGGGAGCGTGAGGTTTTTCGTTACTAAATTTCTGGATTCGGTCCCCGCGCTCAAGGCCCGCGATAGAAGCTATGCAATAGCTTAATAATAAATATTAAGGCCCCAGTACAAAATGGCCCATGCTGACCCATTGCAGGCCATTGCCATTGTGTACACGGGGTAATTGTATATGATGGCGGGCAATTGTCTTTCGTGGCGCGCAATCGGGCAGTTGTCGGTTTTTTGGGCACACTTCAAAGGAATCGTGGCGTAGCGTGGCTTGTGGTGTTCACACAATGGGCCATTGTTTAGTTCGTCACCGACCGCTGACCGGAATAGTGCACTTTTTTGTTGCGTACTAGAACTAGAATTTTATTTTTATATTAAAACTAGATTTCCGCCCGCGGCTTCGCCCGCGTTTGCAAAGGAAAACCCGCATAGTTCCCGTTCCCATGGGATTTCCGGGATAAAAACTATCCTATGTGTTAATCCAAGTTACCCTCTATATGTGTGCTAAATTTCATTGTAATCGGTTCAGTAGTTTTTACGTGAAAGAGTAACAAACATCCATACATCCATACATCCATACATCCTTACAAACTTTCGCCTTTATAATATAAGTATTGAGATATAGTATTTGATCGCCTAAAATGTCAGTATCGTGGAGCAATGAAGAAACTTTCAGGTTTATTGATTTATATCAATCTGAGCCCTGTACGTCCATCGCAAGTGGTTCGCCAGGCAGCAATGAGACATGGGCCATTGTGTGAACAGCAATTGATCGTGGCCTACAGTTGTGCATTGTAAAGCGTGGCCCATCACAGGCAATTGTGTACTGGGGGCTTTAGGATCACGATAGAGTAGTTTTCGCTTATAGGAACAAGACAGTTGGCAAGCCGCCGACGACGAGGACGCGGCGCCGCGCTGCTGGGGGCTCGCCGGCGTCTTGCGCTGGCTGCGGGAGTACGTCACCAGGTGCCCCGGTCGGTGAAGATAAATCTGTAATCGTATTTTCTGATGTTTGATTTTACGCGAGTATTATACATTTAGAAATTAAAGACTTTTTAACGGATTTTAAACGCGATTTATTCATTCTATTATTTTCCCGACGTTTTGAACACTTTACAGCGAGCGTGGTCTCCCCGTGACCACGCTTTAATTTCTAAATCTGTAATCGGTTAATATTTAAAAACGGTCTTCGATTCGTTATGGCCACGCCCAGACACAATATCATACTAAAATAAAAACCAAAATGATTTTAACCTCTCAACCACCGAGCGGCCAGATCCGACCGCGACACAATAGATTTTCTATTGTGTCTGTGATTCCGGGGCCTGATGGATTAAAAAGTAAATCTATATATATAAAACTCAAAGGTGACTGATATAGTGATCTATCAACGCACAGCCCAAACCACTGGACGTATCGGGCTGAAATTTGGCATGCAGGCACAGATTAGAGAATAGTTACTTCGTAACAGATACATCACTCCCATACAAAAGCTAAAATACCTACGCTATATTTACCTACAAAATGCGCCGCAACTCGGCTGCAGTAAGAAATGTACTCTACGAACACGCACCGAGAAGCGAGTTTCCCGCGCACGCCGCGTGATTGCGTCATCAAACGAAAACTTTAGGGTTGTACCGAGCGCGTAAATTAAACACAGAGTTGCTGAAACACTTAATTTTTTATTGTTAATTATATTTGTTACATTATACAATAAAAAAAATGAAATCTTATTGATAGTAGTTGTTTCCTTCGGTTTCACCCGCGTGGACCCGCTATATGTGTCTCCTGGATAAAAACACTCCGACACCCGTCCACATCGCAATAACCGGGCATCTTGGTAGCGAGCGCGGGAAACGTGACGCGGGTGCGCAGTCTCGCGTGTGCCAACCAACTGCCGCTTGGGTCGGTGCCGACCTACTGTGCGGTAGGCACTTATAGCGCGACCTTGAGCGAGTGACGGAGGCCTGATGCAGGTATATGTTAGGACGTAGGCATCCGCTAAGAAAGGATTTCCCGAAATTCTTGCGGGAACGGGGAAAAACTGGGATGCACGTACAAAGTCGTGGACGGAAGCTAGTGTAATATGTATAATCTATACTGTTCGGAATAGGTAGAAATAAAATAATTAATGTTGAGGGTAGCGCGTGACGCGATATATTTTATTTAAGACATGATTTTTTTTATTACATTGATCTTATTATTTATTTATTGCACTCTACCATTATATCCACAACTTCATGATCTAAGATCCACAAACACTCTCTCTCTCACACACACACATACACACACACATAATATACTACCTACATACAGATTTATCATTTTTTTAAATGAAATAATACTAATTAACTAATCTAATAATTATTTTAGAAATTTATTGTATACTAGCGACCCGCCCCGGCTTCGCACGGGTGCAATGCTGATACTAAATACACTACAGAAAAACTGTGAACGTTGTATATAAAAACATAGCGGCCCGCTCCGGCTTCGCACGGGTATAAAATATATAGCCGGGCGGCCGGCCGGTGCCGCCGCAAACGCTACGTCCCGCAATTTTTAAATCTGTAATATCTTCGAAAATATTCACTTAAATCATACGGTGTAAAGGGCCATATAGATCTATATTAAATGAACAATGTATTCAAGGTATTTAATTGGTTAAGGATTAATGCTGTATTGGTTAAAATCGCTTCGAAAATTAGCCATTATTTGTCATAAAAAGTAAATGACAAAAAAAAGTTATTGTGGGTTATCCATAAGAGATAGACATATACCACCGCGGACTTTTCTGTAGACCTTTTCAATGTGTATAATACTTTACTAAGTACATACACATTGAAAAGGTCTACAGAATGAAATGTGTACACATGTAAATCTGTATGTAGGTAGTATATTATGTGTGTGTGTATGTGTGTGTGTGAGAGAGAGAGTGTTTGTGGATCTTAGATCATGAAGTTGTGGATATAATGGTAGAGTGCAATAAATAAATAATAAGATCAATGTAATAAAAAAAATCATGTCTTAAATAAAATATATCGCGTCACGCGCTACCCTCAACATTAATTATTTTATTTCTACCTATTCCGAACAGTATAGATTATACATATTACACTAGCTTCCGCCCACGACTTTGTACGTGCATCCCAGTTTTTCCCCGTTCCCGCAAGAATTTCGGGAAATCCTTTCTTAGCGGATGCCTACGTCCTAATATCTTCCTGCATGCCAAATAATGTACTCATTATTTTGCTAAAACTCGTAGGGTTCAGCCTGCGTTTGCAATGTAAGCGGAAAAAATGTAATTTTTTACGACATCACATTAGAAACCTCAAAAATAACAGTACTTCTCCACTATTTGATGGATGTTATTATACATATAAACCTTCCTCTTGAATCACTCTATCTATTAAAAAAAACCGCATCAAAATCCGTTGCGTAGTTTCAAAGATTTAAGCGTACAAAGGGACATAGGGACAGAGAAAGCGACTTTGTTTTATACTATGTAGTGATGATGTATCTCGATTCTTAACCGACTCACTTAACAGATATAATAAAATTCGCACACCATGTGCAGTTCGATCCAACTTGAGAGATAGGATAGTTTTTATGAAAAAAAAAAACGTAAACATGTAGGTACCACGGGCGAAGCCGGGGCGGACCGCTAGTATACGATACATATCCTGTCGTTTGATGCTCCATTTGGTTTATTTATCCAACCACTGTCACCCCTAAAGAGCCCTATATGTAATAAACGGATGAACCGATTTCGATAAAACATTACTAATGTAATGTATTATCTAACGTATTCACACGTTGCCCTTTCATATTTTGATATGCCGCTGTGTGCTAGTGTGGTCAAATAATATACTCATATTATTTGACCACATTCGATTATTGTTCATTCCCACTTTTACCGCTGTAATGTAATAAATGGATAAACCGAATTGGATAAAAATATAACTAACTGTACTTCACCCGTTATGCACTTTCATTTGATATCTTAGGTATATTTGACAAAATTCGTTTTTTTCATTCCCACTTTTACCCCTATATACCTAGGTATAATAAATGGATGAACCGATTTTGATACACTTTATCTAAGAACCAGCGTCGGAAAATATGCTGCCTAACAAAAAAACCGCATAGCTAATTCGGATTACCTGTTAGCGAGCTACGGTGGCACAAACAGATACACACACACACACAGACACACATAGCGGTCAAACACTTATCACACTTCTTTTTGCGTCGGGGGTCAAAAATATAATACGACATAATTTAAAGCATGGGCGTAGCTAGCCATGGGCTCAGGGTGGGGCAATCATATAAAATAATATGTAACTAGAAACAGTACCCGAGGTCTTATCCCGGTTAAATTTTAGGGTTCCAAACCTCAAAAGGAAAAAACGGAACCCTTATAGGATCACTTTGTTGTCCGTCTGTCTGCCTGTTTATCTTTAAACTTTTTTCTCGGGAACGCGTAGAGATATGAAGCTGAAATTAATATTAATTACTAATGTCTACCGTCCCTTGAAGCTGTGAAAAAATCAAACTTATAAACCAACGCAATCAAAAGATACAGCCGTTTATGCTGTAAATTTTCGCAAAATGCGACTTTCGCAAGGGAATCATAACCTACATCATACCTACCGGGTACTTTCCGTGAACACAGAATCTTGAAATTTGGTAAGAAACAACATCTTATATGATAGATAGAAGAATAATTGTGAAAAGTATAAATTTTCTGTAACAACATATAAACAGGCTCATACGCAACCATCGGTGCGCAAGTTCAACTCGCCGGTTTTTATTTCATACAAAATGGTCAAAACTCAAAAGGGTCTGGCAGGGTGTTGTAGGGACAACACCCGGCCTTGTATCAAGAAATAAGTTAACAGTTGTGTCTTCTAGATACTACATGGATGTAGTTAATAGAAGACACAACCAAAAAACCGGCCAAGTGCGAATCGAACTCACGCACCGAGGGTTCTATACAAACACGTTTTTTTTGTTGTTACTTTAAATTTATGCTTTTCGCAATTTTTTTCTTTATCTGCGCTATAAGAAGTTACTTAATACAGATTCTGGTTTCACGGGAAGTACTCTGTAGGTTTTGTTTCTTGGGACCCTTTCGATTATTGAAATTTTTTAGCAAAAGCGGCTGTATCTTTTTGATTGCTTTGCCTAGTAGTTGGATTTTTCATGTTTTTTTTTTTTTGCTTCAAAGGACCTTAGATTTGAGTATTCGATAATGTTTTAAACAATACATCCACGCGTTCCTGATAAAAAAGGTGTTGATAGGCAGACGGACAACAAAGTGATCCTATAAGGGTTCCGCTTTTTTCCTTTTGGTGGTTCAGAACCCTAAACAAAATATGTTTGGGGCTACTTTATTATACAGTTTAGCTTTCTATAAATACAATAATTTGATTTATTAATTTCTTTTTTAACATGAAATATAGTTTAAAAAGTTTTTGGCCAATATCTCAAAAACTATCCACTTTGGGGCAAAAGTTATTAATGTGACCTTTTTTGTAGAGAATAAAATTTCGCATCTTTTCTACCTTGTAAACTTTTTCGTAAATCTGAATGTTTTCCATTGCCCATATTTTTTTAGTATATGAATAGAACGTTTAATGTAGAAATGCCGCGGGCGGCCGAAATAAACTACTTACCTATAAATTTTAAAGAACTTACAGCACATATTTTTTTTTAGTTTGTTGAATTTGTGCCATTATATACTATGCATACCTTGAAATTTTCGATTAAACGCCCAGTAGTCCAACATAAAACGTTCTATAACTCAAAAAGTACGGGCATTAGAAAAAAAATCAAACAAATGCTGTAGTATCTATACTAATATTATAAAGCTGAAGAGTTTGTTTGTTTGTTTGTTTGTTTGTTTGAACGCGCTAATCTCGGGAACTACTGGTCCGATTTGAAAAATTCTTTCGGTGTTAGATAGATAGCTCATTTATCGAGGAAGGCTATAGGCTATATACCATCACGCTACGACCAACAGGAGAGGAGCCACGGGGGTGAAACCGCGCGGAGCGGCTAGTAGAAAATAAAGTGCTCTTAAAAAATGAGTAGATGCATTTTATTGGTCGCGGAAGAATTCTAACAAATACCCGCGGCCCCATCATTAAAGCGGCTCGACGGAACAAAGTGGGGTTTTAGTCGGTAAGAATCCGACATAACCCACGGCTCCTTCCCCGGGGGCCGTGGGTATCTTTGGAAGATTTCCCCACTATAAAAAAAAAGATGCATTTTATTGATTAATCAAATATTTTAAGAGTTATTAGCCAAAAACGATAAACCGGTTCATTAAATAGGCCATAAATCGTAAACGGTAAGTTTTACAAAAAAATTTACTAGGTGAAAAAGATGCGAAATTTAATTCTCTACAAAAAAGTCATAATATTTTTTTCCTAAAGTAGATAGTTTCCGAGAAATCGGAGAAAAAGATTGCGTTTGTTTACGCATAAGATAAATCATACCAGCTTTTTGTTTTGATCGCATTTTTTTATGTCTACTGATGACTTTTGAGTGTGAATTTCTTACAAATATTAAGTATATAGTTAGTACCTAGATAATTTAGTTTTTTAAATTTGGTTAGGTACCTTCCAGGTCAGAGCCAGGGTGGGGCAAGCGCCCCACCCTGCCCCACCGTGGCTACGCCCATGATTTAAAGGACATTTTATGTATAAAATTTACCTAGAACTAAGGATAATTATTCTAATTTGAACCCTCCCCCCTACTACCTCCACTTACCCCCCCACCCTTGGGGACTTTCGATATGATCACCTGGACATTTATAGAAATAACTGTAGCGTATAACAGATAACTTACGTTTTATCGTACACTGTACAGTGTACAATAATTCTATTGTACACTGTGCCTTAGCAAATGTTCGCCGTGAATACTTAAATGGTCATAACTTTTTTATTTACGAACCGATTGACATGAAATAAACACTAAATGGTTGTTAATCATATCAATAGATGGCGCGCGGTGTGTCCCTTCAGACACATAAAACTGAAAGAATAGAATAAATTCGATTGCTCTGGCGGGTCACGAGTGGCTGAGTTGGTCAGGCATCCGCCCCGGAATGGCGCGAAAGGATGCGGGTTCGAGTCCCGCCTCGTGATAGAATTTTTTCTATTATTTATAAATTTATAGATTTTCTTTTTTGTATTGCTTATGAACTTTTGTATATAGTGTATCGGGAAGGCACAGGCTCCTGAAACACAGCGAAAGCTATATGTATCAGGAGTCTGGGGTCCTCTTTTTTGTGTAGTGTATACCTACTTGTTCAAGAAATGAATTTTTTTATTTATTTTTATTCAATCGGCCTATGGGATTGGTGGGATGAGCGGTATTAGAATTCGTTGTTCTGACTCGAGATATTGCAGTAATCACGCGCGGATAGCGTTTTGTTTAATTTGATACGGAGTATCAAAAGCACTTCTCGGGAAGTTTTGGTTGCTTCTAATTGTTGTATATTTAATTGTGGTAATCATAACGCCACGGTTGCCAGTACATAACGCGAGAATTGTTCGTTATATGAAACAAGTACCTATTTAATGGCGACGTAGTGTGCCTGGCTGTACAACGGTGGTGACGTACATCGTAAATTGTATCCTTTTATATAATCTTTTGTTTAATCTATTATTCCCGTAAATATAGTTTTCCTGTACCCCATTGTCTTTAATCTGTATATATTAAGGTTATTAACACAGGTTAGGGTTACCACGTTGCATATAAGAGGTGTACCTAGGGTTTGATCTCGGTAATATTTAATTATTTAATTATTTGGAAAGTGCGTAAGGATTTAGACCGACGCCCTTGGTCAATAACCTTATTGACTAATTTTACCGGTCAATAAGGTTATGGACTGGTTAAGGGTTTTGACTGTAACATATATGCTAAATGCTAATATTATAAAGCTGAAGAGTTTGTTTGTTTGTTTGATTGATTGATTGAACGCGCTATTCTCAAGAACTACTGGTCCGAATCGAAAAATTCTTTCGGTGTTAGATAGTCCATTTATCGAGGGAGGCTATAGGCTATATATCATCACGCTAAGACCAATAGGAGCGGAGCACTGCGAGTAAAACCGTGGAGCACAGCTAGTAAAATATAAATGAATGTAGGTGGTGCCACAAGCGCGCGCGAGGAGGCTGCGCTGGAGCGGCGCGCGCGGGCGGCGGGCGCGAGCGGCGCGCTCCTGCTCGGCGCCGCGCTGCGGGACGCCGCCGGCCTCTTCCTGCGCTTCGGTACGCACGTACATTCCAATGTCAATGATTCTATTTTTATTATTATTTAGGTATTCTAATCAAACTCGAACTCAAACTTATTTTTTCAATTAGACTTCTTCTAGAAGCACTTTTGAATCGTCATAAAGTATTTTTTAAATCAACAATCGATTCGGAAAGCTATATCTATGGAGAAGAAACGACAAAAAACATAATTTTACAAAGATATATATTGCTGCATTTATCATAATATGCCAAAGAACTGGCCTGTGGTTCTTGACAACCCCCATGGGTTTTCATCTTCTTATTTATTATATTTGTGGTATAGAGGAGATCGAAGGCGACGCGAGCGCCGAGCCGGGCGAGCTCAGCGCGAGCACGCGGCGCCGCCTGCTCGACGAGCTGCGCTGGCTCCGATGGATACACAACGACGCGCCGGTATCAATATATTTTTTAACGCAAATAGCGTAAATAATTCGAATTATTTTAAGGAGGTAAATTATATTGTAATTTATACGAGCAATTCTTGTTTTTAGGAATCCCAAAAGGCAAAAACGGAACACTTTGTTGTCCGTCTGACTGTCTGTCTATCAAGCTTAAATTTATATCGAACACTTCTGTTTAAAACGTATAAGCCAATGCAATCAAAAGATACAGCTTTAAATGCTGAAATTTTTCGCAAATTTCGACATTCGCAAGGAAATCAAAACCTACAGGGTTAGTTCCCGTGTAGTCCGTGTACACAAAATATTTTTAAAAATTTTAAACTTACAACTCTTTTACTCATGAACGCTTACATGTATTAAATTAATATTCACACCAAAACTCAAGTCTATACTACCTTTAAGCTGTAATAAAAACTTTTATTTCAACGTAATTAGAAGAAATATTCGGAAACTTTCATCTACTTGCAACTTGCAAGGTTATCAAAACCTACAGGGTTAGTTCCCGTGTATACAGTCTTTAAATTTGGTTAACATTTTTCGCTTATAACTTTTTTATTTATAGTTCTACAACAAAAACTTACTGGACCAAAGTTGTAGAGAATTTAATTTGCAACAAATAATGTTCACAATTTTTTTTTATCGGACAAATAGTTTAAGATATATATCGTAAAAACCATTTCAACCGCTATTTTCAAGATGGCGGCCGTGGGACAAGGGTGGCGACCCCACAAACTTGGTTTTAGCTTCACACTGATCTATACACATCAAAAAAAATAAAATTGCGTCCTCTAAAAAACGCAACCCCAAATGTAACTTTTCAATGGACTAACATATTTTATTGAATTTGATATTTTTGGTTTTACGGCATTCAAAATATGCTTTATAAATATTCTTTCAGATGGCGCGCGGTGTGTCCCTTAGACACATAAAATTGAAATAATAGAATATATAAATTCGATCGCTCTGGCGGGTCACGAGTGACTGAGTTGGTTAGGCATCCGCCCCGGTTTGGCGCGAAAGGATGCGGGTTCGAGTCCCGCCTCGTTTTTTTTTTTTTTTTTTTTTGATGTTACATATCTGCAATCAGTCAGAAAAACTATAAGCAGATCGGTTGAAATGTGTGGACGATTGGGCGAAGCTAAGGCCAGTGCCTTAGTTCGTCTTAATTAGGTAGCACGTCGGCTCTCTTCAGTCTTTGTATAGCTTTAGGCTGTAGGAGTATGTGTGATAGTGGGTTTGGATGGGATGTCAAACGATCTTTGTATTTAGTTGTAAAGCGATTTGCTTCTTCTGTGATTGTAGGCATTTCCAGATATTCGTGGATTTCTGTATTGCGGGCGTACCATGGAGCAGCAGATATCACTCTGAGAATGTTATTCTGTGTTCTTTGTAGGCAGTTTATATTTGATTTGCTGGCTGATGACCACAACTGGATTCCATAAGTCCAAATCGGTTTAATTACAGAGCAGTAGACTCTTAGTTTATTGCTCAGGGATAGACTTGATTGCCTCCCAAGAAGCCAAAGTAAGTTTCTGAATCTGAAATTCACTTCATTTCGCTTATTTTTAATATGTTCTTTCCATGTCATCCTTCTGTCCAGATAGAAACCCAGGTATTTGACACAGGTTGATTGTGGTAGGGTGTTGTTACCTAATTTGGGTGCTGGGCAGTTTTCGCGTCGTAAAGTGAACGTAATGTGGTGAGATTTTGGGACGCTAGCTTTTATACGCCACTTGTTTAACCACTCCTTAGTGTGGTCAAGTTGAACTTGCAGCAAATTACTCGCCTCCTCTGGATTGGTGTTGCACGCCAGAAACGCTGCATCATCAGCATACGTCGCTATTGTAACATTTGGTAGCTGAGGAAGATCGCAGGTAAATATATTATATAAAGTAGGACCAAGAACCGAGCCTTGGGGTACTCCGGCATGGCAGCTGTGTAGAGCAGATCTTGCGTCTCCTTGTTTCACACGAAACATTCTCTCTCTAAGGTATGAGGCCAGTAAAGTATAGAAAAAATGTGGAAGATGTTTTTTAATCTTGTACAGTAATCCTTTATGCCATACACGATCAAATGCTTGTTGGATGTCTAGAAAAACAGCCGAACAGTATTCTTTTTTCTCTAGACAGTGTCTCACAGTGTGGTAGACTCTGTGAACTTGTTCTATTGTAGAGTGTCGCGTACGAAAGCCAAACTGGTGATCAGGAATAACTTCGTCAGAATCGATGAATGAACGTAGCCGGGTAAGAGTAATCCTTTCCCACAATTTACTCAGAATCGGAGTTAGGCTAATAGGACGGTGAGATGAGGCGTCGTTGACTGGCTTTCCAGGTTTGTGTATCATAACTACTTCTGATATTTTCCAGATGGTTGGTACATGAGATGTTCTGAAGATTGCATTAAAAAGGGAAGTTAAAAACACGATGCACTTTCTAGGAAGCTCTTTGACAACCTTTGGAGTAATCAGATCAAACCCAGGAGCCTTTTTTGGGTCTAGTTCGGCTATCTCTTTCAATAATTCCCTTGGAGCAGTAGGTCTTATTGGTAAAGAAAGTTGCAAATCTTGATTTAGAAAACAATCTATTTCAGGGTCTTCAGGGGATTCCGCTTCATTCGGCTTGAACACTTCAGCGAGATAACGGGCAAATGTCTCTGCCTTTTCTGCTTCTGTACGAGCCCACGTGTTCCCGTTCCGAATTGGTGGAGAACACTGTTGGGGTTGTGGTAATATTTTGGTGGCCTTCCAAAGGGAATGTATTCCATGAGCACTAGGAGACATGTTTTCTAATCTTTGTTTGACGGAATCGTTTGTAGTTACACTAAGAAGGTTTTTAAGATCTTTAATTGATTTATTTAACCGTTTTTTATCCTCGCTGTTACGAGAAAGCTGCCAAACTCGTCGAAGGCGACGCTTTTCTCTTATTTTATCGCGTAATTCGAGTGGAATCAAAATATCCGTATGTGACTCTTTCAGGGTAGGAGTGCTTATCCACGCTGCCACTTGAATCAGGTTGGTTATATAAAGTGATGCATGCTCCACGTCTTCAGCAGTTTTAAGTGGGAGCTTAAGATTAACATTGTCTTCAAGGTGTTTACGGAAGCAGTTCCAGTCTGTTTTTCTATTAGTTAAATACGAGCTCTGAGTGTCTCGGAATAAGGCAGTTGAACCCACAGTCAACACTACTGGTGTGATCGGAAGATCCATCTAGACTCGGTATAGGTATTCTGTTGACATATACCTTTAGTTATAAAAAAGTCTAGAAGATCGGGTGTTTTATTTGTGTCTGTGGGCCAATATGTAGGTTCTCCTGTAGACATAGTAAGCAGATGGTTGGCTTCAACACTATTTTTCAATTCCCTGCCTCTGGGAGTTACCAGTCTCGATCCCCAGTATGAGTGCTTTGCGTTCCAGTCACCGCCAGCTATGAAACGTGCTCCTAATCCTTTGAAGAATTCAGTAAACAAATTCTCTTTAATGATATGACGGGGTGGACAGTATATCGCTGAGAGGATAAGTGGTCCAGTTTTATCATTTATCTGTATGGTTGTAGCTTGTAGGTAGGTGGTTTCACACGGACCGAGAAGACAATGTTTTATATTATCTCTAATTACGATTGCAGTCCCAGCATGAGCTCCACCGTCAGGGTGCGAAGTGAAATAAACACAGTATCCCCGAATGCAGATACGCGATCTTGACGTAGTGTGGGATTCTGATATAAGACAGACGTCGAGCTTGTTAGTTCTCATGATAATCTCAAGTTCATTAGCATTAGGAGCAAGTCCATTGATATTCCACGTGGCAATACGTAAGCAGGTCATTTTGAAAGTTTTGAGATGAGTGTGGTTATAAGTCCTACGAGAGAACCTATTTGTTGAATTAAGAGATCCATTTTCTCACTTTGTTTGGCAAGTATATCTTCTAATATGGAATTAGATTGTTGGACGGTTTGAGGTTGTTGCAGAGGGGGCGGTGTACCTTTGACGACATTAGCGTATGTGTTATTCCGGTTGTTACTAAACTTATCAGAGTCAACGTGGTTCTGGGCGGTGGGTATACTAGCGAGATTTGTCCTTTCTCTTGGTTTTGTTTGAGAGGAGAATTTGGAGCTATGCGTAGGGATTTTGTTCCTACGGGCTAAAATTTCTTTATATATTTCACAGCCTTTGTAATTAGCAGGGTGATCACAGGAGCATAAGGCGCACTTAGCTGGAGTTGATCTATCTTTCTTTTTGCATTCGGAGGTTTTATGGCCTTCACCACATTTTACACATCTAAATGGTCTCATACAGTTATTTTTTGAATGACCATATTGTTGACAACGTTGACACTGGACAATAAATTTTGATTTACGATGGTCTTCAATTTTTACTTTTTGTTGGGCAATATATTCAATCTTTTTTACCAAAGGGTTGTTAACACTTGGTTCAATATTGACGAAAAACGTCGTTGTTGGTTTCTTATCTGGGCCATATCGCGCATTGATAATTTCACCTCTTACTTTATTATTGGTTCCTTCAACAGCTTTAGCAATAGCTTCAAGCGGAGTGAGATGATGCAAATTCTTAATGACAAATCGATATCATTTTGCGTCTTTAGGAGTAAAAGTGTGCCCTATGAGGCCATTATCTCTGAGAAGTTGAATAATTTTCTTGTAGTCTTCTGAAGTCTTAATAAGTACGTGAAGAATATTTTTGCTTATTAATTTCAGTTTATATTCTTCTTTATGGCTAACTGTTTCAATGAGTTTAGTTAATTCGTTAATATCTTCTATGCCACTCAAAACTATAGGAGGCGGTTTGCTAGGCTTAAGGATTTTTGTAACAGTAATGTCCTCTTTTGGATCGAGTGGTAGGTTACCAAACCGGTTCTTAGTTACAGTTGTAGCTTTCTGTGGAGGAGATTCACTCATTTTTCTCTTTTTATTGCTACGAGGCAAAGGCACACGTTGCCATGGTGGCGGGGCAGGGTATTGCGAGACAGATTCATTTGTAGTAATTTCATCAGATAAACATGATTGTTGAGCTTCAACTGTTACAGTTGTGGTTTTTGTTGACTGTCCCCTATTTAGTTCAGTAAGGGATGAGGAGCGTTGTCTGCTAAAATAGCATGGGTTGAGTGCTTGTTGCTTAAGTATTTTGTGTTGTGGTTGTGTTAGTTTTTCGGGGTTGGTGCTCATTTTTGTTCCCACGAGTAGGGTCGATAAAATAGGTCGCTCACAGGGTAACGCCCATTCCTGTGAGAAGGCACTCTACAACGATGTGAGCCAGGTCCATCGAGGTTTGCGTTAGCGACTGAAAACCCACAGCCATCCATCCTTTCAGCACGGTCACACCTTAGGATTGGGGTATTTTTTTTATAAGAGGTTGTCATCCTCGCGACACAGGCAGTCAAGCCAAGGTCCCCGTTCTAGCGAAACATGACCACTAGTTTACGGGTGTGAAGGTCATTTCCTACCTCCAGCATTGCAAGCTGTTAAGCTTGAGTAGGTTAGTTGACCGCCGCCTACGACTCGGCGTTAATTGCTCATTTGGCACCACCCAGGGGACACGTGTAGGGTGGGTCTTTAATAGAAAAGGTGGTAAGTCCTACGGACGCGAGCAACTTTGTCCCCCAAGTCCCGCCTCGTGATCAAATTTTTTTATTCTTTATAAATTTATACATATTTTATGTACAATTTTGACTTACCTACGATTTTATTATAATATGTATTGTTAGACGTAAATTTTGATTTAATATTTTTGTGGATGAATAGTTGTCAATGTAGTGTCATTATTTCATGTCTGAACATGCTTAGCTGTCGAATACTATAAAAAGCCGCTTTCCTTTGACTCGTGGCGCATTCGTACGAATCGTGCCTAGGGGCCCAGACGTTGTTTATACGACGTTTGACCCAACTACCCTCACTTTGCTAATAGTCGTTGACTTGCTGCGATTTGTTATCAACTACCTACATCAATTAGGCAGTTGCGTAGAATCGCAGTACATTCTTATTAAATTCAAACTTATAAGTTAAATATATTTAACCAGGCCTTGCGTGTTACTTCTAATAGTATAGACTAGCTTTTCGTCAGCACTCAGCATAGTTCAAATTCAAAGTCAAAGGAAACTCCATATTATCTGCGTTCAAAGTAGTTCAAAGATACAAGAGACAGAATATATTACAGCATGTTAAAAATAAACCGGTCAAGTGCAGGTCGGAGTGCGAACCAAATATTTTTTTTACCCATATTATAAAATTTGATTCAAAAGTTTTTCTAAAATAATCTAACGCCATCATTGCATTGCAATGCATCATGCTGCAAGTATGCGCACCTACGCGAATGCATGAGGGCAGATTTTTAGCGACGCGTTTTTTTCTACACGTTAATATGCGCGTGTTTGTGGATCACAGGGGGTCTTTTGTGCATTCGAAGCCGTCCGCTTGTCTTCAATGAACGCGCGTGGATGGAAATGCTCAATACTAGCAATACGTATTCACGCGCTACGCTGCGTGGGGCGTGGCGGGAGGATTTTTATGCAAGATTGTGTTATCGTGCTTAGGAGGAGGTGGCGGTGGGGCACGCGCTGCGCTGCCCGCTGACGCACGAGCCGCTGCGCGAGCCGGTGCGCGCGCCCGACGGCTACACGTACGAGCGCGCCGCGCTGCTCGAGCACCGCCTCGCCGCGCACGCGCCCGGTAGCCTCATGCACACACACTCGTACACACACACACGCGCCCGACGGCTACACGTACGAGCGCGCCGCGCTGCTCGAGCACCGCCTCGCCGCGCACGCGCCCGGTAGCCTCATGCACACACACTCGTACACACACACACGCGCCCGACGGCTACACGTACGAGCGCGCCGCGCTGCTCGAGCACCGCCTCGCCGCGCACGCGCCCGGTAGCCCGCACCGCCCGCACACACACAAACACGTACACACACACACTCGTACACACACTCGTACATACTATAATATTATTTTAATGGGTGAGATGATGAAATCTGAACCACGTAATGTGGATTGTATGTGAAATAAAAGATCAGTATAAAATCAATCAATATAAGATCAGTATCAAATAATGTTTCAAAATTGTAATTCTTCTAAAAAGTCCCACTCCCGCGAATTACCCAAATCTAATTAATTTGTTTTACATGTAGATACATCGCCGATGACGCAGCGCCGGCTGCACAGCACGCAACTGTCGCCCAACTATCGCCTTCGAGACCAAATCCGCGAGTTCCACGGATGGAACTCTGCTGCAGATTATTCGACCGAGTGACGTTTTACGGAACAAGTGTTTGTGTTTAATGATTGTTCATTTTACCAGTATTAACTAATTGATTAATGTAAATAAAACACACACGTTTAAATGCACGAAGATAACTTTATTAAAAACAACAAAACACTTATACAATTTGCGGAAACAATTTCAATAGCGAGATTCAATGAGCGCGTGGCGCCATCTAGTGTTAAACTTAGTACTAAATCATATTTACTTATGCAACTTTAACATACCGCCCCCCATGGACCTAGTCCATAAACAAACTAAATGTAGATTGACAATCAAATACCCGTAACAAGAGAATGTTGTAATACATTAAACCCTGTATCTATGAAGAAACTTAAAATTATTTTTAGACATTGCCATAGCATCACTTTGTAATTAAGCCAAATCATGAACATGAAAGGTGAAAACAACAATTGAATAATCACTCTGACTTTGGAATAAATATTAGTTTGGACAGAGGACGTTTGATAATATGGCCCTTACATTTGAGGCTGCAAACGCGTGTAACCCCATCCTGTCCAGGATGCTTCTCTACGATCACTCCATACAGCCATCGAGCGGGAGGTAATCCGTCTTCCTTTATTAGAACTAAATCTCCCACATTCGGTTCCGGAATACGACATCTCCATTTGTAGCGTTGTTGCAGTTGGGTGAGGTATTCCTCAGTCCATCTGCGCCAGAAGGTTTGTGTCATTCTCTGTGTGAGATGCCATCGCTTCAAATTAGTGACATTTGCCTTCTCATAATTGTCGTCCGGAACCAACACAAGAGGCTCACCTACTAAAAAGTGACCTGGCGTCAGCGGACAGGGATCTTGTGGGTCACTTGTGAGCTGCGAAATAGGCCTTGAATTGAGGCATGCCTCAATTTGAGCGAGAGTGGTGGTCATCTCTTCGAATGTCAGTGTGGCATTTCCCACAATTCTGGCCAAATGGAATTTAATTGACTTTACAGCCGCCTCCCACAACCCTCCGAAATTTGGTGAATGAGGCGGAATGAAATGCCAATCCGTTCCATTTGATGCTAACCAGTCGGCGATTTCGGTGGCAACTATCGAGCTCTCGATATTGAATAACTCAGTGAGTTGTCGAGCTGCACCCACAAATGTTGTGCCATTGTCGCTCCACATTTCTGTGACATGCCCGCGCCTAGCAACTAGTCTTTTAAAGGCTGCTATGAAAGCCTCTGCCGTCATGTCACTGACCACTTCTAAGTGTACCGCCTTTGTTGACATGCAAACGAATACACAAATGTAACCCTTTGTTGCATGATGACCTTTGTAGCTCTTATGGCTATTGGACCGGCATAATCCACTCCCGTTTTGCTGAATGGGCGATGTGATGTAACTCTGACTGTCGGTAATTGACCCATCACTGGCTGATTATTTTGATTTGAATATCGCGTGCAAATCACACATCTTCTTACGAACTGGCGAACCAATCCCTTGGCACCAATAATCCAATACATGGACCGCAAATAATTAAGCATTATCTGCGGACCTCCGTGCAATGTGCTTACATGAGCTTCGTCAATTAGTAATTTTGTGAAATGCGATTTATGAGGAATTATGATTGGATGTTTCATATCCTCATCGAAAACAGAATTATTAAGACGACCACCAACTCTCAAAATTTGATGCTCATCGAGATATGGATCCAGCGAAATGAGCTTGCTCTTCCGATGGACCATCTGCGAAGACGACAAACTCCGAATTTCCTCGGTGAAATATTTTCTTTGGCACATTTTTATGCAGGTACGTAATGACTCCTTTATTTCACTCGCTGATAACCTGTTCACTAAATGTGTATTCTCAGATTTTCTCCAACGCAGTGTTCTTCGACAGAATGCAATCACCCGGGTAAGTTTTTTCAGCGAAGAAAATTTTGAAAGCAATTCTTCAGCATCATCATCGTCAGTAACAACTAGGTTGCACTTCCGGTTTGATGGTTTTTCTTCAAGGTGAGTATCCTTTAAAATGTTTTTATTGTATTTTATCTCAAACTTGTGTAAATAATCGGGACCTCTTTTCCAGAGATCATTACAAACCAATTCACTAGACAGAAGACCCCGCGATGCGCTGTCTGCAGGATTGTCTTCGCTGGAAACATGAGACCATTGATTGCCGTCCATTGAAGTTAAAATATCAGAAACCCTATTTGCAACAAATGTTTTCCATCTACTTGGATGGCTACTCAGCCATGCGAGTACAATGGTTGAGTCTGTCCAAGCATGAATGTTATTCTTTGAAACATTCAATACATTGCTTACTTCGTGTAGCAATTTTGACAGTAACACAGCCCCACACAATTCCAGGCGGGGTATTGAAATTTGCTTTATCGGTGCTACACGAGTTTTAGACGTAATGAGGTGAACATGAATATTTCTATCTTTATCAACAACTCTAGCATAAACCACGGCTGCATACGCCAAGTTGGAAGCATCTGAAAAGCCATGGAGTTCCAAAACCAAATCACCCGCATTGAGTTGTATCCAACGAGGAATTACGAAAGATTCCAGATTGATTAAGTCCTTTCTAAAACTTAACCATTCCTCTAGTAACTGGGGACTCAACTGAGTATCCCAATCTATACCTGACAGCCATAGCCTTTGAATGAAGATCTTAGCCTTCGTTACAACCGGTGCTATCCAGCCTAAAGGATCGAATAATTTAGCAATATCGGATATAACTCGTCGTTTCGTCACCAAATTATTACCCAGGGTTGGTAACTTCACATTAAAATGAAAATTATCCATTTCTCTGTTCCATGCTATTCCTAAAATCTTGGTAATTTCGTCAATCTTGATCTCGAGGTTTGGGGCGTCACTCTTTCCGATGTTCTTTAAAAGTTCTTTACTATTGCTAGACCATTTTTGAAGAGGAAATCCTGCACACTTGAGCAATTTAGTCATTTGCGTATAAATTTGCATTCCCTCCTCCACTGTATGACAACCAGTCATTAAATCGTCGACAAAAAAATCAGTAAAAACTCGTTCCGCCGCCGCCGGGAAATTGGACCCTTCATCTCGGGCCACCTGTTGTAGTGCACGAACGGCTAAATAAGGCGCCGATGAAGTTCCAAAGGTGACCCGTAGCAACCGGAAATGTTGAATCGGATCATCAGGGTTCACGCGCCAGAGAATACGCTGGTAATCAGCGTCTTCGTCCGTCACCTTAACTTGGCGATACATTTTAACTATGTCTGCAACTAATGATATGGGGAAGCAGCGCCATCTCATTACTAAATGTCTCAATTCCGGTTGTAAATTAGGACCTACCATAAGATCACTATTAAGGGATGCCCCATTTGATCCCTTGCATGAGGCGTCAAATACAACCCTGACCTTTGAAGTGTCTTTATCTTCTCGAATAACCGCGTGATGGGGTAAGTATATGGCGCCCTGTTTCTCCCCTTTTTTACATAACTCCATGTGACCCATATCCAAGTATTCCTTTATTACCTTGCAATACTCCTCCTTTAAGCCAGGGTTATTAGACAATCGTTTCTCAAGCATTAAAAAACGCCTATATGCAATGATTTCACTTTCACCATACTTAGAAGCAGGGTCATGATCCTTAAATGGAAGTTTGACTATATACCTTCCTGTTTCATCTCGGTTTGTGGTAGCTGCAAATAGCTCTTCACATGCCTTTTCTTCTTCAGTCATCATTTTAATGTGTTGTGTGGGTTCAGATTCTAGTTCCCAAAACAACTTGAGTAAAGCATCATCATTATGCTCACTAATTGTTATGGTATGACAATTAACCCCCTTCTCAGTTTGCTGGTTTATATTGGAATTATCAATAAATCCAGACAAAATCCAGCCAAATTTAGTGTTTTGTGCTATAAAATTACCACCTACACCATGATGTAAACCTTGCATTAAGATTTTGCAATAAACCTCTGCACCTAGAAGTAAATCAATGCCACCTGGAATATTAAATGAAGGGTCAGCTAGCTCTAATTTAGGCAAATCTAGTTGAGAAGTATCCATTACCTCAATTTTATTGTTTGGCAACAAGGTTGTCAATTTATCTAAAACATGGGCCTTAACATTCAATGTAAATTTGGAATCATAACATGATGTAAGACATATATTCACTGATGCCTTAGATATAATTGATTTGCTATTACCTATACCAGAGATTTTTATTGTTTCCTTAAGCTTCTTAATGCCCAACAACTGAACAGCCGATTCAGTGATAAATGTTGCTTGTGATCCTTGATCTAACAAAGATCTCAAAATGGTAGCTGAACCATCTGAATTTTGTGATCTGACATTCACCAAAGCAGTAGCCAGTAACACAGTATTGCTAAAGGTGGCAACACAACTTGTGACTACATCAGAAGATTCGTTGCAATCTGAATCTATCTCTGATGATGGTGATGCAGCTTCAGTCACGACAGCTACAACCTTACCTGTCTCCATATGTGAATTCATCTTACTGCCCTGTGTTAATTTAGGGTGTAACAATGTATGATGACGTTTCTTACATACACGGCATGTAGTGGACACTGTACATGCATAAGCAGAGTGTTCAGAACTGAAACAGTTGAAGCATAATCGTTGAGTCTGCACAAACTGCCGTCTCACATCAACAGTTTCGTTTGCAAACGCCTTACAATGAGCCAACTTATGTTTTTCAGAACAGAACAAGCATACACTAGTCGCTATAGTTGTCCCCATAGAGAATTTTGAAGCACTCTGTACGGCACTTTGGCCTTTGTCAGGCAATTTATACTCCAGTGACCTAAATCTAGTTTCAAGAAAATCCTCCAACTGCTTGTACTTAGGCAACCCTTCACAAGTTTCACTTACCTTAGACTCCCATTTACTCCTAGATTCCGGATCGAGTTTCTGGCATATTACATAAATGAGAATTAAATCCCATGAACTGCAGTCAACTCCTATGTTTTGTAAAGATTGTAAGCACTCTCTAGTAGTGTCCAACAACTGTCGAATAGCAATGGCAGATTCCTGCGATAAAGATTTTTGATTCATTAATTTTCTGATAATAGAATTTGCCATAAGCCTTTTGTTGTCATACCTAAGCATCAACCTATCCCAACAAGTTTTATAATTGTCTGCTGTGACACAGATAGATTTTACAAGGTTTGCAGCCTCGCCAGTAAGTGAACCCTTCAAGTAATTTAGTCGCTGAACATCATCGAGCGATGAATTATTATGTATAAGAGATAAAAATAGATCTTTATAATTAGTCCAATCAGAATATTGCCCTGAAAATGAAGGCAAGGCAATTTCAGGCAATTTTACAAACACCTTCCTTGGTTCCTGACAATTTGAACTAACACTTAAATTATTATATTTTACTTTAAACTCGCTTATTTGTTCCTTTAATAATGTTTTATAATTTAAATATTCCTCCTCAACTGTATCATACACTTCACTTTTATTATACTCCGTACGTTGAAAGTCCTCTCTTTTCATTTCGTATACAATTTTCCTATGCGTGTTGTGGAATTCGTTCCATTGTGACTCTAAATTTTCTAACCGTGTCTCTAAATAGGACAGAGTCAAACGTTCTTTCGGAGATTTCTTTAAATTAGTTTTGCCTTTAACAATCTTTGATGCAAGATCGTCTTGCAACTTAAAATAATTTTCAGCCATTTTAACAACAATTCTAACTTAATCTCACTTAATTGATGGTAACAATAAATATTAAATATAATAATTAACTACGTAAAACAACAATACGTACGGATAACCTTAAATTTACCTACTCACGTGTTTCTAACAAGTTCTTACAATCCAAAATTATTATTTCACACATATAACCTTTGTGATAAATTGGGCATAGGTTTCCCGTCACTCCATTTTTTTACGACTATTATAAGTTCATGCAAACACGTAAACGAATATAAGTTTTCAAATGATTCACTTTTTCTAAGTTAAATTGACCAACAATATAGAGTTCAAATTCACTTAAAGTTTTTTTTTTATCTTACTGACACTTAAAACGTCACAATCGAGTTCCAGGTTATGACATTTGACAGCAAATGTCAATAATCTTCAATGACAGCAAATGTCAATGATCTTCAATGACAGACTCCAGTCTGCCAAACTTCATACGTCACCTAGGCTGGCTTCTTGTCATATATGAGTGATGACAGATGACAACTGACACCGATCCTGTGAGAAGAGGTGATCCGCTCTGATGTACTGTTCCCTCACGTAGGCAGCTCGATGACTCGGGGGGTGCTCCTCCCGCTCAGCTATGGCCTGCCGTGCCTTGGATCTTCCAGGTTACCAGGGGTCGCTCTTCGCTCCAGTTTGAGTGCTCCACTTAGCAAACGAGGTGTACTAGTGCACTGTCAACTCTTTGCTTATATCCAGCAAGAAAGGACCATGTTCATTTTACCAGTATTAACTAATTGATTAATGTAAATAAAACACACACGTTTAAATGCACGAAGATAACTTTATTAAAAACAACAAAACACTTATACAATTTGCGGAAACAATTTCAATAGCGAGATTCAATGAGCGCGTGGCGCCATCTAGTGTTAAACTTAGTACTAAATCATATTTACTTATGCAACTTTAACAATGATATTATAGCAATACAAATCTTCTTTTATTTCATTTCCTTTAGATTAGTCGTGAGAATTTATTTTTAGAGAATTTAATTTTTTAGATACTTTGCGACGTAAACTTCCAATTAATAGTGATGATGTTAAAGCATGTTATTAGTCACACTGCCAACTTTTTATAGTTCTCATGATATCATGTATTTTAGTCAAATTTTATTTGAAAATCATCCTTTATCCTTATAAAACTACCTAGACATTACAATATCTGAAATTTTACATGAATCTAAATCGCAATAAGAACTTTTATTACTGGATATTGAACATAAAGTATGTATTGATATTATATATAGTAAAAATCCTTAAAAAATTAATTGAAGTATACATTGCCTGTAAAATTCGCTGTCAAACAATCTCTATAATCTTTTATAGTACTAGATTTCCGCCCGCGGCTTCGCCCGCTTTTTCAAAGGAAAACCCGCATCGTTCCCGTTCCCATGGGATTTCCGGGATAAAACCTATCCTATGTGTTAATCCAAGTTACCCTCTATATGTGTGCTTAATTTCATTGTAATCGGTTCAGTAGTATTTGCGTGAAAGAGTAACTGGTGTGAGTTGGCGTGATTTGGCCTGAGTTGGCGTGAGTGGGCGTGAGTTGACGTGAGTTGGCGTGAGTTGGCGTGAGTGGGCGTTAGTTCGCGTGAGTTATCCTGAGTTAGCGTGAGTTAGAGTGAGTGAGCTTAAGTTAGCGTGAGTGATCCTGAGTTAGCGTGAGTGATCCTGAGTTAGCGTGAGTGAGCGTGAGTTAGCCTGAGTGAGCGTGAGTTAGCGTGAGTGAGCGAAAGTCAGCCTGAGTGAGCGTGAGTGATCCTGAGTTAGCGTGAGTTACCCTGAGTGAGCGTGAGTTAGCGTGAGTTAGCGTGAGTTAGCCTGAGTGAGCGTGAGTGAGCGTGAGTGGTCCTGAGTTAGCGTGAGTGATCCTGAGTTAGCGTGAGTGATCCTGAGTTAGCGTGAGTGATCCTGAGTTAGCGTGAGTGAGCGTGAGTCAGCCTGAGTGAGCGTGAGTGGTCCTGAGTAAGCGTGAGTGAGCGTGAGTGATCCTGAGTTAGCGTGAGTGAGCGTGAGTTACCCTGAGTGAGCGTGAGTTAGCGTGAGTTAGCCTGAGTTAGCGTGAGTGAGTGGGAGTGATCCTGAGTTAGCGTGAGTTAGCCTGAGTTAGCCTGAGTTAGCGTGAGTGAGCGTGAGTGATCCTGAGTTAGCCTGAATTAGCGTGAGTGAGCGAAAGTCAGCCTGAGTGAGCGTGAGTGATCCTGAGTTAGCGTGAGTTACCCTGAGTGAGCGTGAGTTAGCGTGAGTTAGCCTGAGTGAGCGTGAGTGAGCGTGAGTGGTCCTGAGTTAGCGTGAGTGATTCTGAGTTAGCGTGAGTGATCCTGAGTTAGCGTGAGTGATCCTGAGTTAGCGTGAGTGAGCGTGAGTCAGCCTGAGTGAGCGTGAGTGGTCCTGAGTAAGCGTGAGTGAGCGTGAGTGATCCTGAGTTAGCGTGAGTGAGCGTGAGTTACCCTGAGTGAGCGTGAGTTAGCGTGAGTTAGCCTGAGTTAGCGTGAGTGAGTGGGAGTGATCCTGAGTTAGCGTGAGTTAGCCTGAGTTAGCCTGAGTTAGCGTGAGTGAGCGTGAGTGATCCTGAGTTAGCCTGAATTAGCGTGAGTGAGCGGGAGTGATCCTGAGTTAGCGTGAGTGATCCTGAGTTAGCGTGAGTGAGCGTGAGTTAGCTTGAGTGAGCGTGAGTTAGCGTGAGTTAGCGAAAGTCAGCCTGAGTGATCCTGAGTTAGCCTGGGTTAGCGTGAGTTAGCCTGAGTGAGCGTGAGTTAGCGTGAGTTAGCCTGAGTTAGCGTGAGTTAGCGTGAGTGAGCGTGAGTGATCCTGAGTTAGCGTGAGTTAGCTTGAGTGAGCGTGAGTTAGCCTGAGTGAGCGTGAGTTAGCGTAAGTGAGCGTGAGTTAGCATGAGTTAGCGTGAGTTAGCCTGATTTAGCGTGAGTGAGCGTAAGATAGCGTGAGTGAGCATGAGTGAGAGTGAGTTAGCGTGAGTGAGCGTGAGTTAGCCTGAATCAGCTGTTTGGCTGGTTGGCTGGTTAAAGTAAATGCAATTTTGTCTGACGATAAGACATTATCAACCAAACTTTGACATGATCATGAAAGTGAAATCAACAAACAATTTTTCTTGTAGATGTAATCATTTCATTTGACTTATAATTTTTTGACGTGACAACGTCTTATAATTCGATAGAGCCGGCTGCACGCGCGAAAAAACATGACTCGCGCGCGAAAAGCTTGAAGTGCAAGCGTGAGCGCGGATCGAGCGACCAAGAATCACAATCGGACGTTGTAACGTTCAACTATCGTCAGTAAACCGACTTTACAGACAACCAATTTTTTTCAGATCGTTCAAATCTGACGAATTCTCAACGCGCACATGTCATCAATGCGATGGATAGATAACTCCAAAGCACAGATTTCAACCAAACTCGACCATCTTAAAGCAACCCACGATACTCTTAGAGGAGATAATAATGAAAGATCTTTCCAATTGACTTATACTTAGCTAAATAAGTTTTGAAGATATAGATTTTTTTTTGTAAAAATTTGTCGTGAGAATAAGTGGAATATAAATGTTCATGTTGATTCAGAAATAAATGTGTGTGAATCTGTATTATCTTCGAAAATATTCACTTAAATCATACGGTGTAAAGGGCCATATAGATCTATATTAAATGAACAATGTATTCAAGGTATTTAATTCGTTAAGGATTAATGCTGTATTGGTTAAAATCGCTTCGAAAATTAGCCATTATCGGTCGTAAAAAGTAATTATGACAAAAGAAAGTTATTGTGGGTTATCCATATGAGATAGACATATACCATCGCGAACTTTTCTGTAGACCTTTTCAATGTGTACAATACTTAGTACATTATTTTGATAAAACTCGTAGGGTTCAGCCTGCGTTTGCAATGTAAGCGGAAAAAATGTAATTATTTACGACATCACATTAGAAACCTCAAAATAACAGTACTTCTCGACTATTTAATGGATGTTATTATACATATAAACCTTCCTCTTGTCTTGTATCACTCTATCTATTAAAAAAAGACGGGTTGCACTCCGGGAGTGCCGGCAGAAGTGAAAACTTGATTATTAACGTTCAGCATGTTTGATATTTTGGAATGGTATCCGTCTTACGCATGGAAATTGGAATATAAGGGCTAAAAAAAAAAGTGTCCTGACGCGAGTTTAAGATTTTATACCCAACGCCGCTAAAGAAGTTTTCACTTCAAAAAACCGCATCAAAATCCGTTGCGTAGTTTCAAAGATGTAAGCGTACAAAGGGACATAGGGACATAGGGACAGAGAAAGCGACTTTGTTTTATACTATGTAGTGATAGTGATAAATAAAAACGACGTGTCACTTTGTTTGTCCGCGATGAACTCCAAAGCTACTGTACCGATTTTAAATCTGATTTACACCACGTATGATGTTTGATCTAACTCAAAAGATAGGATTGGTCACCGGTCAGTCAGTACAGAGGAATCAGTCAGTCAGTAGATGGCGTTATATAATATTAGATAATTAGAATTATTTACGGGTTTGACTGTTCCGTAACTAAAACAGGACAATGCTTGTCGGGTCAGCTAGTCTACCTATATAAAAATGAAACCCGTTTCGCGTTGGCATCACGCGTGAACAACTGAATCGATTTTGATAATTCTTTTTGATGTATTCGATATGGTCGTATCGTGAATCACGAGACGACTATTCGTGCTAAGACACAACATCAGATGGGTACAGCCATCGATTTTGGGATTGAATAACAAGGTGAAAATAAAACGGCAATATAATTTCAACGATGTCTGTTTATTTATATTACTTACAATAATATATTTACAGTGAGGCAGTAACAGTGTCAACGAATAAACATCTGCATATTCGGCTGCGGCTGAGCGCGGCTCACTCGCTATGTTACGCTCGCGGCGCCGTCTGCACATAACCACCGACTTGCATACCTACATACATTACATAATTAAACGGTGGCCGATTGGCCACGCCACTTTATACTAATTAACAATAAAATTACAGTCGAATCTTATCTTCCTACCGTGTCTTTAATATTAAACAAGCTATGTATAATAGGTTGTACTATTTTTTTTTCCTAAACGAGAACTAGTTCTCGGTTAGTCTTTGTGATTATAAAATAAAAAAATATTGTTATGTTTCAAATTGTGAAACAATAATTCTTAATTTGTACGAATGTCAATAATGCGGGTTACGTGCAGACGTCGCTCGCTGTAGAATGAAGGACGTGAGGTTCGCGCGTCGCTAGGCGACGGGCCGCACGCCGCGCCGGGCGCGGGCTGCGAACGGATGATTCGATGTGACCAACGCGCGCGCGCCCCCCTCCCCCACCACACACACACTATGTACACCACGTGACCATACGCGTCACGCAAGCCCAGCGATCGCACAACTATATGACTTGCAATAATTCAATGTTATGTTGTCAATTGTCATCAATCAGTGTGATTAAATTATTTTACTTTGCGGTTTGACTTTATAGTTTTTTACTATGTATAATATAGAGTGATTCAGTTTTATAATTATTACTGAATTATTTGTACATTGTCAAAAGTATATTTCATGCATGCTACCTATATCATGTCAACTCTAACAAATTGAAAATCAGTTTTTGACTATAAACATTTTAGGGCAAACAAGTCACAATTGTTGCACGATCTCTCGGTTTATAATAGAAATTTAACAGATTTAGATTATAATATTATGACTCTCACTTTTGTTAAGATTAGCTACTTTGAAAATATGCGCCGAATAGTCTATGAATACAGCTAACCGGGAGGCTCGGGCGCGGCGCGTCAACGCGTTTATATTCATGAATCGCGTGCAATATTTTATTCGAAAGATATATATTATTATTTAACTATTCATAATATTTACAACTTTACAAATGCCCCGTCGCGGGCAGAGTCAAAGAGTAAAACGTATATAATATATAACAGAAGTCGTCGAGCGCAGGCGGCTGCGACGCAACGGGAGGATGGTCCATGTATTGTACTTCGAAAGGGTCGCTGCTCGTTAATTGACTAAAGGAACCTTAAGCTAGTTCGATCGGGAGTGGTGCGGGCTGCGGCGCGAGCTCGCGGGGACGTAACTTACGGGCGGAGGCCACTGCGGCTCCCGAATAGAAAACACGGCCTTATAATACCATACAATTATGATATATTAAAAATTCAATTAAAAAGACTATTTACACATCACATGTGGTGTTCTTTTAGTTATAAGTTATTTGGTATTTCTTTGGAAGTACAATAGCATACGAATTAAGAGTTCTTCGCGGGGGGAGGGGCGAGGGGGTGGAACTGTCGCTTTGCAGCTCGCCGAACGCTATTTGGGCTCGTCCTCGTCGTGACACTGTAACCTGAAATGTAAATAAAAGTTCAAATTCAAATTCAAATTCAAATATTTTTATTCATGAATATGGGTACAATTCAGATCTTATACAAACATAAGTCCCGCCATATCCTGCCTGTTAGGCATATGAAATTACAAATACATATTACAGCTAAACAAATAATAATTTTATCTTTAAAATCCAAAATTATTTTAAATTTAAGTCAAATACATTAATAAAATAAATATACACTAATAAGTCAATAGTTATGTAACAATTATAAGCAAATCGTTATTACACATCAGCGAGTGATTTATCATTAATATAGTCCTTAATATAGTAATAACATTTTTGTATTAAAAGGTCTTTTAATTTACATTTGAATTTAATTATACTTCCTATTTCTATTATTGCCTTAGGTAGTCTATTATACAGTGTTGGGACCCATACCAAAAATGCTTATAGAAAAATGCCTAGATTTACTGGGTAACATACATATTTTATGATCATTACGCTTACTTTTTAAATGTTCATACATACTGAGATTACATTTTACAAACATTATAACTTCATATTTATATAGGGTGATTTTTTAAGAGGTATAGGATTTGATTTTCAAAAAAAACACAAAAAATTTGAAAAATTTGATGTAATCTATAATGGAATCGATAGAACGATCAATATAATTTAATGTTTGAAGATGATTTCATGCAAATGCTGGCCGCGGCTCCGGTTTAGATGGCCCATTCGCAAGGCCCAATTTCGGCACACTCTCTACAACATATCGGCCGGTATATCACAAATAAATGCTTCAATATTGGCTCCCAGTGCGTCAATCGTTGCTGGTTTATCCCTGTAGGCATAAGAAATAGTCCAAAAGCGTTAGATCACACGATCTAGGCGGCCAATCGACGGGCCCAAAACGTGAGATAAACTGTTCGCCGAAGGCGGCTCTCAATTGGGCTATTGTTTCGCGTGCCGTGTGGTATGTGGTACCGTCTTTTTGAAACCACATGTGAGGAATGCCCAATTCTTCCATTTTGGGAAAAAAAATCGCCAATCGAAGAAGTGCATCGCGCACTTCTTAACCGACTTCACACTCTCTTAACCGAGCATGCATTTTGATAGTAAAATTCAATAATTTGCAAGCGTTGTTCGTTCGTAAGTCGATTCATGGTTAAATTATAGACCAAACTGAACAAGTTTGATAAAGACACAAGACATGATTCACGCGTGATCTATCAAAAACAGTATTGCCAAAAAGATACCAGCAAAAAAAATCACCCCTTATAAACACGGTAGAGTTAATAGAAAAAACTTTTTGAAATATGGAACACAGCTGTCTGTTTGCTTTATAAATTATACCAGATATATCTCTTATACACCGTTTTTGTGACTTAAATGCGGTTTCTATATCTGTACTATTACCCCAGAATATTATACCATAGCGTAATATGGAATTCACATAGGCATGATACGCAGATAATAGAGTTGCCTCGTTTGCTACTTTTCTCAGCATATAAAGGGCATAAGACAGTTTGCTTAGTTTCGAGCAAATATGGTCAATGTGAGCTTTCCAATTCAGATTTTCATCTATATAAATACCTAAAAATTTTGTTTCATCTATTTGCGTTAATAATTTGTTTTTTTACATTATGTTTAAGGGGTTACTTAATTTATTTCTAGTAAATGTCATTAGTTTTGTTTTTTCTAAATTTAATGTCAGATTATTCATTTTAAGCCATGTAATCATTTTGTCTAGGGAGGGTTTAAGGAAGTCATTTATGTAAATATTAAATAATAGCGGTCCCAGTACACTGCCTTGGGGTATACCATATAATTAATTATAATTAATAAATACCATATAACATTATAATTAATAAAGTTAATTTTAATAAATGGAACGAACAGAAGAGACGGCATGAATTATTACTTTGTGGTGATATGTCTGCTATAGAGGTACACCGACTTTAGCAAGGCTTTTGATACAGTAAACCACATTTTGCTACTTAAAAAACTTGCTAATTACGGGATTGGAGGACGATTATTGAAATGGCTAGATTCCTATCTTGCAATTGGCCTCATTCGGTGGCTGTTGGTAACTCTAGCTCCGCATCGTACGTTGCGCGAACCGGTGTACGTACCGGTGTACGAACATCTCGAACCTTTACTTTTTCTTATTTTCGTGAATGATATAAATTACCGCATAAAATATTGTAAAGCATCAATGTTTGCCGATGATTTAACCCTAGAACCGTACCCATATTAGAATTTCATTAACGGTACCCAGGGGTACAAGTGTACCCCGATGAAAAAAACAAGATTTCAAAAAGATTATTAACTTTTATTAAATGTTGACTTATTAAGGTCTTCTTAACATTCATTTGAGTCTTATTAATTTAATTTATAATGGCATTTTTATATTTTTTCTACAATTTACACACACTTTACGTTGTTGAACAAAATTTATTAAATATTTTCACTTGGTGAACTGTATGCGTGACTGACGGACTTTAGACGTGGATATTCACAGTGATATTCCATATTCTGAAACAGCAGTGGTCCCTGCTGTAATTAGTAAACGTTGCCGTAAAATATCTCCGATACTTATTTGTTAGACATTTGTTACTTAGAGACATTGGAAAAGTTAGAAATTGAAATCGATCTTCTAAGTGAAGTTTTTTCTAATTAAAAATTAAAAATTTTTCGTCAGGTTCATATTTTCATGCCTCACAAAGTATCAGCTCTTCTTGTTATTCCTCCTCCCACAAAATATTCAACATGAATTCATCATTTGCCATCTAAAAAAAGAAAATGTATAACTCAGCTATACAAATCATGTAGCAAATTATAAATTTGTTGAAAATAAAAATTCCTACAATATTTCACAATAACAGTATGTATATAACATGTATGTAAAGTAAAATTATAATTGTACATCAAATTTATCAATAATAAATATAAAATAAAGGACCAAAGAGCGAAAAACAAAAATAAATGCACCTTGAAATACTTACGTTCGTAGTACCCAGGGGTACTGGTGTACCCTGACAGGTTCGTACGACGTCTTCTCAATAGTTTGATCACTGCGCGAATACGGTATCTATGTGTCTCCTCGTCCCCGACAAATACACGGACGCGCAAAAGAAACCGTTGTTTAGAAAAAAAGATATAGAAGATTTTCTTTCATTTTTTTCATTTGTACCCCAGGGTACGGTTCTAGGGTTAAAAATCTACAAAACTATAATTTAAAACTTTGATACTATTCTTGTTCAAGAAGATCTTAATAACATTAAAGAGTGGTGCCTTCTAAATGGTATGACTCTTAATGCAGCTAAATGCTTTCCTATTAAATATACCAGAGAGAAAAAAACCACTTGTTTCTGTGTACGAGCTTGACGGCGCACAATTAAAAGAAGTTAGCGAAATTCGTGATCTCGGTTTAATTATAGACAAAATGTTAACGTTTAGGAGATATTTTGAAACATGTAAACATTCATGTACCACTTACATTCCCAAGGACACGAATCAACAAACAACAAGGTGCACAGGCTCCCCTCGTACGTATTCTTAAGGAATACAATAAACTCAATGGTAGCATTTCGGGTCTTGATATATTCGGTAGCCAGCTACCTCTATTTAAAAGATGTATTTTTAAATTCTTACGTACTCACAGAAATAGAATAATTACCTAGTTGATAATATAGTTTTACCTCTAGTTTTTTTTTCCATAATTTAATTTTAGCATATTATATATATTGTTAAATTTTGTTATCTAGTTTTCGTGAAGAAACTGCTTTCACTATTTAATATTATATATAATAGATAAAGTTATGTACGCCGTTATTGTCATACATCTTCTAGATACTATGTTCAATGATTATTCTTGTAATGTTTCGTATATGATGTGGTGTTACTCAATAAAAAAAAAATGAACTAAACCTAGCGTATGATACTGTATACGCACATGATCAGTAAGGCGAGCGCGAGGGCGGGCGCTAGGCGTGCGGGGCGCGGCGCGGCGCCGAGTGCGGCGCATAGCGCGGCCGCCATCAGCGACGCCCGAGCGCCACGCCGCGCCGCCGCGTTGCCGTGCTGCATGGCCGCCGGCTGCTCGCCTGTTGTGCACAATACGTACAATTACATTACAATAGTTAATCATTAATGTGATCGAGTCAAATATAACGATTAAAAGCTTTACTGACCGCTGAGGACGTGCAACACGACGGAGGCCGAGTCAAGGTTGGAGGGCGCGCAGGAGTAGTTGCCGGAGTCCTCGCGCACGGGGTTGTGTATGACGAGGTGGCCGACCGTGGTGTCGGGCGCGGGGCGCTCTACGCGGATGTCCCGCAGGCCGCGCCGGTAGCTCAGCACGCGCTCCTCGTTGTGGTACCAGAAGATGTAGGCCGGCTCCTCCAGCGCCTGCGTGATCACGCACTTCAGGCTCACCGTGCTGCCCGCCTTCACGTAGATCTCGCTCTCACCGGCGATCTCGATCTTGGGGACTGCAATGTTGGACGTTCGCTTTGAAATACATTGGAAGTTGGAACTAAACATTACGTCGCTTCAGAATTGTACCTAATGAAAATTGATGTACATAAATATAACAATTCAGTTATTGAAATCCCTACATTCCTGTTAAACAAACACAAGCCAGTGCATAAAATTTAAATAAACGAGCTACTACGCGATATTTGTTGAAATTGGACAAGCTATATCACGCATAGCAAAGCCAGAAGAGCTCGGCAGTTGGATGGCGGTTGGCAGGCGGCACTCACCGACGACGTTGAGCTGCACAAAGTGGCTCATCTTCGGCTCGGTGCCGACCTGGCACTCGTACACACCGGCGTCGCGCGCCTGCACGTACTTCACCTGAAAGCGATTGGTGCTTCTGTTATTGACTCTATTCTCTCTTTAATCAATTCACTAACTGATAACAGTTATTCTTTTGTACATCTTATTTGTCGCTAGTACATCTACTTTGTATTCACAGTTAAGTTTAAATCAGAATTCGTATAAAATTACAATATTTTGTTGCTATTTAATCTCAAATTCATAGATTCGTTCAAGAAGTTGTTTACGTTTGCCTGTTGCTGTAATAATGACGGCAAACAAATGTCCTGAGGTTTTAAAAAACTACAAGAATTTTTAATTATCACCAATAACTTCATATCCATATTATACCAAGTTGCGAATTACACAGACCTGTAGCGTCCAGGTGTCAGTGGCCTCGACGAGGAAAGCCTGGAAGCGCTCGTCGGCGATGAACGTGAAGCGGTCCACCGTGAGGATGTGCGCGTCACGGCGCCGAATCCACGACACCGACTTGTTGCTCAGCTGCCGCACCTGGAATGCCAGATGATGATGATTAGAGATTTTTTCTAGGAATACTTCAATAGTACTATGAACTTGTACTCAGTACTGTAAATGCATCTCCTGGTTCACGCTATTTCCTTTTCTTTTAAGTTGCCAAAGTCGTTGATGAGATTAGCATATTCTTTAGAATAGGAATAGTAGTAAAAATAAACATATTATTGTGATCAGGGTAGATGAAGAAAAGAATCTAATACTTTTTCAGAAATGCGGAGTCTACCATGTTTCCTGAGATTTGTCGGTTCGGTCGTTCTTGGATGCGTAATCGACACATCCTACGTATGAGCCAGTAAGTGAAAAACGCCATTTTTATAGGAGAGTCAATACAAAGTTATCATAAGTTGGTTCGAGTTACTGTGTCGAGACTAATATTGCTGTCGAATTCAAAATTTGCATACTACAATTTTACATAAACATAAGTCATATTTATTTTTCGTGTTTTATGTTATATATTTATTGAATAGGTAGTTAAAGAAATAATGCAGATACGACAGGAATTAAAAATTTCAATATTACTTAACTGGTAGTTACGGTCAAGGTAAAGCAATTATTAATTGCCAATTGGCAAATACATTTATGATATATTATATTATGATAAGAATGTGTAACTACATATTCTTATGAAGCTCGCAGACTTTGTTTCACTTATAAATTTTCCAATAATTTTGGTCTCTTGGAAGCCATCTATACTAATATTATAAAGCTGAAGAGTTTGTTTGTTTGTTTGTTTGAACGCGCTAATCTCGGGAACTACTGGTCCGATTTGAAAAATTCTTTCGGTGTTAGATAGCTCATTTATCGAGGCTATATACCATCACGCTACGACCAACAGGAGAGGAGCCACGGGGGTGAAACCGCGCGGAGCGGCTAGTTATATATATAAAAAAAAAACTAATTAAGTAAATATATTTTATCGTGTGCATGTTGTCAAACTCCGGCACATAAATGAGCAAGTGTCAGATACAGGTGGCCGACAATACTCCTAAGCCGCGAAAAAGTGCGAAAATGGCAGATACAGGCTTTTTGCTCAAAGTTGCTTTTGCACGGATTGTATTTGCTGAGTTACGCTTAGCATATCTCAGCGGGAAACATACTTTTTGATATTTTTTTTATTTTTATAGAATCTAGATTTAACCACTTATCTACCCAATTCAGGCGTTACAGGTGCTCTGCCGGCTTTATAAAGAGCCAGTAGTGGAAATATCAGGAAGCAATGTTACCTTGCATGGCAGGTAGGCGTGCGTGCCGAGCTGCGCCGTGATGTTGTTGGGCGCGGACGGGTCGAAGTAGGGCCCCGTGTAGAGCCCCACGTAGCGCCGCGCGCGCCCGCCGCCGCCCGTCTCGCCGCACGACAACACTGCAACAAACACATCACATCATTAGTGTCATAATCCATACTAATATTATAAATGCGAAAGTAACTCTGTCTGTCTGTCTGTTACTCAATCACGCCTAAACTACTGAACCAAATTGCATGAAATTTGGTATGGAGATATTTTGATACCCGAGAAAGGACATAGGCTACCTTTTATTGCGAAATATGTACCACGGGCGAAGCCGGGGCGGACCTCTAGTAATATTATAAATGCGAAAGTGTGTTTATTCGTTTTAATGTGACATGGCCATGGGTAACTTTTGACAGCGGTGAAACGACTCATACTAATGCGAATTTAACATCAGGGGAATCCGCGGGCAAAGAAAAATATATGAATATTGTTTTCAATAAAAATGATGATGATGATATTGTTCATGAAATTAATAATAATTCCATAATTCCAGGGCCCTGGTGAAAGCGCCCAACGACCGGGCGAGTTTATACGTTCGCTAGCTATGCAGATACTGAGCCATTCTGCGCACGCGCGGCCTGTGGATAGAGAGCATAGCGTACGGGATGTGGGTGGGAATAGGTGGGTGGTTGGTAGTACTTTAATCAGTCGTAAAAATTTCCAATTTTAGGAAGATTAGAAAAATGATTTTAACAATAGTTAGGGAAATTTCGATTGACAGAAAAATTGCGATAAGTCAGGAAAAATTTCTATAAGTCAGGAAAATTTCCATAAGTCAGGAAAATTTCTATAAGCTGGAAATTTTCAATAAAAAAGGAAAATTTCTATATGCCAGGAAAATTTCTATAAACAAGGAAAATTTCTATACGTCAGGAAAATTTCTATACGTCAGGAAAATTTATATAGATAAGGAAAATTTTTATAATTCAGGAAAATGTTTATAAGCCGGGAAAATTTCTAAACACCAGGAAAATTTCTATACGTCAGGAAAATTTCTATACGCCAGGAAAATGTCGATAAGACAGGAACATTTCTATAAGTCCGGAAAATTTCTATACGTCAGGAAAATTTCTATACGCTAGGAGAAATTCTATTAGCCAGGAAAATTTTTATACGCCAGGAAAAATTCAAAAGGCGGGAAAATTACGATAAGTCGGGAAAATTTATATAGATAAGGAAAATTTGTATAAGTCAGGAAAATGTTAATTAGCCAAGAAAATTTCTATACGTGAGGAAAATTTCTATACACCAGGAAAAATCCATAAGTCGGGAAAATTTCTATATGTCAGGAAAATTTCGATAAGTCAATAAAAAATAATATTATAGATAAATTATGATAAAATACGTATTTAAGGCAATAGAAACGATTCAACTATTTATTAATTTATATATTAATTTATATAATTATATATATTAATTTATATTTAAACATGGTATGCATAATAAATAACCTTATATTTCGTGTTTCTCAGAAATATTTCAGAAGAGAACTTAATACAACGGTTCCGTGAGATGGGAGAGGATACGGAAGATTGCTCTAAACCGTTGTTAGGCGATTGTGAAGGTGATATTATTATTTATTTAATTAAGTATTTAATTTGATAGATAAATTAAAAAATTTAATCAGAGATTAGAAGGTAACTTGGATTAAAACATAGGGTAGGTTTTATCCCGGAAATCTTACGGGAACGGGAACTATGCGGGTTTTCCTTTGAAAACGCGGGCGAAGCCGCGGGCGGAAATCTAGTATGTCATAAGTCAAACTTTTGTGTGGAGATGTGTGGAGTACATTTAATGGATAGCTGCAAACCCCTCTTTAAAAAATTAAAAATCTTGCCATTACCTTGTCTATACATTTTGGAAATATGTTTATTTGTTAAAAAAATATTATAATATTCTTTGAAAAATATGATAAAACAAATACTACACGACACAAAGAAAGATTGCGCTCACCTAAGATCCGCCTTGCACTATATAGAAATAATGCGTAGGTATTGCATGGCCATAACTATTTATAATCACTTACCAATAAAAATTAAAGAATTGACTTTGAATTTTTTCAAAAATAAACTGTATAGACTGCTACAAGCTAAAATTATTATAGTGTTAAGGAATATTTAAATGATCGTGACATTAATATATGAATCTTAATTTAATTTAATTCTAATATTATGTGTAATTTTTGTAATTGTGTATTTTGTGTGTAATTTTGTAATTGTCTATTAATGTATTTTATAATTTGACTGTATTAATTTGTAAATTTTTGCACGCCATTTAAAATGGCAGTATATGCGATAAAAAAGTTTTTTGTAACACCCTTATGAACCATATACGAGCAAATAAATATATTTGAATTTTACATTTAAACATTTATTCATTCCATTAAACTTTTTCTAGAAGCACTTTGAAATTGTCCTAACATATTTTTCAATTACCACCGATCCATGTCCATTCGGTAAACTGTTTTTGTCCTTTAGGAAGCCCAATATAAACGTAGCGACTAGCGATACCAGAAAGCGGTGCATTTCATTAAATCCACGACTTAAACTATAGAAGAGGTAACCTCTGAGCCTCTGATCCAATCAGTTGTCCAATATTTATAAAATATTGTAATTAATTCCTCTTAGAATAACTAGGTCTGCATTCGAGCCGACCTTTTGAGTTCATTTCTATATTCTGATAAAGTCATTGAATAAAATATACTTCATGATAATTGTGTATAAATGAAGAAGTGGATAATTAAAGCAAAATATTTTATGAAATTATTTGCTTTGATTTGAGTCGAATTAACAAAGAAGAATGTTCAATAAGAGACGACGCAAGTGTCTTATTCAGTTTCATAATAATGTTGTTTCAAGTAGTGTATTCTTGTTTGCATCGAATTGAATTTCAGTAATACTATAATGCCGTTTTTTAAATGCGTTAACAGAAAATGATGAATAAATTCGAACGTGGAATGGTTGGCGAAACCCTGAACATTGCGGCTAAGAGTTCGCTAGCTCTACGTACAGGACATGTGGCGTGTTTCCGCACAAGATGGCATAGCCGCAGGCTGCGCCGCCGACCCCGGTGTGCGGCTGCGGGCGGTGCAGGTCCCAATACACGTTCGATCGTCTACCTTCATTTCCATTTTAGATTTCCTGTGGGGCGAGCCAATAAAAAGGAGATTTATGTGCGCGCGGTCCGCTCGGGTCGGGCGGGCGGCGTGGGGCGGGCGCGGGGCGCGGGGCGCGGGCTTTAATTAATGTTAACAAGAAGCGACGCGACGGCGCCTCGCGAGCGTTTTACGAGCGTTTTATAGCGATATTGTAATCACACGCGTGGTAGTGCTGCGTAAGCGATTGGGGATTGTGAGGCTTTACGCTGTGGTTACCATAAGGTTGTAAAAATTGGTCATATTCTGTTATGAAATTTTAATTCAAAGGCTTGAGAAGTCATGTCCAAATGTTTTTTTGCAATAACATTATTAAAATCATTTAGTAATATTGGACAATATACATGAAATTAAAGGTTTCCGAATATATTATATTCATTGTTGTTCAAAATTGAGTTCAGAAATAGGATTTATGTTCTGATTAATTATTATTATTAATATTAATTTTGAGATCACATAGTCTGAAATACATTTATTCGAAATTTATAGTAATAATGCTCTAAATAATTAATATGATATTGTTTATAGAGATAAGACGCGATACTTAAACTTACAACGAGGCAACTAACTAGCAACAGTGTTAGCTGTTAGCATAACTACAACGTTGCACTTTGTTAGCTATCGATAGCTCACAATGTTCGCTTAATCTTTTTTTAGGACTAAAGATTTATAAAAAAATGCGATGATTACCTACGAGTTTAAAATGAGATTAAAAAACTTTGAAAAACGAAGAGTTATGCGTCACTACTCTCCTATTTATACTTTAGACAAAAATTACAAAAATTATTCATTGCTTCTGTTTCTTTTATGTTATTTTAACAAGTATATAATGTTATTATAAATTACGGATATTTTCCTGTGCAAATAAGATGCGTACTAATAAACGCAACCACTGCGGCCAGCCAGACAGCCCGGACTCTAACCGAAATAGGAAGAGAAACAGTATATCAATGAACCAACTATACTAAAAGTTTCTCTTGTCAACGTTGCTAGCTCCTATACGATAATGTAAGTAACATTTTCGGAATTCTAAAAGAGTACTCACGACGCACAATAAGCTCTAAAAAGTAATAAGTGTGTGCCTTTTAAGTGCCAGTGTGTGTGGTTATATTGTATAATGTGTTTATTTCGTCATATTACGTGTGGGTAGTTTAGTTAATGAATGCAACGATTAGCGAGTGAGGCGCGGCTCGCGGGACCGGACCTCATTACCGGGAGTGACTGCGGGCAGCGGCGCCCTGCGGCCTGCTGCGAATCGCACTCGTTGCTCTTCACGAGAAATCGTCTTTCAACATACGTATGAATATAAACATATACGTCATAATTATAAACATATTATCATCATAAAACATTCCGGTATTACCTACATCTGTAAAATTCTTACAAAAATGTTGATAAAGTTGATATACTTAGTCACGGGCGACAGCCTTCTAATTTTAAGTCATAGTATATTAAGAAAGGATAATAGTAATATCTGCCTAAACATAAATCGTACCAAATTCATTGTATTAATCGGACTTGTTTACATATTATACATAATTACACGGGCGCTTGACAGCGCCTGTGCATTGTGCAATGCTGCTACTTACAATTGTCACGGAATGATTAACAAGGCAACATTATCGCCGGCTACAGCTGGCTGTTCATTAAGCCGCTCAGATGCTAGCTCATGCGATCGCAGTAATTGTGGGTCCAATCAGTTAGCGCTGTCTAACGTCGCAGCGAGCGGCAGTGTCGCCGCCGATAGCGTGACGCGTGACGCGTGTCGCCGTGACACCGGCCCGCTGCGTGTCATCAATCAATACACAATCGCACAGTAATCGTGTGCGTAATTACGTGACTGGTGTCGCATTGTGTACCTGAGACTCGCATTGTGGCCGCAGCCGGGTTTGATGTGGTTGCTACTGGCGCAAATATTATGTCGAGCTTATTGCATTCTGTTGACGAAAGTGTTGATTTTCTTTGTTGTTCATGAATGCTAATGGTCAAGTGGAATCTATTTAATATTTTGATAGTGTATTGTACAAAGTATTTTAATTTGAAATTGAATGATTTCATGAGTTGCTCTTTGAAATTTAGTAATTGATTTATCTATACAGGAAAAAAAATTAACTCTTTTTTTACATAGTTATATACTACATAGTAGTAGTTATATACTACATTGCGATAGTTTGAATTTTGGCCGAAATATGTGATGAGAATATTTTTCGTAATTTTGGTAAGCTGAAGCACGTTGCAGTTTCAGGTATGTAAATAAGTGAGAACTAGCCCGTCCCCCCCCCTCCTCCCTCCCCGCCGGGCCCGCGGGTAGCCATTTAGCCGGCGCTCTCATTGCGAGTGGCTTAAACAGTTTCAATAAATCTGGGCAAGGTGTTGCGGTTCGAGACGAGTAGTATTTCAAAACGAAGCTCCGAGTCGCATTCATTATGTAGGAGCGACGGCGAGCGCGGTCGCCATTGAATATGCAGAATACAGATGTACTGGATAGACGGCCGAATCTGCAGAACTCATTTACAGATTTAATCATTAGGTTTGCGTACTTTGAAATTTACTGTTAAATAATTATGCGATTGTGTTAAATTTCAATCTCATCTTTACATAAAATACTCTATCTATTTTGGTCTATTTTGCAGACGTTTGCGTGTTCAATGCTCTAAGGCACATGTTATATATTTAGTTTATTGCACATTCCCGCAGTTTCGTGTGAATACGTAGAGCTATTAAACAGCGAGCGAGCCTCAGAGCCGACGTCGAATCACAAGAAGCCTGTATTATCCCGTGACGTCAGACTTGCATGCACAATTTTGAACAATGACATAATTTCATGCGCCGTAATTAGCGAGGAGCTTATCTGAGTATTTAAATCGTTGCTACGCTTTATGAAGCGAAGTTTTTGAATTTCGGAAAGGAGATGCGAAATCATTTATAAGGCTTCGAAATGAACTGGGTCAAGCTGACACTAGACTTGCTTTCAGACACCAAAACACGAACAGGAACCTTCTTTTAGACTTGTGGATAGGATCGCTCGCTTGTGTAATCCTTTTTGTGAGTGGATCAAGGCGGAGATGAATTAGATTTTAGAATCCAGGGTTTTGTCGAAAAATATTGCGTAAGATTTTTTTTGTGTTCAGGTTTTGGCAATATTTTTATTTGATACGTGAAACAAATAGACATGAACTTGCAGAAGCCTATCACGTGTTGTTGACCATCACGTCACGTAACACGACCGCGTGTTTGTTCACCGAGTTACATGTAAATACTCACACAAGAGAGACTTCCGCAAACTATTTGTTAATCATTAGTGATATATTATATTTGCGTCAAATATTTATCCCGAATTCTTAGTTCGCACAACTTTTGATGTAATATTATAACGAACACAAATATTATTTTCCTGTCACAGATTTAATATAGAAACGGATATAAAAATAATAATCTTCTGAACTACACAAAAATAATAAATATTGCCAGCGGCACAGTGAACAAATCGGGTCATATTTTGTGCTCTTCAATAATTAATTATAGATGTGTGTGTGAATTTTCTTTGTGGCATCACAGTGACATGTCACACACGAGGCACACGAGGTATGATAACATAAACATTTACTGAGTGTAAATGAATGCCAATCGCAGCGGCATTGTTCCCACAACATCGTGGACAATTATTAGATATTTTATATCAGAGCAAGCAAAGGGGCAGATGGGCCACCTGATGTTAAGTGGTCACCACCGCCCATAAACACTTGTAACACTAGAAGTGTTACAGGTGCTTTGCCGGCCTTTTATGGACAAATAAGCTCTTTTCTTGAAGGCCCCAATGTCGTAGTTGTTCGGGAACACCGCAGGTGGCAAATCGTTCCACAGTTTCACCGTACGCGGAAGGAAGTTGCGGGTGAAGCGGACAGTGGTGGAGCGCCAACCATCCAGATGGTGCGGATGGAACTGGTTTTTACGGCGTGTGGTCCGATGGTGGAACTGCGCGGCTGGTAAAAGGTGGAACAATTCCTCAGAGCACTCCCCATAGTAGATTCTGTACAGTATACAGAGAGACGCAACGTCTCTTCGCACTGACAGTGGATCGAGCCTATCGGAAAGCCTACGGTCATCGAAAATTCGAGCTGCTGGACGTTGGATGCGGTCAAGAGGAAGGAGTTGATACTGTGGGGCTCCGGCCCAGAGATGAGAACAGTACTCCATATGCGGTCGCACCTGAGCCTTGTACAGCTGAAGTCGGTGGGCCGGCTTGAAGTACTGTCTCGATCTACTGAGCACACCAAGTTTTTTCGAGGCTAATTTAGCCTTCGCTTCCAAATGACCGCGGAATTGAACGTCACTCGAGATTTCAACTCCGAGGATTCCGATTTTCGGCGATATACTAAGGGGAGTACTCTTAAACCGAGGTTCTACGACAAATGGGGTCTTTTTAGCGGTGAACGCGCAAACCTGTGTCTTTAGGGGATTGAACTCGACAAGATTAAGTTCGCCCCAATCCGAGACTTCTTGGAGAGAAGACTCGACTTCAGACACAAGTTTGTTTCGACTCTCATTGAGGCTTTCCTTTGAGGTGTTTGCACGGCCGGGATAAAGAGCATCCCCCGTACTGTCGTCTGCATAGCAATGAATGTTACTGATTTGTAACAGATCATTGATATGCAGAAGAAACAGTGTAGGAGATAGCACGCAGCCTTGTGGGACACCAGCATTCACATGAAGAGGCTTAGAGCAAGAACCGTCGATAACGACCTTAATGCTCCTCTCTTCCAGGAAGCTGGCAACCCAATCGCATAACCTCGCAGGAAGTCCGAAAGATGGTAATTTCGCTAGAAGTGCCTTGTGCCAGACCCGATCGAAGGCTTTCGCTACATCCAAACTTACAGCCAATGCCTCCCCCTTACTCTCAACCGCCTCCGCCCATCTGTGAGTGAGGTACACCAAAAGATCACCAGTCGAGCGACCACTACGGAAACCGTATTGCCGGTCGCTTAACAGCTGGTTCTCCTCCAGGTACCTCATGAGCTGGCAGTTAATAATGGATTCCATTATTTTGGAGAGTAAAGAAGTGATGACGATCGGTCTGTAGTTAAACGGATTTGAGCGATCGCCTTTTTTAGGGATTGGGTGGACAAGAGCAGTCTTCCACGAATTCGGAACAATGCCTTTGGCGTAAGAGAGCCGAAGAAGACGCGTTACAACCGGTGTCAACTCAGGAGCACATGTCCTAAGCACAATAGGGGAGACTCCATCCGGCCCTGTCGACTTATGGATGTCAAGGGAAAAGAGAGCGTTTCGAACGGCACGTTGTGTGAAACGTATATCCGCCATTGAATGGTTGCACCGCGGGATGGTCGGCGGTGTCTTTCCCCTGTCATCAAGAGTCGAGTTCCTAGCAAAGAGAGCGTAGCGAGATATCATGTAAAATAACAAAATAAACGACAGTGTTCATGTCAATTACATCGTCGTATTTCATTCTTATAAGGGTTATTGAAATAAAATTCAGTTGTTGAATGGTATTATAGGGCCTCGCCCGCGTTTTCAAAGAAAAACCTGCATAGTTCCCGCTCCCGTGGGATTTCCGGGATAAAACCGATCAGATGTGTTAATCCAAGTTACCTTCTATATGTGTGCTAAATTTCATTGTACTTAATCCGTAATCGGTTCAGTAGTATTTGCGTGAAAGATAAACAAACATACATACGTATACATACACATACACATACATCCATCCTGACAAACTTTCATTCAACATGATAGGATATTATGTGGGCATTATCATATAACATTGAAATGACTTGACAATAACGCCCTACGGACAATCTATGCAATTTTGATTGCGTTTGCTTGCAACTTTCTAACATTATTAAGACTATAAAAATGTAGAAAGTGTATCCTATTATGTCTTCGAGTTTATTTTCAGAAGTGGAATGCAAGTTGTTTTGTCGTCGGACAATAACAATCCAAATTATTGCAAATAAAATCTGAATTTACTTTCTTAATTGGTGAGACGTGATAAGAATAAAAGATAAAAGTTTTTGCAATAAACACCGTCACGTAGAGAAATGCAAATATCACAGTTTTTATCTCAATATAATAAAGTCCAAGAACAAGGCTGAGACTACAAAAGAATGAATCGTGAGTGTCGAGGGGGCGATACTCTCCGTCACCCTGACCTAATTAGTCACTCGTTCTAACTCAATTTACTCGCGCCGTTACGTTTCAATCTTTAAAATATCCGCAAATGAACGAGCGGCGCGTGAAAGAACGCGTCGCTCGCGCCGCCGCGCCGCGCGGCGCCAGCGAACCGAAAGCGATCATTGCTCGTACGTATTGTAGATAATTAAAGCCTTGGCCTAATGCGTTCGCTTCAATACTTTTCTATATCACGTTTCCTAACATATTCCATAGAATTTGTCAATAAGGTAAATATTAAATACATTTAATCAAAACAATTGCGTACGCTTAAGGATACATTTTATTTAATTAAACATTTTAAAAGTATGTATTACACGCGGTGGAGTTGTCGAGAATGAGACGACAGGCAAGCTTCCCGCCGTGTCCGGGACGCGACGTATGGCGGTATGTAAATGCGTGCACTTGGGCCGTGTCGGCGTATTGCTGTATCGCGCTTGTCGGCGAGTTCAGCCGCACTCGTAAAGCAGATGTCGCGATACGCGGCGCGTCCGGCGCGACACGCGACACGCAACACGCAACACGACGCTACACGCGCGCGATACGTCAGCTGCCCACGCCGTGACGCTTTTGGCGCACATCCAATGCGGTCACGATCATTATTACGGCCATAAACGCTGATGGCAATGCAATAAAGACGTAGCGGATATGGAGCCTTATTTTATTGTTAGTTTCAATTGCTGATTGATTCAGAAGACGAAAGAGCTAACCGCCATTACATCATATTTGCTACAAGCTGTGCCCCGCGATTTTTGTTTTCAAATCGGGGGTTCCTGAGATAAGCGCGTTCAATCAAACAAAAAACCTCTTAAGATTTATAAAAGTGTGAAATGGTTGTTTAAAAATGACTAGTCGTAATTGTTAAAGTTTCGAATAATATTATATTTCTTCAAACATACTTAAATGGATACAGAAACGAAAATTATAACACTATTTCAATACTACTAAAGTAAACAGTCTGTCACAATGCTACTCTACAGATAGACACACGATATAACAAGCAAATTCATAAATTATTCACATGCAGCCTCGGCAATTGTTTATTCTTCTTAATTACGCGGGAGTATCTAATTAGCTACAATTACATTAGAAGTGAGCGGCGCGTCACGTCGCGTGGTGGCGCGTGTTGGCACGTGTTGTCGCGTCAGCAGCCGCTCGAGATACTCCACTGTAGCGTTTACACAGTTACTGCGTAATGCTTGCTATGATTGGAATAAATTACAGCAGGAATGCGCATAGCTTATTGTGTTTGTAACATTATTTAGCAGTCTTTAGTATAAGAAGTTGGGACCTTTATCAGATTTCTTAGCATGGAGAAGAAAGCCTTGGACAAAATTTAGGTGAATTGAAAATTGATTAAAAGAACAAATTAATTTATAACAAACTTTTTCGAGACTCAAGGATTTTGTATTTCGTAAAATGTTTCATTGTTCTTTTGTTTGTAAGTAGTTTATTTGAAAATAGCAACCAAATATGTAACGGGAAGAATGCGAAACTTTTACAAGTTGTTGCTCAAACTGTACAAGCGTGGAAAGTGTTTAAAACAAATTCTACGAAGCAGACGGAACGCTCAAATTTATGTACCATAATATATTATAAAAAACACTAACTATACTTTATAAAAGTTTATTCAGTAGTTTGGCGTCATTGTAAGGAAATCTTTATATTTTGTTTAGTGGTCTGTAAATTCTGTTTATAAAATTTATCTGATACAATATAGGGGTTTAAGCGATAACTTCATAATGAATAATTATTAAACGATCGTATACCTACACAATACACATATTATCTAAAATGTCACCTCGACTTATAATTATATCTAGAATAGATAAATATTCAGATGTATTGTTTGAGATTTGGTAGTTAAAATTCACAATCAATTAAATAAAATATCATGATTTCTTTAAAAATTGATAAGATTATCGAAATATTTGGCTTAATATGATTAAAGTTCTATCAATACATTTTGTTAACACGAAAAAGGAAATGCTTGGCCGTCACAAGTGTCGCATGTAGGGAGCACGGTAATAGTTCGGTCTCTGGCTCCCTAATAGAGCTGTCACAGAGCAAGGCGCCGCGGCCGCCCGCTACCGCCCGCCCTCCGCTCGCCGAGCGCACTTGAAAATTCTATCAAATAACAAAGAATGACATTTCCTTGATCAAACATTTAATACAACCATAAATAAGCAATAATACAGGCCATAGGTCTGCTGAGAATTACTATTTTTATTTGTAAAATAAGCTTATTTGATTGGAACGTTTCAATTTACGTTTGAATAAATTATTTATATGTAAATTGCTCCGGGCGTGCGCTAATAAATATAAATTTGTGAAAATTTTTGAACCAATTTGAATTCTTATTGGTATTCCTAAAGAAAACGCTGTAATTTTAATAATCACAGGGACGCAATTTGTTCTACAGCATGTTATTTAGCAAAGTCATTTACGAATGAGTGGTCCATAAACTTATTACATAAATTGTTCGGGTTTCTATCCTTCAAATGGCAAATATATTGTTAGTGGCCGACCATTAAAATAATATAGCGCGGCAGGTTGGCAGGAAATGTCGGCGGTTTAATTCAGTACATATTGCAGTTTTGCGAAATGTTAAAAATGTGGAGAGCGCGGCGCTCGGGGGTTGTCTTCAGCATGCGAGCTGCGACGTGTCCTCGCTCGCTACGAAATAATACTTGACAACCTTCATATTTAATATTGTATTCTTTATCGTATTTTCGTTCACGTCTTTTAAATTATTTATGAATCGGGGTGCATACATTTATTTACTTAGACTTAGATATAATTTTACACAGATTTTTAGAAAAAATCACTTAGATTTGATCGTACGTAATATGGATTTTCTTCTTTAGCAGATCGGAAGTATATAATTAATGGTCATACGACGTAAAAAGTTTATATTGATGATTTCGAAAGACGTAAACTTCACTAAATTATTTAAATTAAGTATTTTAAAAATAGATTGATAGAAAGATATCTGCATGTCTGATGTTCTGTATATTGATGATTTCAAGACTATGTAATTGTAAAATGCTTTTCTATTTTTATTCTATTTCTATTTCTATTATGTAATTCCCCCAGCAGTGTCCCGCCTTGTCCCGTTGCTGGCGTCTAATCGAGCACGTGACACGGCGTGCAAGCCGCGCTCGAGCGTGACAATGTGACACTGACATGCTCCTAAATAACAAATCCTCATAAATTTGCAAAAATGTTGGATGTTCTATATCAGTTTGGATACTTTGCAATGACACGAATTTTGATAAATTGCACTTTATATTTAGTTTAATTTTAGGCGTGCTTTAAGACTTGATCAATTTGCTTTGCATTTTTTCAAGATGCTCAAATTAATTAGCAAGTATTTACTAAATTGAATATAGGAAGTTTGAAGAGATAGCAAGGAAGAAAGAAAAGATAAATCTTTACGTTTTCATTATTATAAAAAATATGAACTATAATATATTATGCACTTTTGGTAATTCTCAGTCAACACAGATATCCCAGATCGCATTCTATAATCCGACATAAATAAAACAAAATAATGTAACTGATTAAATTTAATCCAATACCGAAATGTAAAATAGAAGGTGTGAACAAGCGGGTGACATACATCGCAACTTGCAGCAATAACCACGCTCACCGAGCCCCATTTACGTTACATATTAGGGCAGGCGATATTGGAATCTCTGACAGGCCAATACAGTGTAATTTGGCGTGCGGTGAGCGGCCCCGGCAGACAATGTCGCTGATTGTTGGCGAACAATTGAGGCGTCTTCGGGAGGCGACAAGTGTGACACTAGATTAACATGTCGCCTGTGATTTACCGGCCGACATATTGTTTATTGCCGTCTATAAACTATGCGATATCGACAAGCTATGAACTACATTATGAATCTCTTCCTAATGATAAATCAGCAATAGCTCAACCGCCAACAACTATACTGAAGCTTGGAACTGGATTAATATGTACAAAAACTAATTTAAAATATTATGTGTGTAGGTATAGGGAATCCATTATATGAATGGTGAGAGGAAACATCGCTATGTGATCATACTGGAATAAAATAACGACATTTTCACGTAGGTACTGACCTAAGCTACCAATGACACGTGCATGGAGATAAATCGGCTCAATTAAATGTATATTTTTCCCTAAAACTCGTTTTATTCACTGTAATTTCAATAGCTTTAAAATCTAAACGACATAATATTAAGTACAGGAAATATACGACTACTTCACATCATGTACAATAATGAATATATTTACTTTTAAACAAAAATATAATGATAATACATTCCGATATTTTCCCATTATATTTGCAGAACAAACCAAATAAAATGTTGCAGTCATAAAATTAATTATGTTTGTAAGATAAAATGTTTTAAACATACATTTTATTAATTTAAAGCTCGTTGATTTAATACACTCGGAACAGATTAATCAACACAATGGAAGAGTAATTATAATTAAAACAGTTATTGTACCAATATTACTGTTCTGTGGTTCGAGCACTTGAGAGCTATCGCGTGACGGTTCCATCTCATTATTAATGGTATATTATTACGTCTACATAGCTTAAACGTAAGAAATTTTACTTTAGAAATAATTGAATCATAGATATTATGCATAAAAAAGGAAAATTCTTATATCTTATATATAATACATCGATGAGATTCTGAGGCTTGTTTATATAACCACGATAATTCTTAAAATATAAAAATCGTCAAAATATTGTTACATCAATACTTTGTACTTTGATAGAAAATACTCTAACCTTGTAACATACGTAAGTGTAAGAATTTCCATTTCCCAACACATTTTGTCACGCGTCACTCAAGCAAAACTTCTAGAAATGTTTTTATAGCAGCTCGTCTGTGGAAGCGACAACCGTTGACGATAAAATCCGCCTCAATCGGTGACTCATGTCGGGCTGTAAATAGAGATTGAACACCAGTCTAGCGCTCGACGCTTCCCGCTCGCATTGTAATACGCGGAACTTTATAGCGCACTAACTTCCTTTCAAATCTGGTGTTATCCTTTTTCTTAACTAGGATACTGTAAAATCACTGTCTGGGCAATGGAGATATCAGACCCTTGAATGTTTTATAAAGAATAAGAAACACTCTTCAATAATAATAAAGACGATAACTTTTGTATACTACTTGTACTCTTTAATAAAACTATGCATGGGAAACACAATGTATACAAAATATAATAAGTATAGATCAGCGGCCTTATCACTTAGAAGTGATGTATATTAAGTACAATATTGTGAAAAAAAACGTATACTAACATTGGCATAAAAATCGAATATCTAACTTTGCGCACATACTTCCTCGTAATCTCAATATAACTGCCCCCCTATGCAAGTGGCTTTCTGTTAGCGTAGCGTTCAATAGAATAGACTACGAATGTATGAGATTGACGTAAGCTGTAGATAAACGTATCTACAGCTTACGTCAATCTCATACATTCGACAGATTCGTAGTCTATTCTATTGAACGCTACGCTAACAGAAAGCCACTTGCATAGGGGGGCTGATCTATCTAAACATTTTTAAATTCAGACGATTTAAAGTTGTACTTGTTGATAAGTCACGTACTAACAATGTTCTCTGAGAAGGTGCAGAATCAACAAAGGTTATGTTATAACGCTACGAAGTGCTGTTCGCGCGAGGTGACGTAGCGGTGTGCTCGTAGCTCGTAGCGCGCTCGTAGCTCGTAACCGTTGGAGAGCGGTTAGCACTCAACACTATGGTTGTCAGCTTATAGTTTCACAGAAAAAACCTTTTTTAAAAATCATTAGTGTGTTTGAACTTATTATGGCTTATCCTTTAATTAGGTCCATGAATTTTGAAATATAATTTAGTCAAATTATTAAAACCTCTAGTTTTAGACTTTTTTATAGGTAAAAATATTACAAGTACAACTACAGTAATGAAATCTCTAGCTCAGACTATGTAATGACTTTGTATCCATTGTGACGTCTTCGTCAGTTCGTCGGTCTTCTGTAACGGAAATTGTTATGAAAATGTTTGAATATACAGAAAATGTTTTAATATTAGCAATATAATGAGTAAATTCGTTTAAAATTTCGTAATATTCGGCTGAATTGTCAAAATAAAACTTATTTATTAACGAAGGACCCTTTCTTTATTCGCTAAATTGGTTGAGTAATTTACAAAGTTAGGAATTTCTAGCTACATCTCTATGTAGTTGTTGCTCCTGGCAACCCTATTTAGATCCTCAAAACACTTGACGGACCCTCATTCACGTGAATGGGCTCAATGGGGCATAGCAAGTGTTATGAACTAACTTTAATATAAATGTTACAAGTAATGTTATAATATTGTTTATTTTCAACTTCCCCGAGGGGATCGACGCATGATAGGATCCAATTTGTGTAGAGCTGACCTCACTCGTGTGAACTTGGAGTGGGATTACATTATCAGGAAGACATTATCAATTTGCTGGTCTTTTATGCGATGACAAGCAAGACGCGGTTGCAGGTTGCATTGAATACGATTTGAATATTTTTAGTATCTTTTTATTTCACTGTCTGCAGGAAATACGTTGACGCGATGACGCTATTAAACATTTCGCATCATCTCTTACTCTCTCACTGGTTAAATTTTTTTGGATAGCACATTTCACTCTTTCGAATTGAAAACTAACGTCAAGAACCATCGATCGTTCACCATTTTAAATTAAAGAGTTTTATAAAACATGTAGACAAAAGACAGTTTTAAATTGCTTGGACATTTTCAGAGTGAAGTTAAAATTGATAATATAGCCATAAGCGAAGTGATCTCGTGTCGGCGTCACACGCCAGCGCGGTTATTAATTTATTGTCCGCAAGACGTCGCGACGAGCTTCACTCGATTCATACTTAAGCCCCTGTGGCAGCTTTGTAGTCAACATTTTAGAGCTCATACTTTAAATTTGAGACGTGGTTAATGTCTTGTTATTTGAGAACAAGTTTTAAGAAGAATATTAACTTTGAAGTTGACTTAAATGTTTCTACATTAAAAGGAGTGATAAAATAAGTACAATAAAAACATATTCAGTTGGCTTAATAAGAATATATTTTATGCTATTACTGCTTTTTATTGATTAATCAAATTTAACTCCTACAAGATTTTACAATAATTAATAAATACCTTACATTTTTGTTACTACAAAATATAATAACAAGGTTCGAATGTTAATCTTTAAACAAAATTGTAACGCCGTTGACATTTCTGAAGGTTCTTTAAAAGTTCAGCAGCGTAATTTATTTGTTTATTTATTATTAAAGAAAACTTACAGCACACTTACATATTTTATAGTACAAGATATAAAAATACAGAGACCAATTAAAAGTTTTCGCTTATACCTAACTATGTAATGTATAAATTTATAAAGAATAGAAAAAATTCGATCACGAGGCGGGACTCGAACCCGCATTCCTGTAGTAAGTAGTGGTATGTAATGTAATAGAAAAGAAATTGAAGTTATTCTTATCACAGTATTATAGATAAAAAAGGCAATGTCCATACTCTTCTTTAACTTTCATCATCAGCTCATACTTGTTCCAGGGACCTCATACCTCCTATGAGCCTTAATCCACTACGCTGGCCAAGTGTGGGTTGGCCTCTATTAACTTTATCCATTGCAAATTAGTAAAGCTGTGTCTTTAACCGCATCACCTATAGCTCAGCGTGTGTGTACGCTGCAGGCAGCGCGGGCGCCTCCCGCTCCCCGCCGCGTGCCCCGCCGAGCCCCTCACCGCTCGATTCCACCGCAACTTTCACAATTTCCTCGCCACGAGATAATTTCCTGTCGTAACAATATTATATTTTAAACGTTCACTAAACTTCGTTCGAGTATCTCATCTCGCTCGGATTATGTGTGACCTACTTTAGCAAAAATCGACAATCCAGCCTCTAGGCGACGCTGAATAGGCTTTTAGGCTAGTGTGTTTTAATTAGGCCAGAGTTTCTTTCTTCTAAGAAATCGCGAATCGTGTCGAGGATTTAAATATGAAATAATTTCGATTTGGAGACAGAATCAAATCTGTAACGTGGATGATATCATAGTTTTAATAACAGGAATGATTTTCAAAATTCAGATGTCGATTCCTACTAATATAAATACAAAATGCGTGTCCATAGAACTATCTATACTGGTGCTAGTCGCCGACTTCATTTGTCATGTATTGACGTCGCTTCGATGAAAATCGCTTTTTCAGTTTAAGCACGGGATTAAGTTTCTTTTGTTAATCGTGATTATCAGTTTTATTTATAGCTCGGCTATTATTAGTTGAAGATGTTGTAAGGTAATCATATTCAACGCGTAAAGTAAAAGAAAAAAAAGACGTGTGGCGGGGACTGCCGCGGTAAAGCTATTGCATAGCGTCACAGTATTACAATATCTATACAGTACGGAAACGAATGTACTTGTGCAGAGAAACGGAGGGGAACTGGCGGGGGGTCGGGCGACGCGGGCCGCGTAAGGCAAACACGCTTAGTTTGCATTACCTAGCGCGAAAGGACGACGCAGTCGTTATACATAGGTACTTACATATTCTATTATGGCGCGCACAAACTGTTCCGTTTACGGATGTAAATCTACATTGAAATCCCAGAAGGAAACAATATTTCAGAAAGATTGAAATAATTGTATCTGTTGAATTAAAATCAAAGCTATGTGTATGTTGTCCTCATTATTTTCTAATCAGATTGTACATCCCAATGCGAATGCATTACTTAGTTAAATGTTATAATATACAATTAAGAACATCCAAAAATAAAGTGTCCACGTAAATAATATTTAGCAGTGCAATATCTGTAATTATATATTTATGAACAAATAATTACATCAGATTTAATAATCGCAATTATTTTGAATGTACATATGAATAAATGATTTCATCATAATATTAATAATCACAATTGTTTTATTTCCCATTTGTTGCAACCCTAGCGTATTTTCGTGTGGCAGCGTAAGTACCTACGCTGGCGGCGGCATCGCGCGACATCAAAGGCGTTTCCTTACTGTAGGAAATAATATTGTAATACTGTGATAGCGTGCCTTTAAGCCACACCTCCGCGCCCGTCGGAGTGGGGAGCGTGAGGTTTTTCGTTACGGAATTTCTGGATTCGGTCCCCGCGCTCAAGGCCCGCGATAGAAGCTATGCAATAGCTTAAAAAAAAGACGTGTGGCACTCGGGGACTGCCGCGGTAAAGCTATTGCATGCTATGCCTTTAAGCCACACCTCCGAGCCCGTCGGAGTGGGGAGCGTGAGGTTTTTTCGTTACGGAATTTCTGGATTCGGTCCCCGCGCTAAAGGCCCGCGATAGAAGCTATGCAACAGCTTAAAAATCTATTATTATTTTAATGTCTTTATGTTATAATTGGCAGCAACCGTGACCTTTAGAAAATTGAAGGCTCAATCGGTTCTTATAGTAATCTTAAGTTTCTATGTGTAAATATTAATTTAAAATCAGACGTCTCAGTAAAAACTAACAATAAATTGTAGTCAATTATCTCTTGAAAAATGTTAATCGAGCAAATACCTAACACGAGTTCCGACAGTCTCGTTGACAAGTTTAACATAATGAATGCAAGATGTTGAAGGCAACAACACAACAGCTCTCATTATGGAGAAGTGCGTTTGAAGTCCTAAAAGACGCGCCGAGAGAGCTCCACATTACCTGTCTCTATCAGATCCAGCCGACCGTAAAGGACGAGAAACCTTTGTGACTCAGCGGACAGCCGAGCGTTCAGAGATAAGGTCATTGAAACGCGCCCGTAATTCACTGGAAAAGTTTATTTTTACTACAAATTACGTGAACGAATGGTGATGAGGGCGCTTTCACTGTAAATTATTACTTGTTGGTCTTCGACCGGTCGCGCATGGCGAGGCGCTTCCGCCCGCTCCGAGCTATATTTTGACTATTTACGATTTAAGTAGCGCACCGTGGGAATCTCGGAACGAACTATGTGTTCAGCGCAGAATAAATGTAGCATATATATTTTATTTCGTGCATTTTGTTTAGGTTTTAATGTAAACGTAAATGAGGATTTTCTAGTTGGTCGGGTTATCAAATGAAAAGTCTGCACAGTGAGATAACTAGGGACAAAAATAAAGATAAACTTCGTTTATATCGACCTTTGAAACACGCCACTGTCGAGCGTGGTCACGGTACAACAGAAAACAATCGTATTGTAATCGAAAAATCGTATAAAAGTAGTCGCTTCAGTAAATTTGATTATTTGAAACATCCATTGTTACCGATTGTCAAATTCAATGAGATTTATTGATGCACGTTTTAGTTTTAAGTTTGTCTCTAAAATGTAACTTACATTCAAGCGTGTTCTATCGACATGAAAAGTGCTTCTGAAATAAATAGAAATAAAATCGGAGAAATGCTACATGTCCGTCACGTCGATTAAGCATACGAAGTGCGGTCACAGATCATCCATGTAACTAGTATTTCAGATAACGCACGCAAGAGCGGCGGTCGACAAGACATTTTTAGCATTCAGCAGGTTATATTGATTATATAATTATTATTTATTCATAACGTTCATTATTTGACTTAAACTAATAATAGGGAATAATTAATGTTAATAATATTTAACACGAGTCGTAATTAAATCCGAAATCATTTGATAAAGTTTGTTACGAGTTGTATAAATAAGTCGTTAGTCGACTAATTCGAGTCGAGTCGGCGATGAATCCGACTACTAATGAAATGTGTTTAAACGGTTTTACAGATCTCAAAAGTAAATTAAAACTTTTCTCATCTAAGCGAAAACTGAGATCGCAATTAATGTTAAATAGCGCGGCCGTGAACGAGTCTAAATAGGCCGTATATAAATGTGGATTAAAAAACTGTGCACATTCAGGGCTGTATAGAATTTGTGTCAATTCGTAGTTTTAGTGCGGGCTTACGTAACAGTCTGCAGTGCGTCGCGCGGGCTGCACCGTGCGGCGCGGGCTCACGGGCCAGAGTCGCGCGGCGCCGCACAATCTATTTGCCGGAACTGTATGCGCCAGTACATCTATACCACTTAAATAACGAAGATACAGGAAACAAAACGATCATTTTATTTTTCGCTTTCGTGCTCGAATTATTTTGGCTCGCGACAATAATCTTTGTTACGAAGCAATTTGAGCGGTCTTTTAAACTGGAAATATACAAGGAAAATAATTTCGCTTGTCTTTGCCTACCTACCTTGGGATAAACTCAAAACAGAATATAGATTTGTTCTGATTGTTAAATTCAAGACTTTTATATTTGACGATGAGTGACGATAATGACATCTAAAAACTTGAGACGCAATCAAAATTATCAAAAGAGGTTAAAGTTGTAAATAAAAATCCAATAAATATGATATTTCCACTGTTCTGTGATATTTCCCAACTTAGTTTCCCAATTATAAAAATTTAAATGATTAAAATACCAAATAAAACGAATCGTGCCTTCAATATTCAGTTCACACGTTGCTCATCGCTCGAGAATTATAGTATCAATTAGAAACTATTTTTTATGAATTTCTTCTTTTGTATGTTTGTATATTAAAATTAAATGATTTAATTCAATTAACAGTCGATAAGCAATCAAGGGTTACGACAACAAGCCAATTATTTGAGATTTTATGTGTTATTAAAAAACAACGTCCAACATAGTATCGTAGCAACCGTGAAATTGCTGCAAAAGTGAAAGTTTTCACAAAATCCCTTGTATGCTCTAACAAGGACAAAAGTAAAATCGCTTTACAAAGTGCGGAGCCTAATTTCGTCTGTGCATAGATTTGGTTAAGCTTTAAACTGCAAAACTGCAGTGAATGACTCGAAAAAACGACATATTTAACGAGAAATGAGCACAATGAGTCTCAGTCGCGCCGCGCCTCCAACCGCCTACAATCGACATTGTAGTTTGTTTTCCTTAACACCAATACACCGCAGTCAACAAAATGGTGCATTTACTTTTATTTTCACTTTTATTTACGCTTATACCGCCGCGTTCAAGTGTTTCGCTACAACTTTTTTGGAAATAAATGTTGATTGGAAAAATTTTCGATAGCGAGCGATGCCAAGTTTTTGTTATATTCAAGATTAACAAAATATTAAAAACGAAACGTTGAATATGCATTATTTCAAGAATACACAACTTACATATAAACATTACCACCCGTTGTAATAACATATTTTTTGTTGTAGTTGAAAATATCCCTGAACGTACCTGAAACAATTAATAACACGTTATAAAATATTTAATTATTTCTGAGGCAGAATATAACTTAAAACATTCAATATTCCCTTTAATTAAATGAAACACTATAGGAGCCTTATTTAAATAAAACCATATTAAAATAAGTCCCACTATTATAACTTTCCTTTATTTTGTATTTACTGTGGGCGGTTCGCAGGAATGAGAATGTAAATGAGAAATACTTAAGGAATTACTCGAACAATGTGAAATAGAAAATAGTTTGAACTAGAGCGAATGCGGCAGGCAATATACATTTTCTTCTTAATTTATTATCCGTAGATTACAGCTACGATGCTGCGGTCGTTACGAATGCTACGCTTCATCACCTACGAGTTCGTAGCAAGCAATCCGAGTGTATTATTTTTGGGTATCGATAATTATTATGTTCTGTACCTACTCATTTTATTTGCATTGGCATAAACATTAAATATAATCTTTACAAAGCTTTATTTGCAAATTAATTCGCATATAAGCATAATATTAGTTAAAAACACATAAAAAGTCTGAAAAGCAAATAGCAAATTAAATAAAAGTACTAAATTAATCTCAAATTTTAAGCTACAAAAAGTGGAATGTTTAAAAATCACAAAGCGACTAACCATTGTTAGCGGTAATTGTAAAACGTTTATGAAGTTGTTCAAATTACAATGCTCATAATGTGGTAGCTGGTAAGCGGTAAGCAGTGAGCGGTGAGCGGGAACAGCGGTGCCGTGACGTTAGTAATTAGTAATTAGTGATTATGTTGCGGCTGCCGGAATGCTCACAACTACTCAATGAAATCTAGCCTGCAATTATTGTATTGCGTTTTTGTTACCTTTTATTATTTACATATTTTTATAAAGCGCAATGTTGTGCACACACAAGCACACTTATAATAAATTAGTTATGTTAGTTATTACATCGCCATTAATAAGTCTTATTCCTGTCTGCCGAAATATAACATATTAGGGGCTTAGTACCGATGAGTCATCACTTATACATTCAACTTACTGTAAAGATTATTGTTATTAGACTGTAAAATATGTGAAATGTTATGATGTATCTATTGAAGCAAGCTAACATTAATTGTTGAGGAACATTTAACGCAGAGCACGAAAGTTCTCTGCGTTAGTTTAGTGAATTGTTCGATGTAAGTAGCATGAAAACTAATACAATAGTCGATAGATAGTTACTCGTGTATGATGTAAAGTTACATTCATTATTGTTGGGAAGTGAGGGACTAAAATTCATGTAACTGTTTGAGTGCTGTTTGATATGGAAATCAATGAGAAAGCCTCATCATTACAGTATAAGATCATTATACTTAGTAAAATTATTATTAGTACGTTTAGGTTAGTAGTAAGTTCTTCGTTTACATATTGAACGTTTATTCTTGGAGCTTAACTTCGAAGTGTTCTTTAACAAGCTAGAACATTGTTCTGTATTCAACAACTTTGAACTGTCAGGACTTGTAAGTATTGTTGTGAGAAGTTCCCGGCGTGGTCAGCTGTCTGCAGGCCGCCCGCCATCCGCCCGCTGCCGACGGTGCGAGCGAAGCGAACTCGGCAAGGCGCTGCATTTGTAATAAATCGGAGCCTCCGCACATTTTCATTAAAAGCGTAATCAGATTGGCGCGGAATTCATTAGCCGTAACGAGTGATTCGGCGAACTTATATATCGCTGAAGCCGCCTAAATTTACGCTGAAACTATAAATAGGAGCTGATTTAATGAGATAATACGCCCCTCCGACTAAATGAGGTGCTCGGATGTCTCGAATTAATGTTAAATCCTTTGCCCTCCGCTATATTGGATTTCGTGAACGTATTTCAATTTGTTGTTCTAATAGGTAACGTTTTAAACTCGAAATGAAGGAGGCTTTTGTACTGAAAGGGTGATAAGTTATTTCCTAGAAAGTAAATCGTAAATTTTCGCCTGTAATTTTTATAAAATCGTCAAATCACCATGGTGCGAAAATAAAGTTGCAAGGAGGTAAATCTAGGAGTATAAAAGTACGCTAAAATATAGATAAAAGTTCAAATTTAATTTCCTCTCAAATGTGTAAGCCGCGTAATATATTATTATGATAATATGTCACGTCAAGTACAAGCAGATTACGTCACGCGTCGCCCGTCTCCGCGCGGTGCGACGCGGCCGCGGCCGCGGCGGGCTGACGGCTCGGTCGGGCGAAAGCGCTTTAATACTGTTCTTTATCACAAATTCAAACCGCGCCAAACTAATGTGGCTCGACGTTAAATACTTTTGTAACTCGTGCGGAGTTATTAATTATTTCCTTTGAAAATAACTTACGAGGTCGTTACTGTTCTGTTCCGAATAAAACTCAACGTAATCTATACTCCAATTTTACAAAAACAGGAAACGATAATTACCGTTATTACTGTAAACTGGGGATTAGACGTCCTTGAAATTGCGTGTTAATCTGAGCGAAGCTTTTAAAGTAATTAAAATTTTAGAGAGTATAAAATGTGATGTAGAAATGTAATATTTCGATGTAATAATATTTTACGGCAATTAGGCACGCCACGGCATCACGTGACATTCGCAATAAAGTACAATAAGTGCAGCGGAGCCGGCACTTGGAGTGATTCGAGCCGATGCGATGTTGTTACAATTACGCAAAGCTAACAAATTATAACTGTTCTCGATCGTTGCGACTCATAATTGATATGAATGCGGGTTTTTCAATCGCATATAACGGTATATAAACATTTTCTTTCTCTGGATAATTGTGAAGGTTGTAATATTTTTTTATGAAAATGTGTTTGAAATAAAAATATTTCCAATATAGTATTGGATTTTTTTAATAATAATTTACAGTACTCCAAAATTAATAATGCGCATGCAGATCTTCGCTAATTATCGTATTTCCAGAAACACCCGAATCACCCCGAATCATTGAATCGTAAGTACCCTAAACAATGGACTTGCATCTTGCACCTTGTTCAAAAGAAATAGGATTCAGAGTCATACACAATCGAAAACAATTCAGGCGATAGGTGACGGACAGGCTGTCAGTCAAAAAATTAAAAAATCCGTCAGTCGTCTTTATATATTGATGGTGACCGCACGTATTATCTCTGTATGGAATTATATAGAGCTGCTGTTACATACCCTTCTTAGTTTTGTTTCAAAGTTGAATTTTCCGATAAAATGATTATTTACACAGATAGCAGATATCAGTGGGGAAAGTGAAAATTAATAAGAGCATAATGAAAGTTCTGATCATTCTACGATATCAGAAATAGAGATAATCCCTGATTCTGTAAATCCTTTGAACTGAGATTTTAATGATTAGATTTCTACAATTTAAATGTAAACCAGTGTTTGAAAATCATTTTTTTTTTAATATAAACTTTGTCTTATTTTAACCTTCCATACATCCATCATTACGCCAGCTTCAGTAAGACACTTTAATAGTTCTAAGTATAGAATTTTCCGAGTAAATCAATACAACAAATATATAATATATTCGCAATCGTGTGACTTATCCTCGCTATTAACTTACATTGAATTATCTAAACAAATTTCGTTACTTATCTCTTTTACCATAAAATCACAATAAAACTCATAATTCTCATAAACTATGCATGAAGAAAATACATCTAACCACTCTATATACATATCATCTTCGGAGGCTCGGGGAATATGACAGTTGCCGAACAGTGACGAATTTTTCTATGCGCATTATCAATTTGGGACAAGAAGCTTATATCTAATAAACATACATACAGGCGTCATTCAAGGTCATATTTTCTTGTTACAAGTTAATGGTCATAGTGCAATCTCCAGTGTATTAGATATAAGCTTCTTGGTTTGGGAGTACTGTAGTTGTCTTTAACGTTATATTTGTCACTTTGACATAGAGCACAAAGAGCCAACACGTAGTTAAGATCCTAAACGAAAAGTTACGGAAAATTTAAATAGCGTAACTGTTAGTATAAAATAATAAACTGCGAGAAGTTGTAATCTCTCGGCGGAGCAGTTATGACATGACATGGACACAAGCTGAGAACTCATAAATAAGGCCAATTAATTCGTGCTCTGGACACAAGGGGCGCTCGATCGTTTGACACTTGACGTAATTAACCAGTGATTAAGCGACTCGACTCCATATTGTGGCGATGGAGATGACCTATCTTGGTTCACGATGCTATCACGATTCCCAACTAATTATATTGATTTAGTTTGACATTTGACGGGCTCGTTTAATGGAATTAGTGGCCGCTATTGTGGCACAGAATACATAATAGTAGCTAAACGCTACAGAACGGACACTCTCCGCCTCCCGCCAAAATTAAACACTTACCTCACCCCGCACGATCAGACATAAAATGGTCCATATTTTTCTACAGGGACGATACGCAACGAAGATTGACAACATTAATCAAATTGACTTAAAGTAATTTTATTATTTTGGATTTGTGATTATCGTTTTTCGTAGAAAATGGTTAGATATTGTGCTGTTTACGGATGTATTTCATCAGAAAAACGCGAATTTTTTTTTACGCTAGTCACAAATGTGCCAACTATAAAGCGTTAACACACACATTTGCAGTCTCTACACTTCTACAGTGTGACTGTCAAAACGATAATTTTGTATGGAGTGTCCGGGGTGTGATTGTGGTGTAATTGCGCTCTTTTGTGTATGTTTTATCTGTAAAGCTGATAAAGGATATGTTTCAATTTAACAATCAATGTTTTAAAGTATTGCTTTCGATGTTCAATAACTTTAGGTAATTTTAAGTGAGAATAAATAAGATGATGAATTAAATATCACGATAATGATTAAAGCAACTCAGTAGATAATTATAGATTATAAGGTTTTTATTTAGGTAATAATACATCGTTATAAAAATATAACTACCTTACTTTCGTTTCAGTTTTTCATTGGAATCTCCACATTCCTGACTTCTTTGTCACTTGAGTTGACAGGACAAAAACTCATATTCAATTTAGGTCCTTTTGTGAATATTTCAATCAGGATATAAATAAAAACAATTTCTATTTTATTAAACCCACGCACATAACAAAATCTCTAAAACAATATAATATATAAATTTAATAATTCACAAAGTTTTGGAAAATGTTTTGAAATATTTGAGAGCGCAAAGCGTATTTATTAAAAAGAATAAAGCAGTCACGCTCGCGCGGGCTTTCCTGTTCATGTAAATGTGTGTGCTTCCGAGCTGCTTCGGATTTCGCGTGAGATCACCGCGTGCGACAAGCATTCTCTACAAAAAATTGCACAACATTTTAACAATGTTTTTTATTTTAATGCTATTATTAACAGACGGCCCGACAATGAGCATTAACAAAAGCGTGTAAAGAAAGCAGTTACTTTGAATAGTAATAACATTTAAAACGACTTAATGTAGCTTGTTAAAGACAACAATACACAGTGCACATAAGTAATGTATTAAAGTGTAGCTAAGAAATAGTGTATTGGAAGACGATTCATCAGACGAAAATATCAAAATAACATTTAAGATTAAAACACACCTAGTTACAAATCGTCCGTATTACCTTTAATATAGAACGAAGTCCATTAGTAGCATTGCGAATATTGCTCCTAAGTCCTAACTCCATGTTTTATAGCTTAATATTACGATATGATATGGCCGATAGCTCAGGCGATGTATTAGTGCTATTGCGTGCGCGAGGGGCGCCCTCTTCCGCCCTATTGCGCGATACACAAATACCAAACCCTCATATTAATCCCATTATAATATTGCCCATAGACTGCTTTCAACATATTATCAGCATACATTAGATATTACACTGGAATCAAGTCAATCATACAATAAGCGTGTTATGAAATGATACCTATTAAATTAATTTTACATAAAAACTTTTCTTCACTCGACACATCATCATCTATGTATATTATCATTAATCTTTACCTAAGTCTTTACTTATATCGTATATCGTAAAGATGACATTTGTTATCATTATTTACTATTTAATTCAAAAACTCCTCGACCAATTTTGAAATTTATTTCTTTGACCATATAAGAAATTAAGCTTCAACGAGGAATATACAAGCCCGGACGAAGCCACAGCAAGCGGCTAGTCTGATATTTTAAATTTAACTTTCATTTAATGTCTTAGATAAAAAAATAATCTGATATACACATTTGAATTGTAAACTTGCAATATCAAATGAAAGGATTATAAAAGTTACATGAAAAGCATATAAAAGTTTGAATGCACTCAATGGAACTTCACGCGATGTAATTTATCAGTTATAAAGTTTTTAACTAAACCTACTTTAAGTTTAAATGCTTTATTGATGTTGAATAATTTATGGTTCATTTAAAAAGCAAAGATAAAAGCTGTGAATTTTTTTTATTAGTTCATTAAATGTTGAATTGTAATCCGAATGAGCGTGCCTTGAGGATAAACAGTAAATACCTGTTAAACACGTGGTACATTTATTTCGACTCTATGACGCAGATTTTTCAAACTAATACTAAAGTTTTCAATAATTTTACCTACAAGATATCCTTTATCGAATTAAAGTTTTTATTACAATGCACCAAACCTACAAAAACCTTTTAATTTGAGTCTATAAACATTGTATCCTACAACCGGAACTGTAAATTGTTTTAAATTTCATTAATAAAGTTACGAAACAAATTTCGACAGTTTTACAAAAAGTTATCAACATTTTAGTTTACCGAAATATTATGTATTTAAAAACTTTCCCGTTGCGCGTTCCCAAACCTTAAATGAAATAAGCCAACCGTATATAAAGTGTATTTTGCGTAAAACAGCGCGGTTCCACAAAAATAGTTTAAAAGGTCCGTAAATATGTTTCATATTTCATCAAGTCTATGAGGATTTATCAATGTTTCAAATGGTTTCATGTTTGCGTAACGAATGCCTGTGAAAGTGAGCTACATTCGGTCGGACAAACCGGGGCAATAAAAGTATATGATGTGCGGCACGACACGCCGCCATTAGCGCGGTGGAGCGGCTTCAGAAAGGTTGCTAAGAACTGGATATACAACTGATATATCATTAAACGCAGACTTATTTGTCCGAATTTGTCTTAGGGCCTGTTTCACCACCCTCAAGTAAAGTGTCGAGTAGGCTAATCGCCAGTTAAAGTGACCCGTAACTTCAAGTGCGAGTTTCACGACGTCCGAGTAGCACTAATCATAAGATTAACTGACCCGTAACTTACTTGCCACGTCTTCTGCCAATTAGCGTGTTTTACTCGACGGTTAAGTATTGTCTGTTGTCATTTCTTGCATATCACCAACGATTTTTTTTTAAATAAACGAATAAAAATGGATTTATTTGATTTAATTGATCATCTGTTGGATGAATTAGAATATTCTTCGACACAACGAATAGCAAGGATTCGTGTATTTAAATTCCGTGTTGATTATTTTACGGACCTCGATGAAACTGATTTTTTCGCTAGATTTCGTCTATCGAAATATGCAGTTAACCAAGTGCATAACTTTATAAAACATAAAATAATGCCTACATCGCAAAGGTGAGTGGTATTTTTTAATTATTGAAGTGATTTTACTTATAGATAACCTATCAAATCATATTAATCCCTCCCTCCTATAATATTCAAAGTAGCTACATAAATGTGTTACCTGTTGTTTAAAGTAGGTGTAGTAGTTACCTAACTTATAAAAAATCTTTATTTTAGAAATCAAGCAGTTCCAACAAAAACAAGCCTACTACAAACCTACTTAATATAATAATTTAACAAATTAAAATCACACGCGTATTTCCAACCCTACAGACAATCCACAACAATTAACAAATTAACAATGCATAAATGACAGCTGCAATAGTGCAATGACGTTTGTCGAGTGACATTGACGTAATATTGAACGAATGTGACGTACGATTTGTTCCGTTACTCATTTAACCAGTAAGTTGTTACTCGGAGCTTATTTTTCGTTTGTGAAATTGACAAAAGATACTCGTAACCTTTACTTGCTGATTAACGTTAATTAAGAAGTAACTAATCAACGCTTTACTTGGAGATGGTGAACGAGGCCCTTAACGTCGAATGATATCTAAGGACTGAAGGACGGAGCAGTGCAGAATTATAACTTACTAATACTAATCTATGACGTAGTGTTATTACTGCGTCGTTTTGGGTTTTTTTATTTGTATTTATAATAAAATAAATGCATTAATTAATTAAGAGGTTTAACTGAGTGGCCTTTGTTAAGGTTTAGCATTAGAAAGAGCGAGGTGAAAGCTTCTTAAATAATCCCATTACAAGAAATAGTTGTTGGAGTTTCTGTTGCTCGGAATTTTCTCCTTGTAGCGACGACAAGCCAATTTACGAGTTACCGAATTTCAAGTGTAGTACCTACTAAGAAAGTTCACACCATCGGTTCACACGGTAACTCGTATATAAACAGTTTGTGCGTTATGCATAGACAGTCACGGGCTTGTCGGGACGCGGGTGGGTCGCATTAGGTCGAATATTAATTACATACGAATATATTTATGTAGTTAACGAAATATAACCTTTGCGTAGTCATTACATCTTTTTATTACACCCGCACATAACAAGACCCTACATTGGTGACTCCAACATTGGTGACTCCCGACGAAAAGTGAACATTATTATAGTGAATTGCATAGATATCGTTTGTTAACAATTAAAAATGAATCCGGCAGTTCCAGTTACAGCAGTTTCGTCGGTACAGTTAAACTTTCTCGAGCAGTTAGCACAACTAAAGCAGCGGATAAACCAGCTGGAATGTGCAGGCTCGAGAGGCAAATCGTTTAGCGGTCGAAGGTATGGAAATAGCACGCATCGTTCCGCATCGCAAAGTCGCAATCGTGCAGGAAGCTCAAAACAGAAAAAACCAAAGTGGTTATGTTTTTTTCATTACTGCTTTAAGCATAACGCCAGCAAGTACATTCAACCTTGTGCGTGGCAGAAGCAGCAGGAGAGCCGACTAAAAATGTTTTAATTTTACCAGTGTCGAAAAATAACCGATCCGCGAGTGAGTGTACTGTGTACTGTGTAGTGATTATAAACCTTACGCGGCAAACGGTAGTGTAATTAAGACATTTGGTACTAAGTTAATGACTTTAGATCTTAGTTTACGGCGACCGTATAAATGGTCATTATTTATTATCGCCGAGGTAACTCAACCTATGTTTTGGTTTATAACGTGCAGATTTTTTAGCACCGATTAGGCCGATGCATCGCTCGCACTTATGACGGACGCATCGGATACTCATGTAGGTGCAGTGTTACAAAAACGAGCAAGTAATGAATGGTTACCTTTAGGTTATTTTTCTAAGAATCTATCTAAGACTGAACGCAAGTATAGTACGTATGATAGGGAGTTATTAGCAATTTACTTAGCTATTCGTCATTTTCGGAATATGGTCGAAGGACGACAGTTAACGGTGTATACTGATCACAAACCGTTAATTTATGCATTTTCTAAAGTAAATAGCGAGAAAGAGTTACCCAGACGTACACGACACTTGATATTCATTAGTGAGTTCACCACGGATTTGAGACACGTAAGTGGGCAAGATAATGTCGTTGCGGATTCGTTATCTCGAGTCGCAACAATAAGTTGTCCCACTGTAATAGATTACGCGGAACTTGCTAAGGATCAACAACAAGATTCTTATATGTTACAATTATCTAATTCGAAAGACGCTAATAATAGGTTAAAGAAAATAATGTTACTTGAAAGCGGTACATTTATTTATTGTAATTTAGATAATGTTAAAATTAGACCCTATTTGACTGATAAATTTCGACGTATTGCTTTTGATAGTGTACATAATTTATGTCATCCCGAAATAAGGACTACACGTAAATTGATTCAAAATCGTTTTTATTGGCCAAATATGAATCGTCACGTTGGCCAATGGGCTAAAACATGCATTGAATGTCAACGATCGAAGGTTAATCGACATACAGTGTCAGGTTTAGGATCGTTTCTGCAGTGCGATAGGTTTGAACATATTCATGTTGATTTAATTGGACCTTTACCCACTTCACCCGAAGGTTTTAGGTATTGCCTAACCATAGTTGATAGGGGGACGCGATGGCCAGAATGTTTTCCTACGAGAGATATAACTGCTGAAACGATTTCGCGTGTAATATATGAAGGATGGATCTCTCGTTTTGGTTGTCCGAAAAAGCTAACAAGCGATCAAGGACGCCAATTCGAAAGTCAATTATTTGCTACACTAATGAAGTTATTAGGTATTAATAAGTTGCGTACGACACCTTACCACCCACAGAGTAACGGGGCGGTAGAGCGTTGGCATAGGTCGCTTAAAGCGGCATTAACGGCTCGTTTATGCAATATATCATCATCTTGGGTTACGGAATTACCAACTGTGTTGCTAGGACTTAGAACAGCAGTAAGAAGTGATACCGGCATAAGCGCAGCAGAATAACGTACGGAACAACTTTACGATTACCAGGTGATTATTACGATAAAAAATCGAGTTTAGAAATAGATAGAAGTCTTGAGTATGTAAGTAAATTACGAGACTCTATTAGGAAATATCAGTCAGTAGCTATTAGGCAGAATGAAAAACGGAACATATTTTTCACCCCGATTTAGAAAAGTGCGATTATGTTTTTGTAAGAAACGACGCAGTAAGTAAGCCTTTATAACCAACATACGACGGTCCTTATCGTGTGTTGAGTCGAGAGAAAAAGGTATTTTACATTCAAATGACTGGCAGGAAAGTTAGAATATCTGTAGACCGTCTAAAACCTGCATATTATTTGAATGAAGATAGTGATACGATATATGGGGCAGATACTAAGGTTCCGTTACAAATTCCAAGTAGCGAATTGCCTAATACACATACCACGCGTAGTGGAAGAACTATACGATTACCAGTACGATTTAGGTAATAGGTAATATATAGCATTTGTAATTGTTTCAACTATTTTATATTTATTAGAATTACGATGATTATAAGTATGCATAAGACTTCATAGAAATGTATAATAAATACTTAGTAATCAACACATCGTATTTAATAAATAATAGAACTTAAGTAATTTTGAAACGAGTTCATTGTTTAACGTTTTAAGTATGGTATTTCAAATTTATGTTTGTGTTGAGTTTTGATTGAAATGTTTACTACTTAGAAATTTAAGTACCTACTTTTGATTTATGGCTTATGAATGTATAGTAATAGCCTTTGTAATATTAAACGATACAAGTGTAAAGAACGTATTGAGATTTGAAATGTTAATGTTACTAGGTGTTAGATGACGTGTAACAATTATCGCACGCCACTTAGAAGAACCAACCAAGTTTTTGTAATAACATAAATAGTTTAACGAAATTAGGTGTTAACTGTTAACCACTTGTATACGATACGTATTGATTGATTTATATTGTGAACATTTTTTATACTTTATATTGTAAACATTTTGTAACCTTATACAGCGACATTTTATATACACCCATCTGTTTATTGTTTAATTTTATTGTAAGATTTTTTACTTGTATACCCTTTTTATTTTAAGGGGGGAATGATGTAGCGACGACAAGCCAATTTACGAGTTACCGAATTTCAAGTGTAGTACCTACTAAGAAAGTTCACACCATCGGTTCACACGGTAACTCGTATATAAACAGTTTGTGCGTTATGCATAGACAGTCACGGGCTTGTCGGGACGCGGGTGGGTCGCATTAGGTCGAATATTAATTACATACGAATATATTTATGTAGTTAACGAAATATAACCTTTGCGTAGTCATTACATCTTTTTATTACACCCGCACATAACAAGACCCTACATTGGTGACTCCAACATCCTCATTATCGTTATTTTTATTCAATTCCAATTAAAGCGTAATTTCCACGATTCTTCGCAGAAAATTATAGAACAATACAATGTAAAAGTAATGATTTAGTCTGGTTTTATTATTTTCTACGTATGAATAACTTTTTTTATTTACGAAATGGACGTATTTATGCAAAAAGGCACCAACCCACAATCTTTGTGAAATTGAGTTAAGTGCACAGCTAGGGTTTTAAAAAGGTATTCTACCTTCCCAAAAAATTTGGTAGCTGTCCGACAACTAGAAATTAGTTTTTTTAACTGTCAATTGCGGAACCAACCCAATTTTGTCAACTTTCAAATAACTGAAAAGAACCATGTTGAGTGGTTCTTCTAGTTCATCTATTTTTAAACGTTAAAAGTACCCATGCTACTTGGTTCCTTTAAGTCCCGTATGTAATCCTTACCATTTCCATAATGCAAGCTGGAACCAAAGTTATGTGGTTCTATTTATCACAAAAAGTATTATAATTTTTCAAGTTATAAGGAACCAACTAACTTTGGTTCTTATTTGTATAGTGAAATTTCACGATTTGAAAGTTACCAAATGGCATTGACAACGGACCAGTGGGCGGGGCTTAAAAAACATGGCTACGTATTGTGTGCAACAAAAGAATTAACCATAAGTTTACATTGAATTAGTGTCATCAATTTTAATTATTTATGTTTTCTATAAATGATTTTTTTCAATTTGTTGGATCATGAATGGATTAATGAATCCTCATTAATATCATTATGTTTTTTCACAGTATCCTTCTTTAAACTCCGATTTACTAGACGCTGATGTCGTGCCTCTATATTTTTTTAGCTTTATTTGATTCTCTAGCAGAGCTTGGTAGATTACACGATGGAACACATGTTTTTTTTAAAGTCATCTTTTTAGTAATAACACCTGAAAAACAAATTTTTCAATTAGTTTTAGATTTATATTTACATTTTTATTTGAGGTTAAACATTGTCAACTTACTTGGTACAATAAAATCATTCCTTTGAAAATGTAATGAACACACTCTCATATGCGGATTTATATTTTTCAATTTTAAAGCACGCTGCCAGGCTTTACATCGATCTACTTTTTCTTTTTTTCCGAAATAATTTTCAACATAAACAAAACTGCTACCAGGTTTAGGTATAGCATGAAAACTAACTTCTAAATTCGTATGAGATTTACTACCACAACCGTCCACCGCACAATAAACTCTACTTTTATTTTTAGTACGAAATTTTAAAGAATTTTTATTAATTAAAGATGAAAATGAAGACTACAATGAAGAAGACATCCTTGTTTGTAAACAAATGTTCTTGAAAACTCTTCAAACATCGTCCAAACGAATAAATACAGCTCTTAGCAAAATGCGGAATAATTGCCTCAAAGATAAGCGTGGTCGACAAGGGGGTCATAATTCTGTTTCTAAAGAAAATGAATTGTTTCTGATAAAAATAATTAATAAACTACCAACTTACGTATCTCATTATAGACGAGCTAATAGTAACGACGCAAAGTTTCTAACATCAGACATGACTACCGCCAAAATTTATGAAATTTATAGTGAAGAAGCTAAGACAGCAGGCAAGACGTTACTTTCTTTCGCTAAATTTAGACACATTTTTGTAACAAAATTTAATCTACGCACCAAACCCCTTAAAAAAGACACTTGTAATAAATGCGACTTCTATAAAAGCAAACATAAGCATGCTTCGGAGGAAGAGAAGAATAAACTCGAAGAAGATCACCAAAATCATATTAAAAAAGCGCAATTATTGCAGCAACTAAAGAATAACATGAAATTGGCAAAAGAAGATCCAACCATCGAAACTATCACTTTTGATTTGCAAAAGACGTTACCACTTCCAAGAATATCCACTAATATTATTTATTATAAAAGACAAGTCTGGGTGTACAATCTAGGCATTCACACAGGCAGTGATGACCAGGCGTATTGTAATGTTTGGGTGGAAGGGGAGGCCGGCCGCGGTTCACAGGAAGTCGGTTCTTGTTTGATAAAACACATCACGGAAAAATTAAGAGATGGTGTTGAACATTTAATACTTTGGAGTGACTCCTGCGGCGGCCAAAATAGAAATATTAAATTGACGCTGATGCTTAAAGCATTATTAAATGACCACCCGACCCTAAAACAAATCAGCCATAGATTTTTAGAGTCCGGTCACAGTTTTTTACCAAATGACACAGATTTTGGTAGAATTGAGTGTGCCCTAAAACACCAACAAAGGCTGTATACCCCGGAAGACTACATACACACCATGAAAGCATGTAAAAAAAATAAACCGATGATTGTACAAAGACTTGACAAAAAAGACTTTTTGTCGTCACAAAATTTAGAGAAAAACACTACAAATAGGAAAAAAGCAGAAGACGGATCCAAGGTATCTTGGTTAGATACCAAAGAAATAGTTATTAAAAAGGAACAATTGCACTCAATTTTTATGAGCTGAAACCTAGACGAACCGTATATTGAAGTTAATTTAAAAAAAAACGTACGTAGTGTATCTCAACCTTTGTCTTTAAGAGATATGGATTTACTTTGGCCCACAGGGAAACCAATATCGGAGGCAAAATTAAAAGATATAAAAAGCATAATGCATCTGATACCGAGCGATGCCCAAGATTTTTATAAAAAATTAAAAAGCGACGAAATTTTTGAAGACGATATTGATGGATTTTCCGGGGCTCTTGATTTCGAAGTGGACGATGATGGTGCTGATGTTTAGTTTTATGTATGTGAATTTCTTTATAATATTTTCGTGTCAGATTACATTTTTTAAACTTTTGATAATAAAAGCGTGCTAAAAGTCAAATAGTCAATTATTACAATACCTTTATCATCTTTCTGCCCTTATCTCCTATTATCTCCTTGTTCTTTCATATAACTTCACACTCAAACACATCTTTTCTTTGGCCTACCTCTTGCCATCCTCTTCAACCATCAATATTCTTACCCAGCACCATCATCTATCCTCATCCATGTTATCTATTATCATCCTATGTCCATACCAAGACAGACGACTTCCTTTCAATCCTTCTTTAATAAGCGCCACGTTCAAACTTCCTTTTATGTATACATTCCTTGCTTTGTCTATTCTTGTCACCCCACACATCCATATCAACATTCTCATCTCCACTAAATGCAATAAATAGCTTTTCTTCCATCTTCTGTACAGCCCAGCATACCGATCTACACGAACAACAGATCTAATCACCATCTTTTATATTTTTTTCGTTAACTTCATAGGTATTCGTGTGTCGCAAGATGGTCCAGTGACCTGTCGCAGTTTTATCTATCCTGCGTTAGTCCGATACCTTAAGATTTTTCTTTATTATGACGATATTAAAAACCAAAATTAATTATGCATTATAGAACCAACCCACAAATATGTATTTTTGCAAGATGGAACCGAGAGGTTTTTTAACGATTATTTTGTAACAATTTAATAAAAATCCATGCAACTGGTATCCCTAGAAAGGATTCGATATGATACACACGCCTAACAACTTTTTTCCCCAAATTTTACAACATATAGTTTTTGCAAACGATTTTCACAAAAACCTCATTTTCTCGAAATTGATTCGGTGTGGGTTGGTCCCTTTTTGCATAAATACGTCCAAATTTATTAACGAAAACTACCGTCAAACATATTTTGTGCTACCTCGCAGTTTGCGGCGGGCGGGGCGTGAGGCGAGGTGCGGGGAGAGGGGCGCGGGGAGAGGGGAGAGAGGGTTGATATACAGCGCATTTAATATTGCGCAACGAGGCGGAAGGCGCCAGGATTTAGTGCCTGGAGGCTGGCCAGTAACCGGCAAAAAATTGAATACACGGCCGCGGCGCGTCATCACCGTAATGACTGCACAGCTTTCACAGCCCGCCTAAAGGAATAGTGAGGTGAGGTGATACCGGGCTGTAAAGGTTAGAGGCAATTAAATGCGCATTTTTTTACCATTGCTCTAGATATTTGATTACAGATCCCTTGCCTCTGCACAAGTAGCACTTAAATAAAAGTTTACGATCATTCATTCACACACATATTGATTTACACGAATAAATCTTCACATAATTATTTATTTTAATAAATCGCCCTTGTATGAAAGCGATTATTAACAAACTAAGCTTAAAATAAACGATACAGCGGCTAATATCAATTAGTAAAGGCTACAAAAGCGCCACCGCGCGGCGAACGGCGAGCGGCGAGCGGCTATTTGCATAACATCGCGTTTACTATTTGGGTCCAGTGGAGCGCGGAGATGACAAACAAATGGTAGCCGCTACAGAACTCGATGATACGTTTTTTTTTTTATATTTAATCCTGTATAGTTTTATGTGGCATAAATTAACTGTTTAGTTTGCGACTGCCGTGATGGACAGGCAGGCATCTTAAAGATTGAACTTTGTTATTTTTTTTAAACTTATCGTTGTATTTTTATACACTATAATATGCATTGTTTGAATAGATGTTATATGAATAATTAATGTTCCATAAGTAAACATTTTTCTAGTAGATAATAAATCGGCTGCAAAGTGAGGAAAAACAAAAAGTTATGATACTGATTTTTCTAATATTATCAATAAAAATGTTTGAACTCTAGACTAGATCAAGTAAAACTTGCTGAAGCAAAAGTAAAATTATTCAATTTGAGTAAGTATTTGCGTTTGTTATGTACAAGGTTATGTATGAAGTGTGTACGGAAACAAAAGTTGATATAAACTTCTCGATCGAACATTGTCTTTCCGAAGTAGTCTTCGGGTAGAATTTGCTCTATTATTATAGGGAGATATAGATAACATTTTACTTTAATTATTATACAAAAATAATTATTCCTCACGATAAAGTTAAAAACTAAAATTGATTGCGCTATTATTAAGTAACATTTGGAGGTCTTGTTACCTTCACATATTATTAAAAGCCGTGCGTAAAGCATTGTCATGATTGCACTTTCCTCTCTGCTTGCTTCGAACAATTTGCATAATTTCATTCAGTTTTGTTATGTTCATTATGGTCGCAAATCGCAAGGCGAAGCGTGCACCTGACAGCCACACGGACTCGCATACGGACTCGCACACGGAGAGGGTCCGACCCTAATTATTTAACTTTCCTCGCCCACGTCAGATCCTTATAAATATTCTACGATACGAAATATTTAACCAGACCGTAATCATTTAAGATTCTTGCTATACGAATAAAATATTTCTCATTATTCAGAAAGAACTAAAAAGTGTAAAATAAGTTTATTCTAACTGGAAAAATAGTTTCCTTCATTCTTTCCACGATAAACTTTGTTCTTTGTTAAACTCTTTGCATATTTATTTTATACGAAATTATTAAGTTTATACACTTCAAACTATTTATAACAATGTCAAGGTTTTTTTTATTCGATTCAATTTATTTGGTACTTATTGTGTACTCGCATGAAAATTTTATTTTATCTACCCAATGATTCGTTTATTTTGAAAATAATAAATTTGTATTATAAAAATCACATCTTTTTAGATCTTTATACGGATTTACAAAGAGATAGATAGCAATTCTTTTGTAGAAAACATTGAAAAGTGTTAACAACATTTTGTTGTTAAGTAAGAAAAGTAAATATAAACCTTAAAACACTCTCTGAATAATTTGTATAACGTAATCTACAAGTGTAGTTCCGTGGATAATTACAGAACATTTGGGCAGCAAGTTCGTTCGGCGGCAGAAACAGAAACACATCACCTGAAGAGCCATAAACCTCGTCGCAGGCAGGACTCGGGACGAAGTTGCCTCGTTTCGCTCTACAACTAAATATACTTTTATTTTATTTCTGCGTCTGTTGAAACTGCCATCGGAAACGGAAGCACCTTCCTTGTTTATGTAGGTTAAACAAACTTACACCAACAATTACGGTCTTTGTGTGCGGTGTCGCAAGGGCCAATGTATGTGATGTTATTTTTAGCTCTTCTAGTCAACCTATAATTTATATTGTATTGATTCCAAAACGAAAACAAAAATCTTTTATTTACAATAAATCACACCATAATAATAATATCATGATACCAATTTTAGTTAGATATACTGCGCAGGTGTCGAGGAGTCATTAACAAATTAAAATTTAATGTCAAAGCGACAATTAACTTAATTACAAAATATCGCTGAAAACGTCTATGGCTCACGACAAAGTGCTAAAATCGAATAGACATTGCTATCGTAGTGATGCTATCACACGATATTATTTTTTTTTTTATATATTTGCTGTTTTAATTGAATGTTTGTACTAAAGAGCAATATTCTATTAAAAATACACAATACACAACTCCAACAATGAGATAGGTGTGTGAGACGTGATTTACTTTGTAAATCATGAATTAAATCGTCAGCCCACGTGATACAATTCTCACGAGTCTTAACTTTTTATACAGCAGGCTTTGAATAAAAGCATCAGAAGTGACAATTGATTTATTTATTTATGTTATGACAATAATCCTTTGTGCGACTGATTTGAATTAGTTGCGTATGTCCTGCAAACTATGTAGAATACAATGTGGTACGAACTACGATATTAATACAGGTTAGCGTAATCAGTTTCACTACACGGAAACAATATTCACATACATTTCAAACAATTATTGCCGCTGTGATGTTTTTAAATGCGAAGACGGAATTTATTTGTTGATGAACGAGATTTTTATGCAAGTGGGCGACCTTTTTATGTAGTCGCAATACTCGCGTTTTATTTTATGCTTTTAATATAACGAGCTTTTGTTTTGTTTTACTTACGTGTTGTTGCCGCTCTATGCACACGCGTTTAATAGAAATATTAATACATTTGTTATCTTCAAAGCATTACTATACTGTCATTTCAATTCGTATCCGCCACATCCAACAAGATCATAAATTATATTTCTACATATTATTATCAGGGTTGGCAACGCTACTGCAACAAAAAATTGCTGATTCTCTTTTACTGTCACCTATTGTGGAGTAACGTAATTACAATGGCATATTTAAATGAATTCTTGACTAAACATTACGCAATCACAGTACGGTGTTTTAACTTTATTTAAATTCCAGTTGAGTTAACTATTGAGCATTTAAGATCTATAATTGTGAACATTAAATATATATTAACTTGTACACAGTCCCACATTACGCTCTAAATAGCAAAGTTACGAGAACAAGTGGAGTAAGCACTAAAACTTGTACGTTCGGAGTCACAGGTAAAGTTTCAGGCACGCCCTCGCAAGCTCCCAACCTTTGCCGATCTGTACTTGTAGCTACGTAATTTAAGGCTATTGTCTTAAAGGTCAAGTACTTCAATTAAAGTATAATTCAAGTTTAATTTGTATCGCGACACGTGTTAGTATTACGTACCGGCTCAACAAAAAATACTCGAAAAGCAAGGTATTACTTTCCCTTTACATCTCGTTCTCGTAATTTAATAAAATTCAATCGGCCGTCGACACGCTTATGAATAGTCACCCCGAGTTCGTGTCGCGAATAAATAAAAATATCGCTAGCAATTTCCTTATCTGACAATAATACAATACTCCTCGAAATTAAATAGTGGGTACGGGGCTCGCTCGGCAATTTTATCATTTTGATTGCAACAAGGCGTTAGATTAAATTATAAAAAGGTCGGCGAAATGAATCCCCGCCGGTGCGTGATGCGAATTGTTGAAAATTCTCCAAATGAAATGTTCGGCGACAGAGGCTGGCAGTCCCGGCGCAGTACCCGCGCGCAGTACCCGCCCGAGGTACCAGGCCCGCAGTACATCGCAGGAGGATATTCGTATCTGCTTTTAGACGAATGTTAGTTCTAATTCAACAAAGGAAAAGTTTTGGGTGTGCGTGGGTCGGGAGAGATAACTTTGAAAGTGAAAAAACGGGAAGTTTTTTAAATGTTCTAATGTTTATTTTAAAGCACAATTTATTAAAATAGACTTTTACTTTTTGTGATTTTTTCTGTAAGTTAATCACTTGCCATAAACAAATTAAAAAGTCAGTGTAATAATCATTACGGTGACTTATATACGTAAATAATTACTGTATTTCAGTTCTATATATCATGATAATATAAAATATTCCTTAAAAAACATAAAGCTACGATTTCGATTGAAGATTACAAAAATCTAAAGCTAAAGTAATTAAAAGGACCATCTAAAGAAGACATTAAGTGTAAAAGAGCCTTTGGTTTGAAGTAATTCAACATTGTGTGAGGTCGCGGGTTGACAAATGAGCCGGCGCCATATTTCTTACTTAGGCCGTGATGCTTCACTCCACAGTGCGCTAGTGCACTTTGAAACGAATATTCAAGCCATTAATAGCTTTAATCTCTACAATTATTGTGACTGAACAATTAATCATATTTTTTAACTGATTTAGGTGGATTTATTAATGTTGTTTCTGTAGATAAAAGTAAAATAATGCAAATAGTAATATCGTTTTTAATTCAAGAGCATAATAATATCCTTAAGATAATATCTGAAGTATTTATTAATTATTTGATAACGATGACGTATTTTCCTCTAGCTTGTACGGTAGACCGTAGAATGTCTAAATATAAAAATTCATGAAAAATTATGATGAAAATTCATAAGACGGGACGAAGTTTGCTAGGTCAGACTGTTTTAATTAAATAATTTATTTTTCCGTGATGGAATTAATTCGTGAATGATAATTTTATTCAGTTACTTAATTTTCAAGACTTTAACTGACCACTACTTCTGAAATATGCGTCTAAGCACGGTTCGCAATGCGTCACTGAACGTAAATTATTGGTTTGTACCGCCAATTGGATGTAAACAATGATTTGTAATTTCTTGCGAGGATGTTATTGAATTTGGTTTGAAATCAGTATTGCGATCGCTTTGATGTCGCTCCAGATGTCGCACCGTCGCCCGTTTGTGCGCGCCCTAACGAGCCACATCAGGGATGCCTTAGCTCGACGTTTATAGGATTTAGGCCATCTTGATGTTTTATGTTTACGTGAATTTGACTGAACGCGAGTATGGCATAATTTCAAAAAAAAAAAACGTTAGAAAATGCTAGTATTCCTCGAAATGTTGGGTAGATAAAAATAATATAGAAGATTTATTTTTTTATCAAAGAGCTATAAAACCGATAACTTAAAATTATTATATTTTCTACCCAAATGAACTTCTGAGAAAAAAATGCTAATGTCATCGAGTTTCAATAACAGTGTTTTTATTATAATATCTCTGAGGTCGTATCTCAAGAGAGCGCACACTTTGAGGTGGCAGCCCTAGAATGATCAAAGATATCGCTTGTAAAGAAAGCAATTTGGCGCGCGATCGAGTCGTAAACCAAAATTATATAACACATCAATTTTCTTTATACCTCCATTAGAGCCGTTGTTTAATGTTTATTATGGTTCCGTAAAAAAACTTCGGCCGAACTCGCTCCGTTAAAGTGAGTAAGTGCTGTAATGAGAGCATTTATCAGCTCTGCCCTCTCTGCCGGAGTGCACGTGATACTGGCTTTCTGAGCCGCACACTATTTTTAACACATTTCGTCTTGATACCCGCGATTTACTTAACTTCTGGATTGTATTAAGTCGTGGAGAGGTCGAACTAAATGTTTCTTCTCCTTGATTACTTATCCTTCTGATCTTTATGATGTTCTGTAACGTAACAGAAATTCAAGCTTATGCCACTACTTTTTAAAGAGAAATAAAACAATAACTTGGATATCTTCATTCTGATTTTCTCTTACCTGATTGCAAAGTATAAATAATATGAAACAACACTTTTATCTGTAAATGCAGTAGTCAATTTACGTATTCTATTATTTTTAGTGTCTCTTAATACTCAGCGAGTCATTTCGAACGCAGCACTTAACTAAATATTATAACCTGATGATGTTATTACGCTAATCGAACACAAATAATATATTGACAAAACTGCGCTAGCCCCAAACTGACAGTGAAGCGGAGTCGATCGGAATTGTCGCCACATTAGCCATTCAATTTATACGTGGCTGTAAAATTGAACGGAATAAAATAGTAAAACAGGTTACCGAGCGGCGGTGCGATAATGGCACATTATGGGCCTATGTGTGTTCATTGTACAGGTATGGTGGAATGTTGTTGCTGTTTAACTTATTCGTGAATATATCCAGTAATAGTAGGTATATGGCAAAAAAACATAAAGGAGGTGTAAATGGGAGACTTTTTACCATTCTACGATCTGCACTGGTGGTATACATATACTTCGTTTTTTGTTACGCCAAAGATACTAGAAAAACTAAGGTAGAATCTATGACATTGCTTAGGTAATTACTTTTTAACAAATGCAGATGAAAGTGTCATCTAAAATCACATGAAAATACATGACTTTTATATACATACAAGCATCGATAGATTTGTAAAATATTTGTTTATTTCAATCAGTAACAATCCAACTTTTATTCAAAAATTTATTTCCAAACCATCAATCTATTTTTAGCCAACAACAAATCATAACTGTCAATGTCAATTCTGCTTTCTCTTCTAAAATTCGCCTTTTTCGGAATAACGATGAAACAGCAAAGAAAAGAAAAATTTTAAATGTTTGAATTCGTTAAATACTTGAATGCAATTACGCCGACCAATTCTGAAACTAAAACTGAAACACTTGAACACAATATTTTGTGAAACCCGCAGGAACCAGGAACACAGCAGTAGTGCGCAGTTTGTCCGCGTAATCACTAGCTATCCTCTCACGTTGGGAACATAAGACGTTTAAACTGCAATTGTAGAGCGGAGAGATAAGAGCGGCCTTAGCCGGCGATGTTACGGTTATAGCGGCTATACGGCCTCTTACACGCCGCTGCGGCCCTGGTACTCGCGATAACAACCATTACACCTATTATTGTTTAATAAATGATTATTATGTATAGTTCTATTGGATTCTGAAGTGTTTTTATTTTATACGAGCATGAGTACAGGTAAATTAGCTTGGAGAAATTTTTGCATATGTAGTGGTGTGTATATTACTCAGATCTTAGAGCGCGTTTCCACTATATCGTTCTGGCCTATACAAAAATGTTTCGATATCCTAACATTACTATTTAATTTTATACTTATTCCTAGCAACACTTTTGTTTTCAATAAAAACAAGTTTTTATTTGAAAGAATATGGTTTTGACTTTATAAAAAAAAATATATCATTCAATTTCACGTCCTAGAGCAAACGACAAGTCGACTACCGTGAAACAATAAAATATCGTGTCCATAATAATTTGTTTCATAATTAATATTTGACCATAATAATTACGAAACAAAACAAATAAATAAATCGTCACTTGATAGTGGAAAGTGGAAACACGCACAAAAACAGAATAAACCAGTTTACGCTGTCCGCAGGTGCCACGTGCAGTCGTTTGGTACCGTTAGAACATAAAGCACACATTTCATTCAAAAATTATAATTATTACGTATAGACCGGGAGATATTGACACAAAATTTCGAGTCATTTGTAACAGGATGGCGGTTCTACAGGGGTCTTAGTACGCAATGACAAAAAGAAAAACGATGGTGTGAACACTGGTACCGGCGACTTAGTCGCGTGGGCGTTAGTCGAACTCGTCGGAAAAATAGCGAAGTCAAACAATTTGTAACACAAAAATTTTAGAATTTACCGATAGCCCATAAAAAAGAAGTAGGCGGTAGTTGCATGCCATACTTTTCCGGTGTGACTTACAGCCCGCCATACCGACGCGAATGTGTTGATTTAAAAAAAACAATTCAACCATTTGTACCAGGCTAACTTTTGCACAGGTAACCATCGTCGTGCAGCCATTTACGAAAATCGCCATGCCATACTTTTCGGACGATTCCAAATGGTCGCCATACCGCCGAAAAACTGCAAATTTTTTTTTTTCGCCAAACTTTTTGTACCAGTATTGCATTTGGATTTTTGGAGACTATTTGATAAAATGTGACCATTATTATATTTACCATACTTCTAGTAGGGGGAAAAAGTGCTGCCATACTTGAAAAATTAATTTAGTATTAATTTATATAAGTGAAGATTTCCACCACCTAGATCTTTGAAATTTTGTATTTATATTCTTTGAACCTCAAACTTACAGGAAAAATTAGTGCCATACTGTTACTAATCGTTCAAAATACGAATAAAATCTTACAATAAAAAAAAATCTTATACACATTCGCCACCTCCCACAGGTATGACATTATCACACTTCTATTTATAATCATTCAGGAGTTGTTGAAAAAAAAATTTAGGGTGGTAAATGGTTCGGCGAAAAAAAAAATTTGCAGATTTTCGGCGGTATGGCGACCATTTGGAATCGTCCGAAAAGTATGGCATGGCGATTTTCGTAAATGGCTGCACGACGATGGTTACCTGTGCAAAACTTAGCCTGGTACAAATGGTTGAATTGTTTTTTTTTTAAATCAACACATTCGCGTCGGTATGGCGGGCTGTAAGTCACACCGGAAAAGTATGGCATGACACTACCGCCTACTTCTTTTTTATGGGCTATCGGTAAATTCTAAAATTTTTGTGTTACAAATTGTTTGACTTCGCTATTTTTCCGACGAGTTCGACTAACGCCCACGCGACTAAGCCGCCGGTACCAGCGTTCACACCATCGTTTTTCTTTTTGTCATTGCGTACTAAGACCCCTGTAGAACCGCCATCCTGTTACAAATGACTCGAAATTTTGTGTCAATATCTCCCGGTCTAGTAGTTTAATTGTTAAATTTTGTATTTGTTGATTGTTGTTATTATTTGTATTGTTATAATATTTGTTGAAGTGTTTAATTTGTGTGTAAGTGTTGTAACTTTATATTGTTAATTCAAAATGGCTCCAGTGTTAAAACATGGTCGAGGCAAGGGGGTTTCTTTAGAGAACTGCCGCACGTATTATAGGTTTTTTGTGGGGGGGGATGGGGGGGAGGAGGGGGGGACCCTCCCACCAAAAGGGGAAAGTTAGGAAACCAATAGTTTTGGAGAAAAATCAATTTTCCTATTCTAACCTCAAAATGTATGGAATTGGTGTAACAAAAATTTTACAATACATAAATAAAATACAAACAAGTTGTGAAAACCTACGTAGTTTTTTTTATTTGAGTGGGAATCGCCCTAAAGTCGCTTCTGGCACTCGCCGGCCGCTGCCGCGGCACGCTCGCTTCGCTCGCTCGGCTCGTGCGGCAGTTCAAATGTTAACCTAATACGCTCGTCGCTTCGCTCCTCGCTACCTATTTGAATACTAAAAGTAAAAGTTTAATATTTTTTTAACCTACGTAGATTTATTTTAAGCTATTGCATAGCTTCTATCGCGGGCCTTGAGCGCGGGGACCGAATCCAGAAATTGCGTAACGAAAAACCTCACGCTCCCCACTCCGACGGGCACGGAGGTGTGGCTTGAAGGCATGCTATGCAATAGCTTTGCCGCGGCAGTCCCCGAGTGCCACACGTCTTTTTTGTTTGAGTGGGAATCGCCCTAAAGTCGCTTCTGGCACTCGCCGGCCGCTGCCGCGGCACGCTCGCTTCGCTCGCTCGGCTCGTGCGGCAGTTCAAGAGTTAACCTAACACGCTCGTCGCTGCGCTCCTCGCTACCTATTTGGATAATAAAAATAAAAGTTTAATAGTTTTTTAACCTACCTACGTAGATTTTTTTTTGTTTGAGTAGGAATCGCCCTAAAGTCGCGTTTGGCACTCGCCGGCCGCAGCGTAAAGTCACAGTACAGTGAAATGGAACGTCTTGGTCCGCTTTTTTTGCACAAACAAACGGATAAATGCACTTTTTTCGCACTAAAAATTATTAACTTTAAAAATTAAAAACTAAAAAACTACAAGTTTCCTAACGATAATATTTTGGAATTACAATCTTACATTACCTAGCTAACTAAAAATATAAATATTTCCAACAAATTCGTGCGGCAGTTAACTAAAGCCAACCCGAGGCAAGCCTTTGACTTCTCAAACTAAAGAATTAAACTTTAAATGTCGTTTCTTTTTCAGGTTAGTAAATTTTTCATTTTAGTAACATTGTTAATGTAAAAGTTATACGTATGTTAAATGTGCAAATATTAAAATAAAGTCTCATCTTTTTCAGAGGAGAAACACATATAGTTTAATTTAAAATCCCTTATATATATAAAATAAAAACTAAAAATAAAATGTTGTTTTATTTTATTTGCTGACCATAAACCACTACAAACGCAAAAATTTCTCCAAGCTAATTTACCTGTACCTATCTCGTGTTTATTGGAAATGAATTCACGTAGAAAATTGATGTAAGGAGCTTTTCCACACCGATATGATTCTATCCATATTTCAATAGCCAGATTAGGATAGAAACTCATGAACAACTTATATATTGTGCAGTGAATATTCACTAGATATTGTAGAATGCGACAAGCATAAACATATTTAAATATATCGTTGTTACAGTTGGAGACACTTGAATGGCTTATTTTTAGTTAATGATGTAGCAACTACACTCGATCGCTATTAAATAGTTGAAGAATTGCTACCAACAAAATAAAAATGGAATTAGCTTTAATTGCCGACATTCTGACACTCCCACATAATGAAAACGGAACTCGATAACTGAATCGCCTCGATCATCGCCATTTGTTACCGACTTCGGAAAAGAAAAACAGAATAATTACACACATTAACACAACAATAAAACAGCAAATTACATGTGAATAAACACACACTCGCCGACGAATGGAATGATGTAATTACACGAATTAACATAATGTTGTGAGTGCTGAGCGGACTGATTCATATTTTTACTACAAATAAACCGTTTAATCTTTTTGGAATGTCAAACAGTGGATTAAATTTTCATATGCGTAGGTCGAGTACAAAGTGCTTAGTGACCAAGCTAAAGCTTTTACTCATTTGTTTAAAAGGAATTTAAATTTACCACCAGATCATCTGCATCGTCCCAAATAATTTTGAAATAAGTAACTAATCAATCACACTCTCATAAAGATATGAGAAACGGTATCAAAACTAATACCAAAAATGAAATTATTATTCAAGCATTAACTATTAGTTCGATAAAAAAGAAGACAGAAGAAAGTATATAAACTACTTGAATAATTAATATATACTTATATAATATTTAGGATATATAAAACGAATGAGACAATGTTAGTATAGTTTTCATTAAAATGCTTTGTCTTTTCTAATAAGTCCCGAAATGAAAATAGGTCTACCGCGCTCTTGCGGTCGCTTCGTGAATATTTGTGTCATAGAACGCGTGTCATCCAGAAAGGAAGCTTTATCAAAACATATTTTGAATGGAATTTAATAAATTTTTGAGTGTTTTTAAACACGGTAATAATACAGTACCAACTTCGATTTTGTAAACTACATCTTCTAAATTTTACGAAGCGATAGAAAATCATATAATACGCTCGAAGGTAACATCTAGCCGAAACACGCAACGGTATAAGATTTACATATTCGTATAGTGTAGCTGTAGTGCACTATATCAGAAAGCATGTGCACACCGGCTAATAAACCGCATTAAGCCCGACTTTCCACGCACGTCTGCTGGGAGCTAGCGCTGTGCGTACAAAGGGCATTTTTAAAGTTTTTCTACAAACGTACGTGGAAATTTTGTTTAGAGTTTTACAAGCGACTCGGTGGAGTGCCGCTTTTTATTCCGCTCGCTCTATATTCGTCCTCTGACCTCGTCATGAACGTAAAAGGCAACATCCTTGTAATTCAAGAGCTCCTTCCGAGGCGCGCTCCGCCCGTACGTCGCGGTGACACTCTCCGCTCCTTCCGATCGGAAACTGTATTTCCAAATGACGTTGACGTGACTTTTTGGACATCAATAGCGCCCGCCTTTGCAATTGAAAATAACACGTCAACGAGCGTGATTTATTTTGTGAAGCGAAACTATCTCATGCATAATGCATGTTTTTGTGAAGAACTGTAGAACGGGAGCACTCGATTTAATAGACACATAGTATAACGCGACAGGCGTCTCTTGAATTTTAATGTTTCCGATACGAACGTCTTCGTTTAAAAAACTTTTGTTTGTCGCTATCTCAATTCTCTTAAGTGGCGAGGGAACTAGCAACGAGGAAATTACTGAAAATTATGAATTTTCTTCGCTCGCATCGGAATTGCTGAGGTTCAGACTTTTAAGATAATTGAAAAATTCTAGTATTTATGAAAATATTTTGACAATGTAAGAGTTTGCATTATAATGAAAATATTTCGAATCAAGAGTTGTAGTAGCAAGTAACATGTATTTTCTTATAGACTACGCGTGGAGCAATGATCATTAAGAATCGCATCATTTCTCAAGGAAGGCAGGATGTTGGTGGTGTTTGCTTGAGCCCCGCGTGTAAGCTAGTGTGCAAACACGCCATAATTGCAGCGTCGCTGAGCAAACTCTCTGTGAGCTTATAAAGCTCTACTGTTTTCTTTTGCTCATTTAGAGTATTTAACGAAGAGTTTAGGTCGGGCTGCAGTTCATCTTCCGCTTTAGTTCTAAGATGAATTTAATTGTGCGACTGTTGCAACTTTGGCTTTTTAGCTGACATTTTATTTTACTTGTTTTAATTCATCGGATAAAGGAGATATTGACACAAAATTTCGAGTCATTTGTAACAGGATGGCGGTTCTACAGGGTTCTTGGTACGCAATGACAAAAAGAAAAATAATGGTGTGAACGCTGGTACCGGCAGCTTAGTCGCGTGGGCGTTAGTCGAACTCGTCGGAAAATAGCGAAAGTCAAACGATTTGTAACAGTATGGCACTTATTTTTCCTGTAAGTTTGAGGATCAACGAATATAAATACAAAATTTCAAAGATATAGGTGTTGGAAATCTTCACTTATATAAATTAATACTAAATTAATTTTTCAAGTATGACAGCACTTTTTCCCCCTTCTAGAAGTATGGCAAATATAATAATGGTCACATTTTATCAAACACTCTCCAAAAATCCTAATGCAATACTGGTACAAAAAGTTTGGTGAAATAAAATTTTTTTGCAGATTTTCGGCGGTATGGCGACCATTTGGAATCGTTGGAAAAGTATGGCATGGCGATTTTCGTAAATGGCTGCACGACGATGGTTACCTGTGCAAAAGTTAGCCTGATACAAATGGTTGAATAATTGTTTTATTTAAATCAACACATTCGCGTCGGTATGGCGGGCTGTAAGTCACACCGGAAAAGTATGGCATGACACTACCGCCTACTTCTTTTTTATGGGCTATCGGTAAATTCTAAAATTTTTGTGTTACAAATCGTTTGACTTTCGCTATTTTTCCGACGAGTTCGACTAACGCCCACGCGACTAAGCCGCCGGTACCAGCGTTCTGACCATCATTTTTCTTTTTGTCATTGCGTACTAAGACCCCTGTAGAACCGCCATCCTGTTACAAATGACTCGAAATTTTGTGTCAATATCTCCCGGTCTATTAGTAATTCCTTTGTATTCGTTTTATTCGATTTAAAAAATGAACGACTTGAATAATTTATAAATCGTTTTTTATTTTACAACCTAGTAATAGCTTTAAATAAACATGTTTTTGCAAATATTAAAACACAGTTGAATAAGTGAAGCATAATCGTTTGCGCGTTTCGGTGAAAATAAATTTAATAATAGTGAACAATGGATTTGATTTATTAATGATAAATGGCATATAAAATTGGATTGAATATGCGTGTATTTCAATTACATGTAAATATATTAAACAACTAACTGTGCCCGCGGGCTTACCAGAATTCTCGGGAAATTTAACAAGCTCTTTTAACAAAAGTTACGTAAATAATAATATAATGTTGTGTTGTTCTAACATTTTAAGTTATTAATGTAGTTGTTTGTTTCTATTGTTCAATTATACCTCATTATTTATGAGAAAACCGTTCGTCGATTATTAAGAATTGTTTGTGATGCATGAACGAAGAAAATATAAGTTAATGTTGTAATGAGAAATATCTTCTTCAAAAAAAGGAAAGGCATATCTATCGTTTATAATATATTACTAAGCTATTTTCTGGGCAAAACAAAATTCACAAATCGCAAACCCATCAAATTATGAATCGCGTAAAACATAAAAGTCTATCTCCACTCAGAGCGAAGTGTCTAACACTATCGCTTTGAAACTCACTTTCTCTCAATACAATAATCGCAGATCCTATATTCGTTCTTTGTATTGATGACAATTACTGAGTAATTGGCTGTGTGAGTACTAGCTGAGGACGGGCACTCGGCACTCTCTGCAGGGAGTGGCAGCGAACACGGCATACTGCTTACGTTTGTAACTACTTGTATTGGAACGTGTTATTGTTATTGCGTATTTAATGTTATTTTTTTCACGTTTATCGTACATTGTAATTGGGATTTTGTATAAATTCAAGTAGGTGATTAGATGTTTGTGAGACTACTAGTATCTTAATTATTTAATTAAGGTATACGCCAAACCATATTTAAGACACTTTTTGGTATTGTACCTATGTACGGATCTAAACTGATAAACGAGAGCGACTCGATATTAAACGCCTTCTCGTACTAATACTATGAAACCAACCAAGTGTTAATTGAATGTGACCATTTTAGTACAAAATAGATACAAACCGTTATAAGAAGGATAATCCAAACTATTACAAAAAGAAACAACATTGTCTAAAGATTAGATATTTTTGAAGTGATACTTCTTTAGGCGCGTTGAGAGTAAAATTTCAAGGTTGCGACGATTTCGATATCTTTGAATCTTGCCAAATAAGTTTCACTTCTGACACGTGTGCTCAGCACACAAGCATTTTTTAAATTATAGGTTTGTTTAATTATCATCACATCATCACATCATCATCACACAAGAGAAGTATATCAGTACTAGTATAATATAATATAGAGCGTACATAGATGTTCGCGGGTCGCGGGAGGGCGCGGGGGGCGGGGCGGGTGTCCGCCGCGCATTGCTTTGATTTTCCGCCTGACCTGCTCCTGCCCTGATATTTATTTACAGTGACCGCATTGAACCGCAATAATTTAACTATTTTGTAAAAAGTTCAGCCGGTATTATTTTATACTTTGGTATATAAATAATTCAGTTCGGTTTCATGTGCGGAAGGATTAATGTATTCACGTTATCAGTTGCTTTTTGTTTGATTTAACGGTAAATAGTTCGAATAAAACCACCGCTATGGCTATATTATTATCTTTCTATGAATCGAAACAAATTCTATCAAATCGTAATACAAGAAAAACTTTGATTTCGGGTCTACAATTTGATGATGCATTGTTGGTTTACAAGGGCATAATATTAATTACTATTAATTGTATGATAAAATTAAAAAAAAATTAAAAGGAATAATTACAGATATCTTTACTAACGCTGCATTGACATACGATTGTTAACCTACCATACAAATATTATAACACATTTACCGTCGCACAAGCTAGCCCGAAACCCCGAAACAAGCAAGGTGACGTTAATGACACCTGTCACTTGGCATCCCGTCACCCCGCGCTCGTCACCCGTCGAGACTGCTTAGCGTCGTCGCGCGGTGACGGGAGCCTGCAGGCGACTTATACTGAACTACGTGTAAGTGTATGCCAATTTACCATTGAATAGAAAGTACTAATTATAACAATAGAATCCTAAATTGAAAGAAGGTATTAAAACATTTTAAGTTAATACCATACAGTAAAAAAAATTCTAACTTGTGCTCTGAAAATGGTCATTCAATCAAGGTCTGAACTTGTGTATAGGTTAATCTTGATTATCACTACATCTATACTTATAATAAATCTGTAGAGAGGCCAATTCTGTACATGAAATATATTAAAAAAAAAACTATGAAGGGGTGATAAGGGATCGCTACTGATGCCAAAAATGCAATCAGTAAAATTTTTGTCTGTCTGTCTGTCTGTCTGTATATTCGTTATAGAAACAAAAACTACACGACGTATTTTAACGAAATTTGGCACAATTATTCTTCATACTCATGGGCAGGTTATAATATACTTTTTATTACGCTACGATCAATATGCAGAGCAGAGCAGTGAAGGGAAATATTGGGAAAACGGGAGAAGTTACTCCATTTTTTAAGCTTCCGTCGCGTGTGCAGCCTTAATGGTTAAAGCTACATAGAAATCATGTACGACACAAATGTTCTTAAATTATTATTATTATATAAAAATAAATTCCTAGACAGCATATTATGTCTATCTTTTAAAATTGACTCACAATAACACGTGAAACTTCAATAGCTTAGCAATTCGGAGCTTTCTGATTATATTTGTCTACTCTTACGTTTACAACTCTCTCACTCATCCCTAATTAAAAAAAGTTAACATTATTACCTATTCAATAAAAAAAGAATCATGTAAATCGGTGTAGAAACACCAAAGTTATACATGAAATACGCTATAAGTCATCGCGCGTGAATACAGAATCATGCCATAAGGATTATTTTTGTGTATCAGTTGCCGCACCCGTTTCGCGTTGTCACGGCATCACGTGTGAACGGCTGAACCGATTTCGATAATTCTTTCTTTATTATATTCCTTGAAGTACGAGGATGGTTCTTATGTAGAGAAAACGTAAATATATACCACGGGCGAAGCCGGGGCGGACCGCTAGTAGTACCTATAAAACAAAGTGGCTTTCTCTGTCCTTTTGTTCCTTAGTATGCTTAAAACTTTAAAACTACGCAACGGATTTTGATGAGTTTTTTTAATAGATAGAGTTATTCAAGAGGAAGGTTTTAGTAAATAATTTATTAGGTTTTAGACAAAGCAGGCGAAGCCGCGGGCGGTAAGCTAGTAATTTATAAACTAATGTGTTACAAAATTTCATCGAAATAGATATCATCACAAAATAAAGACACACAGCGCATTTAATTAGCAGTATAATATATGTAACAATTGAAATCATAATATCACCATACCAAACCAAAACCAAGAATCATAATATAAAACAAACAAAAAATACATTCCTATTCGTTCACTCACAAGCAACTACCTACATAAAATGTCCGTATTTATGCAAAATGGAACCACACGACAAATTTCGTTTTTTACTTTTATTGAAGAATACTCATTCAAAAGTGGTCTAAATTCTTATACAAACAAGAACCACATGATTTTTACGTTGGAAACAAGGTATACTAAAAGCAGAAAGGAACCAGCAGCAACAACGAATAATACATATGAAGCAAAACCGAACCACAGCACCACGGGACTGCTTTGTTCAAACAAATAAACGATATTACTATCATGTCATTTTATACAAAACAGATCCACACCTACTTGGTACCATTATACATTACACATATTTCTATTAATAACAATTATTTTTAATACACAAAATGGAACCAGGTTTCTGTGGTATGGTTATGCGTAAAATAAATTCATAATTTAATCGTAATTTTTTATTGCAAAATAAAACCACAAGCATTCGGTTCTATTATGCATAAATAAATATTGTAAAACATCCTGAAACCCATCATCGCTATATGGAACCAAATGCCTTGACTTGTTACAATGCTTCTCATCTTTAAACAACGTATTTCATTACTTAAATAGCTCAAAGTGCAAAACTCCAATTTTTAAAGTAAAACGTCGAACATCTGTCAATATAGGTGACATTCAGCGAAGTAGTTCGAATACGTGACGGTGTTTTTTTCCTCCGCGAAGTAAGTTCTATTGTTTTTGTTAATTACCTTTAAAATTAAATGTGAAAATGTTTAGTAATAAATAAATAAGCAAGCAATTGGTACCTAAGAAAAGCATTGGAGACGAACACCGAAGATAATAATGAAGATACAACGGGTAAGTAGTTTTATTTAATGCATTTAAGTACAGTTTATTGAATCTGAGATGCAGGTACGCTTTATCCACTTTTGATTCATTCCCGATTGTGGTGTGATTTTAAAAAGATAGTTCATTAAGTAAGTACAAGAGGAATCCTCTGTGGATTTACGTATTTTAACGACACTGTTGTTGTTCACGAAGGCGAGTCGAATTAAGAGTCATTTTGTTACGATTCATCTGTCATTGTGAGATGAAACTACTAAACCCTGTTTTAAAAATAACTGTCGATGATCTATGATCTACCTACTAGTTTGGTAAAATACGTTTAGATTCAGATTCAGTACAGTACATTCAGCCACATCATTCGGCGCATATAATTATTTGTTTGATTTTAAAACTCGCGCGGCCACTGTTTTGACCGGAACAAGGCCCTAGCCTGCGAAATTCAAAATTTTAACAAGTTTATTTAATTTTTTGCTAGAGTTGCCACTGTTGCGTATGATTTTTAGGGTTCCGTACCCAAAGGGTAAAACGAGACCCTATTACTAAGACTCCGCTGTCCGTCTGTCTGTCCCTCTGTCTCATGAACCGTGATAGTTAGACAGTTGAAATTTTCATATGATGTATTTCTGATGCCGCTGTAACAACAAATACCAAAAAACAGAATAAAATGAATATTTAAGAAGCTACCATACAATAAACCGTGATTTTTTTGCCGTTTTTATAGATAATGGTACGGAACTCTTCGTTGCGCGAGTCCGACTCGCACTTAGCCAGTTTTTTGTACATGGCGCATGTACATACAACATAGTCATAGACACGGCTTTATAAGAACTAATAATATTTTGCTGTCGCCATATACCTACGTATAAAAGCCACGCGTTTTGATTTAAAGCTTTTTTCTTTTTATTACAGAAGATAACGAAGAACCTTATACGTCGGTGCCTCTGGAGAAGCTTTCTTCACCTTCTAGCGATATTCAGTCCATATTACATCCCATTCCATAAGATGCACAGTTTTTATAACGGTCTCATTAGTGATGATGCAATAGAAGAACACATAGATGGACTAGACACGGTGGATTTCGAAATGCAATTTGATGATAACGTCGAATAAACGTCCTCTATAAGTATTATTTTATATATTTTTTTAATTAAAGCTTTATTACGATATTATAAATACATAGTTTCATTTATATCATTAAATCCCTGGGTTGTGGTTCCTTTTTGTATAAGAGAAAACCTGTCAATTGATAAATGTTAAAAGGAACCACATGCACATTTTCTTAATTATCTAGAAAGTTTAAGAGTATTCAGAGCAAATTTATATACACATACTTAAATAAGTAATTTATCAATGAATTTAAATAAAATAAATTTTAATTTTACTTCATCTAACAGAGCTGCAAATGTTTTTGTAAATCCTTTGATATCTCAGAAGTGCGTCTTTGCTGGGTGGTTCCTTTTTGCTTAAATACGGACAAATATAAAACAACAGAACAAAACAAATGCTTTAACAGTTTAATAAAGTTACAAGTATGTTGTACTCGCACGGAATGAGCTGCATTTTGTATCAACGTTGTGCATTATTAGAATAATGGCCGCCTTTGTCTGTGTGTCGATTGACCGCGCGCCCAGCGATGCGACATCAACCAATGTGATAATATAAGGAATTACGCTAGCTATTTGTAATTTATATTTTTTAATAAATGAATAATTAATAAAAAATGGTACTAATTTATTAGAATTAAGTATATGAAAGTTTACGTAAATATTTCTGTGATATATAACGCTACCTAGCGCTAAAAAAAATTACATATTATACTGTATAACCATAACGGATCAGTTAATTGAACATTTAACGCGTAAAATTGATTGAATGGTTATACGAGAACATTTTGAAACTAACAAAATTTAAATTTAATTAATAATCACAACTTGAATTTTGTGGGTAAAACTAAAATGTGCATAAAGTTTAAATTTCCATAATAAAGTTTAAATATGCGAGTGAATTGTCAATAGTCCACTTAGATAGTCCAATTGGAATAAAAATACGGTATTTTATCATAGTATAACTTTCATGGCCAAAGAGATTATGCAATATACGCAGGATTTAAACGATCAGCACTTTAAACGTTCAATAGAATAAATGTTCTGTAAAATCTAGTGTTCATTATATTGGTAAAGGATAACCGGTGGATACGTTCAGCATTTTATAGAATATTCATTGGTTGTAAATCCCCTGTCTGCCTCGAGAAGTATTCCTTCTCGGCAAGTAATTTCCTCGACCCTCCGCAGGCTCCGGTCGTTTGGTTAGACTTCAGCTATTTTACACTGTTGTAGAGTATATCCTGCGCTATTTTTATAATATGGAACTAGATTGTAATTGTTTTTTGTAATAAATAATAAACTTGAAAACTACTTTAAACAGCAGCATGTGTTTGTTAATTTTAAATAATTTAACGGAATGAAAATTTACATGGCTACATGTATACAATTTTATAACTTGAAGTGAAGAAATAAGTAAATGCGTAATAACTTTAAAATTAAATAAATTGAGCTTTAGATATTTACGATACTAAAGAAATTGAGGCAAATCGACAGACATGCAATAATTCTTGATGTGGAACCTTATAGTGAGTGAATAAAGTAAATGTCATGATTTATTGCGCGCTGAAGGGCGGCGGCGACAAGCGTTCACAAGCTGTATACTTCATAATATTTCGTTTTCTTCTTATAAATGTGGTCGTATTTTCCTAAAATTCACCATTATTTTTCGCAAAACAATCTTATAGTTCTATTAATAGGCATTTGAATCATGAAATTTTTCTGAAATAACTTTCATTTTCTTGAATAAAATTATCATTTACAATGGAGACGAAGCCAACCAATCCGAGTCGAACAAAACAATATAAATATCGTTTTTATATTCTGCCGTCGCAAGAAAAAAAGGGCACAACTAACATTTTTTGAAAAATTGAGTTATATACATATTTGGAATCAGGAAAAAAAGGCGCATTTGCTCAATTTTTTGCAGAATTTTATCTCCAAGGAATCCAGAGATAAAAATTTATAAAAAGGCACAAATGACACAAATATTTTCGTTGTATCTAATTTAAAAGGCACATTTACTTACCATTACAATGAAAGGCACATCTTTATACGTAGATGTGACTTTACTTCATACAGATTTTTATTAAAAACTACTTTCAAAAGGCACATCTACAACATAACACAAAGAAAAGGCTCAAATGCCAGATGTGCCCTGTCTACTTAATAAAAGATCCTTGCATGTTTCAATTAATTAACGTATAAAAGGCACAAAATATAACGAGTTGTGCCTTTTCTTTTAACTATTTGCGATTAGGGGTGAGGAAAGGAGGGCAGGTTTTGGTCGAAACGCGCCAGTTATGCCCACAGTCAATTATGCCTTTTCTATGTAGTAACTAGTTAGTGATATTTTATAAATATTTTTTTTTTAAGTTGAAAGGGAAATTTTAAATTTATTAAATAATTAATTATATATAAAAACTAAAAAGTAAAATATATAATACTACTAACCTTCACGCATATATGTCATCAATTTTTTTTTTCTATTAAGCAATGGGTTTCTACGCTATGAAGCAGAATATGGTAAAAACTTTAAACCCAATTATCTCAGTTCCACCAAAATGCTAGATGTGCCCTTCTCTCTTACGACGGCAGTATTATATTTACGATGGTGTGATTAAAACTGGTATTTATGCTGTCTCGTCGAACGAGAAATATAAATCGTTCACCATAAACTCTGAAAGGTAATATTCAGCAAAATACATTGTATTTTGGAATATTCGAGGCTCGCCTAAAACTTTATATGTAAACAATTTATACAAAGGGTTCACGTATATTTTATGAATATATTTGCGAGCGAAGTTGGGGGTCGACCTCGCAATGTCATCTCGGAGACTCACAGGCGACTGGCGTCTTATCGGCCATCGCGCGTGATCACTGACCAGCTGCTGTCCTCCGCCAGTGGACACTCTTTCTAACATTGATTGAACGTCATTTTTAACATTGAAAACAATTTCATACAAATTTAAACTTTGTAGTTTTAAAAAGCTTACCGTATTTGTATATTTATTACAAAGCTTAATTGGACTAAGTTTTAAGACAAACGACTTGACTTCGTTTAGAAGCGCTTTTGAATTGCGTCAAAATACAGAAAAATAATTTATTATCAAGTTAAAGTAACGATAAAAAATCGTGAGTATAAATACTAAATTATATAAAACATTGCTAATCTAATATTTATGACAGACGAGTCAAAGCGAGATTAGTTAAGAACAATAAATAATAAAATGTTGTGCTCCGTGACAAGGTTATATAGAAGTTGAAACGTTACAATTTAAATATTCGATACAATTATAAGTTTGAGCGTACAGGAGCCGTTAATTTGCGAATGTCGAGCGTCTGCGAGCACTTTCCAACACATTTGTAAATTCATTTTCAACGTTTTAGCTCAATTTTTAAACTTTATATTTTATGAATATACATTAAATGACTAATAATGTTTCACACCTGAGATAAAATACCTACTGCTTTGATTTAAGTTTTTATAACAAGTATGGTGTACGATTCGTACAACTGGGGATGCTGCTGCTGATAATAAAACTAAGCTGCTAAGATAAATGCTTTAACATTATATACATAATATGCTACGCTATAATGCTACGAGCACACGTACGCGGCACGCGACGTTTTTACGTGAACTGGTAGATATATGGAAAATGAAAATGATGAAACATGCAAAAAATGCACCGTACATATGGAAAAAAATACATCTCTGAAAGAGGAAAATTTAATATCAATTACAAAATATATATAATTATAATTTAATAAATAAGTAAACATTACCAATATTAACCACCAACTTTACTATATTTTGTCATAAAGTTAATACAATCAATGAAGCAGTTTTTGATATGTTTACAGCGAAGAAAGTTATAATTATAAGTAAAGTTATTATTAGTTTTGAAACATAATAAATAAGTAAATTAAATATAAAGATCAAGATTTCAGTTACGTTGTGTTTTCGAGATTTCATTATTTCGTGAGATTATAATATAAGAATTATAATAAATTAAGGAAACCATAAAAAACGTCGGTAAATTAGAAATAGTAATAATGAGAAAATAATGAGATGCCACAATGTTTTTGTTTACTTAGATGATTTTAACGAAAGATGTCGTTTTTAGTTCAATATATCAACGTAGAAAGTGAGGTTCATTAATGATTATTAGCATAGCTGAGTGACGCGGGGACACAACGTTGGTTGATATAGTTTGGTGGTTTGGCTGCTAATCGATGTGCGGCGTCACACACTAGAGCAGCAATGTTTGGTTACAATTAATAATAATTTCGTGTATTTGCTTTATTAGCAATGCACATGGAAAGCATGTCACGGAAATTAGCGTTGCATTTCGAATTGGATGTTTTGTATCTTTCGAAGCAGACGAGATTACGAAACATCTAAATCAATTCGCTCTACAATATGATGATATTTATAAGTGTCTTGTATAAAACTTACATAACAATATACACTTTATTTATGTAGGTAATCCCTTCACTTACTAATTTGATACCGTGGAGAAATGACCTAATAAATTGAGACGTTTTATCACAAAATATAGGCCTTCAGTTTGAGCCCTAGCTTAAAACCTAAATTACAAAATATTACATGGTTTTACGGAATGAAGTCTTGTTGTTGTCTATCGCATAAATTACAATATAAAACGATAGTTATTTGTTCTCATAAATATTCGTACAATAATTCTGATACAGATAAATGCTTGCTAAATTAATAACAACAAATAAAAGCTTCTAAAGCCTAAAACGACATACTTCCCCCCACGCACGTAAATTCTGAATAGTTATTAAACTGTATAATTTCCTGTAATCGATAACTAATCCCGTATACGTCACATTTCATTACCGCTCACTAAAGAAATCCAACACGAGGCGAATCTATCAAAGCTACAGATAATTGCAAGTCTCCCCTCCACGCAATTAGAAGTATAGCACTTGTATCCCCTGCGATACATTCCTATATTCTGTACACATATACACTTGGACTTGTAGCTAGATAATCTGGCTTTTATTTATTTATTTATTTATTCATTTATTGGTTTACCAACGTTTGTTTACATTTTACTCAATACAAAAATTTTAAAACACAAAAATAAACATGATAAATGTAACAAACACTTACAGGCAAACACATCATGCAAAAATGTTAAAGCAGTTTTTAATTAAGTACATATAAAAAAAAAGAAAATTAATTACAATAGAAAAAAGTATACAGTAAATCTTATTCATAAGTTTAAAAAAAAATCTTGAAGTATTTTGCGGAGTTTGCTGGGGGAATCCGAAAATATGTCAAAAAGCTCACAGTGATTATTAATAGTTTTGCAAAATCTCGGAACTGGAGAATTACGGCCTGACACAGTTCTGCGAAGAGGAGGACAAAGTGGTAGCAAAACCTTACGTGGGTACCTAGAAGGCACTCTTATGTTGAGTCTTTGCAGTATTTGGGGACAATCAATTTTGTAATTAAATAATTTTGAGACAAAAAGTATATCCATCATAATTCTACGATTATTCAAAGAAGTCATTTTAAAAAAAGAAAGTTGTTTTTTATAGGACGGTAACTGTTTCTTTGATTTACCACTTGTAAAGACTAGGTGCAATAGAAATCTCCTTTGGATCCTTTCCACACGTAAGGAATGGCACGCATAGTGTGGTCTCCAGACTACAGAGCCGTATTCCAATATGCTACGGACTAGGCTGTTGAACAACGATATCTTTGATGAAGGGTTTTGTAAATCTTTAATGTTGCGTATCAAAAAGCCCAACATTTTGGCCGCACGTGTAACAATCTGGTGTATGTGTTGTATGAAAGTTAATTTATTATCGAAAACGATACCCAAATCTTTTATCTGCTCTAGCTCTTGGACAATCTCAGATTTTATAACATAATTGTGGCGTATCAGATTTCTCCTGCGTGCATATCTCACCAAGAAGCACTTTTTAGGATTAAGGTCCATTTTATTAAAGTTGCACCAATCACCAAGCTTGTCTATGTCACTTTGTAGTTTGTAACAATCGTCGATTGTGTCAATTGTTCTGCAAAACTTAAGATCGTCAGCGTACATAAAACTTTCTGAGAAAGATAACAGGTCAGGAATATCGTTAACGAACGTGTTAAATAATATTGGGCCTAAATGTGATCCTTGAGGAACCCCAGAATTAATATAGTGTAATGTAGAGCGGAAGCCATTAACAACGACGTAAAACCTCCGCTTGGACAAGTAAGAATTAAACCATTGTAAGAACTGACTTGAGATTCCATAAATGTGTAACTTTTTCAATAACAATGTGTGTGAAACCTTGTCAAAAGCCTTACTGAAATCGGTATAAATAACATCGACTTGCCCATTGTGATCTAGGGAACTAGAGAGACTTTCACAAAAATCCACTAAGTTAGTCGTGGTGGACCGAGATGGCATGAATCCGTGTTGACTAAAACTGAAGAACTGCTTGAGATGATTCTGCAATGATGGGCAAATTAAGCTTTCCAATATTTTTCCAAAAGATGACAGTATGGATATTGGTCTGTAGTTATTGATTAATTCCATAGAACCCGTTTTATGTATTGGAACGACTTTAGCAAGCTTCCATTTAGTTGGAAAGACACCCGAAGACAGTGATTTGTTGTAAATTTTTAAGATGGGCCATGCCAACTGCTCCGCACACTCCACTATGAACACTGGAGGTATTCCGTCGGGACCTGCACCCTTCTGTTTATCTAGACTCTTCAATTTTCTTAGAACCGTCCGATAATTCAGAGTGGGGGTATTTAGATGTAAATTATTATTTCCTAATTGGTGAAGAATACTAGAAGCAGCACTTTGATATTTATTATATTCGCTATCAAAATTAATGTCGTGTAACATATTGTTATCATTCGTATAAACTGATACAAAGAAACTAGAAAATAGCTCACAAATATGATTTCCATCCGAGGTGGTTATTGATCCATTCGTCATGGATGCAGGGTAGGAGCTGCTGCCGCCTCTTTTTGATTTGATGTAGGACCAGAAAAGCTTAGGGTTACTGTGAAATTTATTTTCCAGATCTTTCATGTAGCGGGAATAGTTATCTTTTGCCATCTTTTCGCATCTCGAACTGAGCAATTTAAGCTGCAACTCATCACGTGGATTTTTAAAAATTTTGTACCGACGTCTTACACGATGTTTTTCATTTAAATTGCGTTTTAGACTATAGTCGAACCATGGAGGGAAGTTTTTAGATTTAAGCTTGTGATTTGGTACATTATCGACAATAATTTTATTCAATACACTATAAAAGACTTCAACCATATCGTCCACGTTCCGAGAATTTGCAAATAAATCTTTCCAATTACATTCTCCTAGCAGTTTAGATATAATTTCGTAGTTAGCTTTATGAAAATTGAAATAAGTTGTTTCTTTATTATATATGAGATTCGAATCCCGATTAAATGAAATGTTAATATCTAAAGGGGGGTGTAAAACATCTATATTAGTTAAGGGGTCAAGAGATTCAGATACAATGCAAGAATTTATGTTAGACAAGACTAAGTCAAGAATCCGGTTAGACGTATTATAAACATGGTTATGTTGGCTTTTATGCGAAAAATCTCACACTTGTTAAATTGAATGTCCTTAAACGTTCAGTTGCATGGAAGTTGATAAGCTAGGAAGTTAAATACGCATCTATAAACATAAATTCTTTGTGTAGTTTAATGTGAAGGTAAAATAACACTATTTCCAAATTTCTCGTGAAAATGCACTTAAGGGCTTGGTCTAGTAGTGCAAACAAATGCATCCTGTCATCCTATATGTAAATAATACAAATGTACTAAGGGAAAGTTGCTCCACTTAATTTTTAAAAATTAAATCATTCGTATGCATAATTTAATATTCGTAATAAGTACCTAAAATGACAATTTGAAACAATTTTCGTGAAAATTACACCGGGTGATTCTTTTTATCAGTACACAAAATTTGCGAATACGTTCTATTGATATCTTCAACTTCATGTTTATATAACTGATCAACTTTTACAAAGAAATTTGGACGAAATATAAAAAAAATAAGCTTTCCATACAAAATGCATAACTCTATACATTTTTTTCGACCTAAGTTTCTTAGTGAAAGTTGTTCAGTTTCACTAATAAAACGGATAAACAAATTTTGTATATAATAAAAAAAAAAATGTAATGTTTGTGTAAAAAATTATAAAATAGAAAAATGCGCAAATGAAAACAAAAAATATTTGAAGTGAAAACTTCTTTAGCGGCGTTGAGCACTTTTTCTGTAATGGGTATAAAATCTTAAACTCGCGTCAGGACACGTGACCTGATCGAAAAAGCGTAAGACGGATACCATTCCAAAATATCAAACATGCTCAACGTTAATAATCAAGTTTTCACTTCTGCCGGCACTCCCGGAGTGCAACCCGTCTTTTTTATTTCTGACTCGCTTCCGCCCGCGACTCCGTCCGCGCGGATGTCGGTCTTCGCGTGGATGGTTTATTTCTCCATTTTGAACTGGGAAGACGTTTCTCACTAAATTAATATTAGACGATCATGATTCACTCCAGTCCAAACAGCAAATAAGCAGACTTCTGCTTCTGCAACGTTTAGTTGTCCCTGAATTTGGAAAAAATAGTCATTTATTTATTTATTTATTTTGAAAACTACACAGCTTACAGTTTGACTTACTCTACTTATATCTATGATACAATACGCCAATTACGAGTTTTACAATTATTATCAACTAGCTTTCCGCCTGCGGCTTCGCCCGCGTTTTCAAAGAAAAACCCGCATAGTTCCCGTTTCCGTGGGATTTCCGGGATATAACCTAGCCTATATTACTCGTGGATAATGTAGCTTTCGAATGGTGAAAGAATTTTTAAAATCGGTCCAGTAGTTTATGAGCCTATTCATTACAATCAAACAAACAAACAAACAAAGTTTTCCTCTTTATAATATTAGTGTAGATTATGTATATGTATATTTAAAACAGTAACTTATTAAAGAGTGGTGAGTTGTGTGTGTGGGTGAGTGCGTGCGTGCGTTTGGGTATGTTTGTGTGTATATGTGTGTGTGTGTGCATGATTAAAATGTGTTAGGTACGTTAGATAATATTTTAATTACATTGGTTTTAAAACAATTGCGAGGGCTGTTAAATATGTCAAGAGTAGAAAATTTTTCATTGTATATCGAAGGTAGGCGATTAAAGAGTGAGTTCTTCATATATTGATTTTTTGTACGTGGTATAAAGAATAAAGGAGTATTACGTGTTCGAGTTAGAGGGGTGTTAAAATATATATTTTCTGTTAATTGGGGGCAGTCTAGTTTGTTGTTTAGGAGATCATAAAGAAACATAATATCTGAAAGAGTACGTCTGTCTTCGAGAGTATTCATTTTAAAGAAAATGCAGGATTCTTTGTAGTCCTTAAAGTTATGTTTTGCTTTAAAACTAGGATGCTTCATAAATATCTTTTGTATTTTTTCAATTTTGTCTATATATTTTTAAAAAAAAATCTCATATATTCTCATATATTCTTATCTATGACAAAAGTGTTATTTTTTTGCATTGTATTTCAAATATTAAATTTTTTATTTTTAACCGCATCTTCCGCATTCATGTCTTTTGCCGGAATTAGACATTTAACTTCTACTAGTCCCATTTTCCCTTCTTGATATGGGAGTGTATAAAGTAAATTTTTTAGATATTTCTCGTTATACTTTTAAAAAGTTATTATTGTCATTTTGCTCATTAGGTAAAGTAATTTCGATATCAGTTTTAAGTTTTTTGATACCTGCAATAATAACGTCATAATCGCCTGCACATACTTATCGATTACACCCTGTATACAATCCACCATCCACATTCATAATGTTTTCCTGTCCTCCTCTCCTTTACGCTGTTCACCGATACATTTTAAATGAGTAAATCTGCTACCACTGAAGGATGTTTCATTGTGATCAGCAAATTTTCACCACTGTTGTCGATTATTTGTTTTTCATTTTCAACTGATGATTCCCAATTGCTGATTAACAATTGGGAATCATCAGTTTTGTTTTTTGCAGATTGGTGATGTACCCTAACAATACGTCGAAAAGGGAAAGCATCAACGAATTATCGTTTTCATCCTCTTTTTTTTATTCTTCGCGTCTCTGTTACTTGTGTTTGTTTAGTTCTCAACACCCATTGAATTTTCTATGTTATTGTGATCTTCCATTACATCTGAGTTTTGATGATGTGATGATAATCCATTCGTTTTAATTTTGGTACTTAGAGTTGGTTGACTAAACTAGAAATGGTGGACTAAATTTGTCAGCGCGTCTGTAAGATCAGAATATAAAACCAACATCCTGTATTTAAGTTACAAAATTAATAATCAAACAACATGCCGCTACGTTCAAAATGACTAGAAGAAAAAATGAAAACACCTCGACATATTTGGAATTTTGGAGTAAACAAATCATTTTCCCCGTATGTCCCAAGTTCAAGTTCTCAATACAAGTTTATATTATATTTCGTATTTCTCAAACGAAAAATAAACATTTTTGGAACTTCAAAAAAAAAATTATATAAGAAAATTTATGAGCTTACTTTAGTTTTAAAGAAATATACATCCCTTTACTGACACCCCGTAAAATAACGAAATTGTTGCCAATCACCTTTGTAATCTATTTGGTTTCATTAACTTTATGTTCGAAGATAATTTTTTTTCTAGTAGTTACACGCATATTTTTTTCGTTTATTTTCCATATCGAAATCAAATGTTTAAAAATACGAATATTTGCACAAAACTAAGATAAAAATAATCAATTAACAAAAATATTAAATTTAATGAAGTAGAGCAACTTTCACTTCGGTATGAAGGAAAATCGAGCGTAGAGCACACGTCAGAACGCTCCGGCCCAAGGAGCGCGACTAAAGAAATTCGCTAGGATTTTTCCTAATTATTTTAAATATTTTTTTAATATTTAAAGAATTATCAAAATTCAAAAAAAAAAAAATTTAAAGGATTATTTATTTATTACTCATTGGTCTTCAATCAACTCGAATAAATTAATGGAAAAAATAACTTTTAGCAGTATTTATCAATAGTTTTTTTGTAAGGCAAAAAATGGGAAATTTAATGAATTTATAACGTTCTAATTAGGAAAATCATAAGTTTATCGGCAATTGTATTCAGCAGATTTGAATTACGACTAGGTATATAACGATATTTATGCGCTGATCAAATTGTGTAAATTGTAATCGGTTGCAACGTAGTGAGTGCACAAACTTAGCTCGAAATGTCTTTGGGGGAAAGAAACTTATCTTGAAGGCCTGATTAAGGTAACATAAAGTAACTTTATAAATGTGAAAAAATTCACGCGCATTGCGTATATAACACTAATTGAAAAACAAGAAAAAAAAAATCAGTTTATCATTTCATTAGCCGAGAAAAAATTGTCAAATAACTTGTTGAAAACGCAATTTTGCTAGACTGCAGCCTTAAAGTGTAGTATACAAATTAAACAAAGACAGTTGTAGCAATATCATATAAATGATACAAGTTTCAAACGTTTTAATTAAAACTTGCCATAATTAAACGCTGCCATTCTATAGCACGTATTTGTTCAAACCCTCTAACAGACACAGTTAATGAAGTGCACACTTTAGGCATGCCCTGTGCCCTGTGCCTTGTGCCCTGGGGCGGTGTTCACGCATCCTCTCGTTGTCTAGCTGCTACAATATATTTATATACAAGTGGAATGCAGGATTGTGCGTAATGGCTGCGTCAACAAGACTCCCTTGTGATAATTGCGACTCGATCGTGGACTGCGGTGTCTGAGGCGAAGGGGAAATGGGAAGTACAATTAAAATGAAGCTATATTTATATGTGTGTATGGTTTCAGATTGTTTGTATTTAACGATACGTCTGGGAAATTTTCCGAAGCTGTACTGATCAGTGTTTCTGTTAGAAATGCAATTGTTATGCAAAATTCGCCAGCTCTTTGTTTCTACATCAATAGTTTATGAACGTGATGTTTTGCAAGTAAAAATTTCAAGCGAATCCACTTACTGATTAAAAAAATAATGAAGAAGCTACGGGCCCACTGGGATTAGTAGTTTTGAATTATTTTTACAAGACTGAGTTTGAAACTGCACGAACCATTATATTTTTATGACGAAGTCTGATTTAAAATTTTATGAAGCTACGACATAAGATGAGGGATTTATTTCGATGCTGATTTTATACTGGATGATAATATTTCTCGATAGACTTAACTCGTGTAAAGTTATTAAATAAAGAGTATAGCTCTTTAACGTTCAAAATGTTTTAAATTTAATAGAGATTGTTATTTCACAATGGATATATTTCTTTTACCTTTTATATCTACTATTAAGTTAAGAAATATATTATTACAACCATTAGCATTTGTAAGTTTATATGAATAATATATTTGAGTTTGAGTTAGAAGTTGAATGACCAGACAGAGTGAAGGAGAGTCAATATGACATAAAATCATATTTTCGTTAAATAATTTAATGCTGTGTAAGTATTTTTTCAGATCAATTGCTAATGGTATAAGAGTTTTTATCTCTTATTTTTGAAATATTTTTCTTTTTGTTTTATAAGGATCCATAGTCCTCCAAGCATGGATGATGCAACACCACTTTCTAGACTGACTTGATATTATTTATATATTTGTAAAAATACAATCGCATGTTCTTTTCGATAGAATTAATTTTTTTTGATTCCATACCATTTATGATGTTTACTAACCATTGTGCCAAGCAGGCGGCAATAACAATAATAAAACGATGTATATCTCGTGTTATTGTGTTCTGAACATACAGACCCTTCCCTTATCCCGTTATTAAATAAATACGATGCAAAAGCAATAATCGTTTCGGGTGGATGTAGTTAGCCTCCCTCGCAGGCGGATATTGCCGTGAGCCGTATGCGTCAATCAATGCGCAATAACGTCTAATGTTCTGCATTATTCACGACCAAATTGAAATCTATAGCGCTTACTGCGTCGCCTGCTGCGGTACTGCGTTTATTAACGGACATGTTTGGTTAGTCCCCGGTTATCGGTACATTTTTAATGACTAATTTTGCATTGTTGTAATAGCGACGTGTTTACAAACTGTGTAATGTATTGAATAATGAATATACATTTTCAAAGTTACAGACGAAATCATAGTTAGCTATTTTTTACCGTTCAATTTTTTTTTAATTTGTTATATTTATGTATAAATATCACTATGTATATGTCTAGTCTAATACATAAAAAAATAAAATACTGAATGTGTGTACTTATCTAAAATTAAGCTGCTTTCTATTAATAGCTATACAGTATATTATATCCATTACACTAATTGTATTTTACTTTGAAACAAAATTCCATCAAGGATATCTAAAACAACAACACAGTAAAGCAATGTACATCGTTTAGAGAAGTTTTCACGGAGGCTTCGCAGGCAGATCGACAGCGCTTCAAGTTGTAAGTCGATAAGACTTGCTCACTACAGCCTATCTGTTCGGAAGCGTGTGATCCACTAACTTAGATTGTATGAAAATATGTAACCAATTTAAAAATGTAGTTAAATATATTCTACTAGTTTTTGAAGTGAAAACTTCTTTAGCAGCGTTGGGTATAAAATCTTAAACTCGCGTCAGGACACGTGACCTGATCGAAAAAGCGTAAGACGGATGGATATCAAACATGCTCAACGTTAATAATCAAGTTTTCACTTCTGCCGGCACTCCCGGAGTGCAACCCGTCTTTTTTTTACACATAGGACACGTTACATGTAATTTTGTCATATTCCTGCGAACTTATAAAAAATCGATATGAGATTGAAATCACAATATTTGTCAAGTCAAGACATATTCCAATCCTACCTATTTTAAGAAGATGAATGTATAGTTGAAATAACTCTCAGGATATATAAAAATAATCATAATCAGGAACAAATAAATCGGATATGTCATAGGCATTAATAATTTTGTTAACGTCTAAAATACTGTTCATATAGGTATATAAAATAATAGTTTAAAAAAACTAAAAAACACGCTTTTAGGTCGGTTTTCTATAAAAAGCGTGTTTTTTATTTTTTTTTAACTATTATTTATTTTATCAAATTAGTGTATTGTCATCGGTCCTCAATAAATCTACAAAGTTTGAACGAAATCTGGCCGTTTAAAGTGGGTCAAAATCGCGCCCAAAGAAGTCGGTTACAAACATACAGGTGAAGCTAATATAAAGCGTGTAATAATAAAAAGTGAATAATATAGGCTCTCTATATTCGTGTAAGCGGAGAAGGCGTGAGCTTTATCGAGTTGAATCCAAGTAAGTCGTCTGATCTGAAACTTATAAGTTGTGAGATAATCTCCTTGATGGAAAACGTGTTGGTTTTACTGCGAGGCGTGCTCACTGCTCGTGTCTTGCGGTTATTATTTTAGTTCATTATGTCGGGATTTGCTAGTTAAGGATCCGGGGAATATGCACACGAGAAAGTAATTTATTAGAAGTACAGTAGAACCCGTTTAATACGATCACGTATAATACGCCATTTTGCATCAGTCCCTGCAACTTGAGACATGTTTTCATACATTATTTAACGCATAATACGATCGTCATCCCGTTTAATACGCTCTAACGGCCAACACATATTACCCCTGCGACAGCGGCCGATTACCCCGAAACCCGACTGACTGAACTGACGCGATGACTGCTTGCAGTGGTTTCCTGGATATTTATTGATGATAATGTATCATCATAAGAAATTCAATCTATTGAAGATCTTATTGAGAGTGTGAATAACACACAAGAAGAGGGTCAAAGTGGTAAATCAGGTGATCAAGAAGAAGATGTGTCAACTCCGATATTGACACACGCCCAGGCATTATCAGCAGTTAATGATTTAAGACGCGATGTAACTTCTTTAAAAACACGACATTTTGTATAACGTACATAATGTTTAAATGTACAATATACATACATCCGAAAAACCATAATAAATATTAATACATAATATGTATGTAGTAAGTCCGTTTTTTATTTCCCGCTTATTACGCTTTCCCGCTTAAGACGCGTTTTTGGTTGAGTCCCTGGAAAATCGTCTTAAACGGGTTTTACTGTATCTGTAAGATTATGTAATGTGTTTCGTTCATGTAATTTGTATAGATATATATTTTTTTTGTAAACACCTTTATGAAATAAATAGTATATTCATACAACTATTGCTTATCTACCCCAAACTTACGGACAAATTACACTCGTAAGATTTTTTAAAATCATCTTTAAATGCTTTTTCAATAAGAGTAGGTACTATGTAGAAACACAACACACAAATAGAGTTTAAGTTCTAACATTTCAACTTCCTTAGAAAACCAAACAGTAAACAACTTTCCACTACATTCTATTACAACGTACTATTAAATCATTCAGCTACATAACACACGAGCGTTATAAATAGCAATATTAGCGTAATCAAAACAGCGCTACTCGTTTATTCAGCGTGAAGGATGTTTGAGTCTCCAGCAAGACGTCTCCGAGTGAAGGGTGCAGCGGGAGCCAACAGACACAAAGGGTTGGCGGGCTGGAGGCTGGAGGCAATCACCCTTTGTTGCGCGCCCTTTCCCTTCCAGCTTCATATCAAACCGCAATTTCGTGGTTTTCAGAGCGATTCGAGAGATTACAGACGCGTGCTTCGAGAACAATATGCGAATCTATGTAAACATTTTCATTGTTAACTGGAAATTTATAAAAAGGGAAGTCTTGAAGCGGCTTCGTATTCGTTATGTTTTAGACTTGAATGAGTTATTTCTCCGTTCGTGTGTGAACTTAAACAATCCGAGCTGATATTTTAAAATATTGGTGAGGTTCTTTTAAATTGTTGGGGTTACACACGTTTTCACTCAACTGTTTGTTATTTATACAAATGTTTACGTATACGATATAGTTATTATAAAACTGTTTAATAGGTACGTTGAATTGCATTGAAGTTTCGTAAATTAAAAGATATTCGGCAGCGGCACCATGTTTAAGAGGTATGTGGAAGGTATAATCACTACATATTATAAAACAAAGTCGCTTTCTCTGTCCCTATGTCCCTTTGTACGCTTAAATCTTTGAAACTACGCAACGGATTTTGATGCGGTTTTTTTTAATAGATAGAGTGATTCAAGAGGAAGGTTTATATGTATAATAACATCCATTAAATAGTGGAGAAGTACTGTTATTTTTGAGGTTTCTAATGTGATGTCGTAAAAAATTACATTTTTTCCGCTTATATTGCAAACGCAGGCTGAACCCTACGAGTTTTATCAAAATAATGTACTAAGTATTATACACATTGAAAAGGTCTACAGAAAAGTCCGCGATGGTATATGTCTATCTCTTATGGATAACCCACAATAACTTTTTTTTGTCATTTACTTTTTACGACAAGTAATGGCTAATTTTCGAAGCGATTTTAACCAATACAGCATTAATCCTTAACCAATTAAATACCTTGAATACATTGTTGATTTAATATGGCCCTTTACACCGTATGATTTAAGTGAATATTTTCGAAGATAATACAGATTTAAAAATTGCGGGACGTAGCGTTTGCGGCGGTACCGGCCGGCCGCCCGGCTATATATTTTATACCCGTGCGAAGCCGGAGCGGGCCGCTATGTTTTTATATACAACGTTCACAGTTTTTCTGTAGTGTATTTAGTATCAGCATTGCACCCGTGCGAAGCCGGGGCGGGTCGCTAGTGTTAATAATATAACAGCTTTATTATCTTCTTTCCTTTTTACCAAGAAATTGAAATTATATTACACAGATAGTTCAATAAATCTTGACAAAAGCAAGTAAATTGATAAATGGAAAACTATATACTTTTTCGACACTTCACACAGATGGATTAGAATATAAATAGGCTTATTTTATCTCCATAGAGCGTGGACGACATCGTAGGTGTAGAGCAATTTTCTTAAATTCTACGAAAGAAATTGCAAATATTTAAAAAATAAAACAATGGAAAATAACATAATAAGTGTTGTTAATTAGAAAGGTCTAGACAATTATTTCATATAAGTAACATAAAAACATGACAAACAATTACTTTTACGTAGAATTAATTTGTAAAAATACTCACTAGCATTAAACAAAACACTGAGCGTTAATTAGTTAAAGGTCAGATAGTAAATTAGTAAAATAGAGTTATTTGAACGAAAGTGTCGGCCACGAACCGCCTCGATAAATAACAACAGCGCCTGCTCCTTGTGACATTATGTGGACCAATCACGGAATATACTTGTACAATTTGGTTAAGAATTACTGAAACTCTTAATAAATAAGTTTAATATATAAAAATAGCGAAGGAAATACCCGCTGTTGCTTTAGAAAATTAATAAATAAAACGTTAGATTAAATAATTAAGATATTTATAATGGAATTTTATGGCGTTATTTATATAAAACAAAATATTACCTACATATTTAGAAAAATACACTTTGTATTATAGGAATTAGGAAAAGAACATAAAAGAGCTATCATGTTCCGTATATACATATCAATTTATTTATTCTTATATGTATCTAATAAATGAAACTAACTGAAAATTGTGTCACTTATAAGCATTAAATTAAACCAAGAAAACAAAGAAAGTCGTTTCAATCGTCCTGTCACTATTTCAAAGTAACTTATTTTGAGAGCAACATCAAAAGGAATGAAAAATGACAAGAGATCAAAGTCCAACACAATTAGGTACTGTGAGGACATCTTCACAGCAACATCCAACGAACCGACCGACTTGTCCACTCGTTTATTTGTACGTCTAGATCTTAACACCTCCACAATGCTAATTATATTTATCTCGACGTTTCGAGAACTTTCCAGCGGTCATGTCACGGACTAATGGTACATTACTCATTTTAGTAACCGTAAAATGTGCAAGGCTACGTGAAATTTTGTACCATTGTAAGTGTTGAATAGTTATTTTGAATTATTCACTTCAATTAATATGTCCTAAGAATCAAGGTAAAAAGACTGAAAGATCTTTATAGGCTTCGTTGAATGTATTACACGGCCAACAATGTTAATTTAATCGCCTTGACCACTGGCGATATTATAATACCGCAAGTAATGCTATAATCTATTTAATTAACAGTATTGTTTATAATCCCATGTATTGCATCATTAGTTAGTACAAGTCACGGCCGCATCGCAGTGAGCAATGTACAATGCGTGGATTGTGGGCCACAGAGGCGTGTGATGCGATTACCTCGCCTGTTGAGTCAGCAATACATATTGTGCTGTTACTACACGACATTATAATATTGTTTATGATGAATACATTTATGACTTGGCAGATGGCTGTACTGAATTAATTCATGAGTAAGTTGTACGATTTTTCCACTATATCCTTAAACTTTTGTATAAAACTTTACATAATTTATTATGTGAAGTTTTTGACCGATTTATATTTAAAGTTAAAGTTCAATAACTTGAAACAAAGATTATATCACTTTTTAAAATTATATCATCAAACATGTAGAGATGTATCTAAAATAGAACGTGCTTCCTCTTTGAAAGAACGATGTCTACTAATTGCCTCCGCTAGACCCAGCCCCTAGCATGGGAAATAGTCCGCTACAAATATTAAAATACCCGCACATTCCGCTAAACATAAGAAACTTGAAGACAACGAAATGAATGAGTAATAATATTATAAAATATAAAAATAGCAGGTCGTTAGCGCGGGGTGGATTCATTTCAGTGGATTGTTATATAATAGTGGGTCGGAGCGCAGTTATGGCAGACCATTAGACCGGAGATTGATCGGCCCGGATCGTGTAATTCATGCTTAAACAAGGATTTAATATTCGTGGCTGGAGGAACCCGATTAGGTCAGTTTTACAGACACTACGGAAAGCTGTATCAGATAATCTTGAGCAACATTTTCATGTGGAACGAACGATTTAATATAAAAATTTATGAGGAATTCATGAGGAATTTTCATAATTTCTTTAACAGTTCGAAAGATATTAATTTTGTAACTTTTGAGGAAATTATGAATATTAGGGTCGCTGTTAAAGATCAAATAGATATTTCGCTGTAATTATTTTGTGTAAAACTCGATAAAATGCTCACTTTTTTACCTGCATTAATTGTATAGATAAATATCATTTAGTCAGTCAAAGGCAGAAAAAGCAGAATTGAAAGCTATTATATAATTCAATTTATTAAATCCACCACACCACATCGTTTTAACATAATTACTATTTAATTTACACAGATAGAGAAACCATTTTATTATAATGTACATTACGTTCAATCATAAAATTGTATCGCTTGATTAATGAACGCAGCCTATAGAATGCAATACCGAACTCGACTGACAATAAAAGCAAACGATGTAACACAAAGCAGATGAAACATGGAACACGGCAGCAACAAAACGCGCCGGATTGAAAAATCTCTTAATTTCTATTAAAAAAGCGTACAAAAGGTCACAAGTTCTTTGTGTAGCGACGCCCGTCCCAATGAATATCGGTTTAATACGAGATCAAAAGACTTATGCTTTCCGCCCGCCCTTATTCGCTTACCGGCTAATTCGCTCGCCGCTCACCCGGTCGCTCTCAGCGGGTCGCGCTCACCGCTCACTCAGTCGCGCGCTTCACTTCAAAATAGAACAAATCCCGTCTCATTTGCGATACTATCTGGCGATAAAAGATTTTCTATCGCCACTCTGTGTCTGAAAGGGCGCATCCCGTTACCGCTCGATGATAAAACTACTCGCGGATTTTTCACGTTTCAGTCTTCGTTTTTCACGTTATCTCCCGTGAAGAGTCATCTCCCAGCTGTGAATCTTTTAGCTCGCGTTTTAATGAAGACTAGCGACCCGCCCCGGCTTCGCACGGGTGCAATGCTGATACTAAATACACTACAGAAAAACTGTGAACGTTGTATATAAAAACATAGCGGCCCGTTCCGGCTTCGCACGGGCACGGGTATAAAATATATAGCCGGGCGGCCGGCCGGTACCGCCGCAAACGCTACGTCCCGCAATTTTTAAATCTGTAATATCTTCGAAAATATTCACTTAAATCATACGGTGTAAAGGGCCATATAGATCTATATTAAATGAACAATGTATTCAAGGTATTTAATTGGTTAAGGATTAATGCTGTATTGGTTAAAATCGCTTCGAAAATTAGCCATTATTTGTCGTAAAAAGTAAATGACAAAAAAAAGTTATTGTGGGTTATCCATAAGAGATAGACATATACCATCACGGATTTTTCTGTAGACCTTTTCAATGTGTATAATACTTGGTATATTATTTTGATAAAACTCGTAGGGTTCAGCCTGCGTTTGCAATGTAAGCGGAAAAAATGTAATTTTTTACGACATCACATTAGAAACCTCAAAAATAACAGTACTTCTCCACTATTTAATGGATGTTATTATACATATAAACCTTCCTCTTGAATCTTTATATCTATTAAAAAAAACCGCATCAAAATCCGTTGCGTAGTTTCAAAGATTTAAGCGTACAAAGGGACATAGGGACATAGGGACATAGGGACAGGGAAAGCGACTTTGTTTTAAACTATGTAGTGATGATGCAAACTAGTTTACAATGATAAATTTGCATTCGCGCTGATTGCAGGAATATGAATCTACTTATTTAGAAACGTGTTATTTTAATATACATATGTATTTACTAGCTTTCCGCCCGCGGCTTCGCGCGCTTTGTCTAAAACATAATAAATTATATACTAAAACCTTCCTCTTGAATCACTCTATCCATTGAAAAAAAACCGCATCTAAATCCGTTGCGTAGTTTTAAAGATTTAAGCATACATAGGGACATAGGGACAGAGAATGCGACTTTGTTTTATACTATGTAGTGATAAAATGTATTTTTGCATTGTTAAATTATTATATCCATCTCCTGATTTTATATTACGAGACTTTACCTATAAGCTTGTGAAAATTGTCGAGCTACAGAATGTTTGTTTCAACTCATCTAAAGTGTATGTCTCTTCAATTTACAGGTGTCTCAATAGCAATGGGGACAAGTTATGGACAAGCTAACAACGCACTTGTAATATCGCACGTGTTTGCGCAAACACAATAGTATTCTCTGAAGGCAACCCGAGCGACCGGTGCAGATTATGGGAACACTCAATATCCTTTATAATGCTGCTAGCCTGGTATGTTCTTAAATGGTAATTGACGATTAAGAGCGTTCAAATGCTTTATAAATAACATTTTTTTATACAAAAAAAAACTACATCACTAGGCAGGATTCGAACCAGCGTCTTTCGCCATAACGCAGCAACGCCTAGTTTCTCAGTGACCCATTTTGTTCGTGGTATGACTCGTATAATAAAACTCGTAAAAGTAACTTCGTTCCATCCGGGTGTCCCTTGACACATCTCAAGTTATTGTTTTAATTGCAGTGTTACCTTTGATGAGATGCGCGGCGAGCACGAGGGCGGCGGTGAGCGCGTGCCGCCGCCACGCGCATGCGTACATCGCGCCCGCCCCGCGCGCTGGACCTGCAACATTCAAACACACCAATCACTTTATGAACATAACATTATTATAATTAGTATAAAGTGAAATATTTTATTGTATAATGGGCCCTCTGCTCAATGTTGGGCGAGTAGAGGTAATCACGATAGTGTCTCTGCACTACCGTGATTGCCTCCACTGCACGGCCTAAATGTCTATGCATAGCGGCCGTTATTTTAGATGATTTTTTTTATAATCGCCGTAAGGGCGGCAAACATTGACGATTATTTGTTGAGCCAACGCTGCCCATTGGGTAGGGACTATTATATACATTCAACACTAACAACTTTAGTTAAATTAATAAATCAGATTATATTGATGTATTGTGGTGATTGTGTCCTTACATAATCGATGATTTTATGCAACTACCCGCATTTACTGCCATAGGTATTTATAAACATAGAGCAGTTATAGAAATTACCTTTATTTTTCTATTAATTTCAATTTATAAATTTATAAAGAATAGAAAAAATTCGATCACGAGGCGGGACTCGAACCCGCATCCTTTCGCGCCATTCCGGGGCGGATGCCTGACCAATTCAGCCACTCGTGACCCGCCAGAGCAATCGAATTTATTCTATTCTTTCAGTTTTTATGTGTCTAAGGGACACACCGCGCGCCATCTATTGAGATGATTAACAACCATCTCAACCAATATGAAACACTTTTCAGTGAATACAATATTGTAACGATGGAACACGACCTTTTTTGTTGAAATTGATATTTTTGGTTTTATGGCATTCAAATGCTTTATAAATATAAATTTATAAAGAATATAAAAAATTCGATCACGAGGTGGGACTCGAACCCGCATCCTTTCGCGCCATTCCGGGGCGGATGCCTGACCAATTCAGCCACTCGTGACCCGCCAGAGCAATCGAATTTATTCTATTCTTTCAGTTTTTATGTGTCTAAGGGACACACCGCGCGCCATCTATTGAGATGATTAACAACCATCTCAACCAATATGAAACACTTTTCAGTGAATACAATATTGTAACGATGGAACACGACCTTTTTTGTTGAAATTGATATTTTTGGTTTTATGTCATTCAAATGCTTTATAAATATAAATATTTTTTTTCTATTCTTTATAAATTTATATTTATAAAGCATTTGAATGCCATAAAACCAAAAATATCAATTTAATTTCAATTTGGTATGTGATTAGCTTGGTGATTAGAGTAACGTATTCTGAATTAGTAACATGATTACATGTTACCTTGACGACGATGCTCATTAATTCCGATATAACTTCCTTATTTTGTTGTGTTTAATTTTATTTAAGTGCTCAATATTGAGAATTACATCCATTTGGATATTATTTAACACGAACACTTATTCGAGCATTAAGTATGTTTGTTTAGTTTCTTCTACACGTTGCTGAGGGCAATTATGTTGTTAAATGAATAGAAAATAGAAAAACTTTATTTAACTTTATTTTACCTTTAATACGTATATTGTAAAATCTGTGCTCAAAATTTTTTGCAAGTAATAATGATGAAAACCTTCGGGTTTTCATCATTATTATTATTGTTTGTTCGCAAACACAGGTGGCTTGCTCGGTAGCGTGTGCGGATCAATTAGGGCATCATTAGGGGCGGAAATCGGCGCCCACCGCGCCCTCTGATCTACCGCTGCACTGCCGGCCCGCTAATTGTTCACTTTTTGCAACAACACACAACACAAAATTGATTATATTGCAGATTTGTAGGAATCAATGTTTGTGAGGATATGTGGTCATTGCATGCATGTGTGTTTCTTTTATAGGAATGAAAAAAAGAAAGAAAATACGAAAGTATAGTAACATTATTATTGAATTAAACAAACAGTAAGCTAATACTCCATCTTAAAGGATATAGAGCTAAACACACGCAAATAATTTAATGGATAATCGTCGCTGACTCTTTTAAACAGAAATCGACTTTGTTCTTGCATCGAACTTAGTAGATAGGTATACAATTACTAATTTTTTAAAATATAATTAGGAAAATGGGCATCGCAAAGAGATGTAATATTATTCAGCATTGCATCCAACACATTCACACATTGCAGTTAACCATACAGGCGCAGCAAACCGCAGACTTTAATCAACTGCTGCAAATTATAAAGGTAAAATATTTGGTGATTTAATGAACAAAGTCATGCTGCTTGTCAGTAATTTCCGCAGCTTGCAAAATGTAAGCAAAGTTCACGTTTAATTTCTCGCATTTTTTGCCGATACGAGTTAGCACGATGTCTTTTCAATGCAATTTTTCTGGGAATTTAAAGGTAAATGTTGAAGTTTGGAAAAAGGCGTTCTTTTTGTCGATAAATGAATTTTAGTGCTTTAAAAATATCAATTGTTAGTTAACGGATTAAAGAGGACTATAAAATGAAATATTGCACTTGTATTTATAGAATTCCTCGCAAGTGAGGTTTAGCAAAACTGTTTTATGTTGCTTATGTCTATGATTTCATATGGTTTCCAGAGAACATTAGTAATTACTTATGAATATCTCATATATTATAAGTTGAATAAGCTTATCTCTTTGGCTTATCTGAATACCGAGTCCGATTAAACTGACATTCTGAAATTGATCACCATTTCAGTTAAAAGATAATTATGTAGTACTAATTTTAATTTATCTATTACCCCTTGATTTTTAATCTATTTATCTTTAATTACATAAATTTGAAAGGTATATACAATAGAAAGGCGCTTCCATAATTCCGTTTTTCTTTTCGAGACATCCTGTTACTGAGAAAATGAATAAAACATAGGTGAGAAAATATATTACTAATTAATCTATAATAATTATTATGTAAATGATACATACTAAAATAGATAGTATTAAGACCAGAATATATTGTATACACAGTAACATAAAATATAAATAACTATAGCGTACTAGCTTTCCGCCCGCGGCTTCGCCCGCGTTTTCAAAGAAAAACCCGCATAGTTCCCGTTCCCGTGGGATTTCCGGGATAAAACCTATCATATGTGTTAATCCAATTTACCATCTATGTGTGTGCTAAATTTCATTGTAATCGGTACAGTAGTATGAAAGAGTAACAAACATACACACACACATCCATCCTCACAAACTTTCGCATTTATAATATTAGTAGTAGTATAGGATTACTAGGATAGGATAATTAATACAGTGAAACCTGGTTAAGTGAGACATCAAGGGACCTGCAATGTCGTTTCACTTATAGAGGTATTCCACTTACCCAATGTCTCAGATATACAGGTATAAATAAATATCTGTCTCATTTACAGAGGGTTCCATTAATAGAGGTATATTAATACAGGTTATTTCAGTTATACAGGTGCGATCATTAAATAAAATATATGGTAGGGTAGAATAAGAATGAGTAAACAAACAATGTTATCTCAGTTACAGAGGTTTATGCATATAAAATTTACTCGCTGGCTCAGTTATAGAGGTAACTATGATGATAAATCGAAAGAACAAATCCCAGATATAGAGATTTACCTCGTCCCACTAACAGAGGTAATTCAGTGCCAAAGTGTTGGGACCTCAGCATGAGTTCCAGTTATGGAGGTGTCTCACTTATCCAGGTCCAACTTAACCAAGTTTCACTGTATATCCGTCTATTGAGGCATATCCCTCCCAGGGGCTCACAATGCTCCTCTTTACGTGTCTCTAAGAAACAACTAGAACAATAAATGTTTGCCAAGATTCGGTCACGTGACCCGCTGCGTGACCAAAAGCTATCAGCACAGTGGGATAGCTCTGAACCACAAATCTCAGTGACGATATTTTTATCTTAAACTTTATATTTAATGCATAAAATATTTCGTATACACAATACTTTTATTGGGAAAAAAGTTCTTAATTGTTATTTTAATAATCGTTCCCAAAAATGGAAGTTCTCAATTCGTAGCGTACTTTTTATTGTATTTTTTGGATATTTACAGGGGTTTTAAATTACTGCAGATATCAAAAGGATCTATCGAACGCTCTGTAGACTAAATTGTTCTCAGAAAATGAAATACAATCTTAAAGAGATCAAAAAGCAATGTTGTAAGCTTTTCTTAGAAAAGCCGAGTATATATCAATTTTTCCCCGCTGTGCTACATACGATCAAAACATTTGAATTGATGTCTTGTTCAAACTATACTCAAATCAGTCGGATGATCTGGCTTCGCTCGACTTAATCTGGTATAAAAATAGCCTTTATTATTGTGTAAAGTAGCTTTCTAAATTTAAAATAATTAATTTTAAAATTGATCTAGTAATTATTGACAAAAAAGTAATCTCCTTATAATATTAGTATAGATTTGGTATAGATAAATCAAGGTATGTTTATATAGAATATAGATATATTATGTTATGTAGTTCCGTTACCAATAAATTGAATAAGCACACATCATTCCACCACTGAGCAAGATACCTATATCGTATACGTTACAAATAGATAGGACTATGTATCAAATCCTCTGCGTCATATCTCATACACTATCGAATATCTTTGGTATGCTCAAGTGGAAAATTGTTTAGGTACTAACAATATTCATACCACCATATTCGTTAGATTTCATATAATATTATATAGGGACAAAGATTGATAAAATAACAACGATCTATATCTATTAGAATAAAATAATGCGTGTGACCTACTCCATTTATTTATCAAGAACGGCTGAACGGATTTTAAATAAATTTATATAGATATTATAGAATAACAACTGTTACAAAATACATATCTACCAGTACTGTACCGGTTCGAGCAGTTATTTTATAATACTAAAATAAAACCAATCCTTTGGCCACTAAAAGCAGCCATAAAAACCAGTAAAAGTCTTGTAAAACTATCGACAAAGCTAAAGAGCGTGTTAGCATTGCTATAAACGATTCTATCGCAGTATCAGCGAGCTACAGTGGCACTGATAAGCTGGAACGGCTCCTTTGTCACGCGCCGGCTCTCTGTCTCGGCCACACGTTACTTTGATAGCATTTGGCAGACGATTCTGTTTTATTTGTTGTACATACTATGGGTGGTCAGAAGGCTTATTTGGTTCTTGATAAAGGATGTTAGTTTTCGAAATAAATTGAAGCAGATTAAAAAAAGATATAGACTTAAATAAATTAGAGAGAGGTGAAATTGGAGTTTCGGTATCTTAAAATTCTCGTACGTAATATTATATAGTTTTACTCGTGTATATAGGAGAATGTATTATTTTAGTCGTAGAATCATGAATAAAATGACACTTATACTGTATCGGTTAATCGCTCTTAGATAGCAAGACGCTACAGCTATGAAGCTACGAGTATCTATATTATAGTCCTTGCGAAGACGAAAAGTAGGTTAAACTATGAATTAAAGCGAAGCCTCGAAAATACACGACTCAATCACCTTATATTTAGCATTTGCTAGATTACAATTCACTTCACCTGGTAGTTTTGAATAAAAAATGAGGCGATATGAATCTGATATGTAAAGCAGTTACGGCTTGTACGGGCTAATATAATATTGTAATGCGGCGCCATGAAAACTTTCCGTGGCCGAATATCGTATCTGTAATGGCATGTTATTTATTCCAACTTGTTTGGAAACACGAAAAATTGTCAGGTTATTATGTAAGTTATTGGTGGTATTAATCAGACAAATAGCTCGACTACATAAAAGTAAGATAATGCACGAACTTACCCGTGTCTATTTTAGTAAATGTGAACATTCGTTTGAAATATTAGCGTTATGGAAATATAGCTATATGCATATTATCAGCCTGTAATGTATACTATTCGCTGTAAAGAGAAAATATTCAGAAGTAAATTACTTTTTACTGTATAACAATTTTCAAAAATGCCTGGCTGGTGGTGGTGTATTTTTTTTTTATATGGAAGAAGAATTAATTTTTTCAAAGCTAACGACACAGTTACATAAATATACGGAACACATACATTTCATATAAAAATAAAGTCATATCTTACACACACATACCGCTTCAGTAATTAAACAATAAAACTGAAGGCACGGGCAGCCAGCCGTGGCCGGCCATAAAACCGCTCATCTAAGAAGATATTATGCCGTTTTGCCTCTGCTAGCGTACATACTGAACTAGCGACATATTGCTTCGCTTGCCGTATTTTGCGCTAGCTTGTATTATGTGTATTTGAAGATATTATATAATGTTGAAAATAACATTTTTTTTGTTGCTTGTGAATTTTATTTGCTTTTATTTTGGCTTCTTTATATAACTTTGTCCTTGAAATAAATGTTTTTTCTAAAATGTCTTCAAATAAATGAGCTTGTAGCTTTACTATTTATAATTTAATGGTAATTATATTTTTTAAGGTTTCTTTCAATTACGTTATTTAATTTCGTCTATTTTGTATCTTGGAATTTTGTTCGTGGGATGTAGGATATTTTAATATTTTAGGCCTACATTTTCAGATTTCGTTTTAATAAATTAATTTCCATAAAACGTCCATCGTAGATAGAAATCTTTCAATATATATTATTACGATCACATAATTTAAAAACCCCGCTTCAAAGAGTATCTGAGGTTAATAAATTAAGCAGTCTAGGCTAATTTATAAACAAATTCTCAAGTTAAATTGCTTTCAAGCAGCATGTTATTTATAATACGACTAGCGGTCCGCCCCGGCTTCGCCCGTGGTACCTACATGTTTAAACTATCCTATCTCTCAAGTTGGATCAAACTGCACATGGTGTGCGAATTTTATTATAATCGGTTGTGGTTTAGGAGTCTATTGAGGACAAACATTGTGACACGAGATTTATATAATATACTAAGATAAGATTAGAATCACACAGAAGCAATAATAAAAGTTTAAGGCCTAAGTTAGGTCATATAAAATGCCCTGATTTTGTAGCCAAATAAACCTAGGTAATTCTGGTAACACTAAAGCACTTATCACAAAACAATAAAACTTGTGTTACAGTCGTTCACACGAATCTTTCTAGCTGTTAGTATGGATGTACTAACGTCGTGAATATAATCAACGTTTTTGCTCCTTCACATAAATGTATGTTAATGTATGTAGCCCTAAATTCGGGAGCAATTATATGGTTATATTATTAGCCATCAAGTATTATTCAACCTGGCGTACATTCAAAACTCTATAGTAATTGTAGAAAAAGGATGTTTCTTTTATTGGTAAGTGAAATATGAAAGCATTTATTTATGTTGAGTTTAACATTAAAAATATCCTGATATAAAAAAATTGATTCTTGAAATAAATAAAATAGTCCGAATGAAAAATATTTCCAATTATTCCGATTAGCTTCACATAATAATATTTTAAGTACATAATATCTATTTAATTATTAGTTTACTCCTAGTTTCGGTGGTTCAGACGAAGCAAATTATTTGTATATTCTTTCCAAGATAGGGAAGTGGAGCAGGAAGCTGTCACTAAAATTATGTTTAGTTCGTTTCAACAGAATCAGGGCTATTGTGCTCCCACTGGGGCGTTTTATCTTGGAAACTTTATACGGGGATCTTATTTAAGGAATCCAGCTAAGTCACAACATGTTAGGTTGCATTCGAAAAATGTACTGAATATTTTTAATAGAAATGTTAGTACCATTTTAAAACCCTACATACGAATTTCATGAAAAATAATGAATGAAATATGTTTTTTTATGTATTTCCGCCTTCCTATTTAAGATCGAGCTTTCTTAAGTTTAACTTTAACGTCATAATTTTCCTTTTTCCTTCAAATTACCAATATCTTTACATTGCGCTCTCCATAGTAAGTTTATGTAAATTATTTTTATTCGTCAATTTTTACCCACTCTAATATAAAGGAACTATCGACAAAAGTAACTTATTTTCAATCCCGCTATGCATCTATATATTTACATAACTATATTATGCACAATAAACTTTATATATGAAGTCACTTTAGACTGAACGTCAAGTTAAAGCTGCAAAGTCTCACAGAGTCCCATCGCTTTGAAGTTGGTTGAAGTGACAGAACTATTTTAGACACGTCTCAAATTAAAATATCCTTTGTGTGTGCGAAGGTGATTTTAGTATACGAACTTCTGAAGGAATATATCTTGCAAGGTACAAAGAAGATGTAATTTAATTAAAAACGTATTTAAAATGTCATTGCTGTTATTTAAAATGTTGATTTTTAGTTGATGAATAAAAAATTCGTAAAGGAATTTTTCAATAATACCTACAAATGCTTGTTTAATTTTTATGATTATTTAAGTTGAGTAAGGAAAAAATTACTTCATGCAAAAATACGAATTGTTTAAATCTATATGCATAAAAATGAAACCCGTTTTCCTTGGTCGCCATCCAATCCATCCGCGTGAACGGGTGGACCGACTTCGATAATTCTTTTTTTATAATATTCCTTCAAGTACGAGGACGGTTCTTATGTAGAGAAAACGTAAATATGTACCACGGGCGAAGCCGGGGCGGACCGCTAGTTTATAATAATAATAGATTTTATAAATTAAAATTGAAAACTGCAAAATATAAGAGTTATTTACAGGCATTAACTATTGCTGTCACCAAACACATGATACATCAAATTGAAATGTCATTATGATTGAGTGTTATGTAAATATTGTTGTATTAAAAATTAATTACACCATGATGGATGGACAAGTGGGCTTTATTTGGTAAACATTGGAATTATTTCGTTAATTTCGTATTTATCACAGCGCGCTGTGTCAGCGATTCGTCAGCTGGCGGTAATTTATTCAGCGTTAATGTTACTGTTTTTATTATGTTTAGATGTTATTTTTATTAATTTTCTTAATAAAATCACTATTTGAATGTTCTTTTTGACATGGGACAATGTACTTTGATGATACTACAAAGTTTAAACAGCCGTAGATAGCCGTTTTGAAAAAAAAATAAACTGGAATAAATATCGTTTGCGTCGATTTGATGATAATATTATACTCGAAGTATTAATAATTTACCGAAATCAAGAAAATGAATTATGTTCTATTGATACTGAAATAAATTGTTACTGAAGTAGTTTTGATAAATACCTTTTAAATTCAAAAAAATTTTTCAAATTTCAAATTTATTTATTTGTTTCACAATTTTTTACACCTCATATAAATTGTAGTAAATCCCTGGTTAACCCACTAGGAAAAACCTGTGCGGGGTCAACCAGTGAGTTTTAACAATACCTCATTCAATAGTCATCATTAAGCGTCCTTCGAACAGCAATTAGTTGTGATGTCATTGACCTTATATCAAAGTATTCGAGTTCAATGAACCTCCCCATGTACCAATTATTTTAGGTACTTACCCACTTAAATCCAACTGAACATAGCAGTGTACCGCAAACTATAATAATATGTAAATGGATGCGCCATGTGTATATCGCCGTATATTACATTAGCAAAATACATTACCCGGGCGAATGAAATTGGTGTAATTACATTTAACAACGATCCATTGTGTAAGCGAGTTGTGAAATTAGTCGGTTATTATCGCGGGTTATTTTTCCGTAGTTAGCGGTACAAACAAACAGGCACTTTGCGGATTAGCCGCGTGGTGGGCTGCTTGTGTGGGAATTTTATGTTCTTCGTTTCGTTCACTACCCCCCGCGATAGTGTTACTACGAACTAATGTTGTAAATGTGAATATTTGAATTTGGATGGATGTTTATGTCCGCGAACCAGTTGCAATATTCCATTTCCTTTCCCATCAGTTTGCCTGGTAGAGATTGCTGCTTAGCAATAATGCCGTCTCTTGTACAAACTATGCCTTTCCATTGTATTTATGTAATTTTTGTCATAATTTAGTTTGTGCAATAAAGTGTTATAAATAAATAAATAAATAAATATTCGTCAATCATACAAAATCAGACACTGATTATATCCTGTACTATCACTCATGCACGTTTTTGTTTGATACATAATGAATATATCGCGAGATCTTTGTATGAAAAGTTGTACACAGACATTATTTTTCACACAATTATTTTTAAAATATATTCACTGTTAAGTAAGTGATAGGCAACAACCCTGAAAAAGTGAATAATTTATAAAACTGTTAATTCAAACACCGTCAATATATTTTAATCCTTAATTCCTCACAAATATCAGCAGCCTCCGCACACCGTTGTCACGTCAACGACAAGGATTCGAATCTTGGTCTATTCACGAGTTAATTGGACGCAAATAGCGCGCCCGAAATAACCGACCGCCTGCACTTTGTTAAGATAATTTGACAGCCAATTGAAGACATATCGACCGGCAACCACTACGGATGGGCTATTTTTTATTTCGTCAACGTTTTCATTGGAGTGCTATTCGTTTGTGGAATGCTTAATAAAATATTTGATCGTTTGCATTTATTCGTTGAATGTCGATTATATCAGAAATAACATGTTTTAAGTATCGAATTCAATCGAATATTGATTCTGGTTTATTAAATAACTGTCAGAAAACATAAATGATTTATTTTTATTTCATTTTCGTGTTATGTTCCCGTGGAAACACGAATAACGTGTAATTAAGTAATACAATTTGTATAGATTCCGTCTAGAACGTAATTAAACGTTTATGGATTCTTTAATTAGGCAATTTGTAATATTATTGTACAAAAATGTAGGTGTCGAGCCAAAATGGAGAAAGTAAAGAAAGCCTCTTTTGAATAATATTTCTTCATTTTAATTACCTTTAGAAAATCCCAAGGTAGAGTCGCGAAATTTTTAGGGTGTAAAAGTTATTACATTTTGATTATATTAAGCACTTGACGTAAGTAAGAAATAAACTTTAATTTACATAAAGTTTCGAGAAAGATAGTTTGGACTTCTATTCCTTATAATATTATATGATAATATATTGGCTAAATTATGAAGCAAAAAAAAACGCGTAATTTTTAACTTAAGTCCATTGTTATAGTATGCGCTGAGAATGGTACTAACAGTTATTCAATTATAAAATGTAAAACCGACAAGTTAATTCAACTATTAAAGCATGTCATTATTTCCCTTTGAAGTTTTAAATACATTAGCAGACAATAGTGAGCCTCTATAAAGTCTGGAGGATATAACCAGTGTCGTTGGAAGATACTCCACAAAGCGGTGTTTGCGTCCTGCAAACAGTACCTACTTTTTACTTTTAAACAATTTCACATTAACTACTTCAACGCTAAATGAGCGTGTTTTGTCTGAATTAAACTTTAGTTTATATTTAAATACAATGTGTGCTGATAAATTAACGATGAAGTTTCATGAGTTATTAAGTTTTGTTTAATTTTATGTTAGAATTGGTTATTTACAATGCATTAAATAGTCAAACATTGCAGTTTAGTTGGAGCATTAAATTTTCTTTGCGTGTTTTAAATATATAATTAAATAGCGTTCCACCCCGAATAGGGCTTCGCCCGTGGTACATGTTAAAGTTTTCTGTCCATAAGAGCCATCCTCATACTTCATGGAATATTATAAGGAAAGAATTAACGAAATCGGTTCAGCACTTCTCGAGATTTGCGCTTACCAATACATTTGGTGATTCATTTTTTTTATTATATAGAATAGATAAGAGTCAAATCTTAAGAACACTCGCACAATAAGTAATTATATATTGAAATAACTTTTCCAATTGACTGAGTTAGCTTGTTTGAGGAGTAATATTCTCATATTAGTTTGTAAAACCATTAAAAAAGTTAATTTCTATAGAAGCGTCGTTGATGTATTTCACATTACTCGCACTGATCGATTTTACTTCAGAGACAAACAAGTGATCAGTCTTCCAAAGCCTTTCCTGTTTTATTAAACTTACATTTCACTTTAACAAAGCTGTTGGTACAAGAATAGAATGTATATATTCTGTTCTGCTTTCCGAATTGGTGGTAAATATTAAAAATATGTAATGACGATTCGAAAGTGCTTCTAAAATAAGTCTATTTGAATAAATAAATGTTTGAGTATATTTACGGAAAAAGTTGTTCAAATTATATTTGTGTATGTAATAAAAATTATCTTTAACTTACAAACGATTCGTACAGGTGATTTTATTATAACAGCTCGACAATACATATCTAGGTATAAGAGTACAGTATTTTTCGATAGTTACATTACGATATTTATAACTACTACCTGTATATACAGACGGTTGAAAATCTGTGTTTCTCTGTAAAAGTCTTTCACTCAGGGACAAGTATATCCAGTGATCAATTTTTTTTTAAGATTCAATTTAAGTGAAAGAGCTCTTTCTGCCCAAACACTTTACACTTTCAAAAATAGCGGCATGATATTTAATTTAAATCCATAGCATCTCATATATCATTAGTCTGTGGTTCACTTTGGCGGGCTAAGTGATGGTTCGGGAGAGACAAATGAGCGCCCGCCTTTACGGACTGTACTATTATTCACTCTACATTGTTTTCAATGTAAGTGTAAGTGACTATAACTGGAAAGTTTATTATGGACACATGAAAAAAAAGATACAATTCAGTTGAAAAAAAGGAACTTAAAAAATATACGTATGCCATAATTAGGCCAACCACTCAGTGTGTCATTATGGTCCGGGAGCCAGCAGCAGATTTTATGACCAAGTTCCTCTCAAGCGGTAATTAGTAAAATGCATCAAAGTATAGTATTATGAAGCCTCGTGAACGTCAGCTGGAGCTCGGTTGGGGGGAAGAGCGGTTGTAGCCTCCCGTATCAGCTGACGGTTTTTCCACCAAGATACAGCCAGCTGACATATATATTTATCCACAGTTACATATAAGCTATCATCAGGTAAATTTTTGTTTGAGAGGAAATAACGGAAAATAAATTTTTCTTTAAATTTAACTTTCATATTCGAGACACCAGCTGACGTATAATACACCATGTTGTAACCAGCTGACTATTTTTTTTCGTTGAGATATTGGGTTAGCTACAATTTGACAAATTTTTAGCTGAGAGGAAATGAATGAATGAATGTATTTTTTTTCCTATGTGCGTGGGAGGCTACAACCGCTCACCCCCCCAACCGAGCGCCAGCTGACGTTCACGAGGCTTTATAATACTATACTCTCATGCGTCTGACGAATTATCTCTTGAGAGGAAATAGTTAACCAAATTTGCACCTGGCTCCCTAACCATTACAGATTTTCAGTGGCCGATATTTTTGTTGTTTTAAGATATTTTATTTTATTTACTCTTGGTGAGATCAAACTTTTTTTTTTAATTTGAAATTCTATTTGTATTAAGATTGTGATATTTTATTATACCTACAAATATTGTTGAACAATTAATATTAAAATAATATTCATAAAAACATTTGGGTTTCACTTTACATTGTTAAAATTCCATGAAATTTAATAACGTTGTTTCATTGAAATCTAACACCTACTCTCTAACCTTTCTGAGAAAACAGAACAGAACCATGTGTGTGTTTTATGATGGTGGTATGAATAAAATTGCTTGTTGTTATAAGAATATATAATCAACTTTTGTAAAGGTTTCCGATAGTGTGGAACTGACATGAAATGTTACGTGAACAAAGATTTGACAGGCGTAAGGCTGTAATCACATTAGCTCGTTTCACTTCACATGCCACTTGGCAGTATTTTAGCGACTCGTTAATCTCCTTAACCTAAATTATTTTAACGGAATTTTGAGATAAATTGGTATAAAGAAAATAACAGAAATTATTATAATGGGCACACATATTTCTAGATAGTATTGCAAAAGTAGTAAGAGCTAAACATAATATGGTTAAAAAGTTAGTTCTTTTGCATTAATCATTAAGTATCTATCGTTGTTTTTATAAAGATAAATGAAATTTAATATTATATTGCTTAAATTTATTTAACTAGTACTCATTTAAACAACGCCTCTAGATCCTAACATGTGTTGGTGAAAGTTCATCAAAAAACCTAAATTTCAATTGTAACCAAAGCGCGCATCATTAATGAGATGCCAAATTTAAAACAGCATCTATGTAAAATATAACATAAAGCTGGTAATAAAAATAAATAACTGCGAAATAATATCAGCAATATTCCGCGAGTCGTGGGGGACCTCTTAAGGACGTATTTACAAATTGACGCGCATCAATTTTAGGTATTGAGTCTTACTACTACACGTGCACGGCTCACACACACATCGAAATGCGCGAAGCGGCGAAATTATGAGTAAACTGACACGACTTGATAATTGAGCTTATTTTTATTGCTATGTTTTTTTTAACTTTACTTTGATTTGTAAAGTTTGTAACGTTGAATGGTCACAAAAGTAGATACCATTTATCTAATTTCATTGGACAGTGATTGTTTGGTAAACAAGTACTTGCCAAAGTGTACTTCGAAGACTGGTACTGGAACTCATATCTGAGGATCTCTAGGATCGCAAAACAGGAAACTGTTACAAAAATTTGAAAAAGTCAACGCCATTTTGAAATTTTCTGTTATTGTACCGATTTCGTTCAAAATCGATATCTGAGGCTCCCTGGGATCGCAAAACAGGAAACTGGTACCAAAATTTTAAAAAGTCAACGCCATTTTGAAATTTTCTGTTATTGTACCGATTTCGTTCAAAATCGATATCTGAGGCTCCCTGGGATCGCAAAACAGGAAACTGGTACCAAAATTTTAAAAAGTCAGCGCCATTTTGAAATTCTTTGTTATTGTACCGATTTCGTTCAAAATCGATATCTGAGGATCCTTAGGATCACAAAACAGGAAACTGTTACCAAAATTGAAAAAAAGTCAACGCCATTTTGAAATTTTCTGTTATTGTACCGATTTCGTTCAAAATCGATATCTGAGGCTCCCTGGGATCGCAAAACAGGAAACTGGTACCAAAATTTTAAAAAGTCAGCGCCATTTTGAAATTCTTTGTTATTGTACCGATTTCGTTCAAAATCGATATCTGAGGATCTCTAGGATCGCAAAACAGGAAACTGTTACAAAAATTTGAAAAAGTCAACGCCATTTTGAAATTTTCTGTTATTGTACCGATTTCGTTCAAAATCGATATCTGAGGCTCCCTGGGATCGCAAAACAGGAAACTGGTACCAAAATTTTAAAAAGTCAGCGCCATTTTGAAATTCTTTGTTATTGTACCGATTTCGTTCAAAATCGATATCTGAGGATCCTTAGGATCACAAAACAGGAAACTGTTACCAAAATTGAAAAAAAGTCAACGCCATTTTGAAATTTTCTGTTATTGTACCGATTTCGTTCAAAATCGATATCTGAGGCTCCCTGGGATCGCAAAACAGGAAACTGGTACCAAAATTTTAAAAAGTCAGCGCCATTTTGAAATTCTTTGTTATTGTACCGATTTCGTTCAAAATCGATATCTGAGGATCCTTAGGATCACAAAACAGGAAACTGTTACCAAAATTGAAAAAAAGACAACGTCATTTTGAAATTTTCTGTTATTGTACCGATTTCGTTCAAAATCGATATCTGAGACTCCCTGGGATCACAAAACAGGAAAATGGTACCGAAATTTAAAAAATTCGGCGCCATTTTGAAATTCTTTGTTAATTGACAGATTTCGTTCAAAATCGATACCTGAGGATCCTTAGGATCAAACTCAGCTCTGCTGCTTACGCTGGCAGAAAGATTCGACAGTTAACTGACATAGAAACTGCAAGAATTGTATATTTTGCTTCTTTACCAGCTGAATTTATTAAATTTTGGTACCAGTTTCCTATTTTGCGATCGTAGATCCTCAGATATCGATTTTGAAGGAAATCGGTACAACAAAGAATTTCAAAATGGCGCTGATTTTTTAAAATTTTGGTACCAGTTTCCTGTTTTGTGATCCTAGAGATCTTTAGATATCGATTTTGAACGAAATGAGTACAATAACAAAAAATTCAAAATGGCGTTCACTTTTTTTATTTTAGTAACAGTTTCCTGTTTTGTGATCCTAAGGATCCTCAGATATCGATTTTGAACGATATCGGTACAATAACAAAAAAATCAAAATGGCGTTGACTTTTTTAAATTTCGGTACCATTTTCCTGTTTTGTGATCCCAGGGAGCCTCAGATATCGATTTTGAACGAAATCGGTACAATAACAGAAAATTTCAAAATGGCGTCGACTTTTTTTCAATTTTGGTAACAGTTTCCTGTTTTGTGATCCTAAGGATCCTCAGATATCGATTTGGAACGAAATCGGTACAATAACAAAAAAATTCAAAATGGCGCTGACTTTTTAAAATTTTGGTACCAGTTTCCTGTTTTGCGATCCCAGGGAGTCTCAGATATCGATTTTGAGCGAAATCGGTACAATAACAACGAATTTCAAAATGGCGCTGGCTTTTTAAAATATTGGTACCAGTTACCTGTTTTGCGATCCTAGGGATCCTTAGATATTGATTTTGAACGAAATCGGTACAATAACAGAAAATTTCAAGATGGCGTTGACTTTTTTTAATTTTGGTAACAGTTTCCTGTTTTGTGATCCTAAGGATCCTCAGATATCGATTTTGAACGAAATCGGTACAATAACAAAGAATTTCAAAATGGCGCTGACTTTTTAAAATTTTGGTACCAGTTTCCTGTTTTGCGATCCCAGGGAGCCTCAGATATCGATTTTGAACGAAATCGGTACAATAACAGAAAATTTCAAAATGGCGTTGACTTTTTCAAATTTTTGTAACAGTTTCCTGTTTTGTGATCCTAAGGATCCTCGGATATCGATTTTGAACGAAATCGGTCAATTAACAAAGAATTTCAAAATGGCGCCGAATTTGGGTTAAATTTAAAAATGATGCAGGCGAAGCTGCCGGCAAACCTGTAGTATTTTTATAAGTCGACACTATATTATTACATTAATTAATAAAACATATTTTGTAAATGCACCTGCAGGTCACTCCATCAAGTCCGGAGGTAAGGTCTCAACATAACTAACAAAATGAGCCCAAACTCGGCACACCTAGCGCTAACCATCTTTTAGTTCCAGTAGCAGTCTTCGAAGTACACCTGCAGGTCATTCCATCAAGTCCGGAGGTAAGGTCTCAACATAACTAATAAAACGAGCCCAAACTCGGCACACCTAGCTCTACTCGTCTATTAGTTCCAGTAGCAGTCTTCGAAGTACACCTGCAGGTCACTCCATCAAGTCCGGAGGTAAGGTCTCAACATAACTAACAAAACGAGCCCAAACTCGGCACACCTAGCTCTACTCGTCTATTAGTTCCAGTAGCAGTCTTCGAAGTACACATGCAGGTCACTCCATCAAGTCAGAAACTAAATATGAAATTTATAATCCCATAAGTATGAAAAACTATAAATAAAATCTTTCCTTGGTGTGCCTTGGTTGTCGGTGCAGAATGCGTCAATGATCAAGTTTATTAGGTCAAATATTTTGTATACGTACAGCGATCTTTTCGTAAACGAGGAGCTGCTTACAAGCGTCACAGTGTCTACTCACAACGGCGTCCGAGCGCCGACTAAATTACTAAAATATTTCATTACAAATTTTTGTGCAATAAATCAAGATAGTGACAAATAAAATAACCCTTATTTCAATGCAATAAGTATCACGCGTTACAGCTAAATATGTGAAAAAATAAGATTTGATTTTAATTTTTTTCTCAGCCTATTTGTAACATTTTGATTTAGTGATTTAGTACCTTTTTGAGATAGACATGTCTACTTACTTAAAATATTTTTTAATAAATTAATTTGTTTTATTAAATACAAGAAAAATGTTCGTTTATTCAGCACGATATTGTCAATTTTGTGTGAAGAGGCAACGGAAATTATTTTTTTCAATATTATAAACCAAAATTTTCGACTAAAAAATTAGTACCATTTAAAGATTAAGGAGTAATCTATTTATGGTAATTATTAGTTAAATTTGGTTTTGTACTATTTCGCCGCAAAATGCACCGAAAAACTGCTTATTTTAGTCAGATTCGTAAACGCGTCCTTAATTAGCTAGCGTTGTTTATGGCCATCTAGTCGCGCCAACACACAGCATCTACATCTGGAAACCTGTACGAAATAGTGCCGTCTTGGAACTTTATATGTATTCATATTTTAGGGAGCTTTCGTAAGATATGATTGTGGAAGGATGAAGTAGTAATATACGAAATGGCAAGACTAACGATTATTATTTTATTTTGTAAATCATTCCTAAAATATTAAGACACAGAATTACGATTTTTTTTCTAGATGTCGACTTCAAATCTGACGAAAATATAACGGGTGATTTTTTAAGAGGTATAGGATTTGATTTTCAAAAAAAACACAAAAAATTTGAAAAATTTGATGTAATCTATAATGGAATCGATAGAACGATCAATATAATTTAATGTTTAGATGGCCCATTCGCAAGGCCCAATTTCGGCACACTCTCTACAACATATCCGCCGGTATATCACAAATAAATGCTTCAATATTGGCTCCCAGTGCGTCATTCGTTGCTGGTTTATCCCTATAGGCATAAGAAATAGTCCAAAAGCGTTAGATCACACGATCTAGGCGGCCAATCGACGGGCCCAAAACGTGAGATAAACTGTTCGCCGAAGGCGGCTCTCAATTGGGCTATTGTTTCGCGTGCCGTGTGGTATGTGGTACCGTCTTTTTGAAACCACATGTGAGGAATGCCCAATTCTTCCATTTTGGGAAAAAAAAAATCGCCAACCGAAGAAGTGCATCGCGCACTTCTTAACCGACTTCACACTCTCTTAACCAAGCATGCATTTTGATAGTAAAATTCAATAATTTGCAAGCGTTGTTCGTTCGTAAGTCGATTCATGGTTAAATTATAGACCAAACTGAACAAGTTTGATAAAGACACAAGACATGATTCACGCGTGATCTATCAAAAACAGTATTGCCAAAAAGATACCAGCAAAAAAATCACCCTTTATAAGCCAAACACAGCTGTATTACTCGAGTTTTCTTCTAGTTAAGACGAAATATAGCGAGTTAAATTACAGTTCTGGAAAATTCTTTAGATTCCTTTTAACATGTAACAACAACAAACAAGAAGCAAATTTATAACTTAAATGAATGAAGAATCTTATCTTGTATGAAATTAGTTTTTCTACAAAGCTAGAATAGTTTGAGAATGTAATAAGGTTTAAATCGCAGTTGTGAGCTACAATACCAGCAGGTCGATACTAACGGAAGAGAATAGAATAAACGCTAAGGAATAGAAACTGCTATCGCTAATTATTGACATAAGCTCATGACATTTTAGTAATGGTTCGGTCACACTACCAACGATGACGACGACAAAGACCAAAATTCCCATCCAGACAAAATTCGTTCAAAATAAAATATTAAAATTTCCCGTCATACTGGTACTCGGAAGAAAAAAATTTCGAGGTCAATTAATAAAAAATTAGGTTTTTTGCGCTTTTCGCCGAGACGGTAAGCTAATCATATAATTACCTGGGACCAAAATTGTAGATAATAAAATTATCTATAAAAAACTTCCAATACATTTTTTTCTAGGAGCCACCGTTTCTACGAAAAATGTATGTTTTCATTCATTATTCGCAAAAAAAAAATCCAATTATCAGAACGACGGGAAATTTTAATATTTTATTTTTAAGTGTGTTTTTCACAATTTTGTTAAATTGCGACTGGATGAAAATTTTGTTTGTGGTCGTCTTCGTCGTTGGTAGGGTGAACAAATCCTTAGCGAAATATTGTACGCTTTTGACAATTAGTATCGCTAGCGGATTCTATTCCTTTGCGTTTTGACGTTTGGCTAAAGGGGCTGATATTGGGTTACAATTTTCCCGATTCTGAAGCACTTAAAAATGAGTATAAAAAATATAGTATATACCTGCAATAATTTATTTCAAACTTTAAAAGATGAGTATGATAGACAGGCTATTCAAGATACCAGAAAGGATAGTAAAAAACTTTGGAGAACTGTCAAAAGGATATGTAAAATTAATGATGCCAGAAATAATCGAAATGAACTTCTGAACATCAAAACTAACAGCCCTGTAGATTCCCTTAATACAGTTAATGACTATTTTTCAGAAATAGGTGAAAAATTGGCTACTAAAATTCTAGATAATCTTGATAAATCCGAATCAGAACTTGCTCGAACTTACCCTAATTTAGCAAAAAGTCCATCGAACTCACTTGCTTTCACAGCTACCGATTCTTCTGAAGTAGTGAAAGTCATTAATTGCTTAAAAGTAAACTCCGCTCCGGGAATAGATGGCATTACTAATGCAATTCTAAAATAGGCCAAATTATCTCTTGCACCTCCAATTTATTTTATAATTAACTTGAGTCTATCATCCGGTATATTTCCTAGCTGTTGTAAACTTGCTAATGTCTGTCCAATTTTTAAACAAGGTGACCCTATTACACCATCCAACTATAGGCCTATTTCTCTTCTTAGCTCACTATCTAAAATTATAGAAAAAATAGTAAACAGCCGACTGATACGCTTTCTAGAGAAGGAAAAAATATTATCACCTAACCAATACGGGTTTCGAGCTGCCAGATCTACGGAGGATGCCATCACATCATTGGTTGATTTTATTGTTGCTAAATTAGATAGTGGCTACAGATGTGCTGGCGTTTTCCTGGATCTGGCAAAAGCATTTGATACTGTTTCTCGAAAAATCCTTCTCAGGAAACTTGAGTGTGTGGGAATTAGAGGTTTACCTCTGGAATGGTTTTCCTCATATCTATCTCAGCGGTTACAGCGGGTAAAGTTGGAAAGCTTCTGTAGTGATATTAAATCTATAAATTTCGGCGTCCCACAGGGTAGTGTTTTAGGTCCTACCCTTTTCTTGGTCTACATTAACGACTTTTGCTCATTGAACATGCTTTTGCTTTCGCAGATGATACTGCTGTTATATTCTACGAGCGCGACTGGGCAGGAGTCGTTAGTGTAGCCCAAGCAGGTCTTCAAATAATGGCAAGTTGGCTGCAAAGTAATCTACTTACCCTAAACACCGACAAAACAAAAGTTGTTTGTTTTCACACAACACTAAAAACGGCACCTGTGGTAGATATGAGGTTTACCATCCATCACTGCAAAGATCGTACACCACTATGCTCGTGCCCTAACCTCCAAATAGTAGATGAAATCAAATATCTCGGTGTCATAATTGGCAAGAAACTAACATGGGAGAGCCAATCACATGCTTTAAGCTCCAGAGTTCGTAAACTCATTTACATATTCAAACTATTAAGAAATGTGGCTAATACAGAAACGATACGCATTATATACACAGCGCTGTGTCAGTCGATTCTGTGTTATGGAATATGTGCATGGGGTGCAGCTTGTAAAAGCATACTACTGAGGGTGGAAAGGGCACAAAGGGCAGTAATTAAAGTGGCGCATAAAAAGTACTTTCGATTTTCAACAACGCAACTGTATCTAGAAACCGGCTTTCTTAGTGTACGGAAGTTATTTTTAATGGCACTCATTTTAAAATTTCATAAGTCAGCTAATAACTCTTTAACAAATCCAGAAAGTAGACGTCTTATATGGCAAACTCCAGCCACTCACACATCTTTTGCTCATAAATTTTTCTCTTTCTTAGGTCCTTACTAATATACTAAAATTAACAATAAATTAAATATTTTTAAAATGACTAGATGTAAACTAAAAAAGTCCCTAAAAGTATGGATGCAAGGTCTTGATTATATTCAGACTGAAGAGATTTTGAAACTGGAAGTATAGAGCACTATCTAAATTACTCACACACACACCCACACACACACCCACACACGCACCCACACACACACCCACACACAAACACACATATACACATACACATGCATGTTTAAGAGTGAGATTTATTTAATTTATATTGTATAATTATTAAAAATTTGTTTTTTGCAAAATTTTTACACATCTGGAAGAAACTTGTTCCCACGACACAGGGAATCCTAGTGTGGGAGCAAGGGTTCTTATATTGTATGTATCATATTATTTTGGATAATAAAATTATTGAATTATTGAATTATTATTGAATTTAATAAAACATCGCCGGGTCGTAGAAAACAACGCGTAGCCGTGATGTCAGTGCTACGAGCGGCGCTCGCTACGATCTCTACGAGCGCTACGAAATTGGATAATGTAGCAATTAATAGAATTACCTCGAGCCCGTTTTTTCAGTACATTTGTTTTCCGAATATTAAGCGTGCATTACGGGACGCATTATCGTTATTGTATACTTCCAACATAATTAAAACTGTTAATTATTCCATGAATATGTATGTACCCGCTATTATATGATAGCAATTTTTGTATCAATTACATTAACATTTAAATACGTGCTTATTATCTTTTGTCGTGGAAAAGGATTTTAATTAAAACGCTTTTAAATAAAATGAAATAAGTAATGACTGTGTACATTTAAACATTCGATGGCTTGTTATAGATCAATGATACGGAATAATGCGGCCATATAACAATTATATTATGCGTTAGGTACTGCGTCACGATGCAATAACAATGTGAACTGCATCACTTGCAATTACGCGCTCCATCGCTTCGTTATTTACACTATATAATAGAGTCGTGCATACATGGCGACACAATATGTACAGTGCGCATCAACAGTGCGCCGCGTGCGAGTTACTGCTGCCGCGCCGTGGTACAGGGGCTGTTTGACGTATGTAGTGTACGGCGAAGTGTGACACGTTCCCAAATTTATGTTGAGCATCCGAGAGCGGAACGATCTTGGTAACGCTTAATTAATTCATGACGAAAATTTATTAATATCGCTCTAGTATCTTGTAAGCGATTTTTAGACTGTGAGCCTGTGCATTTTAACTAGTAGTTCAACTTTGTGGTGAGTGGAAGCAATTTTGCTATTTAAATAAAGATCAATGGGATAAAATACCTATACTCTTTGATGTGCTTCGCAAATAAAAACATTTTTATAGATTCAAGCCATTGATATGTTTTTCGAGACGAAAGAAACGTTTAAAAAAAGGCTAAAATTTACCTTCATATGCTAATATCATGTGCTTTTCATATTAATAAGATGGCTTTTATTATACAATTTTCGGATCAGCAGCTCCTAAGCTACAAATAGCAATAATCACCAGCTGCCGTATCGCAAACAATGGCTATATAACTCATTTGTGACACACTCACTGTATCCACAGCTCGGCTTATTAGAATAAACTGAGAGCAATTACGTGATATTATACCTACTAGTTATATTATCGTTTATACTAATTACTATAGTTTATGGACGTGGTATGATGATTTAATGGAATTTAATATTTTTTTGTACTTTATGTAGTTATCACAAGATGCTAACACATGTGATTTCATTAAATAATATTCAGCCACCAAGTTTCAGAATGAATATAAAAATAAATCACAAATGTATAAAAATAACCCAAGGATGATATAATTGTGGTTATCCAGAGTTGTAATTTCCACAAATAGATGTCAAAACATTTCACTTGATCACGCATCATGTATGCTCGTAGTAACCAAATATTATGAATGTTAAACTTTAGATTTATATAAAAACAAACAAGCGACCGACCTTGTATAGGTACCTTTTATATTTATTTTGAGAACTGCATGTCTTAATTGAAGAACTACTCTAGTAATTGATTGTTGTAGTTAAAATAAATGTTAATCATACTAAGTTAAGATCTAACTTAAAAATGTTTAAAGAATCGAAATAATTCCATCATTATATTCGCATATTTTTGCCGTAGAGTGAATTCATGTAATTCATCATTATTAAATATTACAATTCACATATCATTCATCAAAATAAACTTGAAGTGAATGCTTTTTTATACACACAAATTATAAAAAGTCTAAACTAATAAAATAAGGAATGCTTAGCAAATACTTTAGAAACAATATAAATTATAATAATAAAAGATTTAAACTAAATATTAATCTTTATTAACTTAACAAAAACTTTTGTTGATTAATATTGCTGAAACTTTAAAATTGCCCCCTTGCCCGACCACGCAATATTGTTATTTCAGCCTACGCTTGGTGTCCAATTTCATGGAAAGTTTCGGGTGTAAAACTATACAACATAAAATAGAAACGGGTACAGTAGCATTTAAAATTAAAATAATATCTATGTGAAAGTGATATTAACCAAAAAAGAATGTTACAAATAAACATGTAACTGATTTTCTAAGACTTCTATATTTCTTTATATAGGTCGGTAGTTACTAATTTTATTGAAAACTCAAATACAGTAATTGAATAAATTGTTTAGAATTGTCAGAATAGACTACAAGCCGGCATAGGAAAAAAATATGGGTCAAATGAACCACCAGGGGACATATCTAGAACGATAGAAGAGCATAAAATAATAAGATTCATCACTATGCCGTCACTTGTAAGCTGTCCAACTGAGTGCAGATGAGAATTCAAAAGTACGGGTAGACTCGGTAAATTTTGGTCATATATTTTTGTACGGCATTCTTAACCATCGATAGATCCATTAAAAATAATAAGAAACCGCTCAGTGCCGTACCAAAATGGTGGTCCAAAAAGTCGGAATTTTTATTTAATTTCCGAGAGTTACCGGGGGTAAATTTGGTCATTTGACCATGTACGGCATCTGTGTCATACTATTTCTATACTGCTTTTAATCCATTGTTCCGCAACGCCGTACAAAAATCATGGGGACAAGGGGAAAAAATCGAGAGTTGCAATCCCTTCTCTTTCCCCACTCCAGGGGGTCATTTGACTAAGTACGGCTTCGGTTCCAAAACATTATCTAGCACTCAAAAGTACTATTAGAAGCAATGCCGTCAAAAAATAATTGTTCTTTTAAATGTATACCAATAATCATCTTAATTTCATCGAATTCTTGATATAAAGAGCTGTAAGGTCATTTGACCCTGTACGGGAACTTTTTTTTTAACATGATATTGTAAAATTCAATTGTTGTATAGTATTGCCGTTCAAAAGAAACCGTTCTAAAAAAAGTTATAGAGAAATGCAAAAACTGTAATTTTGTAAAAGTTTAAACATCGTAGATTAATGAAATATAATAGTTTTCTACACTTTATTCGTTGTTTTAAATAGTATAAACATAGATAAATTAGGAAAAAACGATGCCGTACATTTTTGTGCAGACCACATCTTTTAGGCTGATGAAAGCGACGAAAGCTACAATTTTAAGGGTGCTTTATGGCCATCTGATACAGTACGGCATTAACATATTTTTACCCGACTACGGCAAAGCAAAAGGAGGGTTATGATTTTGACAGGTCATGTATGTATGTTCATCTATTCCCTCGTAACTTCTAAACTACTTATCAGAATTCGACAAATGATATATCATTAGAAGCGTCTGAATTGTTCACTGGATAACCAGCGACCAGCTATATGGGCTATGGGCTATATGGGGTTTCACAAAATCTAATGTGGTTTCTAGCGGACAAAACATACAGAGTAAAAAAATTAAGTTAAGATAAATATGCCGTGTTTGGTATCATTTAAAAGCGCTTTACTTGTACATTTTGAATATGTATATATTACTAGCATTTGCTTGTGACTTTACCTGTATTCATGGGCTGATTGCATATAATTCACATCTTTTCGTTCATAGCTTCTTTATTAGTTCATCAATTTAACGGAGTCCATTCCACCTGACTCCGACTTTCCAAGGTGATAATTAACCACCTCGAGCTTCTTAATATTAATGTATATTTATATTTTATTATCAAAATATAAAGCAAACATTTCGTTATATGGATTTTTTTCTTTTTCAGATTTTTCCCCTTTGAACCAACGAAAATGTACGGCACATGAAAAAATATTATCTATGCATAAAATACTTTAAAAATAAATTTATTTCGTGGTGTGTCAAATGACCCCCTGGAGTGGTGAAAGAGAGGGGATTGCAACTCTCGATTTTTTCCCCTTGTCCCCATGATTTTTGTACGGCGTTGCGGAATAATGGATTAAAAGTAGTATAGAAATAGTATGACACAGATGCCGTACATGGTCAAATGACCAAATTTACCCCCGGTAACTCTCGGAAATTAAATAAAAATTCCGACTTTTTGGACCACCATTTTGGTACGGCACTGAGCGGTTTCTTATTATTTTTAATGGATCTATCGATGGTTAAGAATGCCGTACAAAAATATATGACCAAAATTTACCGAGTCTACCCGTACTTTTGAATTCTCATCTGCACTCAGTTGGACAGCTTACAAGTGACGGCATAGTGATGAATCTTATTATTTTATGCTCTTCTATCGTTCTAGATATGTCCCCTGGTGGTTCAATTGACCCATATTTTTTTCCTATGCCGGCTTGTAGTCTAGAACTAATAATAAAGCATTCATCTGATACACAATAATAATTGATCATTGATTGAAAATTTCCATTGATGAAGTCTTACAATTTTGTTGAAAGTGAGGGTATTTTTCATTAAACAGAGAGTTTATTTGAAGAAGCTGTGAAGGTGATAGAGCGGGGCGCGAGCGGAGCGGACGCGGAGGCGGGAAGTAATTGCCTTACTAAAATTAAATAATATTGTATTATGAACGTAGCCAGTAAAGAAGCTATACATAAAAGCCATTTTAACAAAATGTATCTTTTAATATGCACAAAAATAGAACGTAAATAAAGTCAGTATAATGAAGTAAGATCTGCATCACGCCGCTATCGCCCCGCCGATCTCTGTCGCAGGAATCACGATCGAAAAACTTGGATATGGAAGTACTCGCATTTGATTAAATCTAACTCAATTTACATAACTCGATACAGCCTGTACCGAGAGCCCGTTTTGTACATTCTTGTAGATTCGATGATTGGAAAATTCTGATGTAATAATGTGAAGACGTGATTTCTATTTTGAGCCGAGGGATTTTTATCAGTTTGGCGAAATTCCTTTGTGAATTCCTGGCTGTATCGAAATTTTATCTGGATCGAGCTTGGCATGAATCGATTCACGTTTGTACTGTATGGTATATGGTAACTAACATCTGCGTGTTTATCTTTATACGTATACAGTACAGTTATCTGTACAATCAATCAAGTGTCCCGAGTCCTAACGAATCTCTATCCTTTCTAACCCTGTTTAAAATAGAACCCATCTAGATAGCAGAACCCATTGTAAGCCGATATCAGTGAAGCGAATTGTTTTGCCTTTAGAGTTTAGATGTAGGTTGATTGCCGTCAGCTGGTGAGTCACATCGTTTGCCTTCCTTGAATATACCTCAATGTTTTAATCTTCTTCTCATGACTTTATTTGTAAAATTCTATTACTTTCAATATAAATTTATTCGCTTGATAAAAAATATACATTTTAAAGTACTCTAATAATTCCAGTAAATTAATCTTATCGTAAATGATTAACAAAAACCACTATATTTAAATAAATTAATTAAACATAACGTTTAACGTAAATCTGGTATAATGGGTGGAACTTCTATTAGTAGCTTCATTAATGCCAAAGCATGCTTCGTCTGCCACCACTATAATATTATTATAGATTGCTTATGGTAATTGACGTGTGCAAATTATTCGTGCAGTAATTGCTACTCTCTTGGCTGGTGTGATAGTCGACGTGATCCTTGTTGGTACGAAGGATGGATATTTGTAAACACGAGATTAGAAATATGACACCGTGTGTTTGTTTGAATTGTGTTAATTGGTTTTTATCAAAAAAGAAATTAGTAGACCTAATCAAATTCATCACATAATATTATATTAGCTGTATGGTTGTTTTCATTGAGTAGTTAAAAAATACTATTCATAAAGAATTGTTTAAATTTACATAAACAAAAAATTTTTGAGGTTGAATGACAAAAATTGGTATAACAACAAGCGAATAAATTTGATTTCTATACAATATACATATTAACTGGGAAATAATTTCACGGAATGACGAGGATTTTGGTTGGTTGGTTTCACAATTTTGCCACAAATAAACTAGGTACCTAAAGTGTTTGAAAAAGGACCAAAAAGGCTATAAGAGATTCTTGTCGGTTCATCTTTGCAGAAACTGCTTCCTTAACCGTTGGAACCAAACTGTTACATTTCTCGATTCTAACCGCTTTTAAAAGAAATCTACTTTTAAGTCCTCAAATGTTTACACGGAGTTTTTTCTCCAGACAATTAACTAAACAGGTATAATTAAGTAGGTAAGGTTACTACACATAATTTATGCATGTTTAATAAAACGGCAAGTGCATATGATATAAACTGTATAAGTAAACATGGAAATTGGTGAAGCCCTCCTTCAGCTCCTGTTATGGGCTATAATGGTATGCGCGGTCACGGACCCACTTCCAATACTTTTTATAGTCTCGTATTTTTACGGAGCTTATTGGATAAACATGAAGGGTTATTGCAAAGTTGCTGAGTTATTGTAGACTTTATCGTTCAAGTTTTATCAAGAGAACTAGTTAACTGCGCAAAAAGCTGCTAAAATTAAAGGTTGTTAAGTCACTCGTTAGCAACTTCAGGATAAAAATGAAAAGCATACTGTTTAAATTGTAATTACAATAATGTTAAATAGAAAAAAAATGTTAATTATAAGTTAACTTAGTTTTGTATAAAGTATCCAAATTTATTATTTCCACGCAGGCGAAGCTGCGGGCAACAGCTAGTGCTATTTTGTCGAATCCCATTACAATAATCACTATAAAATTTTTAATTTAAAAGCAGAGTAGCACTATAAAATACCAGCAGAAAGTTACTCAGCTAATGACAATATTTTAGGTTAGCGCTCAGAGAAATGCGATAAGTAAGCCAGCATTTGAACGTCGCGCGTTAAATGTAGGTTAGGTTAAAACAATGGAGTACAATGGGCTTTGTCATCGCATTCAGTTCGGACTCGAGTTCGGTTCCAGATTGAGGCTCGCGCTGGTCAAGGCCGCTCGTTGACATTCACGGCTCACGTTTGATAAATGATGCAGTCTGTTTATTTTATTGTTGTGTAGAGATAAATAAAATGCATATGCCAAATGTCAGGAAGGAGTATCATAGAGTTTGTTTACTTTTTGTTAGATTGATGATTCGTATGTTGGATAGACATTGGATTTTAGATTTAAAACATAATTAATTATTATTCACGAATTCACTCATAAGACCGTAAGATAATACAATACATTTTATAACGATAATTTTAAAGTGAACAATTATTGATCATTTCCTAATACCTGGGTAGTTACGAAAAAAAATACGAGAAAAAATTATCTTTATCAAGTATCTATTATTTACAAAAGTACCACAGTAAACTTTTGTATAGATTGCTCACAAAATATACCAATACAAAAATAGTCTTTTGAAAAATAACAGAAGATGAGCCAAGTACTTTGGTTTTTAGTGACCAACGAAACAATAGCTTTTCATTTTCATATTTTAAAACACTTTTATTAATAAAACACTAAAATATTCGACAACGAGAGACTTTAATTAAACTGTAAAAATATTTTATTGTTGACAGTTCATATTGCTACATGCTTTTATTTTTTGTGCATATTTGAGCATTTTGCGTTTCGGGAGTAATAATAGAATATTCTGGATACTGAGATGATTAATTTAAACGTCACGTTTGTATTTTTTACTCTTTTTATATTTAAAATTGTTAATAAAATGATATTTTCACAGCGAAGTCTGTTTCTTTTGTTCTGTATCGAACCTTTTGTAAATTGCATGCCGAGGTTAAAAAGAGAATTATTTTCTATTTGTGTTCGATTGAGCATTAAATGCCTTTGTATAAATGCTATAAAGCTTCAAAGCAACCTATATAGTGTATCAGTAGACTCAGTAGTCTAGCCTAGTGTTCGTAATTGTGGAAAATGTAATTGATTTGTTAAGATTTAGGTCATTTAAATACCAATATAAAATCTTAACTAGTATTCGCTGTAATATTATAATATAAATAGTTTGTATTATGTTTTTTTCGAAACATAAGTTGATAAATTTACCGCCCTATACAACTTTAAAATTAATCAATTTACTAGGTATACAAAAATAAATAATTAGAAGCAAATATCACAATATTTCATAAAAATCAATCACAGAAAGGTGACATACCAAAATCTACTCTATTTTGAATATTAGAATACTAGAGGTCCGCCCCGGCTTCGCCCGTGGTACATATTTCGCAATAAAAAGTAGCCTATGTCCTTTCTCGGGTATCAAAATATCTCCATACCAAATTTCATGCAAATTGGTTCAGTAGTTAAGGCGTGATTGAGTAACAGACAGACAGACAGAGTTACTTTCGCATTTATAATATTATAGTATGGATTCCAAATATTTATATACATCAAGTGTTTATATAATGTCATGAGCGATTTGTTTGCACATAATGCACGCGTGAAGCAGACACTCACACCTGCAGCGACTCACACCTCATTATTGTAATGAAGCAGACAGCTCTACCATACTTTACAATATGTATTTTTATTCCATCGACGCTTTTCTACTGTTTTATAAAAACAAAACTAAATCTCAAGCATTTATTTATTCTACGACAGACTTCGCTTAGAAAGCTTTGAGTCAGAATAGATGTTATTTTACTATAGACGTGTGTTCTCTTATTATTTTATAGTTCTTTTTGTTTTGTCTATATCTGTTTTGAATATAACTTGAGCATATTTCTTTTGAACGGTAATATTGCGGTCTAGTTGGTTCGTAGTTCATGGAGTAATTTTAGATGGAGACGTCCATTTGTAGTTTTCAACTGTATTCGTGGGTTTATTATGAGTTTCCACACTGCGCGAACTATCGCACACGTATAATGAATATATATATAGGTATAACTTACGTAGCTTTTTGGAATTTCACCTTCATATGAAATGAATATTGTGAAGGTAGAATATTTACATTTATTTTTACGATACTTTATAAATCGGAAATTTTAACACAGTTACAACTCTATAGAAACAAATGTAGTTTATAAGCTTAGAAAATCATTGATTCAAGTTTTTCCTACAACGTGTATATTTGGCCAGTTACACAGTTGCACAGAAGGTAAACAGCTTTATCATTCTAAGTCTAACAGCTAATTACCCCCTTTCCGTAACGAAAAACTCACTTATTCAAACTTTTCAAAAACAAAAGCACGAACAGAAAATCAGGGTTCAACAAATCAGAAGCATGAAGGAAATAAAACAAAAGACTTATTCCGCGGGTTTTATGAGAGTTTAAAATATAAATCATGGTTTAGCGATATCGCACAGATCAGCCAGCCGGCTAACCCGCTTGTGCCACTCTTTATAAATTAATTTCGAAATAAATGCATCGGAAATACCGACTTGAACATTTGAAATAGCTTAGCGGTTAACATTGCTGTTAAAATATTGTCACGATCGTCAAATAACAACTAAAACAGAACCAATGTTGAAGGTTTTTAATATATTATGTTAATAAACATGATTACTTCCAACGCTCTTTGTAAATAATATGTGTGTGTAACTGTTAACAATTATTTGTTGAAAACCTTTACAATGATTTAATTTTAAAAGTGCTCTTGTAAATAATTTAATCATGAAGCAAGCAATGTATAAAACAAAGAAAGTAAATGAAGTCTCCAGCCCTCTACTTTTGCGCAGCTAATATTCAAATGTACACATCTGTTACAGATATTTTAGAATATCTGGAAAATATATTAAATTATGAAACGGGGTAGATTACAATCTTATAGCTCAGTTAATAACACACGCTGAATAATAAATGGACGGCCTTGCGAAACAAGGGGAAGGAACTTTGTACATTTTAATTATTGATGTGAGATACGCAAGATGCCAAATGGGGTAGCCGGGAATACTATGTCGGATCTATTAACAATATTTTGATAGAACCCTTATGGATAGGGTTGAATTATATTGTATAATCCCCCTGTTTTAATCTTTAATGATATCTTTGGCAGCTAATCGACGTGATAGCATAACGTGTAAAATACTTGTTCTGTTATCATGTCAATTAATATTTTTGACATTAAGTTAAATTTAATTCATCCATGTTCAAGTTTTTAGTTTACCAACCTCCATTAAATATAATAAGATACTCAAATAGTGTATTCAATAAAGTAAATGCGGATTTATTGCTTGTCTTTCACCCGTCAATATCTCAGACACGTTAACACACCGGTGTCCTTATCAATCCCCGTTCAAGCGTTAAATGTCAACTGATGTGATGTCAAATGTGAACACACCCTCTGACCTGGATGTGAACAGACCCTTATTGTCACTTTATAAAGCGCCTAAAATACTTACAATAGGCACAACTCTCAGTTAATTTTTCACGACGCTTCACGACATTAGCAACCTCGAAGGGACATGGACCGTTCAATTAGCCGTTCGTAACGCTCAAAGGGCTCTCTAACCCTCTCACGAGTGGACAGAGGGCCCTTCAGCCAATAAAAAGTTTTGCTTACGTTTTTAAATTCGTTTCCAATGATACTTTGTTGTCAAAGGAATCCGCTCAATCGATGTTCGAATGTCAATTGCCCTACTTCAATATTTTTATGTTCGACCAGCTTTCAAGGAAATACAGCATTGATTTTCAATTAGTTTAGACGCTTCGATGTACATTTCTATTGCTGAGTGTACAATTCTAAGTCTCTATTCTAAACGTTATCGACGGACTAATAGAGATATATTATATTTTCTCTGTTTATAAAATTATTATTATTTCTTATTAAAATCTAATAACAGTTTTCAAACAAGTCTTTCCGAAGTAAATTAAAGGACATGTCCAAAAATGTATGAACCGAAAACCCAGAATCGACAGGAATGAAATGTGTACCAATGGATTGGCATTGGATTGTAATATAATGTTACCAAGGGGGCAACTCTGAAATCGTTATAGTATAGGAGCTAGGAGCAAAACAAAATAACTAAGAAATTAGTTAAAAAAATAATATAAATAAGTTTATGTTATGTTATGGCTTAATATGATGTTGTTATAATGTTGTATCACTTGTTTTACAAATGATAATCATCATCTTTTACAAGCAACAGCAACGTAACAAAAACGTTGCAACACAACGTAACAAAAACTCTGATTGTTATAGTTTTTTTTTCTTTTGGCTCATAGATACAACAATTGCTATAGTACTATATGTATTATTGGTAATTCTATGGATATCTATTGAAAAAAAAAGAAACTGTATAGTGCAGGAGCTAAGCGACAAAAAAACAAAGTAAAAATCGTTTCAAAATAATAAAAGCACCTTATGTTGTAGATAAGAATATAGTTGTTATTCATTTATTTTTATAATTAAGTCTTATTTTGATAAGTTTTAATAGTATTATATTTACCTATAATAACGACTACATTCGAATCTACAACAACTTGTATAACACATGAATGTACAAGCAAAAGCAATTAATTAATTAAAAATTAAAATTATAATAACAACGATAATCTCATCCACAACATGATTATTTTCAAACGATTTTTTATTCAGTTTTATTGGACCTTATCTCCTATGACTTGACTTAATGTCCTGTGGCCCCTATGTGGGGCAGAGGGCGTCCACAGTGCGCCGCCATCGCGTTCTGTCTTGGGCTACGCTCTTCACCTCCTGCCACGTCAACCCAATCGCCCTAGCCTCCGCCGCCACCGATCGTTGCCAGGATTGCCTAGGACGGCCACGCTTCCTTTTTCCTTGCGGAGTCCATTCCAGGGCTTGCCTAGGTATATGTGAAGTATTCCTTCTGAGGGTGTGGCCGATCCAAGTCCATTTTCGACGTAAGATTTGACGGGATATAGGAGTTTCATGGCAGCGTTCCAATAGATTGTCGTTGGATATCTTGTCTGGCCAGTGGATTCGCAGTATTTGGCGGAGGCATCGGTTGACGAAGACCTGAAGTCTATGCGTGATGTCTTTGGTCACCCTCCACGTTTCACTCCCATATAAAAGGACACTCTTTACGTTGGAGCGAAATATTTTAAATTTCACTCCACGCGTTAGCTTCTCCGATTGCCATATGGGTCGTAGCTGCGCGAAGGTTGCCCTTGCTTTGGCGATTCTCGAAGTGATGTCCTCTTCGGTTCCACCGGAATTAGACACAATACTGCCGAGGTATGTGAATTGCTGGCTTACATTCCAATAAGCAATTCGTGTCCGTTTTTCATGCCAAAAGTCGTCGGTAAAAGATCGGTCCGGTTTTGCACTGTATTCGTTTCATAAATCGTTTGATTCAGATTATCTCCTATGCTATACCTATTATTATTTTTATTTAGAATTAGGTACCAATAAAACATACAGTACTAAAGCAATTGTAGTATATTGAGCCAAAAGAAAAAACTACGAATAACGGAGTCTTTGTTAAGTTGTGATTGAACATGATGTTATTATGTTGCTGTTGTTTTTAAAATGTGTTGATGATAATTATCATGTATAACACAACTGATACAACATTAGGTATTACAACGTCATATTAATCTACAACATGACGTAAACTTGTGTTTTAAACGAATTTCTTACTTATTTTATTTTGCTCCTAGCTCCTATACTATAACGATTTCTGGGTAACCGCTTTAGCTACATTATGTTATATTTAATTATCAATCCATTGGTATATATTTCATTCCTGTCGATTCTGGGTCATTTTTTGGACATCACCTTTAATGATTTCATTTGAAAATATAAAGAAACTGTATTTTCTCATTATTATTTAAAAATTAATTGCTATTGATATCAACTCCAAATTTACCTCAGTCCTTTCAACTGCCAATCATGCCGTCGAATGCCAAAATCAGAAGTAAAACCCGAGTAGGTATACTACTATACCATTTGTATTACAGAAGTGTCATTTCAAATGTATTTTTAAACATTGCTAAATATTCAATTGAAAATGAATTGAAAAAACTATTTTAACAATAAAAGTATAACAAACAATCGATATTTGTATTTTAAAACCTCTAGTAGTTATAAGAAAGAATAACTATGTATAAGAAAGCCCATTCGTCCGTCCTTTGTGTAGCGAGTACGTCACTCCTGTGACATATTTTCCTTCGCCAAATTTCCATGGGCCCTTTGTAGTTCAGAGAACAATACAATTGGACCAGCGAGAGAGGGCCAATAGGTACGGGCGATAGCTTCCTCCGGGAGGCGCGTATTGAGACGGCTTATAAGCGATCCCGACCTTTCCACCTTATTCCCTTTATAAATATTACATTTTTTGATGGAAAAATGCGGTAATCTGTATTGGAGTTTTATTTATTCGACACAAAGGTAGCTTTCAATGTGCTGTTATAAAGAGTGATATTTTAAGGGCTCAGCGTGCGTCTGTTATGTGTTCGTGCAAGATTTACGTGTTTGGAAAATATTTGCATGTTGAGAAATTAAAACCTCCTAAACAAATATGGATATTTTGATATCCTGGGTAATTACCTAATTAGGTAAGGTATTAAATTTTCCTGCCATGTTATTAATTAGTAATGCAAAATACAAAGAAAAAGTTGCTTCATCCAAACCGTTCAATTGAACGGAAGCAACTTTTTCTTTCTTGTATTTTGCATTACACAAAGATTCGTATAGAAAATTACATTTCATTCTACATAATATAAGATTTCTCGTTTAGTAAAAAAAGTATCAGTTATAAAAAATCCGTGATTTTATACTATTTGCTTTATTCCTCTTAGCAACCAAAAATTTCAATAAATAAAAACCGGCCAAGTGCGATTCGGATTTGCGCACCGAGGGTTCCGTAAAATTTAAGGTTTTCGGAATTTTTCCTTTATGTGTGCTATAAAACGTTGCTTCATGCCAAATTTCAAGATTCTAGGTCGACTGGAAGTACCCTTTAGGTTTTGATTCCCTTGCGAGTACTTGCGAGTTTCAAAATATGCAGCTTAAATTGCTGTTTCTTTTGATTGCGTTGACATAGAAGTTTGATTTTGTTACAGCTTAAAGGTATTATAGACCTGAGTATTTGGTATGAATTTAAATTTAATACCTCTACGCGTTTATGAGGAAATGGGTAGTAAGTTTAAAATTATTAAAAAAAAAATATATTATGTGATGTAACTAAAAATTTATGGTTTTCGTAATTTTTCCTTTATCTATGCTATAAGACGTTGCTTCGTACCAAATTTCAAGATTCTGAGTTTACGGGAAGCACCCTGTAGGTTTTGATTCCCTTGCAAGTGTCGAAAATTTGCGGCATAAACGGCTGTATCTTTTGATTGCGTTGGCTTAGAAGTTTGATTTTTTCACAGCTTCAAGGGACAGTAGACCTGAGTAATTGATATAAATTTCAGCTTCATACCTCCACGCGTTCCTGAGAAAAAGGGTCTTGACAGACGGACGGACGGACGGACAACAAAGTGATCCTATAAGGGTTCCGTTTTTTCCTTTTGAGGTACGGAACCCTAAAAAGAATAAGAAAAGCCGGCAGTTTTTATAATAGAAAGCTTCAAAGAGCTCATGAGAACAATGCACACAATGGAGCTTCGAGAATATTCGGTAATTAATCAACTTTACACAATCGAGTAACTCCTTCAATCGATAATCATTATAATTGTTTTGTTTTACTCGTGTATCCGCGGCGTTATTCAATATTGTTCAATTGACGAACATGTATCCATTGTACTAGTAGAGTAAATTATAATTCTATATTTAAGTCTATTTCTGCATCACAATGCTATTTAACTTAGTGATACAGGTAATGAATTTGTGTGATAGAATAGTAGTGAATATACTAATATTATAAAGCTGAGTTGGTTTCTTTGCTAATCTCAGGAAATACTGGTCCAATTTGAAAAATTATTTCGGTGTTAGGTAGCCCATTTATCGAGGAAGGCTATAGGCTATATATCATCACGCTAAGACCAACAAGAGCGGAGCAATGCGGGTGAAACCGCGGAGCACAGCTAGTCTATTATAAAATCGTTAAATCGAAATCGTATTAGTAAATCTTCATTTATAGATCAAACTTCATTCTTCTAAAATGACAACAAGAAAAGCTCTTACTAAAATAACTTACTGAAGTAGTTGATCCCTATTTACGCATGAATCATGATGTAGCGCGTAGGCGCGTAACAGAAGTGATAAATATTTTGATCTACGAGCAAAAGGGACAGGATATTCGCTTGCTTGTCTTTATACAAACCAGTTAGGAAATAAATATTCTCTACCTTTTTTACACTTTCCATATTTTTAAACTAGCTGTTGCCCGCGACTTCGTCCGCGATTAGGTCGTTTTTCGTCATTCGTCGTTTAAAAAAAATACGTGACACTTTATTTTTGAATGTTCTTAATTATTGTCTCTTATAAAATTTAACTACTTACATTAAAATTGAACACTCTGATAAGAAAATCTTAAAATCTGAAGAAAACATGAATGAATGTGATTTAAATTCTACATTACTTAGTATCAAAATATAATAATCTAAATTAAATGTAGATTAACAGTTTGAGCACACCATTATAGAATATGTACTTAAGTATTAAATTACGTTAGTTAACATAGTAACTTTACTAAAAACACGATGACTTTCTTTCGCGCTCGGTACCACAAACTAAGCATGTTTGTGGTAAGTGGCCCGCGTGACGCGTCACTTGACCCCCCGCGAGTTCCCCTCCGTTGCTATGCGAAAATACATTCGTTGCTCTATTTTAGGAAAAATTTGTAATACTGTGGCCTGGGCGTTATAACACGTCCAGGGAGTTCCTGAGTGCCGATATCACCATCTTGAGGAAAAGCTTCTAATGTCGATTTAAAACTGCATACATACGAATTAACCTGTTCTAAAATTGTGAAATGAGTTCAGTTTTAAATTTGAGAAATATTGATTTCTTGTATTCCACTATTCGTTGTAGTCGAATACAAAATATATTTAAACAAACTTAGGTTAGCCTACAAGCAAAAGGGATCCTATCAAATGGTAAACTTGACCTTGTATCTTAAAAGTAAGCATGAACGGACCTTCTGATTATTATTGAGCACCAAAGGATCATTTGAAACGCGCTACTATAAGAGCGAATATTGTCTAATAACAGTTTACATTGCATAGTATGTTCCTCTAAAAGTAGTGATTTCAAAGGTTCCGGTGTATCTTCAAATGAAAGCCGACTCCTTACTACACTTTAAAGCATTACAAAAAGAACATACTACGCCTTTACAGAAGATGATCTGTAATCAATTGTGAGGTTATAAGCAAACCCACTTTTATATTTGTCAGACCACACCACCGAATTCGTAGATTGTTTACCTCAAGTCATTAAGACTATGACGAAATCTGTCTGCAGTAAGACGGGCCTCTCGCTATTCGTCCGTTTCCAGAGACCGAATAGTTTCAATTCTTAATCTTTCATTAAACAAACTTATTAATCGTTCTTGTCTCATATAATTGTAATATTCGCGTCCCTACTCTAGTCATTGCTTATGCTCATGTTCATCTTCAAGAGATCGAATAATATTATGATGCACCCTATCATTTGTCAAACGGTCTTCATATTGAGTAAAGTTTCAGATTCTCGAGATAAAATATGACTGTCGTGATCAGTAGTGAGACGTAATTCCCTCTCAGTGAGGGTTTCGGTCTCACGGGATAGTACAATATGCCGTTTGCGATCAACTGTGAGACGTCATACCCTCTCAGTGAAGGTTTCGGTCTCACGGGATAGTAGGGGAGACCGGGTTTGGTTGTCTCGCGGGTTGGTTGTCACAGCGGTCTTAACACAAAACTGAACTATCGAATAAGTCTGTTGAACAGCGTGGCAAGAGCGATACAGTGACAACGCTGTCCCCACTTCGCGTCAGACCGCCCCGATCTGCCGTGAGGGCCTCACACGTGTTTATTGTTTTCGCACAGATTTTTTATGATATGAGGACCGAATATGCTCCTCATAACATCACTTTTTGTGAACGAAACGACAGCGCGGTTTAATTTAATGCCAACACCATTAGAAAAAAGGATTATTATTAATTGTGAAAAAATATCATGATTTACACTATTAACACTCTTTTAACATAAAATATAAGTCTGTGAGTGTGTAAAAATAAATCCAGCTAATTACACATCAAACTTTTGTTTATAATTAGGTATACGACATGAAAATATATTAATTACCAAGCAATAATAATACAGATAAATACTGAACATAAGTAGGTGTGGTAGGTATAATAGATATTAAGTAGTATTAGTTAAAATATAGGTACTTTGACTGTTAGTCAAAGTTTATTTTTACTAACAACATGTAAATGAAGAAGAAATAATAATTACCAACGAACTAACCTTTTCTATAATACTTAACACGGCACATTTTTCAAATTATCTTGCTCAACCCTGCTCAAAAATTTGAGGGTTTTGTTGGAACTTTAATATGTCAAAACTATGATATATCTAAACTACGATACAACTTGCTTGCGGAAATGCTCATTACAATTGTGAATCTAAAGAATAACTAACATACTATTCAATTTTATTGAGCTGATGAATATCTTTTGCCTGGAAGAAATCACCGTCGCCTAATAAATATACTGTGTTTTCTTATAAAACCGTTACATAATTTATTTTATCTACTTAAATAATGAAAATGATATTATATTTATAAAATATAAAACATATTATGTAAAATGATTAAAAATAAATAAATGAAGCAACTACGATTCAAAGAAAACATCTTTTTCAGTGTTAAAATGCTCTTAGCAATCCTGGATGATGAACTGTATCATGTACTCTGATCCCAGTACGGTCGGTACCTCGATAGCCATAACGATAAATATTATAATCAGATAACCGCAAAGTCAAAATAAAAACATTACTTGTACAGTTGTGAGTGCAAAATTTACGTTTCATTTGGAATAACATTTTTTTCGGTACTAAAACGTAGTCGTTTGATATGTGGTTGGCTGCCCCTCCTCTCCTTCCTGAAAAATATCCTCCAAAATTTCCCGAGATACTTCCAATGATTGAACCATTGGACGTTGGACATTAACTTCAGTCAAAAATTGACGAAGCGGATGATTACTAATTTCCACTTAATCCTCGCTGCTACTATCTTTATCATCAAATCATCAATTTTCAAGTGGTGTTGTAAAAATATCAGCAGAAATCGTCTTCCAAAGGCGATATAATTTTATGAGCATTGAATCTGTAAATAACAAAATCAAAAGTTAACTGTAAATCTATAAAAAAAGCTACTTACAAATAAAATTTTATCAAAAACTACTGTTCCCAATGCACCTCAAAATAATAAAAGAATTCATCATTTTATTATTTCATTCTAAAAGTGTAATAAAAAATAAATACCTATAAGTAACAACTTACTTTTTGTGGGAACGCATGATGGTGAAAATTCACAAAACACGAAGATTGCATTTGATATTTTTGGTTTTATGGCATTCAATTGCTTTATAAATATCACTACATAGTATAAAAAAAGTAGCTTTCTCTGTCCCTATGTCCCTTTGTATGCTTAAATCTTTAAAACTTCGCAACGGATTTTGATGCGGTTTTTTTAATAGATAGACTGATTCAAGAGGAAGGTTTTAGTATATAATTTATTAGGTTTTAGACAAAGCGGACGAACCCGCGGGCGGTAAGCTAGTAAATTTATAAAATACGAAGATTTTTAAAATTGTAACTAATGAACGCAATCAATATTAGATTAACTGTAGATAATGGTGTCTAGTTTTACTTAAAATAATAAACATCTACCCTCACTTTAAAAAAATGTAGTATATTTATTATTTACACGAAATATACCATAAAGGGAAGGGAAAGAGTTAAATAAATAACATAATTATATTTAAATTATTAATTCCCACTGTGTATTCAGTAGTGTTAACATCTAAATTGATTTGATTTTTACGAAATCTCATAGATGGCGCTGTTACAAAATTAACATTATACAACTTACATTCTTTAAACTATGTTTCTCTTCCCAAGTTACTTAAATGGCATAATTTTTATAGTGTCAATCTAGATATTGTCAAACAACATTTATATATGCGTCATTTGATTATTAATTTCCAATAGTTAACGTGTGTTTGATTTTTCTAACACTTCATAGATGGCGCTGTTTCAAATTTGTCTTTATACTGCTAAGATTCATTTAACTGTTTCTCTGCCCAAATTACGTAAATGACATAGTTTTTATTTTGTAAAGCTAGATAATAGCATGGCTTACTCGAAACCAACATTTAAACATGAGTCTTTAGATTGTACGCTGTCGTAGTACACGGAATATGTAAGAAAAATAAAGGCTCACAGCTCCTCCCCCGAAGGTGATATCATGATAATATGTTTAAACTATCCTCACCCGACCTCTTAGGAATATTCATGCAAAATTTGAAGTAAATCTATGCAGTACTTTTCGAGATTAGCCCGGTCAAACATACAGACAAACAGACAAACAGACAAACAGACAAACAGACAAACAGACAAAAATTCTAAAAACAATATTTTTGGCTTCTATATCGATTATAGATCATGGATTATGTATTCTTTTAAAAAAATATTCAATGTACAGTTTTGACTTTCCTACGATTTTATTATATGTATAGATTTTTATGTGAACTATTCATAAAAACAATTGAATCATTCAGCAGGTCAAAAAGAGGCATTACTATCGACATATTTTGTGATTTTCAATATTTTTAAATCCTTATTGCATAGTCTAATTGACTGATTAGAACCACGAAATATAAATGAGTATGCTCACTAATACGCTCCCGCACTGCCGGCGAAATAATAGATTAGTTTAGCGTTTGTAAATTTGATATCCATAAACCGCGCAAATTCCACTAATTGATCCAATTTCTATTTATTACCCCACAAAGGTATATTATTCGGCAACACGTTATCCGCGTTACTGCACACATGGAAGGTTAATTGCAGGATTTGTTTCATAATATTCGCGTATAAAATATTATTCGAACAGGTATTCAATGTATTTTGATTCTTGTTTTCATATCTTGAATATATTTAGAATTGCCTGAATTTTGCTGGAAATAATATAACTGAGATTAAATGTTACAAACAATGCAATTTTTTAAATTATTTGCTTATTTAAAACATCATATCACTACATAGTATAAAACAAAGTCGCTTTCTCTGTCCCTATGTCCCTATGTCCCTATGTCCCTATGTCCCTATGTCCCTATGTCCCTATGTATGCTTAAATCTTTAAAACTACGCAACGGATTTTGATGCGGTTTTTTTTAATAGAACGAGTGATTCAAGAGGAAGGTTTTAGTATATAATTTATTATGTTTTAGACAAAGCGGGCGAAGCCGCGGGCGGAAAGCTAGTTATATCATAAAAGTAATGGAAAGTGGAAATTGCTCTGCTTAGTTCACTAAAATATCATATATTTTTTATAACCATAAACTATAAATAATTTTAAATAGTGTGTAACTAATTAAATAATTGCGTAGATGATGATGACTACACCATTTCGTACAAAGAAAGAGTGAGGAACAGTCAAGCCGTAAAACATTTATAGAAAGCGCAAACAACATTGAATCAACACAATGAATTACCCGCGAAATAATTGAACGTACAAGCATGGCGTCATTTTGGATTCCACATTGAATTACAACGCTCTGAACAATTACATTGCATGATTGATGTGAGAAGCCCAGAACATGATGTGTTATAGCATTATTATTTCCAGGGTGGGAAAGTGATGGAACTAGACGATCTCTATAGCCCTGTCCTTTTTCCGCACTGGAATTAATACTGCTTAAAGGCATCGTGGTACGGGGGTAGAATGGAGTATATTGAACTTTAATAAAGCGTATTAATAAGGAAGGGGGAAGGAGATAGCAGGGAGGGGGGAGACGTGTGTGTTTGTTACAACGCTTTATTATTTTTTAATGATAATCACCGTTCAATGTTCGTGACCGATTATATTTTTACGCAGCGATTGTTTTTGTGGTAATGACCTGCCCTAGAAAGTATTATACGTACAGATTAATAATATTTTTTGTTGATGTATTAAAAAATGTGATATGTGCGTTCTATAATATGTTTTTTACAAAATACAAGAAGGAATAAACTATGTTGGTAGTAACGTCGAACTTTTACAAAAAATAGGAAATATGGGTCTGTGAAAAAATTGAACGAAACCAAAATATTCTGTGACTTTCCATAACCTTTTACTCTTAACCATGTAATTTACTGTGGAAATAATGAATAAAATTGAGATGATGCACAGCTTATATTTTCTCATTTGTAGGAGGATCATCACCTGTGATCATCACCATATCCTTTACTTAATCAAAGTCAGAAACAGGACGGTATCACGCGACATTTAATACGGATTATGAATGATTTCAGGCGGTGTGTGGAATATATTTCATAAGGTAACGTTTAAACTAGTTTTCTAAAATATACATTAGAAAGTAGATTAACTTTAATTTCTAGTTTAAAATAAATATAAGAAATTAAAACTTTAAAAGAATTGATTTTTTTTTCAGTTGGAGAAAGATAAGGGATTACGTTGATTACACCTTCCACTCGACTTTATCATTAATCATTAATTAATGAAAACAAAGGATAAGGTTAATACAATACAGTGAGCTCCACACGCAATGTAATTAATGGTTCCAGTTACTCGCTCCTACAATACTACCTCATTATTGAGATTTCATTTGACCAGAAATGGTAAAAATGCCCGATGGTGCTATTTCTTAATTGGCCAGCTCGTTTGTCAAATGTGTCCACTATAAACAGTAAGCAATACGCATTTTATTAATGGGTAATGGGGTCGAGATCTTAAGTTGAATAGTTCCTGAATAATTTATGTTCACTCGGCTTAAGCAGACGTAAATAATGATGCCTTTTATTTTGTAAGCCATCGTTGGGAAGACTGTAATAACTTACTATATCGTTATTTAGATTACATTTATATGAAACGTCGTTTTTTTTTTTTTTTTTTTTTTTTTTTTTATGTGAAGAGCAGGCAAACGAGCAGACGAGTCATCTGATGGTAAATGATCATCGTCGCCCACTTGCACCCACAATACCAGGGGTATGGCGAGTGTGTTGCCGGCCTTTAAGGTAGGTGTACGCTCTTTTCTTGAAGGTCCCCAAATCGTAACTCATTGGAAACACTGCCCGCGGGAGCTGATTCCAAATTTCGGTAGCACGAGGCAAAAAACTTCTTCTAAAGCGAACAGTTGTTGATCGCCAGCTGTCCAGATGGTATGGATGGAATTTCAGTTTATGACGTGCCGTACGATGGTGGAATTCAGCAGCAGGCAGTGCACCAAACAGTTCTTCAGAGCACTCCCCATGATAAATGCGGTAGAAGACGCATAAGGAAGCGACTTCTCTACGCAGTGCCAAAGAATCAAGCCGATCGGTTAGACTTGGCTCGCCAACGAGTCGCACAGCTCTCCGTTGAATTCGGTCAAATGGAAGGAGATACTGTTGAGGTGCACCGGCCCAGAGATGGGAGCAGTATTCCATATGCGGCCTGACTTGCGCCTTATAAAGGTTAAGGCGATGGCTCGGAGTGAAATACTGCCCCGCTCTACAGAGTACACCTAGTTTCTTCCCTCGTCGATCGTGAAGACGTACGGACGTGTGTACTACTTTTCAATCTTGAATTTAATTAAAACAATTGCATAGTAAATATTAGGGAAATATAAGTTCGATCAACTAACAATACAATCTCCTCGCTACGTGTTCCCATGGTACCGCAGTTATCCAGTGAGTACTATCATCATTACATCCCGCTAATTACTCTCAAAGCATTTACTCATCACTCAATTTGCAAACAACACGTGTACGGTGTGACACTGAAGCTTTGACAACTGCCCATACGCAACGCGAGCGAAAGAGAAGCACTGATCGAAGAATTTCTTTCCTACCTTCTGATTTATTTGTTTTTTTTTTTTTTTTTTTTTCTCTCTCTCACGTTCTACATTGAATCAGCTATAACGATAAAACAATTTTATCATAACATGTATCATTCACCTCCGCATGCAAATAAAACGCTTTCGGCGCCACAATTAAATTTGAATCCTGAGGAAAGCGCCTTCGACTCGAATATCACGCTAAGGTGCGAAAAAAGGAGACGATTATCAGGCGATGAAAAGAACGAGTTTGTAATATTCAAGACAGAAATGCATGATATGCTCCTTGAAATGTTCAACAAATTGTCAAATAATCAAAATTGTCGCCTGGATAAGCTGGAAAAATCTATTGCCGAATTAGATAAAAATATAATATCGGTTAAAAACACTAATAAAGACATCGAGGTGTCCATAAACTTTCTATCTGATAAAATAGAAGACTTACATGATCAAATAAAGGTGATAAAAAATGAATCAAAGAATATAGATATTAGACTAAATACCATAGACGATAGGATGAACAATTTGGAAAGAGGTAACCGAAAAACTAGCATAGAAATAAGGAAGTTGCCTAAAAAGGTAAATGAAAAAAAGAACGACTTATTTGTAAACGCAGAAAACTTTCTCAACAGCCTTTCATTACAATCTCTGTATTCAAACATACGCGATGTCTTTCGCCTTCCAAGCCGGAGAGAAGCCCATGACTCACCTGTAATTATGGAGTTTACTGATACCCAATCCAAGGACAAAGTATTGGATGCTATCAAGAAATTCAATAAGAAGACGGGAAGTCCTAAAATTAATACCAATCATTTTGGCTTCGAGGGGCAGCCTTCTCCAGCCTTTGTATCGGTGCAAGGGAATTCGCAAAATCTGAATCATACGCTTTTTGTTGGATGTCAAATGGAAGAATCTATCTACGTCAAAAGGAAGGATCACCGCATATACTAATAAGAAATGAAGACCAACTCAAACAAATCAAAAGAGATATATGACTAGTGTTTATTCTCATTGTTGCTAACGTTTCTTTCATATTTCCATTGTATAAGTTATATCATGTCAATAAAATAGTTATTAATTTAATAAAAGCCAACTCCTATCACCCCAACTCACACACAAAACAAATTAAACACAACCAGAATTTATACAAAACCATTACTACACACCACAACTTTATAAATTATACACAATTTCAATTTATAGTGTTTACTAGAGGCTACAATTTAAATTTTTTGCGCCTACAAATTCTCACTTATCAAATACGCACAAACACATATATTTCTTCAAGAACGTGCCAGGCGTTTAAAATTGTAATATTATCATTCTTCCACGAATTATATCAAACGCATAATCTTATTAAAACGTACGTGTTTTCATTTACTTTAGTGACATTTATCATATATTACTTTTAACATTCAATGTCTTAGTTAACAATATTAATTTGGATCTGGATAATTATATAAAACCAACATGTGTAAATGTCGATACATATTCAGAATGCCGTTATGTGCTCAAATGGCATACAAAGCGAGGCTTCACTATACTAACAGCTAATATACGAAGTATAAACTGTAACTTCGACCAATTAATAGCTCACATCAGTGCTATGGATATGCAACTAGACGTCATCGTGCTCACCGAGAGCTGGACGAATGCTGACAGTACGCCACCGACAATGGACCAGTACGATATGTTCTACTCACAACACAGCTTAAACCAAAACGACGGCATTGTGGCCTATGTTAGGAGAGGTTTAAATACCTTGTGCCATGAACCGCACATGGTAGAAGGCAACTGCCTCGTATTGACTATTAATGGTACCTGCAGCATCGTTTGTTCCTATAGACCGCCCAGCTTCTCCAACGCCTCACCTTATCTTAATTCATTAGACACAATACTACAAAATATTAAATCTAAAGAAATCATACTCACCGGGGATATGAACCTTGACACAATTAACGAACTAAAAAGTAACCACACAAACGAATATCTGAATATTATTGCAATGCACGGTTTAATTGAAGGAATCAACATACCAACTCGTAAAAATGCCTGTCTAGACCACTTTATGATAAAAACCTCAAAACCTTTTCAAACTGTTGTATTGCCTGAATTGACTGATCACAAGCCCATAGTTCTCTTTATTGAAGAAACAAAAATATCCAACCAAATCCAGCCTAACAAAAAGTGCAACATTGACATGAAATTACTCGGTGACAAACTAAATGAAAAGCCTTGGTTGAAATTTAACTTTTATGATATGACGGACGTAAACCTAGCAACAGATACACTTTTAAATTGTATTAAAGATTCTATAGTGGCGAGCTCTATTAATAAAACAATACCTAAAAATAAACAAATTCTGAAACCCTGGATTACACCTGCAATATTGAGATCTATAAGAAAAAGAGATGCAATGCACAAAAAACTTAAAAAACAACCGAAGAATGAAATTATGCATTTAAATTACTTACGCTATAGGAATACGTGCAACAGAATCATTAAGACACAAAAAAATCAATATTATAGAAATCAGTTACTTTGTAATAATCGGAATATTAAAAACACCTGGAATACAATAAAGGAAATTTGCAATATGAACAAAAAAACGGCAACTTCTAATAATTTAATAACTAATAATACAAATGCGGTTGAGTCCCTTGATATTGTTAACAAGTTCTTCACTGGGGTAGGGCAGGATTTAGCAAACAAAATTTTAAACTCTATTGACAAAACTGAGGATGAACTTACCAGAAACGCGACAAGTAAGGACGGGCCGCTCCACTCCATGGCTTTAATACCAACAGACTCCTATGAAGTTAATAAGATCATTCACTCAATGAAAAAGAGCAGTTCGCCGGGGTGGGACGGTTTGACTTCGCATATACTACAAAAGTTCTCTCAAATTTTAGTAGACCCAATAACCTTTTTATGTAACCTTAGTATTGGCTCTGGTATCTTTCCTTCGTCTTTAAAAAAATCTGTAATAGTACCAATTTTCAAGTCAGGTGCTGCTACAGAACCTTCCAATTACCGACCGATCTCCTTACTACCCAGTATCTCTAAAATCTTAGAAAAAGTTGTTACCAAAAGACTGATTGACTTCCTAAATGTAAATAATATAATTTCACGACACCAGTTTGGGTTCCGTTCTGGAGTCTCAACTGAGGATGCGACGCTAAGACTTACCGAACTTATAACTACATATCTGGATCGTGGTGAGAAGTGCCTTGGAATATTTTTAGATCTCCAAAAGGCGTTTGATACCGTGTCCTCTGGAATCCTCATTGCTAAATTGCAAAATATTGGAATCAGAGGAGTGGCCTTGAACTGGTTCCAGGACTATCTTACTGACAGATCACAGCGTGTGAAAGTAGATGGCCAGGTAAGCAATGAGGCATCTAGCTCTCGGTACGGTATCCCTCAAGGAAGTACGATCGCGCCAATCTTATTTTTGATCTACATTAACCCACTGTGCATGATGCAGATACCCAACGCTGACATTACTATGTTCGCCGATGACAATGTCATCCTATTCCACCACAGAAACTGGCGTGACGTCAAAATAGTTGCAGAGGCAGGATTGGCAGCGACATCTAGATGGCTTGAGGACAACCTTCTATCGCTCAACATAAGAAAATCAAATCTTATCTGTTTCGCAAAAACAAAAACTGGATTGCCTACCAGTGATTTTAATATTAAATTGCATACCTATCCGTGCAACAGACATCATCACTATACCAGTAGTTGTGCTTGTATAAACTTAACGCGTGTAGAGCACTGTAAATATTTAGGCATTCAAATAGACCATAACCTAAGATGGATACCGCAAGCGAATTATTTAGCTACAAAAATGCGGCGCCTGGTGTATATTTTTAAGTCACTTAATGCTGTTGCCAACAAGAACATCTTGATTCTGGCCTACAAAGCGTTGTGCGAAAGTCTGCTTCGCTACTGCATATGCACTTGGGGTGGTATGGCAAAAACGCATTTAATTCAAGTTGAACGAGCGCAACGTTGTCTCATTAAAGTTGCCTTGAAACTACCATTTAGATATCCTACCACTGCAGTTCTCAAAGAAGCACAGGTGCTTAGTGTCCGCAAATTATTTTTCTTAAATATTCTACAGAGATACCATATTAATACTGTACCCACGCTTCATGTAGCGAATAAACGGATAGATCGATGCCCTGTACCTGCTATTAAAAGTAAATTTGCTAACAAATCATACAGAGTACTAGCTCCTCGTATATACAACAAGTTGAACAATATTAATGTTAAAAAGCTAAATAGGAACGCCTTCAAGAAAACGGTTTTATCATGGCTAGACGAATATGATTACGATGGCATAGAAAATCTCCTTATCTCACAAGTTAAATAAATTATTAATGTAACTCAACTCACCGTAATAACACCGATAACACAACATGTTCACTCGTTACCTATACCTAAATAATTTAAACACACACTCCCACAAAAACTCACACACACATCCACCCACACTCACTCACATACATGCACATACACACACACACACACACACAAACACACACACCACACATTCATTGGGTTGGCTATCCCCCTTTTATTTTTATTTTTGCCTTTGTATAAATTTTCTTTTAATTTTTACCTTTATCAAGACCACAATGTATTAAGGGAAGGGACTGGCTTTCTTAACACAGGCTATGCCTAGCAAGAGGGCCAGAGCCTCATAACCAATATTGTATATCCTAAAGGTGAAATAAAGATTTATTTATTTATTTTTTTTTTTTTCTGCGAAGCTAACTTAGCTTTACCTTCCAGATGACAAGAGAACTGCACATCACTCGAGATTTCGAGTCCAAGAATTCCGATACTGGCTGTGGCTTTTAGAGGAGTACTTTGAAAAACGGGAGTCGCGATAAAGGGATTCTTCTTAGCGGTAAATGCGCAGACTTGTGTCTTATTGGGGTTAAATTGGACCAGGTTAATTCGACCCCAATTCGAGACTTCATCTAAGGAAGTTTCGATTACGGACACAAGATCGTTCCGGCACTCAATGACGCGATCCCGAGAAATATTGCTGCGGCCGGCATAAACTGCATCACACGTACTGTCGTCTGCATAGCAATGAATGCTGCTAACGCGCAGCAAATCATTGATATGCAGAAGAAACAGTGTGGGAGACAGAACGCAGCCCTGTGGAACACCAGCATTCACGAGCTTAGGTTCGGAGCATGAACCGTCGACCACGACTTTCATACTACGCTCAGTGAGAAAACTGGTGACCCACCGGCAAAATTTCTCGGGAAGCCCATAGGAAGAAAGCTTCGAAAGAAGCGCTTTGTGCCAGACCCGATCAAAGGCTTTCGCTATGTCTAAACTGACCGCCAACGCTTCACCCTTGCTCTCAATCGCCTCCGCCCAACGATGTGTTAAATATACTAGAAGATCACCAGCCGATCGTCCGTGACGGAATCCATACTGACGGTCACAGATCAGCTGGTGCTCTTCCAGATACTTCAGCAACTGGCGATTGATAATGGATTCCATTATCTTGGAGAGCAAAGAAGTGATAGCTATGGGTCGATAATTGGACGGGTCTGAGCGATCGCCCTTTTTCGGGATAGGATGCACTAAAGCTGTCTTCCATGAGTTCGGGACAACGCCAGTAGAGTAGGAGTGCCGGAAAAGTCGCGTGAGAACCGGAGCCAATTCAGGTGCGCACATCTTAAGCACTATGGGAGGAATACCGTCAGGGCCACTTGACTTATGGACGTCCAGGGAAAGGAGTGCTTTACGCACTGCTCTCTGACTAAAACGAATGTCGAGCATAGATGCATCACATCGTGGAATGGTAGGTGGTAAGTACCCTGTGTCGTCCAACGTCGAATTAGCAGCGAAGAGAGAGCCAAGAAGGTCGGCTTTCTCTTTTGCTGTGTGGGCTAACGAGTCATTCTCCATGCGCAGAGATGGTAGGGACGGCTGACAAAAATTCCCTTGCACAGCTTTAGCGAGGGCCCAAAAGGCTCGAGTTCCTGAAGGAAGTAGGGCAAGTTTTTCGCCAAGCTTAGCAATGTGCTCTGCCTTCGCTCTTGCAATAGCCTTCTTGAAGGACCTAGAGGCCGAGTTTAATTCTCTTTTCAATGTACGGGCGTTTGGATCACTAGATGCGAGTGCATTGGCCCAGGCCTGGTAGCAATCTTGTTTACGGCGAGATGCCGATTTGCAAGAGCGACCAAACCAAGGCTGGGACTTGCCACCCACGGGAACAACGGAGTTTGGAACAAAGAGCTCCATTCCCTGAAGCACCACATCGGCGACAGAGTCAGCACACGCACTAGGATCATTCGCGGAGAAACAAACTCGACTCCAGGGATATGATGAGAAGAAAGTACGCATCCCATCCCAATCTGCAGACTTATAGTGCCAAACGCGACGGTGGCCTGCACGTGGAGGCCGAGGTAGGCGCAAGATTGGCACTGAACTCCGGACTAGGCAGTGGTCGGAAGAGCCCATAGGAGCATCGACATTTACCTGGTAGCCCTCCGGATGGGAAGTCAGCAGAAGGTCCAACAAAGAAGGCGTATGGTCCTCAATATCGGGAATTCGCGTGGGCGATGATACCAATTGAGTGAGGTTATAGGCAAGAGCGAAGTCGTGTACAGATCTACCTGCGTGGTCGGTTGTTCGTGACTTGAGAAATTCAGCATGATGAGCATTGAAGTCACCAAGGACAACAATTTCTGCAGCAGGAGTCTGATTAAGCACGGTGTCAACCGACGACTGAATGTGCTCAAAGAGTCGGTCCGATTCGTCGTTTCCGCTATGGGACCTATAGAGGCACGCATAGATGCGCGGGTGGTCGTCGCATTCCACACGTAGCCAAAGGATGGAAAGGTCCCTACCTTCAAGATGACCAAGGCGACGAAAGCAGATATCTTCCCGGATATAAGCGCATACACCAGCGCGGGGTAGAAAATTGTGCTCCAAGCTAAAGCCTGGGTAACTAAGGTATGATACATCAGACGGTGAAGATATCTGAGTTTCGGTTAGAAACAGTAAGGCCGGCTTCGCCGTTTCGAGGTGGTAATGCACGGCGTTGATGTTAGAATTAATACCCCTGATATTGCAAAAGTTAACGCGGAGCGTGGAAAGGGGTGCGCTGGTCTTTCTGCTCTTTTTGCCTGGTAAGGAGGTAACGAGCGGTATTTTGCCCTCCCCAGAATACGTAGGGCGGCCCGAACAAGATTGTTCAGGGAGGGATTCTCCAGCATCAATGGAGCTGGTACCCTCCTGGGGTAAACTTCTGTTAAAAACCGCTGCCATGATGCTTAAAGGGAGGGGGGGGGGGAATGGGCTACCGGATTCCTCACTCACCCAATGCGAAACGCAAATTAATGCTTCACGCCGGTTTCCTGTGAGGTAGTGGTCCTGCCCCGGACGAACTACAGCCCGTTCGTGCTACATACAGAGACTGTATGCAGCTGTAGTTCTACCACTCTTAAACTAATCGCCAGAGCCTCGTTTGTAGACCAGCAGGGTGCACCACGAGCAGGTGAGGTTGGCTTTGGCCAAAAGGTGTTATATGGCCATGACACCCCAGACGTTTAACCGTCATGAAAATGTTTAGCGCTATCAACAAAATATAACGCTTTTTCTCGTTTACAAGAAGCATCAACATAAAAGTAGTCACATAAACATGTGATAGAAAGCTCACTTATCCCCTAGCGTAAGCGATAAAATACACAAAAACCTAGAAAATATTGGAGGTCGGAACTAGCGTTATAAAGTACCGAACACCAATACCAATTATATGACCTTAATACCTCCCGGGCTCGGCCGTATATCTGTAGCTGGCCGATTTAAAGCGCGCCTCATCCGGGCTCCCCGGGCTCCCCGGGGGACGCTAAAAATGTCGCCACTGGAGGGACACAGCTCCACAATTTATAGACGTTATTATTTAATCCCCTCTCACAAAATTTGTAGCGATTTTGGGGTATTTGCGAAATAAAATTAAATTCGATGTCGTCATGAAAATGAAATATTACACGTGTGTTTCCGTGTTGAAAAACAACTTTGATATTTCGTCTCTTTTAAAGGGCATTCGTTTGTACGTTGCGCGGAAATATTCATGTTACATTAATCATTTTGATTCTGTGAAGAAATATTTGCAAAGTGAATTTTTCAATCCTATTTTTGTTTCTTTTTTGCGATAATAACGACTATAGATGACTGCGACTTTTAAAAGTAACATATAAAAAATGAAATGAAATAAATTTATTTGTCCAGTAGACACGGCGCAAAAGACAAAGCAAATGGGATATAATTCCTATAGCAAAGAGACACGACACCCTGTACTCCGCAGCCTCTTTAAGAACATACTCATGAAATATACTTATGTTAATATACACTCATGTCTCAGCAAACACAGTTATCGAACACCATCACAATAATGCAATAAATATTCAAGCAGCGTGCCTTAATTTCTGGATTATGAAACTCCACACGAGACGCGAGGCGTGCGAGCCACATTAAAACTTTACTCTACTTTGTATTGTAAACGGTCTCGTTGCATAAATTATGGTCGGGATCAAACAATCGGGAACGAAATCAGTGCGGTGCGTGACGCGGGTTCGTTCTGTTATCCGACTGTGATAGGATAGGTTTTCATGTGATACCTTTATATAAGTAGAGTCTGAGTTTGTTTGTTTGAACGCGCTAATCTCAAGAACTACTGGTCCTATTTGAAAAATTATTTCGGTGTTAGATAGCTTATTTATCGAGGAAGGCTATAGGCTATATATTATGAGGAGCAATGCGGATGAAACCGCGGAGCACAGCTAGTTAAGTATAAAATTAATAAGTAATTTAATTTTTAATACAATTTATAATGCTAATTTCTATTTCAATTTGATTTAATTTTAAATGAATTTGTGAACTAAATAATTGTGATACATTTAATTAAATAAAAACTCATGAAGTCTGGAAGCCTTTCAAGTGTGGATGGTTTCATTTTATAGCAGGATTTAGTTCTAAATCTGCACGCTAGGTGTGAATGCTTCAAGTGATTATGGCTGATGCTATTTTCTGTTTAAAAAATAAATTTGTTCCGTGTATAATTTAAATATTTCGGGATTCAACAACTAAGAACAAAAATTTAAGCTAGGTTAATGTAAAGGATAGATCTTTTTTTTTATTTACTTAGGTATATATATTATAATACTAGCTTTCCGCCCGCGGCTTCACCCGCGTTTTTAAGAGTTCCCCTAGGATTTCCGGGATAAAACCTATCCTATGTGTTAATCCAAGTTACCCTCTATACGTGTGCTAAATTTCATTGCAATCGGTTCAGTAGTATTTGCGTGAAAGAGTAACAAACATACACATACACATCCATCCTCGCAAACTTTCGCATTTATAATATAAAATCTTATAAAATAATAAATAATACTATAAATACTATACTATATACTATACTATATATTCTATATTAAGAAGATAATAGATTTAGTTATTTTACAACCTAAGCAGTATCTTCTTTCCAAGAAAGACAATAACAATCAACGAATCAAATATATTTTCTGGTTTCAATCGTCGTAATAAATTCATAAACCCTTATAACTTTATAGCAGTAATGCGTATAACAGTAACAATAAACTCATAATCACATAACATTGACTTAATGCCTAATTAAAGGTGAAATAAATCCGAACGCAGCTAAAGGGTGGGTGAGAGCTCTTACAACCCTGGCCTTGTTTATGACGCGTGCTTTACGAGACTCGCTAACGGGGAAGTAAATTTATAGTATTTTAACAATTTAGTATTATTCTCATTGTTGTATTTTGGATTTGGTGAAATAGTAAATAGTAAATTGTTATGAAATGAAACGAAATGAATGTATTTAATGCCACAGCCATTTTTTATACTTAAAACTTAAAAACCTAAGAACAATATTACATAGTGAGTAGATCAGTGAAAGCTTTAGTTGATATTTAATATAATATCTAATTATCTAGGTTTGTTTTTATCATCTTTTCAATTACAAAAAATCTTAATTAATTAGTTGATAGCACTTCCTGCTAATTGCTGTTATTTCTCAAAATCAAACGACGCTTCTTGTTTTTCCGATACAAACAATATTTTTTCATTAGGTACTTATACTCGTAAATATTTTTCTAAGAATTACGATAAAAATCTTCCTATGATGTTGAATTTATATTTTTGGTTTTATGGCATTCAAATGCTTGCTATGATGTCCCAAAATAATATATTATACGTAATTTGGTCTCATTTACAACATTAAAGTTAATGAAACGATCCCTATCAGTTTAAACAAAATTATCATGTAACACATTCTTAGTAATAAAACATAGGAGCTTTGTTTCCCTCGCTCCGGCCGACTCAGCCCTAAACAAACTGCCTATTTGCCTTGAAATTTTTATGTAAGCATTGTTTTTTTAAAGCTACGAGTTCCCGTAAGTATAGTCCGGTAAACAAATTAATATTTCCCGCGATCGTATTAGATTCATGTATACTTTGAATCATGTTTTTTGAACGCTTTTTGCTTCATTTATTATTTTCCTTCTCTCATGTGAATAACAAATATCGAGAATTTAGTCTTCTTTAATATAAAATTGTTCTTATTAAAGCCTGAGTAATATTTTCGAATTAGTATTTTATCTCATCTTTTTATAAATAAGCTTCTGTAACATATTATAGCAAAAAATATTAAATAAGTTAGAATGAGTAATTTTAATTCAAAATTACAGATAAATGAAAAAAAAATATTTAAATATTTATACTCATTTGAAAATTAAATATCTGCAAAACCAAATTTTATGTTAATGAACTCATGTCAACAAGTATAGGTTTGCGAGTGAAGGTATTGGGTTTAATATTCAAATTGAGCATTTAAATTACGTTGTTTAATTAATAACGTTAAAAATGTTTCAATTTATCATGTTTATAATGTTGAAAATTATTTTTCATGGAGACAAGGATTTCATAATTAATAATATTGTAGAGTTAATAATATTGTATATTTCAATACATTTTATGTTGTTCTAATCTCGTGCTCGTAGTCTTATGTAATAAGCCACAGCACTACAAAACACTAACAAAATCGTTTTAGCAGTTGTGATGTAGTGACAAACATCCATCCCCAAACTTTTACGTTTATAATATTAGACAAACACTATAGATTTTCCATTTGTATCGCTTCAAATAAAGCGACGAGTCACGTTACATGAGGTAACAGGGCCAGGGTGAAAGCAGGCGAGTATCCGATCACAATAAAATCAAAAACAGCTCATAAACCGCGCCCATCGCTCCCATTTGATTGCCAATCCTAATGTATTCGATACATGAATTACACCCGGCCTTACATGTCACATTCAAAGGTGAGGCTTTCGATATATTTTACGGTGTATTTATGTTTGATTATACGCGGCTCGTTTTTATGGGAAGCTATTTGTAAATTTCACGCGTGTTTGAATTATATTTGCTGGTCATAAACGTATGTTATTTACGGAACTGTGCTAAGTTTCAAATTGGATATGAATTAGTTAAATGTTTTGAGGAATAATAATATCATATACGTCAGTTTTTAATTCAGGGACTTGCGTCTAATTTGCAAGAGCAAAATGATGGATGGTGAATAAAGTATGCACTTTTATAAGGAGACTAGCTTTCCGCAGGCGGGTTCGCGCGCGTAGTCTAAAACTTATCAAATTATATACTAAAACCTTCCCCAAGAATCACTCTATCTATAATTAGTGAAAACAGAATGAAAATCGGTCTTATACTTTTTGAGTTATTCGTGAACAGACAGGCAGAAGCGGTGGTCAACTTTGTTTTATAATTATAATTGATTTATTTACAAAACCTCTTGCGTAATTTGTATTTTTTCATCATGTTTTGTCACTAATGCATTACATAATCGTGCGGAAGGATGCGTTATTAATGATTATTTTTCCGACCCAAATATCGACCAATAGAATTGCACCATTCGACGTCACGTGGTACAACCTACATGGTATTATACTGATAATTTTTTGAAAATTTTCTCTGGTCGTTGACGTCAAACTGACAGGTTCAATTCAATTGTGAAATTATTGGCCGACATTTGGGACGGAAAAATAATCTCCCGAATACCACACGAGCTTCAAAATTATCTGGCATTTCCCTCAAGGTTCCCTGCAAACAAATAAAGTCGTCAAGTTTTTCAGGAAAAATCACTCGTGCTTCGCGCTCGTGATTTTTTAACCTTGACTAAAAACTTGACTCCTTCATTTGTTTGCAACGAACCTATCGGAAAATACCCGATAATTTTGAAGCTCTTGTGGTATTATAAGTGAATAATATGACAGTTCAAAACAGCGATAGCCCAAATCCCTTCCTCTGTTTGAATTCGCATCTTGATCTGTAATTTCCTCTAAGGTCAGAGGATGCGGCTCACCGGCAGCTGTCGTTAGTGTCAGGAAATGAATTAACGGGATTGTATGCCGATCTATAGAGTCAAACGGTTTTTGGGTAAAAATTAGCAATTGAAAGTGTAAACTTTAAAATTTACAAGTAATTTTGTAAATTGTAATAGTAATTTTTTAACTATAACCAGCACCATGTAATAAGTTCTAATAATAGTTATATTCACAATCATTGATGAAAGGTAATTTCAATAACTTAAGTGTTTTCAAACATAGACCAATATAAATGGCAATCTTAAATTAAAATTAATATTCCATACATTTCTATTAAAATTCTAAAACAAACCATTATAAGACAAGACACGAAATATCACATAAAACGTTATCTCTTCCAACATCTTATGTAATGAATATAAAGACTATCCAAGATGCAGATACGTTAGCGAGAACATTAATCCGGATGCTCCATATCTGCAAGTCATTAGGTAAATATATGAAAGTTATGAGTTGATAGCGTCATCACTCACTTCACTCCATTTCGCCCGAGCACTTAGAAATTTGAATATTGGCACGAGATCTTAATAGTTTTGGCAAGATCGCGAATCTTCGACTGGAGCTGCGATCATGAAAATGTTTGAGCGCATTTCGTTATACAAACACCAGATACTTAGATACTTAGTGATACGGGATTCAATTATATGCTTATGTAATGTGTTATTGTGGTGGATGATATTATTATGTATTAGACTTAGTGGTTTTGTGGTATTTTATAGCTCTTATAGTGTTACTAGCTTCTGTTAGTGTTTCTCTTCTTTTGCGGTTTCACCCGCAAACAAACAAACTCTTCAGATTTATGATATTAGTAAAGATTAGACTGCCTTTTATGTGGTGCTAAGTTAATGAGCAATACGACGTAGAGTTCTGTATGCAATACTCATGACAAAAGAAATAGCACTCTCAATAACGTGAATCAGAAGGCTATTTGCCAATCAAAAATCAATGGAATATTTGAAATTTCTTCTTAAAATTTTAATTTCATCAGATTAATATGAATTTCTCCAACATATTATCTATAATGAGCTTTTTGGTAAAAATAATATTATGTTGCTCAACATAATAAGATGAAAGAGGTGATACAATAATTTATGTAATAAAGTATTTTTATCTATAAATATACGATGACTTCTGTAAACTCATTCGTGTTCAATATGACTGACTTGTACGCCGTGGCCCGTAACACTATGATTGGTTACTAAATAATATAAAATAGGTTACATTTTTCACTTAAATGCACTTAGTTATACCAAATGATCGAATGAGAATTATTATCACCCTGATTCATGAATGTTTATAACATCTATAAGTACTACATAATTGGTTAAGTGTATATAAAACGTAACTTATAGATTTATAGAGGATTATTGTACAAAAAAGCTTAGTCGCGATAAGATTATGGCATTAACGACACCTACGCACTGGATGTGCGTTTATTTCGGGTGACATTCAACCGTCTGCCCTCCTGTTTCTATGTAACCTTTAGAAGTATTATAAATTCAAATAATAGAGACTTGTCGACAGCAGCTTTCATTTTAATAAACTTCGCTTTTGTTGTTAAGTCTTTTATCCTATTCTTGCAACTTAAATTAATTGCTACTAATAAGTAACTTAACTGTAATTGCTACATCAAATGAACTATGTATTTATTCTACGATATATCTGTCTATTTGGTATATAAGTTACTAGCTGCGCTCCGCGGTTTCACCCGCGTGGCTCCGCTCCTGTTGGTCTTAGCGTGATGATATATAGCCTTCCTCGATGAATGGGCTATCTAACACCGAAAGAATTTTTCAAATCGGTAAGAAATTTTCTGAGATTAGCGAGTTCAAACAAACAAATAAACAAACTCTTCAGCTTTATAATATTAGTATAGATAGTAGAAATTTATAACACCGTACGTTCAAACCAGCTTTTAAAACTGCGAATCAAACAACAGGCCAAATTTCACCATCTAAAAATTTTCCAATAAATAAATCGAACACATAAAAAAAGTTTCCATTATAACAGACAGTGGCATAGCGATCAGGTCGCGAGTCACGTTGCGCCTCTCCAACCGTCGCGGAGGGCTCTCCGAACACCCTCCAGTAATTAGAAGGATCGTTGTTTACCGCTCTAAAGGTCGTTGAGACTTGTGTTCTTTGCGTTGCCGAAAATGTTGATCAAATAAACTTTGCAAATTGTGAGTGGCTGTTTAGATAATGCGATGAATCTATATTTAGCTTATTGATGTGTTTCAGAAATAAACACAGTTTTGTTAAGAAACTCTTGAAAAGAACAGACTATATTTTATGAATTTCGAATAATTATTATGATCGTTAAGATTTTTCAAATTTTATGTTTACTATTTTTCTTATTTTCTTTTTAGAAAATCATAATTCAGGCATCCAGCTATGCACGAGGAATGTTTTGACATAAAAAGAAATAGAAATAAAAATTAATAAAATGATAAACGTGATTTTTGAAATTTGATTTTTATATTAGTAGGTAGGTTCCATAAGAGGGTTCATATTGTTATAATAATCATTGGCGAGTGATATATATGTTTATGTATATGAATTACGCATGCATTATTTTTTATACAACTTGATTTCAAAAACTCTCTACAAAAAAAACGTGAATTGTTAGAGTTGGAAACAACAAATTGAAAGGGTGTGCACAGTGCACAGTGCAACTATACGTGACTAAAATCAATTCGTCAGCATACAACTAGTACACTCGTACACTCGCACTCGGCACTCCTTTCAGAAGAGTACAATGTCAATCTAGGCGCTTAACATTTGAGGACAACCTGCGAAGTTACGCAATCCATGAATTGGGAATGTGAGCATTCAGTCATTTACAGTAATATATTATAAATACAAAATTAATCTAGAAATAAGATTATTTATTAGCATTTATGATACTTCATTGTACATTTATCAGGAATCGAAAAGAATTGAACACATAAACTTGTAGTATTGACTTCCACGAAGATGTAGTAAAACTTACTATGACTTAATTGAAATTTCAACTTAAATATTGAAATAACTCAAAGGTACATTTTAATCTAGTATAAATTTTTCTCAATATATGATTCATCTCTAGAAAATACAGAATTAGACATTGTGAAACAAATATGTAGTTGGCTAATCGAAATCTCATGTTCGAGACCCACTTCAATATCGAATAATTCTAACTCAGTTCCACTTGGTTTTAAAAATACATTGTATATATGCTCTTGTTCAAAAAAGGTCAACGAATGACCTTTAAAAGATTTTCTCGGATACCAATAATTCCCCTTCATGTAATATATTAGAGAAAGCAGAATATTAATAAACCCCGCGACATTAATAAGCTAGCGTCTAAGTAAAGAATTCTTGGAATATAACTTAGTGAGTGGAATATGATAATAAAGTTCGCAATATCACAGGAACAAATCAGTGATATTGCTAGAAGCTGTCAAGTGGATGGGCTGTTAAGTCACGCTCTTCGTGATAAAAATGTCTTGAGTCATCGGCTGCTACGATTGCTACGAAGTGCTACGTGCTACGCCACTACGGCGCTACAACTGCAATTGGAGTTAAAAGTTATAGTAAATAAGTTAATAGTAAATAGTAATATCGATTTGAATAGGTACATTTTATTGGAGATAACAGATATCTATAAATTGTCTATGATATATGTTTATGATTTTGTTTCATTTCAACCTACGTAGGTAATAAATTTAAAAGAAATGATTATAATAATTACGATATGTGTAGTAATAAAATCTACTCACTTGTACGTATAAACAATGGAGACAGTTATTCAGTGTAGTTTATGTTCTTAATACATTTCTCTGATTTAATTACAAAATTTCGTTGTCAAATGTATTTATCTGAATTTATTTCAACTCGAGATTAACGCATTCCCGCATTACAATTTACAATTCACTCCGCGTTCCACAGAATTCTATAAAGTATTTTTCTCGTACGCTAATTTAAAATTAAACAAGAAGCTCCGTACAAAAACACGAGTTTTATATTCAAAGGCGAGCGCGCTTAATTAAAAACCTAAAACTCATTAATAACATTATACAAATGAGCAATTACGTGTACAAACATGCGTCCCGTCCCTGGCGTCTATATTATGTGCATGTTAGCACATTCATGTGTCGGCAATCCGTAGCCGGCTAATTACTTTGCCGCATTTAGCCGCATTTAAGCCGGCTATAAATCGTGACCGCAACTTGCGTCTCTTTGCCGCCGCTGCCGCAAGTATTTCAAGCGATAATAGGCTTATGTTTAGAATTGCGACTCGATTGAACTTATTTGAATGTTCATTAGCTGAACTACATTTACCCCCTTCACTTGTCCGATTTAAATAACTCGAAAGGCGAAGCTGATCGACTGGAAATATATTTTAGTAGATCGATGTTTGGAGGTAAAATCCGCGCAATATGTTATGCTCGATTAAAGAAGATTAAAGTGTAATTGGTTATGAAACATTCATACTTACAAAACAGGTCAGTTCTTTGTTCACTGTTTCCTGTTGTTGCGAGCCCTGTCCGACTTTTACAGTGAGAGTCCTCCAACAATTAGAAGATGATAATATCTTCCCTTCATATTGTATAAAGTTGTAGTGTTATTGTTTTCCAGTCTACAACTATGTTGTCTATAAGGCAATAACTCGATATTATCGATAAGTGAAACCTCGGAGAACTTTTAATCGTGAAAACAAAGCTTTCAGAGAGGGGAAATTTCCATGGAAGTTAATAACGGTGCAACAATTACGAAATTGATATCAAAGGGATTATCCAAAAGATACATGTGCGAAAATTAATCAATATGGGAGCACAGCTTGTTCAAACTGGGTCACACTTGCTACCGGGACGTTACTTATAACCTGCCTTCGAAATGAGAATATTTTAGCTTGTTTATCGTTTAAGTAAGAAAGGAGGAATCTTTTGTGAATTTCAAAATTTGTGGTTATTGCCTGACGTGCTTTACTTTAGAAGATAACGCGATTGCTTTTCTATTTTTTTCAGTAACAAGAAATAAGGAATATTTTTTTATGTACCTATGTATATCATACTGATAGATTTCATATATTCATTTTTAGAATCATGAGATTGTATGTATATTTATAGATATCTGTACAAAGTCCTATATATAGGTAACGTTTCTTACATCTAAAGCAGATATGTAAAACCTATTGTAAAGCCAAGCCTCTTCGGCTTTTACTACTTTGAAGATCTTTTCGTCAGTAACACTGTGAACGCGATATATATCTTGAGAGGTTAATAAAATAATCATAGCCCTTTTGTCAACACGATACTTGCGCAGTTTTCTAAACGCTGCCACGGTTTAACTCGCCGTTGACGCTCCACATAGTTACGTTGTTTATAACAACAGCATGTGTTTTTGTCGCCCCTTTGTAATCCTGGAGACGAGGAACGATAACAAACTCCGAGCCTCTTAGGAATTTCGATACAAACTTGCTAAAGAGATAAAAATAAAGTAATCTCTTTGTGTTAGGCAGTTCTGTAGAAGTTTGTGTTCAGAAATATTGAGTTTGAAGTGTTTGAACACTAAATGTAAATGTTTATTTGAACGGACAGTATGAAAATTTAAATATAATATATAACTTTACTCTTTGTTACGTTTTCAATGGAATTTTGAATGTTTTTTATATCATTCCAGGAAAAACACTTAATAAAACTTGAAGCAAGAGTAATTCGCCATTTTTACTTACTGTTTATTATTATACAAAAGAAATATTTTTCATTCTTTATATTTCATAACAGCTGTAAAGAATATTTGCATTAAAATATTTGTGTGGGTAGCCCTAATTGTTTTACGGCTCGTTGGTTTAACAATTTTAAATTATTCTATACGTAATATCCTATCGAGTATTTGACAAAAATATATTAATTTACTTCAATCTGAAATTGATATTTATTGTTTTATGGCATTCAAATGCTTTATAAATATAAATTTATAAAGAATAGAAAAAATTCGATCACGAGGCAGGACTCGAACCCGCATAGATGGCGCGCGGTGTGTCCTTAGACACATAAAACTGAAAGAATAGAATAAATTCGATTGCTCTGGCGGGTCACGAGTGGCTGAATTGGTCAGGCATCCGCCCCGGAATGAAGCGAAAGGATGCGGGTTCGAGTCCCGCCTCGTGATCGAATTTTTTCTATTCTTTATAAATTTATATTACTTCAATCTGTTTTTCGCAAAAATGGGTGTCACGGGATGAATATAAATTTGCCTCCTATATGCTGGCGTAATCACGTTGTTTAGCTTATTGCTATACTAATAAAAGTAAACGCAAGCGACTACCTTTTTCAGCAAAACCATGTATTACAGGAAAATACAAGCAATTTCATCCAAAGTTTCGCAGCCCTGTTCACATAAACCTCCTTATTGCACGGTACATAACAAATGGTCTCTAAAAGTAAATAGGAAGTGAGCGAGTAGCCCGTAAGCGGTTTATGTGAACCGTCCCTATCGTAGTTTGTTAAAAGCGGAAAATGCTAAGCCCATTCATGCAACATAGCCGTCTTTCAAGTTTGATAGATTAAAATGTATTAAACTCATTTACGAACGGGGAATGAAAGGAATATACATTATACATATACGAGGCTATTTTGAACGAAATTGTTATTTAGTCGTCGAGAAATCAGGATGCCTTCAATAAGCTGCAACCCTCTAGTTAATAATATAATTGAGAATTCGAGAACTACTTTGGCTTTGTAATTACTATAAAAAATACATGTACCAAAGAAATGTTTTAAATGTTTTGTCTTCTATTTCTAGTTTCACTGTATAACTTAGCTCATGTAGTGAAAGTAAAAATTAATCTTTAGTTTATTTTATTAGTTTTTTCTTAGATTGAAAGATGAAGTGTAGACAGCTACACATTAAACAAACTTACGAATAAATATTCTTTAACAAATAAAACTTACTAGCTGTGCCCCGTGGTTTCACCCGCATAGCTCCGCTACTGTTGGTCTTAGGGTGATTATATAACCTTCTTCGATATATTATGGGCTATCTAACACCGAAAGAATTATTCAAATCAGACCAGTACTTCCTGAGATTAGCGCGTTCAAACAAACTAAAAAACTCAAGCTGATGAGTTTAATATTTAATATTAGTATAGATTAGTGTATTTGTATTAGTATTAGTATAGATTGACTTAGTAAACACAAAATACATTACTACTCCACATAATATACTGCAATGTAGAATTCAATCTTATTTCAGCAATGGTTGAAGAGTGAATATCCGAGTATCCGAGTGCAATAGATCGCAAGTAAAACGAAGCTATCAGCGTCGCCGTCAGACGAAGAAAAATGCTTACTCCATGCTAATGCAGTGCCCGGGAAATTAAAATGTTCCTACATATTCTGAGCTGAACTTTGACCGAGTTTGTGATAAGAAAGTAATTTGTTAGAGACTTTGCGTATTATTTTATTTGGTTAGGGTTTTTTTTTGGCTTTTTGGTTATGATAACAGCTTATTTTATTAGTAAGTAATAATATAGTAACCAAGTAGGTATGGTTTTAGGTATTATAAAAGAATAAGAATAATTCATAATACACTTGCTACTTTCATTGATAGAAAGTTATTGATATAAAGAGTAGGTAGAACTTTTTGCCAAATAAATACATCAGAGAATTATCGTTAACAGCTGATAGCCCGGTCAATTTAAACATTCGGTGCTACATAAAGTCCCAACAGGCTGAATTTCTGTGAAGTTGTTGAAAACATAATTATAAACAATGTCTAAAAGTTCCCCATCATTCCCCTGTAAGCTAAAAATTTTATTCACGGTCAAAGGTCAAAAAAATGAGTTTTTCGCGATTTTCAGCAAAACGGTAAGTTTTATCATAAAGTACCTCAGGCAAAGATTGTAGATCATAAAATTATCTATAACAAATGTATCAATACTTTTTTTCTTACGAGCCACCGTTTCTGAGATATAACGATTCAATAAGTTATAAAAGTTGTTATCGTCATAATATGCACACGTTTCCACGCCACCTATGAGGTAGTGTACTTAGCGCGTTTTTTAACGTGGTTTCCCCAGTAGGTCTACTCCACGGGTCAGTTGTGATCCTGTTTAATGTAAAACTATTGCGAAATAACGGAAATTTTCAAAGATTGGGAAAGATAAAAGCGATGTAAATGAAAAAAAAGTGTTGAAGTTTATTCGTCTTATTCGTAAGTTTCAAATTCTTGTTCTTCTTCTTGTTCTTCTTCTTGTTCTTCTTCTCCTGCTTCTTCTTCATCTTCATTTTGGATGCAAGTAAATTGCGTCAATAGCGATGTATCGCATGATACTTCGTCTGAGTCAAACGAATCCTCCATTGTTTGTGATTCAATATTAGAGCACGACCGGCCTTGACAATTTGTGCATGCCAAAGAACAAGACAGTCCGACTTTTTTGCAACCACATTTAGCACTGCATCCCTTTTTGCAGTTGCAAAAAATAGTGTTCAGCAGTTTTTCCGGCGCAGGTGGAAGTAAAGTTTGAACTGGCTCTAATATATTGTTGACCAACTTCCAACCCCAGTCTGTAGGGTCTGATCATAACCAAGCCTCACTTGAACTTGGTAATATACTCGATAAAGATGTTGGTGAGCAGCAACTGAGGTTGGAGGAAGACAAGCTAGTTGAACTTGTTTTTTATGTTTAGTGTTTTTAACGAAACATGCATATCGATGCTTATCTAAACAGGTAGTTTTTTTAGGAGCTCCGTACATAGAAAGAAGAAAGCGGATGCCGTTGGTAATAACTTCTTGTTGAGTTGAATTACTCTTTTTAAAAACTTCAGCACATTGAATGAAATCTTGTTTTTCAAACATTTTGAAAACTGCTGTTTTACCCCTCCTGTAAAATGCAGATGTCGTATCACAGCCAGTTATTGCGTGTAAAAATAGTACATGATCTTTACACTTAACTAAAGTAAATAAACTTTTTGATGAATATATATTTGATTGATGCTGAGCTTTTCCTGGTTTTAAGAAAAAAATAGTTTTTTCAGTTGGCGTTCGAGCAGTGAGTATTACAAGTAAGTCAACATCTTCACCAACAACAATAGTTGTATTTGTCAAATTGAATTGCTCTATTGCTGTTTCAATAATCAATACATCAGCATCATTATTGGCTTGTTTTACCAATATATTTTCAGCCGTAAACTTTTGTTTCAACATTGAAATGAACCGAGACTTGTTGTGGGTATTTGAAAGAAATTTCTGTTGACTGGTTGGGACTATCATAAGTTCATCAAATAAAATATCAGAAGATGAAGATGTTGTTAAAGTTCGACGACGTTGTTCTGCAGCTTTGATATTTCTCTTGCAATCATCATAACCATCAAATACGACAGTAACTCTGGAACCAAAATGTCTACGTACATATTGAACGTATTTATCTAAGATAACGTTGAATATTTCTTCGCTATCCCACACAACGCGGTGTAGTAAGTAGCTCTGATGGGAAGGGAACATATTATTTTTTGAAGTTACAGAGGTTTTTATGTTACCGAGATTTAAGTTATCGAGGTTCTACTGTATAAGTTACAATGACCGATAGAAAAATATTTAAACATTTAATATATAATATATATATATATATATATATATATATATATATATATATATATATATATATATATATATATATATATATATATATATATATATATATATATATAAAATATTACAACTCTGGATGTATATACGTGGCGTACTCATGCATATTATGACGATAACAACTTTTATAACTTTTTGAATCGTTATATCTCAGAAACGGTGGCTCGTAAGAAAAAAAGTATTGATACATTTGTTATAGATAATTTTATGATCTACAATCTTTGCCTGAGGTACTTTATGATAAAACTTACCGTTTTGCTGAAAATCGCGAAAAACTCATTTTTTTGACCTTTGACCGTGAATAAAATTTTTAGCTTACAGGGGAATGATGGGGAACTTTTAGACATTGTTTATAATTATGTTTTCAACAACTTCACAGAAATTCAGCCTGTTGGGACTTTATGTAGTAGTACCCTCATTTTTTGGTTTTAATTGAGCGGGCTATGAGTCGTGGATTTTGGCTAGTCACTTATCACCAATAAAAATACATTTTATTTCATATAGTTGTGATTTGATATATGAGCCATGTGTACTCACTTTACTTACTACTGGTATTAGTAATAACATACCAGAGACGAAAACTATTTAATAAGAAAAGTAACCTAACCAGTTGTCCAAAATCAATACTAAAAGTGAACCAACCAACGTACCAAGGTCTAAATATAATATATCAATTACTTAAATGTTACGTAGATCCATATATAACTGATAATTGATTATACCTGTCATTTGTCTTAAAATATATGTAATCATAGTTATTATATTTCATTTATTTACTTTTCTATACTGTTAGTTGTATAGAAAATATATTTTATGAGTTATCGAAGTGTAAAAGGACCGTTATCTTGCGATGTCATCTTGAAATGATAGGTGTGGTTTTGACATTAGGTTTGTTTATAGTTATTCCCTTTTTTACATTTTTCCCATTTGTGATGACGAAATGTATATGATTGTTTTGGTTTTACAGACTTAGATTAGAAGATGAATATATAGGTACTTATAGCGGTTAAAATATCCTAGGATAACAAATAAACCACATTTATGTGAGATATGAATTAAAAAGTTAAGTTTTAAATTTCAGCATACAAAATTTACACTCGTAAGTTATACAATTCAATGTTGATCATAGGACTATTAATGCGGCTATAATACTGTCTTACCAAGCATTACAATTTTAACAGTATAATGGTTAACCAAGCAGTAAGACCGACCTCATGAAATGAAATGTCTCAAAAAACTAAAATTGATTACAACGATACACCTAATAGCGGCACATTAAGCTAACATTGAATAGAAACTGAAGATTAGATCGACGATAAAGTCCTAACACGAAATAGTCGTTAACTGGCCCTTCATATAACAATAAATAGAAGGTTTAATGGAAAATGTATTACATTGCGGCTTAAACGAAGACGTCAATAGAAATAAAAATGCTCTGAGGAATTGTTCCACCTTTTACCAGCCGCACAGTTCCACCACCGGACCACACGCCGTAAAAACCAGTTCCATCCGCACCATCTGGATGGTTGGCGCTCCACCACTGTCCGCTTCACCCGCAACTTCCTTCCGCGTACGGTGAAACTGTGGAACGATTTGCCACCTGCGGTGTTCCCGAACAATTACGAGATTGGGGCCTTCAAGAAAAGAGCTTATTTGTTCATAAAAGGCCGGTAAAGCACCTGTAACACTCCTAGTGTTACAAGTGTTTATGGGCGGTGGTGACCACTTAACATCAGGTGGCCCACCTGCTCCTTTGCTTGCTCTGACATAAAAAAAAAAAAATAGCCGACAGGATATTGGCAATGTACTTCAAAGAACGTAGGTAAAAGAAACCAACGTAGAATATGACTTTTCAATAACGACTATAATCACTTACGGTAATAGTAAAATCTTTTCATAGCTTAAATAAATGAATATTTCTGCCATTGTTTTGGCGTTATTAAGTTACATATAGGTATTCATGAAAACTTTCGATGTGATATTTTAAGTAGAGTTAATTTAGAGAAAGTTCTATAAAATTGAGCAAGTTAAAGAATTGTTGTACTAAAAGAACGACCTTCACATTATTATCTTTTACACTCGTAAAAATATAATATTAAAGGAGAAGCCGAATTACTTTCCCGAAAGGCAGTAATAGGTTAAGGATTTATTGCGCTGTCTACGAAAAAATTTCAAGAGCCAGAAAATTTAGATGAAGGGGAATTCCACTTGCTAAAGATATTAAATCGTTCTCTTTTGAGCCTGTGTTATGTACATTTTATGGGCGCAAACTAACTTTGTCTTAACCGAAATTCACCACAAAATGTAGAAGCTAAAGGAAGCTCATAGTAGGGACTTTGTTTCTTTAAGCAATGTAAAATACATAGGCAATAGAAATCTGAATTAAAATATAAGACCTCCTATAAATTAGTTTTCATATAACTTTGTAATAAGTGGATTTTTATATTTTAAAAATTTTATAACGATTAAGACACTTCTTAAAAGGTCTCAGTGGATAATATTTAATATTTGCAAATGAGTTTGACCTTTGAATGTCAGTTTGGGTATCAAATGCCTATTATTTTAAACTGCAATATTATATTCCACCTGAAAAGTTTCATAGATAACTAACTGTTACCCACGGCTTCACTCACGTGAATTATATCTGATAGTATTATACACAAAAATCATAACATACATTCGCACTGTTGTGATGTGAAAAAATAAAATAAAATAAAAATCGTTTATTTGTTTCATAACACAGTGTACACTGTACAATAAGCTTTGAATACAATAAAAAGAAACAATCAAACAAATCACATAATTATAATATTAGTAAGGCAAATGATTTGAGCGTGAATCTCGATATAATTGGGTCGTGTACATTTGTCTCGCCAATAAGCTATGCCAGTGAGCCAGTAAGCTACGCTAGTAAGCCAGTAAGCCGCTGGACACCGGCTAACAACTTCTACACGTGACCCGAGCTTCGTAATAACTCACAATCTTAGATATATCTCGTTTATTATGAAGTATTATCCTGTGTTTCTAGACATAGTTGGTGTGTGATACGTTTGTTAAACAGATAATATCAATCTTAGAATTATTAGTTCATATAAAAATGATACTTATGTATATTAAATATATAAAGGTTAAACTCTACCTTTTATTTATAGCTTTAAGTAGATGGTCTTTCAACGATTAGACATAAAATTAAAGTGAACTAAAGTGTGACTAGACTAAAATCACAGTCTAATATTGTGTAGTTAGTTTAAATAGTTTGCTAAATATAGATTTGTATCTCCCGACTCCCTGTTATGAAACTGTTATCTTACTATAAACTATAGGCTCGATAATATTATCGTGATTATCAATCGGCTAATAGCTGACTAATCACTTAACAATATCAAATAGAAAATTTCAAAATCATCCACTTAAAAGCAAAAGCTTGCCAAATGTTATTAAAAACAAAATCATAGCAATACATTTAAATCCACTCCATGAATTAATTTATCATTGGAATCGCAGCATCCATTAGGGTCGTTTAGAGATCTCGTTGGAATAAAAGTCAAGTCATGGGCATGATTGATCCTCTGGAATCTGGATGGACCGCGCGGAACAACTCCGCCATCTATTAGCCGGGAAACTATCGCAAGAAACTTATAATCTCGTGCCGCCCCTGAATAATTCATTCCGAATCATGTCATCGACAAGTCAAATTTGTTCACTAAAATTGTAGTTGTGGTTCGCTCGAACAAATCGAGTTTTGGCACGGTTTGATTGTCGATAACCTAGAGCCCTTATAAATTATTCCACCCCGTAAAGGTATTGAAGCCACAAATGCTTAACATCGCTCGATTTGAGGTTACATTTGGATTTTTCAAAGAGTAATAATATTGTACAATTGGAATCAATATTTCAGATTTAGCATTTATAGAACTACAGCTATAAGTGGTTCAAAAATTGGATAATTCTTGTACTAGCTCATGTAAATAATAGAATACTTGATTTCCAATTAAAGAATAAGTGCAGAGAACAAGAGACTTAGGCACAGAATACATAATAATATCTGATCAAGTAATGGTTACTTGTTTAATCATTATATTTAAAAACTCAAACTATAAGTTACAAAAGTGACATTTACAAAAGACATTTTATAAATATATTTTTAGAAGAAGTGGAAACAATTAATACCTTCTTGGAAATGCATTGTCTCAAAATAAAAGTTCTCAGAAAGCAAGCATTCGTGCCCGAAATATCTCCGGCGATCACTAATAAACTCCTACGAACCAAATATAAATTTCCGCCGACTTAGGATCTTTATTACATAATAAACAAGTTAATATTCTGTACGAGGGTTTATTCGTGGGACGCAGATACAAGTTCTGAATAAAACACTAAGATAGGGTCCAGTGTAACGGCCATAACTTGGCAGTACTAAATCGCTCCATAAAGTAGCGGCATAAGGCTATCGGCCTGGAGGGAGCGATCGGGCGAGCCCACCGTATCCAAGCTGGACCGAGCCCCGGAAAACTGTTATTTTCTATTGTACTTACATTTGAATTCGAAATGAAATTCTTAGCAATTCCTCGCTTGATATTATTCTTGGACACAATCCAATCGCGCATTTTGAATGATAATGTCAGTGCGGTTCGAGTTTAAGTATACGAGTGAATTCTTTTCGCTTCATGTTTGATGTAATACTGTACTTACTGCATTTTATAGTCGGAATTTGGAACTTGTTATAGTGCTTTTAGTTTGCATCAACGACGGAAAGTTTCGTATGAAACGTCTCAGATATACTGTATTTACCTACAATGATAGTTGGAGATGAAACTTGCGAGTTTTGATGTAAGTATCGTGTGTATGGAACTACGGCTTCAATTATGAAAATTTTTTAGATGTAGGTATCTACATAAATGTTGTCCGTTACTTTTTCTTTGGATAAGTTTTTACGCTGGAACCTAATTAATTTTCTTGTCGTGGGACTATCTGTAAATAAAAGTCTCGTGATAGGATTATCTGGTGGAGATGGAAAAATGATATAACCTACTCATACTCACTTTAAGTATTGAAGTAGCAAACACTGTTTTACGTAGAAACGATATCAAATTAGATTTTCTTTCATAATTTTGGCTCATCCTTCACTACGATATTAAAGTGTGAAACATTATAATATTGTAGTTGTAAATCGAGCTTTTTACTTCTTAAAAACGTTTCATTTCGTAACGTTTTTCTGAAGAACATTGAATATATTCGTTAAAAGCTGTAGTATTTTTGCCTTAAAATGCCGTATACGTTAGCAAGCCGTAATTATGTAACTGTAATGTACTTAGTACTTTTAATGCGAATCTTGAGATGTCTGAAGTATTAGGTAATGTAGGAAACGGAACGAAGGCTGAATAAAAGGGACGAATAATAGAATATACGAATTATAAATGAAAGAGAGGGAAACTTTAGTGAAACGTCTTAGTGGTAATTAGCAGTATTAATGAACGTGATTATTTTTGCGAGAGGTAAGCTTTTGAATGGAATAATCAACATAAATATTGTAGTATAAATGATACGGAAAATATCTTTGATTTTAACACTTGCAGGTGAAAATCTGACATAAAGACGTAACAAAATTGGACCAGAACTTGAAACTATTTTACTAAAATCATGTTTGTCTATTTTGAGTTAAAGTTTTTGGATACAAAATATTTCGTATGTATTCATTACAAATATAATACACAAATATGATCGTTGCTGATCATATTTCTGTTTGTGTGATCACACGTGAACCGGGGCTCATCTTATCCAAGATTTAGACCATTACGGCACGAAACGGTTTCAGAACTGAGCGAATTGCCGCCTTTACACCACTTGTGTACGGTAGCCATTTTCTTTTCTTATATAAATACGTAAGACGATGCGAGTTTTCCTTCTAATGCATGACGTTAAATTTTTACAAGAAGGTTCTGGAAAATGTAGTTTATAAAAGTACAGTGCAAAAGAATAGGTACAATAAAAAACATTCAGTGCTATCTAATATAATCATTGCAAAAAACTATATCCCAATTATAACTTTTCTCAACTTTTCTGTTAGAATAATAGAAACTGAAACTGAACTATATCGATTATCTATAGGTAGGTAAAATCGAGTTATTCGTTTGCGAGTTAGTTACTGTCGTTCTAAAATTGGCTTGAATTTACAGAAATAAGTATTGGATAGGTACCTTTTGATAATAATTACAGAAAAAGTATTAGATATTTTTTGACAATACAAGAAATACCCCAAGCAAATGTACATAAATTGAAAATACAGAAGAGCATATTATTATATCACTAGCTTACCGCCCGCGGCTTCGCCCGCTTTGTCTAAAACCTAATAAATTATATACTAAAACCTTCCTCTTGAATCACTTTATCTATTAAAAAAAAACCGTATCAAAATCCGTTGCGTAGTTTTAAAGATTTAAGCATACAAAGGGACATAGGGACAGAGAAAGCGACTTTGTTTTATACTATGTAGTGAAGTTGTACACAATACTAGCGCGCACTTCTATCCGTCCGTTTGAAAACTTGCTAATTATTAAAGCTTATAAAGATAAACCCCGTTAATTTTCAAGTAATTAGTGACCCAAAGCAAAAGTTAGGCTTTTAGACAAGAAGGTAATTTCTCAGGCGCTGTCGGTAACTTATCATTCTAGACGGCGCTATTTTAATAAATTTAATTTGCTATTTTCTTAGAAGGAATTATTTTAATAACGGTTTAATTAATATTGAAATGCTTTCTATAGTAATTAGGGTTAGAAGTTTATCATTGGAAGTTTTCAAACTTGTATAAGTGAATAAATACCTATAGTATTTTGAATTAAAGAGTAAATTCTGCATGATTTTTGTGTTATTGTGATTGCAGAAACTTAGGAGAGAATACATTCTATATTTTGAAAATTAATCGACTTTCAGCTTACTAAGTATCATTTATTATTTATGATAGAGTTGTTTATGATAATATAATAACTATTAAGACATCAAATAATAAATGTACGCATGAAACTTATGAGGCGGCTCTGATAGTAGTCCAGTCTGTGGGGAAATGTAAAAGCCTCTGCTCTACAAAAGGTGGCGTAGAAAATGTTTTGAAACGATATTGTTTAGGTATGAAAGGTTAATAAAAATCCAAGTTTTCGACCTTGACGGACCCAGGCGCTAGCCGCCATCTTGAATTAAAGGTGCTAAAATTAGGTATATTTTAAATAACTTCTCAATTGTTTACTAAATCACAAAAGTGTCTATGAGGGGTTCAAAGAAGACAAAATTACCTACATTTTTTGCATACATGATTATTCTGTAAGTCTTAAAGGTAAAAAGTTACAAGCGACGGAAATAATAATATTTACAGAAATCATATAATTTTAATTTTGTTTAAAAATTGTGCAGCTATCATTTTTTAATTCTTTTTGATGGCCCGGGCTGGTTAATGGTGGCTTCTTCATTATCGTCGCTGAAATTTTCTGTTTCATTGTCTGTATTTTTAGTTTCCAACCATGAAATTTCGTCGTCATCACAGTCTTCGTTATCTATCTGAATCTCTACTGCATTTTCACACAGCTGACCACTACAGAATCCACAAACAATAGAGCATTTTAATCCAGCTTTTCTGCAACTACATGCTTTGCTGCGTCCTTTTTTACAGTGGCAAGAAATTACACTTAAAAGCGTCTGAGGTGCTGCTTTCTCTGTCGTTGTTATTGGAGTGAGCCTATTGGTGTCATATCTCCAGCCCCAGTCTTCTGGATTTTTTTCAATTCCATACCATTTTTGGACTTAGTGGTATGTCGTAAACGCATGATACCGTGCAGCGTCCTTTGTTGGCGGCAAAGAAGCAAGTTTTAATTTACTTTTTATTGATAACTAAGGATGCCTTATCCATGTCCCCTCTGTACAAAGTTACTAGAAAGCGTGCTCCAGCGTCTTCGATTTCTTCTGGTCATGACGACGAAATTTCATGGTTGGAAACTAAAAAAAAAGACAATGAAACAGAAAATTTCAGCGACGATAATGAAGAAGCCACCATTAACCAGCCCGGGCCATCAAAGAGAATTAAAAAATGATAGCTGTACAATTTTTAAACAAAATTAAAATTATATGATTTCTGTAAATATTATTATTTCCGTCGCTTGTAACTTTTTACCTTTAAGACTTACAGAATAATCATGTATGCAAAAAATGTAGGTAATTTTGTCTTCTTTGAACCCTTCATAGACACTTTTGTGATTAAGTAAACAATTGAGAAGTTATTTAAAATATACCTAATTTTAGCACCTTTAATTCAAGATGGCGGCTAGCGCCTGGGTCCGTCAAGGTCGAAAACTTGGATTTTTATTAACCTTTCATACCTAAACAATATCGTTTCAAAACATTTTCTACGCCACCTTTTGTAGAGCATAAATACCTACTGACTGGATTATAGTAACAAATGAAATACATATTACGCGGGCTGTCAATAATATTATCAATTACTTGCCGTATTAATAATATGGGTAACTCCAATGAAATATTAACACATACATTACAATATTAACAGGACTGTGGATGATCCGGAGCCACAATTCTCAATTAACTGGCGGGGCGGCATTTCATCAAAGATTTGGGGACATTCTGTTTGAAGGCTATCGGAGGCACGTAACGCCACCGACTAAATAGGGTTATATGGAGCCAATTCGAGTCCGCATATTAGTTTATCGCTTCCCGAAAGGGCTAATCCCATTGGACCCTTGGTAAGGGATTCGGTCATCCCAAATGCCTTCGCTCCGTGCAGTGGACGGGACACTATCACCAATTTGCACTTAATATTGGGGAAGTATTTTGCTTACGGTTTCAATGGACACCTTTCGTAGCTTAATGATACGTGGATGCGGAGTTTTCACAAATTTGGGAATTAACTAGAGCATGTTTAATCCTGCGGTTGTTCGACGAATACCTTTTTTTTCCATACTAAATAAAACGTCCATTTAAATTATTACTGTTCTAAGAACGCAAGCTGTTTTGAGCTACGTTTTGTAATTCAATAAATTAATTTTAGGAAACCTCAGTATACTTCAAAAGACGTCGAAGCAATGAAAGTTTATCCCAAAATAAAAGATATATAAGGAAATATAGATTTTTATACACTTTAAAATAATAGTGTAAATTGTATTTTTTGTATAAGAGAATTATAAAAGGACATGATATAAAAATTGGTTAATGTAAAAATGGATAATATTTTAAACTCATAGTTGCATCATTTTATATGAAGCTACATTAAACCGCTGTCGCATGATGTCTTAAATGCGCAGAAAAGTGGAAAATTTTAATCTCGTACAGTTTAAATAAAATGAAAGTTAATGGATACGCTATTAAAATATTACGCTATACCTGACTGACTGACAGACAGAAGGGATAATTAAACGACTTTTTGTTTAGTTTAAAGTTTAGGTTTAAAAATTTGTAGAACCTTTTTACTAAAATGTCCAAAATTAAAATATTCTTACACAACATAAATATCACGTTATGGTAAAAAATAACACGGTGAAAAAAATTCGTCTTAATGATCGAGCCAAAAGTAGTAAAGTAGGCAAGCTTTTATTCAAATATAGTAATTGAAGCAATAACTCGAAACACTAATATAAACTTGAAACGCAATCAACATTTTACAGCCACAAAGGAATATCTGAAAGCAATTCCGAGTTAGAATTTCTTTTTGTTAAACAATTTAAGTAGAACTTTGGCATAATAAATAGTGAGTGCGGGCGCGAGGGTTCGCCGCTATTTGACTGCGGATCCCAAAAAGTTATGTAATTTACGAGATACATTTAAATGCGGTTAAAACGAGGACATGTTCATTAGCGGCTTGTAATTGCTGTCACAACTTCACTTTCTTTTTAAACCTGCCGTGACACTTGGGCATTCAGAGACAGAAATTAATGTCTCACTTCTGTGATAACTGAAATATTTATAGTTACAACGAATAAAAGGAAATTATAGTTTTATGTAGAGCAATCTATTTCAAATAATCTTGGAAATTAATGAGAAATCTCTGGCTATTAAATATATAAATTCGTACCAGAAACAAAGGATTACCCTAGGATCCTTTTCATAGATCCGACCAAAAGGGATTATATCGGGGTATCATGTTTATGTGAGAATAATGTTCATTCGATTTTAGTATTTTTAGCGCTATACAATTCAATTATACCAGCTATGATGATAAATGTTAAAATTATTTATTTATTTTTAGCTCTTCCATGATCTGTTGAGTCCTGTTATGTTTAGCAAAAATTCGTATTTTAACGTCGTTAACGTCTAATACAATTTAAAATTACAGTCATACTTCCAACAAAACTTCACTACGGATTTGCTAGTTTGTAGCTTTACAATATGTACCTAACTAATGTAAATTACAACATTTATGCTTGTAGTACCTAGCATGGAAACCTGTTAAATGCTGTCCACCACAATCTTGATTCCATTTCAAATACTGAATGAAGATTGCCTCCATTAATAGCGTTATCAAATCACTTTTGATTTCTTTTTGTATTATCTGATAACTCGAGAGGGTGTTCACGTTCATCAAGGAACATTTTATTGGATCGAATCTGAATTCTAAGAAGCCATTGTTACATCTTGGTAAGACTCAGGACCAAAGTTTTTAAACTGATTAAAGTTTAATCAATGATCAATTGTTGAATTTGATACGATTCGAAAGTAATTAACACAAAGAGAGTATTAATTGTTTGAAATATTAAATTTTTGATGAAAATTCTCAATTATTTTAACTTCTTTCTCCGATCACAAATACCTGAGTATTAACGATCGCTTCTATTCCTTATGATGTGTTATATTTAGTTGAAATTACTTAGATATCTTCCGCTTATGTTGTGAGATATCGAAGATTATGTATATTATATAAATAAAAACAATTATGGTGTACTTATAATCTTTTTATTAAAGTCTTTATGAGGACAATTAAATCGATGATGTAATTGCAATCCATTTATTGAAATCAAGTCAAACCTATACAGCTTACAAAGCTACATATTATATACATTCGCTTCCAGTATGCATTGTGTGATATATCCACGATTAGGAGGCAGCTAATCAAGTAGAGTAGCTTATCCCGTGGATTCAATGTTTTATTCAGGCTCTTAGGGCGGGCTTTAAACCGTAAACTTTGCGCTTAACAACGCACTTTGCTTGATCACACTACTAGTACTTGCTATATCTTCCAACCTATTGCTTCCCTTCCTCTACTTTTCAACTCGATTATAATCTTCGGACGTTCTAGGAATCGAATAACAAGTTATGACGATACAATTTCCATATACCGATGCATGTGTATTGTTCTGTGTGAAATAATTGTAGATTTTATAAGTTAACAATGTATATTTGAAAATTTTCATTAACATGATGAATTATTTGAATTATTAAATGAATATGAATAAATTCAGTGTGAAACTTAAATAATGAAACAATGCTCTATGTAGAGACACAATCAAACGTAAGAAAGACAGGTGAAATGAAAAAAAATAATGTTCAATTAGGTTTATTATTAATTATCAATTAAAATAACATTAATAATTATGTTGACAATAAAACTATTTTCATGTGCGATATGCAAATCTTCTTGGAAAAAACTTAATTAAACTGAAATGTGAAGTAGACTACAAAGTTCAGGAACGCACGTCGCAGCATGTAAACTTGATTAATGACACATATTTTATATTCATTACACTAAAAGCAAATTTAAATTTCATACGTGAACATGAATACACTACATTAACTTAAGTAGCACTTAAGTCAACCTAAGATTTGCAAAGAGGTGACCCGAAGTTATCTCGTATCTCTTTGCCGGCCTACACGCAGATGAAAGATAAAATCCGCCTTATTTAAAACTTACGTAGAACGGATTGCAATCCTCAGACGGCGGTCATAGCCACACTAAACCAGTCAAGTTCGAAACACACGAATCATTCAAATTTGCGCGGGATTTTGAACCACGCGTTTGCACAGCACTGCACTCACTGCGGGATCGGCGGAGGAACATGCATCACGTGAGACCGCCACGGCCGGCCCGGGGATACTGGCGCGCTGGCCGCGGCGCGCGCACCCGCCCGCCCCCGCCCGCCCGCGCCCCGCGCCGCCCCCGCGCCCCCGCCGGCCCGCAGTGCGCGCGCACAACAAACGATCGCCGAGCCTCCATTTTTACATCAGTGTTGTGACATTGAAATTCAATTTTGCTACGCTGTCGTCGATCGCTACGGATTCGATGCGTTATCACTCCGATTGCTGCGTGACTGAACAACGGTCGATTCGGCATGAATTCTGAATATAATTTACTTTTAATAAGATGCTACTTCACTTTTCCCTTTACATTTAATCTCGACGTTTTATTGAACTTTTCCATTTGTATTATTTCTGGATCTCGTAAAGTCTTTTATTTCAGTGTATGATTTCTGAGTGGCAATCTATAAAATCTCCTGTCTATACATTTTATGTTATTATGTATTACATTTTGGAAATAGAAAATCTTTTCGCTCAGGACCTACGCATTACGAATGATTTTATTAGGGTACAAAGCATCTATGACCTTTATTGAAAAAGATTGAAATTATTAAAGTAAAAGGTTAGGTAATTCATATTATTCTAAAGATATTTGAGATCCTTCTAATACTAATGTTCCGTTTACAATGGCTTAGTTAGTAATAACGTTATTTTCTCCATTCCCCACCCGTTTTATCAAGCTGAGAGTCGGATAAGGGAATCGCAAGCGATTTCCTCAGTACATTATTTCGCCAAGTTAACTCGTTCGCTGACATAATACATATGGGGGATTAACATTTCTATTTTCCAGACCAGATACTTTTATATTTCAAACTGATCATGTAATATTTTGTTTTTGAATTATTATTTACCATTTACTTATTCTCTTATAATAAGCATAGTATACGAATATTGTCTTAATACTTCAATACTTCGTCATTTAATGCGTATAACTTGCAGTTTTGTGAATAACATTTTGTTTTATTTGTGGATAATTATTTTCGGCTAAAGGATTGATCCAATATATTTCATTTTCGTACCTACATTGTAGTGATCAACTAAATGTAGAGTTTACACTAGAGACTGTAAAACTAGTTAATATGGTATATTTATTCAAATAGACGAATATAAAACGTGTGATTAAAAGGTACCTTACGTTAGAAACAAAATGCTAGCTGAGATCTACAAATCTAAAGCTATTCGTGTCTTTGTTACAGACTCAGTAAAATTTTACTTGAACTCCAGTATGCGATGGAACTATATTTCTCACACAGCGTAGTGAAGCCGCGGCTAAAAGCGTAACATAAAATTGAGCAACAATACAATATTCACTCAGAAACATGTAAAGTAAGCATATTCGGTTGAGACGGAGTCGGTAATTCCCCGACGGCTGCGGTTACTCCGCTTTCCTTACAAATGGCCACACTTCGGAATTTAATTTCGTGCATTTCTTTTACGCTATCGGATATTGTAAGGATTTGTGGATTCCATTTATACAAGGACTTTCCTTTTAGTCGGTCGCGAGCCTTATGTTAATGCCGGATTTGCTTCCCCGCACCTTCTCTCAACGCGACGCCACCAAGAGATATTATTTTTTGGTGAATTGACGCGCACGAAATTATTTGTCCTGCCTAAAAATAAACGAAATTCAAGACGTGGATGTTTATTGTCGTCGACAACGAGCAGTTTTTACACAGCGTTAAATATTATATTTGCCTTTAGTTAAAACATTTAGGGACTCTACGTTTGGAAATAGATTGTAAGACGTGATAAAAATAACACTGAAAATGTATATGGCGCAAACATAACATTATCACCTCAGTTGTAGTCAGTTAAATCAGTAAAATACTGTATCATGAGGTGAGGGTTTAAAAAGGACTGTAACGGTATGACGTTCAAACTTGTAGTTACTACGGAATTATTAAGATATTTGTAATTGTATTTGTAAGGAGCGGTCCGTACTTTTTTCACTCCTTGATAAATAAGGTAATATGTTTCCCATCAAAATATTTTACAGCCAATATTATATAGAATGGACCAATTTAGATAATACTTACTTAAGAGTTACTTCAATTACATTGCGTAGCAGGAAAATATGTCAAGAAATATCTCTTACTCACGATAATAATGGTAAGATAAATATAATTTCTTGGTCAAATATTAAATAGGCAATTTAGCTTTATGTAGAGTCAGTAAATACTTAAAATTCTAATGTCGTGACGACGAAAATAGATTTAAAAGTTATTTTATTATCAAATTGAATATTTTACACATTGAGAATGGATGAAAACAGATAATTCTAAATATAGTATTTTAAATGTCGATATTGATGACGCGAATATAAATATTTATATATTTACGATAAAATATCAATACATGCTTTTGAATAAAATATAACCTAATTTATACATTCAAATACATTTAGTATAGTTATTCATTTGTACGTGAGTCGTGACCGATCTAATTTAAATAGAGTTGAATAATTAATGTATTATTGAAATCCATTTTAAAGCATTAAATTCTATACCTATCAGTCTGCAAGAATAACTTTTAGTTACATCTGTTCTTTTAAATTATATCGATTGTTTTCAGGGAATACTGTGGTGATCTACAATAACATTCTTCAGAGGAAAATATCTGTGCATATTTGTACCAAAATAATTTACTGCTGACTTTAATTTAATAAAGTAATAAAAATATATTATTTCTGAGTGCTAGTAGTATAGGCTATATTTTATTTTTATTCTAGTTAGGTTTACGCGTGGGCTGAAATAAGCTCCTAACACTAAATTCATATTAAAATAAAAATCTTTGAAAAGCAAACATAACATCATTTCAACGGAGACGAAGTAAATACGTTTAAAGTAAGTAATCATGCTTAGCAAGAACTTGTACAAGAGCATGTGAACAAAGTGTAATTTGAAAACAAAAGCGTTGTTAATAAAATAGTTGGAGAGAACAAGGGCAGAAACCGCTGAACAAAGCGGATGTATAAAGAATTCAGAAAGGCGCCCAAATACTAAATAATTACCAGTGACCTTGCTTTAATTATATTTTTTAGACTTAACTTGGGTTTCTGTAGCTATTCAGTGCAACGAATTTGTCTTTTTATCGACTTCTAAAAAAAGATTGTATGTTTTTCGATATTTTCGCCAATTGCGACCGTATTTTACTATACTAATTTTCGCTTTTAGTGGTCTAAAAGTCGATTTAATAGTAAGATTATTTACGTGCACTATAGAATAGATAATTTTATATAGATATTTCTAGATGCTTTTGTCAAAATTAGAGTACAACGATAAGTAATAATGAAGAGAAGGCCTAACAACCTTACTCATCGAAAGAATATAATATGAAGCACCCACTCCCTGATAAACTCACAACACAAGCAAACAGCAACAAACTACACACAGATTATTTAAAGAAGCCTTTCCAATCAAATATTCGTAACGAGGCACAAGCGCTTGTATGCGGGCCGTTACAGGGTTTACGTCTCGCGGGTTTATTTACGCAGCCCGCTATTCTGTTGTAATTTCATTATTCCAACGAGTATAATTCAATACTCCATATTGGTCGAGTAATGGCGACCGGGGCAGTTAGCCTACTTACTGCGCGGTGTACTCCGTAATGTTTCTAGACACGAATCATATTTGTTCCTTATTCTTGTAAGGGTCGAAATCTAAATAATGAGAGGGCAATGTCTATTATTCTGTATAGTCATTATGAAGATTTGAGCCGTTTTAGTAGGCCTAGATTAAGTTGAAATTATCTTTTGTTGTTGACACAGTGCTAATCATTAGTCACTTTGCATATATATATACCATAGAAATCTAAATAACAAGGCAATAGAAGTGGTAAGCGCGCGTGACATTGTCGCCGCTCAGGTGGTTACCATGCCACAAGTCTGTTCGTCGCTTGGTGGTCGCTTGTTCAGTTGTTCCTGACACGTGCGTGAGTAAACATGGTGTGTTACAGCATTTCCCAGTGCGGAAATTCTTCCATAAATTGTAATTATACTAATAAAGGAATAAAATTTCACCGGTAAGTATTTTTGTTTATAAATATTGCCGTTTTTCCTTAAAATTATAGAATATTTACAAGTATTACGAGAATTATGTTTCAGACAGCCGGAGGCCCCAAAAAAAACTCGAATTTACTTAAGAAATACTTTAATAATTATAATATGTACAATGGTCTTGCCCGATGCAAGTTCTTAATATGAATAATCATAAAGCTAATTGAATATAAAATGAAAACTTAAAATTACGTTGCGCCAATGGAATCTGCTACGTCCGCACAATACGTTCCCGTGAGAAGCGTCGACGCAGCAATGTCTTGGGGATCCGTTGGCGTAACTCCTCCCCCCGAAGACCAGCAACTATTTGAGCACGGTGTGATAAAATGTTGCTGGAAACTGTGGTCCTGGCGAAGATTCGGTACAATTTTGACTGTCTTGATCTTCCGTCTTTGTATTAGGGTCGTCTTGATTCTTCCAGCACGTAACGTTCTTATAACGGATTACTTTGTAAGTTGCGAAAAGTAGCAAAGTGCCCAAAAGGAATGTATAAATTGGGACAGTGGTATGGTATATCGTCGATGTATCCTTTTCTAGTTCAATCGGTGCTTGCATCAGTATCTTAGTATGAATCTTATGCAGATCTTCCAAATTGATTGAATTCAACTTTACATGATTTTCAGGGCTGTGGTTGAAGTGTATTTCATTTAAGTCGATATTACTTATTTTCAGTGGTTGTCCTCGAATTCTATCTTGAACGTTATTGACTTTAAATTTATCTGATTCCAGGATACAATTTTCAGGAACGGTTATGAGGAAGCTGCCATTAACAGTCATGAAATCGTCCTGTTTGCATTTTAGGTGTATTTTCGTCTGGTGTGGCATAGATAGGATGTAGTGTCTGTCATCCAATCCTAGTATCATTTCTTGAGAAAGGATTACTTCCGTCATCCTGCATCCTTGGCCCAAGATTTGACTTTGAATAAAATCCTGTATGCAGTCTGCTTTCGTCTGGATCTGATTGGTTTTTATCTCACAAAGATACCCGTTACCGTACTTCGGGCATTCAGCCTCCATGTACAAGAAAGACTGTGTACTTGTGGCAATGAAAGGATAAGGAGGGATGAGAGCCTGCATGTACTTATTAGGAAAAACAGCTAATTTATAAAAAGTAAATGAATCCTTAGACACTATTGGAAATTTAAGAACAATTATAATCTTTTTTCCATTAAAATAATATCCTGGTTTTATTATATCGTAATATTGTCTTAATTCTAACTCTAAAATTCTATCCTTACCATATATAGTATTTAATTTTATTAATATATCCTTTAACACATTTGAACTTAACATAGAATGATGTGTTGAGGACGTACGAATGAAAGCTAATGTATTTTCAATTCTAACCAATTCTTGCAATATATCATCTACATTTTCTGTCATTATGCTAAGGATCTGGGCAAATTTAGCATATTTTATCAAACGGGATATTTTATAGTCTTGTTGCGTCATAAAAAATAATAAAGTAGAATTTATCTTTACCTGATTTTCGACAATTTTGGATATAAGTTCAGAATGACGTTTCATCCATTCTTTGCTTATACTAATATGACTATTGAATTCATTAACTATTTGATCCTGATTGTGTTCTAAATTTTTGATAACACTATCGTATCTTATCGCGTCTGTATAATCTAAATTACCAGTTATGCCTTTTATTACCGATCCTAGCCCATCAATGAGACCTCTTTTTACACGGCTTGGCTCAAGCGATTTAAGCTGTTCTAAAACTTGCACTAATTTAGAAGAAAGGTGCTCAATTTGATTTTCGTACAAACTTAAAGCTTCACTGTCTAGAGTCTTTTTATAGTGTATAAGTTGGTCCTGTAATGTCCTTAATTTAATGTCAATGTCATTAAGTTCTATGTATTCTAAAAACGTATGATAGTGCGTCAAAAGTCTCGCTTGTCCAAGTTTAAACGGCAGTAGTCCTGGTCCATTTCCTAAGTCGTCAAGTTTTATCTCCTGTGTCATTACTACGGGGATCGTGAGAAGCATCAGTATCCTGTAACAATTTGGCGGTCTTAGGCACACGTTTAACTATAATAGTTAGATATTTTTCGGACTCAACTGTAAAAGTATCTATGTGAACAATTTCGAAAGGCTTTGTAGCTGGTGGAACAACCTTGAATTGCTGTTTAATGGGTTTCCTGTCATATTTTACCTGACCGCATATACTACATTCGTTAATAAATTTAGTAATTTCATCCTTCATTTTAGGCCAAAAATAACGTTTAGAAAGAGCTAAGTAACATTCGTTTATCCCTCGGTGGTTTGTTTTACCATCGTGGTACTTTCTAATCAAATCCTGCTGGTTTAAGTAGTCACTGACGTTTTCTATCTCGGATTTGGCTATCACAAGCTTGTATGACGAACTTTTGAACTTTTCCTGTATAATGGGAACAATATCGAACATACAGTCATATGGTTCTATTAACATCGCGGTTTTAATTTTTGGACTAACAAATTCTTTAATCATATCGACTATATCTTCCTCAAGGTAAGGTTGACGTAGTTGGAGAGAAATACGCGTGTGATTTTCAAAAGGCTTAGTTACTTTAGGCTTACGTTTAATATCGCCTACTACCGTAATGAATAATTGCCTGTGAAATTTATTTAATGGTTCGTCCGTAATTGGTACCTCAAGTATAGGATTTTCTCTACTAGTATGTGCTGTTTCCGTGGATGAGCCTAGCGATATATGGTCACCTGATGGTGAATAAGCCGTTTCGGTTGAAGACCTCATTGCGTTCTGATTACGTCTAGGTGATCTAAGATGAACTGTCTCTGTGGATGAGCTATTTGAAATATTATCTACTGATGTGTTAACTAATACGGAACTAATTTCTTCGTTATGAATTTCAACGCGAGATAACGCATCTGCGTTTGTGTTAGCTTTTCCCTTTTTATAAATTACCGAAAAATCATATTCACTAAGCTTAAGTTTCCACCGCGTTAGTCTTGCGTTCGGTTCTTTCATACTCATAACCCACTGTAATGGCTTATGATCTGTAACGATTTTGAATTTACGGCCAAATAAATAAGGGCGAAAGTACTTTGTTGCCCAGACTATAGCTAAAAGCTCTTTTTCTATAGTACTATAATTTAATTCACTGTCATTAAGTGTTCTAGATGCGTAACAGATAGGCTTATCAGAACCAATAGGACCTTGCGATAAGATAGCTCCTAAAGCAAAATTTGAAGCGTCCGTTGTTAAAATGAAATCTTTACTAAAATCTGGATACTGTAAAATCGGATCATTAGTTAAGAGAGACTTACATTTCGTAAAACAATTTATGTAATCAGTATCTAAAATTATCTTCTTGCCCTTTTTCAAACACTGCGTTAGAGGTTTTGTGATACGAGCGAAATCGGGTACAAATTTTCTATAATAGCCTAATAAACCGAGAAATTGCTTAATTTGCTTAGGCGTTTTAGGTATAGGATACTTTTCTATTGCTGAAATTTTGTCCGGATTAGGCTTAATTCCGTCCTTAGAAATAACATGGCCTAAATACGATGTCTCTAATTTTAAAAATTCTGACTTGTCCATTTGGATTTTAAAATTTGATTCTCTCAATTTTGCAAAAACCTTTTCCAAATTATTCATGTGCTCTTGCAATGACGTACTAAAAACAATGATATCGTCGAGATAAACTAGGCAAATCGTGTTCTGTAGGTCTTTGAGAACATTGTCCATCACTCTCTGAAAAGTTGATGGAGAATTTTTTAAGCCCATGGGCATACGTAAAAATTCGTAGTGCCCATGCTCGACATTGAACCCTGTCTTGTGGACGTCATCAGGGTGCATTTCCACCTGATAGAATCCAGTAGCTAAATCTAAGGTGGTGAAATATTGGCAATTTCCTAGCTTATGGAGGACGTCATTTATATTGGGGATGGGATATTTATCATCTACTGTCTTTTCATTAACCTTTCTGAAGTCTACAACAAGCCGCCACTTAGTTTTACCTGAAGCGTCTGCTTTTTTTGGGACCACCCATATAGGCGAGCTCCATGCAGATGCAGAAGGTCTAATGATACCTTGTTCTAACATATTTTTTATTTGGCTTTTGACTTCTTCTCTATGAATAAATGGGTATCTGTAACTACGAGTGTGAACGGGTACCTCATCCGTTGTCCTAATTTTATGTTTAATCTTATTAGTGAACGTGAGAGGCTCTCCCTCAATGTAAAATACGTCCGCGTACCTAGCACATAATTTCTCTAAATTAATACGTTCCTCCGGATTTAAATGATCGGTTCTAAGTTTGGATAAAACTTTATCTGCGCGACGCGTAACTTTATCATTGCCAAAAACTTCCGCAGTAAAAATTTCGCAGTTAATTGGTCTATCTAACGAAAAAATAACATCATGCGGAGATGGGTTGTGCACTTCTAGAAAACCTCTATTTTCCACTACTGAAGTTAGACATTGGGGTATCACGCAGCTGCCTACAGCCTGTTCGGAAATTATGACGTCACCATTTTCGCAATTAATGGGAATTTTAACCAATTTTGACGAACCGGCAGGTATGACGTCTTCATAGAAATTAACGTTACACGAGTTATACATGAGGATAGGGTTTCGAGCATAACGCGTAATTAAAACTCTGTCCTTCAAATCAATTTTTGCGCCCCAAAATTCTAACAAATCTAATCCTATAAGCCCATCAAAGAATTCATGAAATTTATATATAAAAAGTTTTATATTTTCGCTATCCCTAAATTCTGAAAAGCACGGTATAGTTACTGAATAATTATTGCGAGTTGTCGCGTGAACGTTCGTCACTTCAAAGGGATCGTAATCTAATTTTACATGTGCAAAAAATAATTGAACTGCTTCCGGACTTATAAACGACTGATTAGTACCAGTATCTATTAATAATTTTAAAGGTGGATCTGAAATTTGTATGAAGGGAAGCTGCCTTTGCGTTTGAATGTTAAGCTCTATCTTGGCTTTTTTAAAAGGCACTTTTTCGTAAAATTTTCATTATCACCGCTAGAGGGCTCTAACTCAGGTGTCACTACTTGGGATAAGTCGCAATGCTGTTCTTCAATATAGTTACAGTCAAGGTTAGATGAGTCATAGTCATTATAATCGTTAAAGTATTGTTCAGAGTCATAGTAACAGTTATTGTCATAATTATTAAAATCATTATCAAAGTAGTAACTTTCATGAGGTATTTGGGATTCATGCATATGCATCTCCCTATTCCTAAAATTATGCGCAATTTGAGAAGATGGAATCTCTTTAGTTACATAATGACTAACACCGCTCATTGGTTTCGGACCTTGATTTTGATTAAATTTTGGTTGTAGCCTAAAAACGTTACTTTGCGGATTATAGTTCGGTGGTAAAGCGCGGAACATCTGTTGTGTTCGCGTCGGCTGCCTATTGAAATTATTAAATTGCGGCCGACCTTGAACAGGTTGATGCGTACTAGGTCTAGGCATCGGTGCAAATTGTTCGGAATTTCTTGGAACATGTGTATTATTGAATGAAAATTGGGGCCCCAAAGGCATGGGCCCTAAATTAAATTCGTTTTTATCTAATTTTTGAATACTATTCCTATTTTGCAGGTATGTCGCGTTAAGTTCCTCTTGCACGTATTCGAGGGCCTTTTCCATCGTTTCGGGCCTCATACACCGAATTCGTGACCCTAGAGGTTCTTTCAAACCGCGAACATAAGCCTGAAGGGCTACTTTTTTATAGAGCGTACGTTTCGCTTCGATTGTACTTTCGATCACTTCGTGAAGCGAAACGTAAGTCATGATTGTACTAAGAAGTTGCTGGCACCTTTCGTAATATTCCTGCGGGGTTGAGGACCCCTGTGAAGCCATAGACAAGTCATTGTACAAAGAGATTTCATCTCTTTGGTCTGAAAAATTATTAATTAAAGCCGACCTTATACCGGCCCAATTTTCGGGAATTCCGTTCGAATTCATAAACCGAGAGGCAGAACCGGTAATTTTATTTAAAATTCCGTTTATTAAGCATAAATTTGATAATTCACAACCCGGCCCTGTACTAACATATTGGTTAACTATTAGATCGCAAATTTTTATAAATCTAGTTAAAACATTCGGATTCCCGTCGAATTCGGGAACCGGGCGTAAGGCCTTAAATATAACGTCAGGGTCATGTACAGCCATCTCTTCAAAAATACTTTCTAAGCTACCTAAATTCCTACGATTATTATCTAGATACGACCTACGAGATAACCTACTCGATGCAGGCTCCCGGGAAAATAATTCTCTCGGATGGAAAATTTTGGAAATATAAAAAATATCAAAAAGGATTAAAACTAAAAGGATAAGTAACACAGATCTATTCTATGTACTTACATGAACATAATTCGGCTTCTTTCGGGATCAATGTTCGGATGTCGCCTCCAGGCCGCAGAAACCGTAGATTCTGGATCCTCGTAGCAATAGCGAAGGTCACTATCTATGCCACTTATTTTTGAGGATCCTACCGACTGCGCCAATTATGTTTCAGACAGCCGGAGGCCCCAAAAAAAACTCGAATTTACTTAAGAAATACTTTAATAATTATAATATGTACAATGGTCTTGCCCGATGCAAGTTCTTAATATGAATAATCATAAAGCTAATTGAATATAAAATGAAAACTTAAAATTACGTTGCGCCAATGGAATCTGCTACGTCCGCACAATACGTTCCCGTGAGAAGCGTCGACGCAGCAATGTCTTGGGGATCCGTTGGCGTAACTCGAGTGTCACCATAGTAATCGAAATAACAATGAATGACACAGTCGACCATTCTTATTATCACGTTTAACACAAATTTCAACCTTATTTCTATGAGTTTATGTTCAAAGTTATATCTATTGAAAATTGACAACCTCTGTTGTAGAAAAGCCGAATTTTTGCGTATTGGAGCAAAAATAAACAAAACGTCTCATATACATATATATATATAGGGATGTTATTCTAAAATAAACCGTAAATTCGTGCGTTAGGATACATATTAAAAAGCTTAATTTAATATTTAAGTTAGTTTTCACTAAAATCAAGCTGTCCAATAAAAGGCATAGTTTACTTGTGTGTACTGTTTAGCTATCGGTTTAAATGTGTTGATTTTGGCGACAGCGGTTTTCATACGAATTATGACATTATAGCACTTCTATGTGTCTTGTTATTTAGATTTCTATGATATATACGCTTTATTTGATATAGTTTAACTGAGAAAACATCCCTGTACCGTAGGAATTGTACAACTTCCAATCATTCCAATATCCCGAAAAATATTTTTCATTTTTCGGAATCATTACCACTGCGCCAACTGAGTCTCCAATTTAGATCGTACACATCTATTTCCGAGTGAAAAACAACGTGAGAGCGTAGTTTCTGAATTCTGAAAACTCACATCGAGAGTGAATTTCGTCACTCCAGTATAAATCTTAGGAATAAAATAAATATGGGCCATCAGTCAGCGGGGATTAGGCGGCTGTGCGCCGGATTAGCGGGGAAGCGCTCCGTCTGCGCCAGCTCTTGGAATTTCACTGTTTAACTACATTTTTATTACACTTTTAATGAAATCCAGTCAAATTATGACCTCAATTTTATACTTTATAATGGGCTAGATGATAAAATGTGACTTTATCAAGGAAAATATAGGTCTGAAGTAAACTCGAAGGATCCAGAAGTTTGCTTCGGTATTTGTTGTGTTATTGATCGCTCTATTTTCTTTAAAGCTAGTTAGTTGGTAACTTTGAAGATGTTTTAAGTTGAATTGGAATGTAAATAATTTATACTTTAACATATTATTAGTTAACATTATAATTAGAACAACTTTTCTGTGCTCCTTGTAGTTATAAAACTGATTGCAAATTACCTTACCGCTGCTTACAATGGGTCGCTTGCTGTTACCGATAATGAGGCCACCCTTTATTGTTTCGCTTCAGCTGCATTTCGTAAAATTGTGTTTTATTTGAAATAACTGGAATAATTTAAAATGCAAATTTTTGCACTCGTATACAGAAATAAATGAACATTTTTACAATAACATACATATTGTATAAGCTAGAGAAAATTCAACAATAAAATTAATTAAACACTCGGTAAATACGTATAAATGAAGAGCTCCAATATTTACATAACAGAGATTTCAGTGAGTTGTTTAAAATTCGGAAGATACTCGGATTTGGCTCATAATTTATGATGGGCATAACACCAGAGCGTTCCGGCGATACCAACAAATCTTGCATAACAATCAGTATTCAGTAATGTCGATGGTAAATGCAAAATATTTCGCATTAATTTAAATATTATTATGACACCCTTCAGTATTTCATTCCCACGCGGACTCCAGAGGAATACTTTAAAAAACAATCCGAGTACAATTGGAAGTTTGCGAAAGTTAGAGCTCCGAGAAAATCACGGCTCGCCAACTTTTTCTTTTATTGGTCAATTTGTTGGGAGATATTTCGATTCTCTTGTTATATTGAGACGTGGAGATGAACGAGTTGCCGCTGCAAGTTAAGTGGATATTTCCACTGCTTTAGAAGTGAGCCACTCTATTAGACTAGGGGATATTCCAAGGATAAGGATTTGTTCCCTCGTGAAGTGACAGTGTCCTCATGGAATCAATTGTTTTGCATGATAAAAGAGGGCGGCTAATTTTTACTTAAAATTATACGAGCGAAGATACACTATTTAGTATAAAATAAAGTCGATTTTTCTTTCTCTATATTCCTATATAAGCTTAAATCTTTAAAAACTAGGCAACGAATTAATGCTTTTTTTTTTTTTTAATAGAGAGAGTGGTTCTAATTTGGTAGGTTTCGTCCTACCAAGCTATTTTATTGCAATCTGATTTCTATTCAAAAGTAATAAGAATATAATATTATAAATTCTATTTTTCATTACTGGAACAAGCTCAGATAAATAACTGGCTAAAAATAATTGTTAAAAGTTCGAAAGGAAGTCTTAAGGAAAAAATATTTATGTCGCTTCTGAACGCAAGGGCTTATGAGATCAGCTTTGTTATATTTAGCCTGTCCTTAGGTGGATCTACTAGTAAATATGTGTAGGTGCTTAGTTGTATGGGTTTTTATTTGACTTAGTGCTAATAATGTTTTGTCTATTTTATTTATATGTCGAAATCTGTGTGATATGTAGTAAAATTAGAATTTTCATTATGAACTATTTATAAATGTGCCCTGTTGTATATTCAAATAAGTTTTTATAAAATAAATACTAGGTAAAAGTTGCTGACGCGGAACTCAACTCTATCAAAATTACACGGAAAAATTCAATTATGCTGCTGCTGATCATTCGGACTGTAATAAATATTTGTATTAAAAAGCGATTATTTTTTCTCGTAACCCAAAGTAATACGATTCAGATACCAAGAAAAATCATAAAAATATTTATATACTGGATATACTGATTTACCTTACAGATAGTAGATACTCAAAAATATGAAAATGAAAATAAAATTGCAGATTGTATAAATATGAACCTTAATGAAAAAGCACTTCAACCACACAACTGATATCACAAAGCATAACCAATAAATGAATACTAATACAATCACATCGTTACATAAGTACAGCAAATAAAGCCATTGCGAACAACAACAAACGCAAGTTTTATTTTCCCGGGGCATCCCGCAGTCACTTGTCGCGCGCACTCCGCATTACAATGTACAAGCTTTAATACTTATTGCTTATCTACTAAAACTAACTGAGAAATCTTTTCCATTCGTTGCGATAAATCCTTTGTAATTGTTTTTCCTATTTGTTTCGGAGCGGTGCAATGAACTTCGCGATCAAAACGGTAATGGGGCGGAAACCTATGATCGTACTGAAGTGAGATATTGCTTTTGGGAACATCACTACATAGTATAAAACAAAGTCGCTTTCTCTGTCCCTATGTCCCTATTTCCCTATGTCCCTTTGTACGCTTAAATCTTTGAAACTACGCAACGGATTTTGATGCGGTTTCTTTTAATAGATAGAGTGATTCAAGAGGAAGGTTTATATGTATAATAACATACATTAAACAGTGGAGAAGTACTGTTATTTTTGAGGTTTCTAATGTGATGTCGTAAAAAATTACATTTTTTCCGCTTATATTGCAAACGCAGGCTGAACCCTACGAGTTTTATCAAAATAATGTACTAAGTATTATACACATTGAAAAGGTCTACAGAAAAGTCCGCGATGGTATATGTCTATCTCTTATGGATAACCCACAATAACTTTTTTTTGTCATTTACTTTTTACGACAAATAATGGCTAAGTTTCGAAGCGATTTTAACCAATACAGCATTAATCCTTAACCAATTAAATACCTTGAATACATTGTTCATTTAATATAGATCTATATGGCCCTTTACACCGTATGATTTAAGTGAATATTTTCGAAGATAATACAGATTTAAAAATTGCGGGACGTAGCGTTTGCGGCGGTACCGGCCGGCCGCCCGGCTATATATTTTATACCCGTGCGAAGCCGGAGCGGGCCGCTATGTTTTTATATACAACGTTCACAGTTTTTCTGTAGTGTATTTAGTATCAGCATTGCACCCGTGCGAAGCCGGGGCGAGTCGCTAGTATTATTATAAATACAGACCTTACTATGATATGAGATCTTGTAGTTGTTTGAAATTACAAAACGAAAAGTTAACTGCCTTTTGATGTTTTGATCGCCTTTTTACACATTCATTTGCAATAGGTTTTGAATTTACTAATTGGTTAAAAGCAATATAAATTTAATTGCTAAAATGTATTAATTTGGTGAAATTGGATTGATATCTATTGAAATTATGCTGCTTTTCAACCAATTAGTAAATATTAAAAGCAGGATAATTAACAAACGCGGCTTACTGTATTGGATGATAACAACAGAATATGTTTAATCTATATATACCTGTATAAAAATGTGTGTTTAACTGTATGGCATTTAAAGTGTGCATTTTATCTGTTTCAGTTTTGACAGGGCACCACAAGCCAAGCCGGGGTTCATATTATTGTTAACACAGCTTGTCAACTGAGATTTTAAATCATAGGTACAGGTAAATTAGCTTGGAGAAATTTTTGCATATGTAGTGGTGTGTATATTACTCAGATCTTAGAGCGCGTTTCCACTATATCGTTCTGGCCTATACAAAAATGTTTCGATATCCTAACATTACTATTTAATTTTATACTTATTCCTAGCAACACTTTTGTTTTCAATAAAAACAAGTTTTTATTTGAAAGAAAATGGTTTTGACTTTATAAAAAAAAATATATCATTCAATTTCACGTCCTTGAGCAAACGACAAGGCGACTACCGTGAAACAATAAAATATCGTGTCCATAATAATTTGTTTCATAATTAATATTTGACCATAATAATTACGAAACAAAACAAATAAATAAATCGTCACTTGATAGTGGAAAGTGGAAACACGCACAAAACCAGAATAAACCAGTTTACGCTGTCCGCAGGTGCCACGTGCAGTCGTTTGGTACCGTTAGAACATAAAGCACACATTTAATTCAAAAATTATAATTATTACGTAGTTTAATTGTTAAATTTTGTATTTGTTGATTGTTGTTATTATTTGTTATTATTGTTATAATATTTGTTGAAGTGTTTAATTTGTGTGTAAGTGTTGTAACTTTATATTGTTAATTCAAAATGGCTCCAGTGTTAAAACATGGTCGAGGCAAGCCTTTGACTTCTCAAACTAAAGAATTAAACTTTACATGTCGTTTCTTTTTCAGGTTAGTAAATTTTTCATTTTAGTAACATTGTTAATGTAAAAGTTATACGTATGTTAAATGTGCAAATATTAAAATAAAGTCTCATCTTTTTCAGAGGAGAAACACATATAGTTTAATTAAATTTAATTTAATTTAATTTAATCCCTTATATATGTCGTGGCCATATCGTAGATTTGCTCATTTCATGATATGATCGATCATTTCGTGAAATGATCGCATTGCATGAAATGATCGAATGTCTATTGGCCACATCATGATGTGGTTTAGGCAGATCAATGATAAGAAATCGTTTCTCGATATGGCCAACTAAACGCGCGGTTTTTTCATGAAATGATCAAAATTATTTGATCATATCGTAAAATAGTTACATTAATTATTGGTAGAGGCGCTGCAAGCTCTGTGTTTATGTGATAACTGATAATATGGCGGCCGCTGGCGAAAATTTAATTATTCGCAGTTAAAAACTTCATAATTCGTTTAATAACAATATGAAGAAAGTCATAGCAAAGAATTTACGACGAAGAGGTTCGAGTACTATGGAAAATGTGGATATCTTATATGTATTGAAGAAAAAATGCGTCTTAAATAAAAGGATTTAAGACGCATTTTTTCTTTTAGGATATATATTTATATATCCTACTATATTATTATGATTGTTTGTTTTTTAAAAAGCGATCCGCTTCTGGCACTCGCCGGCCGCTACCGCGGCACGCTCGCTTTGCTCGCTCGGCTCGTGCGTTGTTTATCAAAGTCTAACCTAACCTAACCTAACTGTTTTCTATTGCAAAAACCATTCGCTTCTGGCATTCGCCGGCCGCTGCCGCGGCACTAACTTAAATGACACTAAACAAGTTCTTAGAATATTCTGAATTTTTTTAATATTTTATGGACTCTCTATATTTTATACGATCTGGCCAAATGTGGATGATCAAATCGTGAAACGTTGACGATTTAACGATCTGATCAAACTATGTTGGCCATTTCCTGAAATGCGACCATTTCGTGAAATGATCAATCATATCATGAAATGAGAAAATCTACGATATGGCCACGACATATTATATATAAAATAAAAACTAAAAATAAAATGTTGTTTTATTTTATTTGCTGACCATACACTACTACAAACGCAAAAATTTCTCCAAGCTAATTTACCTGTAGATGACTGCAATATTTCAGGATATATAAAGTTTTCTGTCCAAAACTTCGCGGAATTTGCCTTTTGAACTGAAAATTTTGTTTTCAACCTAGTCCGGTGCACAATAACATTTGTAAATGTAGACGCTGAATATGAACTCCAGTCTCGAACTGTAGGTAACGTTCAAACTTGCAGGAAACTTGGCCGTGACGTGGCTCCATTGACTCCTGCAGTGCCCACCGCCCACCGGTCCGCTTCATTTGAGTTCGTGACGCGTTTGAGAGTAGTAGTGAGTAGTCGTGTTGGCGAACCCGCAAATCAGTGGTACCCCATCTTAAAAAAAAAAAAAAAAAAAAAAAAAAAAAAAAAAAAAAAAAAAAAGTTTGGACTCTTTTCCCACTAAAGCGGCCACGCTGAGTCGATAGCACTCACTCCCGAAGCGATAGGATGCATGGTTTTGGAGATGTGCAGATCGATTAACTCTTATCTAATTGATATCCGGTGGCCTTATCTATCAACACCGTTCCAACTCGGCGTTCTTATCTATTACTCATTGTGCACCTCGCTTATCACTGCTTTTGTATTAAACTTCTTTGCTATGACCTACCTCGCTATTCTAACCAAACGATGTATTATTATATTCAAGAAAAAATACGTCTAAAATACTATAACAATATTTATATATTATCGTACTATATCATTATAATTGTTGCTTTTTTAAAAAGCGATTCGCTTCTGGCGTTGTTTATCAAAATCTAACCTAACCTAACCTAACCTAATTATTTTTCCAGGTAATCTGATGTATCGAACTTTGTTACGAGCTACCTCGCTATTTTGAATCATCAATAAAACACATTCATTTTACTGCCATTTTTTATTTCCAAAATGTTGTTGCTTATTATCTACTGGTTTGTGTATTTGGCGACCATTTATCCATTTTGCTATATAAAAATAATTATTGATGAACATTTGAATTGTAGCCTTATCTACTTATAAAATAAGAGCGAAACATCTCATCCACTAAAATATCGTTGTACAGTGTGTTCCCTGTAAATATGCTCGTAAAACTATGCATTGAATATCCCTGAAACTTATATAGCAAATACATTAAGCAATATTCACCACAAACTGAAGTCCAATCATTCTGAATCCTATCAACATTCCAGTCCCATCTCTTACAATTCCTTTTCAAAAACTGGAGATGATATCGCTCAGGTGTTCGTCCATATGAATCAAAATATTGACCGATGCCATTCGTATCGATATGTACAGCTACCCAGTGTGAACCTGGTTTATCATCCGCATCCAAATTGCATATTATATACGTTGGTACATGGGTATACATAGGCAGTCTATTAGCAGCATAAACATTATTTTCTAGACTGGGATGAATCTTTTTCATATGTTTTTGTAATTCTAGTGTATCCATGATAGTACTGTTATTAGCAGATTATTACAGTACCAATCTATTCAATGGTTGTCATAGGAATGTTCAATTATAGTGTTTTGTATAAGATTAAATAGGAAGTTTGTAATGAAATAAAAAAATAGTAAATTTCATACAATTTGTTTTATTTAATTTTATAATGTTTCCTTTAGTTACATATACACAAAATGCATTAAGCATAACACATAAATCTAAAATATAACACACATTATAACCTTAACTACTATAGTCTACAGTAACATTTCTATTTTTATCTATTTCAATAATATTATCAAACTCAGCATAAACAATACAGTTAATTGTTTGTGTTAGTGAGGATTCAAATCGTACTTCTAATCTTACACTACCATGCTTTATGAGATTCCAATGAGCTGATGAGTTAGCTGATAAATCAGGAGTTAAATCAAATGCTAAAAGACAGTAGCCTTTGGCATACTGTTCACGAGAGATTGCATTTCCTTCATTAAGAAAGTGAATACCAGTCCCCGAGAATAGAGTATGATATGCCGATGTGAATATATTATTATTAAAAGATGGTTGCAAAGCTTTTGAAGGTATTTGTTGACCATCAATATATAACAGATCATTTATTTTTAGTAATATAATATATATATTAAATTTTTACATCAACATTTTCATTTTTTATTTCATCCCTTTAAACTCTAGACGTGCGAAATGTTTCACTTTATCCATCCGTTTACTGCTATTGTGGCCGGACCAAGTGGATGTGGGAAGTCAAATTTTGTAACAAATTTCATAAAATCAGTTAAAGAAATATGTAATTGTGATTTTAATCATATCACATGGTGCTTTGATGAAATGCAACCTTTATATAATTTACCAAATGTTAACTATCATCAAGGAATTCCAAATCTTAATATGTTCGATGGTGAAAACCCACACCTTATTATTATTGATGATCTAATGAGAGAGTCTGATGGAAGAATTGTGGATATATTTACAAAAGGTAGTCATCACCGGAATCTTAGTGTATTTTATTTAACACAAAATTTATTTCATCAAGGTAAAGGTCAAAGAGACATTTCTTTAAACTCAAGTTATATAATTTATTTTAAAAACCCTCGAGATAAAACTCAAATAAGATATTTAGCACGACAAGTGTCACCAGATAACACAAAATTCATTGAAGACGCCTACAGGGATGCAACTTTAGAAGCACATGGATATTTAATGGTAGATTTAAAACAGAATACAAATGATTTTTGTCGTATCAAGACAAATGTATTCCCATTTAATGGTCACTGTACAGTCTACGTCCCCACGAAAGAGTTTAAATACACCAAGAATCAAACAATTCAAATCATTTCTAAATGATGCATCGTCGAGTCACAACGCATAAACATTTGCTAAATGCTTTGCATACGCTTAAACCAAAACATCAAAGAGCATTACTTAAAACGTGTGATGCAAAAGAAATAAATTGTATTTGTGAATGTATTCATAACGTTTTACAAGGAAAGATACCACTTAAAGATCAAGATAAACAAAAATTGAATAAACACAAAAATATACTCCGTAAACTGGTGCGTAAGTGTAAACATAAACTAAGAAAAAATATTATTATACAAAAAGGAGGGACTTTCTTACCAATAATATTAGGTGCAATATTGAGTGGATTAGTAAGTGGGCTAGCCAGTTAATATGGAAAATGCTAAGAAAATGATACTTATTGAACCTGGATTGATTGAAAAATTAAAACAAGAAAATAAGGATACAAGTAATTTGTCTCGATTAGATATTGAAATGCAAAATATTATGAATAGTAAGACGGAAGACCGAAAGAAGTGGATGTTATATTTGCAAACACTACAAAGATACCTTCACTTTACCGAAGAGGATCGTCAACCACTCAGATTACCAATTTATTCTGTTACATCTAATGAATATTCAAATGAGTCTAAAATTGGTTTTAAAAATAAAGATAGAGATCTAAAAAGTTCAGTTGATGCTGAATCTTTGTTGGAGGAGAAAGGTTCCATTAAAAGTATAGAAAGTGAGGCAAATCCACTGTATTCACCAACACAAATACTCAGTTTAATACCAAAAACTTATAATAAAAAAGGTGAGTCATTATTAAACTTAATTGGAACAAGTAAAAGTAAAATACGTTGGGATAATGAAGGCACAGTCATAATTGATAATGAAAAAATTCCAGGAAGTAATATTGTTGATTGAATAAATGATTCACTTAGACCCTTAAATAAAAGTGATCCGATAGGGTGGGATAGATTTGCTAAAGCATTGAAAGATATTAAAGTACCACTTACTTATATTGGAAATCCAAAGAGATGTGAGTTTATTAACCAACTTCAAGCGAAAGATCTGAACAAAACCTCTGAGATTGAAGTTCAAGAATTTTCTACACCGAGCAGTGGAGATAAAAGATAAAAAAAATAATAACTAAAATACGTAAAAAGATCGATTGGGAAAAATGGACCCCGTACTAGAAGAAATTAACAGGATTTATTATGATCCATCTAACCCCGCTGGTTTTGGCAGTATTGATAAATTATCAAAAGCTATGAAGGGTAAAATGGATAAAAAGCAAGTAAAGGAATGGTTACAATCACAAGAAACATATACATTACATAAACCCATTCGGAAAAAATTCCCGCGTAATAGGTACATTCTATCAAATATTAATGAGCTGTGGCAAGCTGATTTAAGTGATATGCGAACTTATTCTCAATATAATGATGGTTTCAACTACATACTTTGTGTTATTGATGTATTTAGTAAATATGCTTTTGCAAGACCAATGAAAAAGAAAAACTCAGAAACAACTAAAGAATGTTTTGAAAGTATATTTACTGAAAGTAATTCAACCCCTACTCACATACAATCTGATAAAGGTACAGAATTTGTTTCAAAAGATGTACAAAAATACTTTAAATCCAAAAAGATAAATTACTATACCACTAACAATCCTGATATTAAGGCTAGTATTGTTGAACGATTTCAAAGAACTCTAAAAATGAAAATGTGGCGTTATTTCACTCATAATAATACCTATAGATATATAGATGTTTTACAAGATTTAATATACTCTTATAATCACAGCATTCACTCGAGTATTAAGATGTGCCCATGTGATGTAAGTTCCAACAATATTATGACAGTTTGGACTAATCTTTATGATAGAGGGTCAAACAAACTTTCTTTAGAAAATTCAAAACCAAATTTCAACGTGGGTGATTATGTTCGAATAACTAAATATAAACATGTTTTCCAAAAAGGATATGAATCAAATTGGAGTGATGAAATATTTATTATATCTTCAATAATTGATAGATCTCCATGGGTTGTTTATACAATTACAGATTTACAAAATGAACCAATAGTTGGTACTTTTTATGAAAGAGAATTACAGAAGGTCACTTACAACCCCACCTCACAATATAAAATAGATAAAATAATTGGTACTCGTTATTCAGGCAACAGAAAAGAAGTATTAGTGAAGTGGAAAGGTTATCCAGATAAATTTAACAGTTGGATTTTAGCTTCTAGTTTAAAAGAAATATGAATAAAGAAAGTTTTTATTTAACTTTGCTCAGCAATAGTTCAATGGAATACTTTCCTGATAACAAGACCACAAATTTTTCAACAAAATTACCAAAAGCTATGAAATTAGAAGGTGAATGGTTGGTTGGAGTTGTCGAGTTTCAATATCCATGCACAATGTTTACTGTTCAAGATCATGAAAATGTTGTATACATCACAAAAACCATGTTAATTCCTAATGAAGATAAACCATCAACAGTGTACTACAAAAAACATATTCCCGCTACCAACTACGATGACGTTGAACATATTTTGAGAGCGTTAAATGGTATCGGAGAGAACTTGAAATTTCGTTATGATGAAATAACAAAATTTGTGTCTGTTTCTGTTTTGGATAAAAATATAACATCCGTAACATTATCACCCAAATTAAGTTTACAACTAGGTTATGAACCAAATACAAATCTCCTAGACAGAAATTTTGGGAAGTGTCCTGCTAATTTACATTTAGGGTTACCATCTCAACTATTTCTATATTGCGACATTATCGATCCTCAGATTGTGGGTGATGTTATGACTCCGCTATTAAGAGTCATTTCATTAGATCCTTCAAAATACATTTATGGTGCGTATAAAATGCACGTTTTCTCTCCACCTCACTACTTACCTGTTATGCGAAGAGAGTTCGATACGCTGGAAATGGATATAAGATCGAGCGCAGGACAAAAAATACCATTCCAGTTTGGGACCGTGTGTATTAAACTACATTTCCGCAAATTATAATAATGTATTCTCCTCATGATCATCATAAATGTCCATATGAAAATTATTATTCACATCAAGCTGGATCAGGAGTTGGAGTAATTTATAAGGGTTCACCATACCAACGCGGTCATGGTATTGGGAGCTTCTTAGGAGGGTTATTTAGATCAGTTTTACCTTTACTTTCAAGTGGTGCTCGAGTGGTTGGTAAGGAGGCATTAAACGCTGGAGTAGGACTTTTATCGGATATGATTCAAGCCCGTCCTATGGAAGCCTCAATAAAAGATCGTCTAAAGCAAGTTAGTACGAACTTAAAACGAAAGGCTGATAACAAAATTGATCGATTAAATATGACAGGATCTGGGTATATAACTAAAAGAAAACGATTGGGCTTGTTCATTCCACCACTAACAGCTAAAGTGAAAGCTACGAAAAAACTTGGTCTAAAACCAAAAAACATCAAAGATATATTTTCAAATTAAGTATGTCTTTCCTTCATAATCATTCTTGTGAGTGCGTTAAGTCAGAATTAGATTTGTTTGCATTACCGTCCACACAAACAAGCATTGAAAATGGATTGTGGATTCACTATAAACCAATTTCATCTCTTGCTGATGATGGACCTATCGAGTTTCAAGTTCCTGGAACAGGCGATGACTACATAGATTTGTCTCATACATTACTCCACATAAAGGCAAAAGTATTAAATCAAGATTCAACAAACTTGTTATCAGCTACAGTAGTAGCACCTGTAAATAATTGGTTGCATTCACTTTTTAGTCAACTCGATGTTTATTTAAACCAAAAACTTGTATCACCACCTAATAATACCTATGCCTATCGAGCATACATGGAAACCCTTTTAAACTATGCTCCTGCTGCTAAACAATCTCATCTTACTTGTAGTCTTTGGTATGATGATACAGCAGGCAAAATGGATTCCACAGATGGTAAAAACACAGGATTTGCTAAAAGACAGGAATTAGTTAATGAAAGCCGGGAAATAGAAATGATTGGTCATCTTCATGGTGACATTTTCAATCAAGATAAATTTTTAATTAATGGTGTTGAAATGAGTGTAAAATTAGTTCGGTCAAGAGAGAGTTTTAATTTAATTGCTGGGTCAAATGATGAAAAGTTTAAAGTTTGTATTACGGATGCAACTCTTATTGTTCGAAGAGCACGAATTAATCCAAGTGTATTACTCGCACATCAGAAAGTTTTAGCTTCTACAACTGCTAAATATCCTATTACTCGTGCTGAAGTTAAAGTTTTAACAATTCCATCAGGTGTTCAAGGAAAAACTCTTGATAATATATTCTTGGGACAGGTACCCAAAAGATGTATTATTGGATTTGTGAACAATTCCGCATTTAATGGTTCACTTACTAAAAATCCATTTAACTTTGAAAACTATGGTATTAACTCTTTCAGCTTATATATTGATGGTCAACAAATACCTTCAAAAGCTTTGCAACCATCTTTTAATAATAATATATTCACATCGGCATATCATACTCTATTCTCGGGGACTGGTATTCACTTTCTTAATGAAGGAAATGCAATCTCTCGTGAACAGTATGCCAAAGGCTACTGTCTTTTAGCATTTGATTTAACTCCTGATTTATCAGCTAACTCATCAGCTCATTGGAATCTCATAAAGCATGGTAGTGTAAGATTAGAAGTACGATTTGAATCCTCACTAACACAAACAATTAACTGTATTGTTTATGCTGAGTTTGATAATATTATTGAAATAGATAAAAATAGAAATGTTACTGTAGACTATAGTAGTTAAGGTTATAATGTGTGTTATATTTTAGATTTATGTGTTATGCTTAATGCATTTTGTGTATATGTAACTAAAGGAAACATTATAAAATTAAATAAAACAAATTGTATGAAATTTACTATTTTTTTATTTCATTACAAACTTCCTATTTAATCTTATACAAAACACTATAATTGAACATTCCTATGACAACCATTGAATAGATTGGTACTGTAATAATCTGCTAATAACAGTACTATCATGGATACACTAGAATTACAAAAACATATGAAAAAGATTCATCCCAGTCTAGAAAATAATGTTTATGCTGCTAATAGACTGCCTATGTATACCCATGTACCAACGTATATAATATGCAATTTGGATGCGGATGATAAACCAGGTTCACACTGGGTAGCTGTACATATCGATACGAATGGCATCGGTCAATATTTTGATTCATATGGACGAACACCTGAGCGATATCATCTCCAGTTTTTGAAAAGGAATTGTAAGAGATGGGACTGGAATGTTGATAGGATTCAGAATGATTGGACTTCAGTTTGTGGTGAATATTGCTTAATGTATTTGCTATATAAGTTTCAGGGATATTCAATGCATAGTTTTACGAGCATATTTACAGGGAACACACTGTACAACGATATTTTAGTGGATGAGATGTTTCGCTCTTATTTTATAAGTAGATAAGGCTACAATTCAAATGTTCATCAATAATTATTTTTATATAGCAAAATGGTCGCCAAATACACAAACCAGTAGATAATAAGCAACAACATTTTGGAAATAAAAAATGGCAGTAAAATGAATGTGTTTTATTGATGATTCAAAATAGCGAGGTAGCTCGTAACAAAGTTCGATACATCAGATTACCTGGAAAAATAATTAGGTTAGGTTAGGTTAGGTTAGATTTTGATAAACAACGCCAGAAGCGAATCGCTTTTTAAAAAAGCAACAATTATAATGATATAGTACGATAATATATAAATATTGTTATAGTATTTTAGACGTATTTTTTCTTGAATATAATAATACATCGTTTGGTTAGAATAGCGAGGTAGGTCATAGCAAAGAAGTTTAATACAAAAGCAGTGATAAGCGAGGTGCACAATGAGTAATAGATAAGAACGCCGAGTTGGGACGGTGTTGATAGATAAGGCCACCGGATATCAATTAGATAAGAGTTAATCGATCTGCACATCTCCGAAACCATGCATCCTATCGCTTCGGGAGTGAGTGCTATCGACTCAGCGTGGCCGCTTTAGTGGGAAAAGAGTCCAAACTTTTTTTTTTTTTTTTTTTTTTTTTTTTTTTTTTTTTTTTTTTAAGGTGGGGTACCACTGATTTGCGGGTTCGCGGCGAATCACTACTACTTTTGAGTAGCTTCTATTGAGTACTTGGCTCAACGTTCGTGTGGAGTTTAGTTTGGTGTAGGATAATCATTGTTTTCAGTTTTTATTGGAAGTTTCAAGGCACAAATACCGGCTGCAATATCGGGTGGAAAACACGAATGGTGTGTGAACTGTTGAAAGTAAAAAGAGAAATCAATGATGCAAATCAATTTATAAGTCATTTACTAACAAAATGGATCTCTGGCATCTAATTGTTTTAAATAAATAAATAAATAAAATGACATAGATAATCCACTTTCTATACGAATTCTGGGTGTGATGAATTAGGAATTAAGATAAATATATTTACGCTATTCAAAACATCCCACAAATGCGAATTTGTGCAGTTGTTATTACGTATAATAGCATTAAGTAACTTTACATCAATCCAAGTTTTAGCATTCATAATAACAGGTAATGAGGAAACGTTGTCTTTGCAAATGGGACATGGGAATTATGAGCATTTACATTTCTGTTGACGTTAATTAAATATACATTTCGGGGCATTTTTTAAAACTGGTGAACCTTTTTATTATTACTTATGAATAATATGAAATTCATTACATTTAAACCATGCTATCACCATTTATTACGTCATTTTTAAAACCATACAAAATATTACATAGAAAGCACATAATTCTCATGTATTTATAAAATTATCTCATACTTTCTAGAACCTGTCTTTCTTTATCTTTTTGTCAATTTAGCTTGAAGTTTGAAAAGTAGTTGAAGCTAGCAAGTCTTACAGCAGTCAGCAAGGTATCGCATGGCACACTTAGCTGGCACACTCACCTACTTTCTGACAAATAAAGATCAGCAGTTGCAACAATCCGACATAACCCACGGCCCCTTCCCCGGAGGCCGTGGGTATCTATGCAAGATTTCCCCACTTAAAAAAAAAAAAAACAGAAAAGGGACTCGCCGTTACATTAGCTGAAATTACATCATTCATTATGAGAATATCTTTAGGTGAATAGAATTGACGTGGTTTTATTAAAATGAGCAAATGCATTAGTGTTCTGCGATGAAACATTTATGAAAATAGGTACTATAATATATAAAAATATGCACCCTACGCTTTTACCCGCATTGCTCGACATTGGTATTAGCGTGATGATATAAAGCCGATTAATGGTCTATCTAACAATGAAATAATTTTTCAAATCGGACCTGTAGTTCCTGAGATAGCGCGTTCAAGTAAACAAACTCTTTAGCTTTATAATATTAGGATAGAATTGTATTTGTTTTTTTTTATTATTTGCCAAAATTAGTGAACAGATTTAAGATTACTTTTTATTATATAACACTTCAACGCTAATTTTTATAACTATGATTTGCAAACTTACCTTACAAACGCTACCTACCACAGTTGTAGCCTGTAGGCCTCACTAAGCAATCTATAGTCTATACATAATATAATCTTCTAATGCACTCTTTTGTGTACCCTTGAAAACATTGAATAGAGAGGCTGATTAATTGCATAAATTATGTAGATTGAGTTTTCTTTTATGGCCAGTAGTAACTTACCTAGTAAGGGTTTATGTGTATTGTATGCAGAAAACCTTTACTGTAAATTAAATGTATCTATTTTAGTATATGAATATAATAAATAATAATGAATACAGAATATATTATGCGTTTAGTAGTTTCACTTGCCTTTATGAGCAATAAAAACTTAGTTTATATGAAAGAAAGATAGAAATAATTTTCAATGATCAATTAACGATTTTATTTGCGATTTAGTGTTACAATTACGTAATATATGGTTTTAATACCATCATAGCCAAGGTAACAAAAGGAAAAAAAAAATATACCTAGGCTGAAAATTAAATTTTATCGGCAAATTATCCGTTAGGTACGTCCGAATGTGGCTTTCATCAAAATATAGCTATGTTGAATTTCATTCATTGAAATTTTAATAAAAAAATTAACCAAAAATCTTTTTATTAGTTCTCAAAATGACACGTCGATCATTTTAAATTGTTATAACTATGATAAAAGAGTGTTATAGTATGGTTATAGTAAACAAATTTTAAACTCATTCAGTTCGATTTAACAATCGCTACTTATTAAACTTTTTAATAAACAAGAATAATAAATTAAAAATCAAACAAAATCATTGATTTGATTACTATAATTAAATTAATTTCATTGTGAAGCAGCATTATTCTCTCGCTTATCATTCCCCGCAGCCCAGCATCACTCCTAGTAGTTATTTTATTCCACACATTTTTTGAAAAAGCAAGCAACAAAACGAGACTGTGGAACGGTAATAACTATTTATAAGACAAAGTGCACAGGCGTTTAGTTATTAGTATATGAAAAGTACAGGGCAAATATTGCTCACTTGACACAAATCTGTTTTGATATGGGAAGTTAAAATAGCTAACAGTGTTTATACTCATAACAATAATAGAGGTCAATTAAATTTACATTAACCCAGTTATCGAAGACGAGACGATTGTTTTCATTCCAACTTAACAATTATATTTGGTATATTCAAACCTGAAGCCAGTATGAGCAAACATTTCGCCATAAGATAACAAACTGTTACAACTTACAACGCTACACGGCGACCGGCGTCAAAGCTAAGCTGCCGCAATCCGGGCAGTAAAGCGCCGGCGGCGCTGCAGCCGCGTCCCGGCATTGACCCGCGCTGATCAAGCGACCAGATAATGCAGCGCTCCATTCATGGCGCAGCGCTTGAAGCGGTGAATGCGCCCTTGACATTTTTGTTCTATTGAAGTTTGGCGCGAAATTAACACGAAAATATTATGCTATTTGCCTTTCTTTGTGTACAGACTACAGTGCTTAACTTTATTTGTTAGTGACATTTAAACAAATTTGTTCGTTCGTTCGTTATATCATTTGAAATAAATGCAAAATGATAGGTCACATAATAATATTTTTGGCTTCATACAAAGTTACAGTCTCTACATTTTGCTAGGTATGCGTTAAGAATAAACAGCTCCTGTACCTAATAATTGTAAGCAGCGATAATTTAATACAATAAAGTATTATGTAAAGCACAAAAACATGAAATGCAGACATTATAATATTATGATAGTAAGGAATATTAATAATCCTAATTAATTAAAATTGTTTAAATTGAAAACGAATACGAATCACATTGGTACGTCCATAACACCCACTGAAAAGTTTTTTTCTCACAATCAATACTCTAATCACACATTAATATTTATTTATAAACGTAAGTTACCTCCAAACATGAATGTATGGTGCGAATCGAATCGGTTATATTTCCATCGAAAGGTTAGTTTGAACATCAAAGTAGTTGAAGTGAGTAATTGAATCAGCTTGTATTAATTAGATGGATAGACGAATTATCGCAATGAATGAAAGGGTTTCATTATGTATTTGTTATAACCGGTTGTATGAGGGAATTCGGTTGTATTGTAATAATGAGTATTTTGATTTCAATAGTTTTATTATTACGTTCAGTTTTTACTTATTTTACTACGTCTTATGTTAGAGGTAAAGTTTTAATGAAATAATGAAAAATAAACACAGATTGCGAATAGTGATGTTGATTTGAATGTTTATGTTGTTTTATGTAGTCATTTTGTAATAGGTCACGTCCCGGCCGCTGACTATACGCCGTTCGCATGGGAACGGAATGCGAGCGTAGCTTTGCTGTGTTAGTTTTAACTTTTAAGATTTCTTTAGAATAATTATTAATATATTTTATAATGATTCCTTAACTCCGGTCTGCATCGAGCAGACATGTGTGAAAAGTTTCATTTTAATTATTAAATGTAGTTTATCCACTCAATGGTCGGGCGCTCAAAACATCCTTACCCACTTAACGGTTCAACGCCTCCTGGCGGCAATTATTTTGACCTGCTCGAATGGTTCTATGCTCCCTGGAGGCAAGCACGCAGCTGTATTAAATATCCACTTTAAAATACACCAAACTCTTCCTGTCCCTGTCCAACTTATACAAATTGTAATCTACACATCCCATTCTAACTATATTCGAAGAATTATGGTCAAGGTCAATACAATTTTGTCGCGTTATGTTAGTTTGAAGTTCGTCGTAGTCTTGGGAGTCTTTTCATTTTCTGTCTTCAAATAAATAATATTTTTATATGAGATGTGGTATTTTATCCTAAAACAACATTGTAAAGTATAAAATAAATTTGAATCATATAAATGTTTGTGTATCAGTATTATCACATGTTTTAACAAGAAAATGGTGAAATATTTCTTTGCAACTTCAACTCATTATTTTTAATTGAATTTCAAATAAAAATACGATGTAAATAATACTGTCTTAATGGAAATTTCACTGGAATTACGAGTAATTCTTTTATTTTTTATAAGTGTTTGCCATTTTTGAGAAATCTTCATTACAAGCCGATTGCGCGCCCGCGAGCGGGAGTACGCACGAGAGGCCAAACCAATGACCACGTAAGGATGTTTTGAGCGCCCGACCGTTGAGTGTTGACCGTTGAGTGCCTCCTGGAGGCAATCGAACCGTTGAGTGGTTAAAAAATAAATCTGGTTTTCTTTTGGGGCCTCCGGCTGTGGGACATGTAATTAACATGTTGGAGTGATAGTATGGGTAATAATTTGTAAACAAGAAATACTTACTAAGTAAAAAGTTTAACAAAACACACTTGAATTAAATAAAGGAGCGAATAAGTATTTACTAATTTTGTATTAAAAGTGTTGATTAGTTTTTTCATTCGTCAGCAAATTAATTTCTCTAGTATTGAGTGACTTTTGATTTACATTATTAAATAAAGCGAATGAAAAGACTTATTTCTAAATGAAACGAGAAATTTCAAGATGAAGTCCTTAAGGCCTTAATTATAAGTCCTTTTATTGTGAATAGTTTTATTCGTCTAATACTTTATCGATAGAATAATGGCTTTTAATTTTGAAACAAAAAATCTTCAAAGTGAACAATGGTAGGAATATTGTATTTCTAAGTAAAACTGAAGATCTAGTCAATACAATAAAGTCTAGAAAGTTATTGGATAGCCTAGACTCGAATTTATTTTCATTGTACTCAAAATTACTCAATTTATAAGGAGCATGCAATTTACAAGATTTTAGGAAAGGAATATGATTGTTAATGTATAATACCTAGTGTGTATATAAAAATATCAGGATGAAGAAGGAAAAAGACTTTTATAATCATTCAAACTAGTGTTGATTAACTGATAAAAATTTCACAGGTCAATCATTAAAAAATGAGTTGTTTTTCTCGATAAATAAAAATAAAGCAGACACACACATTTACCAATAGGTAGGTATTTAGCTGTAAACAACATTTTGACGTCTTTCGAACTCCTTCCACACCGGAGTGTGACTTAGATCTCTCAAACAGGTAGCAAGTCCACAAACATGGTTAACCCAAGTTCACAGCAGGTAAGGAAATTACGTTATCTCTGTATATAAGCGTAGTTAGGATAATTAGAGGGCTCTGTGCAAACAATGGCAGTCACTAATTGATGGGCAGAGGTTGGACGATGTTTTGATTTCATTTCTAAGAAGCCCTAACGAATACTTGCAATTATCAATTTGGCTGTTTTTTTTTCGTTTGTTTATTTTAATCAGTTATGTTTATAGACATTTATTTTTGTAACGTTTATTTGATGTTTACAAGGTCAATAAATCGATGTTTAATTCGCTTATTTAAAGTAATAAAAGCACTCGATCACAATTGGAATTCGGTAAGGTGAAATCATCTTAAATGTGGACAGCATAACTTATTAAAGATGTACGTCCTTTACAGACAAATACTAAAAATATGAATTTATGTTCATATCCTCGCCAATCCTTTAGTTGTGTTGAAAATATATTTGTGATTGATCTGCAGCCTCCCCGCCCCTTCGCGGTACCATTTCATTAAAGCCAAATACATGACATTTGTGGTGTCAAAGTATTTCCTCTGCCCTTAGGGTTGTCAGAACTTAAACTATGTAAGAATGTTACTTAGAGAGAAATTGAATTGAGATTTGAAGATGTAATTATAGTTTAAGAAAATGTGTTGATGTAAGGTGTGATGTTTAAAATTAGAAAGAATAAGTACATTCATAATAAAATTTATTGACAAACAATTTTACTGGCGATACGTATTGATAGTATGAGTATTTTCAATGCAACTATAGCATACTAACAATTTTAATATTATCTCGTTATGGAATGTCTAATGTTTGTGTGAATCTCTTCTGTGTTCTTATCTCCTTATTTGCATTTCGTAAATATTTTTCTATGTTTTAACCATAATAATAATAAATTATATTACGACTTGCAAATAAATTAAAATTAACAAAATGACAACCCTGTTTATTTATATCGTGACTGTAATTCTTGAACAAACACTGCAACATGACTGCAACTATAGGTTTTTTTTCAAAAAAGGTGATGTGTCTGAAAGGAATCTTTATTTAAATCTTTAGTCAGAATACCTCACAACAAGTCGTATGCCTGAGCTAGTCTAAAGATTATAATCTAAGTATCGAAGACATTAATAAATTGTGTGAGCTGACCACGCTTCCTTCAACAAGGTTTAAATTCAATTTTATGCCTTTGTGGCTTGCGGTCAAAATAATACGTGCTTTGAGACGCCAGTAATAATACATTGTAGCTCATGCAATTATCGAGATATGGAGTTTACAGAATTAAGTATTTAACCGATACAACGAGAAATGTAAAACATCCCTAGATTCTGTTTTGGAAAATAGCAATGTTAAACTATTTTAAACTTCTAATAGTATAAAACAAAGTCGCTTTCTCTGTCCCTATGTCCCTATGTCCCTTTGTATGCTTAAATCTTTAAAACTACGCAACGGATTTTGATACGGTTTTTTTTAATAGATAAAGTGATTCAAGAAGGAGGTTTTAGTATATAATTAATTATTAGGTTTTAGACAAAGCGGGCGAAGCCGCGGGCGGTAAGCTAGTACATAATAAGATTGTGTATAGTGCAAGATAATAATGGACACTTGTGTAGGAGTATTCTTTTATTATAACGTTGATGAAGCAAAGGCTCTATCATGTCTTAAGATTGATCTCCGAATACGAAATCAGAATTTAATACCAGGAAATGATAAATGGTATGATAGAGTAGGTACACAACAGAAGAAAATGGGTGAAAAAGTGTATAAATTATAATCTATACTTTTCTATTATAAAGCTGAAGAGTTTGTTTGTGTTTGAAGGCGCTAATCTCGGAAACTACTGGTCCGATTTGAAAAATTCTTTCGGTGTTAGATAGCCCATTTATCGAGGAAGGCTATAGGCTATATAATATCAGCTCGCTAAAACCAACAGGAGCGGAGCACAGCTAGTATAATATACAATCATAAATCATATTTTTCAACAATAAGAATTACATAAAAACATAGCATGTAATGTTTTATACTTGCTGCTTCATTTCACGTATTAACACACGTATCTCAGATCAATGTATAACCCGAACAAAATGCGAGTAACGTTAACAACACAGCATGTCCTCAGCGAAACCACCTCTCCATATATTAGTGTTACACCTCTGATTCCATTCAGCGTTGCCTCTTGGGAGCTGTTTGCAAGTTACTCGTGTAATCACAGATACGCCATAAATTGTGGAAACTCTATTTACAGCGCGAAATAATTTAATTCTAGCCCTATGTATATTATGTGTAAGAAGGTATAATGTAATTCCAGTAATATGTTACAGAAAGTCGAATATTCCGTTTATATTAGAATTTTCGGGAAAATTATGAGTATTAGGTACTTTGTTGTACCTACGTGTAAAAAAGACTAAAGTGATATGAAATAATAACGAACAATACATTCGTATAGAAAAGGTTTATCACTACGTATATGAAACAGAAGTACCTACTACCTACCTACTTAGAACCAATTCCGCGTCAAAAGCCTTTTGTCAAAAGTAGACTATTTTCCTGTAAATTGAAAGACGCATTTACCGCCTTATATTAATTATACTTACGCCTATTTGAAAAACAATGAAAACAATAAAATTATCACCGCACTACCAGATTTCATCGAAAAACTATTACAACTTCATGCAAACTGAATTTTTATATTGTTCCTTCCTATACAATTCCTTTACACAAAATACTTACAAGTTTTATCCTTAGAATAACAAAAGCACATTTTACTCCCGTTTCAAGAGCTTTAAGACAAAATTACCCCATTCCGAGCATTCCCAAGGTAACATCTAGAGGCAATCGGGCTAATAGCCGTACAAATTATATGATCATAATATCCCAGTACCTACACGAAAGTGGCATAGATTATGTAAGTTACAGACTTAGGTTAGTAAAATAGACGGAGGTTACATTGATAAAGTTACATTGAAGAAAAAGTACTTGAGCTATTTAGGTAACTAAGTATGCTTTAAATAAATTGAACATTTGTTGATGAGATGTTTTATTGTCCTCTGTCTTCTAAACGATAGTACACGGACTCATTACAATATTCACAATATATCTCGACCTGAGACGCATTAGGTCTGATGTGGAATTTTACAAGTTTAGAGGAGAGCCAAAAGAAAAATATTGACACAATCGTGTCAAAACTTTTGTTTATTATCGAATAGGCTAACAGAAATAGTATAATATTTTAGATAAGTCATCTACCTTTGTATCAGTATAGTAATAAATAGACCGGACTCTCAGTGGAGTTTCGTTTGCAAAAATCGCGGACCTAAATCTGACTTCTGATATATATTGTATAGATCCCAGACATCCTATAGACAGATGTTGCCAACCAGTTTTGTGGTCCCCCTGCCCGCACCCCGGTAATTAAATATGGCATACAAAGAAAAAAATAAAAATTTCCAAAACATGCCGTGTGGGGTATCAAATGAAAGAGCTTATTGAGTAGATCACGAATATATAGCATACTATATACATTTCTTACACTTTCTCTAAGATTTTTTAGAAAATTTACGAAAATGGTCCATTTTTGAGTTAACTTTAAACCACTATAGATTGAAAACTCATGAATATATTTTTTAAATTATTATTTTAAATAATTAACAATAGTCCATTGTTTACGATTCAATATTTCGTACAGTGAAATAGTTGCATGGGGGAGTGGGGGGAGCATTCAAAGATGGCGAGTATATTTTCAAGTTCATATAGTATATAGTTATTTTCATCAAATCCACCACATAGCTCACTTATATTATATTACGAACTATTGAATCATAAACAATGGACTATTGTTAATTATTTAAAATAATAATTTAAAAAATATATTCATGAGTTTTCAATCTATAGTGGTTTAAAGTTAACTCAAAAATGGACCATTTTCGTAAATTTTCTAAAAAAATCTTAGAGAAACTGTAAGAAATGTTATAGTATGCTATATATTCGTGATCTACTCAATAAGCTCTTTCATTTGATACCCCACACGGCATGTTTCGGAAATTTTTATTTTTTTCTTTGTATGCCATATTTAATTACCGCGGTGGGGAGAGGGGGACCACAAAACTGGTTGGCAACATCTGTCTATAGGATGTCTGGGATCTATACAATATATATCAGAAGTCAGATTTAGGTCCGCGATTTTTGCAAACGAACATCTCCTTGGAGCCTGCTCTAAAAACCAATCACAGTAATATAAAAATATTTTATTTTTCAAAAACATTTTTTCAGTGACATCCAACCTTATGCTTGTACACAGTTATTAAACGACGAATGCTTTTAATTATATTTACTGATACAACTTTATGCCTGCAATTTTTTAGTAAATTCTATTCGTATTTTAAGCTCTAATAAAAGATGTAACGTTATGATTGGCTAAAAATAGAAATTTAGTTACGTCCGATCTTATCATGTACCTATTTATGTGGCATTTAAATGAATTTATTATTAAGTACATAAGGTCGTAATTAACAAAATAAAATAAAAAAACTTAAACATTATGACTTTCAAACTCAAACTCAAACATTTATTTATTCAATTAGACTTATTCGAGAAGCACTTTTGAAACGTCAATACATATTTTTAACATTTACCACCGATTCGGAAAGCAGTATCTATGGAGAAGAATCGGCAAGATACTCCATAGTTGCTCTTTTAAATCATTTCAGTATTACAATTTAATTTTACAAAATATGTAAGTAACACTGTATATTATCATAATATGCCAAATAACTGTCCTGTGGTTTTTACGCGACAACCCTCCATGGGTTTTTATCTTCCATATATTCCTTAATGCTGTAATAGGCTCTCTGAACTAATACGTTTTTTACATAATTTTTAAATTTAGCACTACTAAACTCTTTAATACTACAACTTTTTCAAACTTGTTATTTAAACTAAAAAACTAAAAAAGAATGGAAACAAACAAATTTAATCCACTTCAGGAAAATCTGCCTGACTCTCAGAATGTTTTAATTTTTTATAATAGGTGTGGAATTCCTGTGGAATCCAGACTCATCAAATCATTGTATTTCGCCGTTGATATGGGCTTTTCAGTTTGACTTACACTAGGTAAATATTCAGGGAACTGAATTCGCTTAGAAGCATTTCGGATGAAAGATATTTCGGTAAAATCTTCTTCAAATGTATTCTTATAAAATAACTTTCCGGGCTGGTCTTGTTTAACCTGAAGCCAAACACATTCTGAAATTTTAAAATCTTTACCATCTTTATTCTTCTTTCTGAAAAAATGTCTTTAAAATTATGAAGCTGCATATCATAGACGTTAAATCACCTTCAAACACCTCGATAGGACTAAGACTTTTTCTGGCGAAACACTGACGTAGCTGCCATCTGAAAGATCTTCATGTGGTTCGTAAGTCTTGTCTTTAACGCTATCATCACTATCATAATCGGAAAATTTTTGGCCAGGCTCTGTAACACAATAACATTACTTTACGTAAGCACAACCAATATTTTGTAAATGAAATGAAAATATTTGTTTTTTAGTTCTGTAGGCATAGTGTTAGTAAATAGTAAATACTAAATACAGTTAGTTATTATACTGGAAGCCGAATCCAACATGTTGGAAGAAAAGCTAGACAGATTGATTGGTTACATTCATAAAACAAGATGTAGTACCTAGGTAAGTAAAAGTATCTACCTAAACAATCACTTTCAAATATACGCGCATTGACTTCATGTTTTGTCTTCTCGTGACAATAACTTGGCCCTGCAATTGGATTCTCGTACATATTTCGTATGTCGTCCTCTGACATTTAATTTAATTATAATTTATACCGATTTACTTCTTAAACAAGTAGAAATGTATGAAATTAACTTACCGGGCACTAAAGCACCTGTATCGCTAGCTTTAGCTTCATTACTACGGGAATTAATCAAATTTCGAAGATTGACTAGTTTGCGTCGTTTATTGAGTAATTGGGTGAACATAACATCCTGCAAAAAAAACGTATATAACCTAAATTCACAAATTAACTTACTATTTAAATGAGTACTTACTATAACCGATAAAATATCAATAATGCACACCAAAGGACTTGACGATATAAAATCTGTAGATACCTATTTATAGGTTTTGTACTCACCTGATCTTCGCCATCCATTGCTTAGTTCTTAAAAATCCTTGAATAGTCACCACTAATTCACCCACAAGCAATTAAATAATTAATCAGAAGTAATAATTCGGCACAATATTAACAACTCGCGCGCGAGTAACAAGACTTATGGTCTAAGATCCGAATATAAGTCGAAATGCAACGGCGTGATAATAGAATGAGACCAATTTTATAATAAATTTAGTGTATTAAAAATGGGTTGACTGGGAAAATCCTGGACAGGATATTTTTATTAATTATTAAAAAATCTTTTATTTTCATTTTTTATTAATTGCAGTTTCGAGATAATAAAACAATTTTGTAATAAAACAGCGCTGACATATTTTTTTTTTCATCATCCTATCAAGTGAAAGTAACTGGTACCGACATACCTGTTTATACCTGCCAACCTAGCCGTTTGTCCCGGTAAATATTAGAAAACGACTATGACTGCACATTCTGTAGGTTTCATACTTTAAGTCTATTATAATTTTTTTTTATTATGTTGATACTGCAATTAATTAAAAAAAAATATTTTTTTTTAAATTCATTAAAAATGTCCTGTCCAGGATTTTCCCAGTCAACCCATTTTTAATACATTTTTTAATACACTAAATTTATTATAAAATTGGTCTCATTCTATTATCACGCCGTTGCATTTCGACTTATATTCGGATCTTAGACCATTATTAACGGTCTGTGCTTGTAAACAGAACGCACGCGCCGAGCGCCACGCGTTCGGTGCTATGTGCTGATAGGTCAAACCATTGTGGCGCCAAAAACGGCCGAGTGACCGGCGAAAATGTCCGATGTCATTCTATCGCGTCGGTGTGCGGTCACAAAGTCAATGGAATAGTGTTTCTTCTTCACATAGGCATTTTTGTACAACGATAAAGTAGCACTTTTTAAAGGCATAAGGACTAATTATGTTTGTAGACCTTAACCAAACAAATAAAATTCGGGGCATAACACTATATCTCAAGGTACGACATCCTGAATATTTAATTTCAAGAAGCATAAAGTTCTATCTGACATTACGTATTATTTTTGCCAACAATCCTTGTAGGATAAAGTCGAATGACAAAATTGTCCCTTCGTTACGAATAATATAATTTAAAAGCATAAAAGCTGAAGTCAATATTCGACTTTCTAATTAAACCAAAATTTTAAGCATAAATACTGTACTTGCTATTAAGCCTTATTCCACAATATAAATTTGGAAATTCGAGAGATTCGACCTTATGCTTTTGTATTATTATCAGAACAAAAAGAGCTAGAAATATGATTGTTATATGCATAGAAAGAGCGCGAGATACTGGTTTCAGTTGACCATTAAAGATATTTTACTCTGATGTCGACATTCGACCTTATGCATCTCAGGTCGAGATATATTAATTAATTTAATTATTTGATATTAATTAATTATGAGATTCATTGGTTCCCGCACTAGGCGAAGCCTGTCCTGCGGGACCAAAAAACGATTAACAATATAATATAATTTATAACAGAGCGGCATAGATTATGTGGTTAATATTTAAATTCGTATTCAAGTATTACATAAAAATATTATTTTAATTCATTAAATTCATTTAAATTAAATTTAAAAAAAAAAGAATAGAAGGAAAAAAAAAAAAAAAATATGTCAAATTAAATTAACAACAACAGCTACTCAAAAAGCCTGTCACATACTTATTGAACACAACAGCACTGGCCCATCAAGCGTCGCGTAACTAGTATAATTCAAAAAAGTTGAAGTCGTACAAATTGCTCAGTCTTATCATAGTCCCAGGAGAGCAGCAATTTCGTTAGCATGTCTTTAGTAATGTAACTACTTTTAGAGAGGTCCAAGTGTCTCTTGATTTTATTGTATAAAAGTGGCCACATATAATTCGGTGCACGTTTTGCAAAAGAAGTATTTAATCTAGGGAGTTGTAAGTTATTTCGCCTGTTATTTGAGTATGGTTGATTAGATGAAGCTGTTTTATATATCCTAAGGACTGAATGCAGAATGAAAAGGCGTCTAACACTTAGAACTTTAGATTCAGAATAGAGTGACGAGGTTGGGAAACGAAAGGGTTTTTTTAACATGACTTTAAGTACCGATCTCTGAGCTCTTTCGAGTCTTATAAGAGCAGAGGTTGGAGCAGAACCCCAGATCGAGACGCAGTAAGTTATAATAGGTTGGCATAATACTTTGTAAATCCTCATCAGAATATCCAGAGTAACTTTATTCCGGAGGTTCTTCATGATATATATTAGTTTCCTTGTACGTTCAGCAGTTACGTTTATATGCGGTCGAAAGGAGAGACGATCATCAATCAAGACACCCAAGTATCTTGTGTCCTGAGATCCATCGATAGAGACACAAGAACAAAGTCTCATGCCATCAACGGAGCTACTCATTGAACAAGTATGTATGAAAAGAGGGGTGTTATCTTTGGGCGCTGATCTAGCAGTTTTGTGAAACCTTAAAAATTTAGTTTTTTGAGTATTTAAAGTGAGGAGGTTGTTATGTAGCCATGTTGCTACTTGCGAGAGACCATGCTCAGCGGCCGTTATACAATTCTTCCAAGTTGAGCCATGGAAGACCAAGGCCGTGTCATCTGCGTAACAAATCATATCAGCCTGATCAAGAGACAATGAAATTAGGTCATTGATGTATATGAGAAAAAGAGTCGGCCCAAGAATGCTCCCTTGCGGGACACCGAAAGAGACGTGTTCAGGCTTACTAAGAAAAGATTCTACTTTAAGTTGTTGAGTTCTGTTTGTAAGATAACTTTGAAACCAATCCAAAGCACAACCTCTTATTCCCATACATTCCAGTTTCCGAAGCAAAATTGGTATAGATACCGTGTCGAACGCCTTTTTGAGATCAAGGAAAACACCCGTGCAAGCTCTACCCTTGTCCAAGTGAGAGGAGACTAAGTTTATCAGGTGGCTAACAGCATCTTCCGTTGACTTAGCTTTTCGGAAACCAAACTGTACATCCGCCAATAGTTTGTTAGACTCTAAGTATTTGATCAGTCTCTTACTAATACAACGTTCCAATATTTTTGAGAAAGTTGACAGCAACGATATGGGTCTATAGTTACATGGCTCGCTACGACTACCTTCTTTATGGATGGGGGTAATTATAGCGGTTTTCCATGGTTCGGGGAATACTCCCTTTGCGATACTTAAATTAATTATAGCTGTTAGAGGCTCGAGAATGTAAAGTGCAATTGATTTAATTAGTCTATTATTCATACCATCATATCCTGGACTGCTACTGTTACTAAGTGATTTAATGATACAATGGATTTCGTGACAATCAGTTGGTTCAATGAAGAAAGAGTTTACAGGAGTGCTTTTTAAGGTTACTTTAGAAGCTAGAGACATCTCCGTTTCATTGGTTTTATTTAACGTAGCGCTAGCCAATTTTTGGCCTATTGATGAAAAGTACTGGTTACAAATGTTAAGCGAGTGGATCGGATTACGTTCAAGGTTAAGCAGTTCTTCAGAGACCTTTCTTTTCTTGTCGTAGCCAGTCACGGTTTTAATTGTTTTCCAAAATGTTCGAGGTTTATTTTCAGCTTCAAGAAGAATCTTCGAATCATAAGCATCCTTTAGCCGACGCAACAAGGTAATATAAAAGTTTCTGTACAGTCAGATATAATAATATAGAACAATGTAAATAATTATTTCATAAGGATGTTAAGACAATGAAATTCATATCAATTGACAATTACATTAAAATAGGTTCAGCTTTTTAAAAGTTTAGCTAGATCAGACTGATCACCTTTACAGTGATTTCATAAAATCATGTATTTAATAAAAAGTTAAAATATGTCTTTGCAATGATACTTAACTGAACAAAATATTTCAATAATAATAATTTATTACAAAAATTAAATTATATTTCTATTATATATCTAATTTCATATGGAATCATGCTTCGGATGTATTATTGTATTCGTTGATGAAATTGTTCTTTTATAAATAAGTACACAAAGGATACGATATAAATTGGGTATTGTATTTATCCCTTTGGAGTAATTAGTAGCAATATTTCATTTGTATTTGTAGTAATTTATTTTCTCCGTTTGAAGATTGAGCAATGAAATCCTCCTACTTATACATGTGTATATACATATGTATAATAGTTGAACTGGTGTATGTTAATTTATCATATTATAACATTTAACCGCCTGGCAGTACTTTAAAAAAGTGCTATCTGATTTGATAATAGAGATCTGATCTATAGAGAAATCTACACTACTACTCTTAGAGACAGGCTACTTGCTGTGTAATGAGTACACTGATATTTCTATAAAGATAAACCAAAATAAAAACTTAATATTTATTACTTTATATTACCTATAAATTATCAACCAATCAAACATTGTTCTATTGCACTAACTTTATATAATTTTATGTCAAATCCTAAGCAGCTAGAGCCGTTTATTCCCGTTAGGTATAACTGTACAGTTTCATATAAAGTTTAAATACATTGAAGTCGTTCTTATTGGCGCTCGTCGGACAGAACTTGTGGCGCGGAAACAACTTGAAGTTTTCCAGAGGCGAAGAAAAATTTATTGTGGAAATATCTCGGACGTACCAGCTCTTTACATTTTAAACTTTATTTCATTTATTTTTGTAACAGTTTTATTATAAACTGGCGCGATTTATTTGTGAAATATCCGGGCGCAAGGTAAGAATTGCGAGAAAATAGTGCCATTTTAGAGATTTTACCGATATAACCTAAGGAAATCATTTTGTGATATCTCGTATTCTTTGTACTCGATGATTTTGATATCATCTTGGCAAGATCTGCATGTTGTGGTTACATTAATTGTAAAGATGATGACCATAGGTATTATTTTATAACTAAGCCGCTTTGCGTTCACTCTCTGCGTATAATAATCGTCCGAGGAACGACCGATTTCTAAAATGTTGTAAAGTATATGGCGACACGTACTATGAAAGTGTGAGAATGTGTGAGTGTGAGTGTGCGTTGTATTATAACTCAGTTAATAAAACCAGTTGATATCTAACGTTCGAGTGTTTCACTTGTGTCATTGTTCCCGAATCACTCACGACATACACATATATACACGCTACTTTACAAGTATTAGATTATTATCATACTCAATTAAATGAATATAAAACTATTGAGTTGTCACTATAATACGGCCGGGTATAACCAACTCCAATATCGTCATGAATCATGCGCTATAATGGCTGGCGTCCACTAGGCGGATCGGGCCGGGCCGCATCGCAACGCAAAAATACGCCGGCCTATGTTTTGTATGAAACACCGTCCATTAGCGACGGATCGGGCCGGGGCGGGCCGCAACGCATTGGCGGATATCGCTTCGCAGGCGGATTTCTGCCGGCGGTGCGCTGCGGCCCGGCCCGCCCCGACCCGTCTAGTGGACGCAGGCAGGCGGATGTGAGCGGCGAGCGTCTGTTAGATAAAATCCGCCTAGGCGGTCCGCCGCGCCCCGTACAGGTGGACGCAGGAGCAAACAGCGCGTCCATTAGAGACGGCCCGTTGCGATGCGGCCCGGCCCGATCCGCCTGTAATGGACGCCTAGCATAAGTGTGAAGTTTTAAGTTCAACACTTCCCAAGTGTGATGAAATATGTAGTTTGTTTTTATCCTTTTACGTATTTATTTGTTATTGTTCCCGTAAAAGAGTTTCTAGAGTTCTCTTCTCCTTTGATGTTTTATAAGGATAGATACGGTATGACTTATGAGTAAAAGAGCAACTATGGAGTTTCTTGCCGGTTCTTCTCCGTAGATACTGCTTTCCGAATCGGTGGTAAATGTTAAAAATAATATGTAATGACGTTTCAAAAGTGCTTCTAGAAGAAGTCTAATTGAATAAATAAATGTTTGAGTTTGAGTTTGAGTAAAGTACCTATAGATAATAATTATGCTCTTTCATATAATATTCAGTTAAATGTAATTTTACGCGAATAAAATCATATTACATCGTAAAGAAGTCATTTTCATAAGGTACCTAAGTGTTCATATTGTTACGAATTTGCAATATTATATTATGAAAGTCGTATTATTACGCACATTCTTTATGAAATTGAGTCTAGACTAGTTCACTCCCACGGATTTATCTGCGTTACATGAGATCTTTTGTTTGCAAACATGAGTTATATTTCATTATAATATTATTATAATAAGCCTAAGCTCTGTAACCTAAAATTCTGCGCAATCTTGTGTCTTTTGTATTCAAAACAATGAAGATTGTTCAACGTTTGAAGCGAAAGTAACGTATTTATAACTAAAATATTTATTATTTTGCTTGAAAAATAAGGAGACTCTAGGCTAAATATCTAAATTTAATATTGGGCAATTCTGCGATTCAATATAATATTTTTACGCAACTCATGTACCTATTTCTTGAAATGAAGTGTGATGTAGAATTTATAATATTTTTACGCATTCATTTGATGAAAAATGTTTATTAAGGATACAGCTCTATTATAATAGAGCTAGTAAATTATAAAACGAGTCTTTGTCTTAAATGCCAGCCTTTTTTGTGATATTGAACAAAATATTACACAAAGGATGGAAGAGGATAAAAATTACAGCTTTTGGTACGGGAGCTATTAACGTTAAAAAAAAAGTCATTTTAGTATAGTTGGTTTTTTGATATACTGTTCCTCTTGCTATTTCGGTTAGAGTCCGGGCTGTCTGGCTGGTCGCAGTGGTTGCGTTTTTTAGTGCGCATCTCATCTGCACAGGATAATTTCCTTAATTTAAAGTCATTTTTTAACGCGTAATTTTTAATATTTTGCTTTTAGATAGATCCATCAGACATATTTTTTTTATTGCAAGACGTTTTTTTCGTTGTTAAATAGGTGCCAGACGCAATTTTTTATTTCGTTTTTATAAAAAATTCAAATTATTTTAGAATGTCTGTAAATTTCATATTATGTTCTTCAAACATAATATAATCTAAAATTAATTAGCCAGACGCTAATTCGATTGTTAAGTATAAAATATGTACAAATAAAAACGTAGTGAAAGTAGGTTAGTATAACAATTTGATGATTGTGTATATGGAGAGATAGTTTAAAGTGCAAGAGAGATAGAAAGGGTCGGCCGCGAAAATTAAATAACAATAAAAAATAACTTTTTTTTTTCGAAAATATAAGATGCATAGAAATTGAATTGTTCCTACTCTAGGATTCCCTGTGTTGTGGGAACAAGTACCTTCCATTGGTACATTTTATTCCTTAGGCTAAAAAATAAACTATTAGGGTACATCAACAATCTTCTATACAAAACAATTTTTTTATTACTTAACTATTAAGTTATGGGTTTAAATGAAAACAGCGATTACATAAACTTATTTATATTGTTTCCAATAGCAAATTGCCTAATACCACACATTACACACCGCGTACTTAAGAAGAAAAAGAACCACAGACAAAATACAGTGTTGCCAATACAAGTTAAATTTTCTAATATATATCTAATATTAACTAGCGACCCGCCCGGCCCTGGCTTCGCACGGGTGCAATGCTGATACTAAATACACTACAGAAAAACTGTGAACGTTGAATATAAAAACATAGCGGCCCGCTCCGGCTTCGCACGGGTATAAAATATATAGCCGGGCGGCCGGCTGGTACCGCCGCAAACGCTACGTCCCGCAATTTTTAAATCTGTAATATCTTCGAAAATATTCACTTAAATCATACGGTGTAAAGGGCCATATAGATCTATATTAAATGAACAATGTATTCAAGGTCTTTAATTGGTTAAGGATTAATGCTGTATTGGTTAAAATCGCTTCGAAAATTAGCCATTATTTGTCGTAAAAAGTAAATGACAAAAAAAGTTATTGTGGGCTATCCATAAGAGATAGACATATACCATCACGGACTTTTCTGTAGACCTTTTCAATGTGTACTATAGTTAGTACATTATTTTGATAAAACTCGTAGGGTGCCTGCGTTTGCACTGTAAGTGGAAAAAATGTAATTATTTACGAAATCACATTAGAAACCTCAAAAATAACAGTACTTCTCCACTATTTAATGGATGTTATTATACATATAAACCTCCCACTTGAATCACTCTATCTATTTAAAAAAACCACATCAAAATCCGTTGCGTAGTTTCAAAGATTTAAAGAGACATAGGGACAGAGAAAGCGACTTTGTTTTATACTATGTAGTGATGATGATAACAATATTAATTCATTAATCTTAATTCTTAATATATATACATAAATCTCGTGTCATAATGTTTGTCCTCAATGGACTCCTAAACCACTTAACCGATTATAATAAAATTCGCACACCATGTGCAGTTCGATCCAACTTGAGAGATAGGATAGTTTATACATGTAGGTACCATACGGGCGAAGCCGGGGCGGACCGCTAGTATACCTATATAAATTCATGCTAACTACTTTAGTTAAATTCAATACAAACTTAAACATGCGAGTGTGTGTGTGTTCACGTGTGTGTGTCGTGTGTGGTGTGGTGTGTGTGTGTTGTGTGTGTGTGTGTGTACATCAATATTGAAACAAACTTTCTAGTTGTTTACAGATGATGGAATATTGGAAAACAATAACAATTCCTTAGACGATAACATAAATAATTCTGACAGTGTGAGGAAAGATGATGATGATGATGATTATGAAGATGGCTTTTTAAATTTAACAATGTAATTGTTTAACCTTCATTGATATAGTTTTTATTCCATTCTTTTCAATGTATGGTAACTTTAATTTATTTTTCACTTTTATGTTTTTTTTTTTCATTTTAGCTTTTATTTATAAGAACAAGTGTAAATAATATTGTATTCTTGCAATTATTTCCTGTCGCATAGTTAAAATACACGAGCTGATGAGCTGCATGCTTCATTACTTTTTTTTATATATATGCACATTATTTAATACTTAACAATCGAATTAGCGTCTGGCTAATTAATTTTAGATTATATTATGTTTGAAGAACATAATATGAAATTTACAGACATTCTAAAATAATTTGAATTTTTTATAAAAACGAAATAAAAAATTGCGTCTGGCACCTATTTAACAACGAAAAAAACGTCTTGCAATAAAAAAATTATGTCTGATGGATCTATCTAAAGGTAAAATATTAAAAATTACGCGTTAAAAAATGACTTTAAATTAAGGAAATTATCCTGTGCAGATGAGATGCGCACTAAAAAACGCAACCACTGCGACCAGCCAGACAGCCCGGACTCTAACCGAAATAGCAAGAGGAACAGTATATCAAAGAACCAACTATACTAAAATGCTCTCTTGTCAACGTTGGTAGCTCCTATACGATTTGAGCGAGTTTTTAAAAATTAAGATATTTTACATTAATAGCATTGCTTGATTTAATAATGGCGCAATTTTGTAACGATAGGTAATTATAATTTTTATTAAAGTTTTTTTATTACGACTTGATTGAATAGATAATTACTTAGGAGTTCAAAGTTCTTTGCTTACTTAATGTAACATGTAATTATAATAATTAACGAGTAATAAGAACTTTTACGTTGATGTGAAATATCTATATTTTATTGACCCACTTAAAAAGTGATTTTTATAACATGTTCTACTAGAATTACGCACAAGCTATACACTAAGCTTTTCTATTAAACAGTTATTATAACAAATGGGAATTATTCAAATAAGATCACGTATATTGCTTAGAAAAATCGATCATATACATACAGACAGGGGAATAGATAATAATATAATATTTATTGGCAAAACATACTTCTGTATTTTGAATTTATTCAGTAAATGTTTGTTATATTTATGATTACTTTTTCACTTAATAACTAGGTACTTATGTATGTAACATAATATATATCATTTCGCGTTTGGTGGACTAAGTTAAAAAAGGGTTGCTGAAATAATAAAATAATAAATGCCTTTGACCAAATATCTATTTGTTTCGTGAATATTCTTTAAGTTTATAGAGTAAGAAACTGAAAATATTCTTCTTTTAATTCAATTATGTTTCAAATTCTTATATTTCAAATATGTTTATTTTCAATACAACTTACACATCACACAATCTTATAAGTACTAAATTCGTGATCAAGATCTTTTCTTCTAGAGTCTATAAAGAAACATTCAATTAAAATGTAATAACATCAAATATGTTGCTTCAATAAATTTTATACAGTAAAAGGCAATACTTTATAATATAAGTTAATTATGAATTATTATCTTCTACAACTTTTTTAATCAATGTTTAACTAATCCTTACTTTTTTCCTTCTTGTATGGGTCAAATAACTTTGAAAGGGAAGGAAATAGAATACTGCTTAAATAATTCAATGTTCATTATTTTAGGGAATGAGGTTACGCATTTTATGTTTATTAATTATTATTATACCGTTTAGTAATTCATTCTTAAACGAAATTGGAGAGTTTTTTAATATTGTATGACAATCATATTATTTTAGTGGGTATGCTATAATTTGCCTAACATTATTTTAAGCTATTGCATAGCTTTTATCTCAGACTTAGTGATCTGTACTACAGGTCTTTCACAGACCTATTTCAGACACTAGTCCTTCACAACGAAAATGCTACATACTTACATATTTAGTTCGTTTGTAATAGTTTTAAGTTGTGAAGGCAAATAAATGAACTTTTTATTTATTTATTTATTTACTTTGAGCGCGGCGACCGAATGTGAAAATTCCGTAACGAAAAACCTAACACCCCCCACTCCAACCGGCACAGCGATGCGATGCAATAGCTTTACCGCGGCAGTCCTCGAGTGCCACACGTATTTTTTTATATTAAATATGTAACTGAAATTCACGCAAAAGCAGCTGATATTCTATATTGACATGTTTATTGTTGATATCATCATTTTGATTGTTTTTAGATTTAATTATAGATGTATATGCTGTTATAACGCAAGAGAAGCCGGGGCATGTTACACTAGTGTAATTGTATAAAGCTGTGGCAATTTCCGCGATGCAAGCGCGACCCAATTCAAGAAGAAAGACATTTCCTTATTAATTATTCTCAAAACCCTCATTACATACAAAAACTTTTTGTAAATCAAAGGCTAAGTGCGCACTTGGCTTTGAAGTTTACGAAATTTGTTCATGAAAACTTCGCTAATTAACTTTCGACTAAAGGAATTAAAAACTTTTTATCCTCGGAATCCTTTCACGAATGATAAATACTAGCTGTTTACTGTGACGTTGTTCAACTTATAGTTAGGCCTTTGGAGTTTATTTGTAATTTATGTTCCAAATAGCATAAGTAGAAGTAACTTGTAATATAGGTAAGTTAAAATCCATGTCAATAAATTGTTACAATTTTTAAATATTAAATAATACCTAATATTTATTTAATATAATGAAATATCTGTTTAAAAATATAAAATTACTCGTAATATACCTTTCAAAAAATCTTAATTCAATAACTTAAGTTTATGATATTAACTAAAAAAAAAAAAAAAAAAAAAAATTACTCAATATTAAACTCCAAAATACAATAATCAAATCACAACCAACACAAGCAACGTTCAAAAATACATTTAAAATAATCTCATGTTAAAAAGCGTCCCTCGGAACTGGAGTCTGGAAAGTCGCAAGTAGATCTTCATTACTCCTGCAATCCGCTCTAACTCGAACGTAAATATTAAAAACCATTATTTATTATCCAATCACAGTCCCGCGTGGTTTCCTGCACATTTTAATTAAAACTTTAATAACGTATGATGCTTTTCTTTTTAAGGGATTTCTTGGAAATACGTTTTAAAGCTGTGCTGTTTATTTTAGTTAAGGTACTGTTTAACATGAATAGAGTTTTAATGAACTTAAAATAACTATATTATTATGGATAAAACTTTATTCTTGTATGTTATTTACAAGCGCAGTAATCCAGAGTAATCCCTTCTTACAATTTTAATGCATGGACGAAGCATGACGAATCTTAATGTTTCAAAAATGGGAATATTAACATAAAAATGACGATGTAATGTAGAGTTTAAAGAGTTTTTTTGTGACAATAATACCTAACTACGTTTGAATAAAAGTACATATATCTCGTGTCACAATGTTTGTCCTCAATGGACTTCTAAACCACTTAACCGATTATAATAAAATTCGCACACCATGTGTAGTTCAATCCAACTTGAGAGATAGGATAGTTTAAACATGTAGGTACCACGGGCGAAGCCGGGGCGGACCGCTAGTCTAGTATAAAATCTGTATAAAATGCAAATAAACTATAACACACAAAAAATACGGAAAGAACTTATAGCACACATATTTTAACATACATAATCCTGAAAAACATCTAAACGTGTACAGGTCATTTAATATAGCTCAGTAACTGTTGTGAATGAATAATGAAAGGAAAATAGAGGAAGGGACGAATACCGAAACATGTAAGTTTATTTGCTATATAACATTTACACTACTTTATAAATTCATGTTATATTATGAGCCTCATACCGATGAAGCTGAGCTACCCAGGTATTTATGTCAATATCAATTCAATTAAAAATAATTTATTACTTTCATATAGATCCGTTCCTACTGAGTAAGTAGGTATATCAGAATTATTTAGCAGCATATATTAGTACCTACTATTTTATAAAAAAAAACATGTTTAAATGAGAAAAAAATGCGTTTGTTGCAAATGTAGATACCTATATGAAGTTTATATTATTTATATGTAACTTTTGTTACATTGACTTGTTATATGTTCAGATTGAGCTATATAAAAGTATTTAATGTATAGTATAATTTGATATCAAAGTGAAATCAAAATATAGCGTCAAGCCAAGCCAATTTCCAATACAATTTCCAATATTTAATGAGATATTTTAACTGTCAAAACGTATCCAGCCTCCCTGATAGTTCGCTTCGTTGAATCGCAGCCACGTGGACGCGTGTAGCAATTATTAATTATATAAATAAAGCAATTATTTACTTGAAAAATGCGAAGTAGCAATATATGGCGTATTTATAAAAATCTCATCATAGGATCACGATAATATCTGTTTGAGATAAACTATGAAATTAATGAAGCAATTTTGTAAGTATTACGATTTACGATCTAATTTTAGACATAGGATATTTTATTTGATTATGAAAATAAGATTGGTTTCAACAAGTACTTATATGGCTTTATAATAATCACATTGGGTAGAAAAAGTTTCGACACAATAACTGCAATTCACTCCAACGATAAACAGAAATCATAACAAGGTCAATAGTTGTATGCAGCGAGTAATCTATGATCTATTCTGATATCTCGCCGAGCCTATTATATTATTCTGATCCTGCCAGTATATCTAGACATTTATGAAAGATAAATTAAAATTATTTTCAATAAGAGTAATAATAATGTTTTTTAGAGAACAAACTACGATTTTACTAATGATGGATTAGAAATTAACCTGAAAAACCATGTTAAATTTATTTATTTATTTATTTCACCTTACCACCACCAATATAATATTACAATGCAACAATTTTAGTCTTTGATATCACAGTATTATCTTCATAGATTCGTAGGTATAAAAGGCACAAGATAAACTTTGTGACATACAAAATATGCTTGTTCTTAGAGTATAAATACTGAAATAACATACAAAAAAAAATACCATAAATTAATTAAATGCATAACTCATACATAAATTAACTAAATACACTCTACTATAAAATTCTAAAAACTATCCACAACAATTTATAGTAAAGTCAATTTATAGTAGAGTCTTAGTAAAAGTCAAGTTGAATAAATAAGCGTATTTTCTAGGTAATAACTAGGTAGTTCTGTGGACTAGGAGTCATTACAACAAATCTCATATTATTAGAAATAAATTGTAATTTACACTAAAAATAAAAGAATAATACAGAAAACGATATCGACAGGATCATTTTGAAATTTTTCCCAAATACGGCTGAAAAAGATTTGCTAGATTAAGCATTTTCTTTATTTAGACGGCGATCGTGACCGAGAGAACACAAAAAATAGCCTATATTATCAGCTGCGCAGTTAGTATCTTGTTTTTGTACATACAAAATATTGGTTTCCTATTGAAATCGAGTTGACATTTTGTTTCTGTTTCGTTTTTGTATCCGTTGATAACACTTCGCGGATTTTTTTTTCTCTTGAATTTGTATCCGTCTCACGTCATTCAAAACATGAGATAGATAGGGGTTTTTTCTATTCTTTATAAATTTATATTTATAAAGCATTTGAATGCCATAAAACCAAAAATATAAATTCAACAAAAAAGGTCGTGTTCCATCGTTACAATATTGTATTCACTGAAAAGTGCTTCATATTGGTTGAAATGGTTGTTAATCATCTCAATAGATGGCGCGCGGTGTGTCCCTTCAGACACATAAAACTGAAAGAATAGAATAAATTCGATCACTCGGGCGGGTCACGAGTGGCTGAGTTGGTGAGGCATCCGCCCCGGAATGGCGCGAAGGATGCGGGTTCGAGTCCCGCCTCGTGATCGAATTTTTTCTATTCTTTATAAATTTATATAGATAGGGTGTAATAATTCTGTGCCTCCAGTGAATAAGGGAATAACTCAAAAACAGCACTTTTCAAGAGAGACAAAAAACTATATATCAATACTAAATCTTTATAACTTCAAATTTTTAAGCTTATATGGGTAAGATATGATGTTAGACTTTAGTTTTACATATGAACACATATTGTAACAACCCCTTAAATATACTTTTTTCGTGTTTTTTTATAGTTGTGGCCTTATGAACGAGTACTTCATGGAATAACTCAATGTATTCACATCATTTTTTTTTTACTCTTTGCAATATAACGACTTATGCCCTAATGCACTATGTTCATAATCGCATAACACGACTTATATTATTGCCAGTTTTGGTTTTATAGAAATAATGCGACTTATTATGCTTGAAATTTGTGTACTCTATGACTCAATTGAGGCCTTTTAGTGGAACAACCATGCACGTAGCTTGAAAAACGAATAAAATCAACGGGTTTTTTATCGTTATTAGATAATAAAAACAAAACAACATTTATCAGTATTTATGCATTTAACCCTAGAAGTCCAATCTACGTAAATTTGACGTATACCGCGGCGAAATATCTTTGACTCTTCTATATGTACCATCGAATCGCTTCGAAATCCAGAACCAACTCATAAGCCGTCGAGAAATAGCAGTACATAGTTGGCTCATCCCGGTAAATTAAGCCATTTTGTTGTAAAGAGGATGTTGTACGTCATTTTGACGTATAATTGGGCTTTTCGTAACTTTTACGATTGTTTCAAATTTTTTATTTTGTGATTTATTTGAATATTTTTTTTTCCAAGTCACGTTTTACATGATATAGTATTATATACTATAGATTGAGTATAAAATGGGATCCAGACAACTTTAATACTAGGACGAAAAACCTTCAATTTTAGTAAATGACGATTATTGTCCTCCGCTGGATTTGGACTCCAAGCAAGAGGATTGGGTGGCTGAAGATGTTGTCCGGAGTAAAACCGAATATGTCATGGTGGTTATAGATTGAGGATACAAGCACTATAAAGAGATAAGAGAAGCCCGAAAACCATATTCTGTATGTTCAGTTACAGGAAAAGTTATAGATGGTCAGTGGCGATATTTTACGGCATGATATGGAATTTTAACAATTTCTATATTATGTAACATCAAAATAATGTAGATAAATAAAGAAAATACAATGAGCCGCAAAGATTTTATGAAAAAATTAAGCACAGATTTGAAGGTGCCTTGGATGCAAATACTAGTGGCACGCACTTTGAAGAGACTCTACGTGACAATATCCCAATTTTTTCAAAATATGTGGTACCAGAGTATCCATAATATGTTTACGATAATGTAGGACCAAAAAAGTATCGATATTGCGGATTTTTTTCCTATAAAAAAGGCAGATCACCAAAGCACAGTTGCTAAAACGCTATATGCGGAGAACACAATATTCATAATTGTCAAGACTGGTTATAAATACTTTTTTTTTTCTATGCGACTATTATAGTATTATTGTAGTTACATTAAATTAAAAAAAATATATTAAAAACTAGTTATTTTTTATAAAACTTACCCAATTATAAGAAGAAAATATAAGTTTAACATTTTTGTTGGCTTTTTTTAGATGATTCAATTATCGTTCTGTATTTAGAGGTATATAAACAAAGCGTATAATATCATTAAATGCACTTTATTCACTGGAGGCACAGAATATTAACCGCCTGATAATTACCTTATAGACTAGTCAACTAATGTAATAAATTGTATCTTCTCTCAAAAATATTGTCGTAACGTGACCTTATAGGATACAATTCTAATCAACTGAAAAACAATCTTTCATTTTGAAGCATTAGTTCCTGAGGTTATTACGAACAAACGAATAAACTCTTCACCTATATACTATTAGTTGAGACAAACCATAGGAATAAAGTGACACTGGTAGGTTACGAATAATCACATCAGCTAAACAATATAATGTTGAGAAAATTTCAACTGTCATTGAAAGCCTGTCGTTACAATATAGACCAATAGCATTTAAGATTGTAATGACGTCACGATTGTTTTGTATTAAGAATGCCTTCGTAAAATATAACCACTATTGTAATACTGTGATATAACCTACTTATTGTTTATTTTCTTTTGTGCATTATATGATAATTTGTTATTGTTAACTAATTACTTGTTATTGTTATGTTAATTGCGTAATAAAAGAAGTTACAATAATATAATTAATGAGGTGCTATGTTTGTGTAAACTTCAAACAATATTTTGTAAACATAGTAATTGTTCTTTTAGAATATTTATTGAAAGAAATAAAATATAATAACATAATTTAATTGTGTTTGTAAATACTTACGAAGTTATTGAAAAGAAAATGCGATAATGAGTTATCTGATCCGATTGGAAAATATAAACAAAAAATTAAATATACAGTAGGTAATGCAAATTGCATTGTGAATCTTTGATTTGAATAAAAGTTAAAAATTTAAAGTATTATAACATAATATTACTTATAAAAAAAAAAAATTGGTTGTCTGTAAAGTCGGTTTACTGACGATAGTTGAACGTGACAAGGTCCGATTGTGCTTCTTTGTCGCTCGTTCTGCGCTCTCGCTTGCACTTCAAACCTTACGTGGAACGCCTCAGAGCGAGGTAACGCCGCATGAGTCATGTTTTTTCGTGCGTGCAGCCGGCTCTATCGAATTATAAGACATTGTCACGTCAAAAATATATCTTCATAATATCCATTTTCGTTCGAATTTTTAACATTAAAAATTTCTTTTTTCTTCATAAGCTGCAGTGTTTAGAATTCCAAAAAATGGCAGTCAGTCGAGTTCTAGTTGATCGACGTTCGCTTATCAAAACAGGGTTATCGGCAAAACAGCGCAGTCACAATAACGCCACAAAAAACAGATCAAAGCGGGGACTCAATTGACCAACATTTTTTCCGAGTTCAAAGGCGAAGTTAGTTACAAAGATACAATCTGAGCGCTCCGGTAACGTTCCTTTGCCTCTAAACACAAACCTCGCTAAATTAGATGAAGGTACGCTGTTAGTAAAGGGAATACGATATCGCTTTGAGCGTCGTTATGTTTTAAATCTTTTTCCTTTGGCTTCCACGATTTGGATAGTTAGGTATGGGAAATTATGCGCGGGTAAATGTAATGTTTTTATGTATTGGTAAATGTGATGGCCGAAATCGGTGGACCAAGACGTTTTAATGATGCCAGTATATAAGTGTACAAAAGTATATAATAAAATATTTGGTATGGGTATACGATAGTCAATATAAAATAAAAGATGGAGGCCGCGACCTGCGACTTCACAATAGTACCCAAAATTCATACAGACGGACAAAAATATTCTTTTAAATTAAGTGATTCTATTAAAGTAAACTTTATACGAAGATAATAACATGTACTGAGTAGATGTGTTCGATGTACTTTATGTGTTAGATAAATCTTAATTTCCTCGCCTTTATATTATGTTTCAGGTAGTATTCATTACTAATTCGATTTTCTTAATCCTTCAAAGAATAAGAAGCTTTCAAACTCAGGTACACGGTGCCATTCATTATAGACTTGTGTGTGTTGTGAAAAGAAAATAGGTATTGAAAATAATTATAAAAGGCTCTTTCCTGTATACTTAAGTACTTACTTAAATATTTCGATGTTCTCAAAACCGTATCTTGCCGATAAATAATATGACTAGATTTAATCTTACCGGGAATCGCTAATAAACAATAAATTCTCTAGAAATGGGTTGCTTATCGCCAGAATGCGCCAGACCAGCTCAGACTAAATGGAAGATAAGAGGCAGAACGGCCAGGCACCTTTTAATTCAGCCCGTCTGTCCGCTTGTAAAGAAAATAATTAACTTTTTCGACTCTCGTCCTAATTAGGGGAACGGCCGCTGCATGACAAAAGAAAGGCTGGAATATTTTGAATTCACGCGAAACTTGCGAGTAAATAAAATCTCTGAAAATGAACATGGAATTTTTTGAATTGGTTGTTCTGAAGTTTATATGTATATGAATTGAATGCAAGGCATCCTTGTGTGTGATCCTTGGTTTACGTGGAATGGTGATGTTTTACACATGATGGAAGAAATAGGTTAACATTTATATTTTATAATAAAATTTGTACTGGAGTACAACTAATGTACATATATTATGCATGTAGGTACATCAATAAATTTATAAGAATAATTGCAGAAAATCGATAAATTGATAATTAATCAATGTGTGAACACTTTCTTACAAATACATACATGAAAACTTAGCGTATTCTAAACAACTCCTTATACATAACTCTGAAGAAGAAAAATGTCTGACTTTTTTCCAATGATTTGAAAAACGGTCAACGTTCTGAAAATCTATAAAATCGATTTCACGATGATTGAAATCATAAATATCTAATAACATAAAATAAACAATAAGCTAATCACTTCCTTCGACTCTACTCGGCTAATTTCTGATAATGTAACGATTACAAATCGGCCAGTGTCAATTATCAACGTACAAACAGACTGACGGATTGCGTAATTATTACCCGGTGTTTGCTTTAGCTGACTATCCTTGTAATGGGTGCATAGTGCATAGTTGTTATGCACTAGTACAGTATAGTGCATATTTATAGTGTAGTTTTGGATATGTTTAGAATTAAGTAGTTAGTTTTGCTCGGTTCCGCGGCAGAAATAAGAAATAAAAAAAAAAAATAGTGGTACCTAGTTGTGTGCGTCATAATTTCAGCTTTTGCAAAACTTTTGATTATTATGAATTGAACAGTTAATGTTATAATCCTTTTGGTTAATAAAAATACAATAGGTAATTATTTTTCTTTGCATAGAATTCCCTTTAGCTTCATTAATAATAAAAAATGCGGTCGTTTAATGGTTCGCAAGTAATTGATATAACCACAAGACCAGAGACTCTTATTTCCGAGACCTAAAGAAAAACTTATCGTTTAAATAAAAAGCTTGTAATCGATTATCTTATCCTATCCTATCCTACTATTCTACTCATATTAAAATTGGAAAGTTTGTGAGGATGTATGTATATGAGGTGTGTATGTTTGTTACTCTTTCACGCAAATACTACTGAACCGATTACAATGCAATTTAGTACACATAATATAGAGGGTGACTTGGATTAACACATAGGTTAGTTTTAATCCCGGAAATCCCACGGGAACGGGAACTATGCGGGTTTTTCTTTGAAAACGCGGGCGAAGCCGCGGGCGGAAACCTAGTATTATTATAAGCGTCTATTTTGGGCAATAAAACGAAAGCTGTGGGTAATTTTTTTTTTTTAATAAATTTTTAATTGTGTGTGTTTGTATGCACGTTTATGCATAAATCTCCTCTAATTAAAATTAACTGTAAGTAACTGTATTTCGTTTTCAAAATGCAACCGATTTATGGGAATTTTGTAATCTAAATGAATATTACCTTACATTATTACTTCTTATTACTTATCATTCTCATAGACTTTTGTTTATTCCAACGCACAGCGTAGCATCTTTTATCTATACTTATAATAAATCTGTAGAGAGGCCAATTCTGTACATGAAATATATTAAAAAAAAAACTATGAAGGGGTGATAAGGGATCGCTACTGATGCCAAAAATGCAATCAGTAAAATTTTTGTCTGTCTGTCTGTCTGTCTGTCTGTCTGTCTGTCTGTCTGTCTGTATATTCGTTATAGAAACAAAAACTACACGACGGATTTTAACCAAATTTGGCACAATTATTCTTCATACTCCTGGGCAGGTTATAGTAAAAGAATCATGTAAATCGGTGTAGAAACACCAAAGTTTTACATGAAATACGCTATAAGTCATCGCGCGTGAATACAGAATCATGCCATAAGGATTATTTTTGTGTATCAGTTGCCGCGTTCGACGCGCTTCGCGGCGGGAGCTATAAAAAGGCGGCGGGTCTGCACCCGTTTCGCGTTGTCATGGCATCACGTGCGAACGGCTGAACCGATTTCGATAATTATTTTCTATTATATTCCTTGAAGTACGAGGATGGTTTTTATGTAGAGAAAACGTAAATATGTACCACGGGCGAAGCCGGGGCGGACCGCTAGTACCTACATAAAATCACATAAACAACGCTCCCTTCGTTCCATTTCATATTTCCAAGGAATCAATCAAAGCTGTCGCAATGCGGTTCCGGGATCTAATCTGCGCCGCTATTTACAAGCGTGTACATTTTATTAGCATATTCACACTTTTCATTGAACTTTATGGATGTTACAATTGTTTATGGAAGATGTAGGTTAAATGTTTTGTCGTGTAAAAGGTAAAATGTAGCCTAGGTCATAATGGTATGTACTTCTAGACATAGGTGGTAGTGTAAACTATAATCTAGCGTTGTACCTACAAGAGTTGTTGATTTGTGAAAAAGTAGTAAATATACGTACATGTATCCGATAAACTTAAATCTTTAAAATATAATAATAATATGTAGAATAGGATAGAATTTTGGAATGAATATGATTAATACACGCACTAAAGTAAGTTGATTTTAAATTAAACAAAAATATTTTACAGGATGCATAAAAATAATAGAGAATTTTTTTCTGTAGGTACATTATAATCGCATGTATTTATTATTGATATCATTAATCGGATACAGCGTGAATTGAGCTACTAATGTTAACAAATCATAATATAAATAATATTTAAAAACATAACATTTATTTGCTATCACAAACATCGATCTTATTTTATAAGCTCCCAACTCCGGTTCTTCAGAAGAAAAATCTTCAAATATTTCAACTTGAAGTTGAAAACCCGTGTAGCGGCGGAAAATCTCGAAAAGTTTTGAAATTGATAGCGTACCAGGAAAAACACGGCTACAGCCTTCAGACACGGTGTCAAAGGTCGAGATTCGAACGATACCATGATCTAATACATTCCGATGCCCTCTTTGTTACTCTCCATACCTCTAGAAAGATGACACCTTCCACAAAAAATGCTATACATTGCGCGCTACATTAGCACTTACTTAAAACATGTCAAAGTTACCCAGCAATGTATGTTAACATGAAAATTGTTACCGTGTGTGGTAGGTGGGTAAAAGAATGGCGAATCCATCGGACGCTCAGTTTTAATTAAACGGTGACAATTATTGAACGAATCGAAGTGTCACAGATAATCTTTTATAATAATTAAGGGAGGAATGGCAGCATTAAGTGGAGATTGCTGGAGGTGTACATTTCTGTAGTATATGAAGTTATTTTTCGTGCTTTAAAAGTAAGAGAGAAAAATCTAGCTAACTTGTTTGTCTCACACATTTTTATGAATATGCATAAATAGAATGTTCTGAGATTTCATATGTTACTTAACAACATTTAAAATGTTACATTATAATTAATCGCTTACATATTTGTTATACCTACTCTCTTTTCAACGAATCTATATCTATGGAACTTAAGCCTAGACCTTCTCCTTTGATCTAAGATTCTTCGCGAACTTTGTTACCGTGATTTTTTGACGAAATTTTTAGGTTACTTCTAAAAGAGAAAATAAAACAAAAATACTTTCCTATTTTTATTTGATTAAACAACTTCAAATACACAAAAGGTACAGGTCAACGATCCGCATGTTATTTTAAAACAAAACATAGTCTAATGAGGCCGCCCAAAGCAAAAATATATATTTTCCTTTCCATCTCAAATGTTAAGAGAAAGTTAACTTATTTTATTTATATCAATAAACATAACAACCCTTTTTATGCTAATGATTTATGTTCGAAGTTCAATAATATCACTAATATTATAAATGCGAAAGTTTCTTCGTGTTTATGTTTCGACTTGTTTGCGCAATCATGTCAAAGCTATGAATAGGGTTTTTATTTTTAGAAAGAAATAAAGAAATAAAATCTTAGTGCACAATATTATAAAAAAAATTGTAGAGTGAACTGTATCCTTTCCTAGTATCCTTCAAGACTCAATGGGGTTACAAATCACAAAAATAATGCTTCATTTACTACATTTTAAAATTTATTTTCTAAGTACCTACACAAAAATGAACTTTTTTTAATAATACAGATTCATTCTAGTTCTATTCTGCAATAGATTCTCCAGTGAATATATTATATTTTTAACACGCTTTTATTAGCTTCACCTGTATGTATGTAATTTGTAATTTCCAATTTTTTTATGGTAATAAAATGGATATAGTATGATCTCTTTTAGAGATATATATGTCCCATAGCGGACTTTTCTAGAAACGTATATACCTACATATTATTATAATGCATAATTTCACCATACATTATTTCGTTATATCTCAAAGTGTTTAGAAATCATCAGTCGACAGCCCCCGTACGGCTATTTTTTTTCCAACTTCTCCAACATAATTAGGTATATCCTTATATTTTAGGTAATTTGTACAAAATCTTGATACATGATATACTCAAATCATCATATTTATTTAAATAAACTGAATTAAAATCCGTTGCGTAGTGTAAAAGCTCTATGCATATACAGGGTGTCCCGTAAGTAGTGGACCAACGGGTTATGGGGAGTAAAGACTTATTATGTAACAAAAATACTAAAATTTATTGTCCTAGTAAAAATTAACGTGAGTGAGCCTGAGTAAGCGTGAGTTAGCCTGAGTTAGCGTGAGTTAGCGTGAGTGAGCGTGAGTTAGTCTGAGTTAGCGTGAGTGAGCGTGAGTTAGCCTGCGTGAGCGCGAGTTAGCCTGAGTGAGCGTGAGTTAGGCTGAGTGAGCATGAGTTAGCCGGAGTTAGCGTGAGTGAGCGTGAGTTAGCCTGAGTGAGCCTGAGTTATCGTGGGTGAGCGTGAGTTAGCGTGAGTGAGCCTGAGTTAGCGTGGGTGAGCGTGAATTAGCCTGAGTGAGCGAGAGTTAGCCTGAGTGAGCGTGAGTTAGTCTGAGTGAGCGTGAGTTAGCCTGAGTGACCGTGAGTTAGCCTGAGTAAGCCTGAGTTAGCGTGAGTGAGCATGAGTGAGCATGAGTTAGCCTGAGTTAGCGTGAGTGAGCGTGAGTTAGCCTGAGTGAGCGCGAGTTAGCATGAGTGAGCGTGAGTTATCCTGAGTGAGCCTGAGTTAGCGTGGGTGAGCGTGAGTTAGCCTGAGTTAGCGTGAGTGAGCGTGAGTTAGCGTGAGTGAGCCTGAGTTAGCGTGGGTGAGTGTGAATTAGCGTGAGTTAGCGTGAAGGAGCGTGAGTGAGCGTGAGTTAGTCTGAGTGAGCGTGAGTTAGCGTGAGTTAGTCTAAATTAGCATGAGTGAGCGTGAGTTAGCCTGCGTGAGCGCGAGTTAGCCTGAGTGAGCGTGAGTTAGCCTGAGTAAGCGTGAGTTGGCCTGAGTGAGCGTGAGTTAGCCTGAGTGAGCGTGAGTTAGCGTGAGTGAGCGTGAGGGAGCGTGAGGGAGCGTGAGTTAGTCTGAGTTAGCGTGAGTGAGCGTGAGGGAGCGTGAGTTAGTCTGAGTTAGCATGAGTGAGCGTGAGTTAGTCTGAGTAAGCGTGAGTGAGCGTGAGTTAGTCTGAGTAAACATGAGTGAGTGTGAGGGAGCGTGAGTTAGCGTGCGTAAGCGTGAGTTAGCGTGAGTGAGCGTGAGTGAGCGTGAGTTAGCCTGAGTAAGCGTGAGTTGGCCTGAGTGAGCGTGAGTTAGCCTAAGTGAGCGTGAGTTAGCGTGAGTGAGCCTTAGTTAGCGTGGGTGAGCGTGAATTAGCCAGAGTGAGCGTGAGTTAGCCTGAGTTAGCTTGAGTGAGCGTGAGGGAGCGTGAGTTAGTCTGAGTTAGCGTGAGTTTGTCTGAATTAGCGTGAGTGAGCGTGAGGTAGCCTGCGTGAGCGCGAGTTAGCCTGAGTGAGCGTGAGTTAGCCATAGTAAGCGTGAGTTAGCCTGAGTGAGCATGAGTTAGCCTGAGTTAGCGTGAGTGAGCGTGAGTTAGCGTGAGTGAGCGTGAGTTAGCGTGAGTGAGCGAGAGTTAGCGTGAGTGAGCGTGAGTTAGTCTGAGTAAGCGTGAGTGAGCATGAGTTGCCTGAGTTAGCCTGAGTAAGCGTGATTGAGCGTGAGTTATCGTGAGAAAACCTGAGTTAGCATGAGTTAGCGTGAGTTAGCGTGAGTTGGCTGGTGGGCTGGTTGGCTGTTGGCTGGTGGGCTGTTTGGCTGGTGGGCTGGTTAAAGTAAACGCAATTTTGTCTGACGATAAGACATTATTAACCAAACTTTGACATGATCATGAAAGTGAAATATCAACAAACAATTTTTCTTGTATCTACAAAATGTCGTTCAAATCAGACGAATTCTCAACGCGCACATGTCATCAATGCAATGGATAGATAACTCCATAGTACAAATTTCAACCAAACTCGACCATCTTATAGCAACTCACAGTATATAAAATATAAAAATCGTTTATTTGTTTCAAAACACAGTGTACAATCAGTTTAGAATACAGTAAAAATTGCATAATATAATAACGGGCACTTAATAGAGATACACTAGTCCCCACACTAGGATCCCCTGTGTTGTGGGAAACTAGTCTCTTCCTATGTTACAGAAGTATTTTTTAATTTCTAAAAATTAAAAGCTAATTGCAGTGCTAATTGCAGTGTAAGAAATATAACAAAAAACGAAAATAAAATATTTAACAAACTCCAGTGTATGTGTGAGTGAGTGTGCGTGCGTGTGTGAGTGTGTATGTGTGTGTGTGCGTGTTTATGTGTGTGTTTTTTTTTTTTTTTTTTTTTTTTTTTTTTTTATTATAGAGGGAAAAAATACTGTTAAGTATCTCAGGTCAAGATCTGCGACCTGGTATGTCGGTCTCGATCATGGTCTCATGGTCCATACCGACTAAAACAACCCTCTTTCTCCCGTCCATATCCCCGCGGGATGGCCGTTAGGCTTTACTTCGCGGGGGGACGTATAGCATTGCTGCTTTTCTCACGTATTTTCTATGCCGTCAAGCTTTTCGCATCCGTTCTTTCTTTCGTAGGTCTTTCAGAACCTCCGTTGCATAAGCGCTCGTTGCTTCCCACGATTCTTTGTTTGACAACATCACTCCGATTATGTTCTCAGGACATACTTTTCTTCCCATTGTTGTTTCCCAGGTGTCTCGGGCTTCTTTGTATGCTGGACATATAAAGAAAACATGTTCTGCATTTTCGTCTTGTCCACAGGTGGGGCACTCTGGAGAATTTTCATGCTTAAACCGATGTAGGTATTCTCGGAAGCCACCGTGACCGGATAGCATTTGGGTCAGATAGTAGTTAACCTCACCGTGCTTACGATTGACCCATGGTTCAATCCGTGGAATGAGGCGATGGGTCCATCTTCCCTTGGTAGAGGTGTCCCATATCCGTTGCCACTTTTCTATACTCTTTCGTCTTTCTTCCGTTTTCAGCTCGGTCTTTGTGAGCGCGGTGCCACTTTTCTGACGATGGTAAAGGTTCTTTCGCTCTTCTGTCAAGACTTCGATTGGCAGCATTCCAGAGATGACGCATGATGCCTCTACAGAAACAGTGCGGAATGCGCTGGCAATGCGTAGTGCGCTAACTCTGTACGTCGATACAACTTGACGTTTGGGCTGTTGCAGCTGCAGCGCATCCGACCAAAGTGGGGCGCCATACAGGAGCACTGACGTCGTCACCGATGTTAAGAGCCTTCTCCTTTGTTGTTTAGGGCCTCCAATATTCGGCATTAGTCGGGATAGTGTTGTTGCAACTACTGCTGCTTTAGAAGCGACATGTTCTGCATGCTTATTGAAGCTCAGGCGTGTGTCCAGCATTACTCCCAGGTAGCGAACGTATGGTTGCGTTACGATCTCGTAATTACCGACTCTGAGTGAGGTTGTTTCTATCCGTTTCCTGCTAGTAATAAGTACGGCCTCGGTTTTGTGTTCAGCTAACTGCAGTCCGGCCGATTTCATCCACTGACTAATTACTTGGAAGGTCCTATCGAAAGCCCAATTCAGTTCTTCCAAGTATTTGGCTACTACTACTACTGCTAGGTCATCAGCAAATGCCACCAGTTGTGTTTCTCTTGGTATCTCCGATTTGAGCAGTCCGTCATACATAACATTCCATAGAAGTGGACCTAATACTGAACCTTGTGGGACTCCTCCGGTGACGTTGTATTCTTTAGGTCCACTTTCAGTGTCATATATGAGGACCCTGTTTTTAAAATAGCTAGCTACTATATCCCTAAGGTAATCTGGCACTTTCAAGTTTGAGAGAGCGGACATTATCACATCCCATCTTGCGGAATTGAAGGCATTTTTAATGTCGAGTGTTACAACGAGGCAATAGTTCTTAGAGCCTCCTTTCCATCTCGTCCCTGAAATCGCTTGTCTTGCGGTGTCGATAACTAGTCCGATAGCATCTAAGGTTGATTTGCCTTTTCGGAATCCGTATTGGGAGTTGGACAAGAGGGGTTCGACTGCTTCTTCAATTCGATTGTGAATTATCCTCTCCAGCATTTTTCCAACTGTATCCAACATACAGAGAGGGCGGTAGGATGACGCCTCAGTGGAAGGTTTATTACCTTTCGGGAGTAATACTAATTTTTGCCTCTTCCAGACTGTGGGGAAAAAGCCTTCCTTGAGACAAGCGTTGAAGGCGTCTATAAAGATTCCTGGTACAGATTTTATAGCTTGTTTTAGAGCAACGTTGGGTATACCATCTAATCCAGGGGCTTTGGTATTTCCTATTCTGCCACAGGCGTCTGATAATTCCTTCTCTGTAACAGGCGGTATAACTTCCTTCTTATTGTGTGCCATCTTATATTTAAGTTTAGTTTGCTGCGGGAATAGCACAGTCACAATTTTCTCCAGCAGGGTTGGGTCAGTAGGTGGTGTAAGTCGATTATATTTAAGATTTTTCATGACTACTTTATAAGGTCTACCCCAGGGATCACTTTCCACTTCCTCAAGCATTTTAGTCCAGCAGTTCCTTTTGCTCTCCTTGATAGCTTTGTTTAAGACTAAGCGAGCTTCCTTATATTTTTTGTAAATTTGCTCGAAGTGGGGTGTCTTTCTGCATCTTTGAGAAAGTCTTCTGGCACGGATACACTTCTGCCTTAGTTGCGCAATGTTATCATTCCACCAGTAAACCGGTGGCAAATGGTTCCTGCTTCGTTTACGGGGCATGGTTGCATCACATGCAGATGTTACCCTCTTGACAACTTCCCGTACCTTCTCTGAGGCATGCCCTGGTTGTAAAGGTCGATCTTCAAGGGTTATGTGGAAGATTTCGGGGTCGAATGAACTGACTTTCCAACCAACTTCATTGGATTTCTTCCTCAGCGGATTGGGTTTTTTGTGCCTGCTCGATACCTCCCAGTACAGTGCCCGATGATCGCTGCCAGTGTAGGCCTCAGTTACCTTCCATGAGGTATTTTCCTTCGCCAGAACGCTGCTAACAAAGGTAAGATCTACTATTGAACTTGCTTCCCCTCTGCTGAATGTAGGTTCATTCCCCTTGTTCAAAAGGACCACATCTGTTGCGGACATCGCTTCTATCAGTGCCCTTCCCCTAGCATTTGTGGTTTTGCTGCCCCAGTCAATTGCCCAGGCGTTAAAATCTCCCGCTATTGCCACTGGGGAGTTGCTTTGCACATCATCTACAATAGTATCTAAGAAATCGTTAAATTCCTGTATTGTACGACTAGGAGCGGCGTAACAACTGTAGAAATGTATTCCGCCGATCTTCGCTTTCACACAGCCTTTGGTGATTAGGTCAACACTTTCCAGAGGGCTCCCACCACAGGCCCATAGGGCGGCGTGTCCATCTTGGTCAGACAGCCAGGACGCACTGCTAAGCTGTTTATAAGGCTCTGATATTATTACCACATCTAAGTTTAGCTCCCGTACCATCTGCATCAGTAGATCATGTGCGGCCTCGCAGTGGTTAAGATTTATTTGCATTACCTTAAGCATGGCTCCGCCTTTCTAACCACCTGGAGTGCTCTTTTCAGTACAGGACATTTGCTTGAACCTGCAATATGTGCAACGTTCTCTGTTGACCCGTGCTCTAGGCACAGTGCACATTTGGCTTCCCTGGTGCACTCGGCAATTTTGTGGCCAATCTCATTTTATGCAGCACTTTGACTTGTCCTCCTTGCTGCTGCAACCGTGTGCGAGGTGTCCATAATTCCAGCACCGGTAGCACTTAATAGGTTTTTGTGTGCTTCTTATGCGACAGTTGACCCATCCTATTTTTATTTTGCCTTTTTCTACGATCTGTTTGGCCACCTTCGAATGTAGTCTTACCGATGCCGTAATAGTGCCTCCATAGGCTTTGCGCATGTTTTTAATGTTGTCGAGTGTGATATTATCGACATCAGCTTGACTTACTACTTTTTGGAGTGCTTCCAGGATCTCCTGTTTCGTTGTTGACTCCTCGAGATCTTTGATTTCCACGTCTTCTTCCGGGACTTTACTTACTACTGTTGCGTCTTGGCCCAGTAGCTCGGATATGGCCTTTTTTAATTGTGGAGCTTTATCTGTGTCCTTTCTACTCAAGATAAGGAGCACATCCCCGGACGTGGTCCTGCGGATCTTATCGATGCACTCGCTCATTTGATTCGCTGATGGATCCCGTTTAACTCGTTTAAGGATATCAGCATATTGTTCTTTTTCCTTTGGGCGAATAATGAGCGCATTAGGTCTTTCTCGCTTTGTTGGATTTTTCATTTTACACTTTTTCTTCTTTACCTCTGTCCATTCTGTTTCGGATTCCGGTTTTTGCCGTGATCGTCTAGTGGTTAGGACCCTACGTTGTGTTTATGTGTGTGTGTGTGTGTGTGTGTGTATGTATGTATGTGTGTTTTATTTTTCACTGACAAGCAATGCTTCAGTTTCACTATAATTTAAGTTAAGTAAAAGTTGTTCTAATCTCTTTTTAAAAATATATATTGATGCATTTACTATACTTTACATTTAATCTTTTAATAAACTTATTGTAGAGGAAAGGGCCCCTATAACTATAAAAGCGTTTGACAAAATAGGTATTACATTTCGGAAGCGTGAAATTGACTCGTCTTGGGGCTCTTGATGTTGGTGCAAAGGTTTGCTTAGACATTTTGTGGAACTTTTGTGCGGTAGCCAGAATGTAAAGTTGACGGACTGACAGACTTTTGCGTCGGCGTAGAGTGTAGAAGTAGCGTACCGAAAAGGTTTCTTGTAAGCAACTTTGAGTATTGCCCGTTGAGCGCGCTCAATTTTAAGCATAAGGGTGGAACCACCGCCTCCCCAGACTGAAATGCAATAAGAAATAATGGATTCGCAGAGTGCTTTGTAAACTAATTTTATTGTATGGGCATCGGCAACTGAACGTAATTTTTTAAATATGTGTATAAGCTTTCTAATCCTGGAGCACAGTGTATTAATCTGAGGTTCCCAGGAAAGTTTGGAATCAATGATGACTCCCAGATATTTTATTTCGTTAACTTCTACAATGGATGGACATAAACAAGAAGAAGAGTTTGTACACGAATGTATTTGAAGATTTAGCGACGTAGGTGGGACAGAGCGACTCGTTATAGTGAAACTAATGAATTTAGTTTTGTCAATATTCAAGGTTAAAAGGTTGTCCTGTAACCAAGAAGCGACAGTAAGAAGACCATTTTGAGCTACAGCTTTTACTTCATTCCAAGAGTTAGAATAAAATACGAGAGCTGTGTCATCTGCAAAAGAGAACAAATTGGTATATGGAAGGGAAAGGGAGCAGAGATCGTTCATGTGCAGTAAAAACAATGTAGGAGCGAGCACGCTGCCTTGAGGCAAGCCATATGGGATGTTCATTAGAGTGCTATGTTGATTATTTATGCATACTCTTTGGCGACGGTCAGTAAGGTAAGAAGTGAACCATTGCAGAGCGATGCCTCGAACTCCGTACAATTCCATCTTACGTAAAATAATGGGCCGCGAGACAGTGTCGAACGCTTTCGCCAGATCCAGGAATACCGCGATGCATTTCTGTCCTGAGTCTAACTTATTGCTAATACAATCAACAAGGGAGGAAACAGCACCGTCAGTAGACCTGTTCTGGCGAAAGCAAAATTGGTTGCAAGCAAGTAGCGATTCTTTTTCCAGATAGGAAAGTAGCCTTTTATTTACGACTTTTTCCAGAATTTTGGATAGCGTCGGGAGAAGAGATATGGGTCGATAATTAGAGAACGTTAATTTGCAACCAGATTTATGAATTGGGATGACGTTTGCGATTTTCCAGTCATCTGGGAATGTACCCGTAGTAATACAGCAAGGCAGGGTTTTGACATAATAATCATTTTACTTGGAATATTATCCCATCCACAGCTAGAAGAGGTTTTGAGGCTACTAATTAAATTGGCAATTTCGAGTTCGTCGGTCGGTGTTATGAGAAAACATTTTGTAAAATTAGGTATAGATGTCTTAGCGGCAAGAAGATTCTCAGAGGTATTGAGTTTTTGTAATGTTTTATTTGCAAGATTTTTACCTATGTTAGTAAAGTATTCATTGGTTTTATAAAGAGACTCGTCAATGGAGTCAGAAAATTTTAATAAATCATCAGAATTAGAGTTGGGCGAGTTTAAGCTACAGATATCTTTAACAGTCGACCATAAGCGCTTTGAATTGCCTTTATTTTTCTTTAAATTTTCACTATCATGGAAGTTTTTAAGATTTTGAAGAATATTATTACAATAATTACGATAACGTATGTATTTTTCTTGCAGTACGACATCCTTAGGGCGCTTCCTAGCAATGTTGTGGAGACGATCTCTTCGTCTAACGCAACGGAGTAAACCGGGCGTAATCCATTGTTTTCTAATGGCCTTAGAATTTGGAATAGTACAACAGCTTGTGTTATTTTTGATCGCTGTGTGAAGTGGATTGACAAAAGCTGCCACTGCTTCGTTGATGTTGTCGATGCTGTACAAGAATTGCCAGTCAATATTTTGAATATCATTATGAAGATCAGTAAACGAAGGTTCGTGATTCTCAACTTGCAAGCTCGATTTGAAAAGTAGAACAATGCCATCACTTTTATTTAAGAATTTGTTTGATTTAAAAAGAGAGTAGCCAGCCAGATTTAAATATGTAAATGATTCATCAATCCAACATTCAGTTAGGATTATGAAGTCAGGAGCAAAATTGAGTCTATTCAGGAATAAGGAGAAACTATCAAAATTCTTATGAATGCTTCTTATATTTTGGCTTACGATGGTGAGATGACAAGAATTAAAGTAGTTGGAACAACTTTCGGGACATGACAAAAGTGCATTTTGAATAAGCGGCGTGTTATCAATGTTATTAATTAGCTTTAAGTTAAATACTAAAAGATCTTTCCGACTTATACCTAGATAAATAAGCTTTGAAGATATAGACTTTTTTGTAAAAATTTGTCGTGAGAATAAATGGAATGTAAATGTTGAATCAGAAAATTTGATGCTGTGAAATTGTGTTTTATATAAAATACAAGTCTAACTGACTTCTGTAGAACAAAGGAGACTATTTTTTGTGGGCCCACCAAGACTCGGTAACGTATAGTAGGTAATAAAAAAAAACGTGTAAAAATATAAAATTATATTATGAATTTTGAAGCTTCGTTGTTTTACAAACGAAACCGGAATCATGAAATCGAATTAAAAAGCTTTATTTTGATATCATCCCTGCTGTAGTGCTGTCTAGAAACCAAGAACAATGGCCAACATTTAAAAATAACTGGAACGAAACGTTTTTATCGATAGAATGAAAATAAAACCAAAAAGCGAAAAAAACTGCCTTAAACAAATCACTTTAGAAACTGTTTTTATTCCTATTTATATGGAAGAATGTGATTGATAGCGATTTTAAATCCTGTAATTAATCAAATAAAATAATTTGTTAAAAATGTAATAAAAAATGTTAAAAATGTAATTTGTTAAAAATGTTAGTAAAAATCCGTGTAACGAAACGTTACATCTATTGGCTGCTTTGATAGACGTCAGATTCATCCTGTCGTAGTTGTAATGTTTTTAACATAAACATAAACAATGTTTTTATTTCCTATTTTAAAATGTAATTGCTACAACTTAAGAGCGTTTAATAATACAATAGAACATGAATAATAGGATAGCTGTGCAAATGGCTACCTATCCTAATATTATGTACCTACTCCTAGTCATAAATCACGTACCTACCTACCTACTTAACTAATAATTTCTTATTTAATCAGTTTTCCCATTCGCTAAAATCGCATAAGGTCCAGAAACTTGAGGTACACACACTTATATCACTTATTTTCTATACTATTTATAACCAAATCGGGTCTCTGTGTTTGTGGTAACTTCGCTGTTTCCGATTTCCGAGCTTGGAATCGTGACAATGTATGTGATGTTTTCTAATATTTATTTATTCATTAATTTAAATATATTGTACCCAATGATTCGGATGGGTCACACAAGACAAATCGCTCATTATCAGTTAGTTATTATGTAGGAATGAGGTAAATGTTTGCACATCGTGTTTCTAAAGATTCCGGTTAAAACATGTAAAAGTAATGTCACCACTGTAATCTGGGGGCTTCAAGGAACAAATTAACACACATTTCATTAATATACGCTAAGAAATTGAGGTGGGCCTATTCTCCAAACAAAAAAAATCGTCTCCTTTTGTTACTTATGTCACTTATGATGTTAGTTATCTTGTCCTGCGAGGTTGCTGGTGTTTTACAAGTAACCCTGGATATCCCAAATTGCTTTACAATCATCATGACATGACGTGCGTGTAATTAATCTCATCATTCTCTAATGCGTCATTACGCTAATCAAGTGCTGTATTTACACATCAAATTGTTATGAATTATTCAATTGCAGCTAATTATTTGGGGAATTGTATGACCCTTTGATTAAAAGCGCTGTGTAAGTAGGTACTCACTGTTTCATATGGATAACATTATTTTGTAACATAAAGTACATAAAATTTTTGTAAACACGCACACAACGCCGTTTATTTAAATTATACTTTTTGAAATACATTTTGTCGTAAATATTTTTAATTTCAATACTGATAGGCATTTAAATGTTTGTTTTTTAATGTTTGTAATAACTACATAATATTATTAAATATTTTATGCGATATCCCTTTGAAAATATTTTACAATTGCATTGATAAAATATGAGGCTTTGCATATTTCGATGTTTACACGATTTCATTTATAATATGAATTTTGACTCAAGATCTTTCTGCAAATGCTTGAATTAAATTCAATTAAGTACTTATGTTAAAAAAGAAACAATAAGAATAAATTAGTCAACATAATATTGATTAACATAAAAATAATAGGACAACTAGATAATAACAAAATTTAATCACAAATTCTTGTCGAATATGGCTTTAATATATTTAGGAGTGTCGTAACAAGGGGCCATCTCTCCAGGGGACATGAAGACTGATCACCTTATACTTTAAAGGAAAATCGATCGGAAACAGATGTGAACATCAGACCAAATCCGTCAAGATATTATATCGTTTAAACTGCTTTATTTTATATCATATTTTTATTGTTTTTGGAAATAAATTGGTTTCAGACTTGTTGTAGACTAGTTTCAAAATTATCTATTTTGTTTAGCGGTATTATAGTAGAGTTGTTAGAAATTAATGAATTTATTCTAAGGTTATTGTTGGAAAAAAAATGTGGCTCTACCAATAATTTTGTAGCATTGAATAATATTTAACTGTCTGTTTTCAATCTGGTTGATAAATATGCAGTTGTTGGTGTATTTTTTTGTCACACGGATTCTAATTTTACATGCTTTTACTGTTTGACACGAAATATATATTTTTAATTCGTTCAGAATTAAAAATATATATTTCGAAAAAAAAAGAAATGAAATATCTACATTTTGATTAACGCATTTCATGTCCATTGTGCATATCATATGTGAAGTTTCCATTGAAATCAGCAGGTTCGAATTTCAACAGCATGAAGTTATTATCTTTTACATTTTATTGTGTTCAATGTTCGCCTAACACTCGAGACCTTCAAACAATTGTGTTTGTACAAAAAATAAACCAACGGTTTTGTTCCTTTGTTGGAAAAACATAGGCATTGATAACTGTGTTGAATATTTTATTGGTATTTTGGTACTAGTTTTCCGTCGCTTTATGTTTGTTTTTTCGATAGATTTTAGATATACGCTGTATGGCGCTGTTAATAGAGATTGTGTTATTGATAACGCGTCAAATTGTTTTACATAAAAACACGAATCGATGTTTCTGTATTTTTACGCAGATTTGAAAAGCACTTGAACAATTTTACTGTGCATAAAAATGTAGCTTTTAAAATGTTTGTAACGGGATTGGAATTGCTATTTGATATTCATATACCTTCAGTCGTGATAATATTCACTGAATTTGAACGAATAGTTACTGAAATCAACTGACCAGTGTTATTCAATTTTTCTTTAAAACAACTTTTCGGGCATAGATGACTACTACTACTACAGAATACTAAAAAAATCCAATCATCATTGCTTCTTCTAATCTTTACGCTTTTGTTTTCGTAAAATGTTGTAAAAAAAGTCCATACTTTTTTTCGCTTTTAAAATATAAATTAACTATTTCTACTTAGATATAACAGCTGCATAATCAACCAGACGTATTATATTATGACGAAATATATTATTTTAATTTCCCCTTCACAAAGTAGTTGAAATAAGATGACATATTCTTGAGTAATGTCACTTATACTAACCGAGGGTCCGTGGCCAGTTGTTACGTCCCAAGAGTCTTATATAGAAATATATCCACAGGGTTATTATAGCTTTTTATCAAGAAAAATGTCAATTCTATGGTATGTGAAAGTTTTGCAATACTACGTTAGAAAGGGTGAATATTGATCAATAATATATGGCACTTGCAAATAAGACAAAGATGAAAAAATCATTTTATTGATCGTAAATGGTGGTGCAGAGCAATGCGGGTAAAACCATGGCACAAACTTAAGCTAGTCTTTATAAAATTCTTAAGTACTATGCACTGATTGATCTATTAGTTAATGATATAAATAACAAACACGTCTTAATTACGAATAAGTTTAATAGCTCTATGTAGTAAAAATAGGGACCTTAGTTCTCCATTTTCTTTAAATATTTTTACCCACAACGAAGAATCTATTTAGTCATTTCAAGAAAATTTACTAGTCTCATAAATACAAGGTATTAAAATACGAGCGTTAAATTTCAGAAGCCTTTTAATATTCGTATCTGTATATTGGATAAAATTGAATCAGGCTCGGTAGAGTATTCTTTCGTTAACGAAGCGCCTCATATAAAATCTTGTTGTGGGAAAATTAAAATAAACTACTAGGTAAGAACGCTTGTATTTTATAGTGTGGGTTCCGTATATTTTTGTTTATGAATATACAAATAATAGAGACGATGATAGATAGGTATGGGTTCAAAGTTTAACGCACTATAAATTGAACTTTAAACATGTTAGATCAATTGCAGATAAAGTCGAGTTCATAAAGTTCTCTTTGTTTTTACTGGAATTCAATATTTACCTTAGGTATTTACTTTTATTCTATCAGACGATATGGATACGATATATTTAAACGAAGCTTCAATTTGCCTCCTAATAGAACTGTTGATTTTGTCTGACCTTGAAGTCTATGAATATTATAATTAAACACAATAATTATCAAAACAACATTATAAATATTAGCAAAGTAGTCATTAATATATCCAGAAGAACCATGCTTTTTTCACTCCAAACATTACTCGAAATTCACGTACCAAATAATGTTATAATACACGTTCAAATCTATTCATAACAATTGAAACGTATAGTTTAGTGGGATTACATCCCATTTCCAACGTGTGTGAATCGCGTGGATTATTGGTACGAACTACACTGGATTATACATTGTTACACGGAACACTAGAATTTTCCACAGATTATGTTACGAATACTTGACTTAATCTGTGCTAATTTGATTTGGAATTTATTTGTATGGATATAAGGAATATATTTAAATGTGTTAAAATATTTAATGGGTATTGTAAATTCAATTAGATATTATGTGTATGTAAATTCAGCAATAACCAGTCAGTTTCTTCAAATGGGACGTCTCGGGATGAAAAACATTTCTATGGTACGGCTAATATTTACTTTTCAAAGAATGAAAATAATTTTAAATTAAATGTTCGAATTAAAATGCACCTTTTCACAGTATTATCAATTTTATTAAGAAATATATAAACGACTATGTAATCAATGTAGTAATACTGCCGAAAGATGAAACAATAAATAAGATCTGATTTTCACTCCAGTTATTTAAAACATTTTTTTTACATATTTTTCTGAAGTATTGTCCTTGATCGAAACGTCTATAATAAATCAGTCACCATAGAGAATCCTTTATTCTAAAAGCTCAATGACAACGGCAGTTTCAGACTGATAACCTGAAACATCAAAATAACTATTCATAAAACTTGTCAAACTTACTTTGAGTTTCGAGCTCCAAGATTAAGGTATTTTCCATGGAGAACACGAAAACATAATAGATACAGTAAATAATTCATTATAAATGAGTAACTGGCTGCTGCCCACGGCTTTCCGTCATTAAAGGCTATGTTTTCATTATTTCTCTCTATACGCCTCTCTAGTCATATCTTAAAATTGACATGAAATCAAGACAAATAAATACACAACCGCATTTATAATTATTATTTATTCTTTTATTCACTTTTTTTCTTCATTGTTTCTTAGCTATACATTAATATACAATAATATTATAACAATAAAATTCACAAATGCATAACCTACGACATTATCCATATATCCACATACAAAATATCAAAATTACTAGCAAGGATAAAAAATACGTATCTCATATTCATTATGCATAGAACTAAATCCGCCAACACAAAGCGATCCAATCAAAATCGACAAAGGATGCCAGAATATTAACTATGAAATCTATCTTTAATCAACGAGAAATGCAATCTAAAGAAACTTTAAGAAGCGCAAAAGTTAATTAAGGACTTGAATAAATTATTGAAAGTGGACGAAGAGGGCCCTCGAGATCTGCGACCCACGTATTAACATATATGACGTAAGCGGTATTTAATAAACAGCCCTAGACAACCATCAACCTAGTTTCGATGTTAAGCCAGATTTTATGTACGTGGGAGGTTAAACGGTTTAAGATTAAGAAGTTGCTTCTTGATTTTATGGTTCTATTTTTAGTAACACGCTGTTTGGATAACGTTCTTATCTGTAGCTAGTTATATTTTGTGCTTTAAATAATTATTGATGGCATGTTTTATGGAAATAAATAAAGTCGAGTCTTCTTCGCCGCTTATACTGGTAAATAGATAACAATGAGGTCCTTTAGTAAGCTCTTTTATGAAGGGCGTTGTTATCACAATTGCTCAAATCTCAGCTTTTTCATGGGCATTCTGGTGAAGATTGTACTTACAATAATAGATTCTGTTCTTTCGGAGATTAAATAAAACATACAAGCAATCGAAAATGTTTCCTACCTTCTTACTTACCTACTGCATTTAGTAAAAATGTAAGAATTCTATGATTCTTTCTTTCTTCTTTCTTTCTTTCAGAAACATAAGCTTAAATCATGATATTAATTTACAATTGCATCCATATTATACCCTAGCCCAGTATAAATCCTATAAATACTAAATAATTATCTGCGCACATCGAACGTTCGCAGCTAGACGCGATAGACAAAGAATAGTATAACAGAGTTCATTTACAGAGAACTAATGCGATTAACTGTAGGAACTTCTAAAACTATTAGCTCGTATTTATATGAGAAATACTTGCGACGGATAAAAGTCCAATAAATGAGCTAACGCCGGTATTAAATCTCGGTCGCACAGGGTTTCCCAGTTTTATTAATCCACATTTATATCTATTATTTGTATGGCTTCCTAGTGATTATCTGTCCCTTTCTTTTGATGTGGGTAGAGAGAGATAGAGCAGGTATGTGACACACATTGTTGAATGGAATCTTGTAGCAAGCTAGGTATCACCCGCAGCTCCACTCGTATCTGGAGATACCTGAAAAAAGAGAGAAAAAAGAGATACAGATACGATTGTTTAAGACTAACAAATTGCACCCATCCATACACACTTTCGTATTTTTAATTCTTGTATAAAGTTATTCGTTAGTAACAATGTAGCTTTCTAATATTGAAAGAATTTCCAAAAGCTTTCCAGTAGTTTCAGAGCTTACTTGATACACATTTTTTAGTTTATTTTTCGATTTACTATGTGACACTAATAATTATATTTAGGTACATATAGAAATTCTGAATCGTTTATTTAACTTTTATCCTTGATTATACGCAGGAAAATAAAATATTAAGTAAAATCCAGAATATTCTCTTTTAAAGCTATTGCATAGCTTCTATCGCGGGCCTTGAGCGCGGGGACCGAATCGAGAAATTCCGTAACGAAAAAACCTCACGCTCCCCACTCCGACGGGCTCGGAGGTGTGGCTTGAAGGCATGCTATGCAATAGCTTTACCGCGGCAGTCCCCGAGTGCCACACGTCTTTTTAATTATAACATAAGGAAAATAAAAATATTATCTGTAGTCCATTAATTTGACACAATATCCTGGATATTATTTTCATGTAAAATTGTAATGAAACAACTAAAATTATATAATATAATGTTCAGAGTAGGAAAAGAATCATCATTTCATTTATTCATTTATTCATCATAATTACAAAAAAATCATTATCAATAATCATTATCTTAATTAATTAAACATAAAAAATACAAGGATATTATAATAGAACCTGATAATTACTTAACAATGTGATTTAATTAAAATAAAAAGGTGAAAATAATGGTCCTATAAGAATAATCATTTACCAATAATCACAGATATCGATAGGAAGAATAAATTTTTATTTTTAAATCCGAGGTTAGCCTTTTCTTATAACTTTCATTCCCTTTGATTGAATTTATGTCTCAGTGCTTTGCGATAATATATACATTTTACAGTACATTGATGCTCTACTGCTAGCATTATAAGTTGGTCTTACAGAGCAAGCAATGAACTACAACTATTAAAGTCCCATCGAGTGTCCGAAGCTTGAAGCCATAACAATAGTTGCTGAGTTTTGTCGGTTTACAGTGGGATTAATTCGAAATCCCGATCCATTCCTACATTATTATGGCTTATATAAATTTATAATTGAATAAGCGTTTAATCTTTACTGATGTTTTACTTGTGTGTGGTTTACTTGTGTGTGTTTACCATTAAATCAGTGCTGTGTGACTTCTACATTTAATGACTTTTAATGTCATACAATATGTATATTATTTAAGTATAAATTGGTTAATAACGGTATAATTTATTAGTATTATGATGCCGTACAGGTAGGTATTTCAAAATATTTAATATATGATATTAACTCTACATTATTACTGTGTACCTGTACACAGGTACAGGTACAGACCTGTATGTGCATGTATTTCTCATGAGCTTGATTTAAGAATACATTTCCCTACATCCTAATACATTCTGTTTACAACTTAACTCTGCTTTACCAGACCCTTTCATCTTTTATTAACCTCCACTGGGAATTGAACCCACTCAATCACTTTAAAAAGGCTTAATTCCTGAAATACTTTCCTAAACTTGAATACATATAGCAGCATGTAACCGCTCCTTCCTCCATGTGAGCTGACCCTAACAAGCGAAGCCGCGGGCAGCCGCTAGCTATCATAAATGTAGTAATTAAGGAACGATGATTATATTTCAGAATCGGTCAGCGGTCACGTGATATACGAGCCGTGTATAGCGCAACCGGAAATATGAAATATTAATCCTGCGTTGGTTCGTGCGGTTTATATTTGCGAATTATAAAATAAATTGTTATAATAAGATGGGTAGATTAATTGGGCAAGTGCAGGTGTTGAGTGATTAATGGTGAAGTTATTGGTGACTCAGTGGTAAAGCTTTTTGAAAGTCCACAGCAAGACGCAGCAAGTCTACAGTTCAGGGGTACAATTGAAACTAGACAAACGGGGAAAAAATGTAAATATAAATAAATAGATTTTTATATGTATAAGTAATCATATTGTTCACCATTGCTGTATTTGATGAAGGAACATCGTGAGAAAATCGGCATGAAAAACAAGGATATTGTTAAAACGGAATTGTAAAAAAATACTTTGAGGAAAACTGGTAGAAAATTTAAGAAAATCAGCTCTAGCAAACTAATTTTATTTATTTCTTCTACTTTGAATATATTTTGATTATATTGATACCTTATGAATTAAAGTAAAAACAACGAAAAGAAACAATTATGATATATCAGAACAAGTTGGCGGCCTAATGTTATTTATTTGAGACTAAGAAAAAATAAAGATTAGAAACACAACAGAACAATATCTTATATACCAATATGTTACACATAAATCTAATATTCATAAGTTGTACCTAGAAAAAATTTCCTGTATACGTGTATCTCAGACTTACGTGTGCGTCAATAATTGAATCTCAAGCGTAAGGAACATTCGGGATTCGACCTAGATTTTAATCTCCCGTCTAGATTCCAGACCACACGCGTCTCGGAGTGCTATTGGAATTCATTTATTTCATGCTTTACAAAGAGATGAAAGCTTAATAGACATTCCTTGAAAATCTTGGTTAAGATTTCTTTGGTGGAATGAAAACGACTTGATATCCTGGTCAGATCTACACTAAATTAAAAAGAAATGGATTTTTGTATATTTAACCCTCAATTCACTACCTGAGTCCATTGGACTCACATCGAACTTTCAAACTATTATAATTTTTTCCCCTAGTGACTTATTTCCTCCACCGTCTCAGTACCTTCCTGCAGTGACGCGGGCACCGCGGTAGCGAGAGGACGTGCGCCTGCGCTGCGTAATTGGTAAGTTATTACGTCGAGTGAGTCCCATGGACTCATACTAGTGAATTAAGTAATATTTTATTTATTTGTTACGATTCTTAAATGTTGCTTATTTGTCGTATTAATGATATAAAAATATGTATTTTAATTTTTGTTGTTGTTGTAGGTTTGTAAAATGGATCTAAAACAACATAAAGTTGTAAATATGAATGAAGACCAGGCGGATTCTGTTTTGGAATCATGGATCACACAAATTATGAATGATGAGACTGACGAAGATGCGAGCCACTCTGAAACCAAAGACAAGTTACCTAGGACAGAAAGAAAGTATTGTTATCTATGTAATTACAAAAAGAGAACAAAGACTGCACATTTATGCACTAGATGTCTGAAGCCTGTATGTTTGAGTTGCTCAAAAAAGGTATGCCGTCGTTGCCTGTAATCGGTGGTAATACCCCATTGCACGTTTTTTTTTTTTGTAGAAGCGTACATTTTTGTTGTTTATTTTCGGTTTTGTATTCCTTTAGAAGTCTTATAAAATTAAAAAGAGTTATTAGTTAAAAATATTTGTTATTATTGTAGGGCTTTGAAAATAACTCTGTTTTTTAAGACTGTTAGAATAAGTTTTTTTTATTTTTAAGAGTATTTCAGAAGTTTATCCAGTTTTGTTATTTTTTTGTAGTGCCTTAATAAACATTTAAAAATAATAATAAAAAAAATTAATAAAAAAAGAGTTTTATTTGAAAAAACCACGCTAAGAAAATATATGAGTCCAGTGGACTCATGGAAGCTGTTTATGTTAGCAAATTTCACGTAGTGAATTGAGGGTTAAAACTAAAAAAATGATAGAACGATTTTGGAAAAAAATTAACGAACAAAATATTATATTTGTTGTTATGTTTTAAGCACCGTAGCTATATTAAGATGAGATAATAATATAATTGTTTAAATTCTGATAATTTTCCAATTTTTCTTGTTACTGACTACAAAAAAATTAACAGAACAATCATGAATATCACATTTCCCACTCCAAAATCAAGACTGAACTTTCTTCCAAGCCCGATAATCTATACTAATATTATAAAGCTGAAGAGTTTGTTTGTTTGTTTGATTGTTTGTTTGTTTGTTTGTTTGTTTGTTTGAACGCGCTAATCTCGGGAACTACTGGTCCGATTTGAAAAATTCTTTCGGTGTTAGATAGCCCATTTATCGAGGAAGGCTATAGGCTATATATCATCACGCTAAGACCAACAGGAGCGGAGCAATGCGGGTGAAACCGCGGGGAACAGCTAGTTATATATAATATTATAAAGCTGAAGAGTTTGTTTGTTTGTTTGTTTGAACGCGCTAATCTTAGGAACTACTGGTCCGAATTGAAAAATTATTTTGGTATAAATTTATAAAGAATAGAAAAAATTCGATCACGAGGCGGGACTCGAACCCGCATCCTTTCGCGCCATTCCGGGGCGGATGCCTGACCAATTCAGCCACTCGTGACCCGCCAGAGCAATCGAATTTATTCTATTCTTTCAGTTTTATGTGTCTTAGGGACACACCGCGCGCCATCTATTGAGATGATTAATAACCATCTCAACCATAATATTGATAATAATTAATAATTGATATTTTTGGTTTATATATATAATAATATAAATAAATAATAAAACCAAAAATATCAATTTCAACAAAAAAAGGTCGTGTTCCATCGTCACAATATTGTATTCACTGAACAGTGTTTCATATTGGTTGAGATGGTTATTAATCATCTCAATAGATGGCGCGCGGTGTGTCCCTAAGACACATAAAACTGAAAGAATAGAATAAATTCGATTGCTCTGGCGGGTCACGAGTGGCTGAATTGGTCAGGCATCCGCCCCGGAATGGCGCGAAAGGATGCGGGTTCGAGTCCCGCCTCGTGATCGATTTTTTTCTATTCTTTATAAATTTATATTTATAAAGCATTTGAATGCCATAAAACCAAAAATATCAATTTCAAATTATTTCGGTGTTAGATAGCCCATTTATCGAGGAAGGCTATAGGCTATATATTATCATCACGCTAAGACCAACAGGATCGGAGCAACGCGGGTAAAACCGCGGGGCACAGCTAGTGTGTGATAAAGCCTGTACTATCAAACTGACAGACGGCTTACAGCTTCAAGGTAGCCAACAGCCTATAAAGCAGTGCAGGCGTTATTTATTATACCGGGTTATACAGGGTTATATACACAAGTGGTGTAGTTAATTTACGTCGTCTGTAACAAGGGTCCTACTTATAGTTGCTCAGTTTCTTAGAGAGTGGTATTTATTAGGTTTGCTGGGTAAATTAGGAGATTAGGACACCTTCGCTTGCTTGTATTTTTTGGAAAGGGTCTCCAGATGGTAAATTGTTATAGCTGTATGTGTATGGGTTTATGTTTATCGGTTTTGATTTGTTTAAGGTGTGTACAGGAATGTTGGAGATGGAGTATTATTCGAGATTTTCATACATGTATTTTTGGTGGTAACACTTGAAGAAGGAATGATAAAAGCCGAAATGTTTCTCAGAAACGAACTTACAGACTAATAACCTAATTTTGTTTACCTATAAGATATTTTTTTTATCTAATAGTCAATTATTGTAACTATTGTATCGTATAATATTACCTTTATTATGATGTGTTAAACTGTTTATTTATACTTTGAAATTAGTTAAAAATACAAGTCACTGACCAAACTATACTAAGTTTCATTATCTTAAAGTTTACGACGAGTCTTCAAATTGATTTACGCGAGCTCAAATCTAATTTTACTATTTCTGAAAGCTTCATCTCTATGATGTTTTAAATTTATTTTTGTTTAAAAATTTATTTGATTCGTTCAATCAAGTAATTTAGTTCGAGTTATCTTTAATGAAACGATACTAAGGTAAGTAAATTTGATTTAAAATTCAGTTTATTTGAATATTTAGAATCTCAATTGCAAGATTCAAATTATATTATGATCAAGTGCATTTTTTTTATTTGGCGTAACATACTGTCCATTTTCATACTGCCATGAAAATGACTCGAGTTCTATTTAAAATAGGAGAGTCACTGTTTACCAATCTGTATGTATGCTACATTGTTATGCCTAAACTACTGAGTTAATTTGAAAGAATTGGTTATAATAGAAATTACAACCTTTTTATATTAGCATATAGGTACGCTATGTTGGTGACACATAATATTTTAATTTAAATTTTACAGCGAGCCATTCTGCATGTCGTAGTATAATAATTATGAAGTATACATGAGCGAAGACGCGGGCGAAAGCTAGTACAAATAAAATACGATTTAATCCTTCAAAACGTCTTCCGCTTACAAAAATAGACAAGAACGGCGCTGAAATTATTATCCGCAACACTTTACAAATGAGTGTAATTTTTACAAAGTTAAAAACTAATTTGGACGAAAACCTACGCCAGTCTCGCGTTACAGAGAAATTTGGGATCATTAAAATAAATTAGACTTTGGAAGCGGAACTTTTATAGCTAAAAGTACAGCGAAGGGAATAATTATTATTGTTGTTGTGTTAATGTTTATTGATAGCATTGATAGTTAAGAAGTGATATTTGAAAAGTCGGTTTCTATTCGCAGGATAAAAATTTAAACTTTGGAAAGTGTATTAGTTATAAATGTTTAGAAAATGCCTACCTACTATAGTAGAAACTAATTCCAAAGTAGGAATTTATTAGTAGCTGAGATAGCTCACATTAAATGTTCCAATATATTCAAAACTTTTATTAGAAAACGCCCATCCAATGCAACGGATCATACATTTAGATAAACATGTTAAAATTGAAACACCTCTCCTGACAACGATGACAATCGAATAGCGATTAAAATCTCTCATAACATAATATTATGCAGTATATTAAATTGAACATTACTCAATAATGGAACCGAATTCTATCACCAGAGCCATTAGCAACAAAGCATTAGTATATTCGTTTATTTCAGCCCATTTAATACGAATCGGGTCTTCAACATGAATACTAGGGTCTATCGCTAAAGTACTAAAGGTCTCTTGAAAGGGTCTTTAACTATGCTTGTTTGGGACCTTTTAGTATTTATCGTAATTACGTGATACTTTTTAGCTATCGTCTAGGCTTTAATGTACTTCGTGATATTTAAATGTACGTAGTTTGCTAAAAGGATTTTTCATTAGATTGGCTGAAATTAGTTAAATAATTTAAGACTTCGCTTTTGACTACCAGACTATGGTATGTTAGTTTAAAAAACGCAGATATTTATAATAATTTATGCTGACTATGATCACAGGCTATCTGCCTATATAATCCTCAATTATAAATCCTTAATTGTTTAGTAAGATGAACATAAAATCAAACACGAGATAAATGTCACTATAATAACAAACGACAGGTCTCCCAACACAAGTTCACCTAATTCATCAACAGCCTGACCCATTAAAAAGCACAATTCAATATCCATATTTCACGAGGGCAGTTCAAATATAACAATAAATCAACTTATTTCAACGCCAGCTGTGGCGGCTCCCACCGGGCGATGCGAAATCGCACTTTTGTAGCTTGCTGATAAACATACAGTTAAAGTGACACTTTTTTTCATTTGCCACACGGTTTAGAACTCTATACACTGGTGATAAGGTTGAAGTGTTTCCGATGGGATGTGCTTTGTACCTCACTGATAAACATACCATGTTAACAGTGACACTTTTTGTACTTGCTACGCGATTTTCAACTCTATTGCTTTGTGTTAGAGTTGATACGTTTCTGTCTGGGTGTGAATGTTTTGGTCGATGAGTAGAAAGGGTGAGGGTGTCTTATTATTGGCTGAGCCTAAATAATAAATGTGCACTTGTAATGTACGATGACAGGGCGTCGTGTCAACTTCATTTGTTTGTAAGTTAATTTGTTGTATGGCTGATTCTTGTCGGACATGTGTATTAAGGTAATCTTTTTAATTTTTAATATAATGAGTAGGTTGTTTTATAGAGCCAATGTTGTTCTTAGGGTATATTTTATCGTCGTGTGTTATTTCAATTAACTTTGGAAAGGCTGCAATCCTTTTGAGGAGATTGTAATAGGAAAACAAGTAAGTACTTTAAATAATTAATATTATTTTTAATTTCTTACAAGCCGTTACATAAAAATAAGTATGTAATTCGATCGAATTAAATGAACAAATATCTTGCACTTGTAATTAGATTTCATATGCTTTAAGAGAAACTTGTTTTTCACTATCACTTCAAGAAAGTTGATTTATTGTTTTATATATAACTTTATATTTAGACCTGGTAGGCTTAATAGATAGTAAAAAAATGAAATTATCATATCTACATCGTTGCTTGCGAGTTGCGTGTGCAAAAAACTTTTAGTAAATTGTTTTTTTAAGTTAATAAATAACAACAAAAGCTTCATTTAATAACGTTATTTTATTCCCCGATAAAACTGTAAATAATTGAATATACATATAAATAATATAAAATAATTGAATATTACCGACGTAAAAAATAATTATTCATTCATCGACGCCGACGTAACAACCGAAAACATCTGCGCTAAATTCATAAATCCAAAATAGTTAAATTATTATACAAGACTAGCTTTCCCCCCGCGGCTTCGCCCGCTATTTCAAAGAAAACCCCGCGTAGTTACCGTTCCCGTGGGATTTCCGAGATAAAACCTATACAATGTGTTAATCCATGGATTAACACATTGTATAGGTTACCCTCTATATGTGTGCTAAATTTCATTATAATCGGTTCAGTAGTATCGTGAAAGAGTAACAACACATACACATCCATCCTCGCAAACTTTCGCATTTTTAATATTAGTAGGGAGTAGCTAAAGTACCTACAGACATGCGTAAAGCCCAAACTGCACAGCTTAAAGCTGACATAAGTCTAACAGTAACAGAGCCTTGCCTACAGCGTCTTGGCTCTCACATTCACTTTGAAAGACATTGAAAGACGGCCACAGGATTGATGTAAAGCATGGTGTTTGTATCTATATATATATATTATGTGGTAATCATGGAAATATAATATGGAACTGTGGGAGTATATTTACCAAAGAAAGTTGGAATGTTTAATTATATAATGTAGCGATTAAAATAACTACGTAATTAACCATTTCAACCATTCTTAATTACGTAATATTATGTTACAAGTATTTGATACAAATTATTAAAAAATAAAAAAAAAAACTTTCTCCCCTGCACCATTGTCTCGCGGACGCAAAGCAAATCTTAACAAAGCGTTTAAATTCGATACACAAGGAGATAATAAGGAAGGGCATAAGTTTGGAGATTTTAAGGCTTTAAGCGTCAAACGAGGCTTTGCAGGCTCCATGCGGGCGGCTGATAAATGTTGTGATAACTCCACGATAAATACACTAACGGTGAATGCTTAGCCCTTTCTGAACAGCTCTAAAGTTAGAAATTAGGTGGATATTTATAACGCGATTCATTCATTACTAGCGGTCCGCCCCGGCTTCGCCCGTGGTACATATTTACGTTTTCTCTACATAAGAACCATCATCGTACTTCAAGGAACATAATAAAAAAGGAATTATCGAAATCGGTCCACCCGTTCACGCGTGATGCCGTGACCAAGGAAAACGGGTTTCATTTTTATATATAAGATATAAGATTAGTATCCCGACGTTTCGCACTTTGCAGCGAGCGTGGTCACGGGATACAGTTCTAGAGTTTATTCATGATGAGTTTAAGAGTATACTTGTTAGGTTTTCTGTTAATATGACGTTTGGAAAAATGTCTTGGGTGAAGGTTATTTGGATCTATCTCGAAGTACAGGAATTTGTCGCTTTTCCCTTGGAGTATGATACAGTCACATACAGTCCAGTTTTTTTTCCAGCAGATATGGAAGATGTATATAAACAAAAACTCTTAATCAGTGAATAAGTAAGTATATTACTACTTTATAATTAATTTTTCCAATATCTATGAATAGTACAAATAATTTTCCTCCCTTTAACTATCCAATATCAATCATATCTTCGTCCACAATCTGCAGTAATGAATCGACAAGAAACTTCCACGAAACGAAGTTAATGAATACGCCAGCAAAAACATTATTCGGATAAAATGGAAATCCTCTTTCAATGAAACACGAACGCTGATCCGAAGGTAAAGAAAATATAAATCAGTACTCCTATATTTCGCCGTGTATTCTAACAAAGCGCTATCTCTGACACAATTATTAAAACGGTTTCACTAGTACCGGATACATTCAAAACAAAATTAATCCAACGCAACGTCTGTCAGCATTGATAACGGGGAATTTGTTTCGAACCCGAACTCGATTATAGAAATTATGTAAAACGAAACACGTTCCAACAAAGATGAACATACCTAATAAACTGTGGACGTATACGGAGCCGTAGCTAGCGTGGAAAGGCGACACATGTGAGCTTGGAGATTCCATTGCTGCTCATAACGCTAACACGTCTACGGCAAAAGTAACTGGCCAAGCAATGAATAACGAACAGCAAAAGAAGCGACTCAAGATACGCGAAATGGATGATATACGAGATGCAATAGTGCGGGGTGTGTTAAAAAAGCGCAAAGTGAAGATTTTTAATATAAATGCAGATACAGGCAATGTCGGTGAATGAGGTGGCAGTAAACAATCGGTGTTTATGTGTGTGAATAATTCATCAGTCGTGCCGTGAGTCGATCTGATAAGTAACAGTAGAATGTACATGTAATATATTGTTTGACTAATTTATAAGGCACAACGCACCGAAATATCAAACTGCTGCCTTATCAGATGGTAATGTATGATTTATAAATTCCCTTTGATTCGAGTTTAGAGTGAAACAGCTAAATCATGTTTTGTTATGGTAGATTGCGTTAGTATGGTATGGTTTTTGGGGTAATGTCTTGATTTGAGTGAATGTTTTGTAGTTTTAAACTCAATTATAAACCGTAGTACCTACTTGTACGTAATTTATAAACAAAAGAGTGAACGAACCGTTAGCTGAAATATTTGACTAGAGTATAAAGGAAAAAAAATGTTTATTTTGCCTTAAAACGCACAAAAAATCAACGCAAACAAAGCTATATCGATCAATGATTTATTGCCGATTTTATTTTAATATGACTGACATTATTTTTTTAAAAAGATATTTTATTGATAATTCTTAAACGTTATTTTGTTTAGCTATCAGTTATTTTTTTTTGTTCTTAAATCATAACCTTTTTTAAAGGCATGTGGTGTTATGTTAGCCTATAATTAATTGTTGCACTTGATATGTTAAATTGTAGTTTCCTTGTATGTCTATAATTATTCGTGTTAACAATTGTTGGCTATCCTTTGTAAAATAAATAAATCCATAAATAAATGATTTATCTAGAACATTTAGTTACAATGCGTATACACGAACAATAAAATAACTACAACCAAGAAAAGCGAATGAAATCCGAAATGAAATGAACCGCGAAATGGAGAAACAATTGCAATGAAGAGAATTATCGAATTTGAGGTCAGAGCAATTATACAATATGTGGGACGCTATAAATACTAAAAAGGAATGAAATGTCAATTTAATCAGTCGATTGGACGTGTTCTGGCGCTGTTTGTGGGTGACGCTAGGCGACTTGCCTGCACATATTATATGCAATTTATTATTTATAATACGAATTTATAAGCAAAATTGCTAGAGTATTAATAAGCAAAAAGATTTGTCTAAAGATTAACTAAACTTTTGGACTATTATAATTTATACCTACTTTGTATTGTTACCTCTTGATGTAACTGCATTTTACAGTAAAGAAACACACAATTCACTAGTTCCACTTTATTTAGATTTTTATTACAAAAAACTACGAACGGTTCCGAAACATCGTCGTCAGGCATGGACTATTAATCTACAATATTATACATTTTTCTACAGTTTACAACCAAATAAATCACCGTGTTTATATAATTACCAGGACGAGACGATCTACTACAAAGATAGAGCAGGTGAACTTACTTCTAATTCACTTAATACATCACAAAAACAAAATAAATAGAAACAACGAAACATAAATTTAAAAGAACTTTACTTTACGATAACATGGTATAAATCAAATTAAATGAAAGCAAGACAATCGAAACATAAGTATTAAGTATTAGCGAACGAACTGAATACAATAAACTTAAGATCGTCTGCATCGTCCGTCTGTACGAGGGTCGTTTATAGCTCGAATAAATCTTTCAAGTACGTATTCTGTGATCTGTCTATACTTATATTATCTCAAAGTCTATTATCTATAAGTCTCAAATTAATAACTATCGCCCTATAGCTGTAGCTTCTTGTTTTGGAAAATTATTAGAGATAATTTTAAATAATAATTTGACGAATCAGATTCGCTCACTCTTGTGCGATCCTCAGCATGGATTCCGGTCGAAACGTTCTACGACAACAAATCTCATCAATTTTGTCGATTATACTGCAAAAGCGTTCGATAAAAAAAGACAGGTTGACGTAGCTTATTTTGATTTTAAAAAGGTTTTCGATCGCGTAAATAATGATGTTCTTTTATCGAAATTTTCTAAATTTGGTTTTACACCCAAGTTGATAAAATACTTCGCTAACTATTTTGACAGTCGCGTCCAATACGTCCAACTCGGACGTCTACGTTCCGATCCTTATTCGGTGCATTCTGGCGTAAGTCAGGGCAGCACCTTAGGACCTACTCATTTATTGGTCATGGTAAACGACCTTCCTAATGTACTAAGATCAGCCCAATGTCTCATGTTCGCCGATGACTTAAAACTATTCTTAACTATCGAATCTTATTCCGATTGCTTATCTTTACAAAATGACATAATACTTCTTGGTGCCATGAAAATCAATTAGAATTTAATATTTCAAAATGCAACATAATGACATACACTCGCTCGCGTTCACCTATTGTATACCCATACAGCTTAGAAGGCACAACGCTGCGCAGAGTCGACCACATCCGCGATTTAGGAATACTTTTTGACAAAACCTTAACGTTTAATGAACATATTGAGGCTCTGTGTCAAAAAGCGTACAAATCCCTCGGCTTTATCGTACGGCAATCGGCGAGGTTTCAGGATAGAAACACTGTCGTCGTATTGTACTCGGCCTACGTACGCAGTATATTGGAATACAACGCAATAATATGGAGCCCTCACGAAAAGAAATACACACTACTGCTCGAGAGGGTTCAAAGAAAGTTTGCTCGTTATTTGTATTTAAAACTTTACGGATATTATCCTTACATGTATTCATCTCTTTTCGTAATAGGCATGGTTGGCTTAAATACACTTGAATTGAGACGAAAACTTGCTCTCTTAATTCACTATTACTTATTATTAAATAATCGCGTCGACAATCCTGTCGCTTTGGGTATGTGCGGGTTGTGGGCGCCGCCTCCCGGCGTGTCGCTGCGCCGCCGGCCGCTGTTGGCGGAGGCCTGTGTGCGGACGCAGGCGGCCGGTACCGCTCCGACACACTCGGCCCTTCATCTGTTAAATCGTGTGCTGGCCTCCGATGCCACAATTGACATTTTTGCTAGCAGTACAAATACTGTCCTAGACCTCTGTATCAGGCACTTGGATGCACATAGTATGTAACTCCGTTCTGTTTGTATTTTTGTTAACATAATATTGTTACTAAATTCTATGTACGCTTTGGTATTATTACTGTTAGTACAAAGAATGATTCTGTATCAATAAATAAATAAATAAGGAGTTCTATGGTTCATTCGGGACTCGTTTTTCGGATTTTTTTAGATAATTTGAAAATAATGTAAATAAATACTAAAGTATGAGGTTGAGATTATAATGACAATCAATAAAAAAATAAGAACCGTCAAAACATTAATACAAAACATTTTTATCAACTATCAACTGTAATAGGGCACTCAATCTTGGTATAATGATTTATGATTATATTATAAAAATGTTTACATAGTAATTTATGTATAGACTAAACAATATATAGAATTTTATTTCTGACCTTCAGTGAAGAACAACTTCCAATCACTACATATTATAAAACAAAGCCATCCGTTGCGTCTGTCTGTTCACGTTAACTACTGCATCTATTTTCATTCTGTTTTCACCAATGGATAGCGTGGTTCTCGAGGAAAGTTTTACTATATAATTAAGTTTTAGAGTATGGGCGAAGCTGCGGGTGGAAAGCTAGTATAAACAAATCTCACAGGTTTTTTTACAACTGTCAAAAACAGTAGCGTAAGGCACGCTTTACGCTCTCGTGTTTACAAGTCGGAAGTTTTTACTGTCGGCCCTTGTCTGCATCTTAATTCCAATAACTATGTGTTAACGGCTCATTTCATTACCTTGGCGCTTTCATCTCGCATCGATTGCTCTTAAATGAGATTTTACGCATCTTTTATAACTCTATTTTAAGATAATTTATACAACGCCGTGTTTTATAGCGAGGTATAGGAGTTTTTTTAGCACTTAATTTTGATGAACAGAAGATACTAAAATGGTTTGAGCTGATTAAAGTGCGCTTAATAACTAGCTGTCTGTGTCTATCCAGACTTCACTCGAAAATTTGTCTTATTAATACCTTTTTTCTAACAATAATAGTATGATAATCAAGAAGACGCCCTGTAATGTTAACATATTATAAATTTACGTATCAACAATAAAGGAAAAGATATGTATAAAAAGTATGTAAGTACAGTAAATATAAGTATTTTAATATTATGTAGGTGCTTAAAAAGATCCACTTTTAAAATTTTGTCACTTATTGTCTACATCAATCATCAATTTAAGATATAATTGAACAGATAATCATAATTAAACTATTATAAAAAACAAAGCCGATTAAACTTAACAAACTGCACATATCCTTTCACAAACGCGATCCGAAAATGTTCTACATCTTATAATAAAGCATGTAATACTTCGATAATCTTTTAAGCAGTAAGTAGATAGGAAAGTTGCGTATAATGTGTAACTTGTCTCATAGAATAGTTAAGTTATGCATGAGCTATCATGTATGTCTATGTATATTGTATAAGTGGTTCAACCACTTATACGGTAACCTATTAAAAACTCGAATTTCTATTACCCGAATCTTAAAATCCCGAAAACGGTTGTTAGAACTTTTAAAAGACAGATGTTATGAATGACAACTTTTTAAAATTCCTTTTTTAATTTCCCAGATGAATCAATTTCCAGATACACCAAAACCAGATTTTTAAAAAGTATTTTTTTGTTTCCCGTATTCTCATAATCCAGATTTAGTTATACCAGATTCTCAGAATACTTTTTTTTGTTTCCCATAGTACCATTTTCCAAATAAACTATTACCAACTTTTCATAATATTTTTATTTGGTTCCCATATGATCGTATAGCAGATAAACTATTGCCAGATTTTCATAATCTCTTTATTTGGTTCCCATACAATCGTGATTATACCTTTACTATTGCCTGAAAATAAACATTACCAGTAAGTAAATTGTTTTACTTGCCCATTACAGAAAGGTTTAAGTGTCAAATTCGACTCAGTAGGTTAGGTTAGGTTTGAACCGCGACCCTCACGCACGAGCCGAGCGAGCGAAGCGAGCGTGCCGCGGCAGCGGCCGGCGAGTGCCAGAACCGACTCGCTATTGTTTTACTTGCCCATTACAGAAAGGTTTAAGTGTCAAATTCGACTCAGTAGGTTAGGTTAGGTTTGAACCGCGACCCTCACGCACGAGCCGAGCGAGCGAAGCGAGCGTGCCGCGGCAGCGGCCGGCGAGTGCCAGAACCGACTCGCTATTGTTTTACTTGCCCATTACAGAAAGGTTTAAGTGTCAAATTCGACTCAGTAGGTTAGGTTAGGTTTGAACCGCGACCCTCACGCACGAGCCGAGCGAGCGAAGCGAGCGTGCCGCGGTAGCGGCCGGCGAGTGCCAGAACCGACTCGCTATTGTTTTACTTGCCCAACAGAAATAATTAAGTGTTAAAATCTATTCAGTAGGTTAGGTTAGGTTCGTGCTGCGACCCCCTGGAAGGATTTCGTTTTTCTGGATATCGTTTATTTGAATTTCAAAAATCTGGACATTGTTTGTCTGGATATCAATCAACTGTATTTCAAAAATTTGTGTTTTAAAAATCTGGCTTTCGTGCATATGGATTACGGTCATCTGGATTTTGTGCATTTAGATTTCGTATGTCTGGAACTCATTCGTCTGGATTGTAAAACGTCGTACAAATGAAGAAATGGGCAAATGAAATTTGGAGTTGCGATTATATGGCAAACAAAACTTCGAAATTTTAAAATTCGGGGTTATGAAAAAATGTCCAAACGTTTTCTTGATTATGATATTCGGAATATTAAAATTCGAGATTAAGATAGGTAACCCACTTATACAATATACATAGCTGTGGTTGCTATAATCATTGTTCCCATTATGAATGTATAATTTATTATTTATTTGTATGGTTTATGTGCTAATTTTCTGATAATGTTACTCTTTGCGTTCGATATTTTATTGGAAATAAAGTCAAATAAAATGCACCTTTCAAGCTCAACTATATTAAGATTTTTATTCTAGCACAATTTGTTATTAAATTCATGGTTTATCAAAAATTACCATTGCATAAAACAAAAGAAAACGCTAAGCACAAACTATAATAAATATAGATTCCTTAATTAAAAGGCTTCAATTTTCTAGAAGATTTTGTCTCAACCGTTAAATTGAACATCGTCTACAATCTACATAATTCCAAAATACATAAAATCATTTTTCATTACAAGCTCCAAATTTGACAAGTCCCCGTGGTGCATAAAAAAAATCGCGTGCTAATCTCGCGAAGTTATAAATAGGAAATAAGATAAAAAGCAGCGCAATATTTCAAAATAAATATATTATTCAGGTCGCAATGCAATCTAGTTGACTCACAATGCGAGGCCCTCCGTGAGGTCGTGAGGGACGTCTTTAAATATGTAATGGGAATTAAGATAAATAAAAGTTCCTCCGCGGGGACGCATAAGTTTATCGGCCGGGAGTACTTCCCGGGAGCTACGAAACATGGATGTTCCATATTGTATGGTTTTATGTCGTAGTAGGTATAGTACTTATAGTATCTATATTAACGCATTTGATTTTTATTAGTAGGTACAGTATCATTGTAAATATGACTATGATAGAATATCTGATACTATGCTGCATTACGTAATTATAATATGGTAATGATTTGGCTTGTGCTAAAATGCTAAAAAGTGCCTTTTTCAAGTTTATTTTCACATATCTACCAAATATTTTGCGGCTACTGATAAGACACATTGTAAAATATCATTTTTAATTGTGTTTTTAATCACACCTAAACTACTAAACATAATTGTTAAATTTCTAGACTTTTAAATGAATAGCAAATTCGTTCGCAAATCCTTGAAAGTAATATCAACATGATAATATCTAAAATAATTTTATAATTAAAGTAATAACCTTGCTTCTAGCAATATAGCCTACGTCATAGACTAGTTAGTTTCAATAGAGCCGCAGGTAAGATCGATTATCTTCTTGAGTCTACTTTTATATAATATATTAAATCAATCAAATTTGGTTTAACAATATTGATAAACGCAAATTCACAAAAAAATGCAACTTAAGCAAAATCTATACTTTTATAACATTATAAAGCTGAAGAGTTTGTTTGTTTGTTTGAACGCGCTAATCTAAGGAACTACTGGTCCAATTTTAAAAATTCTTTCGGTGTTAGATAGCTCATTTATCGATGAAGACTATAAGCTATATATCATCACGCTAAGACCAACAAGAGTAAAGAATAGTCATTGATAAACTAACCACCAAGATCTTATTTTTAATGATCTTAAATATATGCAAATGCCTTGAAAAAGTTCTTGGCTTTTTACAGCGAGTTCATTATTCGTTGAAGTATAAAAAAGCAACCTTACAAAGTAAAGAAGGCCTTAAAACAAAAGTGCTGAGTCAGGCTATTAATAATTAACCCTCAAATCTGAAACATACCTAAATTAAACTCGTACATCGTACTTACATAATTAAAATATCGTAATTTTTAGAACTAAGATATATGTTATATGGACTAGAAGAGTCTTCTCTATCCCTGTCTCTATGTATGCTTTAATTTTGAAATCAACGTAACGGACTTTCATACGTTTAATAGATGTAGGTAGTGGTTCTCAAGCAAGATTTTAGTGTATAATATTTTAAGTTTTACATAATGGGCGAAGCCGCGGGCGGAAAGCTAGAACAATTTAAATTACCATCACCATAAAAACCAAACGTTAAATGTTTATTTTTCACATAGAGTTCATCGATTTTTTCAAATATTGAATTGAATTTAATGCACTAAACAAATCTACAGTTATTCAAATATTAAAAAAAAAATAACTAAAAATGAAACACCCTCTATAGTTGAAAAGTATTCGCTTCGCTTCGTAGCTCCGCGCGACGCGATTGGCGAGCGAATTTATGGCGCCTGCGATACAGGACTGTCTCCGCATTACTTTTGCCAATCGCTATTTACAAACAGAATTTTAAATTGCGATTCAATTTGAGAATTCGTGAATTTTGACTTTGGAAATTTTTACTTTCGTGTTCTTTATCTAAAAGCGTAAGTGAAATTATCTGTTGAAAGTAAGTAGAGTCTGTGTTACAAGAAAATTGTTCAGTTAACACGTTCGCTGCGAAACAGGGCTTGAAACACCCTGTCCGTGTCTCGTCATTATAGCGGTAGGAAAAAACTTAAACTTCTCTGTCGTGCGGGAGGCATAACTTCCATCTGGTTCAGTGTAGGAAAGTGATATCTATATATCTGAGATGTGCTATTGATTCCTAGTTCAATGGTATACCGACCTTAATACCGGGTTTCTTAGACCTCGTGCCGCACTGAACAAATAAAAATTCTAACACAGTGCGGAACGAGGTTGCGAACACCTCGTACCACCGCGCACCTCGTACCGCACCCTAAGCTAGCTTCACGCGGTTAGTGTTGTGCAACGCATTCGAGACTATTTGTGGAACAACTTATTGAAGCTTTTACAAAGAAGGACTTGAATGTGGATACAGGTAATTTTCAAACATCCTAACTACTCGTTATAATAAATATCGTTAATAGAAACGTGAATGTGACATGTTGAGTAACTTTCTTCAAATAGGTTGATAATCATGATTACTATTAGTGTGTTTGTTCATTGAATCAACTAGCGGCAAATCCAAAACACCCGGCAATCGGTGTATGGCTCATCAAAATTTAACTCTTGCCCAAGTCAACAAGCCAACAAACAAGGCACATCATCTCTTAAAGGGATCAAAGAAGAGGAGATGTGTAGGATGTTACGAAAAACTCCGCACCTTCTTAACAAGTCGTGAGGCCGACAAAAAAGTAAAGGAAATTCTCACAGAATGCACTGGTTGCAAACAATATTCTGGTTTGGCCTGTTTTAATGAAAAACATCCATAAGTTTGATAAATAAATACAATTAAATAAAATCGATATTTCTTTTCCCATCACTAAATAATTATATGAAAAACTGCTATTGTTCAGTGCGGTATGGGGTACATCAGACCCCACATTTTATTTTACCCATAGAATCTAAACTAACTAATCTAACCACGGGCGGCGGTAGATTTAGGTTAATGAACTCATTGTTAATAATTATCACGACAAAAGCCGCACACTTTGTCTTATTTGGCGCCAAAAAAAGGATTTTGGTCTCCTACGGGCGGTGGGGTTTAATATGCCTCGTGCCGCCACAATCTCTGGTATAGGACAAGGTTTAAAACGACCCGTAACGCAGTAATGGAAAGTACAGATATATCTGTGCCGCTGCGAACGTGTTAATAGATTTGTTTGCTTGTGGCTTTCTATCTTATCTTACCTAATATAAAGCTAAAGATTATATTATCCTTGATTAGAAATATTTCATAGCGAAACAGAAGATGATAGTGACTTACCATAAATTTTCGCATTTCTCTTGCCCTTAAAAATCGATGCCCGTAAATGTTCACGTATGTATTTCGTGAATACTTAAACCATTAAACTAAACGCAAATTAAAAGTGGCTACTTGTTCTAGCAATCGAACTCGCAATGAACTACAAACACTCAATAACATTTCAACTAACTCAAACTACATTTTCTGTTCAATTATTTGATATTTCTCTTGCTCGCTCATTGTGAGGCTTCAGTTGTTTTGGTCGAAGTTTTGCGTTCGTTTTTTAATAAGTTTTAATGTTGGTAATGGTTGCGGTTGTAACTAATATTACGTTAATAATTAATTAATATCGTGTATAGATTTAAACAGTTTGGTTAAGAAAATCTTTTTAAGGAGTGATTCAAATTCTTATGTATCGTATTGCAACATCGTTCGTCATCTATATTCTATACTAATACTATAAAGAGGAAAGGTTTGTATGTATGGTTTTCACGCATAAACTACTGGACCGATTTTGATGAAATTTGGCACAGATAATCTTTAGACCCTGAGAAAAAACATAGGCTACCTTTTATTGCGAAATATGTACCACGGGCGAAGCCGGGGCGGACCGCTAGTCTTTTAATAATTAGAATTTTAAAAATAAGACACAATATATTGTATAATGTAGCGTTTATTGTTGGAACATAATCATCTTAATATACTTATGCATAAGTGCGTCCAGAAAACAATTTATTTTTTAACATAATGAAATTCAAAAACTAAAACAACTTTTACAATCAAGGAGACAATGACAAACATACATTAATTTAAATATCATCAACTACATTACAATCAAAACTTCTTTCAATTGAAATATTCGACGAGCGAACTCGCAGAGCAGAGCTAAAGACAAACAGAATAATAAAGCAACCAATAAATACAGCACATTCAGAATGATTAGCAATATCATGGTTTTCATTTCAGTTAGCACACAATGCCGCACTCTATATCAAAATTATTCGGTTAATTACGAAGCAGTGCAAAATTAATTAATGTTTTCATTATTTGTGACCCCGTTTGTACCCCCGGAGCTGCGACCCCTCCGACCCCTGTTTGATGATTAAAGGGTGTCAAACGAAGGGGCGTTAATGTGTAAGATAGTGATATGTTCTGATGGATTTGATTGCCTGATGTTATTCATTCAATAATGTTCTGTAGACGTTTATAATCGTATGTGTTCTCTAAAAAACTTAATTAATTTTGAGGTGCATACGTCCTATTCTAAATTTTTTCTTTAATAGTTTTTTTACACATAATGTTAGTTGTTTTATAACAAATCTTAATAAAATTTTAATTTAAAGTTTCAAGAAACAAAATATTTCACAACTGTACTTGTTCTTTGGTGCAAATTATATTTAATGCTTATTTTTATTAATTTCATTATTGTATTCATAATATTCGTGTAGTTGAGTCATTATAACTCAATTTCAAAAGAGTGAGTTTAATTCAATAAAAAAAAAAACATTTCAAAAAGGTACTTGTTCTTTGGTGCAAAATGTTTTTACTTTTATTAATTTTATTAATGTATTGTGGACATTGTTAAATGAAAATAACGTAATAAATACATTCCAATAGTTGATAATAAATCTTCGATCATCGATCATAAATAACAACGCTTTTGTATGAAAATATTTATTATATTAACACAAATAATTTCGTCTCTATTCGCAATAACAATGCTTATAGGTCTTCTACTTTAGTTCTTTAGTGGTAAGTGTTCCATGAAAATAGACCGTATATTAATATTTTTTTAGGTAACAGCCAAAATATTATTAAATCTATTTTTATTTTCATAAATAATAAATAATACTAATATTTTTCTAATAAATAATATTAAATCCATTTTTATTTTAACTTAAATAAGTACGCATGTTGTTTACAAATAATAACAAAGTTACATTATACACTTCAATAATTATGAAAAAGGAATAAGTAGTACCTATTTTATGATACAAAAATTTATCTCCTTTAATATATTGTAAATATTTTGTATGCTTCTGTTGATATTATAATAATATGTATTCCTATTTCATATAAATAAAATTAATCATTTCGTGTTTAAAACATTGTATAAATTATATTTTCTACTCGAGTACAAGCGTGTCCTTTGTATTGTAACAACAAATACAAAAATTAACATGTCCATCATAAAAGCCATAAACCAGTGAACCCATTTCAATAAGCCATTCATCCATAATGAAAACCAATAACCCAGCAAAGCAATATTGCCAACCAAAATATCGGCTGATAACAAATTAATTCTAAAACAGTTGAGCTAATCGCAACGTTTGTATTGTCAATACAAAGCGATGTATCGAGTGACCGATAATCGATGTTGGTTTACTAATCGATTCCAATCGATATGCTATTCGATGTGTGATTGCGTTTTACTACCCGTTAATAAGGTACAAAAATTAAATCTACTCGTGATCATTAAGAGAACATAAAAAAAGGAGAGGAAACTAAATTTGAAAGAAAATAACATTGTGTTACGAATACGTAGAGTTCGTTAACTAATGTATTTTTTTTTCATCATTTTTGAAGTGAAACTTCTTTATCGGGATTGGAAAAAAATTTTGTGCGACATTTTTTCGTTACGCGTGACATTTTTCCGTTACGCGCCATCTTTTTCTTATCCCTACCATGCGTTATTCGACGTATTTCTGTAAAGTTGCATATAGTAAATTATTTTTTGAAAAATAAGGTCATAAAGAAGTTTCAATTCTTACGTGTGTACTCTAGTACACGCACACATTTTTTTTTATAATAATAGTAACTTCATATGCATGATATTTTTCATTTATATAGTGAACATTAACTATACCTATTTGTGATATATTTATCATTGTATTATTGGTAATATTACAGTGTGTAATACTCGACTCTATCTAGTGTTTCTTAACGCGTGCTTACTCCTTAACCTCCTAATCATAAAAATTAAATAAATACGAATCCACACTTCTATAACCTATACAATCGATATCAACATTCATACAATACTATAGACCTAAAGGAAATCAAATAGAACATAGTAAAGTTACATAAGACAGTGCAAACGTAATTTCGCCGAGTGTTTGCAGTTGCGACTAAAATGAGGCGAGAAAATTCCATTGAGGAGCTCTCAAGGCGCGGCCGTAAAGCGATTACGCGCTGCAAGTGTAGTCCAGGGGCTCGGGGACGGTTTTCGATGAGAATCTGTAAAAAAATAGGAATATTATTTTGGTGAATAGTTTTCGATGAGAAGGAATATTCTGTCAAAAAATTGTTTGAAATATTATTTTGGTGAATTTTTTCGATGAGAAACTGTTGAAGAAACGAGATTGGAAAATATAGAATGGAGGGCATCAGATGTAAATTTGATTTGTTTTTGTTGAGATCCTCTATCTGTTTTATTTCTAGCAGATAAAGTTGGTTGAACCCTCATAGATCTACCGCCCGTGAGAACTTAATGAATAAGTTTTTTATTGTATTACGTATAAAATTTAGTTGAATTCTTAGGTCAAATTACTAACTTTTATAAAACCGCAACCAACCCGCTTACACCGGTTTTAAAACGAAATATCATCATAAAGTAAATTCACCTTTATAGCATTCGTGTGTTCTCAGATAGCTTTATTGGTTTCCTCAACATAATATTATGTCATATTCCAACGTCAAGACAAAATAGAATTGAATAAAACATGGGCTGTCAGCGCTCGCACTATATTGGTAGCAATGCTGAGAAATTGGTCCCCGTGTTGGCAACAATGAAATGAATTCACTTTATGTTATTATACTACCAATGACTATTCAATGTGTTCATCTGTACTTTGCTATTTATTATTATAAACTTTTTTGCCTTTAATAAATCTATATAAAAAATAACGTGTGTGTGTAGCACACGTGTCAAAAATTAACTTCTTTGGCAAGATTCAAAGACACCAAAATCGTCGCCCTACTCCATAACGTGACGGTATTGCCATGACGCGACTTGATATTTTACTGTCAACGCATCTAAAGAAGTTTTACTTCAAAAATTGTTTACGAATATTATTTAAAAATACAAACAGTCATTATAATAACGTGTTATAACTCTAGTATTTTACATGTCTATTGTCTATACAATAATCTGATTAAATTACGTGATTGACAATTGATATGAATTTTCGTGTATTTGTTGAACACAAATTACTCGTGACTTTCAGTATATTTTAATGTTGTCAAATTTATTGTCTGATGTCAATGACCTATAAAGGCATCAACAAGTTAAATCGGGATAAATGTGTTATTATGTTCTGGATTTGAGGTATTTTTGTTAACCACGTAAATATTTTATTAAATGTTTAGGTACGTGAAATAATTTTTTGAGTCCTGTAGATAGTAAGTATTTGTATTAAAGGTTGAAATTCAGTAGAAATTGTAGTTGTATAACGCGTTTCATTAAAGAAACGAATCTTCAATGGCGGCCAAAGCTGACACTGACATATGGTAGGGTCAGTAAAAAAGAAAATAAAAATAATGTAAATGGATAATTATTTTATTAATTATTATTTCAAATTGTTTATTGACAAACTTTTTTGTTATGGTATTTGTGTATCCATATGAATTATCATATTTACGTATACAGAATGCAACAAAATCCCCATAATACTTGTAATGAGCCCATAAAACTGAACAACTTTTCCCAAAGAACATATTTTGTCAAATTCCAATAAAACATTATTTACTATCGCAAATACATAATTGTCATTATAAATTTATGATTAAAACTATTATAGGGAAAATCAAATACATTTTAGTGATTTTACTTTTCCCTATTTTTTTTGCATGCCGTACGGCTGTGTGTAAGCGAGGGGGAATGATAAGCGCCGCCATTTAAGATTCGTTTCTTTAATGAAATGCGTTATAGATAATACAATTAAACTAAGTTATTTTAGGTACTTTTATTTTAATACCTAGCGGACCTACATTTGAATTCTGCAAGTGGACTTTACCTCAATCAAGTCAATAAACTAAAATATACAAACAGTGTAACATTTACACGGCAACATAATTAGCTTCTCAATATGGGCAATGTAGGCATATAGGTACTCTATTTTTTTTTGCCAACCTAAACAATCCAAACCATCAAAATAGATTATCCGAAACTTCACAAACAATATCCTACACATCAAGTGCAAACGCCTCCCCCTCCCGATCCCTGCAACCCACGCAACCCCACGCACCCCTCGCGACGCACTTGAAAAATATTCACTTCAAACACACGCGATTTAGAAAAAACTTGCCGAGCAAATAATACATCAAAGGGCTAAGTGATTGATGCGCGGGGTGAGGAAGGGTGTGGAGAGGGGAAGGGGGAGGCCATTAATCTCTGTTCCCGTCGCGGAGTGCACGGATTTTGGCGATTATGTCCAATGTCTTTGAGTTAACACACATGTTGATATAATGCAGTTTTGAACCTACTTTTAAGGGACCAGAAAAATGGTTAAAATGCGCGGTTGTTAGAGGTAATTAATTATATTACACTCTGCTAGAAGTTAATTTGTGACAATTTAAATATACATATTAAACACAATATGCACACGCTCGGGACTGTAAGGAATGAATCTTGCACAACAAATAGACATAATTGGTGCAATAGGCAATTTTTCCGAAGAAGAAACAACGGCAATTATGAATTAAGTTTAGCTTTATGAGAATAGTTCATTTGAAATCTTAATGTAATCTATCTTTTATCCAATCAATTTACCCTAAAACATCTGCTATGAAATCATTATACAATTTAATTTATCAAATTTAACAAGCTTGTAAGTTCAGGTTGGATTATGAAGTCGTGGCTTAAATCTGTTAATTCCTGAACAACAAACTATTGATGCTGTAGTTTCAAATGTGTTGACATTGCAAAGGAAATTATTTTAATCCTTTAAGAAGAAGATTATAGAGTGGCGAGGAATACTAATAATATTAATTTCTACTTAATAATAAAATAAGAAGACATTCATATTCCGATCTCGTGGGATTCTTACGTACTTACTTTCTTTAAAAAAAAATCCTATACGATTTCAGCGAAATTGGTTCAGTGGTTTAGGTTTAAACAGATAGAGTAAGTTATTTTCGCATTTATAATATTAGTATGAATTTTTAGGTATACAACTGTACAAGTTAATAACCTTTAGATATCAAGATTAGATTTTAAATATAAAGAGTGTTTTTGCTTGCAAAAAAAATAAGGATTTATGAGTAAAATAGCAGAGGTTGTGGTGTTAACTGTAATCTCATCGACTTCGAAACAGCTTAATGTTTTTTAGGTTGAAAGGTGTCGTTAAACCCGATTTTATTGTGAGTGACATTGGATCTGACCAATTTATAACACAATAAAAAGTTAACATTGTCGCAATGGTTGCAGAAGTTAGTTTTTTTCTTCTTCTACTTAATTATTCAAATAATTAACATCACTTAGAGTTGATCATTAAATCTTGAGACATGATCCAGTAGGTATTGATCAAATAATATGATTCTACGTACTACTACGTAAAATAAGCATTTCAAAACTTTTTTCTCCGACGATACTTGTAACCGCTCAATCCATCCTCTCTGTCTGTAAAAATATACTCTGGACTATGAAGAATATTTTCAGTCTTAACTTTAAGAAGACAGCTGTTGGTCATCAAGGAATGCTTTAAACAAGTCCTGACGATGCAACACAAGTAGATACATCTAAAATAAGTGCAAGGTTTGTATTTAGAGTAAGAGTCGTCGACGTTTATAGCGCTGTTCACTTTAAGCTTTATCCCGGTATAGTCATAAAATTTTAAAAGCAACACGACTTGAGTTTGTGAAACTTCTAAAACTATCTTAAGTCGTTGTTTGTTTAAATTTGACTGTTCGTAATGGTTAATAAATTGTCTGTCATGTAGTTTCGTCCAAATGGCTGTCGTTTTGTATGAATGGGGTATGGTTAATTATTTCTTTGTTAAATTTAGTTGTAACAAAAGTCAGTTTAAGTTGCAGTCGTTCATGATTTGTATAATTTGTTATTATGCTTATGATTTTAACACAATCTGGATTAAACTAAATATTATATTATTAATGCTGTGTAAAATATAAAATAATCAAATTTTCCATATAGTCTGGGCTATTTGAATTGTTTGAATGTAATTTTTTCTTTTTCTTTTTGCAGATTTCGATCAACATTTAACGAGGAACTTCTATAGACGACAATGTCATTCAACACCGCACCCAAATCAAAATTAAATTACATTACACAGTTCATATAATTTAACTGTGAAGATGATCGCGTTATAAAATACAGCAAATTTTGAAGAAGGGAAGACATCAATTTGACGTCCACTTAATCTCAATGCTATAGCACTTACCATTTGGAAGAAATAGCTTTATATTGATTTTCTGTCTGTAATTGATTTCCTTAAAGAGACTTTTGACAGTATTTTTATTTTATTGTTCACATAGTTTTTATTTTAAATAAAAGAATAAATTGATATTTTTACGAGGACTTACGGAGTGAAACCACATCACATACTGCTATAAGTTATTATTATTATAAACTTACAATTACAAAGTCAAACTTGATTGCATACAAGCTTACCTAGTGCACTGAAAACAACACCTTCTATCCTTTTTTTTCATTTTAGAAAAGAGTATAAAATAAACTATATTGTGAACAACGCAAAAATGGACAAAAAAATTTGCAGCGACATACGAACCCGAATTTTTGCTAAAGCAATCTCGCTCATATTCAATTTGTAACTAAAATCTGATACATTCATTCATAGATTAAAAGTTTTCATAAAGCGCACAATACACCTTGTACTTAAAATAAAATAAGATTGAAAAAAATCTCATACATTAGTCATTAATTCATTCGATTAGACTTGAACAAGAAGTATTTTTGAATCGACATAACATACATTTACCATCGGTTTTGAAAGAAGTCTACAAAGAGCCACCACAGTCTGTAGTTAGAGATAAAATTAGCATGCATTAACTAAAAATTATGTTGTCAGCCGTAAATTTCCTGTTTACACGATCAAACCAAAACCAAACAAATGGATATGTCGCAGTCATCTGGTTGAATGTGCTGTTTGATTGAATGACTAGCACGTTTATTAAATACCGACAGAACTGGGAACAGAAGAGAGAAAAAGTAAGTTCTGTCGTCACTCAATGAACGAGCTAGTCATTCAGCAATATCCCGAGCGTCGTATCCGCTCTGTTCAAAGGGCTATGTTACAATCCGCTAACTAGTTGGACGTAGACTAACTCTTGTTAAATCAACGTTCGGCCTAGTCATTCAATGAAATAGCAGATTAAACCAGATGACAGCAACAGATATATAGAGATCATACGCCTGACAGTAAACGATTAACCTATATTTAAACATACGCACACTTATTTCGATTATTTGGATGTCAGCCTCACGTCCTGACATCAAAGGGAACCATTTATCTGAACATTCTGAACGCGTGTGTTTGTAGCGACGTATTTGCTCTCTTTTCTTGACGGTTTGGCCAGAATCGAATGGTCAATGTTTTTAAGGGATAAATATGGTTTATAGTAAATATCGGTTAGGTATGAAAAGTAGGACAAACAACAATTTTTTTATGTATTTATTTATTTTTTTGGTATAAAATACAATATACAATTTTCTATAATATTAAATTGACGTAACTAGAAATGTACGTAGGTACGTGGCGTTCTCATTCATAATATTATTTTGACGATTACAACTTTTACAATTTTAAGCATCATATTATTATATCAAAAATGGTGGGTCGTATGAAAAAAAATATTAATACGTTTTTGTAGATTATAACAGTTTCTAATTGAAAATTGTGAAAAACTATTTTTTTGACCTTTGACCTTGAATATTTTTTCCATTCATTGCAATGATTGGTAATTTCTAAATTTTATTTATGATTGTATGGAATTAATGTATCACGGAATGTTAAGATTGACCGGATTAACAATTAGTGATCAACAATTTAGTTTTTCACAACACTTTTATTTTCAGTATGAAAGATTTCAACCATTCTGTATTTCTGAAAATTTCAATTTTGTCTGTATGTGATTCCCAAAAACCAAACCACAGATTGGTTTTATTCATTCCAATAGATAAAGTTTAAAACTTCGCAAACGTAATTTAAGATTAACAAAACATAAGTAATCGAATTTCATTTCGTTCAAGCGCTGCTTATATGAAAAAACTTTATCTCGTACGACTTCTATACAGATATCGTATCACTATTTTCTTATATTTTCTTTGAATTTCATTTCGACACCCTTGAAAAAACCGTCTGTTTCTCTCACATTTATAGTTTCTAAAGGAGCTTTACAATAGATTTGCATCCATCGGGAAGATTTGAAAACCCTCGCATATACATGAATACGCGCTTTATATTCAAAATGCAAATTTAACCGAAAATAAGTTAGGTCTCGTCTCTGTCCCTCTACGAATCCGTTCGGTAGTCACGAATTTGGTGCTACATTTAAAAATGTATCTGAATTATGTTGAATAAATCATTATGAATTTTTTAGTATTATATAAAAAAATTAGTTGAATTTTGTAATCTACAATCCACGTAAAATATAATATCTAGTGTGTGTGTTGTGTTGTTAAAAATATATTTCCAATGTATATTTATAGATATACGAGCACAGATATTATTATCAACTAAAACGTAGCTAGAAGCGTAGATCCATTTTTCCGCTCTCATGTGATTTAACAACAATCATAAGAGTTATACCACGTTATACTATGGCTTTTCAAACAGGATATTTCATGTTAAAAGTAAAGAAAGTACCAATTACAATCTAATCTTATTGCTTTTAGCTGGAATTCTACAACAATCTTTGGTGAAGTTCCGATAGAAATCAACCTTTAGTGTTAAAAAAAATGTGCCTAAACTATATTACGAGAAGGCCAAATTATTCAAGCATCAACTCGCTTGCTATAAAAAATAGCGTAAAATTTTGCGTCCAAAACTTGCACAGCTAAAGAGTGAACATAATTCGCAATGCAACGGATTAGAAAAAGCGGTGTTTTCTGCTATAAAATTAGCATTTTAATTCACAGCTAGTTCTTTGTGAGCTAATAGCATTGTGTTTTGAGATCCTGCTTTGTGGTTGGTTTAGAAATTGTTTTTAAATTCACTCAGGATAATGACCGCTTGCGACAGAGGGTGAGATCGAAAATTGGAATATTGAACAGTTTTTAAATATAATATTACTCATATTAGGCACGTTTGTTGGATTTAAGAATAATATTTTATACATCTTTAAGGGCTGATTTTTCAATCCTTGGTTAATACTTATTCGTCGAATAACGTATTACACTACCATTTCAAAAATGTATTCTTTGCCCGTCTTTGACAGTTTACGGGTGACATTTTAATATTATTATCGTGTAATACTTTATTGGGCGGATAAGTTTTAACCATGGATTGAAAAATCGGCCCTAATTATGATAAACTGACATTACTTTTACATAAAAAAAAAGTTTCACGTACCTATTTCAAAATTATTGTAATATCTGTTGAGTTATTCCTACTGTTATTAAGGCATATTATGTAGAGTTGTACGATAAACATGTCGCATAATAAAATAATGTACCAACAAAGTACAACTGTACTTAGCAAACAAAAAGTTTTATCAAGGCTCATATGAATATCATAGATAAAACTTGTTTACACAATCCGGACGCGTGACATCCATTTCCCGTGTCGTTGTCGGAGCGATGTCGGAGCGGTGTCGGAGCCATGTCGGAAGCTCTGTGTGTGCATTAGTCGCCATTAATACGTCATTCTCATGTGTATGTTAACTTTGAAGAAATGGATAACATGTTCATTAGGTATTGAAAGGTTTGTGCTACTATTCCGTTTTATAAACTATCCTACTAGTTTGTGAGAATGTATGGGTGTTACTCTAGAACAGAGGAAACAGTTTATCAAGACTTGACTAGAGTCTAGACACAAGTTACTTTTATACGAGTAGGTATTTAGTGAAGCCGTGGGTTGTAGATAGTATAACATTAATAAGTCACACTTTCAAACATATTTTAAAGTCCTTCTTATTTTTAGGGCTCCGTACCTCAAAAGGAAAAAACGGAACCCTTATAGGATCACTTTGTTGTCCGTCTGTCCGTCCGTCCGTCCGTCCGTCCGTCCGTCCGTCTGTCAAGACCCTTTTTCTCAGGAACGCGTGGAGGTATGAAGCTGAAATTTATATCAATTACTCAGGTCTACTGTCCCTTGAAGCTGTGAAAAAATCAAACTTCTAAGCCAACGCAATCAAAAGATACAGCCGTTTATGCCGCAAATTTTCGACACTTGCAAGGGAATCAAAACCTACAGGGTGCTTCCCGTGAATTCAGAATCTTGAAATTTGGTACGAAGCAACGTCTTATAGCATAGATAAAGGAAAAATTACGAAAACCATAAGTTTTTAGTTACATCACATAATATATATTTTTTTAATAATTTTAAACTTACTACCCATTTCCTCATAAACGCGTAGAGGTATTAAATTGAAATTCATACCAAATACTCAGGTCTATAATACCTTTAAGCTGTAACAAAATCAAACTTCTATGTCAACGCAATCAAAAGAAACAGCAATGTACGGAACCCTCGGTGCGCGAGTCCGACTCGCACTTGGCCGGTTTTTATTCCTATTGTTTACTAAAGTATTTTTTAATAAGCTGGATTTAATTAATTAATACCATCTAATATATTACGTCGAATAAATAAACAACAGAATTCCATATTAATTTAAAAAAGTAGGGTTCAAATAAAATAAAATGGTATAAATAGACTCAAAGTGTACAAAACATTTTACATTATAACAAATAACATCCTTATACATGTAATCCTTCAGTTGCAGGCGTAAGGGTCCACAGTCCATTTGTTTGTCTGTTTGTACGCTGTAAGCGGCTTACGGGGAAGTAATGTGAATTGCGCATCTTTTGTTGTACAATATTTATATTTCGCCGACACGTTTCGAGGCCCGGGACATTAATATAGATAAAAGGACACTGTTTCGGCTGTTATGTTATCCCTGTTTGTATTTTTCTGTATCAGCAAGTTTTGCGAATAAATATTATTGAAATGTGCGATTGTTATGGCAAGAGATATTATTATTAACTGTGGAATTATGTAGTTTTTTTAACCCGCACGAACTAACAGGTTTTTTTTCTTCTGTATAGGTTGGTACCTAAGATAAGTCTGAAAATAGCAAAAAACTGAAATATTACTGGCAGAAATCTGATGATAATATAAGAGACAAAATTATAAAACGTACCTACTTAATTACTTTCTCTTGTTCATACAAAACAACTACAACTACAAATTCATTACAAAATGACCGACAAATTAGTTCCAACTTGTAAAAAAGATACGTAATTATTGATTCAAATACGTTAAACTTCTAGTCGTTTCCCGGCCGCGAAGTTCAGAACAAATTACACTTTTGCATATTTAACGTTGAGATTGGTCTTGCGGGAGAAACTTAGGCTATTATGGTATGCCTGCGTTTTATACCGTTCATTTGCCGCTAGATATTTTAAAGTTTACGTTGCAGTTTGTAGGTCGGCAAAAATTGCTTGTTTGTTGTGTTTTTTGATGAGAAATGAAAAGAATGAAAGTGAATAGTATTGGGATACTAGTAGTCTTTTTGGAAATTCTTCTCAGTTTCAGCGGACTGCCAATATCATCAGAATAAAAGTCCCTACTAGGCGTGTACATATTATTTTACATGCTAATATAGTTTAAGTAGGATTACTAGATTGTCATGTTGGTTAATTTAATCTCTATCTTTTTTCACGATGTTTAACTTAAAAAGAAGGATATAAAACGAGATTAAGTCTAAAAAAAGACGTGTGGCACTCGGGGACTGCCGCGGTAAAGCTATTGCATAGCATGCCTTCAAGCCACACCACCGAGCCCGTCGGAGTGAGGAGCGTGAGGTTTTTTCGTTACGGAATTTCTCGATAAGGTCCCCGCGCTCAAGGCCCGCGATAGAAGCTATGCAATAGCTTAAAAAAATTTATAACATTAGAATCATACCATATTTTTGATCAGTGATCACGTCATAAAACACATTTTTTTACCTTGAAAACATGTAAACTAACTTCATCAAACCAATTTCAAATTGTACAAAAATCGATAAAAATCGTTGATAACGCCGATAATAACTAAAATATTTATAATTCAACATTTTGTTTTCCCTTCACATTAACAGATAATTTCATGAATATTTTACTATTCTAACATAATGTTTGAAAATTTAAACCGGTCATTGATGAGGGTGAAAAAATAAATTATTGATAAACCCAATAAGAATCGTATTCAGCATTCTGTTTTCAACCTTTTTCCTTTCAGTTAAGGTTCGTTTTTCCCGTATACTAATTTTAATTTATTATTGCTTAAATGAATAAATTAGACTTCTTTTTGGAATTCGCAACAAAATAAGACCGTTTCATTCCGATATTTTCCAATGATTTAAAAATCCTGAACATAAAGTAAATAAATTGGTATTTCTTTTTGTAAGAACGTTTTTTTAAATGTAGGTACCTGTTAAATACGATGAAACGGGAGGCTGTTTTTTATTTTGTTTGTAAATAATATGAAAAACATTTCATGTAATAAAGCCTGTACGGATGAATAAATGGTTATTTATTATTAATACTTTCAATTGTTTTGCGTCTAGGTACCTATACAAAGAAGAATAATTAGATAATTACACAAAATATAAAAATACACATAATTTTGCTCGTTTAGATACATACAGCTATAGATATATAGAGAACCAAAGTAAAGGTTAGTTTAATAATAATTAATCTTATCCATAATAATAATTATTGTAAGCTTAATAAATTGTAAATACCAGATTTTTATTTATATTTTGAAACACAATTAGATTAAGTAGCTCTGTATTAAATAAGTAACTCTTTATAATCACTACATAGTATAAATCAAAGTCGCTTTCTCTGTCCCTATGTCCCTATGTCCCTATGTCCTTATGTCCCTATGTCCCTTTGTACGCTTAAATCTTTGAAACTACGCAACGGATTTTGATGCGGTTTTTTTTAATAGATAGAGTGATTCAAGAGGAAGGTTTATATGTATAATAACATCCATTAAATATTGGAGAAGTACTGTTATTTTTGAGGTTTCTAATGTGATGTCGTAAAAAATTACATTTTTTCCGCTTACATTGCAAACGCAGGCTGAACCCTACGAGTTTTATCAAAATAATGTACTAAGTACACATTGAAAAGGTCTACAGAAAAGTCCGTGATGGTATATGTCTATCTCTTATGGATAACCCACAATAACTTTTTTTTGTCATTTACTTTTTACGACAAATAATGGCTAATTTTCGAAGCGATTTTAAACAATACAGCATTAATCCTTAACCAAATACCTTGAATACATTGTTCATTTAATATAGATCTATATGGCCCTTTACACCGTATGATTTAAGTGAATATTTTCGAAGATATTACAGATTTAAAAATTGCGGGACGTAGCGTTTGCGGCGGTACCCGCGGCCGGCCGCCCGGCTATATATTTTATACCCGTGCGAAGCCGGAGCGGGCCGCTATGTTTTTATATACAACGTTCACAGTTTTTCTGTAGTGTATTTAGTATCAGCATTGCACCCGTGCGAAGCCGGGGCGGGTCGCTAGTCTATTATAAAACATTAATACTAAGAACTAACAGTTAAATTTATAAAATAATAAGAATTCACAAGAATTCATTAACATTGATCAATATTGCCACTTACCACGATTTTATTGCGAACTAGCAGTCCGCCCCGGCTTCGCCCGTGGTACATGTTTAAGTTTTCTCTCCATAAGAACCATCCTCGTACTTCAAGGAATATTATAAAAAAAGAATTTCTTATCAAAATCGGTCCACCCGTTCACGCGTGATGCCGTGACCAAGGAACACGGGTTTCATTTATATACAGGGTGTAATCGTTAAGTGTGCACAGGCGATTATTCCGTAACTATTGCAGATATCAAAAAATGACAATGATAACTTTTTAAAAATAAAATGGGAAATATCCAAAAATTTTACATCAAACACGCCCATACATTTAGTATGAGATATGACTATCCCCAACATGTAGGTAATATGAAAGGATTTGGTTCTTTTTTTGGTTTTTTGCTTAAATTACTCCGCAAATTTTAATGAAAATTCATTTAGAAACTGTAAATAGACCCCGATGTGGAATACAATGGTATTCCAAAACGAGGATGTCAATTCGAACATTTGCTTTGAATTAAAAATGTATGGGAAATTAAATGTATGGGCGTGTTTGATATAAAATTTTTGGATATTTCCCGTTTTATGTTTAAAAAGTTAGTATTGTCATTTTAATCATTAAGTAAAGGGCTTTCGATATCAGTTTAAAGTTTTTTTGATATCTGCAATAGTTACGGAATAATCGCCTGTGCACACTTAACGATTACACCCTGCATATAGATTAACGCACTTTATTCTAAAACCATAAAATTTTATAGATGTACGATTTAAAAAGTCAGCAGTAAATTTTAAATTAAAATATATAATACATGGTCTCTTCATGTCGCAGGTAAGAGTCAGGAGTTGGCAGAAACACGCTTGATAAATGGTAGGGCGGTTCAGTTTTTAAACGCTTTTATAAAAACCAAAAGGATTTGGAAATACGCATATACTTTTAAGGGATCATTGACCCTTGACAAATATAATTATTATTAACTAGTAATTATTTAATTCAAACTTAATTATATTTACATTGATAATTTTAATATGAACATCTAATTGTTTATAGTAGGGGAGCCCAAGAGGGGATTTTGGGATTTACTCGAGCGCGTCAGATTACTATAAGGGAAGGTACCTTAGCTATTCATTAGAACATCTAGTCAATATGAGCCGTTATGGTTGGTGGGTGCGCACAGGGGCCCCGCTGGAAAATTTGAAAAAATCTATAATTCCCTAAGGTTGAGCTCGAATCGTCAGATTAGCGAAATGGGGACTTCTTGTATTGTAATTAGCCCCCCCATATATTAATTTGACTCGCTCGAATAATATTACTTTAATTTTTTACCCTTTCTTCATAGCGATTAAATCGCCACTTAAATATTCAGATTAACGTATATTTTATTTCAATGACGTCCTGGAGCATGTAAAATATCAATATCTAACGCGCGTGAGTATTTCCAAGCCAATTTTTTTCTTTTTTAAATTAAAAATAATCAAAAAACCCTTCCCCACCGCTAAAAGTGAAAACATCATAGGACCTTTTTTTCTCGCTATGGTCTAATCTACCAATTCTAATAGGTTCCCGTGACGCTCGAGTAAATCCACATTTAGCATCATGGGCTCCCCTACTATTAACGGTATACATTTACATCAAATGAACATAGAACTAGAGCTAGAGCATTATTTCGTGATCTTGTAGTGTAAACGAAAACTCGCATTTAGTGTTGTTCAGCATTAGAACATTGCATATAATATTTTCGAACGCACGGCACTAAGAACAACGAAAGAATGCTCTACGCCTGTTCACACTAAAATAATTTGACATAGTGGGGTTAGTATGAGCATTAGCTCGTTTGATGTAAATGCACCGTTACAAAATGTTTATGAACATTGCATAGGAATTTGTAAAATTTCAACATTGCGTCCTAAATTGATGTTTTTTTTAACAACATTTAACTATCCTACTGATATTATAAATGCGAAAGTTTGTGAGGATGTGTGTGTGTTTGTTACTCTTTCACGCAAATACTACTGAACCGATTACAATGAAATTTAGCACACATATAGAGGGTAACTTGGATGAAAACATAGGGTAGATTTATCCCGGGAATCCCACGGGAACGGGAACTATGCGGGTTTTTCTTTGAAAACGCGGGCGAAGCCGCGGGCGGAATGCTAGTTTATACTAAATGAAATACGTGATTTACTCATGTTCAAGAATAGTCTTGTTTAGCAAGATATTAAATCGAATAGAAAATAAATAATATTCTTCAGTAAAATGTTCAATTACTTATTAAATCTATTCTTAAGATATGGAAACAAAGACAATAAGGAGTTTAAAATAATTTAATTTATTCATTCTTTAACTTGTCAGACCGCATTAGCCAGTGATGAGAAATATTATAAATTAAATAAATGTTGAGACTGCAATCTGGATGAATAAATTTTTCCAGGAAGGGAAAGAACGTTCTAGAACTTTTTTGTATATTTATGTAGCTGTCATCATTAGCAGGCGAGATTATTTATATTCCTTTTAAAAAGTCGATATAAAATGAAATAATTTTGTTTATCAATGCTGAATATTCACGAAATTATATTAATAATTCGCCTATTATTATTTTTTGTTATAGATAATATAATATTTTATTTACCCTTGCGAATTAGTCACTAAGTTAGTCACTTTATAAAATAAACTATAAGTACCACGTGACTTCACACAGCTTTATCGAGAGTAAAATCTATAATATGTTTCAATTAGGTACACAATAAGAAATAAACAACGTGAATTTGTTCAAATACAAACTATTTGATTTACTTCTATAATACGATTGTATAAATGTAATATTTCACCATTGAGATAATATTACTTCGTATGGAGCAGACACCACGAACAAAATCTGTGCGCCAAGCGCGGCGGCGCGGGGCGTGCGAATGACGGCTAGACAGTCATAGATTATGCGATGTTACTGACTCACCGCTATAGAGGCGACACTTTGTTTCATTCTGTCTATTTTATTGGGTGCCACTCCTTACATGCACGTTGACTTGAAATTTTCTTTGTACTTACTTAATATTTATTTTAGGTATAAACTGACTTTACTACGCGGGGCTAACAATATCTGGCATATAATATAGGATGATGTAAATAGTGACGTCATATGGAATAATTTAATTTTTTTCGGGTTTTAGGTTCAGTCAGGGCTATGGGAAGTTTCATTCCTTACAAATTGAGCCTTTTTTAGAAAAAAAAAAAATAAAAGCCGTGTAATTTTGTACAAAATGTTTATTTAGTTCATCATCCTCAGAACATGTTCCCGGCTCAGAAATTGCTTGTATTGTTCCAGTACTATTGTAGCACACCTTCGGCTAAAATAAATATAACATAATGTTAGTGATGGCTAAAATAATATTTTATTTGCTATACAAATCCGTAAAATTTTATTATTATTACTAACATCAATACAAGGAACAGCAGACTTCTTTAGAAAACGCCTTCCCGCTTTTGTGGTATATTTATCCTCATCGCGAAAATGCAATGAACAGACGTAAGTTCTATCGGATGGTAACCAGGTTTCTTCACTGCGGTTGTTTTGGACAAATTTTACCCATTTTTCCCTTTCTTCACGGCCCAGACATGGAAACCTTGAATAGAAAAAATATTAATTACTTATCTCTGGACCGCTAGGGTCCGCCCCGGCTTCGCCCGTGGTACATATTTCGCAATAAAAAGTAGCCTATGTTCTTTCTCAGGGTCTAAAGATTGTCTGTGCCAAATTTCATCAAAATCGGTAGTTTATGAGCCTATTCATTACAATCAAACAAACAAACAAAGTTTTCCTCTTTATAATATTAGTGCAGATAAATAAATAATAATTCAATTATACGTTCAAGTCAGTAGCTTATACAATATCAATTAAAAACTTGATTAAAATCAATTAACAAAAAAAAAATGGTGATTAAGTAATTGATTTTCATATTTCATGATTTCACCTTTTTTCAATTACACACAACCAGTCCATGCTTTTCTAAATATGTAAAATTATTATTTTATACTATAAAAATATACGCCAGCAAATATTACTAACAACACTTATTTCATGCCCAATGTCATATCTTAAATTTTTAATCTATGACAAATGACGCAAAATGTCGCCCGCCAAAAATTTTGCTCTAACTAAGTTTTAAAAATTATTATCTAGTTACTTACTGATGAAAAGTTATTCCTTTGCACTTTTCCGTATTATTTGTATTATTTGTGCAATATCGTAACACACACGAAGGCATATTTGATGCGTTTCACTTTAAAACAAATAAAAAATGAGCGTGACGTTCGCGCCAATGAGCGAGCAAGCGACTGAGTGCAGTTACGCCATATGACGTATGTTGAGCGGAACATAAGTGATGTAGGCGGTGTCGTCTCCATATGTGTATCTCAATGTATTTCACTAAGATTTGATAAAACAACACGACAAAACTTCAATCCTAAGACAAAAATTCATCATAATAAAACTCTAAGACCTACCTAACCTATTATAATAAACTTGGTTTTCAAGCTAACTTTTTAATTCCAGAGACATAAAGTGACAGATACAAATAGAATTGTTCACAGATAGCATATAAACATTTTTACAACACGAAACACAAATATCTACATAAAAAAAAAAACATTCCATCAAGACATAATAATATAATCGTCACTATACTATAGTGGAAAGCTTCCCGCTTTATGTCTGTCCCTATATACATAGGCTTAAATCTTTAAAACTTCGCAACGGATTTTGGTGTGTTTTTTATATGGATAGAGCGCTTCTCGATATACAATTTGTTAAGAGTGGTTCTTAATGAAGGTTTAAGCATATAAGTAGTTTTTAAAATTTACACAAAGCGGAAAAAGTCACGGGTGGAAAGCTAGTATATTATAATATATTTTTATGTCACCATTTAGGCAAATAATGGCATGTGATAATTATGAAAAAAAAAATGTATCCGAAAATAAATAATTTTATTTCCCAGATAGGTATTCCCTCACTATTAGGTTCGCGATGCATACAGCTGTAAGCGCGACGTGTGAACGCGCGGTTGAACCATTTGTCTGGGATTGTCTGGATGGCCTGGGGTTACGAATTGTCCGGATTGGAACACGCTATTGAGGTCTATTCCATAATATGTTTTGCTGTTTTGGTATTGGTGGAAATGATGTAAGAGAAGTTTTTTATATGTAGATATGTAACAGGTAACTACACAGATATTAAATCTTAAAAAAAAACTGTAGTTTTTTTACACAAACTGTAGTTTTTTTCTCTTTATTGAAACTTTTATAGAATGCTTATAATTATTTACATGACGCTCATTTAATTACATAATCAGAATAATACAAAAAGTGTCACTTTGTGTCTTTGAGGCACGTGTTTCGATTTCAAGCCATGAAAGTAATATTTTATCTCGGAATTTGGATATAGAAATACATAACAAGGTTAAAAATCTGTCGGGCCCACGTTGTCTATACATACAAACATTATTATATTTACCAATATTAAAAACAAACATCTTCAGGCACAGAATAAATACTAAAAGTATATAGATTTTTGTGATCTATACTAATAATATTATAAAGCTGAAGAGTTTTTTTATTTGGACGCGCTAATCTCAAGAACCACTGGTCCGATTTGAAAAATTCTTTCGGTGTTTGATATCATTTATCGAAGAAAGGCTATAGGCTATATATCATCACGCTAAGACCAACAGAAGCGGAGCCACGCGGGTAAAACGGCGGAGCGCAGCTAGTATCAAATAAATAATCTCTATATGAAAATTATCGTTCATTCAACCTTTTTGACTTTGCGTATTGCCCGTGTAAGGTATAGTAATAGATAACTGAATTCGTTATTAGGAGCTTATCAAAGTCAGATCGTAATATCGCAAAAATCGCTTTTCACAGATATTACAAAAATAATTCCCTCCACAATAATCTGTCTCGTCTGCCAGTCATAGATTATTTACTAGGTATCCGAAAAATATTAATAACATCTATTCGCTGTAAAAATATTTGGTACCAAGTATGACTTGGCAAATACTCTAGTGTTTTGCTAGTAGCTGTAATGAAATTATAAATTACTAGCTGCGCTCCGTGGCTCCGCTTCTGTTAGTCTTAGCGTGATGATATTATATGGCCTATAGCCTTCCTAGATAAATGGGCTATCCAACACCGAAATAATTTTTCAAATCGGACCTGTAGTTCCTGAGATTAGCGCGTTCAAACAAACTCTTCAGCTTTATAATATTAGTATAGATTAGATTCTACTGTAACATTTAGCATTCAATTTCGATATAAATTGACGTTGTGTTTGCATTGCTATGTTGGATTAATTTGGCTTATTATAGCTAGGATGAGCTTGCTTTGTGAACGTTAGGGAAGCTGTTTAAATTATTATGGTTTGTAGATGGTAGCTGCAGTTTGCTAGCGTTGAGCGGAATTGCACTTTTTGCTGGATGTTCTTGTGGTCGTTATTAAATTAGAAAATGATTTATTAGATATTTTGTGTGAAGTTTTATGATTGTCATGTTTCTAAAAGCTAAAAAAATTGTTTTGTTTAAAATGTCTAAGCTCTCTTATTATTTTTAGAAACCCTTATCTTTACGATGGTAAAGGGACAATGGTCCCTTTATTATAATAAGAAAGAAAAAATAAATAACGTGTACCAACAAGTAAATATTTTTTTTGTATTTTTTTATTTATTCGACTAGGTATTTCTCAATGTCTGTTTTGTAATAATATATTCAAACTAGTCATTATAATAGAGGCTATTTCTTGCCTACTTTATATGAGACACAATATTTCACGTTCGAAGTATTTTTTAACCTTTTTGCTATCTAATGACCCGCAATTATAGATATTGTAGGCAATACATTATTCCACGAGTTCGTATTAATAAAAACGATTTCAAAGGGACGTGTCCATTTTCAAACCATTTATTTCCAGATGAATCCAACTTCGGTTCAGCGTACAGCAAAATATGTCTTAAATATATATAGATAGGATCGAATACTACTTTCGCGACAAAAATATAAGTTATTATCTTTTTGGATCACGCTTAAGAGGCTGAAACTAATGAGGGGACGGATCAAAGGAGAGTTGTAATTTTATTCCGAGTAATTTTAGAACAAATGAGCGCGACCGGTCGCCCGATTTGTCGCTCGACTAGTTGATACACGGATTGTGTTTTTTCTTTGAAGTGTAACTCGGAAGCCGGACGGTGCTTCGACTAATTTAGGATGGATTTTTTGTATTGATTTTTATTACGTTCGTTTTTAATTAGTTTCGAATTACACGGCTCTTAGAAGGTCTAATTCGATGTTTATGCTTTGGAGTGTGAAAGATGTATTTATTTTTGGTGCGGTTTTTATCTTTTGATAGAAGACATAGAAGGTATTGAAATTACATTTTTAATGAAACATTTCCACATTTATCTACGATTAGGAAAGAATATTTATTATGTAAAATTATTTATATGTACTTATTGCATTCATAGATAAGCAAACACATAATCTATATATATAAAACTCAAAGGTGACTGATATAGTGATCTATCAACGCACAGCCCAAACCACTGGACGTATCGGGCTGAAATTTGGCATGCAGGTAGATGTTAGGACGTAGGCATCCGCTAAGAAAGGATTTCCCAAAATTCTTGCGGGAACGGGGAAAAACGGGGATGCACGTACAAAGTCGTGGGCGGAAGCTAGTTTAATATAATAGCAAAACACAACACTTACAACTAAAATACAAGCTCAAACCGAAAATATTAGCGTTCAACAACGCAGTCACTTAAACCGTTCTCAACATAATAACTACATAGTACGAGAATAGCGTAATTTGTGAAAGTTTTAAACGAAAAGTTCGGGCTAAAGTGCGCTCGAATCCAGGAAATTCCGTAAATAAATAGTTTTTGTTCCACAAACGAGTAGTACCACCCAAAAAGTTTACATGACATCGAGATAATAAGAGGTCAGTGCACTCGACGCGAAATTGCTGCTTGAGATTTTTGAAATTCGTTGTAAAGTGCAGTTTACTTTTATGTCTTCAGTTGTGCTGTTAAATAAATAGAAAACAGTTTATTGGGGATTATAAAAGTGTTTGTGTTTTGTTTACAATAAAAGTATAAGCCAAATGTTGCTGAAGTAGGTAAACTATTTGATCTGACTATGATTAGTTCTTCTAATATATTGATTTCAATGTAAAAATGTAAAAGTTAATATAGATTAAATTATTTATAAACTAATATCATAAAGCTGAAGAGTTTGTTTGTTTGTTTGAACGCGCTAATCTCTGAATTAATCCGATTTGAAAAAATCTTTCGTTGTTGGATAGCCCATTTATCGAGGAAGGCTATAGGCTATTATCATCACGCTTAAACCAACAGAAACGGAGCCACGCGGGTAAAACCGCAGAGCGCAGCTAGTATAAAATACTAGTAAAACAATAAAATACACATTTATTTTAACGTACAGTTCATCGTACAATACTTTTAATGGTACTCTATTCGCGCGTGGGTGTTTCAACGGTATGAAGTAAAAATGCGTGAAGACCCTTTTCCCTCTTTTCATAAACCCGATCCTTTATCAAGTAGGTATATAAAGAAAAAATCACCATAGCCAGTCAAAATCACTGTCTATCTAAATGATATAGAACTATTTATATCAATTTGTGTGCGTATGTGTGTGTAGATATGTGTTTGTGTGTGTATGCATTACATCGACACAAATATTATTAAAATTATGCATTTAATTTTGTTCAAAATTGACTAATATAATATTATATAAGATGCTTAATTAAGAGAATATTAAGTATCTAAAAAAATAATTAAATCTTTATTTTTAAAACATCAAACCTTAAAATCGACAACTACAAAAACATTCGACAATTTAAATTTCATAAACACCCCTCTTAATTATCAAAATAATCAAGACGGATCATTTTCGCAAAATTAATAGCCGTCTATTTTTAATGACCCTCAACCACAGACAAATATAGATAAAATATACTTTACACTGTATCAGATAAAATATTACAATTAAAAGCAAATAATAATCAATTCATTAGCACTAGTTTCATTCCGGTCCAATGAAATACCCTAATCTATTATTCAGGAGAATTAATTTCGTCACATTATATAAAACCGTATATTATTGCATTTAACCACTTGTAAATGTTGCGTTGGAATGTCAATCTTCCTTTATCTATACTAATATTATAAAGCTGAAGAGTTTGTTTGTTTGTTTGAACGCGCTAATCTCGGGAACTACTGGTCCGATTTGAAAAATTGTTTCGGTGTTAGATAGTTCATTTATCGAGGAAGGCTATAGGCTATATATCATCACGCTACGGCCAACAGGAGTGGAGCCACGGGGGTGAAACCGCGTGAAGCAGCTAGTAAGATATAATATGATTAAGTTATCAATCCTTAGTTTTATTTACAGGTAATTTCAGATGACAATACGAGCAAAATCTTTCAATGTAACATATTCATATATTATTAATAGAAGTATCTACAGTAAAAAAATACTATTATTTATGAGTGTATGGCAACATAAAGAACTTATCCTATTGTACAAAAAGCCTTTAAATATTCTATCGATTTTATTTCAATCAAAAAACAGATAAACACTTGCTTCGAGTACGTGTCGTGTGTAGTGCACGCGATTGGTCAATCAGGTATCTGTATTTAATTTGTGCAAAACATTTAATAAATTGTTCATTTGATATTGATTACTTAAAAATTAATGATAGGAGGCTGTTTTTAATTTTGATACTTATTAAATCAAAACGATTTTAATAACAGATTTTAGGGCGGTTTGTCTATCTCAACAGTGACACGACTATTCTTCTGATCTGATGCACCTTAATTGTAATTATTATTTTAAACTAGCTATGCTTTGCGGCTTTACCCGCAGCGCTGCGCTCCTTTTGGTCTTAGCGAAGCTGTAACACCGAAGAATTTTTAAATCGGACCAGTATTTCCCGAGATTAGCGCGTTCAAACAAACAAACAAACTCTTTAGCTTTATAATATTAGTATAGATTACAAGAAGCAGTTTATTATGAGATCAAAACAGACGTAGAGTCTTTTGAATTTATCTATTCAATATACAATTTTATAATCATTATTTGCTTGGTAACCAAAAGGACAAATAATAACATAATAATATATACGTATATTAATACAGTTTTCATTGACGTCATTGAACAGTATAGTTTAACTTCAGGTGACCGCAAAGCTACCGTGGGAAATCAAACTTGACGAAATACAACCAATTCAACTGAATAAAAGTAATTGTGGGGTTATTAGGGTTTAATTTGATTTCTAAATATAGAAAATAAATTAAATATTTTCTTTTATTTATCTATTTATAGAATAAAAAAATTCACAGAATGTGTCTATTTGTTTGTTTACTATTACACAATAAACCAATGAAGAGATGTGATTGTTTTTTATGCTCTCCAATAAGATTTTCTTAAAAACCCGAAGTCTACTTCTTTAACTAATTAGTAGTTAGATAGTGCGTGTTTATTTATACCTATTGCATGAGTAATAATAATATTACACAGCTAAATTCAATAAGGTTATATATGTAAATATTACTACAGGTAAATTAGCTTGGAGAAATTTTTGCATATGTAGTGGTGTGTATATTACTCAGATCTTAGAGCGCGTTTCCACTATATCGTTCTGGCCTATACAAAAATGTTTCGATATCCTAACATTACTATTTAATTTTATACTTATTCCTAGCAACACTTTTGTTTTCAATAAAAACAAGTTTTTATTTGAAAGAAAATGGTTTTGACTTTATAAAAAAAAATATATCATTCAATTTTACGTCCTTGAGCAAACGACAAGGCGACTACCGTGAAACAATAAAATATCGTGTCCATAATAATTTGTTTCATAATTAATATTTGACCATAATAATTACGAAACAAAACAAATAAATAAATCGTCACTTGATAGTGGAAAGTGGAAACACGCACAAAACCAGAATAAACCAGTTTACGCTGTCCGCAGGTGCCACGTGCAGTCGTTTGGTACCGTTAGAACATAAAGCACATTTCATTCAAAAATTATAATTATTATGTACGTAGTTTAATTGATAAATTTTGTATTTGTTGATTGTTGTTATTATTTGTTATTATTGTTATAATATTTGTTGAAGTGAATTACATGTCCCGCAGCCGGAGGCCCCAAATGAAAACTCAGATGTACTTTAAAACTACATTTAATAGCTAAAATGAGACTTTTACACCCATGTCTGCACGATGCAGACCGGAGTTAAAGAATGAATTTATACAGTTTAATAATTATAAAGACGTAAGCTTGGATGCTAACTAAGGGAAATCGCATCCACATTCTATTCCCGTGCGAACGGCGTATTCAGCAGTTTTGTATGAAGGCAGGGCCATAACTAGTGTTTAATTTGTGTGTAAGTGTTGTAACTTTATATTGTTAATTCAATATGGCTCCAGTGTTAAAACATGGTCGAGGCAAGCCTTTGACTTCTCAAACTAAAGAATTAAACTTTAAATGTCGTTTCTTTTTCAGGTTAGTAAATTTTTCATTTTAGTAACATTGTTAATGTAAAAGTTATATGTATGTTAAATGTGCAAATATTAAAATAAAGTCTCATCTTTTTCAGAGGAGAAACACATATAGTTTAATTTAAAATCCCTTATTTATACAGGGTTACTTGTAAAACACCGGCAACCTCGCAGGACAAGATAGCTAACATCATAAGTAACAACATTTCGACTTTTGATAATTTGTTAGATTTTATTTTCATACAAAAATAAATATTCATTTAATTTTCCGTCTGAATATTATAAACTCTACGCCTCCCAAAAATTACGTAAACAAAAAGCGAACGAGAGGGGGAAGGGGGCGTCGCGTCGTCCATCCGATAATTAATAGAACATAGACTTACAAATGTAAGGAGAGTACAATAAAAGTTTAAAAAATCATTTAAAAATAATTTATTGCGTTATGCCAAAAGTCGTAGAACAAATGTTGTTACTTATGATGTTAGCTATCTTGTCCTGCGAGGTTGCTGGTGTTTTACAAGTAACCCTGTATAAAATAAAAACTAAAAATAAAATGTTGTTTTATTTTATTTGCTGACCATACACTACTACAAACGCAAAAATTTCTCCAAGCTAATTTACCTGTACCACATTAAAAAACAAATGCCATTATTAAAACAACATTAATTTATTAGAACTGTTTGTTTTAATAGCCACTGTCAATAAAATTACAGACTATACTTGATTGCGATTTATTTGACAGCCGATGTATATTTAACTCGGCAATAACATCGGTTCGCGGTTAACGGCCGACCAGTTAACTAAACATTGTATAAAATTACCTATCTCTTTAGTTTAGTGGTTAGTTTGTAGGACTATAGATTGGGAGGTTTCAGGTTCAAATCCTGGGTCAAAAAGTCTTATTGGATTTCAAATTTTGATAATAGTTCCAACACAGAAATTTGTGTTAGAACTTGGCTCAGAAATAATGTGTATCTCTCGGTCCTAAACATCTCTCTCCGGTCCTATTAATCTTATGTCCCAGAAAAAATAGTGATAAAATGGTCTACTTAATAAAAATAATCCCCATTTTAATTCGGCGCCGTAGAAACCAGTCAGGATAATTATTAATACATACTAGAAATCCGCACATATTTGTTTGTACTAAATATCAAACACAAGCAACGCCACCAGTAAAAAGTAGCAAAGTGCAATTATCGATATTCGTATAAAATAATTCAGCCACTGAAGCCCGCCATTGTCAAGCGGTTCCATTAAAATTTCATGTAAATATATTTTCCGATTTCATTCCAACCATTAGTGAACTACTTTTAAAGGTATTATCAAAGTGAATCGTTCAATAAAAGTTATAAACGGGGATTTTTCAATCGCATAATGGTCGACTGTAGCGGACAAATTGATTTTAACACAATTATTGAAATGAACAAACTTTCAAACAGACAATTAAATTTACAAATGTGAAAAGTTTTGGGGAATAGTTTTTGTTTGTGTGGCGTGTTCTTTGATTACTGGTTATCAATAAAAAGCAATGAAAATGGCGCCTTTTTATTTTCGGGCGGCCATCGGCCAACCTTGTTTTTTTTTTAATAAAATAGTGAAATAAACCAAACTTACATGTATTTCATATAATATTATGTAGGTACTTCTTAACATAGTCTAAATCTAAATAAAAAATCAGGTATTATCCTTTGGCTATAAAATATTGAATACTTACGTTTATATTGTACTAGCTATCTGCCGCGGCTTTGCCAGTCCTACATAGTACATAATTATTATATACATACAAAGCACTGAGTAATCGTGTAACTATTCAACAGTGCAAAAAAAATGTGAAAGTGAAATCGGTCCAGTAGATTACACATTAGCGCGTTCAAACAAACTCTTCAGCTATGAATAAAATTTGCAATCACATTTGTAAGTGGACTCAAAATATAAACTAAAATATACGAATGTCTTAAAAAACTTGTTTATTTTGCTGTTTGATCGTTTCTGAGAGACAAAGAGATGCGTCGAACGATTTACGTGCGATTATGGACGTTTGATGTCTTTTGTTTGTTTACTTGCATATACAGAATGGATGAGCTATTTTTGATTGTTTTAAGATTGAACTGACCATATTTAGGTACGGATAAAGGATTTTTCCATAAGATTTATTGTTGTGTTGTAGTAGTTTCTCTACTTTACTTCTATGGGTCGAAATGCATTTTTTAATTAATTAATTGGTTTATTTTTGGAAACAATAACCTAAAACTTATACATGGAAAATGTATAAGTAATTATAAAAATGACGAAAAGTAGAAATATGTGTTTGCACATTTTACAATGCACAGTTTATCAAACAATACTTAATCATAAAATATTGAGAAATAAGCGCATTCTGTTAAATGTTTCAAAAGTTAGACATTGTCGCCATACTTACACATTCTTGTCAACGATCCAAGTTATTTTAAGTATAATGGAGATGTATTTACGATACACGCGAAGGGCCGTTCTAAAGAAATAACAGTATTTTAAGTTTCATTTTCTCTAACATCTCAATCGACAGTTAAGTTATTTCATCTGATGTACGGTAATAGATCATTTTCGATTGTCGTCGTCGTCGTCGTCGTCGTGTCAGCCGTGGGACGTCCACTGCTGGACAAAGGCCTCCCTCAGGGTTTTCCAACACGCCCGGTCACCGGCGGCCTGCATCCAGCGGCTCCCTGCCACTCGGACCAGGTCGTCTGTCCATCTTGTGGGGGATTTTGGACGAGAAGATGTTATGTAACTTCCCGAACGCTGACCATCCGAGTCGGATTCGACGATTGACCTCTTTTCGATTGTATGTAGTTATAATTTTTTGTTAAAAATTAGTATATTATATAACGTGAAGTTTGATTAAGATGGATAGACGTTTGAAACATAATATAGGTACATATAGAACGGCTAAATGGATCTGCATGCTGTTTCATGCTATGCTATTTCAGCGATAGATTATGTTCAAGAATTCTGATAGAGAAGCAAGTAAGGCTGTGGTCTGTACCTAGTTTAAGAATACAAAAATCAACGAATAATACATGTTAATTAATCTTTTGATGTAAAAATATATTAGAACACAAAATGAAACGCTAAATTCAATGAAAGATTTAATTTCTCAAACTCCCCGAGGATAAATAGAGAGGCATTAAGTTAACCTATTGTAATTATTTGAGATTCCTAACGTAAAGGATTCAACCTTTTGTGATGTTGTATTTTACGCGGGCCTTGTTTTGTTAACCCTTTCCACCCGAGCTGAATCAATCGTGCATCTGACTTTGAAAAAATCCTGAGCACGCACCAACAGGTTTTCCGCGACGCAACCGACGTCGATCGAACGTGCATGTTATGTACTTCAACGTAAAAAAGATGACCATGACCTCGTGACTGGCCAGTTGACCACAGGGTTCGTTCAAAGATGGCTGCGTTTTTCGGTGGGAAGCGCGCCTCACGTAAGTATTTTTTACTATTTATTTTTGTACGGTAAATAGGCATTATTTTTGGCTTTTTCCATAGACAAAGATCCTATCTAATAAAATAAAATGGCTGTACGATAAAAGCATGCAGTAGTAAGCAATGGCTTGGGCCGAAATTTAAACATGCACATTCGTGTGCCTTCGGTTGTTGGCCGGAGGTATAGATTGAAAGTGTGTGGTTCTGTTATTTGGTTTGTTTCCTCCAATTTAAGTTGTTTTATGTTTTTTTATGTATTTAATTTTTGTTTTTAGGCATCTCCTTGAACGAAGACCAGATTTCGAATATTTTGGAGACTTTAGGCGATGGAAATGACTCAGAAATAGAAGAATTTACTGGTTTGGATTGCGAAGATCCCCAATTCGATCCCTCTTTCTTCGAAAGGATGTATGATGGCTGTGACGAAGATAATGATGAGGCTGACAAAGAGGGGATCCCTGACTCAACTATTGAAATGGAACCCAGGAGCAATTCAAGGCCCGTCTTTAGCGTCAGGGCATCTGCAAAGGTAACTAGGACTTCCACAAATAAAAAAAGACCCACGTCTGCTAGTCTTCGTGAAGAATCTCGACCGGGACCTTCTTCTCCATCGGGCCCACCTTCTGTCACTAGATCCAGGTCTTCCGGACCCAAATCGACAGGATCCACCAATTCTGTAGCTGCACAACCTGGGCCTAGTTCCTCAAGCTCATCCAGGCGCAAGTCATCTTCCAGATTGGTATCTATACAACTAAGGCAATCTAGAAATGTGGCTGTAGCAGATGTTTCAGCTCTAGAAAGTAGTCCAGCTAGACTAGCTAGATCCGAGCCTCAGTCTTCTCGCTCTGACACTTGGAAAGCGGTGTCTTTCCAAGACAAGCCACATGATTATGAGGACGCTCCTGTTAGGCCAGTTCGAGATCCCATGGATTACTACATGGAATACTTTGACGATCAGTTCTTTGAGCATGTCAGTGTATGCACCAATAACTACTTCCTTCGAAAGACTGGAAGAGAGCTGAAAACGACTGAGATAATGAAATTGATCGGGGTTCATGTAATCATGGGCTGTATTCCATATCCACGACTTTCAATGTACTGGCGATCAGGTTTCTCTCAAAGTTCTGATACATTTCTGCGATCTCGCCTTGGTGAATTCTTGGCGGGCGTACAAAATTGACTGTCAAGCCAACAATCTGCCTCGAAAAAATACCATGGACCTGCTGGATTTCCGTCTAGAAATAGGAGATGTTCTGACAAAGACACCTGACAAGAGACGTCGCGAATCTGGTGATGATGATATCCTAGAGGTTTTCGCACCAAGAAAGCACCGCAAGGCTATGAAACCAGCAACCACACTGCGCTATGATAATTACGACCATCTACCAATGTCAGATGACTTGAAATCGCCAAGATTCTGTCAAAATGAGACTTGCAAAAGCCGTACAAAGATACATTGCATCAAATGCAACACATATCTTTACATCGCACGCAACCAAAACTGCTTCAAAGATTATCATACTAAGCAGACCTAAGTATTTTGATAGTGATTTTCCTAAAATGTTCCTAATTAGACATAAGTTGATGAAAACTGTAGTAACTGATGAGGCTGATTAAAAAAATTAAGACTTATATTACTAAATAAATGTTGGTTCTTGATAATTGATGTTGATTTTTGCTAATAAATGTTGATTCTATGATAAAACTGTTTTATAATTCCTTCAAGTTTTCGAACATGCAAGATCATGCATATAGCAACTTATTCCTGAAATGCACGATCGTGCATGTCATTTTCCGGGAAACCGTGCTTTTCCGATTTTTTTCCTTATTTTTCTTAGAGCCCATTAGGTATCATAAATTGGCTCCATGTGTTTTTTTTACGAAATTTGAAACTTTTTTCGGCCGGGTGGAAAGGGTTAAATGAAAATCGAGGCAAGGTTAATATTTAATTTTGTTTCTTATCTAACGAAGTACTTTGAAGGCAGTTGGTATGTATATTTCGTTTTTGTCGCTACAGTTTTGAGGCTACGCGCAAAAGTGAAGTCCCGTGTCCCCAAGTATCTAATTTGTGCCCAAAGTGAGGTAAGGGGCAGATGCACTATACATAAATTTGTTTCACTGATCGATTTTCTTTAGGGGCAAGTAGGTGATCAGCCCCCCAAGGACCCCTCGGTTCTACACTCACACGTCAACCACTGTACCAAGGAGGCGGTCAAGGCTACTTCGGCTACGCGCAAATATACAGAAAAACTTCTCATTAAATAATTGCATAGTAGGTGTATTATGTGAATGTAGTTTATTTAATAAAACTTTATAAACCACATACCTCCTAAAACCTAACTGAGGTTATAACTTTTTCTACATCCTAATTTGAATACCTAATCGACGTTACTGGGTAGAAACAATTGCCCCCATAAGTGCTCCAACTTTGGGGCATTATCGTTGGCGTTATTCATTCCTTTTTCACTGAAAATTGTGTCATAAATGTATGAGGAAGTTATGAATCTTTTAGTGGTGATTAAGACGGGTTGTGTGAAACTATTGGAGCTTTGGAAGCTTTTGAATTTGGTTTTGAGCGAATTCATGGTAGTAATATGGTAAAAACGACTGCATTGATTTGTATCGAGTTATAGTTTATAGCAGATTGAGAACTTGTTAATACACGGGATAGTTTTAATCCAAGGCGACAACAAAGGCACGTGGTAGTTTTTAATGTATGCAAAAAAAAGTATGTTTTAGCGACATTTCTAACGGATGAATAGTGTGATTGTAATGCTTGTGTAATAGTGCTTGATTTGATTTACACACACACACACACATTGTGCATATGTGTGTGTGTGTGTGCGTGTACACACACACACACATATGCACACGAAAGCTTTGTTTAAAATAATCATATTCGAATTTTTATAACGCAAAGTCAAATTCTTTATGAGTCAAATTATTTAAAATTCAAACTCGTTCTCTCTTATGATTTCTTATTATGCAAACGTGCACAAAATTAATGAACTATAAATCACAATTTCATCGCAAAGTCTTTAAACCCATTTTACAAATTTTGTAAACACTCCGAAAAGCAAGCCAATACATAAAGCAAAACTCTTGAAAAATGAACGAAGGTAAAAGAGCTACATTTTTTCCTCCTATATCATTTTAATAGCTTGTTTGATATACTGCCACTTCACAGCTATGAAAGTCGACACCTTGCCTAATTTATTAACCAATTTCGGTTTAATCAAGTTAAGTATACGAAATATGAGTTTAAAATTCTGAGTTGATTTGTTACGTGCAGCGGTTTGGAGCGTACCTACACATCCGTAGTCCTGTGGTCTTATTACCTACATCTTATATTGAAATTGCATACGACGTAATTTGTTACCGGCTTTGATATGTTATGTTAATAATGTTAGGTTATTTATTCCTTATCTGTGAATGCGAAATAAGATTATGCTTGATTTTTAGTTTGTCATATACCCCGGTAGAGCTATCTTATTGTAAAAAATGAAATATAATATGTATAAATCTATGTTAAATGATAATAAGTGTTCATAATATACTAACGGTTCTAAAAACTTGAACAGACTATATTATAATTATTATGATTTATATTAACACAAAAATAGAAGTGGATAACACAAAAACGTCCATCGTGAGTGTGACATTTGGTTTATCCAAAAAAGATTAATGATCCACAAAGGGTCAGTTGTGACCACTAAACAATAGTTGACAAAAAGGGAACAATGCTGTAAAGTTTGCGAAGCTGGTCCTGTCTCAGCTCTAACCACTTGCGTATTCTGGTACAATTAATTATTATTTGGTAGGTATTGACAATGTCTAGGCAAAAGTATGTCCTTGAAACACGTAGGCGAAATGAACTGGTAGGATTTAAACTTTAGTTTGTATTATAATTATTTTATGCTTGGATTTGAATATGCGTAGAATTCAACATGACAATGACAAAATTTTACATAAAAATCTTATTTCATTATTGTAAATATTATAAATTATTAAGAGCTAATTGAATCATTGCCATTCAGACAAAAGCTTACAAAAATAAATTATTAAAAAAAATGATTATAGATAACATTTTACATGAGCTTTTAACTACACTAAATTTCACTGTACAATCACGAAAGTCTTAGATGAATTTGTACCTACCCTAAATAGCTAGATATATTATAATTATGGTCAATAATTTTGTCAACAGGATAAATTCTCAAATTCACCTGCATATCTTTCCTTGATGAGCCACCAACCAGTTTGTAACATCTAACCGTGGAACTTAGTTAGGTTTATGCTTTGTGAATCACGCCCTCAGGGAGGAAGATTTAAGGCAAATCCCGAGGAAAGTTGTCACGGCGTGCTTTTAAAGTGTTTTAAAGTACTAACGATCTTGAGCAACTTGGTTCGCAAACATCAGTTAGTTGAAACAAACTACAGCATGTTACAGGAAGTTAAATGTTGTTAACATGTTGTAAACAATAATTTATTATAAATATGTTGTACAGAAGATTACTTATTTATTTTTTTATGCTTTATTGCTCAAGTATATATTACAAATTGAGACTTAAACTACAATAAATTACAAATCAATAACTATAATAAATTACAGATCAAGTATAAATTACAAATTGAGACTTAAACTAGAATACATTGTAACAAAAAGCAGCCTTATCGCTAACTAGCGATTTCTTCCAGACAACCGGTTGTACAGAGAGAAATTAAGTAAAGGATAGGAGTAGGGCAGAGCACAAATAAATATATACATACAAACATAAAATAAATATAGATTACCTATTTACAGTTTATGAAATAAATAACCTAGAATTAAGAATTTTTTTTTAATTAATAGTTAATACTATCTAATATAGTAAAACAGTATAAGTTGGAATTGATATTAAAATGTAGAAAGAAAATGTAATTAGAAAGTATCTTATACGTGTTTATAATTATTTCAAACATTAATAAACATTCCTTACATCGTCTGTTTTTCATTTCTCGAATATAATTAAATACCTACCCATATACAGTACTCCAAAATTAATAATGCGCATGCAAATCTTCGCTAATTGTCGTATTTCCGAAAACACTCGAATCATTGAATCGTAAGAGCCCTAAACAATGCACTTGCATTTTACACCTTGTTCAAAAGAAATAGAAGTCAATTCACGGTCATAAACAAGCAAAAACAAATCGGGCGGTAGGTGACGGTAGCCTGTCAGTCAAAAAACTGAAAAATCCGTCAGTCGTCTTTATATTGGTGGTGACTGCACGCAATGATATTATATATAGAAACAAGAGGTAGATACGTCATCAACGCACCAAAATTGCTTCCGTGAATTGGTCCTATTTGGGACCAATGCAATCAGTCAGATTGTCACCGGTCCCAGTGAGCGCATGTGCCGATAGGTACATTAAAGTTGTCGAAAATGCCTTCCTGTGTGTTCAGAAAGTGCACGTATTCGTGCAAAAAAATAAAGAAAGATAAAGGAATATCATATCACAGGAAAATATATTAAATTATTACAGTTTATGAGTAAAAATAACAATTTACAATTCTTTATGAATGACACATGCTTGACACTTGTATTGAAATAATGAAAGGGATACAACATTGCTTCAATCACTAGTGTGACAAAGCTAGCGTACACTGTGTTCAAAGATTATCATGTAGATACGATTATTGAAAATAGAACGGTTATTTTATTAATTTCGATTTGGGTAAATACTTGATTATTTTTATATTTAAATCCACACAGTGCATGTAATTAACAAATATATCTATTTATTATATACAAAGAAATCGTGATGGCAAAAATGTTTTTTTTGCAAAAATGATGTTGAATATACGTATACATTAAATAAAAGATTATCGCTACTGACGAAAAATGCTATTTGCTTTTCTGTAAATAGCTATTGAACATAAATTTTATTTGTGTTTTAGATAAAAAAGGCTTATACTTCATCCTTTTTTTTCATCTAGGCACCACTATTATTATATCCTACAAGTTGGAGTGATGACCTTGTACGGGTTTCGGGAACTGCCTTGAAACGAATAGCGTAAGATCGGTCCTTATGGAATTCTATAAGGAGGACTATGCTCAGCAGTGGGTGTTTATCGGGTGAAATGATGATGACCGAAAACGAACACCACAGCTAGTAATAAATACTTAATACAGTTATATCTCCAAAGAAGTTTTTTCATTTTAATACAACATCATAATAAATGATAATAATAATTAAATAGTAAATGAAATTGTCACATTTGTTTACTTGTGCAGGAAACGTAACATCTATAACATTGAACCTTCTGTGTCGTTAGTCTATGCCAATTACCATGGCAACTATTTGTTTATTTATATTTAATTGGTGAATTCTTATGACTTTTGCTTACACCTGCGCGGAAGTGACAAACTATCTTTGTCTTTTTTGTTTATATCATTTTATTAGAGCCATCTCTCTTATACAGTCTGTGAATGTAATTAATTAAGTAAAATGATACTTGTATTTGTGTGTGCCTGACACTGCTTATGAAGCATTTTTTTGGATATATTGTGAGTATATAACGTATCTATACATAAAATATCATTGACTGCACGTGTTCTCTCTGTGTGGAATTATATAGAGCTGCTATTACATACCGTTCTTGGTTTTGGTTTTAAAGGTGAATTGAATTAATCGATGAAATGATTTACACAGGTGATGGCAGTAGGGAATGTGAAAATGAAGAAGAGCATAATGAAATGATATTTAAAATGTCAGAAATAAAGATAATCCCTGATTTTGATTGTTTTTATTTTTATTTTTTTGTAAATGTCATAATATTGAAGAATGATCAGTACTTTAAATACTTTTGAGCTGATATTTTAATGATTAGATTTATATGGTTTAAATGTAAACCTGTGTTTGAAAACAATATTTTATACAATATAAATATTGTGTTATTTTAACCTTCTTTTCTTCCATCATTACACCAGCTTCAGTAAGATACTTTAAAAGTACTATAAAATTTTACAAGTAAATCAATCCAACAAAGATATATTCGCAATCGTGGGGTTATCCTCGCTATTTACTTACAAGGAATTATCGAAACAAATCAATGTTAATCTCTTTTAGCACAAAACACATAATTTGACTAAATTATGCATGAAGAAAATGCATTTAACCACTCTATATAAATATCATCTTCGGACGCTCCGTTACTATGACAGTTGCCGAACAGTGGCGAAGATTTCTATGCGCATTATTACTTTTGGAGTACTGTACGTCAATTAATTTTCATTACCCTCCTCTTTTTATCAAGTATCATCAATATCAAGATTTAATTGCAATTTGTACGAAATAATGTATCAAAATAAGAAAATTAAGCATTAATCATCAATGACGCACGTGCGTCAATTAATTGTACATTTTTCTATCAATATACATTTTCAGAAAACATCCACAAGATTTTCATGCAGAGGAATATCGCTTTAATTGACTTACCTGTAAAGTTTAAAGTGCAGAACACACTATACAATATTATTAATCCTCTAAAATTCAAGAACTTCCAGAATACCCAGAAATATTTAAATCAAGTTAGTTACTTATTAACAGTAGTATTTTATTACAAGCGTATTATGAAACATTTTAACCCTGAAAAATTAAATATAGCTAACACAATATGTGCCATATTGAGGGTTCGCGACATCTTAAAACATTTGTATTATAACGTCACGCGTTGACAAATGATTCCCTAAAATGTAGGTGCGAAAGGTACAAATAACGTTCTTATTTACGAAATAACTTATTGCAGTGTCATAGAAATGCCTAGAATGAGTTACGACCTGTGTTCTCATTTGTTTTAATACTAGTTGTCTCTTGTATAAGTGAAATGGTTCACGACAGGTGAAAATTAGTTTTATAAAGTAGCTAAGAATAATTGGTCAGTCATAACGTAATATTTATGAGACTAGCGGTCCGCCCCGGCTTCGCCCCTGGTACATATTTACGTTTTCTCTACATAAGAACCATTCTCGTACTTCAAGAAATATAATAAAAAAATAATTATCGAAATCGGTCCACCGTTCACGCGTGATGCTGTGACAACGCGAAACGGGATTCATTTTTATATACAACTAGCTTTCCGCCCGCGGCTTCGCCCGCTTTGTCTAAAACATAATAAATTATATACTGAAACCTTCCTCTTGAATCACTCTATCTATTAAAAACAACCGCATCAAAATCCGTTGCGTAGTTTTAAAGATTTAAGCATACATAGGGACATAGGACATTATTTTGTTTTATACTATGTAGTGATATAATATATACAATATAGATTTATAAGTTTTCGAATTCTATTGTTACTCCTGTTTGTTCTGCCTGTTATAATATACTAGCTGTTCCCCGCGGTTTTATCTGCTCTATTGGTCTTAGCGTTATTATAATATTATAATTTAGCCTATAGCCTTCCTCGATAAAGGGTCCGCAGTTCCTGAGTTAAGCGTGTTCAACCAACCAAACTAATAAACTCTATATAAATAGTATAGAATATAGATAAATTATATTGAGCATATACATACCCTATTAAACGTAACTGCCCTTGTATACCATTTTATTTATAACTAGCTTTCCGCCCGCGGCTTCGCCCGCGGCTTCGCCCGCTTTGTCCAAAACATCACTACATAGTATAAAACAAAGTCGCTTTCCCTGTCCCTATGTCCCTATGTCCCTTTGTACGCTTAAATCTTTGAAACTACGCAACGGATTCTGATGCGGTTTTTTTTAATAGATAGAGTGATTCAAGAGAAAGGTTTATGTGTATAATAACATCCATTAAATAGTGGAGAAGTACTGTTATTTTTGAGGTTTCTAATGTGATGTCGTAAAAAATTACATTTTTTCCGCTTACATTGCAAACGCAGGCTGAACCCTACGAGTTTTATGAAAATAATGTACTAAGTATTATACACATTGAAAAGGTCTACAGAAAAGTCCGCGAGGGTATATGTCTATCTCTTATGGATAACCCACAATAACTTTTTTTGTCATTTACTTTTTACGACAAATAATGGCTAATTTTCGATGCGATTTTAACCAATACAGCATAAATCCTTAACCAATTAAATACCTTGAATACATTGTTCATTTAATATAGATCTATATGGCCCTTTACACCGTATGATTTAAGTGAATATTTTCGAAGATATTACAGATTTAAAAATTGCGGGACGTAGCGTTTGCGGCGGTACCGGCCGGCCGGCTGGCTATCTATTTTATACCCGTACGAAATCGGAGCGGGCCGCTATGTTTTTATATACAACGTTCACAGTTTTTCTGTAGTGTATTTAGTATCAGCATTGCACCCGTGCGAAGCCAGGGCGGGTCGCTAGTAATAAATTATATACTAAAACCTTCCTCTTGAATCACTCTATCTATTAAAAAAAACCGCATCAAAATCCGTTGCGTAGTTTTAAAGATTGAAGCATACATAGGGACATAGGGACAGAGAAATCGACTATGTTACTGTATAATGATACTAATCGACTGTGTAATGTATGTGACTATACTATGTAGTGACTAGCTGGGCTTCGCGGTTTCACTCGCGTGGCTCTGCTCCTATTGGTCTTAGCGTGATGATATATAGCCTATAACCTTCCTCGATAAGTTGGCTATCTAGCACCGAAAGAATTTTTCGAATCGGACCAGTAGTTTCAACAAGCGCGTTCAAACAAAGAAACTCTTCAGCTTTAATCGATAAGTTCTAGCTCTATAATCATAATTTGCGTGTGAATTCGTATTTTTACAAGATACAGAACGAAGTCATTACTTTGATTTCCTCGAAGCGTGAGAGATAGGTACAAAGAATTGAGTTCGTACAGTAGGTATAAAGTATAAACTTCTGAGTTTCCCCGATAACAACCGAATACAGCCTTATTTTGCTTTACTCCAAATATTGTGGAGTGTGAAATTATAATCCGTAGTCCGTACTATTTAAAGTATTTATATGTATAGAAAAGATTATTTAAAACTGCTGAATTGAATTTGATAATTTGTAGCGCGAAATAGTTCGACTTTGATAGAATTATAATGGTTCTGATAAGTTGTATGGTGCTGTTTGCCATAATATTTATGTAATAGAAAATAGACTTATAATAATATTATAATTTCATTAATATAGATACAGCAATAGTACCTAAATACAATTTAATTATTTAAACTTATAAGCTCCTAATTTTTCAAGTACATTTTCTAAATAAAATATTTGATTGTTTACATTTTTAAAGTTTATCTATAAAAATGTATTTAAACAACAGTCTAGACATATTTGTAGATATTAGTAATATAAAAATTCCAATATAATTAATTAAACATCATCAATACAGACGTTAGGTCTAATAATAAACTTAATATTAGATATTTTCGATATTAATCACATTATATTTATTAAATTTCGCGAGCGTATCGAAATATTTGTGTATTTATTAACTGTAATTACATGAAGATAAATTTTCTTGATATGCGTGTTTCTCGTAATTAAATTATTATGAGCGTTTACTTATGAATAATTAAATGTATCGAAGATAAATTCATACGATAGTAATTTAGATATAGTACTTATGCTATATATACATTATACATACATAATTTTTTTTGCGATTTTTGAATAATAATTCAAGTCAACTGTGCTAAATTATACTTACGTTCTCGTTGTAGCTATGATATTTGTAAATTGAATAGAAAACCAAAAAAAGACGTGTGGCACTCGGGGACTGCCTATTAGGGAATGCAATCCCGATCCCGCGGGATCCCGATCTCGCGAGATCTCGTGTAATTTTTCGGGATCAATCCCGACGCATCATATGACGAGATCCCGTTCGAGATTGACGGGATTGGGCGGCAGTGGTCAGCGACGCAACACACAACCACTCGGGGCGCAAGCTTTTCAATTTTTCCTAATTCCCTTGAAATAAGCTTATTGTTTTGATTACCTAATTTACCTACGTTAATTTCCTTACAACCTGATTATTATTTAGTTGGTAAGATTAAATAATAAAGGTTTTTATTTTCTTTCGAGTAACATGTTATTTTAGTTAACCTCACTAGGGGTCATCCATAAATTACGTCACACGTTAATAGGGGGGGAGGCTATCATCTTTATGTGACATAATGTGACAAGGGGCAGGGGGGGATCAAAAGCTTTGTGACGTGACATAGTAAAACGAAACGAAATTTGTACGTGAGCAAAAAACTTTGAACAGAAAATTTTTAATCTACCTACCTATATGTAGATATTTATTAATAATTTCGCACTCTCGCTATAAGTAATACATCTCTCAGCTATATATCTCTTACGTAACAACATTTAATTCCTAGAGTCATGTTGTAACTTGTAATGCAAGTGGGACACTAAAATTTACGATTTTTTAAATTTTCGATATTTAAGATTATTTAATAAGTAAAAATAAGTAAAAAAATGAAAATAACTGTTTTCTTTTGATTATTTTTAGATACATGCATAAGTTTGAAAAATGTGTGACCTCACATTAGGGGGGACTGGGTACTAAAAATGTGACAACCTGTGACAAGGAGGGGGGGAGAGGTTGAAAAGTTCTAAAATTCGCGTGACGTAATTTATGGATGGCCTCCTATCACAAACAAGCAGTTATTAGCTTTTTCAGTCATCTGAATTCAACATTTTTTTTTAAATTAGACGGGATCCCGAAAATTCCGGGATCCCGCGGGATTGATATTTCTAATCCCGCGGGATCCCGAATTTGCAATCTCGAGTCGGGATTGCATTCCCTACTGCCTATTACTTACAAGGAATTATCGAAACAAAGGTAAAGCTATTGCATGCTATGCCTTCAAGCCACACCTCCGAGCCCGTCGGAGTGGGGAGCGTGAGGTTTTTTCGTTACGGAATTTCTCGATTCAGTCCCCGCGCTCAAGGCCCGCGATAGAAGCTATGCAATAGCTTAATAACTTTATTGTTTGTTGTTTTTCTACTTTGATTGGAGGACATAATGAAGCCATAACGTGAAGACATTTTCTTTTATTTTTTCAAAAGATTTGAATCGATTATAGATTTCATTATAATGTTGCCAGCCTCAATAATAATTATCTATATAATAGAACACAACAGCAAAGTAAAAATTTGACTTGATTTTTAGTAACTACCTACGCGGTTATTATAATTACCAAAAATATTGGATATTATTTTAATTTTACAAGTTTTCTGATATATTCATAAACATAGTAAAAATATGTAATAACATCTCTACAACTAATGTAGCAAAATTTAATTCGCGCTACTGTATTTATTTCTCGTCACACTGACAACTAAATAGTCCATTGAAATGTTACATTTTTTAGGCCTGACCTTGCGTTTTTTAGAGGACGCAATTTTATTTTTTTGATGTGTAGGGGGGGTCAGTGTGAAGCTAAAACCAAGTTTGTGGGGTCGCCACCCTTGTCCCATGGCCGCCATCTTGAAAATAGCGGTTGAAATGGTTTTAACGATATAATATATAATAGAACACAACAGCAAAGTAAAAATTTGACTTGATTTTTAGTAACTACCTACGCGGTTATTATAATTACCAAAAATATTGGATATTATTTTAATTTTACAAGTTTTCTGATATATTCATAAACATAGTAAAAATATGTAATAACATCTCTACAACTAATGTAGCAAAATTTAATTCGCGCTACTGTATTTATTTCTCGTCACACTGACAACTAAATAGTCCATTGAAATGTTACATTTTTTAGGCCTGACCTTGCGTTTTTTAGAGGACGCAATTTTATTTTTTTGATGTGTAGGGGGGGTCAGTGTGAAACTAAAACCAAGTTTGTGGGGTCGCCACCCTTGTCCCATGGCCGCCATCTTGAAAATAGCGGTTGAAATGGTTTTAACGATATATCTCTTAAACTATTTATCTGATAATAAAACAATGTTAACATTATTTGTTGCAAATTAAATTCTCTACAACTTTGATGCAGTAACTTTTTGTCGTAGAACTATAAATAAAAAAGTTATAAGCGAAAATGTTCAGAAATTAGAGCTATTTATATTTTTCAATAAAACTTTTTTTTATCGTTTTACGAAGAAATGATATAAGACTATTTTTTTAGATTGTTTTTCGAGCAACAACTTTTATGTACAACATTTTTTCATTACGTCAATAGCTAAGGTTTTACAGCGCTCCGAAGTGAGTACTATTTTTCAGTAGTAACTATACATAATATATTGGCTATTGGCTCTTTTCCCAGACTCCACAACAATGGAAGCACACTGCAGAACATTTCAGCCCTGCTTTTCGACGTAAAAGAAACGCACTTCCAGACTCTACCTCCTGGGTGGTGGGGAAAAGATTCAATAATTAATTATTAATAATATTGTAAAATTAATTATTAAAAATATTATAATAACAAAAATAAAATAATTACTGGTGACAAATTATTATTAGTACACACATAATATATCGTATTCTGTATAGTAAAGAGTACTTAAAATAGTACTCACTTCGGAGGGCTGTAAAACCTTAGCTATTTACTTAATGAAAAAATGTTGTAAATAAAAGTTGTTCTTCGAAAAACAATCTACAAAAATGGTCTGATATAATTTCTTCGTAAACTTATAAAAAAAAGTTTTATTGAAAAATATAAACATCTCTAATTTCTGAACATTTTCGCTTATAACTTTTTTGTTTATAGTTCTACGACAAAAAGTTACTGAACCTAAGTTGTAGAGAATTTAATTTGCAACGAATAATGTTAACATTGTTTTATTATCAGATAAATAATTTGAGATATATCGTAAAAACCATTTCAACCGCTATTTTCAAGATGGCGGCCATGGGACAAGGGTGGCGACCCCACAAACTTGGTGATAGCTTCACACTGACCCCCCCTACACATCAAAAAAATAAAATTGCGTCCTCTAAAAAACGCAACCCCAAATGTAACTTTTCAATGGACTAAAAATAAATTATAAAGAGCGAGCTTTAGCTTAGGTTTAGTGGAAATATAGTGATATGGTCCGAGAGCTGGCTGGCACAGTGATGTAAACATCCGATAATAATGGATCAAATTAATAAATCTGTATCAGCATAGAAATACTTCGAAATTTAAATCACTCTTTCTATTGTTTTTTTTTACTCAACTTATAAGTCTCGTCATGTAAAAGTAACTAGAGGCACGGCCTTATAGTTTTCATTTTTAATGCTGTAATAAACTGAAAAAGTTGTTAAAGAGTAAAGACACACAAAATAATGGTAATAAAAATTGGTGTAGCCGATCTGAAGCCTTTTGATAAGTAGATAAAAGTCATCAAATATGTCTTTTTTATTTTCTCACAAAAACATTCTTCACTTTCATTGTTTACATTTAATACCTAATTGTACATGCGTATAACGTCTAAAACATTTCTGTGGCATTTGGGAGACACCTGTTAACTCCAAAAAGTTAAATTTTCGGGAGAAGCAATTTAACACATTATTGGCTGCTAAAAATCGGATATAAGATATAAATGAATTATGTCATACTTTAATGAAATATCATATATTAATCATATTTTCGCTTGTATAGTTTACAAAATTGACGCATTAGTTTAGCGAATAATGGACTTATCAGATTTTAACCAAAAAAAAAAAATACTGCAGTGGAATGGACTTATCTCAAAATGAGCAAAATAAAAATAATTATTATTTCATTGCTATTCATTTAATTAAAACAATTTTACGATATTTTTGTTATATTTATTTATTTCTTAGTTAATTTCACAATGGAATCACTGTTATGGCTAATTTTAATAAAAGTATGGACTTAACAGGAGTGTACATGCAAAGAAAAATTTAAATAAAGGCACATATCAAATAAATACCAAAACAAAAGAATCACTCATTTGGATACTAATCATAATCTTCTTCGCTATCTGAGTAGTTTTCCAAAACAGAAGCTGATTGGTTCAAATTAGAATAGAAATCGCCAAGGTAAGAAAAATGGCTCGAGATTTAGGTGTAAGTCATTCAACGTTGCAACGAGTTGTTAAAAATGAGCTCAAGTTAACCTAACCGCTGCGCTTTTCGCAGCTTGTATGCTACAAGCTGCGAAAAGCGCAGTGGTTAGGTGATAAGGATAAAAAATACTCCTTGAAATATGTCGCTTACTGGTCTTATATTGTGCCTCCGCTGGTGAAGCGTGGAAAAATATTTTTTTCACATATGCAGAAATTTTTCCGATTGAACAGTCTCATAACCACCAAAACGATAGAGTTTACTCTTCTAGTCGCCCTGGAGCCACATCAATTATCCCCCATCGGGCAAAAACCTGATTCAGTCATGGTTTGGCGTGGCATTTGCGCAACAGGAAAAACTCCTCTCGTTTTCGTAAAAAAAGGTGTGAAAATGAATCAAGAAATATACCGACGCGATATTTTGGAGAGTGTAGTTCTTCCTTGGAGCCAGCAGCACTTCGGCGACCAACCGTGGACTTTTCAACAGGACTCTGCTCCATCTCACAGGGCCTCAAATGTGCAGCAGTGGTGTATGGATCATTTCCCAGAGTTCATAAGTTCCAAGGAATGCCCTCCATATTCACTAGACCTTAATCCAATGGATTGCGTATGGTCAATTTTAGAGGCGAGGGCCTGTGCAACTTCACACAGAAGTGTAGACGCGCTGAAGGCAACACTTACTCGTGAGTGGACAATATCTGAAGATAAGGTACGGAAAATCGTCGAAAACTTCAGGAAACGTTTAAGCCTTTGTATTAAAGCTAAAGGTGGTTATTTTGAAAATAAATACATATTTACATTAAAATAACACTGTATTTTAATTATTTAGTAGTCACCGTTATATATATCAAATTGGAAATGTAAATCCAAATCTGATAAGTTGCAATAATTAACATGTAGGTATCTCATGTTTTTGGTACATACGCGGTAACTGGGACTTAACAAGTTTTAGTCCATAGGCATAAAGCTTGGAATTAACATTTATGTACTTGTTATATTAGTTATCAGGTTTAGCATCAAAACTTATTAATGATAAGTATAATATATCTTGATTGTAGCAAAAAATCTTGGATTTAACAGGAGTGTACCATTTTTTTTCATCTGCTTCCCGTGGACGTAGAGATATCACGTCTGGATCAAAAAAATCTGCGCTTTCTGTACTTATCAAACATGTATCTAACAAAATTTTGCCAAAAATGGAGTTAACAGGTTTCTCCCAGATGCCACAGATTTGTAAATTGATATCGTTAATCTTATCGCTTCTCAAATCTTACTGCCGGCTCCTGCACTACGCCCCTAACCCTAGGGTACCTAGCCGGGAGCTAGACGCGTATTAAAACCTCATTACCGCACCCTGCCTCTTATACTGACTTTATATTACAGCCGTTATACTAAATTTATTTTTCATTACAATACATAAAGTACTTTACAAATTGTTAGTTGCTCTATTATGATTACCTACATTAACTTTGGAAGTTGTGGTTAATTATGTTAATATTTTAATGTTATCATGAATTATGTGGCTTTATATTAATTATTATATTATGCAAAAAATAACATTATTAACAAATTTTAGTGATCTAAGAAAGAGATATTTTATTTCCTAGTTCCAAATTCCATTTCTAAAATAGACTAAAATATCTATACTACTTATTTACTAAAACTTTAGAAGTTCATTTTAAATATCTACTTTAAATTAAGAGCCTGGGCTATTCATCGAAGCTTTTCAATATATCCAGCACACAAAAATAAAACATAATATACTTAAATATATTTCAATGTAAGCCAGGTTTTATCGCAATAATTATCTTTTTGTTCCCGATATTTACGCATTACAGCATGTCAAAACGTCGCCGATTATGGCGGCAATTATCCAGGTTAATGTCCGCTTTATTAACTTATGGCGCTATATTTTTGAGATTCTCAACGAGCTCAATTTTACGAGCTGTTCATTTAATATCGCTGGTATTATTGATTTTATATCTTGTTCTGTGATTTGTTTCTTGTTGAATTTAAATAGTTTTTCTTCATTTCAAAGTTACATCTTGCTATATGGAAGATTTTGACTTTCTCGAACTGAGACGAAAACACATTAACACGATTTAATAGCATCTACATGGCGGTCGTTTAAGTAAATAATACCTAAATAATTGAACAACAAAAGATTTCCCCATTATACTAGTAATCAACTATGTAATTGATAGAATTTAGTTTCGTTAGTAGTGCTTTAGTATTACTTTTACAATATTATTGTGTTAAGCCACTTTATATTGAATACTAAATATGAATTTGTGTTAATATCTTTAAAAATACAATCGAAGAATCTCTTTGGTTCAGTTTAACAATTTATTGAACGAATAACTATTAAAACATGCAAGTTCATAGACAGCGTTTTAAATTTTAAACTTTAAAAAGCACTCAATTAATTAACATTAAAAGCACAAAGCCTTAGTGAATAACAGTGAGGCTATTTGAGCACTATGGACTCATTTACATAGATTTTATTTCAGTTCCTAAACTGTAAAGTAGACTGTCTAAAACAGTCGTCGACTGAAACGTATTGTAAGTTTAAAGTGTGAAATAGGGTAAAGTAACCTGTATGCGGCATTATAAATGTGAACTATTATTTAAAATATATTATGAGAACAAAATAAATTTTGTACAATGTATATGTTACTTTTAGTCAAGTTTTTCGTGTGGACATCAAATCTATTCTTATTGTCGAAGCTTTAGATATGAACCAGTTTAATATTTATAAATAATTGATATCAATGTCAAAAAATTTTATTCGTAGTTTTACTGTACCTTCTGTTGTTAAAATACAAAGTTAATGTGCTCTTAATTTTAAGCTACAAAGCTATGGTGTTGTTTTCTTTAACAGTATGCAAAACGGTTGGTTTTGTAAAAGGTTGCTCGTTAAGTTTAATTCTCTTGCAGAAATGCGAATTCCGCTTAAAATTATAGGCGGAGTCCATTAGTATTGTGACTTTAGTACAATATTGTATATTAAGAATAAAAACATAGTTCCTAATTTTTTTTTTGCTATATATTGTTAGTAATAAATTTTGTATAAAATTAACCACAATTAAATTAAATTTCCTTTCATCTGCACTATAACTATATTTTAAGTAACCAAAATAATGTCGTCATCTATTTCAATGCTATATTTTAAGTAAAAGTTCTGTTAATAATTATAGCTTTACTTACTTATGTTATGCCTTAGTTTTTCTAAATTAGTATTAGTATTTCAGTTATTTTATAATAATTGTGTTAACTATATTTGGATTCACACTAATTGATGTATCATCATTTAAAGGCTTGTAAGTATTATATAGCTTTACATAGTTTGCGCTTTGTTCCTCAAGAATGACGTTAATAACGAAATTGATCACATTATAACAAAGTGAACATCAGAGACCAAGATGTTGGCGTTAAACATGGCCACAATAAGAGGCTTTACCCTAGCAGCATTTCTTCCCAAGTATAGCATAATGAAGTGTCGCAGAACAACCATTAATCGCGAACGCAGGTGCGACGAGAAATTTATTTCATGTGAAATGTTTCTTGTGCCAAATTGTTTGCATGCACTTTTCCATTTACATACGTTTAGTTTGTAATGTATTGAGTTGTTAGTTTGTCTTGCATTTGTGATACTGCTTTATGGAGCGGGACTTTGTCGAATTTCGTTTGTGTGTATTGGTAATGTTGGAGGAATAAATCTCGAGTCATTATTTATATTTATTTATTTTAAACAATTACATGACAGAGATCCATTAATGTTAGTACGTGTAAAATATTAAAAATATTAATATTATCAGTTGACGGTGCAACTTATGCGTAGAGAGTATTTACCCACAAAGTGTCCCATGAAGGATGACATATTATATCTCTCCGAAATTACCATCATGAGACTGTATGATATTTAGACTTTATAATATAATTTCCACGTATTGATGATGATTTAGAACTATTGTATGAAGGTAGTCCAGAGACAAACATTTAAAGTTTTGCTTCGAACAGATTTAAGCACGTGTCTCTAATTCAAGACACGTGTGAACTTCTTTATAAAAAAAATTCGCAGAAAATACACTCAGCTGACCGGACGGATAAATTCGATTAAACCCTGACATTTTAACCGGCTCGTGTTGTCAAGTTCTTCGGTCTTTTTGTTTAATTATCTTTGGAACACTGATCTTATAATAATATAAGAATCGTTCTGAAAAACGTGCATGTAACGTTAACGCTTACATACTGTAGAAATGTACAAAATTAACACTCTAGGACTCAATTATTGAATAATTGTCTTATCTTCTCGACGTAATACATGATCATCTTTTGAATAAGATACACCTACAATCTACATGTTGCATATTTTAAAACCAATAAAATTTCACCCAAAAAATAAGATTACCTTGCTAAGTGATTACCCCTCCATCATGTTTTAATTTCTCTCCAATCGCGCTGGTAATTACTGTACCAAGCCCGTACATCCTGTCAGGCATTACTCTCAAAAACGCCATCAAAGTATGTCGTTACCATACAATCTCCGCTAAAGTACCTGACTTCTCACATCAAAAAGCCTTGATGAAGCCGGCATTAGCTCTAAATGAGCGTACGGAGCCTATTTACCTCCAACCATTATATATTTAACCCTCCCTCCCAGCACATTAAATATTGGGGTGATCGGTAGACCGGAGCGAACGGAGGATGATATAATCTGGTTCCGTATACTCTGAAACTTAGACATTAGTAGGATACAGTTCTTTCTTTAGATATATAGCTATGTTCGCGACTACTACTCGCGTTTTCATACTTTCGCTATAAATACTTCTGCAAATTTCGTATTCTTTCTCTATTTGTACTTTCCAGTAACTACAGTTACGATAGAAATAGATAAATGATAATATAGAAAGTATTAGTACCAACAAGTTTTTGTAAGTCATTTTTGTTACATGCGTGTCGCCCAAACTTGATTGGTAACACGCATAGGTAGTAAAATACAATTGTATAAGTTCCTAGCGCAATGAAACGCCATAATCTAGCACGTCATTATAATGAAATTTTTATACTCCACCCTAAAAGGTTTACAAAAGCATAACCTCTTTCGGCCGCCACTGAGTAAATTAATTAAGACAAGTGGAACGCATTTAGTCCCGGAATAATAACATAAAGCCGAGGTGCTCCTGAATATTAGAAAATTTAAAAAAATTAAAACATTCTTGAAGCAGAATTTTAATTTAAACATGGAGTACCGAGTACGGTATTATTGCGGCTTTCTTTTAACTTTCCTATGAATTTTATGAACCATTCTACTTAACTTTTTCGCAATAAAAACAAATAGTTTAAGTAGCACTGTGGGTGTAATTATTAAATCTAAAGTTTTTACTGGGTTTCTCGAATAGCCTTTTCGGATGAGAACAATTATTGTTTGAATCCAGTGTATTTGTAGCATGTTTTTATGAAGAAACTAGTGGTCCGCCCCGGCTTCGCCCGTGGTACATATTTAGTATCCTATGTCCTTCTCCTGGCTCTAAACTACCTCCCTGCCAATTTTCAGCTTGATCGGTTCAGCCGTTCTTGAGTTATAAGTGGAGTAACTAACACGACTTTCTTTTATATATACATATAGATTATAATGAATTTTGTTGAACGGTTTTATAATAATATATTTTGATCGTGTTTCCTGGTATTCAATAACATATTTACCTAGGATTATGTCATACTCGGTGTGGTCGTTATCCAATGAAAATATTATATAGAAACAATACATACCCACAACCTTTTTCTATCGAACAGTATTATCCTCCAAGGACATATTATTTTATATAACATTTCGCAAGTGTGTGCTATATTCGTATAGTGTATTCATTTACTAGCTGTGCCCTGCGGTTTTACCCGCATTGCTCCGCTCCTGTTGCTTTTAGCGTGATGGTAATATTATATAGCCTTCCTCGATAAATGGGCTATCTAATCTCTATCTCTATCTAACACCGAAATTTTTAAATCGGATCAGTAGTTCTTGAGATTAGGGCGTCCAAACAAACAAACAAACTCTTCAGCTTTATAATATTAGTATATACATATTATTATGAAGAATAAAGTTACTAAGTACAAACATTATATAATTGAACGATACTTTACGTACTTAATTTAAATTTATAAAAAGCTCAAGAAATATATGACTTTACTTCAATCCACTTATCATTAAAAATAACAAGAGAAAAAGTGACGCCAATATAAAATATTTGACAAACATATCACTTAATTTTAATTGGATTCGAAGTTAAGAAATTTGGGAGTTATATACCTTGAATATTATAATTAATAAAAATATGTTTATTCTGTGTCACTTTTTCCGTTTATTACCTTCGTATAATTTATCAGTCATTATAAATAATTGAAACTTGACTATCACTTAACAATTTATAAAGTACTAGCAGTGCCCCGCGGTTTTACCCGCCTTGCTCCGCTCCTGTAGGTCTTAGCGTGATGATATATAGCCTATTGCCTTCCTCGATAAATGGGCTATCTAACAACGAAAGAATTTTTCAAATCGGACCAGTAGTTCCTCAGATAAGCGCGTTCAAACAAACAAACTCTTCGGCTTTATAATATTAGTATAGATTCATAGGAACTTACCCCTAAATAATAAACAACCAAATCACATAGCCTGTAAATCGCAAATTAATTTGATATATCAGTTAACTGAACTCAAACTCAGGTAAGCGTATTTAAGGCTCGTCTTTCTACATAATATCCTAAATCTAAATAGTTTGGAAAATCCAAAAGTGCACGCCTCATAATTTTTTTTTAATAATTATTTATTAATTATTATTTTTGTTTATTTAATAACAATTAAACCACATCGAATCAGACCCTGAAAAATGAAAGGGTTCTATTCCTGAGCATACTCAAGCGTAAGAGAAAAAAAAAGACTCGATTAGTAAAGTATTTCGGTCGCTATCGTGTTAACAAGAAAAAGGATCCGCACATACAGACACACGGACGTCCAAGACAGAACTTTTTTAAACTGTTTTTTAACTAGTTTAAATAACAAAAATGACATCAAAAATATCATGAACGTTAAAAATAGTGTTTTTTCTTAATATGTGTGTGTATGTATTATCTTACAAGTGCAATGTATGATACATAAAGACATTTTAAGTTTGAAAAATCAGATGTTTTGCGCGAAGTGACAGTAGTACCCACCTCAACGCTTCGCTTATGAGGCGTGCAATACAGTTACATTTTCAGTTGCAAGGAAGGCTCTCGAAATAAATTTGGCACGCTCGCTTTGACATGTGCACGGCATTACATGCCTTTTGGAAACGAAACACGATACAAAGAGCAAAGAAATTCATTGGCGTTCCTGGCAAGCTTTGATGGACTTGAGTGGAACGTGTTTTGTGTAGATTGATTAGCTAATTATTAAAATAGTATATGAATTCTTGTAATAACAGGTTGAATATATTTTCTTGTGACAAGTTTATGTTAAGGAAGCAAGGAAGGTGCTAGTTATTTATCGAACAACAAATAAATAGTTTCAACATAATATGCTGTTAATTAAAAAGAACCAGTTTTTATATTATCATACTAGCTGTGCCCGCGACTTCGTCCGCGTGGAATAGTGACTGCATAGTAGTTACTACTTAACTTTTATTGAATAAACACGTACTACCATAAATAATTAAAAGAACAGTTAGTAAAATTTATTACTAAACTGAGCTAAAAAATAAAAAAATAAGTGCCTAATTAATTTTCTACGTAAAATTTATTTTAAATTATGGCATATTATTTTTTAGGCACCAGGAGGGAGAGGAGCAAATTTATTTACCTTCCTTCCTTGTATGGATGTTTTTGACAATATATTATGCAGCAACTGAGTGCCGAGGCAAACGTCAAAACGTAAAGGAATAGAATCCGCTATCGATACTAATTGACATAAGCGTATGATGTTTTGCTAAGGATTTGTTCACCCTACCAACGACGACGACGACCACGAACAAAATTTTCATCCAGTCGCAATTTAATAAAATTGTGCAAAACACAATTAAAAATCAATTATTAAAATTTCCTGTCGTTCTGGTGATTGGAATTTTTATTTTTGAGATCAACGATGAATGAAAAAATAGATTTTTCGTAGAAACAGTGGCTCCTAGAAAAAAATGTATGTGAAGTTTTTTAAAGATAATTTTATAATCTACAATTTTGGTAAAAGTTAAGGATACCATACCATACCATCATTATCATAATAATATATCTTATATATATATTTTTTTATAATGGTACTTAATTTTAAAGATCGTCGGGAAGTTTGTAAAATTATATATATATTCCTTTTCCTTCGTTGCGTTGGGTTTTTTTTTTTAATTTTTAAACTTCGGTTTCTTATTTTCATTTAATATTTTCAAGTGAGCGAGACCTACCTCTACCTCCATAATACATTCCTACATCTGACATCTTTTAAGTTGGGCCGTAACCGTGCATAAATTGTAATGGACCACAGTGGCAAAAGAAGTGGTATATTTAAGAAAAAAAATTGCCAAGGGCCAGGCCTATGTGGCTTTGAGAAGAGTTCAAAATTTCCAGGGTGTGGCTATCCTCTCGCTCCCATGTCCCCCTCTTCTTTCACAGACTTTCAACCCTTCCCTTTCCATCCCTAGTAAATGGCAGAACCGATTTTGATGTAAATAATATTATCTAATTGTACCTATATGTACACGTCATATCCTATCGTTTGATGCTCCATTTGGTTTATTTATCTAACCACTCTCACCCCTAAAGTGCCCTATATGTAAAAAACGGATGAACCGATTTCTATAAAACATTACTAATTGTAATTCACCCGTTATGCACATTCATTTGATATATCACTTAGGTAGGTACTATCACAATATTTGACAACATTCGTTTCTTTCATTCCCACTTATACCTATACAGGGTGTAATCGTTAAGTGTGCACAGGCGATTTTTCCGTAAGTATTACAGATAACAAAAAACTTTAAACTGATATCGAAAGTACTTAACCTAATGAGTAAAATGGCGGTAATAAATTTTTAAAAATAAATCGAGAAATATCAAAAAAATTATCTTTAAACCCTCCCATTCATTAAGTATGAAATATGAATATCCCATATACCTACATTTAATATGAAAGATTTTAGCTTTTTTTTTCTTTTTTTGGTTTTCTGCTTTAATTACTTCGCAAATTTGAAATGACATTTTCCACATTTTTCCGGACATTTCCCTGACAAAGCCTGTAAATGTCTGGAAAATCCCCGGGAAATGCTCGGAAAATCCCCGGAAAATGTCTGTAAAATCCCCGGAAAATGCCAGGGAAATGTCCGGAAAATGTCTGGAAAACATCGGGAAAATCCCCGGGATATGCTCGGAAAATCCCCGGAAAAAGCCTGGGAAATTCCGGGAAAATAACCGGAAAATGCCTGGGAAATGCTCGGAAAATGCGTGGAAATTTCCGGAAAAACCGTGGAAAATCCCTGGAAAATGCCTGGGAAATGTCCGGAAAATGTCTGGGAAACATCCGGAAAATCCCCGGGAAATTCTCGGAAAATGCCTGGGATTTCCCGGAAAATGTCTGGAAAATCCCGGAAAATAACCGGAAAATGCCAGGGAAATGTCTGGAAAATATCCGGAAAATGCGTGGAAATTTCCGGAAAAAGCGTGGAAAATGCCTGAAAATGCCAGGGAAATGTCTGGAAAATATCCGGAAAATGCGTGGAAATTTCCGGAAAAAGCGTGGAAAATGCCTGAAAATGCCCGGAAAATGCTCGAAAAATGCGTGGAAATCTCCGGAAAAACCGTGGAAAATCCCTGGAAAATCCCTGGAAAATATCCGGAAAATGCGTGAAAATGTCCGGAAAATATCCGGTAAATGCGTGAAAATGTCCGGAAAATATCCGGAAAATGCCTGGAAAATCGCCGGAAAATGCCTGAGAAATGTCCGGAAAATGTCCGGGAAATGCGTGGAAAATCCCCGGAAAATGCCAGGGAAATGTCCGGAAAATATCTGGGAAACATCCGGAAAATCCCCGGGAAATGCTCGGAAAATCCCCGGAAAAAGCCTGGGAAATTCCCGGAAAATAACCGGAAAATGCCTGGGAAATGCTCGGAAAATGCGTGGAAATTTCCGGAAAAACCGTGGAAAATCCCTGGAAAATGCCTGGAAAATATCCGGAAAATGCGTGAAAATGTCCGGAAAATATCCGGTAAATGCGTGAAAATGTCCGGAAAATATCCGGAAAATGCCTGAAAAATGTCTGGGAAATGCGTGGAAAATCCCCGGAAAATGCCAGGGAAATGTCCGGAAAATGTCTGGGAAACATCCGGAAAATCCCCGGGAAATGCTCGGAAAATGCCTGGGAAATTCCCGGAAAATGTCTGGAATATCCCGGAAAATAACCGGAAAATGCCAGGGAAATGTCTGGAAAATATCCGGAAAATGCATGGATATGTCCGGAAAAAGTGTGGAAAATGCCTGGAAAATGCCCGGAAAATGCTCGGAAAATCCCCGGAAAATATCCGGAAAATGCGTGAAAATGTCCGGAAAAAGCGTGGAAAATGTCACTTCAAATTTGCGAAGTAATTAAAGCAGAAAACCAAAAAAGAAAAAGAAAGCTAAAATCTTTCATATTAAATGTATATGGGATATTCATATTTCATACTTAATGTATGGGAGGGTTTAAAGATAATTTTTTTGATATTTCTCGATTTATTTTTAAAAATTTATTACCGCCATTTTACTCATTAGGTTAAGTAATTTCGATATCAGTTTAAAGTTTTTTGTTATCTGTAATACTTACGGAAAAATCGCCTGTGCACACTTAACGATTACACCCTGTATATAGGTATAGTAAATGGATGAACCGATTTTGATTAAATATGTCTAATTATACTTTACACGTCATGCCCTTTCATTTCATATGTCACTTGAGTCAAAATTCACTTTTTTTATTATCTACCACTTTTATACCTATATCAAATAAATGGATGAACCGATTTTGATAAAATTTGACTTATTTTTACTGATAGGTCGTTCACTTTCATTTAATATATCACTAAAGTATATTCGACAACTTTAGTTATTTTCATTCCCACTTTTACACAATAAATGGATGAACCGATTTTGATACAGTTTATTTAAGAACCAGCGTCGGAAAATATGCTGCCTAGCAAAAAAACATCATCTAATTCGGATTACCTGCTAGCGAGCTACGGTGGCACAAACACACACACACACAGCGGTCAAACACTTATCACCCATATTTTTGCATCGGGGGTTAAAAATATAATATTGTTAGACGTAACTTTTGATTTAATATTTTTGTGGATGAATAGTTGTCAATATAGCTGTCACTGTCACCTGTCAGAACATGCTTAGCTGTCGAATACTATAAATTGCCGCTTTCCTTTGACTCGTGGCGCAATCGTACGGATCGTGCCTAGGGGCTCGGACGTTGTTTATACGACGTTTGACCCAACTACCATCACTTTGCTAATAGTCGTTGACTTGCTGCGATTTGTTAATCAATTAGGTAGCTGTGTAGAATCGCAGTACATTCTTAATGCATTTCAAACTAATATTTGTGCCCGGCCTCGCGTGTTATTTCTTATAATATTATAAATACGACATAATTTAAAGGACATTTTATGTATAAAATTTACCTAGAAATAAGTATAATTTTAATTTGACCCCTCCCCCCTACTACCTCAGCTTACCCCCCCACCCTTGGGGACTTTCGATATGATCACTTGGACATAACTGTAGCGTATAACAGATAACTTACGTTTTATCGTACACTGTATGTGTACCATAGAATGCCTTAGCAAATGTTCGCCGTGAGTACTTAAATGGTCATAACTTTTTTATTTATGAACCGATTGACATGAAATAAACACTAAATGTTAAATGAAGATTACCACAATATATTAGTGAAAACCGCATCGAAATCGGATAAGCCGTTTCTGAGATTAGCGTGTTCAAACATACTGACAAACAGACAAACAGACAAACAGACAAAAAATTTTTTAACTACAGTTTTGGGTTTGGGATCGATTTAATAATAACCCCTGCTAATTTTTTTTTACATATTTTCATTGTACAGACACCACTTTTCTAGAATTTTATTATATGTATTGAATATAGGTATGATAGGCATATTATTGCACATTATATTGTTCCAGATAGTCAAAGTGATAGAAATATTTACAACATAGAAATATTGTTTCTTTTCAGGTAATATGGATAACCATATTACCTACTAGTAGAGCAGTAGAGCAACAATTATTTAAATCGCTTGAATGAATGAAAAATTCTTTATTGCACACAAAAATACAAGATCACAAAATAAGAGTGATACAAGTTATAATATTATGTACAGAGGGCGGTCCTATCGCTGTAAGCGATTTCTGCCAGACAACCCAAAAAATAATCGCTTGGCAAATATCCGTATACTAAGTGCCTACTATAATATATAAAAGTTGTAAAACTTATTATTACTACGTTATAACCGAAATTAATATTTTATAGCTTGCGCGTGTTGGAATGCAACAACACCACCTAAATGAAAAAATTGTAATGTAAGCATTTGTTGATATATTTGAAAGCAATTTGTATTTGAATTTAATAACGAAAAATAATAACAACGTGTTTTTTGGGATATTATAAAACATAAAAAAAAAGATGTGTGGCACTCGGGGACTGCCGCGGTAAAGCTATTTACATAGCATGCCTTCAAGCCACACCTCCGTGTCCGTCGGAGTGGGGAGCGTGAGGTTTTTTCGTTACGGAATTTCTGGATTCGGTCCCCGCGCTCAAGGCCCGCGATAGAAGCTATGCAATAGCTTAAAAAAAATTTAATAGCAAATTTTACACATTTACCTAAAAAGTACAAAACAATAGTATCTATTGAAACCAATAATTTGTTACAAACCAAACAAAGTGCTATAATGTGCCCAAATTCAAAGACAATTTTGTTGGAACGTATGGGTAAGAAACACATTCCTTATTGCATGTAATTTGATTCAGTCTGCAATACTTTAGATGCAGTTTCCTGTGGCGGAAGAGCTGTCGGAATAGGGAATATATTTTATAAAATTCTAATTTTGCCAGTCTATTGTAACCTTTAAAGTATATTTGTGGGATAAGAAATGAAACCTAGCATAATCGATGACTGGTAAGTTGTTCAATAAATGTAATAAAACAAAGTCTGTCAGTCTGTTCGCGAAAATCTCATAAACTACTGCACCTATTTTCATTTGCTATTCGTCAATTCGTTATCTATATTTATGTAAAGCTATTTGATTAGAATATGACAAACAACTAACTTGATCAGTTACATAATATTTCTTACACACCTAAAGTAAAAAATCGATATTATGGTTATGGCCTATAGGTACTAATATATTATAATACCTACTATCTAACATCTGAATCACTCTATCTACAAGATTACTGCCCCAAGCAGTGCAGACGAATTTTCCTGTAAAAATACAGTTCCAAAGTTAATGTAAAGATACCGATCTGTTCCCATGTTGGTAAGTAAATATATTTGATTGAATCCAGATCTCGAGGATGCAAGGACGCTTGTAAATGTTTGTTGTCGAAACTTTACTTGTACAAGCAAGTTTGTATTGGATTTCTTTTATTTTGCTTACCTCTGGGTGCATGAATTTTCATTTAGAATGTTGAATGTCGACTTATGAATAGAATGTGTGCATAGTAAAAGTGTAAGGTTTTATGTGTTGTTGGTTTTAATACTTTAGTATTTGTTAAAAGTGTTAGTTCTTATAACTGTTTTACGAAAAGATTGTTTACCTCTTAATATTTTGTTAAAATATACTTATCTTCTTACCTTACTCCTTCCATTTTCTGAGATTTCAATGTATAATATTCCGACGCGTAATACAATATGTTAACAACTTTAATTTAAAAGATATGGCAACTAATTATATGGCCAATATCCATAATTGAAGCCAATGAAATCCCTTAAATCGTATCTATATCTGAAATCTTATACCCTCAGTATTGACCTTTACAATTGATACTAGGCATGTTTCCCCGATCCATTCAGGCATTTGATGTGAATAAAGACAAATATAGATACAAAATTTGAATCTACTGTTATCCACACTAATTTAGTAATATTAGACTAATTTAATTTTCTATGCTTATAGTAACAGGCAAGCATCCACGATTGTATATTTTTATTCGTCGTATAAGTATTTTCTACTTTACAATTAATGCCTAAATATTTTGCTTATATACTTAATGAAGTCAAGCACGACGTTTCAGTGCATACTCATTAAAATACCCTGCATTAAATGGATCAAAACGAAAACGCCTTAAACACAAGCGAATTTAAACTTTTAAAATCTATTACCGTGGGAGCGTCAAGTCGGCTTATCGTGTTCCAACATAATCCGGTAAAGTTGCAAGTTTTCAATAGGTCAGTGATCAATATTCAGCGTGTCGGCTTGTCACGTTGAGGCACGCTGATAAATGGTCCCGTCAGTCACGAGACAACGAATTAACGAAGATAATGTAAATACGAAGAATTTGGTTGGATTTGGGCGGATTTTTAATGTGAGTGGAGGTTAACAGGGGTGTTTTTTAATGGTTCTGTATTTTACGTACGTTAGATTTGGTGTTATAGTGATTGATAAAACAAAAATTATTAATTGTTAGTTTGAGATTGTACGTAGTTCTCTGTAATTGAGATTCATGTAAATAGTAAATTGGAATTAAAATTACAATTCGCGCTTTCACATTTTTAATTTTTTTCATCGAAACACATCCCTAAAGTAATAGAACGATTCGAAAATCCACTCAAAAGTTTATCACCTAAAGTATCAACTATCCACAACCAAATCTTAAAAAACAACACTAAAAACATAGCAGGAATTCAAGAAAGGATACCAGTATCAAGAACAACGTCAAGTGTTGATCATAACTAAGACGTTCCGTGTCCAAAACAATAACAAACAAACAGTCAAAAGAGTGCTGCAATTATACAGCTCTTTGCGAACTCGTTATTGTCGAGTGTACACTGCGGGACAACTTTTACGGCACAACTTTTAATTTTTAATGAAACTTTTTTATTGATAGCGGTTGTGTTGATCTTTATCATTTTATGGCTTAAATTGTTGAGGGTTTAGTGTTTAAGTTGGATGAAAGTGAATTGGTGAATAAATTAATTAATGTACAAGAAGTTAACGACAATTTTACGATTTGTATTATTTTATCTTTTTGCTATTAAATATCAGAAGAAATACATAGTAAATCACCATCTATAATTGATATTCAAGCAATTTTTAAACATTAGAATTTGCATTTCTCTTACAAATTTATATACAGGGAACCCTATTTTTTAGTTCATTATACGGATTATAACCAGCACGTATATCTAATGATTTCTGCATCGTACTAATTTAAACAACAAAACAAACAATTATAAAAAAATGATCCAATCGTCTATTCTTTTACAATAGATAACAAAAAATAAAAGATATTTCATTTCAGTTTTACAAAATATAAATGCGTACTCTATTATAAACACCTACTATACTAGACACGTTTCCTTCCCTCTATCCAGCAGTGTACCATCCGAGCCGTTGGAAAGGCGTCACTCGTTTCCTAATTGCATTTCAACTATCTCTGCAAGATTAATTCTGTTGCAATTTACACTAGCGAGCCATAATCCGGCTCTACGTTTGCGTTTCTTAATGAGGACTCGCTTGTTCTTAATTATCAATTATTGTTGTAAGTTGTTAACGTGTATTTAATATGATGCTTCTGTGCGTGGATTAAGCGTTTGTATTGTTGCAAGGATGCGCATAAAATTCAAATTCAAATTCAAATTCGTTTATTAATTGCTTGAACACGTACATTAGATGTTTTGTATTACAAAGTATTACGTAACAGTGTTCGCCATCTGAACTGGCATGCAATCGTATAGTTTATAACATATTGATACATTTACAAAATTAATTTGACTTAATTAAAATACATTGTAGTAGTCCCAATTCGATTAAATACCTAATAAAATTATGTCTAAATTATTCTAATGTCACAGTTTTAAAATGTCAGCGTTTAAAAAAAAATCTTAATACTATTATAAAGGCGAAAGTTTGTAAGTATGGATGTATGGATGTATGGATGTTTGTTACTCTTTCACGTAAAAACTACTGAACCGATTACAATGAAATTTAGCACACATATAGAGGGTAACTTGGATTAACACATAGGATAGGTTTTATCCCGGAAATCCCACGGGAACGGGAACTATGCGGGTTTTCCTTTGAAAACGCGGGCGAAGCCGCGGGCGAAAATCTAGTATATAATAATAATAAATAATAATAATAAACCGATAATAGATAATAATAATACTCATGTCTGGGTAGAGAAAAACTCATTTAAATTATTAAATGTTCCGTCAATAAGCCATTTCTTTAGTCTTTTATTAAACAATGCAATTGGTAATTCACGTATTGATTTTGGTATGGCATTATAAATTTTAATAATCATAAAATGACAGCTTTTGCGATATAAAGCAGTTTTGCACATCGGTAACATGAGTTTTTCTTTATCTCGGGACGGAAAAAGACTACATTCATTCGCTTTTAAAAACCAATGTGGATTACTTTTAACAAAAATACCAATTTGAAAAATATATAGCGAAACAAGGGTCATGATTTTAAGTTTTTTAAAAAGAGGTCTACAGCTCTCTAGTGGCCCAACATCACACAAAGCTCGTATACATTTTTATTGAGCTATAAAAGCTCTATTGATATCAGTGGAGTTACCCCATAAAATTAGGCCATACCTTAGAATAGATGCGACGTATGCGTGATATGCTGTTATCGCGGTATGCTGATTTACTAGTCTCCTGAGCCTTCTCAATGCAAAGGCGAATTTGTTAATACGTGAGCACACGATACTTACGTGGCTCTTCCAGTTACAGTGAGCATCCAGAACAATACCTAGGAAAGTTGTTTCATCTACTTGTTCGATTTTAATTCCTTCATGAAATATTTTATGATGTCTAGGTTGATTGCCATAATTTCTAAAATTAATGATTTTTGTTTTATTTATGTTTATTGTCAAATTATTAGATGTCATCCATTTCATTACTTTTTGTATAGTCATACTAATTTCGTCATCATGTGTAATGTGAGTATTTGAGTTTGGAATAGTTATTGATAAATCGTCCGCAAATAAATTACATGAATAATTTGTAATGCTAGGCAAGTCATTGATGTATAATATAAAAAGAAGAGGTCCGAGAATACTGCCTTGCGGCACACCTAATTTACTATGGAGATATGGCGATTTTACCGTATTTTCTTGTGATTTATCATCTGTATAGGTAATTTCTACACACTGCATGCGATTACTGAGGTAGGATCTGATCCAGTCAAGGACCGGACCACGTAGACCATAAATTTCACACTTGTGTAGAAGTAATTCATGATCTACACAATCGAAAGCACGACACATGTCAAAGAATATTACACTCACTGGTTTACGTTTATCAATACTCTCCAAAATACCTTTCGTAAGTGAAAAGGCTGCAAGCGTTGTAGATTTGCCTTTTTGGAATCCATTTTGTTCCTTTTTTATAATAGAGAATTTCTTTAGAAAGCTTTCAATTCTTACATACATCAGTTTCTCAAATAGCTTTGCAATAGTAGGGATGAGGATAATTGGTCTATAGTTGTCCATTACCTGTTTCTCACCTTTTTTATAAATTGGTTTTACAACCGATAGCTTCAGTTTATCTGGAAATATTCCTTCGTCAAGTGATTTATTTATTATATGGGTCAGCACATATGTAAGTTCTTTATTGCACCATTTTAGTATATTATGCGTCGATATGTCATCATAACCGACTGCGTTTGTATTTTTTAGGTGACATAGTTTTATCTAGTCGAATGTTTCTGGAGGCTGCATAGTACTCAGGTAATATATAACTTGTGAACATTTATATATTACCTGAGTACTACTTTTCATACAGATCGGGTCAATTCTGTTTCAGTGTGAAAGAGAAACAAACATTCATCGATTTATTATTGGAAACTAGCTGTTGCCCGCAGCTTCGCCTGCGTGGAAAAGATAAATTTTCATGGTACAAACTTTCATCCCCTATATGATCCCCTTGGGGGATGAATTTTCTAAAATCCTTTCTTAGGGGACGCCTACGTTATGACATCTACCTGCATGCCAAATTTCAGCCCGATACGTCCAGTGGTTTGGGCTGTGCGTTGATAGATCACTATATCAGTCACCTTGGAGTTTTATATAATATATAGATTTATCACATTATGTTAATAGAATAGTAATCGTAGTAGATAATATGATAAAACCAAATTTGGGGTAAATTTTTATAAGCTGTATTGTAATGAATACAATTACATCAATGAAAAACAATCAAGAGAATGTGCCTCTTACAGAACCACATTACAAGCTATGTCCTATTAAACTAACCCACGCATATTGCAGCCCAACTCAAAATTAAACCAATTGCACAGTTATGATTTAGGGTTCCACGGGCTTCGTGTTTCGCATTGCAAGGAATTATTTGATTAGCGTCATGTGCGTGGAATGATATCAAAGATTTAACGTCCGAGGCGCGCCCGATGGCTGAAGTTTGCTACGCGGGGACTGCATACATTTGTGCTGGTAGGAGAAGGAGCTTAGTTAACTCATGTAGTAAGATTTTTGAAGTGAAACTTCTATAGGCGCGTTGAGAGTAAAATTTCTAGGTCATGGCAATACCGTCACTTCATGGAGTAAGGCGACGATATTGGTATCTTTGAATCTTGTCAAAGAAGTTTCACTTCTGACACGTGTGTTCAGCACACACGCTTTTTTTTAATACATTGATAGCTTGAATTATCATTGGCTCTATATTTAAAGTAAAATTTCACAAACATATCGAAAATCATCTTTTCACATATTGAAGCAATTATGAGTTCAGTGCTCAAATAAAAATGTGTTCATAACAGCACGCTTTACCACATGTAGTGAAAATCGTATCCATATATTTTAATAACTTCCCTGATTAATGTCATTGTCTTCCTTATGCTGCAAAGTTAATATTTACAATTATTTTTGCTCTTATTGCCAACTTATTGTTGTGTTAGAGTTACTAATGTCGAAAAATAATAATTTTCACAACAAAATGGAATAGCGCGGTGTAATTGAATAACCAAAATGTCTAAACAATTACGTTTAGTTTCCAAATTTCCCGGAAACAACCGTTCAAGACCACACCAGTTATTGATACTGAGAAATGCTTCTAATTCATAATTAACTATTAGTTTGCACAGGTAACCTATTAAAAATTCGAATTTCTATTACCCAAATCTTAAAATCCCGAAAACGCTTGTTAGAACTTTTAAAAGACAGATGTAATGAATGACAACTTTTTAAAATTCCTTTTTTAATTTCCCAGATGAATCAATTACCAGATACACCAAAACCAGATTTTTAAAAAGTATTTTTTTGTTTCCCGTATTCTCATAATCCAGATATAGTTATACCAGATTCTCAGAATACTTTTTTTTGTTTCCCGTCGTACCATTTTCCAAATAAACTATTACCAAATTTTCATAATCTTTTTATTTGGTTCCCATACAATCGTGATTATACCTTTACTATTGCCTGAAAATAAACATTACCAGTAAGTACAAGTTTTACTTGCCCATTACAGAAAGGTTTAAGTGTCAAATTCGACTCAGTAGGTTAGGTTAGGTTTGAACTGCGACCCTCACGCACGAGCCGAGTGAGCGAAGCGAGCGTGCCGCGGCAGCGGCCGGCGAGTGCCAGAACCGACTCGCTATTGTTTTACTTGCCCATTACAGAAAGGTTTAAGTGTCAAATTCGACTCAGTAGGTTAGGTTAGGTTTGAACTGCGACCCTCACGCACGAGCCGAGCGAGCGAAGCGAGCGTGCCGTGGCAGCGGCCGGCGAGTGCCAGAACCGACTCGCTATTGTTTTACTTGCCCATTACAGAAAGGTTTAAGTGTCAAATTCGACTCTGTAGGTTAGGTTAGGTTTGAACTGCGACCCTCACGCACGAGCCGAGCGAGCGAAGCGAGCGTGCCGCGGCAGCGGCCGGCGAGTGCCAGAACCGACTCGCTATTGTTTTACTTGCCCAACAGAAAGGATTAAGTGTTAAAATCTATTCAGTAAGTTAGGTTAGGTTCGTGCTGCGACCCCCTGGAAGGATTTCGTTTTTCTGGATATCGTTTATATTTTGAATTTTAAAAATCTGGACATTGTTTGTCTGGATTTCAATCAACTGTATTTCAAAAATTTGTGTTTTAATAATCTGGCTTTCGTGCATATGGATTACGGTCATCTGGATTTTGTGCATTTAGATTTCGTATGTCTGGTACTCATTCGTCTGGATTGTAAAACGTCGTACAAATGAAGAAATGGGCAAATGAAATTCGGAGTTGCGATTATATGGCAAACAAAACTTCGAAATTTTAAAATTCGGGGTTATGAAAAAATGTCCAAACGTTTTTGGGATTATGATATTCGGAATATAAAAATTCGAGATTAAGATAGGTAACCGTTTGCACATGCTTGTTATATGCTAGAGAGATCATAGCTTGAAAATTGCGGTTTTGTAATCATCAAGGTTAAGTCGAGGTTAATATGCGATAGTGTATTAAATTCCTTGAAATATAAGATTCTAAGAAAAAACTTTTAAATAAAGATATTATCTATCTATGCATGCTTACGATCATGATCAAGTGTTTCTAAATTGAAATTTTTTAAACTAAAATATAAAGTTGGTTTCTAAAGTTAAATTGTAGGAAATTATCTATCTTTATAGCCTGTGTTTCATTTTAAAATAACAGTTTTTTTAAACACACATTTATATTTCAACTTGCCTCCGTTTCTAGTGGTCTTTGATTTTGTGGCTTATTTAGATAGTTTGCACCAATATTTACTAATATTACAAAAAAAACAAACAAAAATACTTTATTGTGCACCAGGACATAAAAATACAAAATCAAATATATAAAAGAAAGAGACACAGTTGAGCACAACAGGCGGTCTTATCGCTAAGACAGCGATCTCTTCCAGACAACCTGGTGGTCAAGGAAAAACTGTGGAAGTAAAAGTTAATGGGCAAGAGGTGCGTTTATAGTTTAGAATACATAAATAAAATACACATATATCCATATTATATACATACAAATACATACACATACAAACATATACATACATACATACATACACATAAATATACATATACATACATACACATACATATATATACATACAGAAAGAAATGAGCTATTTACTAGTCGAAAAGCAGACACATACGGAGACAGCATCAATACAAAGATATTTAACACTAAACAGGTAGTAGATCTAAATTCATTACTTGGACAGGTAAAATCGCTTCAGCAGTGTTTTGAATGTGAGTAGAGATTGAGCTTCTCTTATGTCTAATGGAAGATCGTTCCATAGTCTGATGGCACGCACAGTAAAGGAAGAATTATATATATGATTTACATGACCTGGTACGACCAGACGAGACTTGTTTGATGATCGGATTGGGTGGATATTAGACATAAGGAACTCAAATCTCTCTTTTAAATATTGCGGTGTTTTTGGATCAAACAGAACACAGTACAGGAGGTGAAGGATATGAGTATTTCGGCGAAGACGAATGGGGAGCCATTTGAGCTTAGTACGAAATTCGGAGACGTGATCGTATTTGCGCAAGCCAAACACAAATCTTATGCAAAAATTTTGAAGGCGCTCAAGGCAGTCAAGGTGGTATTCATAGAGGTCAGGATAGCACGCGTCGGCATAATCTATTATAGGTAAAAGGAGTGTTTGAACGAGCGCAATTTTAGTTGGTATTGGCAGAAAGTTGCGTAGCCGGCGAATGGAACTAGCAGCAGCGAAAACCTTTTTACGCACTTCCTTTATTTGATAATTCCAAGTTAGGCATGAATCTATCCAAATTCCTAAGCACTTAATTTCGTTGCTATATGGTATTGCAACGCCATCAACTACTACTTTCGGCAGTGAAGTCCAATCTATCCTGGATACGAAATATTTCGTTCCACAAATAATAATTTGTGTCTTATTAGGATTCACGTTTAAGCCATGATTAACACTCCATCTGACAATAGTGGAAATGTCATTGTTAATTCTTGTCACAGCATTCGGCAAATCATTGATCTCTGCGTGGCAATAAATTTGAAAGTCGTCTGCATACATATGATAGAGAGAAGTGATGTTTAGGGATATAGAATTTATAAATATACTAAAAAGAAGAGGGGAAAGCACACCACCTTGTGGAACACCAGCAGTAACATTAGCCCAAGAAGAAAGAGAATTATCAACTTGGATGCGTTGCTGACGTCCCTGTAGATAACTACGAAACCAATCAATATCTGTTGGAGATATGTTAAGAGAACGTAACATGCTAAGAAGGATGTCATGGTCAACTGTTTTAAACGCATTACTAAAATCCAGAGATGTTAGCAACGTTAGTTGTTTCTGATCCATGTGTAAGCGAATGTCGTCAGTGACTTTAACAAGAGCAGTAACCGTGCTATGACCGGGACGGAAGCCGGATTGGAAAGGATTCAAAAGATCATATTTATTAAGGAAGGCACTTAACTGCTGTTGCACTAAGCGCTCCAGGACTTTAGAAAGGAAAGGAAGAATGGAAATGGGTCGATAGTCGGAAAACGAGGCAGGTTTTGAAAGTTTTGGAAGAGGAATAATGTGTGCATTTTTCCATGCACTGGGAAATGTATGTGAACTAACGGAGAAATTCAGGATATGAGTTATTACAGGAAGAATGATATCAAGGATTGGGATGATCATATTACGGCTAATGTAGTCACTGCCAACGGCTTTAGAAGTTATAGATAGAACGTTCTTCTTAACATCACAATCAGAAAATTGATTAAAAACGAACGGAGGATGTGTAGGATTAGGATTTGTGGAAATTTTATTTAAGGTTCGCTTTTTAACATCAGCATCGAAGTTTTGCACATGAGATGAGAAATGCGTATTCAGGCCATCCAAATTTACGCTTGACGATATGGAATTATGTGAGGATTTACCAATACCAAGGGATTTAAGGAATTTCCAAACTTTGGCAGAGTCGCCGTTCTCGACTGATTTGTGAATGTGGCGTCTTTGTGCATCTCTACATAATGTATTACAGCGATTTCGAATTCTTTTGAACTTTTCTCGAAGCTCGTCACTATTGTCAGATCGCAGTTTGGATTTGGCATTAGCTTTGGCAGTTAACATCGATTTAATTTCTGGAGTTAACCATGGAGCAGGCCGATGCTTTATTTTAATTGGTTTTAATGGAGCGTGCATATCATAGAGGTCTATAATAAGTGCGTTAAAGAGGTTAACCTTCTCGTCGATGTCTTGAGCCTCAAAAATTACAGACCAATTGATCTCGGACGCATCATCAAGGAGACGATCTGCATTAATACCACTAAAATTGCGCTGCAGGATTGTCTTTCGTTTAGGTTTGGGAGGTCGGAGTTTATAGGAAACAAAAATAAGATCATGATAGGAAAATCCCTCCGCAGGACACTGTCCAAACTTTGAGATTTTATCAGGAGAGGAAACTAGGATTAGGTCTAAAAGGGAAGGAGCACAATTTGGGAAGAAATGCGTAGGATTAAGAGGGAGTATGTGTAAATTAAAGGAATTGACAATGGAAGATAGTTTATGCGCGCGAGCATCGGATTTTAGGAGACAGGTGTTAAAGTCACCCATTAAAATGGTGTGATCATAAAGGGGAGTAAATTGGTCAAGGATAATATCGAGTTTATCGAAGTAGTCAACGGAAAGGTGAGGAGAGTAAAAGACGCCAAGGAGAATTTTAGTGTGGGAGAGGGTTATTTCAAGAAGGAGATGTTCGGCTGCATCGGTTGGTGGAGGTTGAGGAGAGGAGTTCACAACAGAGTAAGGAATGTGCGTACGAAGATAGATAGCAACACCGCCACCTGTTCTTCCCTCGCGGTCATTGCGTATAAGATGGAATCCAGGTAAGGAGTAGGAGATGGATGGGATGCAGGGCTTAAGCCAGGATTCGGAAATGAGAATGGCGTGGATATGTTCGGAATCAAAAGATGTAAATAAATCAGGATAGTGTGCCGGAATACTCTGTGCATTAATATGCACTACATTGAAATTATTAGGGAAAGGAGTAAAATGGGAGGAAAGAGTTTCAGATAAAGGAGAAAAGGATGTACTGTGAAAACTGTTGTCGCTGTCCTGTTCATCGAATGGAAGGGAATGATAAGTGCCGTCACTGTCAGTATCAACGTTCGACATAGTAATATATGCAATGTAATATGTAAGTTAAATAAATAAATAAGAGAAAAAAATAATACTATAATAATATAATAATAAAAATAAACAAACTACAAAAAAAATAGTAATAATAATAAACAGTTATAAAATATGTATAAATAAAATATCTGAATATATAAATATAATTATAGTTATAATTCAATAAGCTACAATTATTTCGCTAACCTTGTACCACTAGCTTATCTCAGAGAAGGCAACACTAATCCAGATAAAATCAATAATTACACACATAATCAAAAATAACACAATATTTTGTTCAAGGCAAAGAGACACAATAGCAAAGTAACTTATGAAAGTACAAAGTAAATCATATAATATTATCTACCTTAAAATAAAATAAAATAAAATAAACACTAACTAAAAGCCCAGTAGCTACTTAGCTAGAACTCGATTTGACACAATTTGTCACCCGTGACATTAGATAGCTGTTGACACTTGACGTTTCAATATTATAAAGTAAACAAAAAGGTGAACAAAAATAAAAATCTAAATTCTAAATAAATCAGTGGGTACTTCTTATAAATGTTTTTCTGATTACATACTAACACTATAATATATATCTAGTTTTATCTATTCCTTAAAAGAAGCATACGAAAGACAGCTCATAATAACTAAAATTAATAGAAACGTGTAATATATAAACAGAAACTATACAACGATGTAAACAACTAAGCTTAAAACAGAGTGAAATTAATACTAATAATACTATAAATATATGAGAGGACTCAGTATTGAGACAGTGTAATTACTTGGCTTTGGGTCTTCGGGCTCTTTGTGCAGCAGAAAGAGGCTTTTTTGACTCCGTCTGGCGTTGCGGATCCGTCACGGCAGCAGGACCTTCAGCTGAGCCACCAACTACAGGCAACTCATCTAGATCAGCCTGGGATTGCAGGCGACGACGCGAACCATCAGGAGCCAACAGCATGATGTTCCCATTCATCGTCCAGCATTTTGAGACACCAAACTTGTTTCGAGCAGCCATAAACAAAGAATGTCTACTTTTTGTCAGAAATTCAGATAAGGTGTAATCAGTGCCCTTGAACGCGGTTTTACTATACCAGATCTTGTCTCTTAGAGGTATAGTCTGCAATTCTATTAATATAGGCCGGGGTTTGTCCTTTCTAGCTGAACCAAGTCTATGACAAAGTGATACTGCGTTGGAATTGATCTCCGGCAACTCTAAGTTTTCACTAATAACTTTAACAGCTGTGGATGTTGGATCTTCCTTGGCTTGTTCAGGTATGCCATGCAACAGTAACATCTTTCGCCGGCTACGCATCTCTTGTTTTTCGAAAAGATTTGACAGAGTTTCGACTTGCAATGTTAAACATTTTAAGGAAGTAACCACAAAAGTGCGAAAAACATCAAATTCTGCAGCAAGTTTTGCTGAAGGGCTAGAGGATGCCGTTGCAGGTGATTTCATTCCATCAAGTTGCTGTTGAAATTCCTCCAAACGTGTGTTAAAAGCAACTGTCATGTTGACCATTGACTGTTTTACTGTGTCCATTGTGTTTTGTGCCTTGATATGTTGAAAAGTAGAATAATTTTAAAAGGAAATACTGCTAGCGACACCAGGTATGAAATTTAGAACATTACTATACAAAATTGAACTAATTTGAAAATAAAATAAATAATTTTAAAATAGAGCTGTTATAAACACGTGTTTTTATTTTGACACCTACCCTCGAAAAAAAACGTAAATTCCTCGTAATATTATAAAGCTGAAGAGTTTGTTTGTTTGTTTGAACGCGCTAATCTCAGGAACTACTGGTCCGATTTGAAAAATTCTTTCGGTGTTAGACAGCCTATTTATCGAGGAAGGCTATAGGCTATATAGCATCACGCTAAGACCAACAGGAGCGGAGCCACGCGGGTGAAACCGCGCGGCACAGCTAGTATCTATATATATTTCAATAAATACTAATCGCTTTCCACAACATTCAGATTAGGCATCTGTTATCTGATTCCCATATCATTGAGATGCGACAACGTAGTCGCGGACAGGGCCACAATCACAAAACTGCCACAGATTTTGATTTGCAATTGTTTCCCGGAACAAAGGATAGCATCTAAACAGCTCGACACAAAGGGTCGTCAGAGCGACCGCGGCGAGGTCTATCGAGTCCCCGTCAACGCTAACGTATTGAGCGCCCCACATACATATTCATGGCGTTGTAATTTGTGTCTTTGCTAGTTTGCCAGATTAATATTCTGATTAGGGGATTTCACAATTGTAATGTCCCAGTTAGCGTTAATTCAATTTCTAGATTGAATTACAAATGATAATGATTGTTAAGTTTAACGGGTATCCAATTTGGCATCGATCCAAGCTCTCGAATCATCTGCGGAATACCAAATTTATATTGATCTTGGTAACGTTAAAAATTTTACTGCGATTCGCCTTTGAATTTGGGTCGCTCATTGTTTGTCTCTTAATAAATATTTTAATGCAAACAAAAATTAACACTGTTTTGTGAGACTTCCTCGTGTTCCGAAGATATCTTGCTTCCACAGTGAATAAAATAAAATACAGTGAATAAAATACATATATATCTAAATCCTCAAACCATAATTGAAAAGCACATTCCTATTAAACACAAAATAAAGCGACTTGCGAATTCATTAGACCGCTCCGTGAAATGTTTTAGAAAAAATACATTAGCCAGAACTAAGAAAAAGAATGTAAATCGAAAGAAAATTATAAGCAAGTCGCTACAAAGGTTCCTTTGTAAACCAAAGAATATTCCGCAGTAAAGGCGTGATTAAGCTAAGAAATAAAAGGCAAGGCTTATCTTATGCTTTAACGGGCTATTGAGGACCGGACTCGACTACTTTTTGTGGGATTTCGAGTGACTAGGTCTGTAATGTTGAGAAATTTTGTGACCAAATTGAGCTGTGACGTCATTTTGATGGATGGGTTATACAATTCTGTTTTTTTATGTGGATGCTATATTGCAGTGTTTGTATGTAATATAATAATATAGAATGTATATTATATTAATTGATAATAATTATTGTAAGTTGCCTGGTAGAGATGGTTTTGAGCCATAAGGTGGTCGTTTAAGTATGATAGTATTTATTTAACTTGTGTTCTCAATAATAATATGTGAGGAGAGGAAAGTTAAACAGACAATAATAAAATTTATTATCACTAATTATTGTAAAATAATTATTTAACATGTAAAAAAAATGTTAAATATTTATTTTTATGTTTTTTAAGGCATGTCTATTTTTTTTTTCTTTGTATCGGTCTAAATATTATGATTTTAATAGTTAATAATATTAAAGCGAGTTATAGAACGATTTAAAACAGTTTGAATTGGTAAAGTTTCATGTAAAACCTCAGTATATTAATAAACTATATACTATATTATTTACTATGTTTCAAACTACTTTTCATACAACATTTGTAGTCAGTAATTATAATTTATAATTAATATTGACTACTACGAAATTTGGTGTCTGTTGCTGTCGGAGGCCAAGACCCACTTTGGGGTCACCGCGCAAGATAGTAAGTAGGTAAGTAAGTACTACGACATTATTTTAATGTTAAAATTAACGCATAAATGTATTAAACATCTTAATATATCTATAGAGTATGTTCATTAAATAGTTATTATAGTAAAAGGGGTTTAATGGCAAGTGTCAAGTTAAGCCATTTATGCCTATTAAGACGAGGTTTCAACTAGAAGTGTGTAGTGAAATACATATAGTAGATATTATTTAGATTTAGAATATGAATTATTATAATTTTTACGAAAAATAAACAATTAATTTATTTACGAAAAATAATCAAGAATCTTGAACATCATTTGTGTCGATTTGAAGAATGAAATGACATTTTCTTTATAATTTTTAGTTAGTTCTATTCCCGGTCGAAGCAAGTGAATTTTCGAAAATCTTTGAATGCAGTTCTATTTATTTTTAAAAATAAATCAATGTTTCCTATCAACAGAATTTGCTATCTGCAGTATTTAAAATACTTTCCCTCCAGGGCCTATCAAAAAATTCCACACTGTATATAAAAAAAAGTATTTATCATCAATTAAATATTAAGCTTCAAATTGTTGTTATCTTCTTTATATATAAAAATGAATCGCAAAATGTGTTGGTAAGCGCATAACTCGAGAACGGCTGAACCGATTTCGATAATTCTTTTTTTATTATATTCCTTGAAGTACGAGGATGGTTCTTATGTAGAGAAAACGTAAACATGTACCACGGGCGAAGCCGGGGCGGACCGCTAGTATTTTATAACTTTTTAAAGAGATTAAGGATTTATTTTAGAACATTGTGGATTTTGCAGTTGAATGAGTCATGTCTATTTTGCATTTTTGATTGCGTTGCTAACGAAATAATCTTACAACTCGGAGGATAATTTTAACTACAGAAATATTTAAATTGTTAATTATAAGTATAAATAAATATGAACGAAATGAATGAATGAATGAATATACACACAGTGAAGTCCCGTGTCCCCTTGTGGGGTAAGGGGCAGATGCATTATCCATACATCTGTTTCACTAATCGATTTTCTTTAGGGACAAGTAGGTGATCAGCCTTCTGTGTCCTGCCAGACCGAGACATTTTTTTTTCTTCGTCTCCACCGGGAATCGAACCCAGGACCCCTCGGTTCTACGCTCACTCGTCAACCACTGTACCAAGGAGGCGGTCAATGATGAATGAATGAATATATTATATACTATAAAGTATCTTTTAATCCAATAAATGTAATAATAATAGTTTAATACCATGAAGATTCGCAGCCTGAAATAATAATAATATGTTTGTATTATATAAGTTACTAGCTTTCCACCCGGGTTTCGCCCGCGTTTACTTAAAAAAAATCGTTTATATGCAGAAATTTTCCTTGACAACCGCTCGAGCTCTATCCATTAGTGAAAACATAATAAAAAACGGAGCAGTCATTTTGAAGATTAAAACGAACAGCCAGAAGTGCCGGAGGACTTTGTTATATTATGTAGTAATTCAGTATCCTATATTCCTATCCTACACGTAACATATTTGTAAATTTCTATTTAAAAATAAATTTTACTGCAAAATGTAACCATTTCCGTAAATGTAAAATCCATTAATATCAAAATAAGAAAATAATTACGTTTTTCAACAAAATTTACGCTCAAATTATTCAACTATAATCCAAATGAAACGAATTGACCATCTTATACCGGGTACGGTCAAGGATACAAACTAATTATTATCAATTCGCACCCGGATAACCGGGGTAATTAATTTATAGCTGTTTACAAATACGAGCTGCCCTAATTTATCGGTTTTATTTGCTTCGGATAATATTCGCTGAAATATGGACCTTTATAATGTTCGGGTATTTTGTTGAACATTTTCAGTGATATTTTTGTCGAGTTCATTTTGTTAGGGACGCTGTTTTATATGCGGACGGAATTTTAATGTTTTATACTTAGAGTATATATTACAGTAGTATAGAGCGCGTGTATTGCACAAATTGCTTAGTGCGCATCGTAGGCAGATGAGCTATAGATACTATATAGATGTGTGTGTGACCAATAGGGATGGGTAGGTATCAATTGCGTGTTGAGCTATCGATAAGTTATGTAAATAAATATGTATCATAAGTAAATTTTATGTTCAATATGTTATTAAAGGAGAAATGTATGAATAAAGTATAAATATGTAATTTTAAATTTGTTTACCAACTGAATAAAGTGTGTTTATTCCATTTGAATATTTCTTGTATTAATTATAAGTACTTTAAAAAAATATGTTTAATTGGAATATCAGAAAATCGTGTGGACTTCTTATATAATAAAGTTAATAAATTAAAAGATCGGGTTTAGTGCTATTTTTTTAATAATAAATCAAATAATAAAAAGTAATAATGTTTTAAAAATGTTAAATAAAAATAAGAAATCATTTAAAATTAAATAATTAATGATATTAGGTTAAGCCTGTAAAGGTAATTGATGTAATGATAAATAAATAAATAAATAAATAAATAAATAGATATTAGTTAATAATTTTTTTATTTAACACACCACACAATTATTTATAATACATTTTTAAAAGAGTTTTAATATTAAAGTTAAATAAATAATATGTTAAAATATTATAGTTCTTCTAATAAACTATCGAGTACAGCGTTGGTCAAGTAACATCACTACGATCACGTGGCGGCAGTGAGGCGCGCGAAGGGTGCGCGAGCAAGCTTGCTCGTGTCCGCCTCCCACTTCCCCTTCACCCCCGTGATTTTAGTTTTATTTTCATAAAAATAAGTACAACAATCGATTTACCGATGCAATGTGATACTGGATTTCAATTTTATGTTTTTTCTAGTATCGTTCTTGCAAGATCGAACTGCACATTTCATCATGTTTATTCGTAAATATGAAAAAAAAACCCTAGAGAAACGCACTTCGATAGCACTCAACCACGACTACAAGCTCTCGCGGCGGGAACGTCGTGTTGTTCCCACCTGTGCCTACTGTTCCCACTTCGTTGTTCGCAATCTATAGGTAGTATGTAGTATATATACTCTAAGGTTTTATAAGAACCATTGATGCACTAATAATAATTAGTAAGAGTACAAAGTAGAGTGTAACTTTTATTTATATAATTGATATTATCATTCAAAGTTCGTAATGTATCAAAGCCTCCATAAATTTTTAATTTTCTATAAAACTATCAATATTTATATTAGTTTAATTAGCACAATGAAAGATCAGTATTAATTTATATTTTACTAGCATCGCCCGCTTTGACTAAAACCATTTAAATTATATACTAAAACCTTCCTTTTGAATCACTCTATCTATTAAAAAAACGCATCAAAATCCGTTGCGTAGTTTTAAAGATATAAGCATACATAGTAGGAAAATAATATAATAATATTATATAGGGACAAAAGGAAAGAGAAAGTGACTTTGTTTTATACTGTAGTGTAGTGTTTTATATAACTGTAGTGATTATCACAAAAACTACATTCAAACCATTTTTTGATTAAAATCCTATCCTAAATTATAAATCCAACCCATAATCCAATTAACAACAACCAATAACAAATAAACAGTAAATTTTAACTATCCCAATCCCATTATAAACCCGATTGTTTACGATTACAACATAAACATGCAAACTTACTACATAAGGATGCGGTCAGAGAATATATCATACGTTTAAGGCTTTTACATGCGCTAATAACCTTGACCATACTTGACGGATCTCAAACCTCTCCCGCTGCACCTTCTTTTTTCCTCGCATTTTGTATTTAAAAAGATACTAATCAGTGAAACAAAATATCCTCGTCAGGGAATGTTGTGTAACTGATAATTTATTAAACATAAAATTTTCAGAGCTCTAAGTCAGCAGGTTACGAAGTTTATAGAGCATTTGCGGAAAAATCGATGACCACGGCACATTTTTTTTCTAGAAATCTATTAACTTTGGAAAAAAGTCCTCGCGAGCAATTAAAGATCAAAGACCATCCTATTTTATATATTTTTTTCGGTATTGTGCTTTGTGTTGTACCAGACTTTATAGAGGTTGAACATAGTCGAAATTGCCGGGTAGCGCCTTAATATAGCTCAGTCGTTAGCTACACCGGTCGACAAGCTGCTGTATTATGAAGCCCACATAATCATCTTATATTATCTGGCTGAATTTAGATTTGATAGTGATAGGAAATAATGTTTTTATAAGATTAAAATACGATTAATTTCATAATGTTATACTTTTTGTTTTCCTATCCTACCCTATCCTACTAATATTATAAATGCGAATGTTTGTGAGGATGGATGTGTGTGTATGTGTATGTATGTTTGTTACTCTTTCGCGCAAATACAACTGAACCGATTACAATGAAATTTAGCACACATACAGAGGGTAACTTGGATTAAAACAAAGGATAGGTTTTATCCCGGAAATCCCACGGGAACGGGAACTGTGAGGGTTTTTCTATGAAAACGTGGGCGAAGCCGCGGGCGGAAAGCTAATACCTATTTTATAAGGAATGAGATTAAACTACGATTAATTTCATAATACTATAAAAAGTCACGGACCAAATCCACTTTACATTTAATTTCTGAAGAAAATTTACCTTGTTCTTGTTAAAATCATACAAAATACAAAAGTGCAATTTAAATTATGTGTAGACTTCAATTCTAGTTTTGTTTTGTATATTTCATATTATTATGTAATATTATAATAATTTACACCTTACTTATATCAAAGCTTTTTCTTCCGATACATTTATCATACCTTAAAAAATATAATCTTAAGTTCCCTTTTATATTTCTTCTTTTATATTGTAAGTACATCGTATTATTTATTTTTAAAGCAACAAGAACAGCAAACTAGAGATAATGATGCCTCGTGTATTCCTCCGTGCTTTACACGGAAAAGCGAGGAAATAGGAACATTGTAAGTTACGCTATTTATCTTTTTTCTAAAATATAAATTGATAGGTAGTTAATTTCTTTCTTAACGTTCCCGATGTAATTTAAATTATGAATACTAAGAGATAGTCACTCAATTTTTCGTTAAAACCTGTACGTTTGTATTCCAGAACCTCTGTAATTAACAACGTAGTACACAACTGTTTATTGGCAGGATTAATTATTGACAATTGCCGTTAATAAACTAAACAAGAAACCATATGAATTAAATTTATAACTTCCAAAGGCACTAGAAAACGCCTTACCAATTTCCACACATATTTGTTTCTTCATGCATTCATCTTATCTACACTAATATTATAAAGAGGAAAACTTAGTTTGTTTGATTGTAATGAATAGGCTCATAAACTACTGGACCGATTTTGATGAATTTTGGCACAGATAATCTTTAGACCCTCAGAAAGAACATAGGCTACCTTTTATTGCGAAATATGTACCACGGGCGAAGCCGGGGCGGACCGCTAGTCGTATATAAACTCCATGAGATTCCACTGAAAAAATTCCCTACGATTTTCATTAAGCAACTCACGGGTCTGGCTACTTTGCGAATTCGACCCAAACTTCGATCGCTTTTATCAATATCATCTATACAATCTGACCCATTGAGAAAAAGGTTGCGGAATGAAGAAAGGGAATTTCCGAACCTTTCTTTTGTTGGATGTTTATCTTGTACGTTACAGAACCCGACACTTACCACGTATGAATTCAAATGACGTTTTCGAGTTGAGTCGTACATACTTCTGTGTTTCAAACGGTGTTCTTTTAATCTCAGGAATAAAAGCAGCAATGTAGTGGAAACAAATTCTGTTTATAATTTATTAATACAATGTTCGGTTCGTTGTGATCTGTTGTTGTTAATGGTGTTATTGGACCGATAAAGGTTGTGTTTTCTATTTAAGCGGGAAAATGTGGTTCGATGGTTTTGGACAGTATTAGTAGTCATATTTTTTTATGAATATAATGGTTATAGAAAATTACAATCTTTAGCGTTTTTTTTTTACCTGAAAATTGTATCTTTTGCTAGGATTTAACTCTATATTTTATAGACACTGAGGCTCTTAAAATAAAATGTGCAATGCATAGGTTAATGTCCTCAATGTCTTTAGAATAAAATAAAAAGAAAGATATACCTATTAAAGCACAAACTAGCTCTAAATAAAATGGACCTTACAAAATGTAAACAAAATGCATTAGAAATTGGTCAATAATACAAAATTCAAACTCAAAATAGGCTTTCAGAATCGTACATTACACAAAAATATAGACAACTTACCAAAATAACGTCTACAATATTTTCTACAATTTTCTGTAAGTGATTTTTACAGAAATAGCCGAAAGCGGTCACTTAAGTTTTATTTGCATTAGAATAAATAGTTTTAATGTTCCGAGATGTTATCCAAGATAAGAGTCTCTACAGTAAAGGAAGAGGTCAGATCTTGAGTGCCGCTTTAAGCAGTTGGTCGAGTTTTATAAAAATATCTTTATTATTATGGAAATAGAATTCAAAATTCTACATTCAATCTAAAAATAGATACACGTGGGTGTTGCGTGTAACCTCGAATATAAGTTCTTTCGAAAATGACTAACGAACCAAGTAGTTTATAGTTTCCTAAATATACACTTTTTAGTGAGCGGTTAATTGTTTATTTTGTTTGTAGTATGGAATATCTATACCTAATACATAGTATTTTATGTCATCTTAAATTTTTAATTTTAAAACCTAAATGATTGCTCCTACTCTAATAAGTACAGAAAATGAAAGCAATGTATGTTTTGTTTTTTATTTAACTAGCGACCCGCCCCGGCTTCGTACGGGTGCAATGCTGATACTAAATACACTACAGAAAAACTGTGAACGTTGTATTGTATACAGACTAGCGACCCGCCCCGGCTTCGCACGGGTGCAATGCTGATACTAAATACACTACAGAAAAACTGTGAACGCTGTATATAAAAACATAGCGGCCCGCTCCAGCTTCGCACGGGTATAAAATAGATAGCCGGGCGGCCGGCCGGTACCGCCGCAAACGCTACGTCCCGCAATTTTTAAATCTGTAATATCTTCGAAAATATTCACTTAAATCATACGGTGTAAAGGGCCATATAGATCTATATTAAATGAACAATGTATTCAAGGTATTTAATTGGTTAAGGATTAATGCTGTATTGGTTAAAATCGCTTCGAAAATTAGCCATTATTTGTCGTAAAAAGTAAATGACAAAAAAAAGTTATTGTAGGTTATCCATAAGAGATAGACATATACCATCGCGGACTTTTCTGTAGACCTTTTCAATGTGTATAATGCTTAGTACATTATTTTGATTAAACTCGTAGGGTTCAGCCTGCGTTTGCAATGTAAGCGGAAAAAATGTAATTTTTTACGACATCACATTAGAAACCTCAAAAATAACAGTACTTCTCCACTATTTAATGGATGTTATTATACATATAAACCTTCCTCTTGAATCACTCTATCTATTAAAAAAACCGCATCAAAATCCGTTGCGTAGTTTCAAAGATTTAAGCGTACAAAGGGACATAGGGACATAGGGACATAGGGACATAGGGACAGGGAAAGCGACTTTATTTTATACTATGTAGTGATGATGTAAGTCAAAACCAATAACGTTATAAGTTACCTATATCCGTTAAATCTATTGATGTTGCGTTGAGAGTAAAATTTCAAAGGTCGCGTCATGGCAATACCGTCACGTCATGGAATAATGTGACGATTTTGGTATCTTTGAATCTTACCAAAGAGTTTCACTTCTGACACGAATGCTCGGCACACTTGCTCTTTTTTATAAAAGTCATGTTTAACAGTTTAATCAATCGATTTGTATCAACTAAATCACCAACCATTTTTTTCTTTTTTTGCGATCTTAAACTATCTCTTGCTATTTCAGATTTAAGTCCACTGCACCATAATGATCTTCCACAATAACAAAAAAAGACACATAGCTCGATAAGGTCGTGTGCTCACTCGCCCCCGTCCCGGTGATTGATTGATGGCCTAATGTGTTCACGCCTTTAGGATATTGTAACCGATCCTTATGGCCGTGACCGATGGCTGCGGCTTTGTCATTATGTTTCTGGTATAAATCTTTTGCAGATCCTTTTGTTATGTATAACAATATTATGAATAACTAGTGAGTCGTAGGTAAACAGGATGAGTATCTTTTGCAATATATAGCAATACTGAATGTCTGTCTAAATCCTTAATAGAAATGGCTGCATGCGAAGAACGGTGCACAAGTGAGCGGAGGATCCTGGCTTTTTTTGTTCGATTCCTGGTGAATATGAAAAAAAAAAGTTATTTTGTTATACAAGTAGATAGGATTCCATACATTGATACACAATTTATCATGTTGATGGTAGTATAACAATAATATCATCAATCTATATTATCAGGTGTTAAGCAAACAATCACCTACGCTTGTAATTAAGCAAGAAAACATAAACGCAATATGTAAAATATAAACTCAGTTAATATTCTTTGTTGCCATCTTTTGGCAGCTTTAAAGCAGAGTATTATTTTAAACAAACTCAGCAATATTATTCCTGATCAGTAAAGCACACGCGCAATGAAGTCGAAATGATTCGCAAAAACCGAGTGCACCCGTAACTCGCAGAAGGGTATAAATCTCTCGCATCCTCACTTAATACCAAGTCCACGCATTATTTCATCGCGAGCGGACTTTAAAATAAACTTCGTCGCAGCTGCTTTTGAAATATCACTCAACTTTACAACTTTTTTTTTCCCTTTCAATTCGACCTCTTTGACTGTTATACGTTTAAAACGTTGAAATTCGCCATTTTTGATTGAAACGCGGACGTTTCGTGGTCAGGTTTTTTTCGGCCTTTTGAAGCCTGCAGTTCAGCTTTCAAAGAATTTACAGCGGTTTAAAAGGTTTAATTGTGTTGGGGTTCTGCGAATTTGCTGACATTTTTGTGGTTGGTTTCGACAATTATGAGTTTGAAAATGGGTTTTTCTCCTAGATTTTAAAATGTAACTAGTACCTACCTGTGTTTATCCTACCAGTGAGATAACATACTTATGTAAAGCTAAGTAATATTTCATAATTAAAGTGTACCTATTATTTAACAAAAATATATTACTTAAAAAAATATAAGCAACATATTCACTGATGACAATTAATGCATACTTTTTTCCTGTATGTATGTTATCTCTGATTAAACCTCGACGAAGTCTTAAACCATATCGTTCAATGGCACAGATCGATATGTGTTGAATTAATTAAAATATTTGTTATGTATGTATTATTCCTGTTTAATTTCACAACATGAACAAACATCCATTAGCGTTAATTTTTATTCCAAATATCAGCACAACCCATTCGCTAAGAACTACATTTGACCGGACGGTAGCAAATGTCCCCAGCGCGCACTTAGCAGTCGCTGACATTTGGCTTAATTGTCGATTTTCTCTTACTTACTAATGCGGAACACTTAGCGCTAAGTAACTGCTTAATTACCGATAGGGATAGAGATACTATAAACATATAAAGAGAATTTTTGTTTGAATGCGCTTATCTCAGGAATTATGTATACGATTTGCAAAATTCTTTCAGTCTTAGATAGCCCATTTAGCGAAGGCTATAAGACAATATATTATTATCACGTTGAGATTAATAGGATCGCAGCAATGTGGATAAAATGGCGGGGCACAGCTACATATTATAATCATAAAACTATAAAGTTTTAAAATTTGTTCACTTGAACACGCGAATCTCAAGAACTATAGGACCGACGTGATCCTTGAGTTCTATAGGCTATAATTATAATATACCACGAGCGAAGCCGGGGCGGACAGTGTGTCTCGCTGGATCTTCTGTATGAACTATTTTACGAACTGGTGGTATATGATTTGAATTTTATATTACATGATGATAATATGCGCATCTTAAAGAAGTCTAGTTGTATAAATAAATGTTTGAATTTTAATAGTTCTAGTTGGAGGTTTTTTTTTTCTTTTTATATTTGATCGTTTATGAAAATAGGTTTTTTCCAAAATTTATATACTGATAAAGTTATAAATTTTAGCCTTTACATTTATTATTTCTTTGAATTTAGTTTAGGTAAGCCAAGGGCTTGAATAAATTTGATTAAGTGAACTTTAGAACGAAATTTCTAAGAGAAAATTCATAAAAACGTACTCTTTGAGTTAGTTTTCCAGATCTATTGAATCGTCTTATTTATTAATCTACCAGCAGTTCAAAGTGGCTTCTACTGAGAAAATTGACTAGAAATGTAAACAAATAAGTTTTTTTTCAACACCTAAGTATACCTATTGAAATTAATGTTTTATAAATCTTGTAGTAATATAATTAATACCAATGGACAAAAATAGTAAATTTCATTTTAATTTCAGAGATGCATAAATACCTACATTTAAACTTAATAATTATTAATAGTAGGGGAGCCCAAGAGGGGATTTTGGGATTTACTCGAGCGCGTCAGATTACTATAAGGGATACCTTAGCTATTCATTAGAACATCTAGTCAATATGAGCCGTTATGGTTGGTGGGTGCGCTCAGGGGCCCCGCTGGAAAATTTGAAAGAATCTATAATTCCCTAAGGTTGAGCTCGAATCGTCAGATTAGCGAAATGGGGACTTCTTGTATTGTAATTAGCCCCCCCCATATATTAATCTGACTCGCTCGAATAATATTACTTTAATTTTTTACCCTTTCTTCATAGCGATTAAATCGCCACTTAAATATTCAGATTAACGTATATTTTATTTCAGTGACGTCCTGGAGCATGTAAAATATCAATATCTAACGCGCGTGAGTATTTCCAAGCCAATTTTTTTCTTTTTTAAATTAAAAAAAATCAAAAAACCCTTCCCCACCGCTAAAAGTGAAAACATTATAGGACCTTTTTTTCTCGCTATGGTCTAATCTACCAATTCTAATAGGTTCCCGTGACGCTCGAGTAAATCCACATTTAGCATCATGGGCTCCCCTACTATAAGCTATTGCATAGCTTCTATCGCGGGTTTTGAGCGCGGGGACCGAATCGAGAAATTCCGTAACGAAAAAAACCTCACGCTCCCCACTCCGACGGGCTCGGAGGTGTGGCTTGAAGGCATGCTATGCAATAGCTTTACCGCGGCAGTCCCCGAATGCCACACGTCTTTTTTTATACCATTATTGTAAAACATCATCACACTGCCCGTAATTTTTTGTGATAGCCGTTGTTTATCATATGAATATTTTTACAATAATAATTCCTACAGATAGTAAGTTAAACTTAGTTAAAATTCAAGTAATTTATCTGTTATAAAGCTGGAGAGTTTGTTTGTTTGAACGCGCTAATCTCTGAAAGTACAGGTTCTCTTTGTAAAATTCTTACACTGTTAGATAGATCATTTATCGAGAGAAGGCTCTATCATCACGCTACGACCAATAGGAGCGGAGCAATGCGAGTAAAACCGCGGGATAGCTAGTAAAATTCTATACTTACCTACTCTTTTAAAGTGGTAATTGTGTGTTTCTTTAAAAAAATCTTTACTATAAAATGCATTTCCATTTCCAAGAGGTAACAATATAAAGTATACAATATTATATAATTATAGTCACTAAACTAACAGGTCCATATTACAGAATCCCGCTAAGCCGAAGTACGAGCCGGATCTCTGGGAACGACGTTTACTGAGAATGTAACAATTAACAAGTAGCTCAACTGGACTTTTAACTGACCGTTAAATGTAATGTTGATGTTTTTAAAAGCTTTTAAGAGATATTTGAAAATTCATATTATGTAGTCTTCAGGATAAGTAATATTTGTTATCTTGTTAGGGAAGTTTTTAGGGAAGGAAGGTTGTTAAATATATAAGCAACGCTATTGTAGTGATATAAATATTAAGTAGTTTCAAAAATTCTTAGGACCGCTTTCGTGTCGATAATTAATGATTAAAGAAAGAAAAAAAATTATTAAGGTCCATATTTCTTACTAGAAACAGAGTCAAAATAATTTAAGTAAAAAAATATCTTCTTCTCTTTCTTAAATGGCAATTCCCGATTCTAGTGAGGAAAGTCTTAAAAATATATAACATAGAATTGTAATAAATGACGAAATAACTACTTACCTACTACTTTTTGCTACTTTCTTCTTGTAAAAAAACAGTTATCTTATTTTTCATTTTAACTAACGACAGGTAACTATAGTAATAACTAACAATAAAATACGAAATTCTTTTAATTTTCCACCGAATGAAATAAAAAATTTCACATTCACAGAGAGCGCAATCACTCAAACAAATTATATCACGTATTTTGCTAAATTATGCGTATTAGAGCTTATGGCAGTAATTTGAGAATTTATTACTGAAATGGTCGCTGGGAGAAATCCACTCATAAAAGTAAATTATTAAGACTTGCTTGAATTAACTTATAAAAATAATGATCGAATGGGATCCTCTGGGCGGATTTAAATAATATTGCAACTTAAAAATTGTATAATGTTTTATTTTTAACTAGCTTTCCGCCCGCGGCTTCGCCCGCGCAGTCAAAGAAAAACCCGCATAGTTCCCGTTCCCGTGGGATTTCCGTGATAAAACCTATCCTATGTCCCGGGGTAAAAAGTAGCCTATGTCCTTTCTCGGGTATCAAAATATCTCTATACGAAATTTCATGCAAATTGGTTCAGTAGTTAAGGCGTGATTGAGTAACAGACAGACAGACAGAGTTACTTTCGCATTTATAATATGTATTAGTTTGTCTATTAACTTTTGTATTCGTAAGGGGCAGATGCATTATGCACACATCTGTTTCACTGATCGATTTTCTTTAGAGACAAGTAGGTGATCAGCCTTCTGTGTCCTGCCAGACCGAGACATTTTAAGCTATTGCATAGCTTCTATCGCGGGCCTTGAGCGCGGGGACCGTATCCAGAAATTTAGTAACGAAAAACCTCACGCTCCCCACTCCGACGGGCGCGGAGGTGTGGCTTGAAGGCATAGCATGCAATAGCTTTACCGCAGCAGTCCCCGAGTGCCACACGTCTTTTTTTTTTCCTTTGTCTCCACCGGGAATCGAACCCAGGACCCCTCGGTTCTACGCTCACGCTTCAACCACTGTACCAAGGAGGCGGTCAATATTCGGTCAATATCGCTTCTCGGCCTTTTGGCTAAGATCAAAGTGTATTCTTAGTTGTAGATAATTGGGCAAAAATACCGAGTTGACAAAAAATGTAAGGTCACTACTAGTTTTTTTTTAGGCTCATTATCATTGTAATAAATGTTTCATTCATAATAATACATTAACATCAAACACTACATATTAAAAAAAATAACAAATTTATCCGCGCGTTTATCTGTCTGAACTCAAAACTACTGCGCCGTTTTTCATTCGGTTTTCACTAATGGAGGTATGGTTCTCAGGAAAGGTAGATATATACCTACTTTTTTGCTACTTGTTTCAAAACGCGAGAGAAAAGCTAGTAAATGATAAAATAATAATGGAAATAATATTTCTAGGAACTGGGATACATCTATAACTTATTTTTCTAACTCATCAGATTTTTAGAGTGGGCGTTTTCAATATCCTCTGTTTCCCTTCCGATACAAGTAAATGTTGTTAATCATATCAATAGATGGCGTGCGGTGTGTCCCTTCAGACACATAAAACTGAAAGAATAGAATAAATTCGATTGCTCTGGCGGGTCACGAGTGGCTGAGTTGGTCAGGCATCCGCCCCGGAATGGCGCGAAAGGATGCGGGTTCGAGTCCCGCCTCGTGATCGAATTTTTTCTATTCTTTATAAATTTAAATTTATATTTATAAAGCATTTGAATGCCATAAAACCAAAAATATATATTCAAGTAAATGTCGAGATGAAATTCTTGGAAAATAAAATGGCTCCTTAATGATTTCGATTTGAACAAATACCTGTTTAATATTAGTATGTTTTTACGGTCGTAATATTACCTGAATAAATCTTTATTTTTTAGTGTTTCGTACCCAAAAGGAAAGGAAAGTTCATAATGATGATATTATTACTTAATCCATACTAATATTATAAATGCGAAAGTAACTCTGTCTGTCTGTCTGTTACTCAATCACGCCTTAACTACTGAACCAATTATTTGCATGAAATTTGGTATAGAGATATTTTGATACCCGAGAAAGGACATAGGATAGGTTTTATCCCGGAAATTCCACGGGAACGGGAACTATGCGGGTTTTTCTTTGACTGAATGACTGCGCGGGCGATGCCGCGGGTGAAAAGCTAGTATTATATAAATATAAATATTGCAACATTGGAATTATATTTTATGTGTGAACAGTGAAACCATACGAATGGTATTTAATCATTTCATGTCAATATATTTTTAATAACTCAATATATTATTGAAGTTAAAACTCAAACATCGTAATTACGACAAAAACGCCTATAAATGGTAAATAATATTATCATAATATTTGCACGAGGCTTTTGATGGAAATGCATATTTAATTGAGTAAAAGCCCACAACTCGTAGTAACCAAAAATTACATAACAATGAAACTCATAATATAATGTTGCTATCTTTTAAACGACCGAGACAGTTTTTATGAAACACTCTTACATAGTTTGTGGGTTGAAACAATGCAAACACTATTAAATAATAGAGATAATACATATTATATTATATTGTATTAAAAAAATCCGAAAGGATATCCACGACAACTTAAAAATAATTTATTGAAATAAGTAAATAAATATCTTAAGTCAAAACAACACACAACAGATTATCATATAAAATAGTGCTTTAAATAACACACAGAACCTCTTTTAGAAGAAGTCGGTTAAAAGGAGCGAAACAGTAGCTAAATTCAGTTCGCATTTATAATGTTCCCGTAGCCATTTGTCGGTTCCTTCCCGTTTGTCCGATGCCGACGCACGCCGCGGTAACAAATGAGCGAGATTCGTTCTCAGGCTGTTATGGTTCGCATACAAAGTGCTAAAAATATGCTACCCGCAGCGAATCAAATGTTTATGTAGCGTGAAATCACGGGGCGGCACGACACGGGTGCGACGCGATATCGTGGCGTGTAAAGGGAGGTATGGATTTTGTTGAAGGGACGCTTAATAGTGCGTAGTTCTTGTATTGATAGCGAGTAGTTCTTGTATTGATAGTGAATAAATCCTATTCATTTTCGTATGTGTAAGAATGCTCATAGTTTCATAATCCATCCGTATAATATAAGAATTCATTCGCATTATTCATGATTTTCTCACATCGTTATCAAGAATGTAGATTAGATTTGATTTTATAACACCGGCGATGTGGTAGATCTCTTCAAAATCAGCCTATCCAGTTGAAGATTGTTGGAAAAAAGAAGCAGAATTAATCATCTGGGTATTACATATCCACTTAAAAATAAGCTGTTAATCTACAAAATCTGCAATTTTGTTTAATACATGAAATCCCATTGGTTCAGATAGGCTAGACAACAAGCATAAACGTGATTGTCATGATTCAATCGGCCTAATCGAATGGCAGGCTCGTGTACTCATGTTCTGATGTGATGAAGCATTGACTTGAGATTGCGTAACATTTTTTTTTTTTTTTTTTTTTTTATTGGTAAAACATTTAGCTTTGGTATGGAACATGTATGGTGGGGTTAATAATATTTGTCCTAGTGTAAAAAGTATGGAACCTTATTGCATAGATACTAGAAAAGTTTTAGGTGGACTTAGATGTATGTAATAAACAAAAATACGTGTGGCACTCGACGACTGCCGCGGTAAAGCTATTGCATAGCATCGCGTCGCTATGCCGGTAGGAGTGAGGGGTGTTAGGTTTTTTCGTTACGAAATTTTTACATTCGGTCGCCGCGCTCAAAGTCTGAGATAAAATCTATGCTTAATAATAAATGCATACCTACATGATGTTGTGAATAGACATTGTTGTGACCTATTGACAACGGACCACTTTGGTCACGAGACCTGGTGTTCAAAAAAAGAACTAGTTTTAGTGTGCACTTAAGTACACAAGTATATTACCGAATCTATTAAAAAACAATTTTTTTTTAAATTAATAAAAATTCTTTAAAATTTCGTACTAAAAATAAAAGTAGAGTTTATTGTGCGGTGGACGGTTGTGGTAGTAAATCTCATACGAATTTAGAAGTAAGTTTTCATGCTATACCTAAACCTGGTAGCAGTTTTGTTTATGTTGAAAATTATTTCGGAAAAAAAGAAAAAGTAGATCGATGTAAAGCCTGGCAGCGTGCTTTAAAATTGAAAAATATAAATCCGCATATGAGAGTGTGTTCATTACATTTTCAAAGGAATGATTTTATTGTACCAAGTAAGTTGACAATGTTTAACCTCAAATATAAATGTAAATATAAATCTAAAACTAATTGAAAAATTTGTTTTTCAGGTGTTATTACTAAAAAGATGACTTTAAAAAAAACATGTGTTCCATCGTGTAATCTACCAAGCTCTGCTAGAGAATCAAATAAAGCTAAAAAAAATATAGAGGCACGACATCAGCGTCTAGTAAATCGGAGTTTAAAGAAGGATACTGTGAAAAAACATAATGATATTAATGAGGATTCATTAATCCATTCATGATCCAACAAATTGAAAAAAATCATTTATAGAAAACATAAATAATTAAAATTGATGACACTAATTCAATGTAAACTTATGGTTAATTCTTTTGTTGCACACAATACGTAGCCATGTTTTTTAAGCCCCGCCCACTGGTCCGTTGTCAATTATTATAGTTGATCACTATGTTTCCCTTTTTATATTGTTCGAATAATAATAACGAGCTACTGTTAAGGTGCATCCTAATAGCTGTACTCGAATAACTTTGAAAAAAAACACGAAAGCGCTTTCTTAAAATTATCCATATCCTTCTAATTTATACCTCACGATAAATCGTATCGTGTCCGTCCTGTAGCCACGCAACTTCGCGTCGCTCGCGCTATAAACCCGCGTATAAATATGTAATGGCCCAGAAGCATTGTTCATTACCCACCTTGTGTTTTATGTCGGTGCCGAATAATGAAAACCCGACTTAATGCCTCATTGAACACTTGCTAATTTACTATGAATACTAGAAAATTTACTCGTTTTATAAACTTATTTTAGTAGTAGATTGTACTAAATTTAATGGTCAAAATTCATGCGGTGGACATACCTTATACCTAATAAATTCAAATTATCTAAGTTCTAAATTAAATTTGTATCTATCATCGTGTGAAGGGAATACATACAAGATGACCCACAGGTTATTATTATATAATTATAGATTAATTATAAATTAATCATGGCTAATTATAGATATCGATTACCCAATTCTCTCTGGATTAGTGTGATTATAGGTGTTCCAATGACTTCCTATCAAATTACATGTTCCAATATACATAATTAGAATATTTATGTAACATTTTACTTACTAAACAGGAACATACATAAAAGGAATATCCCAATAAAACATTTTTATGTCAAATGTTCCAAGACTCTTGTACTCTAAAAAATTATGAGATCTAATGTAGAGCCAAGCCTCTTACTCTACACGTCTTAACTCTACAAGTAAGTAAAGGCCTAAGGCTCTAAGTTAAGGCCTTAGTTAAAAAGCGTGTCTTAGGCGTTTTGCGACATTTAATCGCCTTAGGAAACTATAAAAAAACAAAATGTCAATCAATAATATGAATTTTTTTCTCAATATACAGCAATAAAATATAACCAATTTTAAAAATAATCACATTCCGCAATTAAATTCGCATTTTTTAAAGGTAAACGACCGTTTAATCTGTAAACAGTACCGTAAAACCAAGTCTGTCACTTACAGAAACAATAAAACGGGAACAAGACAATTTGTGAGTTAACTAGCAGAGACGGCTTGTAAGTAGATGCATCAGATTTACCTGTGTTTACAAGCCGATTGAGTTGGGGATGTACTATGTTATATCGATAATTACGTATCGATACTAATACTTAACGATATAGAATTTTGGCCATGGTTGCCAATCTTTAAAATTATTTTTTGGGCTCGAGCGCGATAATTTTTTATAGCTAGATGGAATGTATATGAAAATGTTATGGTTATGGTTTTGTCGTAAAAAAAAACTTGGAAGCAATGAACATTTTTAAAGTCGAAACACCGATTTAGAGTACAATGTTATCTCGTGTATATCCATCGTGATCTCGAGAGCAAAAGTTAAACAAACGCTTCTAAATAAGACATCTCATGTTGAGCTGTACTTTATTGGCTCTATTATTGTTCATTATATTATTCATAATATGTGATTATAGATAGAATATAGTACATGCTAACAAATAGGTATATAATTGAAAATAAATCTTAAAAACCTGAAGTTGGCTGTAGTTATCAAGGGCGGAGATCAAATTAGTTAGATTACATTCGTTGTTATAATATTGTGCTACTTTTGAATATAAGCTATGTAATATAAAATCATTTAATAGATTAATGTAAAGCATTATGAAGAACACTTGTAACGTTATATTGCTTTACCAAAGTTATTATTAGAATGGAAAATTAATGAAAAACCGATAGTAACATCCTAAAAGGGAACAAAAAGTGTTTGTTTGCTGTGATCTTAAATTACATTTATCGCGAACTTTCTCTATTTGCATTCTTAATAGCACGTTCAGCATTTCCACAGACTCCAGCTATTTATACAATTTATTATTATATACAGTGTGGAAATTTTCGATGGGCCCTGGAGGGATAGTACTTAAAATACCTACTGAAGATAGCGAATTTTGATGAAAGAAAACATTCCTTTATTTTTAAAATAAATAGAACTGCATTCAAAGATTTTCGAAAATTTACTTGCATCGACCGGGAATCGAAATAACTAAAAATGAAAAAATTTAAATTTGTTATTTTATTATTAAAATCGACTTAGACAATGTTAAGGATATTTAATTGTTAATTTCTTGTAAAAATATTTACGTTTAGAAATAGAAATATCATGTAATTTCCTTGTAATTTACTTAAAGTATTTTAAGTACTTTCCCTCCAGGGCCCATCGAAAATTTCCACACTATTTATCTTAATATAATTATATAAATCTCGTGTCTCAATGTTTGTCCTCAATGGACTCCTAAACCACTTAACCGATTATAATAAAATTCGCACACCATGTGCAGTTCGATCCAACTCAAACTCAAACTCAAACTCAAACATTCATTTATTCAATTAGACTACTATTTAGTAGCACTTTCGAATCGTCATTACACAGTATTTTTAACATTTTGGCTCCGGATCCACCGAAGTTGGTAAACTTGGTTCAACTTGTGCTTCGGTATTCTTCTCTACCCTATGCGCCTTGCGGTAGCCAGTTCTTGGTTTCCTTTCCGAAGGGATAGAAGTATCACTCGAACTTCCATCGTCTAACCGTGAGCGTTTTCGGCACCGCCAAAAACGTGTCTCCTTGTTCGGAGTGCACAGAGCCTCCCGGCGGACCAGGGGACTCATAGTAGCCCGAGAATTCATGCTTGCCACAGAGTTGGAAGAGTCCGACTCTGCGGCCGCTTCTGTTACATTAGTAACTGTAGTAGGTGTAGGAGTAGCGCCTATCGCGCGTTCCAACACAGAACTACATCTTCTATCTGCCGATTCTCTCAGCATTCCTCCTTCTAATTCTGATCCTCCTTCTAATTTTTGGGGTTGGGGTTTCATAGTGTACTAGGTAAAAGTCCCACGAGCATGGAGGATATATGCGGTCCACCCGGGAGGTGCCCCCTGTTCCCGAGTAACCCTATTACACCCCGGAGGGCGGGCGGTATGCCACCCAGGGAGGCAGGAATTCGGCGCCGTGCTTAGGCCCCGTGGGGCGCCCCAACGCCGAATTGGAGGGGTTTTTTCTGAGTTCACCTTCCTCTTGGGCCAGCCGATTAAGGCAAGCCCCCTGGTCTCTAACGTGCCGCTAGACATGACAACGTCACACGTTAGAGGTAACAGTTTGCCCGGCGGAGGGCAAAAGCCCCAATGCCCAGCAAGAGACATCTTCCCACTAGGCCCGCCGCGCCGCGGTTCACCAACCGCCATCCATCGCTGTATTTCAGCCGCTGGTCTCTAAGGACCCTCTTCAATGATGCCCATAGGCATTCCGTCAACCCGTGATCTTGTTCGGGCGCATTCATAAAGACAAGCGGAAACAGTGGTTCACCACCACCTGCCTGCTGGCTGAGCCTACTCCAAGGCCGCATCCCGTATAGTTTTATGAAAAACGAATCGGGAGCGGCACGTGTGTATTCCATATTAGCTTCCCCAAGATGCTGGCTTGCAACCCAGGTACTGAGCCCCCCCGCCGCGACAAGGCTTGGAAAAGTGGAGGGGATTCATATTATGTAAATCATCAGGGGAGTTACATATTATGTAAATTTATTGACATTATTTTAAAAGAGCAACTATGGAGTTTCTTGCCGATTCTTCTCCATAGATACTGCTTTCCGAATCTCCGTTCGTGAATAGCCTGTGTCCTAAAGTATATACTTTTTAATTTGTAATTTTCAATATTTACTAACGACTGACATTGTTTAAGCCAATGTTCTGTTACACAAAATATTTAAATATTGTTATCATTCAGAAACAATTCTATTTCTAACAATTTGCTAGCCAAGCCTTGAATATTTTGATGCACAATGGAAAAAGACTGCTTAGCTGTTGTCTTATATACTAGTTTAAATCTAGCTTAGGGCTAGATTGTCTGTCTACACTTAATCTAGGTTGATGTATATAATTACTACTACATAAAATTATAGTAGATTGATGGTCTGATACCGAACATGTACCAGACTGGTTAATATTATATGCTATTAACATAGCAAGTTCACGCTTATATCTAGATGGCAGATACACTGTATTCTTTGTCAAAGTAAAAGGTTTAATACATAAGTTAATGTCAAAGTAAATAAATGCATCACGATGATGATTTGTTAGGTTATACAATTTTAAATTCATATTATGAATTAATCTATTTTGTTCTTGTGTTAAACCAGGTAGGTATGGCAAGGTACACAACATAAATTTACATTTAGTCTTACTACTAATATCTAACATTTTTTTAAATCCTACATCAATATCCTTATTATTTATCTGTCTATGTCCTATATAACTGTCCCCATATAATATAATTACAATATTATTCTTATTAAAGCTGAAATGATCCAGTGATTTGATTATATATTTAAATGAACTGTTAGGCGTACAAACATTAGTAACTTTAAGCCATAAGTTGTTGAGCATAGCGCCAAATCCCTGACCAATATTATCTGACAACACAAAATTATCTGACAACACAACTTGAGAGATAGGATAGTTTAAACATGTAGGTACCACGGGCGAAGCCGGACGAAGCGGACCGCTAGTATTGTATAAATAGCTGGAGTATAAATTGTTTAATATGATTTGGATTGTATTAATAGGATAAACATGTATTTATTTGTATTTATGTTGTACACATAACTACTAAATAAGTCTTAATAGATTTTTATATTAATAGATTATAGGCTTATGTTTCATAAAAAAATAGTTAAGTTACCTACTTAATAGCACAATAAATATCATACAATATTAAATTTAACATACAGGAAAAAGTGCCTAGTACCTTAATAATTATTATTATTATATTTGATAAGGAGACCAGTTCACATTTTTAGTATATTTATTAAAATACGACGGAGCATAAAGGTGTGAGAATTTAAAGGAAAGTTTAAATTAACGCAACCGGGTAATTAGCCTTCTGTGTATATTAGAGCTAAACTAAATTTTCTCGTAAAGCGAATCCTGCAACCACGACCTCATATACAATAAATAAACAAGAAACTCATAAATTACCTTCCGCTTAACTTTTGAAGATAAAAGAAAATATTGTTAAAAATTATTAGTCCCTTTACTCACAAGTCCTAATTTAGATCTGAGTTAAAGCGGGCTTCGGGGGCCTTTTTAATGCTACGGGTCGTAATTATAACTTCTAAAAATAACTCCAAATATCGGGTACTTTGTGGATGTTTTGGCTTAGTCTTTTCTATTTCTTTTGACATTTTGTTAAGTACTTACGCTTGTCTTACGACATACTCGGTAAGATGTTGTACTCAGTAGAGATAAAATAAATACCTATTAGGTTACTCATAATGGATATTATAGTTAAAAGAAAAACATCACAATAATCTTTAAATGAAAGTTCAATAAAACGTATTTGTAATTTTAATGCGCTAACGGTAATTATTTAACCATACAGTAGCTCGTCTTTTATGGATAAATGTGGGATGATAAGGTGAGATGTATCATTAATTGATGTTTCTGAACGTGTGTTATGTTTTTAATCAGATTTAATCTTGCGAGATGGAACAAAAGAAGTCGAGATATAATTAGATATGAAATCATAAGAACAATATTAATATTTTAGGTACTGTTCTTTGGGGCTATTCAATAATACGACTTTTGAGCACTAATATATATTTTTTAATTGTCCACCAATACAATAGCTAGCGAGCGATTTACTGTACATGATGACATGCATACGTATCTTATGTTACATAATAATTGCATACTTGTCATAATATTATGATATTTGAAAAATGTTAGAAAATTTCAATCAAACAGAATAGAGGACGAAAGAAACCGAAACACAGCGTCCTAAATAACGCAAAAGAAAATATTCCAACCCTCTCACTCAGGCAGCCGGTTAAAGCGATTTATTGTGGACTATTAGAACCTGCTTCAGTTATTATTACAAGAAAACTTACTTAGCTACTTTAATATTGAGGAAATGTTCGCGGGAATTTTTGCGAAGTAACCCCTAAAGTTTGTTCTCTTGTTCCTTTATAAGTCCTTAATTACACCCCTCTTTGTGGATTCATCGAATTTTCGATTTTCTTTATTAAATCGTGAATTACTTGTGTAACTAATTTATGGTGAGGAAGTAATTTAAAATATTATTTATAATGAACATCGTGAAAGCGAATTTTCAATTCGTTGATGGGAATGAAATTGGCTGTAATATTTGATGCTAGTTCAGTCGAGTTGTTTGAAGGAATTGACGGGTTTATTGTGGTTAAATCAAGGAAAAATTACTTGGTTAATAATGTAGATATTATTTGTAATATGTCACTTTACTATTAATACATCGATGAATATTTTCAAAAAATACTTACATAAAATCGATATGATATTATGATCTTAATATCGTTCGTTCTTCAATGTCATTATTAAAGCTTATAGCGCTAAGATTCCATACAAGTAGGCAGTTTTTAGCAAAACATAAATAAAGAAAATGGAATAATTCGAAAATCTAGAACGTTTTATTTATTTATTTCTAGTTATTATTCCCAAGTCTTCACTTATATAAGAGAAAACTTCCCAATCAGTCTTATAAAAACTGTTCTTTTAACAATAAAATCGCCAACACAAGTCGACGACGATCCTACAAATAGAAATTTTATCTTAAAAATATTTATCTAGCTATCAGACACAGGCAATACGATCCATTGTTTTGTAGAAAAATTTCTCGTTACTTGTGCTTTAGTTTGCGAACTGTTTCCAATATAATATTTTGTTCGACAAATGGGCCAAGTTGGTATTGTTACGGACTCTTAAATTCTCAGTGGTTTATTGCTGTATCTGTATTGTGCCGCATTGGTTGCCATGGTGACGCAAAGTTTCTCTTGGCAACGTGTTTCAAGGTCCGCTTTGTCTTTATTCGATTATCTGTCAAACTTTTTGTTTATGTCTTGAGTCAATACAACTGTGAGCTCTGAGAAGGAATCTTTATAATCGTGAAACATAGGCTCAAATAATTTAGTAGCATCATTACATTTCGTATGATAAACTAAATTATTTTTAAGTCTTTTATATTTTAGATGCGCAACTACAGTTATCTCTAACATTTCAAGTCAAAGAACATGCAGGATTTATATTACGAATGACCGATTTATCCTCTCACTCATAACATTAGCTTTCATCCTAATCCGATATGAAGCAGTCTATGAAATTATTTCGAAATGGTTGATATTCGGTGCTGCGTTACAGATGATGCCACAAATCAAACGGTATCAGATACGCAATTTTCGGGCGGTCAGAACATGCAGTGCATGTCAGCGGACACGGTGATAATTCACTGTTGCTACTGATGTTGAATAACTTGCATTTACGGGTTAGGCTGGTTGTACTTGAGCGGTTGATTAATTTTTTAACACGCTTTAATAAAAGCTTCACATCTAAGTTTGTTCAATTTTAAACGGACAGTTTAAAAACTGTACACTTATTATGGATCGCTGATAATACAATGATTTCAAGGGTATTTTTTAGTTTTTATAAATTATAATATTTATTATTTAACCGTAATTCGTCTTTCATCTTGCATCTGCATAATTATTTGAATAATCAACAACATTTTTTATGTACAATTGTTTGTTTATGTTCCCCAAATTATATTTAATTCGCAATTGCCCAACCTGATTTGCGTGAAAAAATTAAAAATTCTATTTATTTGAATCTAGAAACTTTAACAAGAGGTATGATAATAACACAATGTATAAAATATCTAGTCTACAAAACCAACTTGTAATTCCTACATAACAGTCAATTAAAAATTGTTCTTGAGTTTCAGATTACGAACATTTCAACTACACGCTAGCTTGTTAACGCCTCGTCGCTCGCGGCCCTAACGCGTCTAACCTATGATTGATTTATGAGAAATATTGTTCAATACGCTTATGTTGAACTGTCGATGTCTGTGCATTTACGAGCTGTCTTTTGTGACTTTTAGTTAATGTTGTGTTTACTAAAAGTACCTATAAATCAGAAATAATATCTTAGGAGTCGTTGTGAGTTATAAGATCAATTTAATGTTGTATAGAAAAATTTGGAGGAGCATTTTAGGCTATGTAACAGGTCTTTACATGCAATACGTATTAATTGAGTCGAAGCCTCCTTGACTTTGTGTTTTTTTTTTAATGTTGAAAACTTTCACAGAGAAGTGAAATGACAGTACAAAAATCTCCATGTTCAGTCGCATCTATACAACACCAAAAATTTTAATTAAAGTTACAATAACATGACATGTTTTCGCAAATTGGATTAATTAAAACTACGGAATTCGGTAAAAAATTGGACACTGTTTTATTCAAACGAAATTATGTTACATTTTCAATCTACACAGGATTAAATACCACAACAGTTACCTCACCTTTTATATCGTTAATTATTATCAAAAATGTTCCACTGGATTCTGCGTAATTCATTTTACGTAACTCTCGAGTAAAATAAACCCACGCAGCTGGTTATATTTATAAAAGAAGTCAATTAAATGTATTAAATGAGAAAACTTCGCAAATATAATAAAAGACGAAGAAAGATAGAAAAATTAATTAATAAGATATAAATAAAACTTAATTTCATAACTCAGTAGTGCATGAGATTTAAATTCTCTATAATGTTTTAATTCAGTTAAAACCGGTCCTGCAATTTTGAGATATTATACAGGGAACTTACGGACAGACATACCAAGAAATAAAATTAAAAATTTAAATTTTATTTTAAATCTAAATAAAATGCTGTTGATTTAACAAACGAATAGGTACATCATTTTTAATTTTTTCAATAATCCTAACTCTCTCTTCTTCACGCCTCAACCACTGAACCGATTTGGATGAAAATTTAGTACAAAATATATATAGATTGAGACCCGAGAAAAGACACAGAATAGTTTTTATTCCGGAAATCTTAAAGGAACGAGAACTATGTGGGTTCTCCTTTACTATACGGGCGATGCTGCGGGTGAAAAACAAGTGTAATAATATTATCCAAAACATTATTATAAATAAATATAAAAGAGCGTGTACCGAGCACACATGTCAGAAGTGAAACTTCTTTGTAAGATTCAAAGATACCAAAATCACCGCCTTACTCCATGACGTGATGGTATAGCCATAAAATTTCACTTCAAAAATAAAAAAAAATATCATAACTTTTTTTATATCTCCCATCATATCCAAACAATAGACCGTCCCTTTAAAATTTAATAAGCGAAGTTATTAATGAATCTATAACTCAATAGATAAACTTTAGATACAAAATAATCCGTTACAATGTATGAGATAATAAAACAGCCGCCGGCGAAGCCTCCAACTCCAACTATGTGCTAACTGTACGATGATTAAGTGCAGGTTAGGCTCTGTACACGATATAAATTTATAAAGAATAGAAAAAATTCGATCACGAGGCGGGACTCGAACCCGCATCCTTCGCGCCATTCCGGGGCGGATGCCTCACCAACTCAGCCACTCGTGACCCGCCCGAGTGATCGAATTTATTCTATTCTTTCAGTTTTATGTGTCTGAAGGGACACACCGCGCGCCATCTATTGAGATGATTAACAACCATTTCAACCAATATGAAGCACTTTTCAGTGAATACAATATTGTAACGATGGAACACGACCTTTTTTGTTGAATTTATATTTTTGGTTTTATGGCATTCAAATGCTTTATAAATATAAATTTATAAAGAATAGAAAAAAAAAAAAAAAATTCGATCACGAGGCGGGACTCGAACCCGCATCCTTCGCGCCATTCCGGGGCGGATGCCTCACCAACTCAGCCACTCGTGACCCGCCCGAGTGATCGAATTTATTCTATTCTTTCAGTTTTATGTGTCTGAAGGGACACACCGCGCGCCATCTATTGAGATGATTAACAACCATTTCAACCAATATGAAGCACTTTTCAGTGAATACAATATTGTAACGATGGAACACGACCTTTTTTGTTGAATTTATATTTTTGGTTTTATGGCATTCAAATGCTTTATAAATATAAATTTATAAAGAATAGAAAAAATTCGATCACGAGGCGGGACTCGAACCCGCATCCTTCGCGCCATTCCGGGGCGGATGCCTCACCAACTCAGCCACTCGTGACCCGCCCGAGTGATCGAATTTATTCTATTCTTTCAGTTTTATGTGTCTGAAGGGACACACCGCGCGCCATCTATTGAGATGATTAACAACCATTTCAACCAATATGAAGCACTTTTCAGTGAATACAATATTGTAACGATGGAACACGACCTTTTTTGTTGAATTTATATTTTTGGTTTTATGGCATTCAAATGCTTTATAAATATAAATTTATAAAGAATAGAAAAAATTCGATCACGAGGCGGGACTCGAACCCGCATCCTTCGCGCCATTCCGGGGCGGATGCCTCACCAACTCAGCCACTCGTGACCCGCCCGAGTGATCGAATTTATTCTATTCTTTCAGTTTTATGTGTCTGAAGGGACACACCGCGCGCCATCTATTGAGATGATTAACAACCATTTCAACCAATATGAAGCACTTTTCAGTGAATACAATATTGTAACGATGGAACACGACCTTTTTTGTTGAATTTATATTTTTGGTTTTATGGCATTCAAATGCTTTATAAATATAAATTTATAAAGAATAGAAAAAATTCGATCACGAGGCGGGACTCGAACCCGCATCCTTCGCGCCATTCCGGGGCGGATGCCTCACCAACTCAGCCACTCGTGACCCGCCCGAGTGATCGAATTTATTCTATTCTTTCAGTTTTATGTGTCTGAAGGGACACACCGCGCGCCATCTATTGAGATGATTAACAACCATTTCAACCAATATGAAGCACTTTTCAGTGAATACAATATTGTAACGATGGAACACGACCTTTTTTGTTGAATTTATATTTTTGGTTTTATGGCATTCAAATGCTTTATAAATATAAATTTATAAAGAATAGAAAAAATTCGATCACGAGGCGGGACTCGAACCCGCATCCTTCGCGCCATTCCGGGGCGGATGCCTCACCAACTCAGCCACTCGTGACCCGCCCGAGTGATCGAATTTATTCTATTCTTTCAGTTTTATGTGTCTGAAGGGACACACCGCGCGCCATCTATTGAGATGATTAACAACCATTTCAACCAATATAATTTTTTCTATTCTTTATAAATTTATATTTATAAAGCATTTGAATGCCATAAAACCAAAAATATAAATTCAACAAAAAAGGTCGTGTTCCATCGTTACAATATTGTATTCACTGAAAAGTGCTTCATATTGGTTGAAATGGTTGTTAATCATCTCAATAGATGGCGCGCGGTGTGTCCCTTCAGACACATAAAACTGAAAGAATAGAATAAATTCGATCACTCGGGCGGGTCACGAGTGGCTGAGTTGGTGAGGCATCCGCCCCGGAATGGCGCGAAGGATGCGGGTTCGAGTCCCGCCTCGTGATCGAATTTTTTCTATTCTTTATAAATTTATATTTATAAAGCATTTGAATGCCATAAAACCAAAAATATAAATTCAACAAAAAAGGTCGTGTTCCATCGTTACAATATTGTATTCACTGAAAAGTGCTTCATATTGGTTGAAATGGTTGTTAATCATCTCAATAGATGGCGCGCGGTGTGTCCCTTCAGACACATAAAACTGAAAGAATAGAATAAATTCGATCACTCGGGCGGGTCACGAGTGGCTGAGTTGGTGAGGCATCCGCCCCGGAATGGCGCGAAGGATGCGGGTTCGAGTCCCGCCTCGTGATCGAATTTTTTCTATTCTTTATAAATTTATATTTATAAAGCATTTGAATGCCATAAAACCAAAAATATAAATTCAACAAAAAAGGTCGTGTTCCATCGTTACAATATTGTATTCACTGAAAAGTGCTTCATATTGGTTGAAATGGTTGTTAATCATCTCAATAGATGGCGCGCGGTGTGTCCCTTCAGACACATAAAACTGAAAGAATAGAATAAATTCGATCACTCGGGCGGGTCACGAGTGGCTGAGTTGGTGAGGCATCCGCCCCGGAATGGCGCGAAGGATGCGGGTTCGAGTCCCGCCTCGTGATCGAATTTTTTCTATTCTTTATAAATTTATATTTATAAAGCATTTGAATGCCATAAAACCAAAAATATAAATTCAACAAAAAAGGTCGTGTTCCATCGTTACAATATTGTATTCACTGAAAAGTGCTTCATATTGGTTGAAATGGTTGTTAATCATCTCAATAGATGGCGCGCGGTGTGTCCCTTCAGACACATAAAACTGAAAGAATAGAATAAATTCGATCACTCGGGCGGGTCACGAGTGGCTGAGTTGGTGAGGCATCCGCCCCGGAATGGCGCGAAGGATGCGGGTTCGAGTCCCGCCTCGTGATCGAATTTTTTCTATTCTTTATAAATTTATATTTATAAAGCATTTGAATGCCATAAAACCAAAAATATAAATTCTGTACACGATGTTTTAATATAATATTAGTCTTAGAGTATATTGATTATAGAAGAATCTAGGTATAAAAAGGGATTAGGAAATATTTAAAAGTATGTTGCAGTATGTTATGGCCCGCGTTATTAAAGTTTTGTTAAAGTCTTGGAAATAATTTATTAAGTTTGGAGTGGTTCAAATGCGCATATATACGTAGTTTACTATTTCTATGAATTAAATGTTTGAAATGGTCAAAAATACTCCATTTTATTATCTAGCTTTCGGATTTTTGTGTCCGGAAATAGTTATATTTCCGGACACAAAAATCATAGGTACCATATCGCTCAAAGAAAGACCAACACTTTGATATTTTATAATATTACTAGCGGTCCGCGCCGGCTTCGCCCGTGGTACATATTTATCTTTTCTTTCCATAAGAACCATCCTCGTACTTTTAAGAATATTATAAAAAAGGAATTATCGAAATCGGTCCACCCGTTCACGCGTGATGCCGTGACCAAGAAAAACGGGTTTCATTTTTATATACATACTAGCGGTCCGCCCCGGCTTCGCCCGTGGTACATGTTTACGTTTTCTCTACATAAGAACCATCCTCGTACTTCAAGGAATATAATAAAAAAAGAATTATCGAAATCGGTTCAGCCGTTCTCGAGTTATGCGCTTACCAACACATTTGCGATTCATTTTTATATATAAGAGATATATAGATTATGTATGATATTAAATGATAAGGAAGTAAGGACTATAAGAAGATAAAACGTGAATGAAAAAAAAATGGCATGTATTGACAAACTTCGTTGTTTCAGGAAAATGGTAAAAAATACGATTGAATTCAATGCAAATGCAAATATTATAAAAATAACGTATGCCTGGGATGGATATGGGAAATGTCATATTTGTCGAAAGGTCAAACGTATTGATATGTTATTCATCTAAAAATAGGAGAGGTGAGTAGCTGAGCATGAATGAAATATATTTCCGTACTATTTGAGATTAGCGACTGGCTTTTCACGGTACAAAATAGAATAGAAACCGCAATTGGAAATATAATTTATTTTAAAATATATGAATGAATATAGAGAGTAGAGACACAGGAAATAGTACATAATATTACTAGGAAAAATATTTTTTTTTATTAACTCAAGTGAAGAACGATCCTTATCTTGGATCTTTAGGAGTTAGTCCGATCACTTGAAGATATTTTTTGACTTTCACATTGTAAGAAAAAAAAACAGCAAAAAACATTATATAAATATACATTCTATTATAAAAATTTCTTTATTAATTATAATAATTAATGTTTCATTTCAGTGTCACAAACAGAATATTACGAGCATAATGAAAGTCACTCGATTGTAAAATCGTTCACAAAATACAAACCAATCGTGTGCACTAGGTCTTACACATAAACGCTAAACCGCGGTCCCGATACGAAGTTTCCAATGAAAATTATAATCCCAAATTGGCGTATAAAATATGACGTCATACTTGTATCCTTGACACAATACATCATGCTGACAACCACGGTTTGCTCGGAGTTGCCGAAGTTCGGGTATTATGAAAATTAGGCACCTCCAAGATGATTAGGTTCAGCTAAGTTTGTTGCCTAACTGTTCACAACGACGTCCAAATTAACATATTTCGTGTATAGTGTATTTTGAATACGTGTTTATGCTAATCGGCTTTATAATTCAGGTTTTATTGAGCCCTTTTTATGACGGATTTGAGGCCGGGATGGATATGTGAAATGTCAATGTTATGAGGAAAGGTCAAGCGTATTTAAATTTATTGATCTAAAAATAGAAGAGATGGGTCTGATTTTCTTGAAAACGTGGACTTTAATTTCCTTTTGGATTATTGCAATTTCTAAATAATAGTGTATGAAATGGCAATGCAAGGAAAGTAGTTGCCTTAATGTTGGATAAAAAAGTTTTTATGAAATGGTTGATCAGATTTATTTTAAAGAACGAACGTTTTTTTTTATAATTGTTTATTTGTATTTAACCTATAACTATCCTTGTTAGAGATAAATAAGTTAGTTCGTTTTTTTTTTATGTCAGAGCAAGCAAAGGAGCAGATGGGCCACCTGATGTTAAGTGGTCACCACCGCCCATAAACACTTGTAACACTAGAAGTGTTACAGGTGCTTTGCCGGCCTTTTATGGACAAATAAGCTCTTTTCTTGAAGGCCCCAATGTCGTAGTTGTTCGGGAACACCGCAGGTGGCAAATCGTTCCACAGTTTCACCGTACGCGGAAGGAAGTTGCGGGTGAAGCGGAAAGTGGTGGAGCGCCAACCATCCAGATGGTGCGGATGGAACTGGTTTTTACGGCGTGTAGTCCGGTGGTGGAACTGTGCGGCTGGCAAAAGGTGGAACAATTCCTCAGAGCACTCCCCATAGTAGATTCTGTACAGTATACAGAGAGACGCAACGTCTCTTCGCACTGACAGTGGATCGAGCCTATCGGAAAGCCTACGGTCATCGACAATTCGAGCTGCTCGACGTTGGATGCGGTCAAGAGGAAGGAGTTGATACTGTGGGGCTCCGGCCCAGAGATGAGAACAGTACTCCATATGCGGTCGCACCTGAGCCTTGTACAGCTGAAGTCGGTGGGCCGGCTTGAAGTACTGTCTCGATCTACTGAGCACACCAAGTTTTTTCGAGGCTAATTTAGCCTTCGCTTCCAAATGACTGCGGAATTGAACGTCACTCGAGATTTCAACTCCGAGGATTCCGATTTTCGGCGATATACTAAGGGGAGTACTCTTAAACCGAGGTTCTACGACAAATGGGGTCTTTTTAGCGGTGAACGCGCAAACCTGTGTCTTTAGGGGATTGAACTCGACAAGATTAATGAATGAAATGTTTTGAATGAAACATACAGATTTCTCTAAGATAGAATATAAGAAAATACAAACAAAAAACCTGTAGTTCTCTGATTATTTACATTTTTCAGTTACACGAAAAATATACCAATTTATTCTAAGATTTGCATCATAAATAAGTGAGCAGAATTCCACTAGAGCCGTAACAAATCACGACACAAAGCGTAACCGAAAGCAGGTTTTTTGAACAAAAGGGAATATAGTAAAATGCACAACTCACGAGGAACGTAACGAGGCGAATTTTAGCGTGTTTGAATTAGAACGAAAAACAGGTAGGTAGCGAATAAAATACAAGCTCTGTGACCCCGCGGCCTATTTCCGTGGGACTCCCAATTTGTTTGGCACGAACATAGTATAAAGAGAGAAGTATGTTATCTTCGAACAAAGGTACATCGCGCTGTTTCTATATACGCGGAGCGCTTGACCACGCCCCCCGTTCACGTACGTACGCACGCACACAACGCCGCTCGGTTCCTTCTCATGGACCGTTCTCGTGAAGGCCACGCTATTGCTATGAGCGGTCGGTGATTGTTTATAAAATTATTTAAAATATCAATGTGACAAGTGACAAACCTGCGCCTCGCGAGTTCAGGTACCGTGCGCTCCTAAACGCCGGGAGTTGGCCTACTTCTTTCTTTTTACTATGGCACAAAGATGCTTCGTTATTTCTCGCTGTGGTGATGAATGTGACAACGATAGATGTCATTACGCATTGAGCAAACCGCAGCCTTTGACGAGGTAAATGAGATTTTGGTTGCACAATGTGGTGTAATGCTTTGGTTTATTGTTTTATATTATTTTGTATTGTGATATTATTGAGCTTGGTTTTTAATAGTTTTTGATGACAGCGAATACAATTCTGCCTTTTTGTGCATCTCGGGTGAGTTAAATAGCTTTTGACATAAAGTATCTGGAAAATTAAAGATTTTTTATCAGAGGGATAGGACTAAACAGTCCTATTCCTGTTATTTGTTAAAGTTACGTTAACATAAATGCTCTAATCATCATAATATATATTAAGTCCATTGTCTATTACATCATGGACACAATACACTGCACAATTAAAACGAACAGTTCGGCCCGGGCTGGACTCTTACTAATTTCGCGGCAGTGTTAACCCGCCTAATATAATTAGCTTTGTACACTCCTGAGTTTTCTACAAAAATACATGCTTTCGTACGTGGGCGGTTTATATTATGCATATTGTATACCGGATTGGGTACATGGTTGCGTTAAATGTTTGTTTTTATTATTAGGTCTGTCTGTGATGGATTTAAAATGTATGTTTATGTTATATAATATGTATGATATATTGAACTTGTTCATTCAGAACCTACTTGTGGTATAAACTAATATATTATGTCGTGTACAGTATTTTTCTTGATTGTACACATGAAAGAGTATAAGAAAAAACAGAGGTGGTTAAAATTAGATCATGAACATATATGTTTTAAACATGAATGATTAGATAATAATATATAATATAAACTTTCTAAAACTGAACTGAAAGTTTTATAGTAAAATATGACGATTTAAGGCTTTAAAAAAATTAGCACTCATATAAATTCCAATAATAATTTTGGTGGCACTGATGAAAGCGAAAATGTGTTTTAAATAATTTTTTCAAATTTTAATTTCATTGCAAAAATTAAACATCATAATAACTGATATTGTGTACCAGGCCGACGGGACACTATCTACAATTAAAAACGAAATTTCATAAACTTTTGTTTATATGAATGTTAATTTAAAATATTCAATTTGACAAACGACACGAAATAACTGTGTCAATCAGACCGGAACGGACAAAGGAAAATGCATTTTTAATAGCTTTCCAAATTGAGTTAAAAATGGCGGACAAACGTGAATGTACGTATGGGGTTCCGTAATTAATTCTACTAGCTTGTCTAGACTTTGGCTCGGAAATAGATACTTGCCTATTTATTTGGTGATGTTACTATTCATATTTGTACCGGATGTCTTATCTATGCTATTATAGATGTTAGTTTGTTTGTGAGTGACACATGGTCAAAATAATAATACATAAAAATAAACATGAAAGAAATAGATTGATTTAGGTACACTATAAGCTAACAACAAAAAAGCTACTGAAAATTTTTAACAAGAACAATTGAAATTACAAATTTCTTCAATAAAATATAATTAAGTGCAAAGAGATAAGGTAAAATTTATTTTTAATTTATTATCTGAGTAATTCCTTGATTCCTAGAAGTAAAGTGATAAACGAAATTACAGCTAATTGTAATTAAAAGCTTGTTTTCTCTCATCATTTATAAAGATAAAATATACCAATAACAACACAATATAGCTTCAAATATATCTAATATTTGTGTAGTAAATTACAAAAATATTCGAAAAATGTATATCACTATAAAAATATGAAGTATAGCTGGAAGAAATATTGACTTTCCATGCATACGGAACCCAAAAAATCGTCAATAAGCAGGCGGGTATTACGTGGCATTCCGGGTATTAATTCGGCAACTGTTCATAAAACGGAACGTATAGTAAATGCTCGATTGATGGTAATCGCTAATTGGTATCGCGTTCTCGTTAAATATATTTTGCTTTAAAATCGCGTTGTAAGGGCACGCGTACAGGGAAGATTGTGGATATAAATAAATAAGTCAATGAATATATTTATTTATGTTAATATAAATATAGATAGATTATAGCACAAGATTTTAAAAATATTTTACTACGGCCGCTTTTAATAATCTTTTCTTGAATTTTAAGTAAAGCATCGTTTAGTCATTCAAATTATTATTAAATTAGAAAAAACATAAATATAGCATGATACAATATTTTTACCATCATTAAGCAACTTTACTATTCATATTTTTAATATTTAATAGTATTCTCAAGAGCATTTTACTGAGAGGTGATCCTTACAACAGTAATCGAGTGATTGAACCCGCGTCGGATAGATTTGACGATCGCACAAAATCGTCTCATTTCGAATGATTGGCTCGTTCCGAATTATAATTCAGTTCTGATACTTATAGACTGCAATGTATGCGAAGTTATTTTGTTGATTAGTAAGGAAATAACTTGTATAAGACAATTTTTTCGTCTTCAATTTTGTTCAATTGAACTTTTAGTAGCACTTCGGCTTATATTATAAGCAATTAGGTACGGATCTTGAAAATAGTTTCTAAAGGCCAGGCCCAAGTAAAGGTATTTACGATAATAATTTCAAGTAAACTATGAAATAAAAAATTGGCATAAATTCGAATTGTTGATATTACTGTATTAGCTGTGATGCGCAGTTTTACTCTCGCATAAATGAATAAGTTTCAGATTGTTTTTAGAAGAAAACAGCAATTATATTTCCTCGAATAGTAAATATTGTATGTTCTTTAGATACCCTTCTGGGTATATAAGATATTCTATATCATAATAATATAAATGGTTTGGTATTTGTATCCGTTGTTTAGTTCTAGTCTGTGAGCAAAGTTCAAGCTTTATTTGGTTTAGGTCTAAATACTACTGTGAATGTCTGCAAATATTTACTTACATATTTAGGTTAACTAAACTAGCCTGAATACAGGTTCACGTTATTTTTGGATATTTCATCAATTTTTTATAACACTATCCTTACAATGTAAATTAAACTTTGGTACCAATCCCTACTAATATTATAAATGCGAAAGTAACTCTGTCTGTCTGTTACGCTTTCCCGCTTAAACCTCTCAACCGGCACAAACAATCTTTAAACCCTGAGAAAGAACATAGGCTACCTTTTATCAAAACACCACGCGGGCGAAGCTGCGGGTGGAAGCTAGTTTATAACAAATATTATTAGTATATTGTATTCTGTGTACATAATACAACGAAAATAGGCCGTGTTAACATAACATAATATATTTACTGATATAATGTAAATAAATAGGCTAAAATATATAACTCATTTATATGATTCTCATTTATATCATTTGAATTTAAAATAAATTTAACCCATTTCACCCTACACACTACAGTTACAGCGAATTAATATTGTAGTACTAAATTCAATTCTAAATGAAATTAGCTCGAACCGGTACTATACCATCAAACTCCTTTCATACAAGCTGCTTTTAATCTTTTCAGTTTAAATTCGGTTTAGATTGCGGTCAACTAAAATTGAGTTTGCTTAACGTTTCCCAGCTATGTTGAAAGAAATAAAAGAAGGTTGTAATGAAAGAATATTAAATTAATACACGGAATTTTTGCGGAGCGACTTCTGTGTGCATTTTCGTCATAATTTAAATGCAAGCAGTTTTTAGTTCTACGGGAGTAATTATTTTATTCTAATTTTGCGTTCTTTATTATGTTTCCGTGTGCTACGTGGGTCCAGTTGTTAATGTGTCGAATGGTTTGAAGATTTCAGCTTAGAACAAAAAAGATAAATTGAGTCATTGTAGTTGATACAGATTCGATTAAAGATTTATTTGATTATAATTATTTACTTACATTACCTTCTGTACACTACTTCTACTACTAGTTGACTACTAACTGTTTAGTTTAGGAATAAAATTGCAATTAATTTGTTTATAATTTTTTTTAGTTTATTTTGTTTACTATGCGAGTTACGGCCCTGCCTTCATACGAAACTGCTGAATACGCCGTTCGCACGGGAATAGAATGTGGGTCCGATTTCCCTGAGTTAGCATCCAAGCTTACGTCTTTATAATTATTAAAATGTATAAATTCATTCTTTAACTCCGGTCTGCATCGTGCAGACATGGGTGTAAAAGTCTCAATTTAGTCATTAAATGTAGTTTCTAAGTATATCTGAGTTTCTTTTGGGGCCTCCGGCTGCGGGAAATGTAATTTGCGCTTTGGAAAAAAAACAATTTTTATGTTATGCATTACTTTCTACAACAATATGATTTTCCATATTTTATTTATCAAGCTAAATGTAGTCGTGCGAGATGTTTAGAAGAAAATTTGAATTCATTTTTTAAAATAAAAGTTTAGGAGCAGAATTATGTAAATGCTACATTTGTAAAGTATACGTAGACAGATCGACAGATACTTGTTTTATATCTCGAAATCTAAAAAAAAACTAACATTTTATTTTCACATTACGTTCTCGTTTTAAAGAAACTCTGATAACGTAGAAATCGCTTGGGATTTATTCGTCTTATTTCTTTATACTTTTTATTACGTTTCTCTTAAATCGAAATCCCGTTTTCTTATTTAACTTCTATACCAGTTTGAATGTCAGAATAATGTCTGTAAAATTGTAGAGGAGATTAGAATGAGTCAGGTTTTATATTGGATGTTTTTCAATGTTTTCAGAATACCTATATGTACAGTTATATGTGGGTTTATAGTATGTGAGTTTGTTAAATCAATAGATTGCTATTTTATGTACTAAATATATTATATTGAGAATAAATACATAATATCACTCTCTGATGTACCTATATACTTAGAGAAGTATAAGCGTGCCTTATCTATCTGTTTGATGTTTTCCAGCGTAAATCATTAAAATATAACCTGTATTGTGCGCTTTCATGGGTTTTAATAATATCATAATCATTGGCTTAATTAAGGGTCTTTAAAATATTACCTATATAAAAGTGCTATTTCATATATTATTATGTAATTAAAGATAACATCAGTTCTTCTGATAGTTATCGTAATATGGACTTAGTTATTTACACAAATAACATGGATGCAAAAAATAATTATCTGTTGTTGTGTTTATTAATCTGGAAAGCACTAGCTTACAAATAATAAAAGAATCATCAAAACCAGTTCAGTCGAAAGTTCTGAGGTAACAAACACAAATATACAGTAGATTTGAGAACCTCCTTTTCGCAGTCGGTTTATAAACATCAATACAAAATAAGGTTAGATTAGTCTCTAGATTAGATGAGCAAAAGTTTCCAGAATTACTCACACATTCTGGGAATAACTTTTCAGCTTTACATATAAAACGTTTTATCAAAATTAATGACATAATAAATACATCCAATTTATTGTTAAACGAATTTCAGTGAATTGATTTCAACTTCAAATTGATCATCCCAATTACAATGTTTGCGAACTTTATTATTAACTGACGTATAATGGAATCTTTATTATCAAAAGTTCATATTATTTTATATTTTTCACCATGATACTTTATTACAGGGTTAAGACAAAGCATCCATATTAATATTATGTCTTAATTTTACGTCTAAAGCACAGCACTAATCAGGATGAAATTTGTAGAAAACTGCTTGTAGTAAACCACGAGAACATTGTTAAAATACTGGTTGGCTTTTGGTTAAAAACATACTTTATAATAAATATTATGTTTATTACTTCCAACTAATCCGTTGGGTTTGAAATAAACAAGTACCTACTGGTAGACTTTCATCGAAAATCATAATTTATAATATTAGAGAATCCAGTTTAAATTGTATTAAGACTATTTTTATGATTACATAATATCTCTTCTACATTTCACGAACTACGAACGCTACGAACGCGTGCTACGCGTAGAGACTACGGCGTAGCAAGATGCATTATTATTATTTGAATCTATATTCAGTAAATATTTATAAAATAATAAAACAACATTTAATTATTTATATTACCAAAAGAAAAAAATATATTTTTGCATATTAATTTCTTTCTTCTCATTTTAATTTTCATACAAGGTTTACGGATTTAACAAAAGATTCTCTTTCAAATACAGCCAACCTAAAACCCTTTATATCAATACAAGTAAACGTCCATTGTAAAGAAATATGGTAGATAGCTGGTCAGTAGCTCGTTATCCCTAGCTTCGCTATCAAAACTAGGGCTGCCAAACTCGATATATTAGTAATATCATAATTAATATATTTATTTTATAGTGGATGTGGATATTTTTAATGTGAGTAATGTTAGAATCTGTTAACATTTCTTACATATATAATTTTACCATGAAAAAACGCGCAAAAACATTAGTAGTTTGATGAAATTTTAATTTTGCTGTGAAAATTATCCCTCCTTGCATGCTTAATAATTCTCTATACGTTTTAATAATTGCTTAAACTCAAATATTTTAAAGGAAATCAAAACATCACCCCCTTAGTTATGTGTTAAATTTAAACTGTAAATTCGAGAAAACAGTAAACATAACTACAATACAAATTAACGCTGATTAAAAACTCAACAGCGGTAACCCTAATCATACGTGGCTCAAACAATAACCGCCCGGGCTCGACTCATCGCACAATTTTTTGCTGGCATTGAATAAGCGCCTTTATTCACCATGAATACCGTTCGTTACAAAGATGAGATGAATGCTCTTTGAAAAGTTAACGTATGATGTTAGCGATTAGCTGTTGCTTTTCTTGTTTAGATAAATACGTAACTTTTGTGGAATAACATTTTTTTTATAAAACTGACTTTTTATACGCGCTATTGGTCAAAGCGTGATGATATTATAATATAGCCTATAGCCTTCCTCGATAAATGGACTATCTAAGACTGAAATAATTTTTCAAATGGGACCCGTGGTTCCTGATATTAGCGCGTTCAAGCTGATACGTAAATGAAAGGCGGGCTTCAACGACAGACTGATTTATTTTAAAGAAACAGATTTACCCTCAACCATAATAATTAATTTGTTACTTATTCTAAAATACCGTTATTACACAAGCAAGCAAACTCTTCAGTTTTATTAGATTTGTGTGGATTAATCATTTCAATAAGATAATATATAAAACCTCTTAACTTATTGGGCAGCCTCATGACTTAGTAAAATATCTTTAAGATCTATAAAAATATATAAGTAATTATTTAATTAAATTATTTTTAAGTGATGCTGTGAAAAATGTGCTGTGCTCTTTCAAGATTAAATCCACTTTCCAATATAGAAACATGTAGGTATGTGAGTATAGAGGGACTTAAAGCATATTATTAACTGAAATTAAACGTATTGAAGACGCTTTTAACGCGAATTATAATCAAGATTTCGAATCTCGTGAGCAGATTTCAATTTGTTACCTCTATACATTGTAGCCTTTAATTTAGTCTAAAGTAATTAAAGCCAAGTTCAATATCCAAAATAATATGAAAAGCCTGATCAGGAGTTAATTTCCAAATGGGTAGGCACAGCATATTGTTCCCAAATATTCCATTGAAATAGACAAGCAATAATATTGAGAGCATTTGATCATTTTCTGAGATAGTGGGGAGCGAAATGATATATCTATTTCGTTAATTAAAATCGAAATTGCATGGCAAATAGTTCAAGTTAAACAATTTTTTTGACCAACAAATGAAGGAATAAACCAGACGCGATAATTTATTTAAAGCGTATTTTTTTTTCTTTTACTAAGAGTAGAAAACCTAACAAATAATATACTTGCGTAGTTTTAAAAGTTTAAGCATACATAGAAACAGACAGACAGCAACAACGACTTTCTTTTATACTATGTAGTAATTTTTTAATATTGTTCTCTTTAACACAAAAATAGACTTTTTATATAAAACAAAATATTACAGTCGTAATCTAGCTACATATATTTACATACCATACCATTGTATCTCTCCTAGACTTATCTAATAATTTATAAAATTAATAAAATATCCATCAATTAAATTAAAACTCTCGAGTACTGCAATTACATGAATAGTACTAGACAAGTGTTAATATCAGCTATTTGAAAAGTACTTGAGCTCAACACAGCATTACAAAAACACCTAATGCCATCGTTTATCAGAGGGTATACACTATACAGGGACCGTTTGCAGACAGTTATATGGTATTGTTTAAACTTATGTTCCTTTGGAAGCTATAATAGCATAAGTGAATCGTTCATTCATATTTATTTATGTACAGATAAATGATGATATTTACCGCATTTTAAGATTTTTAAGTCGAGTGATTGATTAGTGTCTGTTTCTCAGGCTAATCTTTGAAAGTGCTGTACGATTTTAAAATGGCTTACAATTATTTAAAATAACTAACACCATAAAGTGTAAGGACGCTATTTTAAATTTATAAATAGGTATATAATATAAGGTTGCCGTCGAATTTTTATTTATTTATTGAGATTACAACGCGTCCAGAATGCCTGCGCACGATATTGCTGGAACGTTCCACCTAGGAGCCACATCAGTCCCTATCTTAAAGACGCCAGTATCTATACATATAATAAAATCGTAGGAAAGTCAAAACTGTACATTGAATATTTTTTTAAAAGAATACATAATCCATGATCTATAATCGATATAGAAGCCAAAAATATAGTTTTTAGAATTTTTGTCTGTTTGTCTGTTTGTCTGTTTGTCTGTATGTTTGACCGGGCTAATCTCGAAAAGTACTGCATAGATTTACTTCAAATTTTGCATGAATATTCCTAAGAGGTCGGGTGAGGATAGTTTAAACATATTATCATGATATCACCTTCGGGGGAGGAGCTGTGAGCCTTTATTTTTCTTACATATTCCGTGTACTACGACAGCGTACAATCTAAAGACTCATGTTTAAATGTTGGTTTCGAGTAAGCCATGCTATTATCTAGCTTTACAAAATAAAAACTATGTCATTTACGTAATTTGGGCAGAGAAACAGTTAAATGAATCTTAGCAGTATAAAGACAAATATGAAACAGCGCCATCTATGAAGTTTTAGAAAAATCAAACACACGTTAACTATTGGAAATTAATAATCAAATGACGCATATATAAATGTTGTTTGACAATATCTAGATTGACACTATAAAAATTATGCCATTTAAGTAACTTGGGAAGAGAAACATAGTTTAAAGAATGTAAGTTGTATAATGTTAATTTTGTAACAGCGCCATCTATGAGATTTCGTAAAAATCAAATCAATTTAGATGTTAACACTACTGAATACACAGTTGGAAATTAATAATTTAAATATAATTATGTTATTTATTTAACTCTTTAGCCCATATCTTCCCTTCCCTATAAGGTATATTTCGTGTAAATAATAAATATACTACATTTTTTTAAAGTGAGGGTAGATGTTTATTATTTTAAGTAAAACTAGACACCATTATCTACAGTTAATCTAATATTGATTGCGTTCATTAGTTACAATTTTAAAAATCTTCGTATTTTATAAATTTACTAGCTTACCGCCCGCGGGTTCGTCCGCTTTGTCTAAAACCTAATAAATTATATACTAAAACCTTCCTCTTAAATCAGTCTATCTATTAAAAAAACCGCATCAAAATCCGTTGCGAAGTTTTAAAGATTTAAGCATACAAAGGGACATAGGGACAGAGAAAGCGACTTTTTTTATACTATGTAGTGATATTTATAAAGCAATTGAATGCCATAAAACCAAAAATATCAAATGCAATCTTCGTGTTTTGTGAATTTTCACCATCATGCGTTCCCACAAAAAGTAAGTTGTTACTTATAGGTATTTATTTTTTATAATGATAGCAATTCATGTTTTTTGTTGGTAGGTATTATATTACACTTTTAGAATGAAATAATAAAATGATGAATTCTTTTATTATTTTGAGGTGCATTGGGAACAGTAGTTTTTGATAAAATTTTATTTGTAAGTAGCTTTTTTTATAGATTTACAGTTAACTTTTGATTTTGTTATTTACAGATTCAATGCTCATAAAATTATATCGCCTTTGGAAGACGATTTCTGCTGATATTTTTACAACACCACTTGAAAATTGATGATTTGATGGTAAAGATAGTAGCAGCGAGGATTAAGTGGAAATTAGTAATCATCCGCTTCGTCAATTTTTGACTGAAGTTAATGTCCAACGTCCAATGGTTCAATCATTGGAAGTATCTCGGGAAATTTTGGAGGATATTTTTCAGGAAGGAGAGGAGGGGCAGCCAACCACATATCAAACGACTACGTTTTAGTACCAAAAAAAATGTTATTCCAAATGAAACGTAAATTTTGCACTCACAACTGTACAAGTAATGTTTTTATTTTGACTTTGCGGTTATCTGATTATAATATTTATCGTTATGGCTATCGAGGTACCGACCGTACTGGGATCAGAGTACATGATACAGTTCATCATCCAGGATTGCTAAGAGCATTTTAACACTGAAAAAGATGTTTTCTTTGAATCGTAGTTGCTTCATTTATTTATTTTTAATCATTTTACATAATATGTTTTATATTTTATAAATATAATATCATTTTCATTATTTAAGTAGATAAAATAAATTATGTAACGGTTTTATAAGAAAACACAGTATATTTATTAGGCGACGGTGATTTCTTCCAGGCAAAAGATATTCATCAGCTCAATAAAATTGAATAGTATGTTGTTAGTTATTCTTTAGATTCACAATTGTAATGAGCATTTCCGCAAGCAAGTTGTATCGTAGTTTAGATATATCATAGTTTTGACATATTAAAGTTCCAACAAAACCCTCAAATTTTTGAGCAGGGTTGAGCAAGATAATTTGAAAAATGTGCCGTGTTAAGTATTATAGAAAAGGTTAGTTCGTTGGTAATTATTATTTCTTCTTCATTTACATGTTGTTAGTAAAAATAAACTTTGACTAACAGTCAAAGTATATTTTAACTAATACTACTTAATATCTATTATACCTACTTATGTTCAGTATTTATCTGTATTATTCATCATCATCAGCCCATATACGTTCCCACTGCTGGGACACGGGCCTCCTATGAGGGTACAGGCCATAATCCACCACGCTGGCCAAGTGCGTGTTGGCGGATGACACATGTCATCGAACTTTTTAATTCTTCGACATGTCGGTTTCCTCACGATGTTTTCCTTCACCGTTCGAGCAGTGGTGATGTTACAACATGCGCAGATAAATTGAAAAATCAATTTATTTCCTGCGCGCTCGCCTGGTCTCGAACCCCGGACTTATCGATTCGAAGTCCGAGGCCTCACCACTGAGCCACCACTGCTTATCTGTATTATTATTGCTTGGTAATTAATATATTTTCATGTCGTATACCTAATTATAAACATAAGTTTGATGTGTAATTAGCTGGATTTATTTTTACACACTCACAGACTTATATTTTATGTTAAAAGAGTGTTAATAGTGTAAATCATGATATTTTTTCACAATTAATAATAATCCTTTTTTCTAATGGTGTTGGCATTAAATTAAACCGCGCTGTCGTTTCGTTAAAAAAAAGTGATGTTATGAGGAGCATATTCGGTCCTCATATCATAAAAAATCTGTGCGAAAACAATAAACACGTGTGAGGCCCTCACGGCAGATCGGGGCGGTCTGACGCGAAGTGGGGACAGCGTTGTCACTGTATCGCTCTTGCCACGCTGTTCAACAGACTTATTCGATAGTTCAGTTTTGTGTTAAGACCGCTGTGACAACCAACCCGTGAGACAACCAAACCCGGTCTCCCCTACTATCCCGTGAGACCGAAACCTTCACTGAGAGGGTATGACGTCTCACAGCTGATCGCAAACGGCATATTGTACTATCCCGTGAGACCGAAACCCTCACTGAGAGGGAATTACGTCTCACTACTGATCACGACAGTCATATTTTATCTCGAGAATCTGAAACTTTACTCAATATGAAGACCGTTTGACAAATGATAGGGTGCATCATAATATTATTCGATCTCTTGAAGATGAACATGAGTATAAGCAATGACTAGAGTAGGGACGCGAATATTACAATTATATGAGACAAGAACGATTAATAAGTTTGTTTAATGAAAGATTAAGAATTGAAACTATTCGGTCTCTGGAAACGGACGAATAGCGAGAGGCCCGTCTTACTGCAGACAGATTTCGTCATAGTCTTAATGACTTGAGGTAAACAATCTACGAATTCGGTGGTGTGGTCTGACAAATATAAAAGTGGGTTTGCTTATAACCTCACAATTGATTACAGATCATCTTCTGTAAAGGCGTAGTATGTTCTTTTTGTAATGCTTTAAAGTGTAGTAAGGAGTCGGCTTTCATTTGAAGATACACCGGAACCTTTGAAATCACTACTTTTAGAGGAACATACTGTGCAATGTAAACTGTTATTAGACAATATTCGCTCTTATAGTAGCGCGTTTCAAATGATCCTTTGGTGCTCAATAATTATCAGAAGGTCCGTTCATGCTTACTTTTAAGATACAAGGTCAAGTTTACCATTTGATAGGGATCCCTTTTGCCTGTAGGCCAACCTAAGTTTGTTTAAATAGGGTAAAAGTGGGATAGATGCCCCACTTTTTAAAATAGCCTCATAATTTTAAAAACATGAATCTTATACGAACACTTTGTATGAATATAGCTAGGTTAATTATCTGTTTTGAATTACTATATATATTTTTTATCCTATCATTTATAGATAATGTGTAATAAACATTTTTGTAGAACACCTTTTTTGAGGATAGATGCCTGCAGAGTGGGATAGATGCCTTACATACTCTATAAACGCGAAATCTAATAAAATTTATATGATAAACCAGCAAATGTCATGTTAACATAGTTGTTCTGTTGTCCAAGAATATACTTGCGCTCGCACTCCTTCTTTTCTTTTGTATTTTCGTGGCGTGGTTCTCCTACAATCAGTATAAGGGCAGATCATTAATAAGTAAGTATACATAACAAAAAAAAGCAAATTAAACGAGTAAAATCGGTTAACATAGAGAAAACCTCTGGCGCAATCAGGTAAAAATATAAACGGTACCTGTGATTATCGATAATAACATATACATAATATGTATTGAGGGATAGATGCCCTTAGAGGCCCCTAAGGGCATCTATCCCTCGAAAAAAAAGGGGCAACTATACTTTTTGATAAGGATAGCTGCCCCAGTATTTTTTTTATTAAATAAAAACAAAAGAGTCACTATTTTCACTTAGATTTGTAATTAATGAACCAGTGTATAGACATAATAAGAAATATAGTGAAATTTATTAATGCTTATAAAGTTATGCAAAGGCAAATATCAACCTTTTTAAATTTTAACGTGTTCGTGAAGTTCGCCGCGGATATTACAACACGCACTAGCGAAACATGTCTTCACCAAACAACAGCTCATGCGTACCCGAGGTGCGGGGTGATAGGAGCTCCTATTTAAATCATTAATTCGTAGTCACGACTCTGGGAAGTGAGGTTTTTTGAAAATGAGGCATCTATCCCGGTGCGGCATCTATCCCACTTTTACCCTATATTTTGTATTCGACTACAACGAATAGTGGAATACAAGAAATCAATATTTCTCAAATTTAAAACTGAACTCATTTCACAATTTTAGAACAGGTTAATTCGTATGTATGCAGTTTTAAATCGACATTAGAAGCTTTTCCTCAAGATGGTGATATCGGCACTCAGGAACTCCCTGGACGTGTTATAACGCCCAGGCCACAGTATTACAAATTTTTCCTAAAATAGAGCAACGAATGTATTTTCGCATAGCAACGGAGGGGAACTCGCGGGGGGTCAAGTGACGCGTCACGCGGGCCACTTACCACAAACATGCTTAGTTTGTGGTACCGAGCGCGAAAGAAAGTCATCGTGTTTTTAGTAAAGTTACTATGTTAACTAACGTAATTTAATACTTAAGTACATATTCTATAATGGTGTGCTCAAACTGTTAATCTACATTTAATTTAGATTATTATATTTTGATACTAAGTAATGTAGAATTTAAATCACATTCATTCATGTTTTCTTCAGATTTTAAGATTTTCTTATCAGAGTGTTCAATTTTAATGTAAGTAGTTAAATTTTATAAGAGACAATAATTAAGAACATTCAAAAATAAAGTGTCACGTATTTTTTTTAAACGACGAATGACGAAAAACGACCTAATCGCGGACGAAGTCGCGGGCAACAGCTAGTTTTAAATATGGATGGACGTAGGCAATTACATTTTGCTACTTTATTATTTGGGTTGATGCACAAAAAAATACCATCATACCTATATGAAAAATTAGCTTGGTTAGGTCAACGAAGCGACCTAAAATACAAAACCAGATTTGCCAGCATAAAGCTTTCGGTTCCCATGCACCACACTGCATCATTTAGAGGCGGTTTCACATACAGCGCCACTAAGTGCTGGAACAACCTTCCACCACCCCTGTCTGAAGTAAAAACTATCACAAACTTTCGTTTTAAATATAAAAAACATTTATTAAATACGCTGTACCAGCCTTAGTGTCGTTGATGTTTCCCGCTGTATTTGTATATTTCTACGTATATATAATTTTTCGTCGGCGCCATCTTGGATTTTAGTTTTGACCTCATATTGGTAAATAGATACCCCAAAAACCATGAAAAAGACACCCATCACGAAAAGATATCAAATTTTCGTCAGCGCCATCTTGGATTTTAGTTTTGACCTCATATTGGTTAATAGCTACCCCCAAAACCATGAAAATGACATCCGTGACGACATGATGTCAAATTTTCGTCGGCGCCATTTTGGATTTTAGATTTGACCTCATATTGATTAATAGCTACTCCAACTCTTTGAAAATGACACCCATGACGAAAACATTTCAAATTTTCGTCGGCGCCATCTTGGATTTTAGTTTTGACCTCATATTGGATAATCGCTACCCCAAAAACCACCGACATTTGCAAATGTGCTTGCTACTGAAGGAAAGTTCAGATTTAAAGATGTGACGAATATAATTTATATCATTCCGACCGTTTCTCGGAATAACATACATTTACTAAGAAGGGTTTAATATATTGCCGGTAACATAATATTATGTATGATAATAATAATTAATAATTCATAAAAAAGTATTTTATACATTTCTTAAAAATGTTCGATATTGTATACAATAATATTCATTAATTGATTATTTTGCCTTTTTTATTTGTTTTACTTTTAATTATTATTACCAATATTTTCAGAAGAAAATAAATTAATGTACCTATCCAGAACGAGAGTTTCATTTTAAATTTTAAATGTTTAGATGAAATAGACCAAAAAACCAGTAGCGTTCTTTATGTTTACATATGATGTTGATGCCACAATAAAAATGTTCGATTCCATGATATTTTTATTTCTAAGAGCAAATATTTTTACGAGAAATAAACAATAAATTATCTTTTATATTGTTTCTATCGATTTGAAAAATAAAATTAGATTTTTCGTTTCCCAGTCGAAGCAAGTGAATTTTAGATACTCTTTGAATTTAGTTCTATTTTTTTTTAAATAAAGGAATGTTTCCTTTCAGAAAAATTTGATATCCCTAGTATTTCAAGTACTTTCCTTTCAGGGCACATCGAAAATTTTCACACTGTATGAATACAAACAAATATGTATATAAATATGCAAATATTGCTCGTTTAATGGTATATGTAGTGAATTTATTTATCAACAACATTCCCACGATAGCAAATAAAATCGAACTACTGATTTATTTATACTGTGTCGTAATCGCCCGCCTTCTTAGGTCACCGGAGTTCATGTCGCGCCGGCTCCTGCGCAACGCGGGCGCGAGCCGTCTCAGTGCCTAAAATGCCTAAATTGTCAGTACAAGGCGGCCTTAATATAATACTTGTTATTTTAGTTATTTATTATTCTTAATTTATTACACATTTATTTCTCATATTATATTATAAGCAGAGTAAGTGCTAATATTAATAAATATATATCACACGTATCACTATTCCATCGTTGTATATACATACATATATATATATATATATATATATATATATATATATATATATATATATATATATATATATATATTATTCAGATTTGTTATCTATTTATTTATTATAGTCTGTGTTTGTACTTTGCTACAATGCAAAGTACGTAGGTATAAGCTGTAACTCCAATCGTCGCAATCGATAGGGGCTCCTGAAAATCAGTGCTGTTAGTGTTCCTATGGGGCACTACAGCTTTTAACTGAGTAGTCCCTTTTGATAATGGACATTACCACACAGTTCTTTGTTGTTGTTTTTAGTTATATTTTTTAAGTTTAGTTATAAGGTTTTTTATATTATTTTATTTGTTTTGTTTTAAGTAAGTTTTATTAGTTTTTAAGTTCTATTGGTTTTTTTGTTTTCTTTTTTAATTATGTTTGTTTTTTGTATCTGTGTGGTGTGTTTTATTGTCAATAAATGTTTTTATTATTATTATTATTTTTATTAGATTGTTAACTTAGAGCTAAGGCTTAGAGTATTTAAAGTTGTATTGAGTTCCATTAGATTTGTATCTACCATATTATATATCTCTATCATGTAGGAAAAAAAACAAATTTAACTTTAATTTCGCTGCAAAAAGGTATGATTTTCCACCTATTAAATGAGGAATTAAACTGCAGATATATTAGTCCAATAATATTAGCATAATTTAGAGTGGAATTATCCGATATGAATAGTTTGAAATTTGCGGTCGTATCATCGCTGAATTGTCATTTTAACGCGGTTGTTGTGCTGAATAAAATTATTAGTTTTTAGATTTGCTATTTGCGAGTATATTTAGAGCAAACTATCTAATTCCTGCGGATTTTATTGTCATAAATAAAAATCTGCAACTAAAGAGATTATTACAAAATAAAGTAGTCACAGTACGAACGTACGTACGAAATAAGTTTCCCCTCTATCATTAACGCTGATGCTTGAACCGCTGGTAACGAATTGTAATGAATTTTAGATCGAGATAGTTATTTATTTCAATGAATAATTGTAATTAAGTCTCATCCACCAATATTTCCCCAAATCTAGCAAATTCCTTTGACACGAACGTCATTCGAATCAAAGAAAACCCTATCAACCATAGATATTAATCAAACCCCCAAATCCGAGCACTTTCTTGATAAGGGCGTGAATGACATGTATTAGAGTCAGCAAAAACGCACGTCTCAGCTATTTTTAACCAGTTTTATGTGCTATGGGAATTTCGACCGTATTGATATATCAGTAAGGGAATAAATGTGGTGCGTGTATCTCACCGATATCATAGGATCTATGGCGGTGAGTGATAGCCGGCATTTGAGTATAGTTGAGCAATATATTTAGGGTTTAAGACTGGATGGAATGGTCTAGAATGATTATTAAATGTTTGTGTTAGATTTTGTTTCAATAGAGATTTGTTGAATAAATAACTGACGAATTCTGATATTGAAAAACCAATAAAATAGATTAATTGTATCTATAAAGGTATTGTAATGATATTTTTAGATAGTTTTTATTGTTTATATTTACTAAGTTAATGTGCAGTCTATTGTCATAGTAGTCACTATAATATATTTCTTGACAAACATTGCATTCAAATCTCGTTTTTATTTTTTACTTCTATCCATCCATGCTCACAAACACGTTTGTAACACTTTTCATATAAATTTTTAATTTCAAACAGTGCACAATTAATTTTTTCCCAGTACATAACACTATTTGTGCAAAACCACAACAAATAAAGTTTGTTACGAGCACACATCATGGCGGGACCACTACAAAATTGTATTTACAGTAACAATTCAACAGGTAAATATTGTTTCTTTTCGTTTTTGTGAAGCAATTAACTGTTTCACAAATTAAGCTTGATTTTCCACAAAATAAATACAAATGGCATAAAACATTTTTAAGCTTCTCTTGGCAGTAAGTAATTTTGTTCATATAAAAATTATAAAATTTTTGTTTAATTTCTGAGAATTATTTCATATAGGATTTAAAATCTATTATTATACATGCAATTTTAGTGGTAATATAGATTAGGTTTGTATGTTTACTTTAAGTACATTTCTATGTGTGTTTAAATGCAGTGAATATAATATTAATTTTTAATACGTTTATTCTTACTTAGACTGGCGAGCTTTAACCAGAAATAAAGTTATATTCAAAAGGATTTCCTCAGAGTATAAAATAATATCTGGTATATATTACTTTTCCTTCAGAAAGATTTATAGCTTCCATACACGCTAATAACTATGAAAATGTAAGGAATATTAAATATATAGGAATCTATACTAATATTATAAAGCTCAAGAGATTGTTTGTTTGCTTGCACTAATCTCAGGAACCACGTAGGTATCCGATTTGAAAAATTATTTTACTGTTAGTTAGTGGACTATCCATTTATCGAGGAAGGCCATATTTAATATATAATATCGTCATGCTAAAACCAATAGGACCGGAGAAATGCGGGTAAAACCACGAGGCACAGCTAGTGTAATATATATATATATAAATGTCACATGTATCCGTTCCTAGGAATTCTAGAGTGGTCTAGACGTGGAATGTCTAGCAAATAAGTACTAAAAAGCAATGGTATCATTTATTGTGATCTACAAGTTAAATCACTCGATTCTCTGAGTCAGCAGTATAAATTATACGTTTGATAGCTTGATAGTGTGATAACTGAGAGATTTTGATAGAATAAAAGCAAATACTAGATGGATAAAATTTAAAATGATTCTTGTCTGACTTAAAATTTAGATTTTGCAGTACGAATAAAATGTGAAAGAATTTCGTTCATTGGGGAGCTATGGCAAATGTGATTTATTGTTTAAATATCTAAAGTAATGATCTAAGTAGTTGTAAAATATGAAATATGCATAGCATGTGGTTGTTTACGGTTACTTATTACGCACCCCACTTTCTTCTGGTTTAAACTTAAGCAAAAGCGATTAAATATAAGAACTGGTTATGAAAAGTAATGAAGTAGGTAATTTGAAGCAATGAGATAAGAAAAGTTTATTAATAAATGTAAAATTTATTGTTTCTCAAAACAAATTAAACTGGAGTCTCTTCCGGCACTTGATTGATAATATTTTACATTTGTGAATGAAATGACATTGAAATATTATGGCATTTGGTTTGATGAGGCCAATTTCGGTCGGATCGGTTTATTACCCGTTTCGTTTTTGAATTTTAAACACTTTCAGCCGTACAAATAAACGAGTTATAACATTTTATGAAATAAAGAATAAAGAATAAACTAAGAATAAGGAAAAATCATACAAATAAACACGTAATAAATGAAACCTAGTATAACTTCGTAATAAGTATTCATACTAATGCTATTTCGTCCTTATTCCGGCTACCACCCTAGTATAAGTCTGACATAACTGAGTAATAAGCTATCTTTTAATACATTGTGCTGTGTTTTACAAGTTTTAGAACCAATTTTCAATCTAAATTTGAGATAATAGCAATGAGAGTAATACGAGAAGTAGAAAAAGTTGAGCAAATTAATAATTTCATTACGTACCTATTGAAATGGAAAATTTTGTATGAAATGTCAAAATATACGAAATTATGAAAAATCCTTTTGATATTTATAATAATTTATTTATTTACGACATGCGCCAAACCATACATACATAAAACACTTTTCTAATTTCTAAACTTATCACAATAATATAAACTTTCGTTGAAAATATAAATCTTCTAAGCCTGGAGTTGTATGTTTTGAGTACCAGTTATTTGGCAACTCTCTATCTCAAGGTGGGTTTATCTTCTGTTCTCCGGATATTGGATAGCGTTCTCTTTCATTTGCTTGCATATTTAATGATATATTTAAATTATTTCAAATAAATATTTAAAAAATAAATAAACAGAACAATGTATGATGAAACTTCACAACAAATTCGACGAAGTCAAACGAGCGTCAAAATGACAGCACCAAGGCTTAACCGTAGACAATTTCAATGTTTTTCATAATTTTGTGAATGAATTGCTACGTTGCCGCTTCGCGCCTATTGCATAGCGTGAGCATAGTTACATCGACCTTATTCCAAATTTATTTGTAAGAAATTATGACATCCTTATTCTTTATTTATTCTTATCATATGTATTCATTGCATAAGGTTTGAATAAGCAAGTTTTTATTTGTACGGCTGAAACAGAATAAAAAATTGATTTTGTGTTGTTTCTTTATCTATCAAGTGAGATATTATTTTTAGTTGTTGTATTTATAGTAATAATTAGATAACCACTAGTTTGTGCACTTGGTTTTCCGCGCGTTATTTACAGGGATAAAATGGCTTAATAGTATGTCCCCTATTTCCGACTATACTCTATATCTGCACCTAGAGCTAGTTACCTACCAATTCTGTTTTAACCGCAATGGGTTCATGTAACAATCATCAACTGACTAATTAAATGATGGGAAAGTACCTATGGGTCCGAAGAAATTTTAGAGAATAATTTTATTGGTAAGTCAATATTCTGTGAGTGTCTGGTGACAATTCAACAATAAAAAAATATTGCAGAAATATTAGAATTTTAATAACCTTTTCTTTTTTTTGAATCTTTTCCATTCAATTCATATTATAATTTCAGGATCTACAGCTATAACATAAATGTCATATTCCTACAGCGCTGGCCAAATACGGGTTGGCAACCTTACTAATTAAGTCTGGAAAATTTAAATTATACAGTAAGAATTTACCTATTATAAAAGGGCATTCAAATTATACTATTTGTTACAAACCATTCCATTTAAGAAATTATCAACCCATAAATTCATATTTGATTTAACATGTCCACAAACTGCAATATCCAAGTTAAATAACATAAGTTACACACAGATCATATAAAAACAGAGGCAGTGGAGTATAAAATTCAAATAATGACCTATATCGGTACTGACATTTCCGCTGCCTCGGGACGCACCTCCATTATAACTTGAACTTATGCCTCTGTTTCTACACTACCCTGTCTCTGGAGCCAGCGATTTGACGAAGGTATTGTCACTAACCTATAGATTGGAGTTATTCGAACTGATGTTTAAAGTTTAATGAGGGGATTGTTTTGTTCCTGGTTTAGTTAGTCAATTAATGAGCAGGCATTAGGCTTTCCGGTTGAGCGTGTAATTAAGGTTATTTCTCGACGTATTTGTGATTGAATGTCAACAAATCCTGTATGATGTTTTATAGGCATCTTAAACGACCACTGAAAATCAGTGTTTTGCATTGAGTGGCAGGCCTCTTGTGGCATACATGTTATATTTAACCCTCAATTCACTACGTGAAATTTGCTAACATAAACAGCTTCCATGAGTCCACTGGACTCATATATTTTCTTAGCGTGGTTTTTTCAAATAAAACTCTTTTTTTATTAATTTTTTTTATTATTATTTTTAAATGTTTATTAAGGCACTACAAAAAAATAACAAAACTGGATAAACTTCTGAAATACTCTTAAAAATAAAAAAAACTTATTCTAACAGTCTTAAAAAACAGAGTTATTTTCAAAGCCCTACAATAATAACAAATATTTTTAACTAATAACTCTTTTTAATTTTATAAGACTTCTAAAGGAATACAAAACCGAAAATAAACAACAAAAATGTACGCTTCTACAAAAAAAAAAAACGTGCAATGGGGTATTACCACCGATTACAGGCAACGACGGCATACCTTTTTTGAGCAACTCAAACATACAGGCTTCAGACATCTAGTGCATAAATGTGCAGTCTTTGTTCTCTTTTTGTAATTACATAGATAACAATACTTTCTTTCTGTCCTAGGTAACTTGTCTTTGGTTTCAGAGTGGCTCGCATCTTCGTCAGTCTCATCATTCATAATTTGTGTGATCCATGATTCCAAAACAGAATCCGCCTGGTCTTCATTCATATTTACAACTTTATGTTGTTTTAGATCCATTTTACAAACCTACAACAACAACAAAAATTAAAATACATATTTTTATATCATTAATACGACAAATAAGCAACATTTAAGAATCGTAACAAATAAATAAAATATTACTTAATTCACTAGTATGAGTCCATGGGACTCACTCGACGTAATAACTTACCAATTACGCAGCGCAGGCGCACGTCCTCTCGCTACCGCGGTGCCCGCGTCACTGCAGGAAGGTACTGAGACGGTGGAGGAAATAAGTCACTAGGGGAAAAAATTATAATAGTTTGAAAGTTCGATGTGAGTCCAATGGACTCAGGTAGTGAATTGAGGGTTAAGTTACATCTAAGTTACAAGTCTTTGTATTTTTTTTTATGTATCCATAATAAACGTATTTCATGTTCATGTTCCATTTCGATTTAGATTTCGATTTCGATTTCGATTTCGATTTAGATTTCCATTTCCATTTCCATTTCCATTTCCATTTCCATTTCCATTTCCATTTCCATTTCCATTTCCATTTCCATTTCCATTGCCATTGCCATTTCCACTTCCACTCCCACTCCCACTCCCACTCCCACTTCCATTCCCATTCCCATTCCCACTCCCACTCCCACTCCCACTCCCATTTCCATTTTCATTTTCATTTATGTACCTATAGGCTATAAGTTTATTAGATTCCTGTATTCGTAGATTCTATCTGTTTTTAAAATAATAATATGTAATATATTGTGTGCTTAGGTATCAAAATTTTAATTATATCATCAAGAAGAGAAAAAGGGGTGTACATGAATAATTTACGAAAACAATATCATGCAAAAATCGCACTGCCGAATATTACAGTGAAATTAAAAGCCAGAACTGCTAATTTGGGTGCAAATCAGCAATAATTGGTAAAGTTTGTCTGGCGGTCCTCCAATACAGCTGCAATGAGAGCAAAGTATGGGAAAGAGGGCCGCGTGTGAGGCTGTGATAGCTTGTACTTAGTTTCTTTAATTGGAGCTGTTATGGCTTGTCAGTTTTAAGTGGTTTCAGTGTTATTAGTAATTGTGAAATGTGTTTTGATTTTTCCATTGATTGATGAATATTCCTCGTATGAGGACTAAATTGTCGTGAACTTTATATTATTGTAAATATGAAAGAAAGAGATTGTGTTATTTATACTTAAAGTTGTATTGTACAATCTTTTGCATGTTTATTTTTCATATCAGTTTCATATTGTAATATTTAATTATTTTCACCTATGTAGGACATAAACCTAATCATGGAAAATTAAACTATATAAACCGTGTAACTGTAACCAAAAAGAGAACATTAGAAGACGTATATTTACATTTAATGTACAAACATCTGTTAAAGAATACGGTCTATATTTTCTCGTTTAAATACGCACGTATTCATGCTAGAATAACTAGAAGTAAGTGAATATAAAGGCATGGAATATAAAGTACCCATAAATAGTAGTATTATGCCAGTATTATTATGCATTATTTTGTACCGTGTAGTTATGAAGTAAAATCCACCACAGAATATCTTCTAAATTGATAATTATTATTAATATCAATTGATTTTGTACATCTGTTCCATCCCTGACCAGTTATAAGGGATAGATTTTGATAGATGTACCCTTGCAAACAACATGGTCTTGGAAATATTTTACTTGCGAAATTTAAAACAAAATTAAATAATAAAAGCTAAGTGACTAAATGAAATTGTTTCAAATTCTATCCATCCCTTTACATATTTACAAAGGTCTTCTGAAAGTTGGCTAGAGCAATAACCTTGAAAAGTTGAAATTCAGCGTATGCACGCCGCACTGGTCTCGAAGCTACGCACAAAGCAAAGTTCACGTCAATCTGGGAATAGTTTAAAACAGATCTCGCACACAGCATCCAATATCTATTGAGCGAGCGATCCAATTGGATCTTTTCTCGCTAATCACATTTCGGCCCACAATTATCCGTACCCATAATGCCTCGTTATAATATTCCATTATATACGCATTCATAGGCCCCATTTCGGTCCCTTTGTCCCGTATGCTTTGTCCCTTAGATCCGCTCTCTCGGAAATACTTCAGGCGGTGAATGATATTTCAGAAATGGGTATTTTATATGGAACGTATTGTTCGAAGCCTCTCCTAATTAGGGTTCGCGTGTTTTTTGATGTTTTTGTGTTTTCGCTCGTGAAAATGTTCAATGTTTGTTTTAATTTCCCTTTGAACTGACTCTGGAAGTTTAAACGCTTGTTTGGTTTATTCCGTGTTGTAATTATCGGTTAATTGATGACCGGAGATTGTTTTGATTTCTTGAAGAAGGTAACGCTTTGTTGTAGTAGTGGTTGTAAATCGATAATTAGGTTTGGGGTCTTAAATTTGATTGGTTTATGTTGTTGTTATTTGGTATTTCCGTGTAAAATTAGCGATATTAGATTTTGCATTGTAAACGTCCTTTGTGATTTAAAAATTATGGATTTAAAGTGACTCATAGCTTTCTTTATCTGTACTAAATATCGAATTCATATTTTCTCAACAACACAACCTATTGCACACATCCTATGTCCTAAGAAAATACTGCAATTTCTGTTTTTTTTTTAAAGTTGTATGAAATTATTTCAGCATAAATTACATTACCTCCATCTTTTCATTGAATTTTACATAATTGATTAGTCAGAAAGGGTATATAAAAATGAAACCCGTTTTCCTTGGTCACGGCATCACGCGTGAACGGGTGGACCGATTTCGATAATTCTTTTTTATTATATTCCTTGAGTTGGTTCTTATGTAGAGAAAACGTAAATATGTACCACGGGCGAAGACGGGGCGGACTGCTAGTATTTTATAGATTTGCTGAAGCGTTTCTTAATGATCTTATAATGTACTAGAACTATGAGCAACTTATATGAAATGCTGGTTTTGACGTTAAAGTTTTGATCCAAAATTTATACGATATTACATACTCTAGCTCTAGTCAGTGAATTGAGGCTATTTCTGGGCTAAATTTTATCCAGATCTGATTAGTTGTTCTTGCTTATAATAACAACATGACAAATTAACTAATTTTCACGATTATAATTATTATAGTTAGTTTTGTAGTGAAAATAGGATTTATCATATTATGTAGAAATCGTATTTATTTGCATTTTACTTATTTTATTAAATAATGTTTTATCTTTTAACTATGTACCGCATTTAATTATTAATTGACACAAAGATATGTTAATACTGTAAACTATTTACTAACGAGCCCGGATGAAGCCGGGGCAATACATTAGTATTGAATAAAGGCACAAGCATATCATTGCTGAGAGTTGCGGCCGTATTACAGCATTCATTAATTAAACCATCGTTAAATGAAATTTGAGATGAGGAATACTGATTATGGTGAATCTAATTTATACGCAATTATATTGATACTAGCTGATGCCTGACTTTGTCCATGTTTTGAGATAAATTTCACTTATAAGTTATTTTAGGATACCAGGGTGGATAGTTTGTGGAAACTACTCTATTGTGTGGAAAAAATTCATAATAAAATATGTATAGCTGTTCAAACTAGTTATTACCTCAAATGAGTTGAGACAGATAGACAGACTGCTAGTTCTATTTTGTAAATAATACGTGCAGAAATGTTTTAGATTTAGTTATAATAATATTATATATCGAAAAGTGAAGGTTACGTAAATGATCGCATGGATCGATATTTTTTATAGGAAATTTGGTATTCAGCACTCGTACAAAACAAGTGAGACAGTTCTATACTTAATACATGTTCTATACATTTCCTTCCCATAAAAATAAATCATTCTCCTATTATAGCTTTTCAGAGTCACATGATTGAGGTTAAGGATAAATCTAATATGATTGAGTTATACAGCAATCCTACTTCCTACTAATATTATAAATGCGAAAGTTTGTGAGGATGTGTATGTGTGTGTTTGTTACTCTTTCACGCAAATACTACGGAACCGATTACAATGAAATTAAGCACACATATAGAGGGTAACTTGGATTAACACATAGGATAGGTTTTATCCTGGAAATCCCACGGGAACGGGAACTATGTGGGTTTTTCTTTGAAAACGCGGGCGAAGCCGCGGGCGGAAAGCTAGTGTTAATATAAAAAGAAAAGGATGCTTATACATATAAATCGAAATAAAGAAATAACAGGTAAAGCTAGTTTCCAGGAAACTCCCTTAACTTCAGCGCTTAGCGGAGTCAGTACATAATTTCGCGTACAAAGTAAAAAATAAGGAAAACGATTTTTGGTAGATAAGAGTGAAGAAAATTTTCATCCGACGCGTACCAAGTTATAGGGAAAATGTTTTTCCTTAACGATTATTTAATACTGTATGGATAATGTTAATATTTTGGTGAAATATTACGTGGAGTGTGCAGATGGGTGAATAATTGGTGCTTGATTTTTAAGCCGATGTAAAGGGAATATAAAAACAACATCTTTAATTCTTTAGTATCTTCATACAGTACATTTTTAAGCTATTGCATAGCTTCTATCGTGGGCCTTGAGCGCGGGGACCGAATCCAGAAATTGCGTAACGAAAAACCTCACGCTCCCCACTCCGACGGGCGCGGAGGTGTGGCTTGAAGGCATAGCATGCAATAGCTTTACCGCGGCAGTCCCCGAGTGCCACACGTCTTTTTTTTAATGTAATTTATTGTAGGATACATTCACTGAAGCCGATATAAACATAAAAGTGAAAGTTTAAAAAATGAAATAAGCAATTGAATGTGTACATAACTAAAAAGATGGCTTAATAACTATAAATTAATATAAAGAGAATTGAATAACAATTGAAATTTGAAACACATTTTACTTCTAGTGAAGTCGAAATTTCTTGAAAAAGTACTTATACACAGTAGTAACAAAAACACAAATAAATTTTATTTCCAAAGCATTTCCAATCCCCAACAACCTTTACAAAGCACTTCTAATATCAAAATGGCGAAAAAACAAAAAAAGCGCCCGCCGTTTTGTAGCAATATCAAAATGGCCGCGCGAATTGTCATCTGCGCGTCCCCCGGGAACTCCTGCAAAATCATAACAGTTGCATGCTAGTTCGCCTAGTTCCTAAACTTTTACGTTCATATTGTGTTTGGAAAGCAGATTATGAGACTGTTTGAATGTTAATGCATTCTGTGGCGTAGTTATTTTAACTTCGCGAGTTATGGCTGTTGTATTTGTTTTACATGGCCGTTTGTAAAGGTGAATATCGCTTGTGCTTGATATATGCTAGATCGTATCTTTAGGAATGGGATATATTATTTTGCGTTCTCAATAACAATAAATAATTAAACTTTCTATTTTAATATTTGCACACCCAATCGATGGGTAGAATGTATTAGCCACATAATACGGTAATAAAAAAAAACCTATAATTTGTAAGTACATTCTTGCAAATAAATATAATTTGAATTTGTGTTAGTATTATTGTAATGCAGCTGCTAATAATCTCTAGGTCAGCTCAAATGCATATAAGCGACTTTCAAACTTTAAAGTCGTGTTTCAGTTCTTCTTTATTATATTGGTACAGATACTCTTTGTCAAATTCGCCTATTTATTTAATGAATACTTTGCCCTGTCTTATAAGACAATCCATTCTTACATTGTACGTAGCCTTCTGCTCTACTTTACGCAGCAAAAACTTGAAAGAGGCGATGTTGGGTAAATTTAGTGAATGTCTTATACATATTAAAATGAATAAGTCAGTACATATCAGTTGGAATATTATATTATGAAATTATATGAAAATTTTGATGTCCAGTAACACTTTTTTTTCTATTTTCACACGGATTTTAATAAAATCCCCCACATTCAAGTAACGTACTTAGTATAAGTCAGCCCCTTAGTAAAATTAAAGTGGTTCGGACGTTTCTGTAAAGACGGTAACTAAACCCTAGGAATTCTAAAGTAATTTTAGTAGTTAGACACGTAGCGGGAGTTGACCGATTGAGCTGAAACTTAGCGCGTTAACTTTGAAGCAGTTAGGGGTTGGTGTGAAATGTGAATTGTATTCCTTATTTTACAGGTTAAAGCAATAATAATAGGCATACAGTATTGTATATAACTTCAACGATATGGAGTTGATTCTTAGAAAAAAATTAATATTATGTGGTATTTTTTAAGAAAGCTTTATTTAGAAACATCTGATTCCATGGGACTGGGCCAAATTATATGTCTATTCGTAATTTGATTATAACTACGCCACGTTTTACGTTTAGAAACAAGAGTATAGGTCGGCTTCTATTAGCTACTAGCTGCTCCGCGCGGTTTCACCCCCGTGGCTCCACTCCTGTTGGCCGTAGCGTGATGATATATAGCCTATAACCTTCCTCGATAATTGGGCTATCTAACACCGAAAGAATTTTTCAAATCGGACCAGTAGTTCCCGAGATTAGCGCGTTCAAACAAACAAACAAACAAACAAACAAACAAACAAACTCTTCAGCTTTATAATATTAGTATAGATTGTTTACATACCTACGTAATATTGATAACAATAATGTATGTTTTAGATTTGCTTTGTTTCCGTCTTATCCAAAGAAACAAAATAACATTTCATGTTTCTACTAAACTATAGGTACGTATTTATTTTATAATAAAAACCATCACAAAAAACTCACTCAACACCGGTAAGTGTAGAAAATAGAAGTCTCGAATCTTCCAGCAAATGGTTTGAAAGCGTAAAAATAACATTGACAAAAACTGAACGCTTCTCGACGCCATAAAAGTATGCCCTTAAAATGTCTCTTGATGAACGTTCCTCTCCCCACAAGGGATTTTTAACGAAAGATTATCCTCAGAAATCACAACTGTAGTATTTATTATGTGATACGTGACATTTTGAACTCTATTACATTGGGAATAGAGCGGAAAGTTGCTTGGTTGGATTGGTATGGTGCGTAGATCTTAGGTCCCTAGAGATATTACACCTTAGTATCTGTAGAGTATGAATAGAATATCCATCACTAGTGACGCGTTATTTGAGGATCATCTTTAGTATTTAATTAATGTTCTTTAATAAATGATTTTATCATATTTAAGATGATTATTACGATGTATTGGGCTGAATATAGCCCAATTTATTAATTAAATAATATTGTCTCTTAATTTCTCAATTAATAACCTACACAAAAATGTTTTTCACATTGACATTGATCTATGTTTTGTATAATAAATAATGATAATAATAATATCATTATTTATTACTAATATTATGCTGAAATAATTCAAATTAATTTTGGGAATTAAATTAAAAAATACCATGCCATTAGAAAGCATTCAATTTCAGAATAATTGCTACAAATGAGATTACCTATCTATTATATTTTGCAAAACATCTTAAAGTTGTTGGACAAAAATAAAATAAAATAGTTCCAATTAGAAATTTTAAACGTTCCCAGTTTATTATCCAAGTATTTAAGTATAGAACAAAAAGTTAAGCGACGGTATTCGTTACCTAGATAAATTGTAGCCTATTTCTGGCTCCATTTGTCTAGTCTAGACTGAACATTTCTCGACCTAGGTGAAAGCATTTAGTTCTCTATTTTTATGGTTTCTTAGACAATATTAAAGCGATAAAGTTGAATACTTGCAGTTATTTATGGTAGAGAGCTTTATAAGGAACTTGGTAACATGAGCTTTTTGATATACTTACTTCAAAGATAAAAACTGTATGCTTTTTACAAGACTGTGTGGAAAAACACTAAGTCTTTATGATTCACATATGAATACTAGCTCTTGTCCGCGGCTTCGCTTGCGTTAAGAAGTATTATAAATTGGGTAGTTTTTTATTTTATTTTATCCTCTTGGGGGGTAAAATTTATCAAAATCCATTCTTAGGGGATGCCTACGTCATTGTAGCTTTGCAAAGTCTCAGCGCGATCGGTTTAAAATTTACAAAGAAACGTTCGTATCCCCTTAGGAGTAGAATAGGGATGTGCGTTGATACATCACTATGTCAGTCAATCAGTCACCTTTGAGTTTTATATATTTAGATTATTTTCATTTGTGTATAGCAATTTCTTCCATAAGGAAACGTAAAACGGATTTAGATGTACTTTTAGACTCTTAATAGCATTCAAAGTGACAACGTATTTCCCTTTTCATTTCTATACGAGGCAAGTTAAATTTATCTCAGTTATAAATAGAGAGGTTATAGTAGTATTTCTTTGGCCCTTTGTTTCACAGTAATTAGATTGAATAAACAATATTAGCTACTCGTCGTCATCAGCCATTGGACGTCCACTGTTGGACATAGGCCTCCCCCAAAGACTTCCAGAACGGCCGATCACCAGCGGCCTGCATCCAGCGGCTCCCCGCCACCTTGATCAGGTCGTCTGTCCATCTTGTTTGAGGCCGTCCTACGCTGCGTCGTCCTGTACGTGGTCTCCATTCGAGAACCTTTCTGCCCCAACGGCCATCGGTTGTACGGGCTATGTGCCCAGCCCAGCTCCACTTCAACTTGCTAATCCGGTGGGCTATGTCGGTGACTTGAGTTCTTTTGCGGATCTCCTCATTTCTGATTCGATCACGCAAAGAAACCCCGAGCATAGCCCTTTCCATAGCTCGTTGAGCGACGCGGAGCTTGTGCACAATGCCCGCGGTTAGGGACCACGTCTCAGATCCGTAGGTCAACACTGGCAACACACACTGCTCGAAGGCTTTCGTCTTCAGGCACTGCGGGATCTTGGACGAAAAGATGTTGTATAGTTTCCCGAACGCTGCCCATCCGAGTCGGATTCGACGATTGACCTCTTTCCCGAAATTGGACTTACCTAATTGGACAGTTTGTCCCAGGTAAATATACTCGTCAACAATTTCGAGCACAGAGTTTCCAACTGAAACCGGAGTGGGCACAACATGGACATTCGACATGATTTTCGTCTTGTCCATGTTCATGCTAAGGCCCACTTGTTGTGAAACTCTGTAGAGGTCACCGAGCATTGTATTGAGGTCCTCCAGGGACTCCGCCATGACTACGATATCGTCGGCAAATCGAAGATGAGTGATGTACTCGCCATTAACATTGATGCCAAATCCTTGCCAGTCCAGGAGCTTGAAGACATCTTCCAAAGCAGCGGTAAAAAGTTTTGGAGATATGACGTCTCCTTGTCTGACGCCGCGCTGCAGAGGAATTGCCTTCGTGCAATGCTCCTGAACCCGGACTGACATAGTGGCGTTATCATACAAGCTTCTCAACACTTCGACATACCGATAGTCAATGCGGCAACGCTGGAGAGACTTCAACACGGCCCAAGTCTCGATCGAATCAAAGGCTTTTTCATAGTCCACAAACGCTAAGCATAATGGCAGATTATACTCCTCCGTATTCTGTATAATCTGCCGCAGCGTATGAATGTGGTCCATGGTGCTATAGCCTCTTCGGAAACCGGCTTGTTCGGGAGGCTGGAAGTCATCTAGCCTGCGTTCGAGACGATTCGTGATGACTCTCGAGAACAACTTATAAACGTGGCTCAGCAGTGATATTGGCCTGTAGTTCTTCAACTGGGTTTTGTCTCCCTTTTTGAAGAAGAGGACAACCATACTGCTGCTCCACGCTTGTGGCGCTGTGCCCTCGAGTAAGGTGGAAGTGAATAATCTCTGTAGCACTCTGAGGATTGGTTTGCCACCCGCTCTCAGAAGCTCAGAGGTGATTCCATCCTCACCCAGCGCCTTGTTGTTCTCAAGCTGTTTGAGAGCCATCCTAATCTCGTACAGGCTGATGTCCGGGATATCTTCGGTGTAATGTCGGGTAAGTCGGGCTCTAGGATCTTTCGCCGGACTCGCAACAGGCTTAGCAACGGAGGTGTAAAGTTGTCCATAAAACTTCTCGACCTCTCCTAGTAGCTCCGGTTGAGACGACACAATTTTGCCCCTTTCCGTCTTCAGCTTAGTCAGCCGGCTTTGCCCAATAGATCCATCTCTTGCGAACACTTTTGAGCCTTTATTTCGCTGTATCGCTTCTTCAATATTTTTAGTATTGAAGGAGCGGATATCGTGTCGCAAGGACTTTGTAATTCGTCTATTGAGCTGCCTATATGACTTCGCATCGTCGGAAGTATTCAGTAGCAAAGAGCGTCGCTCTGCCAGGAGCTTGAGGGTATGGTCGGAAAGTTTTTGTGATTGATTCTTACGGGGAATCTTGCAGTGATGCAACCCTACCGTACGAATCGTTTCGATAAGCCTGTTGTTCAGATCGTCCACAGATACGTCATCGCCTAGGCAAGCGAAGCGATTTTGGAGCTCGAGTTGAAAGCTTTCGGGGTTCTGAATCTGGGTGCGGAACGGTCGAAGAGTTGACTTCATCAAGCGAGACCTTTCGAGTTTTATATCTATATTCAATGTGCCTCTTACCATACGGTGATCGCTGCCGGTTTTCACCCTGTTGATCACAGAAACATCATTGAATATATGTCTCTTTGTTGTCATGATAAAGTCAATCTCATTCCTCGTTTTACCGTCGGGGCTTATCCAGGTCCACTTCCTATGCGGAGATTTCTGGAAAAAAGAATTCATCATAAAGAGTCCTTCTCTTTCCAGAAACTCAGCGAGCCTCTGGCCCCTCGGGTTGCGCTGCCCAAATCCAAATTGCCCCACTCTCAACTCATCATCGCCTCTTTTGCCCAGTTTCGCGTTGAAATCCCCCATCACAATATTGAAATGTGTTTTCGAGGTGTGTATGGCTCTACTGATGTCCTCATACATTACCTCCACATCTTCATCGGAGTGTGTTGAGGTCGGTGCGTAGACCTGAATGACCTTCAAAGAATATCTATCTGATATTTTGAGGATCAGGTACGCTACCCTGCTCGACACACTTTCGATGGCTATGATATTGTTGATGAGGGGTCTGCGAACGATAAACCCTATTCCACCTTGGGCTTTTTGGTCGCCCTCCCGGTAGAAGAATAAATTACCGGACGTCAGGGTTACCGTGTCCTCCCCCTCTCTTCGGACTTCTGATAACCTTATAACATCCCATCGTAATTTACTCAATTCTTCTTCCAGCTCAACAATCTTTTCGTCCGTCCTCAATGTGCGTGCGTTGTATGTTACCAGGGCCAGGGGTCGTCGGGAGTGGTAGCCGGATCGCATCCGGTGATTCTTAGCACCCCCCACCCCGCCGTTACCATGACCGCTACCGTAGCCAGGAATAGCGGGGCTGCCGGGTACTAGGGGCCTGGTTGTGGTCGTACTTTTCATGTTGTTTTGAGTCTACGGGGGGAAAAGTGCCAATACTCGCCACGCTTGGCAGGCGGATTGGCGAGCGCAGTTGATGGTGAGGGAGATCATGCATAAAGCTGCTGCCCGTTTGCATGTAGTTAACCCTTAGTCGCCTTTTACGACACCCACGGGTAGAGATGGGGTAGTGCTATTCTAGGCCGGCACCACACGGCAGCTATTGTCGACCGACAAATGATTAATTACTTAAATGAAAACATAAAAGTATTCATTCCAATTAGTTGACTGAAATAGCTCTCTAACAAACAAAATTCGACATTACTTGTCTTGTTTCGTTAGTGGATAAATCCTTATTGTCATATGAAGATTGTGAAATCAAGTATATAGTGGGGTATGAGATCGATGCCTTATTTATACATCTGTTTCACTGATCAATTTTCTTTAAAGACAAGAAAGTGATCACTGATCAGCCTTCTGTAAGACCACGACATTTTTTTTGTTCATCTACACCGATATCGAACCCAGGACACCTCAGATGTACGCTAATGTGTTAACCACTGCACCAAAGAGACAGTCACATATTATTTTGTAGAAAATAATAATAAGAATATTTTGGAACTGAAAAAAATCAAACATTAGAAATATTTATACGAAACCTATGTCTACATTTTCATCTATTCAGATTACAGAGAAATGGTTGTTTCACTATTATCCTTATTTTTTTTAATCTTAAAAAAACTATAAGAAATTTACCATCAAAGATTACGGAAGTATTTTTTTGTTTTTTTATCATCCTTATGTCAACAAAGTTTTTCTTAAATAAACCCCCGAAATTCACCGTACTTGTAACTTGGTTGACCTCATTAGAGTAATGACCGAGGTCAGGTAATGACATTAGCGGTCGCCTCCCACATTAGGTCCCAGCTTCGGTGCTTTGTGGCCAGTCCAGCTTTTTGTTGCTTTCAAATAAATGCATTGTTTTTAAAGTGAAACTTTTATTACATCGTCTCAAACTTTTTGGTCTGTGTAGCGCATGTCGCGTGTATCGCGGCAGCCGACCGACACGCGACATGCGCTACACAAAGCAGTGTTCGGAACCGTTCGAACAGTTTCACTTTTACCGTGGTTTCATAAAACCACTCAACATTTTTTTGTTTAATTATTGCTTAATATCTATTTATTAACACCATAACGGAATTATGTATTATTACTAGCTTTCAGATAGCGGCTTCGCCTGCTTTGTCTAAAGCCTAATCACTACATAGTATAAAACAAAGTCGCTTTCTCTGTCCCTATGTCCCTTTGTACGCTTAAATCTTTGAAACTACGCAACGGATTTTGATGCGGTTTTTTTTAATAGATAGAGTGATTCAAGAGGAAGGTTTATATGTATAATAACATCCATTAAATAGTGGAGAAGTACTGTTATTTTTGAGGTTTCTAATGTGATGTCGTAAATAGTTACATTTTTTCCGCTTACATTGCAAACGCAGGCTGAAACCCTACGAGTTTTATCAAAATATTGTACTAAGTATTGTACACATTGAAAAGGTCTACAGAAAAGTCCGCGATGGTATATGTCTATCTCTTATGGATAACCCACAATAACTTTTTTTTGTCATTTACTTTTTACGACAAATAATGGCTAATTTTCGAAGCGATTTTAACCAATACAGCATTAATCCTTAACCAATTAAATACCTTGAATTCATTTAATAAAGATCTATATGGCCCTTTACACCGTATGATTTAAGTGAATATTTTCGAAGATATTACAGATTTAAAAATTGCGGGACGTAGCGTTTGCGGTGGTACCGGCCAGCCGCCCGGCTATATATTATTATTATTTTATACCCGTGCGAAGCCGGAGCGGGCCGCTGTTTTTATATATGTACGTTCACAGTTTTTCTGTAGTGTATTTAGTATCAGCATTGCACCCGTGCGAAGCCGGGGCGGGACGCTAGTAATATATAAATTTGAGTTGACTGTGACTCCCAAATGTTAATGTTTGCTAATTTTTGTCAATTATTTTAATCATTTTTTTTAGAAGGGGGTGTATGTAGTGTGTGTTATTATTCGCAGTAATCGAATATCGTAAATTCAGCGGTTTGTGGCGCGGCGAATGGCGACACTCCTGCGAGAGCCAGTCGCCTGCCACTCGCCTACCTAAGCTAACGTGTAATAAAGTATAAATTTATAAATGTAATAAAGTAGTTCAGCATATCCGGTATTTAATTTGAAGACCCGAGCACTAAATATCGATCGATCGATTAATCAATCAATCAATCAATCGATCAATCGATAGATCAATCATTCGATCAATCAATCAATCAATCAATAATTGATCAATCGATAATCGATCAATCGATCAATCAATAAGAGATCAATGATGGATTAATCGATCGATTGATCGATTGATAGATTGATTGATTGATTGATCGATCGATAATCCAACAATCGATCAATCAATCGATCAATCGATCAATCAATAAATCGATCAATAATTCGATCAATCAATCAATCGATCAATCGATCAATAATTCGATCAATCAATCAATCGATCAATCGATCGATCAATCGATCAATGGATCAATCGATCGATCAATTGATCAGTCGATATATCGATCGATCAATCGATCAATCGATCAATCGATCAATCGATCATTCAATCAATCAATCGATCAATCAATCGATCAATCATGCGATCAATCAATCAATCAATCAATAATCGATCAATCGATCAATCGATCGATCAATCAATCAATCAATCGATCAATCGATCGATCGATCAGTCTATCAATCGATCAATCGATCATTCAATCAATCGATCAATCGATCAATCGATCGATCGATCAATCAATCAATCAATCGAACAATCGATCAATTGATCGATCAATCATTCAATCAATTCAATCAATCAATCAATCAATCGATCAATCGATCATTCAATCAATCAATAAATCAATCGATCAATCGATCAATCGATCGATCGATCATTCTATCAATCGATCAATCGATCATTCAATCAATCGATCAATCGATCAGTCGATCGATCGATCGATCGATCAATCAATCAATCAATCGAACAATCGATCAATTGATCGATCAATCATTCAATCAATTAAATCAATCAATCAATAATCGATCAATCGATCAATCAATAATCGATCAATCGATCAATCGATCAATCAATCAATCAATCAATCAAGCGATCAATCCATATATCGATCGATCAATTATTGAATGACCGATTATTGATTGATTGATCGATTGATCGATCGATATATCGATTGATCGATTGATTGATTGATTGATTGATCGATTGATCGATTATTGATTGATCGATTGATCGATTATTGATTGATTGATTGAATTAATTGAATGATTGATCGATCAATTGATCGATTGTTAGATTGATTGATCAATTGATGGATTGTTCGATTGATTGATTGATTGATCGATCGATCGATCGATCGATTGATCGATTGATCGATTGATTAAATGATCGATTGATCGATTGATAGACTGATCGATCGATCGATTGATCGATTGATCGATTGATTGATTGATTGATTGATCGAATGATTGATCGATTGATTTATTGATTGATTGAATGATCGATTGATCGATTGATTGATCGAATGATTGATCGATTGATTTATTGATTGATTGAATGATCGATTGATCGATTGATTGATTGATTGATTGATCGATTGATCGATTGATTGATTGAATGATCGATTGCTCGATTGATCGATCGATATATCGACTGATCGATTGATCGATCGATTGATCCATTGATAAATCGATCAATGGATCAATCGATCAGTCGATATATCGATCGATCAATCGATCAATCAATCAATCAATCAATCGATCAATCGATCATTCAATCAATCAATAAATCAATCGTTCAATCATTCGATCAATCATTCGATCAATCAATCAATCAATCAATCAATCGATCAATCGATCGATCGATCAGTCTATCAATCGATCAATCGATCAATTCAATCAATCGATCAATCGATCAATCGATCGATCGATCAATCAATCAATCAATCGAACAATCGATCAATTGATCGATCAATCATTCAATCAATTCAATCAATCAATCAATCAATCGATCAATCGATCATTCAATCAATCAATAATCGATCAATCGATCAATCGATCAATCAATCATTCAATCAATCGATCAATTAATCAATCAATCATTCAATCAATCATTTAATCAATCAATCAATCAATCGATCAATTGATTAATCGATATATCGATCATTTCTTTGTTTATATTCAAGCTACATTCACATATTGTTACATTCACAATACTTTAGGGGAAATATTTATAAACAACAATGTTTGATATTTTTGCGATTAATTGTTTTAAATATATTTATTTAATAACTACTAGATAAGTATGTAATAGCTTGGAAAACTCTTTTCAATCAGGACATCCTTTATAACAGTTTACAACCTATTCTATGACCTACGGAATATACCCTTTAAAATTTAAAAAAGAAATCGATCCTTATCCGATTATTTCATTATATTATAGAAGTTTATAATATTAAAGTAAATATATTGTTTAAAATATTAAATAGTGAATGGATATGAAATTAGTGATTGTTGCAATTTCACGCAAAATCTATCACAGTCATTTTGAATAAAATTTGCTATGCAGATTGATTGGAATGAAATAACCATTGGCCGTAAATAGATAACACATTCCGTTCTAAATTTCTGATACAATGTTTATTTTATAATTAAGTAATATTATGCTCATCTATCTATACTTTCTAATATAATATTATAAAGCTGAAGAGTTTGTTTGAACGCGCTAATCTCAGGAACTACTGGTCCGATTTAAAAAAAAATAGCCCATTTATCGAGGCTGCTATAGGCTATAGGGTAGACTATATACATATATAGCCTAAACCAACAGGACCAACAGGAGCGGAGCCACGCGGGTGAAACCGCGGGGCGCAGCTAGTAAAATATATACTAAAACCTTTCCCAATCACTCAATTTATTTAAAAAAACGCATCAAAATCCGTCGCATTCCTTTAAATATTAAAACATACACAGGGACGGACAGAATAACAGAGTTTGTTTTTTATTAATAAAAAAAATAAAATAGTAACATATAGTTATAATTGACAAAAAAATATGTCATAAATTCACTCTGTATTGCTTCAAATTTAAATACCTGCACAAAAGCTTTATCTCGTTAAACTAGAAATATTTATAATGGCCATATTTAACACTAAACTGCGACATAAACGTTAAATTGGATATTTAAGCATAATTAGGTCTACTGTTCCGAAACAGTGTATTAATTATTACGAAATTATTAAATTATGGAAAATTGAGTGTTCAGTTAACTATACATAACTAGGTTTCCGCTCGCGGAGAAAAAGAAAAACCCGCATAGTTCCCGTTCCCGTGGGATTTCCGGGATTGCGTCATTTTCCCGGGATAAAAAGTAGCCTATGTCCTTTCTCGGGTATCAAAATATCTCCATACCAAATTTCATGAAAATTGGTTCAGTAGTTTAGGCGTGATTGAGTAACAGACAGACAGACAGAGTTACTTTCGCATTTATAATATTAGTATGGATATATTAAACAGTGGAGTGAGGTAATGTTTTTAATTAATGATAATTATTGTGAATTTTTAATATTAATTGATAAGTTATTTTTGTGGGTTCAATTTCCACGTTTTCGATTTATGTACGAATTGTAAATATTTCCACCATACCGAGCGATGATAATATTTTGCACACGATGATCGTAGTCTGTAAAAACACGAAATATTGTGAAAAAAGTATTTCTACTATTAATACAAATATTAAAAATACGTCAGTTTGTGAGGATAGATGGATATTTGTTACTCTTTCACGCAAATACTACTGAACCAATTACAATGAAATTTGATACGTAGGTAGTTGAAGACCCAGAATATGGCGCTACTTTTCATTCCGGAAATCCCACAGGAACGGGAACTATGCGGGATTTTCTTTGAAAACGCGGGTGGAAATCTAGTTTTCTATAAATCTATGGATAAAATTGAAAAAATATGCAGATAGAGTAATAGTTAATGTTATTATTTACATTATTAATTATTAAAACATCTTACTGTAACGATATATACAAGCCAAATAAACCCAAAAGCGGCAATGTACGCGAAAATTAAATTTCCCTCCGTATGTCGCTTGCCAAATGACTGCGGGGACCGTCCCAGATGTATCCAGCTATAACTTCGCCTTACAAGTCTCTTTCGTGACGTCACTTGTCATAATTATTGTGACCATCTATAGTAAATGCAGCGAATTTTCCTACCAACTCTACTAACGATAGTACAAACGAATCTGAACTCTATTCTATTGTAATAAGGTACATCGTAACCGCAAATTGACATAAGTGCATGGCTAGATGCAGTAGCACGAATGCGGTAATGCTAATGCATTTTGAACTTTATGACGTTGGAATAAAAGCTACAGCTGCTCAGGGATTTGGTAGGAACGACCGCTCACTTTTAATTTGTCATATAAAGTAAGATTTATTCGTTATAGTTTAATGGCGGAGGTGAGAAATGAGGTTTCATTACTCTTGAAACTATTCTGGTATTTATATTTCTAACGAGCGCTTAAAAGGAATTTTATGTCTTAAATTGCAATCTCCATTTATAGACTGAATCTTATATCAAAGCTTTAATGATAAGGTTTAAGATGTGGGATACTAGCTTGCCCGCGCGGCTTCGTCTGGATTGAATAACGTCATTTATAGCAAAACATCTTGAACAGTTTCCATGCAACCCTTCGGCTGTTTTGTAAAATTATTTATCGTTATAACTAATTGGCATAAAATGAAAATAAATCGACAGATTTCTATAAACAAATAGCTTTATAGTTTCGTTAAAGAATTATATTATATTTGCAAATATTTATGATCAACCCATTCTATCTATATAGACTTGTCAAACCCAGCTTAGGCTTACAATTATAATTACTGTAACAAAATGATCAAAAACATAAAACAAATAAAGCTGTTCAATATTAATCGTACATATTTGTTTAAAACATTTAACATTGTACAAAATAATATTATTTTTATTCCAAAACAGAAAATAAATATCTTTATCCGTCACAAAAGCGTTTAATTTTATTAAATCAGAGAATGTACTAATTTTTTGTACATTTTAATAAGAGAAAACACGATTAAACTCAAATATATCACTTTCCTCATCCCGGGGAGCGCTCCGGGCGGGAATTCCCGAAACCAACATTAAAATGTAATCTAAAACAATTTATAATATTTAGCAATATACTTAATTAATTGCGCTATGTTTGCGCTTTAATTTTGTTTTCCAAAAAACGTTGTGTTCTGGTTTAGCGACCGAAACTAAATTCAGATTTTATTTAGTCTACTACAATAAGGTATCTTCATGACTTGACTACATTGAGTTACTATGTACTACGTACTAGAGAGGGCATCGCTACTACACTATTTGTAACACGAGTTAGAGCCAATCGTCTCAAACCAATTTTTTTTTGTTACATTGATTGGTTTTAATTGATAAGTTTATTCATATTTTTTAAATAAGATAAACAATATTTTTTTCTTACATTGATTGGTTTTAATTTATAAGAAATAAGAGACAGAATATCTACAAAGTGTATGACTCACTAGCCGCCCCGCGCCGCAGTGCTTGTCGCACAGATTTTGTTCGTGGTGTCCTCTCTATACGTTGAAATAATACCTCAATGCTTGACTATGACTTTTTCAGTCGGTAATCTTATATATAAAATTCTCGTGTCACAATGTTAGTCTGCATACTCCTCCGAAACGGGTGGACCGATTCTCATGAAATTTTCTGTGCATATCGGGTAAGTCTGAGAATCGGCCAACATCTATTTTTCATATGTACCACGGGCGAAGCCGGGGCGGACCGCTAGTATTATTATAATATCAATTACCATAGTTTTGCTGATCTGTTTCTACAGATAAGATTTACAATTCATTTGATACTTGTAATCTTTTTGACTCTTTTTAAATGTGCATTCAAATGTCATATTACTGTTGTAACATACATATAGAGACGCATGGAAACTCCATTGAATACATTCAATTATATCTTCGGCAAAAAATATTAAATCACTTCTGAATCATATTGCAAATCAATATACTACCGTTCAAATCCGTAGCCAAATATAAAAGGATTTGCACATTCCCAGCAGAGCCGTGAAGGTCTCAAATTTGTCACTAATCTAAGTTTTAATAGACACTACCCTCGTCAGTCCTCGCCTTAGTCTCCCCTGTCAGTGTATTGAACCTTTCGTTATTTATTTGTTTCTGACTTGGGATCGCGTTAATCGTATATTTTTTGTGAATAATTTTAAAGTTAGAATTTATTTCTGTGTGCAAAATTGTTTACTACTTAATTGAAGTTACTTAGTATACATACTGTTGTTTTTTTTTAATTATCTTTATAATTACTACTTATATAAGAAAAGTGTGTCTAGGTTTAAATTATTCATGAAAATACTACTGACAGATTTCCAACAGCTCGTACTGTCGAAAATGTTCAAAGTTTTATTCCTTATAAAGTAAAATAAATAAACTTTTACCTGAATTCAGATTATATAATTTATATAAAAATAGACAAAATATTGCATGTATAAATTAGTACTACCCAGACTAAGCTAATTAAAAAAAACCTCCATGTAATACCTATACCTTACATTTTTCAAACCGAAATAAACTCTACCAACATCGAAATAAACGCGTAAATCGCACTACCACATCCCGCTACAAATTACCCCGGACTATTTAAGCCACTATCACACCGATATCGTTTTAAAGCCTAATATACAGCGGCCGGAAATCTCCAATAAATGCCCTTAAAAGCTTCCAACTAGCATTGTACAATGTACGGGTTTCAGTGAACGAGAACCAGGTGATTTTGTATTCCGAAACAATGGCGAAGATTGGACTTCAAGTAAATGGCCAGAAAATGACCAATGTTTTTGAACTATTGTTCCAGCTTTCCGCTCGGTTGGATATAATTCTGCTTTGTGCTAGTTAGATTGTTCGGAGTCGGTTGAAACCTTGTTGAAACGTATTTAATTTACGGTTTTTATATTTATTTTTCTGAATCAGTGGGTTATTTTTCTTTTAAAAATATTTTTAAGTAGATGTTTCAACATCTAATTTATTGATTAAACTTTCACTAGGCAGAGAGTATTTGTCATGTATACGCCTTATTTAATTCAAATTCGGAATACCATAAAAAGTACGAACGAAAAATCATATTGTCCTGTCGCGATAAAGTTTGAAAGCACGACTCTTCGAAGTGGACTGTTAGCAGCAATACTGGCCTGTCAAACTGCAACCTAACAATATTGTGTTCAAACTTGTTTAACTTGAAACAAATATAAAATATCGCAACACTTCTCTTGTGTTATATTTCACAGATTTATTTTGAAATATGACGCGTAGTAATTGTATAGATTTGTGTCGCACAGAAATAAAAATAAATTATATCGAACAAATATCACAGTACCTATTTGGAAATAAAAAGACAATTTAACGTATTTCAAACGCAATATTTTAATTATGATTTTTTACCCGCTGTTTTGCTTTGCAGTAATCGTAGTCACGGGAGACTGTGTTTAAAAGTCATTAATTTCTAATTGTTAAAAGGTCTTTATTTTCTAAATGTATAATGCTCGCCCAATACATGCAAATACTTCTTAGTTCTTGAAAAATTATATCAAAACCAAGAAGAAGAATCACAGCAGTTAAATATATTACAATTCCAATAAACCTTACAACCATTTTGTACGAAACTAAAGACAATCTCCAAGGTACGTTCGTTCAATTACAATTTTCTTTATTCATGCAAAACCCAGTTTGATTAACCAAGAACACAGAAGACAAACTAGTTAATACTAGCTTAACATATTTCAATTAAAACGCCTTGAATTAGCGAATGCAAATTACGCTTAGCACGGGATTATTTGAGCCCAAGACTTGGGACCAAGTTTAAGCGTACAACTTTCCATTGAGATGAGTAATTCCAGCAATATATCTGATATAACCTTTATTGTGAATGCCGTTGACTTTGAGGTTCTAACCTTTGATTGGCCCGCATACTATTCGAAGTCCTTTAGATTAAACTATTTTCTGTGATCATTCCACGTCAAATGATATCTAATGGGCGATGGTTAAACATCATCATGTCTCCTCGTGTTCAATATCGTATGAAGAAAATGAAAAAAAAAATATAATAAATATTTAAGTATGTACTTGTTAAACAAGAAAGCTTTCAGAACCTGGTCGCCGTGTCTGTACGCTTAATAATTTTGTATTTTCATACACGTGTTTGTTTAAGTCGTAGGTATTAATAAATTTATCATCAAACATAATATTTCATTTTAAAACATAATAACATCTTGTACTACTGCAATAATTTATTTCTAAAATAAGGAATTGTTTCGTAAATAAGAAGGAAAAAGTCAAGCTATTCACTACATTATTAATTAAAACGTACCCTATTTATGAAAGTGTAAATAGAATCCCAGCAAATGAGAATAAATCAATTAATTACATAAAACTCTTCACACAAATTTAACCTTTGACCATCATCAATAATTCATAAGGGTCGAGTGTCCAGAAATTAAACAAATTATGACATTAAGGGATATTAATCACTGAGGTATCATTTTATTTTGTTAATGTTTGCGATTAACTTGGTAATTGTTGAAATAAGGCGTTTTTTTGTCTGTTTGACTGTCCGTAGCTTATAATCATAGATTTAAAAAAATGTAAAGTATATTTAGATATTATTTATTTATTATGATATGTTTTATTAAAACCGATTAAATATCAAAACAATTGTACTTTGAACTACCGCGTATAAACCTAGTAGAAGCTAGTTAAAATGTCTTATAAATAGCTGCAAAGTCGAAAGATTGTATAAAAAGTGTTCGGAATACTAATTTTCACTTACAGCTGACTTTGTTTACATTTTCCTTTGTTTATTTTCTAACTATTGTCAGTTCTAACCCTATATAGTTGTATTTTAGTCTCTACTTCTTAATTAAATGAGTTGGAATGCAAATTACAGACACGAATGTTTACATAATAATAAGGACATATTTAATTAATAATGAATGCTTCTACAAATATAAAATAATATATTTTATTGTTTCATATATTTGTTTATCTATCATTTGTTGTATATTTTGATTTTTATTTTATTACATAAAGTATTAAGTCAGAGATATGAATAAAAAAAATTGGTTGTCTATAAAGTCGGTTTACTGACGATAGTTGAACGTGACAACGGCCTATTGTACTTCTTTGTCGCTCGTTCCGCGCTCTCGCTTGCACTTCAAGCCTACATGGAACGCCTCAGAGCGAGGTAACGCCGCATGAGTCATGTTTTTTCGTGCGTGCAGCCGGCTATCGAATTATAAGACGTGTCACGTCAAAAAATTGGAAGACAGTAAAGATGATGTTAAATTTCAAATTATCGTCATACTAAAATCTATCTCTGTGAAAATTTTCATCGATAACCATTCATCCGTTTTGGATAAATTAATTACAAATATTCATAGGTATAACAAGACTCACATGTATGGTAAACCTAAATTACAGTAAGAGGATGAAACGTGATAAATATAAAATGCATCTTTTCTCTTAAAATTCTTAGTTTTAAGCTTGGATAAACATAGCATCAGAATACAAAGAAAACGGCAACTGTAAAATTGTGGAAGCACTAGTCTTATTTATTTTTTATTTATTGTAGACACAAGATACACAAAATATATTACAATGAAGAAAAACAGAGCACACGTGTCAGAAGTGAAACTTCTTTGGCAAGATTCAAAGATACCAAAATTGTCGCCTTACTTCATTACTTGACGGCATTGCCATGACGTGACCTTGAAATTTTACTCTCAACACACCTAAAAAAGTTCCACTTAAAAAACTGAAATAATTATTTCTCCACAAAAATATGTATGTATAATATTTTTTTACGTTCAATACGACTCCACGCCACCTTGTTCTACGGATTAACTCTTTTTAAGCTAACCAAGACCTAAACAAATATGTGAATAGCATTACTAATTCTAGAACCATTGATTGGATTAGATTATCTACAGCATAGTGTTTTCCAACATTACAATGTATGTTTTTATTTATGCATGAATAAGTTTATAGGAGATAGTGTAGATTAAATATTTGAAAGGATTTTAGACCTATATCTTTAAAATCACTTGGAATAAAAATTTACTAGGTTTTTTAATTAAATTATAGTTAAAATCATTTATAGATTATATACCTATAGATTAGTTTTTCGCCAAAGAAAAACCCGCATAGCTACCGCTCCCGGGATTTTCGGGTAAAAAACTACCACATGTGTAATCCAAGTTACCCTCTATGCGTTAACTTTATTTCATGGAAATTGATTTAGCATTTTTCGCGTGAAGGAGTAACAAACAAACAGACATACAAACTTTCGCATTAGTAGAATTATAGAGAGATATAAATACTTGTGTTTTCGGTTTTTTGTACAATTCCTCAATTTCCTATAAAGACTTAAAATAATTTTCCACTCGTGTCTATTTCTGTCTTAAACTCGACAGGGGACTGATAAAACATATCAAATTTATCCTCTTGTCTTCTAAATTTCCTAATTAATTATAATATTGTCGAGTATTGTTCCATTAACTCATTGTTTAGAATTTAATTGGATATTAAATTGATTTTCAATATTTGATTTTTAATGGTTTAATGGTGGTAGCTAAGTTTCTAGGCGTGGGCGCCAGATAAGATATTTTTAAAGGATAGAGATAAAGACCTTTATAATTATAGTTATTTTAATCGCATCACAATGGAAAATTTTGATTTTTTAAATTTAAACAACATAGATAGATTTTATTATTTAAAATAATTAGATATATTTTTGGACATTATATTGGATTTCCGAATCCACAAAATAATAAAGTTCAACAAAATAAATGTATTCCTAAACTTACATATTTTCAATAATATTTCTCTTCAAGGTTTTTCTTCAACCTAAAACAACAACATTCCTTTGTTCCAGAAACGTTAATAATATTTTTTTCTAATTCAAAGGACTTTGAAATTTACATCACAAAAACTCAAAGTAATTTAAAAAAAAAAAAACTTTAAGTGCCTACAATAAATTTAAAGTTAAAACAATAGTTCGGAACAAGATGACCCGAAAAACAAAAGTTCAACAGTATTTTATAAAATGTTATGACAAAGTGTTACCGTTTAGACGAGAAATTAGTGCTGACTATAAAATCAGAAGCAACGTGGGCATCTGTTACACCGATCTACTGATTTTGCATAAAAACAATCCCTACTAATATTATAAATGCGAAACTAACTCTGTCTGTCTGTCTGTTACGCTTTCCCGCTTAAACCTCTCAACCGATTTTGATGAAATTTGGCACAGACAATCTTTAGACCCTGAGAAAGAACATAGGCTACCTTTTATCAAAACACCACGCGGGCAAAGCCGCGGGCGGAAGCTAGTAAAAAATAAAAAAGCTAGCAACTAATAACGTATATGTCACAGCCAATAAGCATAATCAACAGTTGAATTTAGAACCCAGATATCATTAATTAATCTTGACTACTCTTGAAATTCCGCTATGTAACTTGCTGCCTTCAGGCATCATTCTGATCATCATCATTCTCATGATATACTGCAGTTGAATCGCATAATATAACATTTAATAAACTAGCTGGTTGTTGCTTAAGCTACAAAAAAAGCCTTTAACATTGTCAAACTCAAACTCAAACATTTATTTATTCAAATATAATTCTTTTAGAAGCACTTTCGAATCGTCAATACATATTTTTAACAATTACCACGGATTCAGAAAGCTGTAACTATGGAGAAAAAGCGGCAAGAAACTCCATAGTTGCTCTTTTAAAATCATGTCATTATAGCTGTAGTAGCATAGAAAGCGAAATAAAATTTTATGTAACTCGGTAGTTATTTAACGTAATATTTTGATACTATTCACATACATGCAGGGTTTTGAATAAATAGCGTTGAAAAAGATGATTATTTTCAAAATTTCTGACAAAATATATTTATATCGAATTGAACAACCTGTGAAGCTGTAAAACCTAAAAAAACAAAAAAAAGCAATATAACGGTGTAAGAAATCCCACCGGCGGCGCAGCCAGTAATTCCCGATGTTGGAACGGAGCAAGTTTAATGAAATTCTTGCGAACACCACTCCGAACGCGGCACTTACGAGCCGATGTTTTTCAACTTTACCTTCTCCCTCGCCTCCCCCCGCACACCCCCCACACGGGGCATAGTTCGAATCCTTTGAATGCGTGTACGCTGTGGTTTCTTTTAGCTTTTTTTTACAGGCTAATCGCTTTTATGCATTTGTTTATCGAACTTAAACTCAAGCATCTATTATTCAATGAGAAATTGTTTTGAATATTTTTAAATAGTTATTATTTTTCAATTCAGTATTAAGTAATTCCGTTAAATGCTTTTTCTAATACACAGTTTTAGTAATTTATACTTGCATTAGAAAACGAAGCATTACATAAGATTATTAAACAAAATATGTGTTATGTGAAGTAAAATAACGTTATTAGTTTATAGTATAAGTGTAAATAAGTCTTTTTTCTATTTTACTTTTTACTTTATTTGACAAGATACGTAGCGCGGCCTACGCTTGACCGCTACGATCGTCTACGCAAGGTCTACTCCCTCTACGATATATTATGTGTAGGTGAAGATTGATAACGAATAACATCTTACAATCATAAATAACATATTATTATGTATACGTATAATTAATTAATAGTTTTCATTTTATTAAGGAAATACAAATAAAACGTAATACATAATATCATGATTATAATTTTGTTTCATTTATTAGAAGTCGAAGCAAAATTAATTAATTTACATGAGAAATATATTAATTAAAATTGTAACAAAATAGTTTAGTAATTATCTTCGAAGGAAATAAATTATATCTTCAGAGTATACGAAGAATATTATTTCAAATGATACATAATATAATTATCAGTATTCAGGTAAAATCTTCGTTCTCTCTATCTCTTTTAGTTTGTTCACATAATATTATAAACGTCTAAACAGATCCTGATAAAATTTGCCACTAAGATAAATGATAAATGATAACCGATCACGAGACCAAAAGTTTATTTTATAGTAACCGGATAAAAAAGTTAAATGATCTTTTCACCCGAGTACCAGAAAAACCGTAGTCTAAACCTAGTCTAACCTTTTCACTCGAGTACCAGCAAAACCGCGGTCTAAACCTAGTTTAAGTGGGTACACATTTCACTATACATAACACATTTAAGTCAGCCTTATCTGGTTAAACAGTAGTTTAACAGCGCGAGTGCGGGCAACTTTAACTGGGAGTTTAAGAGCGCCATTCATCACGCGATTGAAAATAACTTTGCGACCTTTACTAGGGAATATTGAGTTGTAATGGAATCGGTTTTTGATTTATATGTAAGTGGAGTAATTGAGTTCGTTGGGGTTTAATTTAGACTGTTAAACTGTGACATTTTGTTTCGATACCGAGTGAATGCTATATTTTAGCATTTAACTCTTGTTCGATTTGAAGTTTTACTAGCTCAGAATAAACATGTTCAAAATGTGATTTATTATGTTCTTATAACGAGATAAATTGTGAATCAATTTTTATAATAATATGTGTGTCCTCAATCGAACAATCGAAACGAAACTGTTCAAACTAAAACCCAATCCTTTATTTATTTCATCTTGAAGCAGTTTTAAAAACATTTTCACAAAGGCAAAAATAAGTTCTTAATTAATGTTGGCTAGATTAAAAAATAATAAGTGATAATATATTGTCAAACTCTCATTAATTTATCTTTATTACGTTTAACTTGTTTTCCCAGACACTAACAGGAATGGCGGCCTTTATCTATCCACTAGTGTTCACCCGCGCCTCCAAACTTGCCCGTTTGTTTAAAGCATTTGAGCGTCTTTATTTACTGTAGTGATATCTATACAAACATATAAATATTTACCATCTAGTCTTTACCTATGTTATTTCATCTGTAAATATAAAAATCTGTTTTTATTTTGAAGACACTATTTTATTCAATACTAGCTTTCCTCTCGGGCCGGCGGCTTCGCCCGCTTTGTTTATTAAATTATATACCTTCCTCTTGAATCACTCTTTCTATCAAAAACCGCATCAAAATTTTGTTAATTCAATTTGTTAATTCAAAAAATTATAATTCTTAAAACTTGCGTAGTTTTAAGCATACAAGGGACATTGGGATAAAGGGACATAGGGATATTGAGTTTAATGAAATATCACCTAATTTTATTTATCTATATACATTCCCGCGGCTATATAACAATAAATTTTCCCAGCCCATTACTACCATACTGTAATAACCACAAGGCTCAAGATTATCTACGGCTATAGCATGTTAAATCGTGTCAAAATCTCGCACAGAAGCCTATCGACAGGCTGTACCCTTGCGTAACTCAGACTAGACAGCGCGGTTACAAACTATTCGAGCTTCGAAACGTGTGACGGTAGCTATAGCCCGCTATAGTAAAGTTATAGTTTGGTAAACAAATATAATTGTTTCTTTTACATCATATTTCTGAGTTTATTATATAAAGACATACCTTTGTTCGGGGATTATGTGAAGTCGAAGGACAGTACTCTTAATTATTATAATCAAATATCTGCCAAATAACCTAAAGACGTCTAATGATTATAAATTTAGAAAAAATCTTCTTAATTGGCTTAATGAAAAAAACTTCTATACCATAAAGGAGTTCATGGAAAGTTCAACCCGAACGCACCATTAACTCCTTTATGGTAATTATTTTATTATTTTATTTTTGCATGCTTGTATTGGCTGAACATGTTTGTGCTTTATTAATATAATTGTATCACCATTGAATACCATGTTTAAAGCAAAATAAAGATTTTATTTCTTTATTTATTTAAATACACTTTTATATTATTAGTCTAATCAAAATTAGCTCTATCTTTAAAAACAATTGATTGTTGTTTGCAGGTGGTTGAGTTAATAAATTGTTTAAATTGTGCTGTTTTTGTATTTCATGTTACGAATATAATATTAATCCATCAGTCCCCGGAATCACAGACACAATAGAAAATCTATTGTGTCGTGGCCCGATCGGGGCGCTCGGTGGTCAATGGGTTAAAACGCAATTTGTAGTTTGTATCATATAAGTTGATTAAAAAGCACCTACAGCTAAAGAGCAATATTGTGACACAGACTATTGAGCTATTGTCAAACGCTTAACATACAACACACAAGTATGACTTACTACAAAATATAATTTCACTATATCTAGACGTAAAAGCATACGATATGATCATTATTGTTCAGCTATCAGTGAAGCCTGAAGTAGGTCTTAAAGTTACGCCAACACATCGGCTGGCTGACGTCCAAACTGGCTATTGACTAAGTTTTGTGCCTCACAATCAACTGCCTGCTTTTAACTCGATTTTAACGGAAAATATGAAAGAAAAATAGCTGCGACTGTTCTTGAGTTTGAGATAATTGGGTAATTTGCTTAGCTTACACTGATTAGGTGGTATTGTATTGAATTTGAAAAATTACCTATATAGAACTTATCACATAAACCAATAGTATTAATCGATATTATATAATATAAATAAAAGTAATGGTACATGGTGTGAATCGAGCAAAACGTTCTAAATTTATGTATTTCTTAAAAGTATTGAACATTATTTCTTTTTTCATTTTCATTATTTCATTAACAATATTTCTTTACAGATACATACGTGATCAATCTCTGACGCTTCGCCGGAAATTCTCGCAACAAGCATTCTCAAGCAACGATGAAAACTTACAACAACTTTCAGCTTGTAACGTGTTAAATATACTTCGACAAAACTAGATATATATATATATATCGCACTGTATCTGCTGTTTTCCTTAAATAGACACCTATTAATTAATATTATATCTATATTATTTATTTTCCTAAGCATTTAAATGTATTTACGAATGGTTTGGCTTAAATGTAGGTACCTACCAACATTACAGATATTAAATATAGCTTAAATATCTCATGGCAACATCAGGGGCATGAGTATACTTACAATATTTCAATTGAACTCATCCATCAGAAGGTTGCATCAATTATGAATAATCCCAATCCATTCTGGAGCTCTTTGTTGGACAAAATGAAATTCCCGAATCTTCCGACCACGGATTGACTTATGTAAATAGAGATAATTGATGAGTCAGCATGAATCCAGTCCTTATTCAAATTTGGGACTTGTATTTAAAATAAGAATTTGATTGGATTCTGTTGATTTTGTCATTCGAAATTTTATTCAGTTTACGCGCCTTAATGCATGTTTTTAACTGCGAGCAAAGAGCTTACTCTCATAGATTTTCTACTGTTAAAATAATGGGACAATTTAGGAAATTTATGACAGTTAACCGCCCGCCCCGGCGTCGACCGGGTTGACCCTGGATATACCCATATAGATAAGAAACCTATTCTTAAGTTATTAATGGAGAAAAATACAGCGAGCAAACACTAATTCGTATTTATTGTATTAATATGACAGAGTAAAGGATTAGGGAAAAGTACAGAAACCAATCCCTCTTATATTTGAAGGGTTATTTACTGCATATACGAAATATAAATCTCTTTTAGTTATTTCCTTATATTAATAACATGTATTCCATTTAATGATCTATATATAGTAAAATGGTTTTAGTATGATGTATATGCGTTAATGTTTTCTCTTTTCAATAATAGTAACAGAAATCTAAGAATAATCGTTCAAAAATAAATCAGTTTCCGTTAACACGAGCGTAACGAAGGCGGTCGAAGTCGAGTAAATGTAACATCGAACGAAAACAAAGGAATTAAATAAATTATTCCACTCATCTGACCTGAGTGCCGTTGAGACGATAATCAAAGAACGAGAACTAGGTCATCTTATTATTAGTAGGAAAACATCAAATCTCGACAAATTCCTCCAAAAGTAGCTTCTCCGCCAATAATAATAATTGCAACATCAACTCAACCCCATAATACAGAAATAGAAGCACTAAATCTATTAAGCCTCCGATTGAAATTAAACCTTACAGCCTTATAACAAAGTCTGCAATTGTCGAACTACCGTCAATAAACAAAAGCAAAGTTATCGATAGAATTGTCAATTGAAATTGAACTCTATCGATTTGTGATAAGAGTTGTTTGTGCGGAATATGTAAATGATGCAAGAGGATTGAAATTGGATTTGCGATCCCGTGTTAGCTCGGAGTGACAGAATGAAATGGTTGTAAATGTAAAAAATGCACTAAGCATGACGCCAATGCGAGAGCTAAACGTATACAAATGTATAATTGATTTTTGAACAGCCTTGATGTATGTATTAAATGTTTTACCTTGTAATAGGAGCCCATACATTTGCTCACAAAGTAAATAAACAATTGTTTAGCGTACACATAATTTAGGTTAATGTAAACATCACTTATTGGGCTTCTAAGATAGATTAGAATAGACGAATATTTAGAAGGGCAAATTATTATAATTGTGTCTATTGTGTGAAGGCCTTTGTTTCATTATAGGGTATGGGGTATATTCGTTTCAGTGATTGATTTTCTTTCTGGACAAGCTTGTTAGCAGCTATCTATAGATATTTTTCTGCAATATGAATCGAATCTTACACTCTACGCTCACCACCACCACTGCACAAATTCCAGCTATTCATTGTATTCATTTTACATTATTTTGCCTAAATTCAATTTTTATTTATTCATTTATTTACCTGAACTATCTAATTGCTATCCGTAACTATTTCCGATTTCAGAACAAATATGTAGGTACAATAGAATACAAAGTACAGGGTAAAAACTTCTAGACCAACTTTAACTTATTAATAATCAAAATTACTATCACATTATAACATTGACATTATATTTATTCCACTATTACTACTAACGCATTACGATAGTAACCCACAACGCTTAAATAAGGTCAAAATTGAATCACCAATCTGCGGTGCCATCTGCGCCATTGGCCTCCTCCCAATCCAAGATATTGCTAAGATCATCCATAAAATATTTGCTGGCAATCAAACAGGGGCACTTACGACTAATTTATCGTGGACCCGACAACTTTTGCAGTCGTAAGCGACACGTGCGTCGAGACCCAACCTACAATTTGGACGAGAATTAACGTAATTAGAAGTTGGAAGTTTTATAAGCTATATCTCTTGCCCTTTTAAAATTAGTTCCTTTATGGAACTGTTATGGCCTAATGGATTGGCTGATAAATTGTAAGATTTTGGAATTGTTAATTGGTTTCTTTTATAAGAGCAATCATAAAAAATATAAGTATTGATTTTTTTATATTATTTTAAATTGTGAGTGAATAAGGAAATATAGCTAGAATTTTAGCAATAGAATTGTAACATTTTTTTCTATCTCTATTTGGCAGTAACGCAATCTTGCAGGAAAATAAGGTTAGTATACAGGAAACATTAAGAAAGAAATGTTAGATATACAGAAACGTAATACGGGATAAAATAATACTTAGATTTTATGTAATTGAAATATTTTTGTGCCTTAAAAATAAAGTAGAGATTTAATTGTCACTTTCTTATCGACACTAATTTAATAATCCGTGAATACATGTGATTGTTTGCTAAAAAAAAACTAGGGAAATTACGTCTTCTTCTACCTTTTGATACGAATTGCGTGGTACAAGAAAAATAATAGTCATAATATTATCATAATATTATTCTTTCATTATTATGATTAAAGTTAGGTTATAATAACCAAAATATTCAGCCCACCATAAAACCACTCGTATTATAAAAATCCAAGGTCTTACAATATTTTACAATACATTAGACTCAAACTTCAAAACAATATGTTCATTGAACAAATCGGGAGGTTTATACTTTTAACTTGCTCAATGAAGTAAGGAGAGTTAGGTAGAGGAAACTTCTCTAAGAACCAACACCTCTCTGGAACAGATTTTCCACGAATTGGACTGCTTTTGGATTCTATGCACTACTAGCTTTCCGCCCATGGCTTTACCCGTGTTGTCCAAAACTTTAACAAATTATACATTAATTTTTACTATTTATTATTGTAGTATATTAACCCGAGGGTGTTTCTCGGAAAAGGTAAATATATATCTATTGGTGAAAACAGTATGAAATTCATACAGTTTAAAAGTTTATTGCAAACAGACAGTCAGACGTGGAGGAGGAATTACAACTTCATAAATTAGAATTTAGTTTATTTATTTTTTAATTAATTTAGTGTTATTTTCCATCATCATAGCGTAAAACATTTTTTTTATGTTCACAAAAATATATTTCTATTTCCGACATTTTTCCGCTGTTTTATGTACATAATATAAAGATAATTTACAAAGTTATTTCCAAGATGAGGAAGCGATTTTAATAAGAACTTTGATTTTATATTGTTTATCTCAATATTAACCTGAACTTTATCTATTGTGTAAGACGTAAGAAGTTTCAAGTATTTCTGGAAGGAAATAACAAAATCTGGGAAATATTATCTTGTTTCTTGGTAATAATAAGTAACTTTACAATAAAAACAGGACATCTCATTTAATACGTTGTTGACATAATATCATTAAAACTTAAAAATGTGTACTGTTTCTTCAACAGCGTGAACTATAAGAAAATATTTTTGTAAAATCGAAAGTGTGATTCCTTTTTGCCTTTTTAAACCGCTTTAAAACATATCATTCCCAATTTATTAGTGGCGACTGGCGATATTACTTAACAGTACTACATTAATATAATTCTATAACCACACGAGCCAAGTCGCGGGTAACAGCTAGTATATGTCCCATATAGAAGGAATTGTCGCTTGATGTTCACATTTGTTCCCGTCAGCCATCGGGCGACTGTTATCGTACACATTTATTCAATATCTGTTATTTATTGGTGGCTCTATGAATTGGTTATTTCCCGCTATATCTTATCTTTGCTCCATTCTGAAGCTTACGTACAAACATCATTGTTTCTTTTATAATCATCAGTAGCAGGCTATATTTATTGCATAATCATATGACGTCCCGGTTATAATAATATTGATTTCCTACATATAATGAATCAAAAGAAATGTGCTTTCCTATTGTACAAATACATACAATTTTGGAAGCAATTTCCTACCTCAAACTCAAACTCAAACATTTATTTATTCAATTAGACTTCTTCTAGAAGCACTTTTGAAACGTCATTAGGTACATATTTTTAACATTTACCACCGATTCGGAAAGCAGTATCTACGGAGAAGAATCGGCAAGAAACTCCATAGTTGCTCTTTTTAGTCATGTCAGTTTTACAATTTAATTTTACAAATTACATATGTAACATCATATTTTATAGTAATATGCCAAAGAACTGTCCTGTGGTTTTTACGCGACAACCCTCCATGGGTTTTTATCGTCCATATTATATTCCTTAATACTGTAATAGGCTCTCTGAACTAGTACATTTTTTATATAAGTTTTAAATTTAGAACTACTAAACTAATATTATGAGGAATTCTGTTGTAAAAGCGTATACCTTGACCCATAAATGAATTTTTAACTTTAGCTAGCCGGAAAAATGGCATTTCAATTTTATTTCTGTTTCTTGTGTCATAACAATGTCTATCTCCTACTGTTGTGTGTAAGTAAGCGTTATTGTGTACATATAAAATATTATTAAATATATACCAATTCATAATATATAAAATGGTTTTTTAAATCTTCACCTTTAAAAAATGTAGCAAATACTAAGTTTAGTAGCGCCGTACTAGTAAGAAGTACTCTCACGCGCAGTTGCGCGTGAGAGAAATTCTTGCATTGTATCACATTGAACGGCACAGAAAGCGCTGCATCGCTTTGTTGAGCGATCGAGAAAAAAGCATCGTTTATTGGACAATCGTAAAAAGCGATTCAGCGCTTGTGGCGCTACAGTTGAACTCGTGTCATTGGATCTATGCATCGGAATTCAGGCTTTTATATTTAGTGGAGCGCCTGGGGGTTTTCACCTCGGATTAGAGTTATAGTGAATGAATTAATATGATCGATGTGGGATATTGTTAAATAAGCTATAAATTGCAATGTTTACCCATTTTTTTTTTGTGCACTCCATTGTTTCATTGTTTAAACAAATTATTGTGAAAAATTCATGTTTGACCATAGAGGGTGTCCCAAGAAGTAGTGATATACTGAAGCTGGGAGGTAGAGGACATAAAGGGCTATCCGAATCACCCCCATGTATATTATGCGATTTTTCGTATTTTCGGAGTTATGACGTTTTTTTCAAATTTTCACCTATCGCCGAGTACGTAGAGATTTTGATTTATGGTGACGTGAATTATGAATGAATGAATGAATGAATGAAAGCTTTATTGTACACACCAAAATAATGAAATAACATTAAGTAAAATATACATAAATTGCACAATAGGCGACCTTATGGCTACAGAGCCATCTCTTCCAGGTAACCCAACCAAGGAGAACAGTAACAAAGAACGAATACAAGTAGGTGGTGCATACCAAAGCAATATATACAATAATAATATTATAGTAATACCAAGAAAGTAGGAATATAAATAATACATAATTTACAACAATAAAGAAAATAATATATAATAAAATAATATACAATAAAATAAATAAATACAGATAAGAGAAAGAATATATAAAGTCATCACTTAATTAAGGACATGTGGTAATCAAAAAGCATATGTTTGAAAACATCAATGGATCTAGCTTTGCGTATGGCTATTGGTAATTGATTCCATAGTCTTATAGCTTTGACAGTGAAAGAGGTGTTAAAAAAATTTGTTTTATGTATAGGTACATTAAGGAGGCAAGTATCGTTCGATCTCAAATTCAACCCATGATTATGAGCGTATTCAAAATTATTTTTTAAATAGGGCGGGGTTCTGGGATCGAATAAAATTCCAAACAATAGATGCAGCACATGAGCATCCCGGCGATATCTGATAGGCAGCCATTTCAGCCTGTGACGATAAGCGGAGACGTGGTCAAACTTGCGCAATCCAAAGATAAAACGGATGCACAAGTTCTGAAATCGCTCAAGCTTGTCAAGCTGTATTCCAGTTAGGTCACAGAAACTGACATCAGCGTAGTCGAGGATGGGAAGAAGGAGTGATTGCGCTAACAAAATTTTGGTCGGAATCGGAAGAAAGTTTCGTAATCGCTTAAGGGAGTGGTATGCCGCAAATAACTTTTTACTAACATGTTTCATGTGTTCATGCCAGGAAAGTGTAGAATCTATATGGACACCTAGATTTTTAACAGACTGACTGAAAGGGATTTTAGTGTCGTCAACGTAAACAGATGGTAAATTATCCCATACAATTTTTGACATAAACTGCGGACTTCCAATAATAATAGTTTGCGTTTTGTGGGGATTAATTTTGAGGCCATACAGCTTGCTCCACCTAACGATAAAATCGAGATCAGTATTAGTTGAGTGAATGGCTGCAGGCAAATCCGACAAAGGAGAATGTGTGTAAATCTGGAGATCATCAGCATACATGTGGTACCGGGATGAAATGTTGCTCGTAATGGAGTTAATGAAAAGTGAGAAAAGAAGAGGAGAGAGGACACCGCCTTGTGGTACACCTGCAGTCAGATAACTCCAAGATGAGATAGACTCGTCTAGCTTTATCCTCTGCCGGCGACCATGCAAAAAGCTACGAAACCACTCTAACACCGACGCAGATATGTTAATAGAACGCAGCACACTCAAAAGTACGTCATAGTCAATACAATTAAATGCATTACTAAAATCTAGTAATGTTAGTATCGTGAGCTGCTTATTATCCATACCTAACCGAATGTCATCAGTTATTTTTACTAAAGCAGTAGCCGTACTATGCCCGGGGCGGAAACCGGATTGTAGAGGATTGAGTATGGAGTTGGAGTTTAGGAAAATACTTAATTGGTGATGGATAAGTCTTTCAAGAACTTTGGAGAGGAAAGGAAGAATGGATATGGGACGGTAATCAGACAGTGAGCTAGCATTCGATTTCTTTGGAAGTGGGATAATATTGGCGTCTTTCCAAACTTCAGGGAATGTGCTGGATGAAATAGAGTGGTTAAGGATGTTGGTGATTGTAGGAAGGATGATGTCAAGGATAGGAACGATCATAGCACGGCTAATATTGTCACAACCGACAGCTTTAGAAGATATGGATAATATGTTCTTCTTAACATCGCATTCGGTGAAAGGTGAGATGTTAAAAGGATTTACAGGAGAATAAGGTAAGGATGAAAGGAAATTAAGGGTAGCCTGTTTATCGACACTGTCAAATAGGACAGGAGGAGTGGAAAAGTGTGCATTTAACTGGTCGATATTCAGGTTCGTAGATGACACTTTAGGTTGTTTGCCTACTCCAATCGTTTTAAGAAATTTCCACACAAAACATGGATCACCATTTTCAATGGATGAATGAATATGGCGGCGCTGTGCATCCCGGCACACAGTATTGCAACGATTCCTCAGTCTCACATACCTCTCCCTCGCCTCATCAGAAGGACACGATTTTAATTGAGATTTGGCTTGGTTTTTTAAATTCAGTTGCGATTTAATTTCCTCAGTGAGCCAAGGTGCAGGCAAGTGTTTTAGCTTCACCGGGCGTGCTGGAGCGTGAATGTCGTAGAGCTGCGTAAGAAAGGAGTTAAATAGCATTACTTTTTCATTAAGGTTTTCACAGCATTGTACTGCATTCCAATCCATCTTAATCGCATCAGCACAGAGACCTTCATGATTCATACGACCAAAATTTCGCTGCATAGCAATTTGAGGCTTGGATTTAGGGGGACGGAGTTTGTAGGAAAGGAAAATAAGATTGTGATAGGAGAAGGCATCTGCTGCACACTGTCCATGCTTAGAGATAAAGTCTAAGTTGGATACGATCATAAGGTCAAGCAAGGAAGGTGCACAGTTAGGGAAATAATGCGTGGGATTAAGAGGGAGGATGTGAAGATTATAGGAGTCCACAATAGATAATAGTTTATTAGAGCGAGAGTCATTTTTTAGCAAGCAGGTATTGAAGTCACCCATAATTATGGTGTGACTGTAAGAAGGAGAAAGATTAAGAAGAAGATCATCAAAGGTAGGAAAATAGTCTATGGAAGAGGAAGGACTATAGATAACGCCTAATAGAATTTTTGTGTGGGAAATGCAGACCTCTAGGAAAAGGTATTCGACCGTGGCTGCAGGTGTGGGTTCTGGCGAAGAGCTGATAATAGTGAACGGCATGTGATTGCGTAGATAGATAGCGACACCTCCTCCGCCCCTGCAGGCACGATCGTTACGTATCAGATGGAAACCGGGTAAAGAGTAACAGGAGGAAGGTAAGGAGGGCTTCAGCCAGGTTTCGGATACAAGGATAGCTTGGACATTACTCGACTCGAATGAGGCTAAAAAATCAGTATAATGTGCCGGAATGCTCTGTGCGTTAATATGTACCACATTAAAAGTTTTAGAGGTTGAAGGAAAATTATTATTAAGTGTCGTATTAAGAGGAATATAGGACGTACTGCTGAGAAAACTTTCCATTGAACAGTCAGAGACAGATGGTAATGACACGAACTCGTCGCTCATAATGCTCTCGTTGGATGACATTATTATATATTACAAACCTATTAATAATAATTATATAAATAAAAAGAACAAATTAGATTAATTTTAGATAAATAAAAATAGACTACGATTAAATATATGCAGTATAATTAAATCAGTAAAAATGTATATTAAGCAATAATACGTACTAATAAAAAGTATAAGTATTACTATATAGTTTAAACAAATTAATATAATAATAAAATAATCAATAATATTATGTATGCAATTTACCATAAACACCTTCCAGTATTTTTATACAGTGGTAACACCAAGATACAAAAGCATGAATTGAAATGACATATGACAAGTAATAAGTGACAGAAGATATATTAGTTTGTTTACAAGTTTAAATAAATTAGAAGGTAGTCTAAAGATAAATAATTAATATGCGAAGGTACTGCGTAAGATATTCTATTATTATCTAATAAAGTATTGTACTATACGAAGACACAAAATAAAACTACACTTGTCTGTCACTTATCGTAGCATATGTCGGCGAAACAAAAGCATAATTTAAACACAAATTAAAGATTGAAAAACAGAACATATGGCGAGAATACATTATGAATTAAATGAAATATGAATTATATGAATGAAGAAATACATGATGATGAAATGAGACAAAAGAAAAAAAAAATAAAAAAATAAAAAAATATACAGTATGCAAAAGTTATCGTACCAAACACCAACAATTTAAGGCCATACACCATCATTGAATAAGCAAAGAAAATAGAAAAAGTTTGTAATAAAAATATAAAACTACTTATGCTTGGGAATTCTTCTGGTTCTTGCCGTTTGTTGTGAAGAAGTCTTCTGATTATTGCCAATAGAAGCAGCAGGAGGTTGCATCTCGGTATCAAGAGTATCAGGTTTTATTGAGTCTAAGTCAGCAATGGGATTAATCTGGTTGCGAACTCCATCAGATCCAATGACAAAAATAAAACCATTCCTTGTCCAGCACTTGGATATACCGAACCGTTTCCTTGCTGCTATGAAGAGGGCATGGCGAGCCTTTGTGAGGAATTCAGAAACGGTAATATTAGTACCCTTGAATGCAGTCTTCGCTTGCCACACCTGGCTCCGTACCTGGATATCCTTAAATTTGACAAGAAGTGGCCGTGGTTTGTCTTCCTTCATCATCCCCATTCTATGGCATTGGCTAAATGTTTGTGAAGTAACCTCAGGCATTTTAAGATGATCGGATATAACTTTGGAAACAACAACGCTTGAATTTTTATTCTTGGATTCTGGAATACCATGAATCAAAAGGTGTTTGCGCCTGCTCCGCATTTCTAGTTGGTCGTGCATTTGGGTTAGCATCTGAATTTGAGATGTAAGGCAACTTAACGATGACAGCACAAATGTTCGAAAAACAGCAAATTCTGAAGAAATCTTACTGGTGGGACTTCCAGAGCCATTATTGCTACTTTGCAGCTCACGTTGAAATTCCTCCATTCTATCTTTAAACATTTCGCTCATATCTGCTACAGTTTGTGCAATAGATTCCATTTTGGAGGTTATGTTTAAACTTCTGAGTTGTATTTTCAATAGGTCTTGGTGAAAAGTGAAAGTGATTTTGTGAGACACTTACTGGATGGCAAAGGTAATTTTTAAAGCATATTATTTATGTAAACAACAATCGGAAACAAATTATTCATAAAAAAAATCAAGAGCAAGAAAAAAGACGTATGCACTTTACACTACCCACCCTTTACTTGTGAATTATGGCGGTAAATGCTTGATTTTTTTTGTGTGCTAAGCTGAAAGAAAGACCAATTCAGTATAGTAACATTTACTATCGTTAGATCTTCGAATGGAATAAAAAAAAAGAATTTATTGCCAAGAAAGATAAAATTACCCAGTATGTTCATAACTTCAAGGGCCCGTAAAAAATAAAATCACATAAAAAATATCCGTTTTGCTTTTTAAAAACTTACTCTATCTATGAGGTAGCTACCCTGAAAATTTCATTTTATTATTCATAAGGCTTCAATCGAAAAATTGAAATCTAAAAGTGGTAAGTGCAAAATTTTAATGCAAACAAAATAAAACCAATTACAAGGTGTTTAATTACAATAAATTTTGACCCCCCCTGTTGCTCACTGCAAGTGCAACATCACCGGAAAAAGTTGTCTTTTAAACGTCTGAATACCCTTTTATTATTTTAATGGTTTCTTCTGCTACTCTCAATTTCCGGGTTAATTCGTCCAAATTGCGGCATTCTCTCGAGTAGACGAGGTCTTTGTAGTATCTCCATACAAAAAAATGCCGGCGTAGTCAGATTTCATACATCAACACTTCAACTTTGAATGAATCCATCATGAATTTTATAGCCGTCCAGAAAACCGATTATTATAGAGATTATATCGAGTATAACCGACTTAGAGACACTTGCAGCAAAATATCATTCGGATTATTATAATTTGCTGAAAAATTCAATTCACCTCAGTAATGTTGAAAAGAAAATTAATCTAAGTAGATGCAGCAATGGAGCAAATATACAAGTACCTACATAGAAGAGAATGATGATTGCCAATTTACCATACAAAAGTTGAAAAACGTCATCACTACAGAGCATATCCCGGTAGAAAAACTATTAAAAAACGACTAATAGAACGCTTTCACGATGATAATATTATCATTTCAACTAAGTATTTGATGTAGGCAACAATGTAGGTAATTGTAATATATTTAAATAAACAGATCTGGTACTAATAATTTTTTTTCTTTTCATTAGTCGTAATTAATTACCTTATTTTTTTAAATTTACTCAATAGAGTACGTTTAATTTATAATTAAACCGGCCGAGAAATTCCATTGTACATAGCAGTTGTGGCTCCGCTCTCCCCTCCACGTTTTTCTATCTGTTTGAGATCCCTACTGCTATTTTTATACACAGGTATCTTTGAAAAATATTCCTATAATATGTCTACTCGAATAAAAAAAAGAAATACTGTTTAAAGTGAAAATATATGGTCAAACATTAATTTTTCATAACATTTTTTTTTTAAACAACGAAACAATGGAGTGCACAAAAAAAATTTGGGTAAACATTGCAATTTATAGTTTAAGAAACAATATCCCACATCGATCGTATTAATTCATTCACTATAACTCTAATCCGAGCTTTTACGGTTTTGTATGCTCCAGGCACTGCACTAGTTTTGTAAACACTGAAACTGTGTGCCTGGAAAATGTTACATTTTTTAATATTATTCGGTTTAAAAATACACTAAATTATTTTTGTAGATGTCATTGATGTCAACTTTTATGAACACATTTCTGTGAAAATCGTCAATCAGATTATCGGTACCCAAGCATCATACGACAGCTTTTCGAGGCAGCTTTCGTTACAGCGCAACGAAATGCTGGAACAATTTGCCTCCTCCTCTGCGGGATACAAAAACAATAACCACATTCCGTCTAAAATTTAGGCGATTTGTTTTACAGCAGCAAGTCCAACAGCTTTCGGTGCGTCTGTAACGAACATAATACTATTAACTAAATAGTCTGTGCTAATAGTATAGGTACCTAATATTATGTGTGTGAAAATGTCCTGAAATATTTATTTATTTTATTTATTTCATATAACTTATTATGTTTTATTTAAAGTTTTTTCATGTAGGTTATCTATAATAATATAAGCGTATTTTAAGTATTAAGCGTATTGTAAGTTATGGTGACCTTATTTATTTATCCGTATGATGTATCCACAAATTATATTTAATATATTATTTTTAATTCTATTTAACATGCAAGCGGCTGACAATCTGGATGTCGGAAGGGTGTCACTGAAAATCAGTGCTGAGGCGTTATGCCTCAGGTATCCTGAGTGGCATCCTTTTTTGGCGCACGCAACCTCACATATTTTGATGGTTTTATTATTATTTTGTTTTACTTTACTTATTTTTTTTTTTCTTCTTATTTTTTAAACTTCGTACTTTGTAATGTTTATTATGTACTTGTGAGTTGTGTGTGTTGAAATAAATGATTTCTTTCTTTCTTTCTTTCTTTCAAAATTAAAATCATAAATTAACAATTTTCGCGATTTTAAACAGTGTTAATCTTAATAATTAAAACTTCATAATAATTTGGCAATAGCTTTTTGAGTCAGATGACAGCATTGTGACTCCTGTTATTGAGTATAGTTTAGTAGTATTTATATAGCCTCGCAGTTGATAGTAATATTATTTGATAAATAAATACTGTACAACTATATTTTTTCTTATATTTACATATTTTTCAACAAATTCTGAACATAAATAACATGCTTTTTTCCAATTTGAAATGCTTAAACATAAAGAACCAAAATTCTTATCCTACAAACGCCATTCAAAACCACAACAAGAATACATCCTGATTGCAAAAGAAATGCCACAATAGCCAAGAAAAATTCCATACATATTACATCCAATCATCAAATCTATACACGAAAAAGAATTTCCTTGAAAGCAGATTGCGACATCGCGTCAAAGCAATTTCGTATCCGAGACATTCCTACTTTCCATTTTGTACATGCTGAAATAGGGCTTTAGTAACAGCTTGGATTATTGCAGCATGTACTAAAATATTTCTGAATCGCTCCGATGGAAAAATCTTTGCTTAGAATTGTGGCCAGTGTGAAGAAATTATTGAACTATTTGGTTGAATCTCGACATCGGTTTTAGGACTCTAGTATACCTCTAACTTCAGTGTTATATTATGCTGTTTGGTTTTGATTCATGCAGATGGGATTTTATGTTCATGTCTTAGAATTGAAATGGAGTTTAATTTTTTTATCACCTAAACCACCACACAGACATAAAATAAGTACATCTTTACAAGTCAGCATTGAGGAAAAACGTGCATAAAAGAAAATCGTATCATCTACGTTATTAAGAAAATATTAAACGACCTTAAATAATTTCGCTACAGTACGTTATTAATAAAAATATTAATTAAATATCGTCCGAGAGCCTTAATATTATAAAATTCCTGGCCACTAATTATCTGACGTCGCGAGGGAGATATTTTTTATTTCACTCTTGGTATCACTGGATATATTTATGGACCGTTTTTATATGCATAAAAATTTTAACTGGTACGGGAACCTAAAAAATACAACAGTACTTGGTAAAATTTGTGAATAACAAGCTATATGATTGACTTAAAAGGTCAAAATTGTTCCCATTATTAGATACTAGCGACCCGCCCCGGCTTCGCACGGGTGCAATGCTGATACTAAATACACTACAGAAAAACTGTGAACGTTGTATATAAGAAACATAGCGGCCCGCTCCGGCTTCGCACGGGTATAAAATATATAGCCGGGCGGCCGGCCGGTACCGCCGCAAACGCTACGTCCCGCAATTTTTAAATCTGTAATATCTTCGAAAATATTCACTTAAATCATACGGCGTAAAGGGCCATATAGATCTATATTAAATGAACAATGTATTCAAGGTATTTAATTGGTAAAGGATTAATGCTGTATTGGTTAAAATCGCTTCGAAAATTAGCCATTATTTGTCGTAAAAAGTAAATGACAAAAAAAGTTATTGTGGGTTATCCATAAGAGATAGACATATACCATCGCGGACTTTTCTGTAGACCTTTTCAATGTGTATAATACTTAGTACATTATTTTGATAAAACTTGTAGGGTTCAGCCTGCGTTTGCAATGTAAGCGGAAAAAATGTAATTTTTTACGACATCACATTAGAAACCTCAAAAATAACAGTACTTCTCCACTATTTAATGGATGTTATTATACATATAAACCTTCCTCTTGAATCACTCTATCTATTAAAAAAAACCGCATCAAAATCCGTTGCGTAGTTTCAAAGATTTAAGCGTACAAAGGGACATAGGGACATAGGGACATAGGGACATAGGGACATAGGGACAGAGAAAGCGACTTTGTTTTATACTATGTAGTGATTATATTTTTATCATCACAATATGCAACTATTACAACTGTGTATCTTACTAGTTTTCTGAAATTATTTATTGGCATACAACTACAGAGTACAGGTACAATATAACATTTTAAAATAATCATAATATTATAGTGACAACAAGTAAGGTCTTTATTACAGAATCTTACTAACGTCTATTTTAATTCCACACAACCAGACGTGTTAAACATAATTCCATAAATCAATTCTGAACCCACTGTAACAAACATTTTGCATATTGCAATATCTGGCCAGCAACAAACCAATCAAATCCAGGCCAGAGACACTGGTCTTCGAGGAATCCAATTTGCAACATAATGTGTTATTACACCCTTTGAAAGCAACACAAAGCCTTATAGGATGCCAATATAGGATAGATCCTGGCTAATACTAAATTCTTTAAAGTTCCTGTGATTTTCATTTAATCTTTGAGGTTTTGGTAAGTTTATAGAAGGTAGTGTGGTTTGGCACGAATTTGGCACGTGTAGGATACCAATTTATGATGAGGCAAGTCGTGGTTTATATGAAATGTATGTAATAAATTTTAATAAACGGACTATTCAATCGAATATTTATTATAATAATTCAAATGCCGTGTTACAATTGAATCAATAACAGATACGTTTGAAGAAAATTTTGGACCAATTTTGATATAATTATTATAATAAATTTTAATTGTGTCACAAGTGTAGATGAGTGTATATTATTTTAACTATGCCATTCTTGACTGGACGCCCCCGAATGGTAGTAGAAGAAAAGGTCGTCCCCCTGCATCGTTGAAGAGATCCGTGGTTGCTGAACTAAATAAAACCGGCCTGTCGTGGCAAGAAGTCAAAGCAAAAGCCCAAAATCGACGTGACTGGAAAAAGTTTACTGAGGCCCTATGCTCCTCGAGGAGTTAAAGGAACAATCATCATGCCATTCTTACAAATTAAACGTATAATATCGACAACCCTCAATCTAATATCATACCGCTCTTTCCACGATTGGTTCAAATATGACATTCGTCCAAGTTAACCCGAGAAGCGAGGAAAAATCTTGCTCTCAACATTAACTGCATTACCTAGCAATCTTCTGCAGCATCCTTTAAAAGTGAGTCAAACACTTTATTTCCTCTGGCGTGACGTCACAATTTCCTTCGTATACGAATAATTTATAGTTCATGCAAATACACTTGTACATCGTGAATCAAGACGACTCGCTTTAGGTATAGCGTGAATTATGGCAGTAGATTATTGTGAAAAATAAATCATATCTAGATTATTGTGAGATATTTGGAGCTCTCAATATGATGATGTATCATGTGTTTATTCCATTACCTGCGACCTCGTTCACCTATATTATAGTACTCAATATAATTTTCCTTAAATAAAAATTTTCTAATGTAATTTTAAAAATAACATTGCAACTTAGCAACTTCCAATAATATAGAACCCATATTATTAACAATTAACAATTATAAATATATCTTCTACATATGACAAAGAAAAATACCCTTTTTCTACGTATGTAAACATAAAAGAAACAGAACTCCACAAACGTAACGTCGTCGAAAATGTGATACATTTTAGAGGAGCCATCTCAGAACAACATTTTAACTAAAGAAACACCGTGTTCCCACTGTATTCACAAAAGACATCGCAAAAAAGCCTTTTATTTTGTGATCTTAAAATTCTCAAGTCAGTGGAGTATTAGGTCTTTGTGAGCTGAAAGCTAGATTGTATCAGATAAATAATAGCCGTCGGGGACTGATAGAGAAAGCCATGTGGTTAGGGCTGCTACACAGCTGTTTTTTTTAGTTTTTTCTTTTATGGTATGGTTGTTAAGAAATAAGATTTTAAGTTCATGAACACTTTGTGTACGATAAAACAAAAGAGATATAATATATTGCGTTAAAAACCTGCCTACTGGCATACACATTTCAAAAATATTATGTTTTCTAATAATTATTACTTACGGTATTTTACTCGTATTTTATGAAGTCATTCACTTCTCTTCTTAAGATTGCAGTGATTATAATCGTTATAATGTTATGAATGTCTGTAGTGTAATTATTTATGGAAAATAAATAATTACACTAAGGAAATTACAGTTACAAATTAAGTAATTGAGTGAGTTTCATCTCTACCTTCTTTTCATGTATAGAAAAATCGTAACTGAACTAACATTTTAAAACACAGTTGGAGTTGGTGTGACTATCTTAATCATTTTTGCAAAAAAAAAAAACATAAAACTATCTTGCGCCAGCCCTATTTGTCACCATTAACTCGAACGCGTGTGCGTACCTGTTCCCATCGCTGATAAATGAGCTGCTTACGATATCGTCACTGCAATCGACTCGTTTATGTGACGCAACCCGGTGATGAGATTTCTCACTACTTACATATAGGAAGGAGGAGAAATTTCCATAAACATGCTTTTTGGTCACATAGGTAGGGCTTAGGTGTGAGCTACTACCGGGGTCCATAGGTGGCGGATAATGGAACGACTGTAAGATATTACAGTTAGCTGCCGAGTGCAGTCCCCGACCACACACCGGCGGCGTTGGAGGGTGTAGTGGAGAGCCCTTAGGAAAGGCTCTCTCAAGAAATAATAAATGTTCCTAACAATAACGCCGTACCAACACCTTACTTAGCTCACTTCAACGAACATCGCTTTATAAGCAATGCCTCTTTCGAACTGAAGCCTGTGAGCGAAGATACTGTACTTAAGGCATTAAAGAGTCTCAAGTCTCAAGCAATAGGTATTGATGACTTATCTCTAGATATGATTAACCTCACAATATCACAGACACTACCTATCTTGACACATATTATTAATGTATCTTTAAAAAGTGGTACATTTCCGGCGATGTGGCAGAGTGCATTGGTGCGACCACTTCCAAAGAAAAGTAATCCTGCTTCTGTTAAAGATTTACGGCCTATCAGCATCTTGCCATGTTGCTCCAAAATCCTTGAAAAGATTGTTCACAAACAGTTAATGGATTATCTTGAGTCCAATAACATACTGCCCGACCTTCAATCTGGTTTCAGAAAGCGAAGAGGTACTGTAACGGCATTGACAGATGTGCTGGATAATATTTTATGTGAACAAGATTGTGGTAAAGGAACGCTTTTGGTCCTTTTAGACTTTTCACGTGCTTTTGACACCATAGATACTAACTTACTTTTATCAAAATTGGTTATTACGGCTTTTGCCAAGATTCTGTTGCTTGGTTTAAGAGTTATCTTAGTGAACGTAGGCAGACTGTAGTGGTCTCTAATAGTGACGGAACTACTTCTCTTTCTCATTGTAGTCCAGTGAAAAGAGGAGTACCTCAGGGTTCTATTTTGGGACCTATTTTGTTTGTCTTGTACACTGCAGATATAATATCGAAAATTAAGTACTGCCACTACCATATTTATGTTAATATTGTGTTTTGTTTATGTTACTATTATTATTAATTTGTACTTGTGTTGTGTATTCTATTAATTATTATATATTTATATTATTATCTATATCTAAGTATACATAAGAAATTATGGTATTATGTATACATATTTTATAACTCAAGTCTATTGACTGGCACTCCAATAAGGGGCTACTGAAAATCAGCGCTTCACAACAAGTGCAGCACATGCTGAGTAGCGACCCTTTTTAGCGCCACACTGATTAGGAATAAGTCACTTTTTTTATTTTTTATTTTATTTGTTGCTTTTGTTTAGTTTGTTTTTTTTTTTTCTTCTTTTATTATGTGTGTGGTGTTAAATAAACTTTTCTTTCTTTCTTTCTTTCTTCTTTCAAAATGTCCGGAAAATATCCGGTAAATGCGTGAAAATGTCCGGAAAATATCCGGAAAATGCCTGGAAAATCGCCGGAAAATGCCTGAGAAATGTCCGGAAAATGTCTGGGAAATGCGTGGAAAATCCCCGGAAAATGCCAGGGAAATGTCCGGAAAATGTCTGGAAAACATCCGGAAAATCCCCGGGAAATGCTCGGAAAATCCCCGGGAAAAGCCTGGGAAATTCCCGGAAAATAACCGGAAGATGCCTGGGAAATGCTCGGAAAATGCGTGGAAATTTCCGGAAAAACCGTGGAAAATCCCTGGAAAATGCCTGGAAAATATCCGGAAAATGCGTGAAAATGTCCGGGAAATATCCGGTAAATGCGTGAAAATGTCCGGAAAATATCCGGAAAATGCCTGGAAAATCCCCGGAAAATGCCTGAAAAATGTCCGGAAAATGTCTGGGAAATGCGTGGAAAATCCCCGGAAAATGCCAGGGAAATGTCTGGAAAATGTCTGGGAAACATCCGGAAAATCCCCGGGAAATGCTCGGAAAATGCCTGGGAAATTCCCGGAAAATGTCTGGAATATCCCGGAAAATAACCGGAAAATGCCAGGGAAATGTCTGGAAAATATCCGGAAAATGCGTGGATATGTCCGGAAAAAGCGTGGAAAATGCCTGGAAAATGCCCGGAAAATGCTCGGAAAATCCCCGGAAAATATCCGGAAAATGCGTGAAAATGTCCGGAAAAAGCGTGGAAAATGCCACTTCAAATTTGCGAAGTAATTAAAGCAAAAAGAAAGCTAAAATCTTTCATATTAAATGTATATGGGATATTCATATTTCATACTTAATGTATGGGAGGTTTATGTAATGGTTTAAAGATAATTTTTTTGATATTTCTCGATTTATTTTTAAAAATTTATTACCGCCATTTTACTCATTAGGTTAAGTACTTTCGATATCAGTTTAAAGTTTTTAGGGTTCCGTACCTCAAAAGGAAAAAACGGAACCCTTATAGGATCACTTTGTTGTCCGTCTGTCCGTCCGTCCGTCCGTCCGTCCGTCCGTCCGTCCGTCTGTCAAGACCCTTTTTCTCAGGAACGCGTGGAGGTATGAAGCTGAAATTTATATCAATTACTCAGGTCTACTGTCCCTTGAAGCTGTGAAAAAATCAAACTTCTAAGCCAACGCAATCAAAAGATACAGCCGTTTATGCCGCAAATTTTCGACGCTTGCAAGGGAATCAAAACCTACAGGGTGCTTCCCGTGAACTCAGAATCTTGAAATTTGGTACGAAGCAACGTCTTATAGCATAGATAAAGGAAAAATTACGAAAACCATAAATTTTTAGTTACATCACATAATATTTTTTTTTTTAATAATTTTAAACTTACTACCCATTTCCTCATAAACGCGTAGAGGTATTAAATTGAAATTCATACCAAATACTCAGGTCTATAATACCTTTAAGCTGTAATAAAATCAAACTTCTATGTCAACGCAATCAAAAGAAACAGCAATTTAAGCTGCATATTTTGAAACTCGCAAGTACTCGCAAGGGAATCAAAACCTAAAGGGTACTTCCAGTCGACCTAGAATCTTGAAATTTGGCATGAAGCAACGTTTTATAGCACACATAAAGGAAAAATTCCGAAAACCTTAAATTTTTAGTTACATTACAAAATATATATTGTCGTAATGAACGAACTTTGTAAACCTTGCAGGTTTGTACGGAACCCTCGGTGCGCGAGTCCGACTCGCACTTGGCCGGTTTTTTTTTGTTATCTGTAATACTTACGGAAAAATCGCCTGTGCACACTTAACGATTACACCCTGTATATAGGTATAGTAAATGGATGAACCGATTTTGATTAAATATGTCTAATTATACTTTACACGTCATGCCCTTTCATTTCATATGTCACTTGAGTCAAAATACACTTTTTTTATTATCTACCACTTTTATACCTATATCAAATAAATGGATGAACCGATTTTGATAAAATTTGACTTATTTTTACTGATAGGTCGTTCACTTTCATTTAATATATCACTAAAGTATATTCGACAACTTTAGTTATTTTCATTCCCACTTTTACACAATAAATGGATGAACCGATTTTGATACAGTTTATTTAAGAACCAGCGTCGGAAAATATGCTGCCTAACAAAAAAACATCATCTAATTCGGATTACCTGCTAGCGAGCTACGGTGGCACAAACACACACACACACAGCGGTCAAACACTTATCACCCATATTTTTGCATCGGGGGTTAAAAATATAATATTATAAATACGACATAATTTAAAGGACATTTTATGTATAAAATTTACCTAGAAATAAGTATAATTTTAATTTGACCCCTCCCCCCTACTACCTCAGCTTACCCCCCCACCCTTGGGGACTTTCGATATGATCACTTGGACATAACTGTAGCGTATAACAGATAACTTACGTTTTATCGTACACTGTATGTGTACCATAGAATGCCTTAGCAAATGTTCGCCGTGAGTACTTAAATTGTCATAACTTTTTTATTTATGAACCGATTGACATGAAATAAACACTAAATGTTAAATGAAGATTACCACAATATATTAGTGAAAACCGCATCGAAATCGGATAAGCCGTTTCTGAGATTAGCGTGTTCAAACATACAGACAAACAGACAAACAGACAAAAAATTTTTTAACTACAGTTTTGGGTTTGGGATCGATTTAATAATAACCCCTGCTAATTTTTTTTTACATATTTTCATTGTACAGACACCACTTTTCTAGAATTTTATTATATGTATTGATGATGATGATGATGATAATGACGATAAAAGAGACTAAAATTCACAGTTCAGAATTACTGTTCATTTTAGATTGAGTTTATAAAAGGTATGTATGTGTCCTCCATAATAGGTATTATGAGTTATGACTTACGCCTGGCTCTTAAATAAATTCAATTTTTACTCTAGAATTAAGGTAAATCTATACTAACATTATGAAGCTGAAGAGTTTGTTTGTTTGTTTGAACGCGCTAATCCCAGGAACTACTGGTCCGATTTGAAAAATTTTTTCGGTGTTAGATATCCCATTTATCGAGGAAGGCTATAGGCTATATATCATCACGCTAAGACCAACGGGAGCGGAGCAATGCGGGTGAAACCGCGCGGCACAGCTAGTACTTTATATGTGTTACTTACCGTATCAAAAATCTACTATCTATTTAATTTTATCCACTCGAATTAAAAAAAAAAATTGTACCGTTCACGTCGCAAAGCAATAGATTAAAGAGATTATCTTGAAACTGCTATAAATTAAATAAGTCCTAAATGAATTGACTACTAATTGGGACAACATGCAAATGTAATGCACTCCAATTAACTAGAATGGATGGAGTGAATTAAATTTTGAATATTACATTAGAATATTTACGCTACGTAAAGTAGTGTATAATCAACGTACCTAAAATTGTATAGATTTACTATATTTACTATATTAAAAAATAGTGATTAACAAAATATACTTTATAAATAACTATTTTCGAGCCTTAAGTTTTACTTTAGTCCAAATAACTCCAAACTAAAAAAAAGGACTCCGTTTAATCGTATTAATAAATTAAAGAATTAACCAATTTATTAAAAAAAACGAATAATCCCACTTTAGCATACATTTACGCATTTGGTATACTATTTTATTTCACGCAAAATACAACAGGCAATGTACTTAAAAATATATAGAATTCGTCGGAAATAGTGACGAAATTAACTTTTAAAAAAGTCACGTTCCAACTAATGGTGGAGACATTTTACCGAATTCGTCTAACCTTTAGAAGAAATTCAATTGGCCCCTAAAATATATTTCTTCGGTTTCCAGAAATTCTTGGGACCGTAATAGAGTTTACGTGATTTAGAAAATTGCGAAATACTACTTAAGGATTACTCTAACCTGCTTTAAAAACCCTAACGGTGCTGGCCCAAGGATTTATTTTTGGAAGGAATAAGTTTTTAAATTCTACGCAACAAAACAGACGAAATAATCGTCCGTTTTTTGCGTAGAAATTATTGGAAATGCTGACGAAATAATTAGTTATTATCGTGTTCCATTTGTCCGTGTAAATAATAATTAGTTATATTATATTATTGTGTTCGGCCCTGTCTACACACATTTGAAGTTTTTTTTATTAATAATAAAATACCAACTCATACTAGAAAGTAAAACATTTCAGCGAATCGTTTTATTTATCTAGCATAAGATTAATACACCAACTGTATAATGTTTGAAATTGCTTCTTTGTACACATTGATTATCATACTATCATCTGAATGGTAAACAAGTTGTTTATTTCGGCTTTCAAAACTATGCTGAAAGCTTAAAGCTCAAATAATAAGCCAAAGCTTCAATGCAATGATATATGGTTCGAGTGATTAATGTATGCTGATGTTTTCTTTGCAAGTGAATCGCTTTCGCTTCGCTTCGCTTTATAGAGATAATGCATTATTAATATAAACGATAATTGTGATACTGTTATAGTTTCCTGATGTTGTAATTGTGAAAATGTGTGTCTCGTTTTCAAGATGAAATTGCTGAACCAATTTTGATGAACTTTAGTAAACCCATAGGCAGATCATACGCTACTTTTTATCGCGGAATTACAAATTGACAAAAAGTTTTTTTTTTTTACTTATTAGAAAACTATTATTTTTTATCTTGGTAATAATATATTAACGCAGACGAAGTAACAGGCATCAACGAAGTAATAATAAATTAACTGCCCAATTGGGTTCACTGAAAACTGGTATTACGATGTTTTTACGTCACATAATATAAAAAATGAGCAGTCGCGGTTCAATAACGCCATGCTACACGGACCATAATAATATTATATTATAATTGTAATTTTATTATTGTAATCATTTCTCTGTACGGTCGTGTTGTTTTCCTATTTTCCTTCTTTCACTTATCGTATTCAACCAAGTGAACTTTCAGTTCTACTAAACGCTATATATTATAACTAGCTGCGCTTCACGGTTTCACCCGCTTGCCTCCTCTCTTGTTGGTCTTAGCGTAATTATATATAGCGTATAGCCTTCCTCGATAAATGGGTTATCTAACATCGAAAGAATTTTTCAAATCGGACCAGTAGTTCCTGAGATTAGGGCGTTCAAACAAACAAACTATTCAGCTTTATAATATTAGTATAGATACACCCAAAATGCCATAAAATTCACACCAATTTAGAACATGCATCAATCTTAGCATTTAACTTTTAACCCAAAACGGTTTTCTAATGGCGTACTCCCACACACATCTCACACACACAGACGTAAGAAACAATCGAAGGTACGTGAAATATAGAGAAATTGAATAAAAGTTTCGTTCAGTAATCGATAACATTGGGTTACAATAGCTTTGTAAGGGACAATGGGTCAGCTTCTGAAAATAAATCACACATTTTGTTGCGTCATCGATGCGCTAACGGCTTTAGGGGTCCGTTCACAAAAATTATTCGTATAATATACAGGTGTTTGAATGATTTCGCAAGTTCATAAAATAAATGTGTGTGAAGTAGAGCTTTCGTTTATTGACAGTTTTTAGTTGAATATTCGTTTTGAATACTTAGCTGCTGGTTTTCAGGACTTTTTATTTTAAAATATCTTGGTCAATATTTAAATTCAAACCAATTCCTACCTTACTTTTTCAGATATCTTGGAAAATGATTATACAAAAACTTCAATGAAAATCTATTTTTGACTGCGCGATCGTCGCGAGCGCGCGGCGGGCCCGTTGATAGTCGCGGCGGGCTAGCGACGATGTAATGACGTTTCGCACGCTCATTGCCACTCGTCGCATCGCGGCGATAATATCGCCGTGTGGAGACGGTTCCATAGAGAGTGTATAGAAATACGTGGCACGACGATAATATCGCCGCGATTCTCTCGCTCGTGGAGTCAGCGCCTTAAAAACTACGTCCAATAGAAGCGGATTTTTTCCAAAAAATCATTCCATAACAAAAAGCTCAGTCACGTGGGTCAGCTAACTGGTAATAAAGCATATGATATTCCTCACAATAGCGTTCGATGAACTTTCAATATTGCTATCACGTTGCTATCCATTCTAGGGAAATGCTTATCAAGACAATATAACAATTCAAGATGTGAAACCAAGGCACTAGGTTACTTATCAATAAATAGCTGTGCTCCGCGTTCAAACAAACAAACTCTTCAGCTTTATAATATTTAGTATAGATATATTTTATATATTTTATATTCGTAGCTTAGACTACTGTAAAAAATTTAATCTATATTTCGTCCTACTCGAGTATAAAATGCCTTAATCACAAAATTGTCACGAACTACGCAACACCTCTGCACTTACCCGGTCGTGTACAAATCGCCTTAACTAAAATCTCCTTCAAAACATTGCACTTACCCACTCGTGTACAAACCGCCTTATCTAAAATCTCGTTCAAAACATAGCGTTCCCCCGCTCGCGTACAGCCCGCCTGTATAAACTTGTTGACAGCTAAAACTCGGTAGTTGCATCCAATTCGAGGAAGCTAGTATTTCTCCAAGTACCCTGCAACTCCGATCAACTAGCTTAGTATAACTTCGGCGTGGAATTTAAGCTTAAGCTGAAATTAACCCCAATCTAGCTTAATTGAGGATTATAGAGATAGATGGACAAGCGCGGAATAGTTCGCGACGCGCGGGTTCCGTAGATCATTTGATAAATTTGTAGGGATGACAGCAGTTCTATAAGAATCAATGAGAATAAATGAATTAATGAGACATAATTTATTCTTCATAATAATTGATAAGCCCAAAAATACATTTTTAAACAATTTATAACAAATCTAATTAATTATAGCTCTTTATTAAATGTTTATGGTACTATAGTACAAATATTTTACAATCTGACATAAAAATGTATAAATACAATACAAGCACACATATCATATAATAATTTTGTATAGTTAATGTATTATTTAATTAAATTTTGTTGCATTTTCAATAAAAAAGGTATCACCTGTTTCATTAGCTTCCAGTTGGCTCTTAGTGTAAACTTTACTGTTAGAAGATGTGTTCTTGTTGTGATGTTGCACTAAGGAATCAATATTTTTCAATTATTAATATTTTTAATTACTTGTACGGAACCCTAAAAACCTGTAAATTTTAATTTATTACGTATAAGCTGCCGGCCATGGTGGATCGCTATACACACATTCAGAAAGGGTACAATTATTATACTTTTAGCATATTTTTATATGGCCTACACAATCTTCTACGAATATATTATAGTAAATTCAGGTGACGGTGTCATAATTATTTTAATACAAGTCATTTCCACTATAAATGTTTTTACGTTTTTTTTTTTTTTTTGGTTATATATTGTTTATAAATTGGGTTAATAACATAGGCTAATTTAGAGATTCACTACCTCAAATTATAACACGAATGACTACGAAGTAATTATTTCATCGATCGATACACTCTGCGTAACTATAATTTCTACAATTCCTTACCTTGTACATTTCCACACCTGTATGCCCTAAATATTCTTACTTCTAAATCGAAATTCAAAAAGCTCTATCAGAACATCGCAATGAGATAATACGGGAAAGAGACGGCTTCAGATTTTCAGTTTGGAAATTAGCAATAAAATTCGATGTCGCACGTAGCGAGCGACTGAAACACAGCAACATCTGTGTTATCCCGCTCTACTTGGCACGAGAGGACCAAGTTACGAGCGCAAGCGGGTTTTATACAGTTTTTATTATTTGGTGTTAAATATTTTACTTTTACAGGAATTAGACGTAAAGCCTTATAATACATGTTAATAGGTTAATTAGTAATGTTGCTGTAAACTTTGTCTAGATGTTGTCTCACCACGGACAATAACATTTCAAAATATGTCATATCATGTATACTGCGAGCACAATAGCTAACAATTCTGAATTCTGCAATTAGTTAGTAATTCTTTATTATTAAAAAAAGCTTTATTGGTACTGTTGTTTTCTATGATTAAGGTCTTAAACTATATGCTCCTAAATTCATGGTTGAAGTTAATACAAAACGGTTGGTTTATTTTATTTTGACATTTGTTTTATTACAAGCCTTAGTATTTGTTATAGAACATAATTTTCAGGTTTAATTTTTATTTCAGGTTTTGTTGAGATCAATTACGTAATATGAAATGTCCCCCGTATATTCAACTAGCTTCTGTTACCTATGCATTCGCGTCTAAAGGGAATATTTAAAATCGCTCTTCGCTTGTAACTTATACTCACACATTGATGCGATTATAGTTCCCAGCGGGTTCCGTACTCGGCCAATCTAATTTTTTAACATACCTCAGCACAGTTTCATGTGACACGGTAATTAGTTTACTTTTAACGAAGTATGGGACTTTTTACATGCAAAATAATTTATCACCTGGCTTTGTAGGGTCAGCAAAATTGTATAGCATTTTGTATGTCATTGATTTACATGTTCTGTTTGTTTTAATTTTAAATAAATTCGTTTATTTTTTGAAGTAAACGGCTTCGCTTAGGTTGAACCAAGAAAACTATTGGAAAAATAGCCTATGTTTACTTGGTAAAGATTTAAACTCTCTAATAATGTAATAATGTTTAAAATCAATAGAGCAGTTTTTGAGTTTATTTGGCACATACAAAACTACAATTAATCATTTATTTTTATAACAGTGAATATAAAAAATACATGGGTTTAGTACTTACTATAATTAAGTACTTATAAATTGAGTACTTCCTATAATTCCTTCTAAAAGTTAGTGAAAATAAAGGTGGCGTCGATATTAAGCTGATTGATAACGTGAACAAAACAATTATATAGTTGTACAATAATTATTTACAATGAAATATATCTATTATTACTGCCAAAATTATTAAACTGAGGTAAGTATTGCCTTACATGCTTTGCCTAATATATATTTTGGAAATGAATAAACAACGTTACCATTTTGAATAGATTTTGAAAATTCGTTCACAGGAATTGCTCTACATCACTTCTGACCTTTTTAATTTACTTTTAGTTTCATGATATGTTAACAAAGTCCATCCTATCTGAAAACCAGCTTTACTCAATCAGCTTTTTAACTTTTGTTACTGACCTACTGAAACCTTCCTTCACCCATTATAACAACGTCTTCCAGCGGTTAGTGTAAAGACAGATGACGTCATTTCAAGGGAAAACAACCCGTTTTCCACAAAGGGACCCACAATGTCCCATTGTGCCCTTTTAGGGATAAATGGCCCTTTGATTTGAACGAATCTGAGCTCCAATTATTATGGATACGTTAATCTTGCTTATATATAAATGTGGTGTGGGTGTTATTGTTGCTCTTTCTTTTTATGATGAATGTTTAGGACTGGTTGTGCTGAATATATATCGAAATATAACAGAATAAGTTTCTTGTATAACACCACTTTTCTTTTTACTCTATCTTATATAACACTGTAAGAACAAAAGTAAAATAAAACGGAACACACCCAATGATTTATTATTAATTTGGATACCTACATGTAGGTATCTAATATAAAAATACAATTTAATAAAGAACTTTAAAAATGTAGAAGATTTTCTTTTTCAATAAGTTATATTATTATCTAACATGTAACGTAAAATAGATATCACTTAGATTCATATCACAAGGAAAAGTATCACAGGAATCCCCTTCGAACATAACATGGAAACTAGATGATTTTAATAACATCAGCAAACATTACAAAAATAATCAAATAACAATAATATTCCCATAACAGAGTAACACAAACACAGAATCTCATTACACTAACACGAAACGACATGATAAAAATCTCGTAGGCAATAATAAATGATATAGCTATACAATAGACATTTCGCAGTAGATTAAATAACCGGGATTTATATCGTGCTCTGAATTTCTAACGTATAAATAGTGGGTGCTATGCTTTGAATACAAAATAGTGGCCAAATCCTCTCTGTTCACGCTCGCTACCACGCGAATTGATAGTTATTTTTGGCAACTGTCCAAACGCTTCATCTGTTGTCCATTGCTTGCTATGCACGTCTTTGTTGATATTTCTTTTATACATACACAGCAATGTATGATGTACAATGACTAGATAAAGATGACGCCGTGACACCTTAAGTGCTATAATATTTTCGCAAGAGGATAAGTCGAAAAAATTAAATTAGTGAAGTTTTGGCTGGAGTTAGCTCGACTCGAAATAAAAGTAAATACGAACAGAAGCCGATAGCTCCGTTTGTTTTGGACAAATTATATTACTTTTCAATTACAAAGAGAAAGGTTTGCTGTCTGACATTTGATATGGGGATTAACTCGAACGATGAGTTAAGAATCATAATATTATGAGGATTCGAAATGATGTATTTGAAATTTCTTGAGGTTTGTGTCTGATATCTGATTTTTGTTAATGAGATGTCAGACGATTAAGTTAAGGTTAAATAAATATATAAATCTGAGTTGGAATTCTATTTGAAATGGTAGATAACTAGTTACCTACTACGTAATATCAGTCGTAACATGTTTTAACAAGTTTTTTAACTAGGTACCTAATATATAACAATAGAAAATAATATATATTATGTATAATAGTGATTTCTGGTGATCTAGAAAAGAGCTTTGATTTTGTAGGTAACACCTGAATTTAGCACTAAAAATTCAATCTCGCAACGATTAATCGAAGCTTAGATCAAAACTACATTACCGTAGAATCCGTGAATTTGCAATCGCGATGGAAATTTTAAAAAATCCATAGCAATAAAAGCAAGAAGGTGTTAACCCGTATAGATTGCAAAACATTTTATAGTGTGCTCGGCCCTCGTTAATCATAGCCTAGTTTAGCTTGTATAGCTCCGTTTACGATCACGGCATATCACGGGATAGAGCGATGGAAGTGACTTGATACATTTGCAACTCTTAGGATGTAGTTAAGTTTATTTATTTATTTAAAACTAGCGGTTCGCCCCGGCTTCGCCCGTGGTACATATTTCGCAATAAAAGGTAGCCTATGTTCTTTCTCAGGGTCTAAAGATTGTCTGTGCCAAATTTCATCAAAATCGGTCCAGTAGTTTATGCGTGAAAACCATACATACATACATACATAATTACAAACCTTTCCTCTTTATGAGATTAGTATAGGTACGGTATCACGGCATATTATTTTATCGAGCGATGGAAGTGATTCGATACATTTACCAAACTTATCAGATAGTTATGCTCTTATGCACTTATGCTCTCCAAGCTTGCACCTTTCATTTTGTTGAAGTTTTTTGCATTTATTATATATGACGGAAGAAGGGCCCAAAGGCTATTTTTAAAAAGAGTGACGTCAGCAATTCTGACGTCACCATCATCAGAGCAGACGCTCATACTCGAAGTGGAACGCCTGTAGGTATTTTACTGCCTTTTTAATCTACGTGGAAATTATAGAGAGAACTCCGAACGCTCCAACGGCCGGCGAGTGAATGTGCTCTGTGCCGTCGGGCGATCGCATTTAAAGCAAACCATGACTCACAAGAATTAGTTTGAGTGTTGCCACTCGAATTTTTACAATGAATTTTTATCATTTTTAACAAAGATTAATTATTTCGTTAATTTAATTATTTCATTAGTGGTTGATTAATGAATCAACCACTTATTTAAAAAGATCAAAGTAAACTTTAGCTAGTTATAATTATTTAGTAGTTTGAGGGTAGTCGTTTATCGTCGTTGCGCCGACATATAATAATAGCTTTACTTGTAAATTTGATGACTCTTGTACAAAATTTAAATGGAAATTGAAATTGTCAGAGCGTCATCAAAGGGGACATTACGATGAAACTTCCTGAAATTTGTGGTGGATTATTAATTACCATAAGCCGAGTTTTGAGTACAAAGAAAGGCTAATAATGAGAATAATCCTTCACATTTTCACGTGAAAACTTAATATCAATGAAATAAGCAAAAAAATGCATGTTGTATATCGGTGTATACTCGTGTTATATGGTTGGATTATAAAACTGTGTTGAAATGAATCGTGGTAATTTGTGATAAATCTATAATTAATTGAAGAAAAAAGTTTAATTTTCACCACATAAAGCAAGTGAAACTAGAGCTAAGGAAAAGCCTAAATACTTAAATATAAAAAGAGATTGAAAAATTGTTTTTTTGTGTCCAAGTTGAGTAATATTAAAATTTGTCTTATGAGGCTGTTTACAGCTAATTACTCAATTGTCTGTAAGATAATTGTTCATTGAAATAGGTGTAAAATTTATACTTCACTAGCTTAACCTCACTGATTAGAAAATAACTTATGTGCTAACATGTGATCACATTCATCAGATTAGTGATAAACATGAAAGAATTCCTAATTGTCGGCATTTTATTTTAGAAATGTTTATCACAAAAATCTTTACCTAAGTATGCTTTATACTTTTGCTACAATTAATATACACGTTACACATTTTAAACAAGCTGTGCCTCGCGGTTTCACCCGCATTGCTCAGCTCTTGTTGGTCTTAGGGTGATAATATATAGCCTATAACCTTCCTCGATAAATGGGCTATCTAACACCGAAATAATTTTTCAAATCGGACCAGTAGTTCCTGAGATTAGCGCGTTCAAACAAACAAACTCTTCAGCTTTATAATATTAGTATGGATTTGAATTCTTGTATTTTCTTTCTTAAAAACTAGCTAATAAATAATTAAAGAGATCATAATTTCTCCTTCCGTAAAAAGCTGCATACGATTTCTGTGTGATATATTTTTATCCATATTTTACCTGGATCAATCTGAAACAATTCGTTTTAATACTCACACTTTTACTTTATTCTTTACTTTAAACGACGTGTCTAGCACCACCATAACTCTATAGGCGATGTACACAGCCGTTAATCACCATTCTACACTTACAATGTTAACATCACAGCCCGTGTTTGACCATGTCCGGGCATAGCACGGAACATCTGCATTACAGCCCTTCTGACAATTGCGGACTTTATTCGGAATTTGTTAATAGCTTGCCCCGGCTTCGAGGTAAATAATAAATGTAATAAAAAAGGAAATAACACGTTTCAATAAGATACGGTTCGAGAAATTATTGTATTGTCACCGATCCTTGATAAGTGTACAAAGTTTGAATTAAATCTGTCCACTTAGTCGGTCAAAATCGAGTCGTACAAACATACAGGTGAAACTCATAAAAACGTGTTTGAACCGGCCTCGGCGTTTGAGATTAGTTACTCGATGAAAATGTCTTTTAATGGTGGTATAATTTTTTATCCATCAAAAATTGATAAATACCTAATAGTAGTTTTAACTTAGGTAGGTATACCTATTACATTTTGTTGTGTAAAAACTAAAAATATTTAATCATTTTGGTTATTTGTATGCATTTTATTTTCGTACGGAATATATTTTTCTAAATGTAGAACGCAAAGTAAATTAAAATATTTTTGCGAAAGAAATAAAATGTTATGATAACGCTGTTACCTGTAGGCTTTCAGAATTAATTGTCCCAGAAATTAAATGTCTCTTTTACAAGAGAAACGGGAAATTTAATTAAATAAAGAAACTTTATAAATATCGTAAGACGTCAAGACTTTCTTTAGAGTAAGTTGTGTGAAATCAATCGGTATCTATTAATATTTCATATTCCGCGAAAATTAATTTATGTTCATCGTTGAGGGAATATTTAATAATTTGTAGGTAATTTTGAAGAAGTCAAAAAGTTCGTTTATATTATATTTTCTAGTAATCAAACTGACTCAATAAATTTAAGATCTCGAATTGAAAATCGGTCACAATTTTTACTATGTAGGTAGTTGTTTATACCAAATAAATTTATATAACAAAATACCAATTTAAAATAACAACTCTGCTTTTCACATTCATATTTTTATATATATTATGTATAGTTGTACATACTAATATAATAGTATGCTCTAATCCTGTTTAGTTTAATTTCTCTCCATATACCTATCTGATTCTCAAATTAAATCGAGAAGACTCTACATTCAGCCCTAATTTACTCTAGAGTAAAAATAAACACTTCAAAATGACTAACCTATCCAGTAATTATTATGATCACACAAGGGTTAACCGAACACACAATGGATTATATAATTAAATATCCCGCCAGGTCGCGTGGATACAGTCACCTGCGGACAAATGGCTTCAATCCCAACAGACAAATTACTCGATTACCAAAATAAATTACTAACTCGTTCTGTGTCTAATAGTTTTGTTTCGTATGTGGCTGGTTATGAAAGGACGGGATCGTGGAAATGGTTACGTTTTATCTTGTTTGTGTGTGTGTGTGTGATGATGGTTTTAAGAATAATGTTAGTAACAAATATGAGTATTATAGGTGCTCGAATAAATGAATGAATTATTATTATGGAATGATACATATAGCACACAGAAAATATCTCTTTTAATCAACATGCATTGTTAGATTATTATAAATTTATAAGTATTAAGTTTTCATCGGTTTATTAAGAAGGGTGTAATAATCTGTAAAGCTCAAAATAAAACACTATTTAATTAATATATTTCAAAGTGCCTTGACTCGACACGTTAAGTTAATTTCATACTTACACGCCATATAAAATGTATGTAGGTAATAACTTTTTTGTCTTTTACTAAATTTTACTACGTTGCCAGCTCTTTGAGTGTCTTTGACGTCACACAAAATTTACCCTTAAGAGTGATTTACATTTTATGAATATTAAAATTGAACTACAAACAATTAATTATTATTACAAAAAGTATACTTACCAACGCAAATAAACTTAGAAATACCTATTCAATCTAGTAGTTTATGACATAGCAATTATTCTCAAGCAAAAAACCAGAATTTCTGCGAATGCCTTCTAGTGATGAAGGAAAATAATAAGTTGGAGTTCGACAAGTTACACAATAAAATTGATGGCTCAAACTTCTGAATGTCTTTTGTCTTGAGAGACTGGTGTTGAGTACAGGTGAAAGTAAATAGCGATTTTATGTATAAAAATAAAATAATGTATTTAATATAGAAGACAGTGTGTTGTTTTAAGAAGTATTTCGAGAGTACCTTGGAACGTAAATAAAAATTGAATATATGTTGTTTTGATTTATCTCAACTGTAAAGAAACACACACACAAATTTCTGACGTTCAACCTAGATTGCAAAGAAAAATTGCTAATGATTAAATGATATATTTGCAGTGAACAGTTACTGAAATAATTACAAAAATCTTCTGCCTAAAATATATTTCATAATTTTATTTACACTTTCAAGGCTTTGCTTTTACCAGGGCCGCGCCGCCCCTGTGTGCGAAGTGTGCGGCGCACACAGGCGCCAAGACAATAGGGGCGCCGCGCCGCCACTGCACTGCCACCTAAATTATTTTTGTTACCTATATGATTGTTTTTTGTAGTGGAGTATCGACAAGTAAGTAGGTACAATAGGCGCAACATAGGCCATGAGTTGATGAGTATGAGTGAGTTTCTGAACGCAACCCGATGCGATGCGTGCGACGCAAGCGGGGCCCGGGGGTGGGGTCACGGGTATTCCCCGATTTTAACGAACGAGATAGCTAAGGCAAAACAAAACAAATGAACAATCATTTGATTGAAAGTGTGTGTGTGTAAGGTGCGCATTGAATTTTTATAATCATTGTTTGGGTGTTACCTACTGATTGTTTTAACGTGTTTTCACGATGAGTGATAGTAATCATGATAAAAAAAAGAAATTATCTGGTTACCAGAATCTAATAAGGAAAAGAAAACAAGAAGAAGAACGTAATAAAAATGCAACTAAAATAAGTAAATATTTTACGGCTCAACCATCCACTTCGACACAATCATTAGAGACAGAAACCAGTCATGTTATCGATGAAAGTGTTATTAAATCTGATTCAAAAAACGCTTCATGTAGTGGTAAGTGTGTACTTTTTATGTAATTTTGTATAAAATAAATATCTGTTTGGGATATTTAAAAAAAAAAATTTTTTTTTTCAATTTTGAATAGAAAAATTAACTTTTTTTCATGAACATGAAACTATAATTAAGGATTTCGCAAACAAAAAAGCGAGAAAAGTGGAAATATTATAATTTAAGTAATATTTGTATAATTTGTATTCTTGCAAATGTTAAGACTCTTGTTGTTTTTTTTAAACATAACATAGGTAGGTAATAGTCATAATAATATTAGTATGTATTATTATTCTTAGAAAAAAGTCAGCTTCTTTGTTATTCATATTTAAGTATTAAATTCTTTGTATTAATAAAGCATGTTAAAATTTTGTTCGAGTTTTATTTTTCACAGTAATTGGCAAGCAGAAGCGAACGGGATTTACCTATTTAGTATCCTAATTCCTAAAGGGGCGTCCATAAATTACGTGAGGTGTTTAAGGGGGGGGGGGGGGGTCGAGTCAAATCTCATCTAATCTTACGTTGGAGAGAGGGGGGGGGGGGTCTCGGCAAATATCACGCATTTTTTTTTCTGATTGAAACAAAAACAAATTATACTATTTTGGTCTATTTAATCCAGATTGTACATGCTTAAGATTTAATCTTAAGCGTAATCGTAGTACGATTAAGATCATTTACTAATTCTTTCGAAAGAAAATAATTTTATTCATACTTCGACGTTATACATTTACTGACTGTCAAACCACCATATTTGTTTTATACCAAATAGCTCAATTTCTGAAAATAATTAATGAATAGCTCAAATCTGAATTTACGGTACAGTGTAGCCCGTCCTTTGTTTTCATATTATGAAAAATCTCACGTGAGATTCGGGGATGGGGGAGGGGGTTGAATAAAATCTCATGACATCTCACCTCAGAAAATTTAAAAAAAACACCTCACGTGATTTAGAGACGCCCCCTAAATGTTCCACAGTTTTGTACACTTAGATATTAATGATAATATTATCTAAGTACTGTAAAACTGGAGAACATTTATTTCAGTCAAAATTAACAATTAAAAATATTCATTCAAAAATTAAATTCGTTTTTTATGATGATTCGTTAAAAAAGAGGCGCTTCATAGGTTTCGCACACAGGCGCTGCCGGGGGTCGGCGCGGCCCTGGCTTTTACTCCTTATACCACGCCCGAAATGAGTTGATTTTAGTATTAAATCGTTTTATTAGTTCTAATTTCAAGTTGCGACGTGTAGTAAGTAATAAGAGGTTCATTATTTCTTTCTTGATTGTGTTTGTTACTTTTACTGCTGAGATTTGATACTTGGATGATTGTTATTTGAAGTTTAATGTTTTGTAATTTTTGTATTTTAAATTCATTTAGCGCTTGTTATTTAGACATTTCTAGACTATGTGTATTTACTAAGAACATGTACTATTTGTAATAGTTATAGTGCCGAATCTTGATTAAATTGATTTGTGATATTATATTAAGTGAGCAATAAAATGTACATAATAAATAACAAGCTTAATCTATTTCTCATGTATTTTTCCTATAATTTACAACAACTCATACACACAAACAAACCTATCTCAATACTAGATATTATTTTATCTGTACTATTACATAATCACGAAACCTACAAAATATGAAGTTGTTGCCTACAAAAGAGCCGCATAGCAAGCCACATTTGAACGTCCCATTTACATACGCTATATTCGGGCTAAATGCTAATTCTGGGACACTATTGGTACGGCTAGTGGTGAGGTGCTCTGCGCAAATGGTTTCCACTCACTGTTTGTCCGTTTGGCAGGGTTATTCTGGTGCCAACGATTTTAATGCGATGGAGAGGCAATGGTGAGGCGATAGTGGTACGATGTAGGTGCGATGGCAATACATTTAATTGAAGAGGGAAAGAATAAAGACAATGGAATCATTTTTTTCAACACCACGCTATCGTATAATACGTGCTTCGTAGAAAAGTCGAAAAGGGACGGAAAAATTTCTCTGTTTCTATTTCTATGAATTAGTACAACATACCTCTTCATAAATAGAAACAGTGTATCGTCCATAACAGTTATTTGTGTATACTTTTATTAGGATTACGAGTCGAATACTGAATCGTATTATTTTTTACTTCACTACCACATTATAAAAATATGATAAGAAATTACACTTTAAATCGGTGAAGTTGTTTAAATCGTATCCACTAAATCTATATTATATGCCTCAATAGTTTATGTGTTTGAAATACGACCCAATATAAATAAATACATAAAATGACCAGAATAGTCCCCCAAATAGCATCGCAAACACGTGACACGGTGCACGCATTAACGCTGAGAGCTGCGTGACACTCAGCGGTGAGATCTTGGACTTAAGGAATATTCTGATAGCCGAGAGCTTAATTAGTTTGGTTTGGACGTACTCGACTATTTTAAATGATGCATTAAACAAATTTTCCTATCGTTTTGTAGACTATTTTATATGACACATAAAAGAAAATGGCTAACATGGGTAGAAAGTTACTCGTATTGTCGGTCAGTGACTGCTGGGTTTCACAACTTCTAGATAAATTCTATTATTGGCTTAAAAGAAAAAATGTATAAATCTACATTCATATTTGATATTCAATTATAATAAAATTACGGAAATTTCTCTAAAATAATATAAGGAATCATGTAAAGTATAAATTTACATTTTAGTATTTCATAATATGACTAAAAAATACAAAAACATGATAATAAAGGTAACTTCATTTGCTACTCTTAACATAATTATGACGTATACACTCAAGACACAGTTCAACGTTTAGACCTGAATTAGGCTGAGTCTTTAATAGGCTTAACTAATTTACTAAAATGTCACATTTATTAGCAAGTACATTGTTAGGTAAAATTATAACACATTTTATTATGACAATGGGAATAAAGAAGTAACAGGTTTACTGCGGTCATTTGTTTAATAACTTTATTCTATTTTCACAATATATTGTATTGTATTTTAGTATTTATGTATGGTAAAGAATTTAAATATAAATAGCATACGAGTAGATAAAACATTTTTGCGATACAACAATCTGAAATATTATTATTGAGTTAGGATTTGAACAAGAAAACAATAAAACATTTACTTATATATTTATTTTAGTCCGTTGTCGTATGCTTCAGAACACGTAATTTCAATCTCAATTGAAAATCTTCTAAATAAAAAATGAATCAAACTCATAATGAATGTGTTCAATTATTTTCCACGTCGAAGTAATTAAAAAGTTTGAGAATCTTATTGCAGATGTGAATAATGACGCGAATTAGATCCAATTACAAGTTGAAATACTTTTACGAAAGTTTGAAAATCGCTGACATGGAGCGGACGTGTCGAGGAATTGCTGGAAAAAACAATTTGAGTTTTATTCGGGGCGTTTACGGGGAATTGAATTTTATCAGGGTAGTTACGATACTTGAACTTTCTATTTTTTTTCTTCCAAAAAACTCAAAAGTGCAACTTGTGACCGGTACCGATAGATTGCTCATAATTAGTTCTATCACTGATAAAAAAACCAGATTCCACCATGGAGGCGTTTAGGAGGTATTGAATTTTATTAGGGTAGTTACGCGATACTTGAACTTTTTAACTAACTACCCTAATAAAATTCAATTCCCCGTAAACGCCTCCATGGTGGAATCTGGTATTTTTTATCAATGATAGACCTAATTATGAGCAATCTATCTGTACCGGTCACAAGTTGCACTTTTGAGTTTTTTGGAAGAAAAAAAATAAAAAGTTCAAGTATCGTAACTACCCTGATAAAATTCAATTCCCCGTAAACGCCTCCGTGGTGGAATCTGGTATTTTTATCAATGATAGACCTAATTATGAGCAATCTATCTGTACCGGTCACAAGTTGCACTTTTGAGTTTTTTGGAAGAAAAAAATAAAAAGATCAAGTTCAGTAACTCAAACTGCCCTAATATAATATTTTGACAATCGATTCCTCCTAAAGGCTTCCATGGAGGAATGTGTTTATTTTACCAATTATAGACCTAATTAAGAGCAATCTATCAGTACCGGTCACAAGGTGCACATTTGAGTTTTTTGGAAGAAAGAAATATTTTTTGATCGATTGATGTGTAGTATGGGGAAATTGTTTGAGCCAAAATCATTTTTTACTGCGTATAACTCAGAAACGGTAGGATATAGGAAAAAATGATCTAAATACAACTTGTAGATAATTTTATGGCCTTTCAACTTTTCCTTGAAAGTTTTTCTCTAACATGTACCGTTTTTGAGATTTAAGCGAAAAATGAAAAAATGGACCCATTCCCCCCCTCCCCCCACTCCGTGGCTCCTCCTAGTGTCCCGGGGTTTTAGTATGTTTATTACCTAGGGACTCTTGACATGTTTCCGAAGAAACATCTTACGTTACTAACTCACGCACTCTAGACCCCCTTTGGAGGAACTCATTCAATGGACTAATGGGGATTTTAACACTTAAATAACTATATTATATAACAATATATAGAACATATAGGTTTTTAATGAAATTCTAGTCTTTTTAAAAATAATAAACATTCTTTTTATTTTGTTTCAGATCGCTCGGTGTATAGCCCACCGCACCTGACGCGCTAATGCCGCTTGATGGATGTATGCGCAGCTCGGCTTACCCTGGCCTTAAGATTTACTGTTATCGATGTATAGTTGACCATGTTAGTGTTTTAGATGTTTATTTTGTAATAAATAGGAATATAATTTAATGTCTACAGTGTTTAATTTCTAAAATCCTTATTTTCTATGTAACTAATTAAATATAATAATATATCGCTAAGGTTGCCTTATTGAAGTGGGATAAACAATATGCTTTTAGTACATTGTGATAAAAATTATGTTGAAGCAAATTTTAATGAGAATTTGAAAATATCTTAGGGCTTTGATGATAAATACAGGTTTTTATGATGTTGATTTTTAGTAGTCTTTAGAGGATACTGAATAATATACCTAGGTAATTAGTATCAAAAACAAATATAACGCCAAACAAATCCTACACATACTCCAACGCACTTTAAGTTTTAACTGAAATTTCAACGTAGTGTAAATATCTACGTTATTTATATTTATTATACAGTTTCATGCTTCCCATCAGCTGTATAAACATTGTAAAATGGACGTTTCGTAAAAATTTTAAGCAACAGCTGGTAAAAAGTTAATTAATATTTTAATTAACCGTACTTTTCTTTCGACAGTCTAGACAGTCATGCGACATGACATGCTAATGGTTGTTTGGAGAGCCGCCCAATCTGTCATAAAAAAATTATAGATGAGTGTAATACCTATCATAAACTTTTTATAAAGAATATTTAACTCCTTGTGAAGTTTTGTTTGCACGAATTATGTTTCGTTGTTATGAAAAAGGTACCATTTTCATTTTTTTTTTGTGATTCACTCCGTCAATAACATTTGTGCCAAGAAGGCAAAAAAACAAGTAGGTACATCATTATGTACGACCTTTTTTAAAACGTTTAGTTTCAATATTTACACAAATGCTCTACAACGGTGGGATATTCTTATTTCTTCAATACATAAAAATAATCAAACAAAGTTATCCGTTGCGTCTGTATGTCTGTTCGCGATAAACTCGAAAACTACTGCACCAATTTTCGTTCTGTTTTCACCATTGGATAGCATAGTTGTAGAGAAAGGTTTTCATCAATAAATAATTGAGGCTTTAAACAACTCGAGCTAAAAGCTATAAATACCAGACAATATATGCAACAGCTTAATCATCTACATCATATTTATTATGCCTGTCTAATAACAATTTATTCCAGCCCACAAGACACATTGATAACTCTTATCATTCACATTTATTCTTATGTTACATACGAGGAAAATTCACCGCATTTGTCAATTTGATGGCTTATGATTCACACGACAGTATTCTCGTATGGAGATAATAAGATTTATGTTTGATAATCTACCTACGTGTTTTGGTGTAATCCTACTAGTCTATACTTCTATACTAATATTATAAAGAGGAAAGGCTTGCAATTCTGTATGTATGTATGTATGGTTTTCACGCATAAACCTCTCAACCGATTTTGATGAAATTTGACACAGACAATCTTTAGACCCTGAGAAAGAACATAGGCTACCTTTTATTGCGAAATATGTACCACGGGCGAAGCCGGGGCGGACCGCTAGTATTATTATAAATGCGAAAGTTTGTGAGGATGTGTATGTGAGTGTTTGTTACTCTTTCACGCAAATACTACTTAATCGATTACAATGAAATTGAGCACACATGTAGAGGGTAACTTGGATTAACACATAGGATAGGTTTTATCCCGGAAATCCCACGGGAACGGGAACTGTCCGGGTTTTTCTTTGAAAACGCGGGCGAAGCCGCGGGCGGAAAGCTAGTTATTTATATGTACTCATTTTCTTCTTCACTAACCGAGCGATTGAATAAGATATTTATCGAACCCATTTACGTTAAAATGGACCAAAGAACTATATCTTAAAATATACTACCTAGCTAGCAGACTTTTTAGTTTTAAAGTAAACTTAGAAATTAAAGATTTTTAACGGATTTTAAACGCGATTTATTTTTTATATTATATTCAAATGTATAATAATCGCATAAAATCAAACACTTTAAAGTAAACGTTAATCGTAACAATCAGATAAATTATTACCTATTCGTTCAAAAGCCCTTTCATAATGATTGAACTTTACATAAGTATACCATGCGTAATTTAAACACGAATACCCAACTATTTTATGGTCGGTTTTTAAAAGCACACATTACACACACAGCGACAATAATCAGATATCTGGACACATAACTCACACAGCCATATTTCATTCACATCGGATCGCAGTAAATTAAAGTGCAACTGTTTTACAATGCTTTATTCCTTTTCGATAATATTTGACAGTGATAATGTTATTCATGTTTTGTTTTATGTGTTGATTTTGATAAAATTGACTATACTCCTCCGAAACGACTGGACCGATTCTCATGAAATTTTGTATACCTATTGTGTAGATCTGAGACTAGGCCAACATCTATTTTTCATACCCCTAAGTGATAGTTAGTTTTAGTAAAAATAACCCTATAGTTCACTCTCCTCAGTCCTTATAGTTAAAAATATGTGACATAGAGCACACTACACACTATTCCACAACAAGCAAAATTGGTCAAATTTATCACAAAGGTAGCCGAATATATTAGCGTCTGAATGTTGGTAACATCACAAAGTTGTGCGAATATCAGCGAACATTCGAGAAAGCCCGTATTATGCAATGCAATGCCCGTATAACAATGCCCACACGATGCCGATTCGACTCGAAAATATCACGGGAATGTTTGAAAAACGGAAATCGTCGGAGAAGCCGGCTAACGGTTTGTCCAAACATGAAAGACCCTTGACCGAGGGAGGAAAAAACCCTTTGCGGACTCTTTCAATCCTAGTAACATTACGGCGTCATTTTGAGTCGTCGGAATGGAATAATTTAATAGAGTCACGGCTTTTGAGCCCCGTAGTCCCGACGTTGGCCTTTTATACTGAACGCTTGGAAAGTGCGAACTGCTTTTTATGGGTTGGGTTCCGTAGTTAGTTAAAAAATTGTAATCTGCTACATGGTGCGTGTATGTGCTAAATTGAAATCGTATCAACAAAACAACACAAAACACCAATACCTACATATAGGTAATAAAACAAACTTTCGCTTTCTTTATACAAATCAATTTAGGTATTTTTGAAGAAACGCTTCATTTAAATTATTGAATTAAAAGTTAAAACCACTAACCAATAAGAATTCAATGGTTTGATATACGAGTATAATATGTAAACGTGGACATAGTTCATTATTTTATTCTGTCATCTTTATACATTACTAGCGACCCGCCCCGGCTTCGCACGGGTGCAATGCTGATACTAAATACACTACAGAAAAACTGTGAACGTTGTATATAAAAACATAGCGGCCCGCTCCGGCTTCGCACGGGTATAAAATATATAGCCGGGCGGCCGGCCGGTACCACCGCAAACGCTACGTCCCGCAATTTTTAAATCTGTAATATCTTAGAAAATATTCACTTAAATCATACGGTGTAAAGGCCATATAGATCTATATTAAATGAACAATGTATTCAAGGTATTTAATAGGTTAAGGATTATTGCTGTATTGGTTAAAATCGCTTCGAAAATAAACCATTATTTGTCGTAAAAAGTAAATGACAAGAAAAAATTAATTGGGGTTATCCATAAGAGATAGACATATACCATCGCGGACTTTTCTGTAGACCTTTTCAATGTGTATAATACTTAGTACATTATTTTGATAAAACTCGTAGGGTTCAGCCTGCGTTTGCAATGTAAGCGGAATAAATGTAATTTTTTACGACATCACATTAGAAACCTCAAAAATAACAGTACTTCTCCACTATTTAATGGATGTTATTATACATATAAACCTTCCTCTTGAATCACTCTATCTATTAAAAAAAACCGCATCAAAATCCGTTGCGTAGTTTCAAAGATTTAAGCGTACAAAGGGACATAGGGACATAGGGATATAGGGACAGAGAAAGCGACTTTGTTTTATACTATGTAGTGATAGTTCACATACCTGTATCCAACCCTGTATCATCATCAATACATATAATAAAATTCTAGAAAAGTGGTGTCTGTAAAATGAAAATATGTAAAAAAAAATTAGCAGGGGTTATTATTAAATCGATCCCAAACCCAAAACTGTAGTTAAAAAATTTTTTGTCTGTTTGTCTGTTTGTCTGTATGTTTGAACACGCTAATCTCAGAAACGGCTTATCCGATTTCGATGCGGTTTTCACTAATATATTGTGGTAATCTTCATTTAACATTTAGTGTTTATTTCATGTCAATCGGTTCATAAATAAAAAAGTTATGACCATTTAAGTACTCACGGCGAACATTTGCTAAGGCATTCTATGGTACACATACAGTGTACGATAAAACGTAAGTTATCTGTTATACGCTACAGTTATGTCCAAGTGATCATATCGAAAGTCCCCAAGGGTGGGGGGGTAAGCTGAGGTAGTAGGGGGGAGGGGTCAAATTAAAATTATACTTATTTCTAGGTAAATTTTATACATAAAATGTCCTTTAAATTATGTCGTATTTATAATATTATATTTTTAACCCCCGATGCAAAAATATGGGTGATAAGTGTTTGACCGCTGTGTGTGTGTGTGTTTGTGCCACCGTAGCTCGCTAGCAGGTAATCCGAATTAGATGATGTTTTTTTGTTAGGCAGCATATTTTCCGACGCTGGTTCTTAAATAAACTGTATCAAAATCGGTTCATCCATTTATTGTGTAAAAGTGGGAATGAAAATAACTAAAGTTGTCGAATATACTTTAGTGATATATTAAATGAAAGTGAACGACCTATCAGTAAAAATAAGTCAAATTTTATCAAAATCGGTTCATCCATTTATTTGATATAGGTATAAAAGTGGTAGATAATAAAAAAAGTGAATTTTGACTCAAGTGACATATGAAATGAAAGGGCATGACGTGTAAAGTATAATTAGACATATTTAATCAAAATCGGTTCATCCATTTACTATACCTATATACAGGGTGTAATCGTTAAGTGTGCACAGGCGATTTTTCCGTAAGTATTACAGATAACAAAAAACTTTAAACTGATATCGAAAGTACTTAACCTAATGAGTAAAATGGCGGTAATAAATTTTTAAAAATAAATCGAGAAATATCAAAAACATTATCTTTAAACCCTCCCATACATTAAGTATGAAATATGAATATCCCATATACATTTAATATGAAAGATTTTAGCTTTCTTTTTCTTTTTAGGGTTCCGTACCTCAAAAGGAAAAAACGGAACCCTTATAGGATCACTTTGTTGTCCGTCTGTCCGTCCGTCCGTCCGTCCGTCCGTCCGTCCATCTGTCAAGACCCTTTTTCTCAGGAACGCGTGGAGGTATGAAGCTGAAATTTATATCAATTACTCAGGTCTACTGTCCCTTGAAGCTGTGAAAAAATCAAACTTCTAAGCCAACGCAAACAAAAGATACAGCCGTTTATGCCGCAAATTTTCGACACTTGCAAGGGAATCAAAACCTACAGGGTGCTTCCCGTGAACTCAGAATCTTGAAATTTGGTACGAAGCAACGTCTTATAGCATAGATAAAGGAAAAATTACGAAAACCATAAAAAACCTTGCAGGTTTGTACGGAACCCTCGGTGCGCGAGTCCGACTCGCACTTGGCCGGTTTTTTTTTGGTTTTCTGCTTTAATTACTTCACAAATTTGAAGTGGCATTTTCCACGCTTTTTCCGGACATTTTCACGCATTTTCCGGATATTTTCCGGGGATTTTCCGAGCATTTTCCGGGCATTTTCCAGGCATTTTCCACGCTTTTTCCGGACATATCCACGCATTTTCCGGATATTTTCCAGACATTTCCCTGGCATTTTCCGGTTATTTTCCGGGATATTCCAGACATTTTCCGGGAATTTCCCAGGCATTTTCCGAGCATTTCCCGGGGATTTTCCAGATGTTTCCCAGACATTTTCCGGACATTTCCCTGGCATTTTCCGGGGATTTTCCACGCATTTCCCAGACATTTTCCGGACATTTTTCAGGCATTTTCCGGGGATTTTCCAGGCATTTTCCGGATATTTTCCGGACATTTTCACGCATTTACCGGATATTTCCCGGACATTTTCACGCATTTTCCGGATATTTTCCAGGCATTTTCCAGGGATTTTCCACGGTTTTTCCGGAAATTTCCACACATTTTCCGAGCATTTCCCAGGCATTTTCCGGTTATTTTCCGGGAATTTCCCAGGCTTTTTCCGGGGATTTTCCGAGCATTTCCCGGGGATTCCGGATGTTTTCCAGACATTTTCCGGACATTTCCCTGGCATTTTCCGGGGATTTTCCACGCATTTCCCAGACATTTTCCGGACATTTCTCAGGCATTTTTCGGCGATTTTCCAGGCATTTTCCGGATATTTTCCGGACATTTTCACGCATTTACCGGATATTTTCCGGACATTTTCACGCATTTTCCGGATATTTTCCAGGCATTTTCCAGGGATTTTCCACGGTTTTTCCGGAAATTTCCACGCATTTTTCGAGCATTTTCCGGGCATTTTCAGGCATTTTCCACGCTTTTTCCGGAAATTTCCACGCATTTTTCGGATATTTTCCAGACATTTCCCTGGCATTTTCAGGCATTTTCCACGCTTTTTCCGGAAATTTCCACGCATTTTCCGGATATTTTCCAGACATTTCCCTGGCATTTTCCGGTTATTTTCCGGGATTTTCCAGACATTTTCCGGGAATTTCCCAGGCATTTTCCGAGCATTTCCCGGGGATTTTCCGGATGTTTCCCAGACATTTTCCGGACATTTCCCTGGCATTTTCTGGGGATTTTCCACGCATTTACCGGATATTTTCCGGACATTTTCACGCATTTTCCGGATATCTTCCAGGCATTTTCCAGGGATTTTCCACGGTTTTTCCGGAAATTTCCACGCATTTTCCGAGCATTTCCCAGGCATTTTCCGGTTATTTTCCGGGAATTTCCCAGGCTTTTTCCGGGGATTTTCCGAGCATATCCCGGGGATTTTCCCGATGTTTTCCAGACATTTTCCGGACATTTCCCTGGCATTTTCCGGGGATTTTCCAGACATTTTCCGGGGATTTTCCGAGCATTTCCCGGGGATTTTCCAGACATTTACAGGCTATGTCAGGGAAATGTCCGGAAAATGCCTGGAAAATTCCCGGAAAATATCCGGAAAATGCGTGAAAATGTCCGGAAAAATGTGGAAAATGTCACTTCAAATTTGCGAAGTAATTAAAGCAGAAAACCAAAAAAAGAAAAAAAAAGCTAAAATCTTTCATATTAAATGTAGGTATATGGGATATTCATATTTCATACTTAATGAATGGGAGGGTTTAAAGATAATTTTTTTGATATTTCTCGATTTATTTTTAAAAATTTATTACCGCCATTTTACTCATTAGGTTAAGTACTTTCGATATCAGTTTAAAGTTTTTTGTTATCTGTAATACTTACGGAAAAATCGCCTGTGCACACTTAACGATTACACCCTGTATAGGTATAAGTGGGAATGAAAGAAACGAATGTTGTCAAATATTGTGATAGTACCTACCTAAGTGATATATCAAATGAATGTGCATAACGGGTGAATTACAATTAGTAATGTTTTATCGAAATCGGTTCATCCGTTTTTTACATATAGGGCACTTTAGGGGTGACAGTGGTTAGATAAATAAACCAAATGGAGCATCAAACGATAGGATATGACGTGTACATATAGGTACAATTAGATAATATTATTTACATCAAAATCGGTTCTGCCATTTACTAGGGATGGAAAGGGAAGGGTTGAAAGTCTGTGAAAGAAGAGGGGGACATGGGAGCGAGAGGATAGCCACACCCTGGAAATTTTGAACTCTTCTCAAAGCCACATAGGCCTGGCCCTTGGCAATTTTTTTTCTTAAATATACCACTTCTTTTGCCACTGTGGTCCATTACAATTTATGCACGGTTACGGCCCAACTTAAAAGATGTCAGATGTAGGAATGTATTATGGAGGTAGAGGTAGGTCTCGCTCACTTGAAAATATTAAATGAAAATAAGAAACCGAAGTTTAAAAATTAAAAAAAAAACCCAACGCAACGAAGGAAAAGGAATATATATAATTTTACAAACTTCCCGACGATCTTTAAAATTAAGTACCATTATAAAAAATATATATATATAAGATATATTATTATGATAATGATGGTATGGTATGGTATCCTTAACTTTTACCAAAATTGTAGATTATAAAATTATCTTTAAAAAACTTCACATACATTTTTTTCTAGGAGCCACTGTTTCTACGAAAAATCTATTTTTTCATTCATCGTTGATCTCAAAAATAAAAATTCCAATCACCAGAACGACAGGAAATTTTAATAATTGATTTTTAATTGTGTTTTGCACAATTTTATTAAATTGCGACTGGATGAAAATTTTGTTCGTGGTCGTCGTCGTCGTTGGTAGGGTGAACAAATCTGATAGCGGATTCTATTCCTTTACGTTTTGACGTTTGCCTCGGCACTCAGTTGCTGCACAATATATTGTCAAAAACATCCATACAAGGAAGGAAGGTAAATAAATTTGCTCCTCTCCCTCCTGGTGCCTAAAAAATAATATGCCATAATTTAAAATAAATTTTACGTAGAAAATTAATTAGGCACTTATTTTTTTATTTTTTAGCTCAGTTTAGTAATAAATTTTACTAACTGTTCTTTTAATTATTTATGGTAGTACGTGTTTATTCAATAAAAGTTAAGTAGTAACTACTATGCAGTCACTATTCCACGCGGACGAAGTCGCGGGCACAGCTAGTCTTAAATAAAAACATAAAAATAATGTTCTACGATCGCATCACTGACTCACATGACACCCTCTAAATAATATCTATCTCACTTTATCCTATAGCTATCTCTTTCCAGCAGCATAACACGCTGATATGGCGAAATTGTAAAAACTAATCAAAAAATATTTGAGGCGTACTTCATCCCTTTCATCCCTGTAGCTAATTGAAAAGCCTGTTTGTTTTATCTTTTTTGATTACACGTACTGGGATATAAATCCATTTCTGGGAATTAAAGATTTTCGTTATTTTGCGAAGAGACTTTATGGTTTATGTTTATACAGATTTTAAATTTAAAAAGCAATTTCACGGTTATAGTGAACTAGCTGGCCCGGCGAACTTTGTACCGCCCAGTCAATGAATGTCGTGTTACCTTTGGGCTTGGAACTAATTTAGGCTTTGATGAACGGAATACTATGATACAAAATAAATATAGATATAGGTATAATGGCTTTTTATTTCGATGAATAACACATATAGAAATAGAATAAAAAAATAATTACTTCATACCTACACGTGTCAGTGAAAAATTATTGAATTAAACTACGTTTTGCAGCTTGGGATGCACTCGAATTAACTCTTTTCGTTCTTTAACTGGTGTCGACCACAAATAGTTTCCTTTCACTTTAATTATGATAGTTCTACCACTATCATCGGGCGACCGACGATGATACAGTGGGTAACCATCGTTTCCTGTGTTGGTCTTTGCCGTCAATTTTCGTGGATACCTTTTGGAACACTCGCTGTCAACCATGCATGGTGATTGGCGGTTGATGGTGTCCCACGGTCCATGAATCATATTCGTGATTAGAACATCATGTCATGTCGGTCTGGATCGGTTACAGGATTAGCAATCCCCGCACATACAATTTTTATCTGCCCGAATTCTTTCGACTAACCAAATTAAAATGTGTGCATGCTGCAAGCCTTATTTTTGTCATTCGATTGAATACATCCATCATTGAATAATCCCAAAGATGTATTGCTTTTGTAACTCATGATCGGATTTTTTGTTTGAAAACGCGTGTGGTAATGTCGAGCCGATCGCTTGATATCTGTCCGGGAAGCAGCAGTTGAATAATTTCCATCCATTTCGGATTACATGTAAATGTAATGAATAGATCTGGCCGACCATAATAACGAAAATATTATGTATGTCATTGCATCTTGCGCATATTCATGACCTGTGTATGTCGCCGGTAAAATAGAAAACAGACCAACATTTTCTGCATCTTCTTCTCTGTGCTAATTGCATCGCGTAAATGGATGTAATCTTCAAAACGCAATTTAGCTTGGTTCGAACCAATGAGTCAGGGGCTCCGTTTCAATTTTAACGTTATACATAATAATAATATTAGGTATGTCAACGCAATATTGTTGAAGCAGTCATGAAGCAGTCGACGAAATTGCAACAAATTATAATTGTCAGAATTTTTACATTTTTATAGAATTTCTTTTTAATAATTAAGCGAACTAACCTCCTTGGTTAGTTTCCTCACCAAAAATACCTTATCAATTTCTGAAAACACGCGTAAACACAAATATTTGAGGAATTTTTATGTATCTGCTTTTATTGCACTTTTTAATAATTGATTTAAAAAAAATACAAACAATATTTATTCACCCTTTTTACTTTTTAATTATTTTACACATAATACATTTTTGAACGCATGAATGTCAAACATTGTTTTCCGTATTTGACAGGATTGACAACTAATGATTGACATGTACGAAAATCAAAATTTTGGGGAAATATTTATTCGTCTAGTTTTTGTTGTTTTTATGATTTATTCTGCTATTCTGGACGGAGACAAATCCAACAAATCTAAAAGCATGAAAATTGGTTCAGCAGATCTCGAGTTATGTGTTGGAACATACACGACTTTCTTTTATATATATAGATTATTAGTAACTAGCGACCCGCCCCGGCTTCGCACAGGTGCAATGCTGATACTAAATACACTACAGAAAAACTGTGAACGTTGTATAATATAAAAACATAGCGGCCCGCTCCGGCTTCGCACGGGTATAAAATATATTATAGCCGGGCGGCCGGCCGGTACCGCCGCAAACGCTACGTCCCGCAATTTTATATCTGTAATATCTTCGAAAATATTCACTTAAATCATACGGTGTAAAGGGCCATATAGATCTATATTAAATGAACAATGTATTCAAGGTATTTAATTGGTTAAGGATTAATGCTGTATTGGTTAAAATCGCTTCGAAAATTAGCCATTATTTGTCGTAAAAAGTAAATGACAAAAAAAGTTATTGTGGTTTATCCATAAGAGATAGACATATACCATCACGGACTTTTCTGTAGACCTTTACAATGTGTATAATACTTAGTACATTATTTTGATAAAACTCGTAGGGTTCAGCCTGCGTTTGCAATGTAAGCGGAAAAAATGTAATTTTTTACGACATCACATTAGAAACCTCAAAAATAACAGTACTTCTCCACTATTTAATGGATGTTATTATACATATAAACCTTCCTCTTGAATCACTCTATCTATTAAAAAAAACCGCATCAAAATCCGTTGCGTAGTTTCAAAGATTTAAGCGTACAAAGGGACATAGGGACATAGGGACAGAGAAAGCGACTTTGTTTTATACTATGTAGTGATGATGATGATGAAGTAAGTATTTAAATGAATCTGTGTTTTAATGGCAACAAGATTGTATGAACAAGACTGTTCATTTTTTTTTTTTTTTTATTCATGAATAGGTAACATTTGGCCGCTGTTTCACCTGATGGTAAGTGACAACGCGTCCTAAGTTGGAGCATGTTTACCTAGAAGGTAATCAAAAATAAAGTCATATTGTTAGCTATTGATAAATGTGTTAGTTTTTTATGCACTACAAAAAAAACAGACACACACAATATACACTTTAATTCTTGTAAGTTTTAGTGTTAGTGTAGATAATTATAGACGAAAAGAATATTCAAGCTCAAAATCAAAAAATTATTTCTTTACCTTTTCCTTCAGTAGCGCTTTTAAATGGTCAAAATACTAAACATTTACCACAGAATATTTAACATTAATAATAGTCAATATTTCTACTAATCTAGTGGATAAACATATACTTGCAGAATCTCTATTAAACCACTCTACACAAAAGCAGACCCAAAATACTACCTACCAACGAACCCTAAAACATTTAAATTTCTATTTACATTCGTAAAAGTTTTATTGTGTTAACAGATTCAAACGTTCTTAATTCATTTAACCGTATCCGAGAATGATTTTTCCAATGGATTAATCAGGTTTTGTGATTTAGTAAACACGATAGCGAACGGTACAAAAAAATATTCTATTCATTTCCCTTCGAATGCAAAATGTTTCCAATTGGACTTGCTTTTCATTTTATAAAGTATTTGGTAATTGAAATTGAGTTTAAATTAGTATATCGAGGTGTATGAAATTGTTTCTTCGGTCTGCTTTTAAATTATGAATGTATAGCTGTCGAGTGATATTTTGCATTCGGTGTATTTAAAAAAATCTTAATAATGTGTACAGGATTTCATATTAGTAGGTATTGAAGTTTATAGTGTAAATATGTAAATGTATTTTGATTTTATAGACATAAACAATATCTTAAGATTTTTATTTTAGCAGCTTTCAAGCTGGTAATAAGTAAAATTAATTAACAGTATTTTCTGTAAATCATCCTGAAATTACGGAATAAAAAACAGTACTGGGAAATGATAAGTCTTTATTAATAAAATCGCATGAAGGAAATTGTACGAAACACGAATTATTATGCTGGAAACAGTTACTACCTATTTATATGAGGAAAAATACATAAACATAACAATTAATTAAAAACATCCTGTCCAAGAGTTCCTCAACATGTTCTACATATATAAGTCACAAGGAAAAATATGGGAGAAGAAATAAAAGAAAAATTATTATCATCTTAGAAGTTCCAATCCCTTAACTACGTTTCCCCTCCGACTAAAATGAATAGCGGTGCTTCAGGAGTCTGTTAAAGAACACTTCATTTGGTAGATTATTCAGAGGACAAAGCGGCCCATCTGTATGTATACTCACGGGCGCTTTTATACGATACGATCTGTCGTACGACTTTGTCGTGTGATAATGATCATGTGCTAATACTTCTAACTGGGTACTTCGTATACGTTTTATTTCGATAACAGATTCTTCATTAGCAAAAACTAGTTCCCAGGGTATACTATTACAATGCATTTAAACATAAAGCCAAATGTACCGTCTCTACAATGAAGACAAAGTACTTTACTTTTAAACAATAATATTATGATTATGCACAAATTATGCAATGCCAAAGTTTAGTTTACTTGCCTACTTAAGGGTAAAAAGCTAAATTTATGATACGATTTTCTCCTGTCACCATTCGATTTGCTAATAAATTTTCAAATCGTGAAAATTTAATAGTAAACAAGAATACCATACACAACTCCAACTTTAAGGCATAATTTATTATGTTTATTCGTGAATTATTATTTTTTCAAAATTGTTTTTTTATTTATTTAACAAAAAATCGTCAGCTTTAAAGGCACCACAGGTGGAATACTTATTATTTCGCGGCGGGTGACAAATGAAGGTGAGATAAAGCAGCCCTTGCGAGCCCTCCGAGCCGCATTATGTACCTCGCAATCTGCTTCTTACGTGACGAACATTGTTAATATCTTTAATTTTTAAAATACCTCGTTTTTGGTTTCATTGTGAGATGAACAGTGTTTTGTGTATTATATTCGTCGTTTTACTTCCGTAAACTTTTGTTAATTTTATAGTAATGTCAACGAATTAAACCAAATATCTCAATGTCAAAATTAGTTTTTATACCTACAGCCAAACCATATACACGTCTAGCATTTTTATTTAAAGCTTAGCAAAGTTAATCTTTCTACATTTTACAATGATTTCGAAAAATGGCTGAAGAAAATTTTAATTTGTGCTTACTCGTATTAAGTAAGCACAAATTAATATGTTCGTGAGAATTCCAGGATAAAAAGAAGTCTATAGTATATTTGTAATCTTCTCAACCTTTAAATCAATGTCACAGATAGACGGACAACTTCTAAATTTTCAAGTAAAGAAGTTCACGAAGAGATACTTCTACTTTATTTTATTTAAATCCAGATTAGCTGCTAAATAACATGTTCCAGTGTTTGGCAAATGCCATCTACAAGCAAATAACGTAGATTAATATTATATCCACGGAACAGATATATTTTTATAGCAAAGAATATATGTATCAGGCTTCTGAGTTTTATTACAATAGCAAAAAACACAATTCATGTATGAATAACATTCCAAACATAACAGTTAAAACTCCATATTTGAAGTAGTTTTTTCTTCTTCACACTACTTCTATTAAAATGTGATTCCAAATCCACCATTCTCCCATTAACAGACCTTCAAGTTGTGCAGAAAGTTTCCTCTTGCGTTAGTTCAACTCTTGATTGGCTTAACTCGCCAACTGGTGTTAACTTGCTAACACGACGTCTTCTTGCTAATAATTAACGGTTTTGTTTATAGACGATGTTTCCTTGTAGCATGTTGGAGAATGTAGGATCTGTGGTTGTTGTATGTCTTTTGAAAGTCTATGGATGGTGGATTTCTTCTAAATAAATAAAGTATTATAGAAGATATAATTCCTTATTTATTTAGAAAAGATTATTTATTTAGAGGAAGGCCGCGAGTCGCACATAAAATGTATGTGATTATAAACTTGTAACTATATCTAATGAATATATACTAAATTATAAATCCATACTTATAATATTTTAAAGTTGTTTTGTAAAAATTGTATTTTTGTAAAAATTGGTGCCAAATAAATGAGTTTGAGTTTGAGTTTTACTCAAAAGTACTAATCGATTTTGAAAAACTTCTTCCTAATCAACATAATAGGTACATTGTTATTTCTTTAGTCAATGTAATAAATAAGAAATGTTTACAGACACATTTATCGAGTCTTAAAAATCTACTTATAAATAAAAAGTCCCTTCGATACTAAAAGGTTACATGTACGTAGGTACATTGTGGCCGACGATTAGACACAGGTGTAGAGTGAACTCATTTGTCGGTAATATTGCAGTATGAGAACTAGTTTTGAATTTTGATATTGGTGTAGTTCCAACTTTATTTATTTATTTATTTTAATAAATAAATAAAGTTTACATGTACTAAAAGGTTACATGTACGTAGGTACATTGTGGCCGACGATTAGACACAGGTGTAGAGTGAACTCATTTGTCGGTAATATTGCAGTATGAGAACTAGTTTTGAATTTTGATATTGGTGTAGTTCCAACTTTATGTTTGCTTTTAGTTAATAACAGAATGGAATTGTGACGTCATATGTTTAGCGATATAGTAGGTATATTTTAAACAAATACAGTATCGTTATATTAGTCCTAATCCATACTAATATCATAAATGCGAAAGTAACTCTGTCTGTCTGTCTGTTACTCAATCACGCCTTAACTACTGAACCAATTTGCATGAAATTTGGTATGGAGATATTTTGATACCCGAGAAAGGACATAGGCTACCTTTTATTGCGAAATATGTACCACGGGCGAAGCCGGGGCGGACCTCTAGTTAGATATAAATAAATAAGCTTTTTTGTAGAGTTTATTAATCATAGATGAAACATACAAAAACATATTAATTTAAACTTAAACTCGAATAGAAAGGAATAAATAAAGTAATTTGAACAATCTAAAACTATAGTTGCTTGTCCTTGCTTCGTCCGTAATACATATTATAACATTTATTGTGTTGTTTTCTAATAGTAAAAGACTATTTTAACAATAACAAATGTCTGTTTATTATTAAAATTTATTATTAATTGTCGCGTAAAAACCACAGGACAGTTCTTTGGCATATTATTATAATATATGATGTTACATATTATGTATTTTGTAAAATTAAATCGTAAAACTGACATGCTATAAAAGAGCAACTATGGAGTTTCTTGCCGGCTCTTCTCCGTAGATACTGCTTTCCGAATCGGTGGTAAATGTTAAAGATATGTAGGTAATGACATTTCAAAAGTGCTTCTAGAAGAAGTCTAATTGAATAAAATAAATGTTTGAGTTTGAGTTTGAGTTTAAAATATTAGCAAGTAACAATCAACAAGTCCCATACAAATATAATTCCAAATGGTCCATATTTTTCTCACAACTCGTATCTACACTAATAAATCTCTTCCATTGTTTTTTACCCGTTTTTAAACGTTTTGTTTGTCTTTGCAAGGGTTGCTTTTATGTTTTATCACATTTATATGATTTAATGTTTGCGGTTGACGCATTCATAATACACACACACGGGCAGACACATCCTATTTATATTATACTTGCTTTCCGCCCACGGCTTCGCCCGCGTTTTCAAAGAAAAACCTGCGTATCTCCCGTTCCCGTGGGATTTCCGGAATAAAACCTAGCCTATGTGTTAATCCAAGTTGCCCTCTATATGTGTACTAAATTTCATTGAAATCGATCCAGTAGTTTATGCGTGAAAACCATACATACATACATAATGACAAACCATTCCTCTTTATAATATTAGTATAGAAATGCAAAAGTGAGGATATATGTATGTTTGTTACTCTTTCGCGAAAAAACTACTTTACGAATTTGTATAAACTTTAGAGTAGTATGGGTTGTACATCAACTTACACATGAGCTCTATAAGATGAGAAATAACTTGATTCTGCATGCAGACGAAACCGCGCGCTACAGATAGTAATATTACATAACACGCACACTACGAAAATGAGATGTTCTATTTTTTTACAGTTGCGAGAAAACCTTACTCGTGTAAAGTATAAAAACTATTAAGGATTCTATGAAACACTCGAACAGTAAATATTTAGTCGAAAATATTTTTCTATCTTTATCATTCCTCCATTGAAACGGCCATAAACTTTCTTATAATTCGTGTCCAGGGGATTGACAGATCGTTGGTACATTTTTCGTATTTAAGCGCCATTATACTCAGGGGCTTTAGATTCGCATAATTTAAAAGTTAAAGACCGAAGCCTCAAGGGATAAAGTATGGCTCATTAATTATGAATTAGAATTGTCATTTTATCGGTGCTATTTTTTATTTAAATTTTTAAAAAGTTTGTAAATGAGAAGGGTAAATATACAAGGTCAGACAAATTACCACTAATAGGTACAATATCACTTTTTTTACTTTCGAATTAATTTATAAATATTACGAATAATATTTTTATTCATAAAATTATTTATTAAAATGATCATTATAATTCTACTTAATACACAAATAAACCGTTTGCAAAACAAATATGCCACTGAAAATCAATTGTGTTTTCCAACTAGGTACAGTATTCGTAGCTGAAAGCTGACCGTCTCCTTTTAGCATACATGCTAAAAGGAGACAGAATTAGGTATTATTGAATGTTGCCAATTGCCATATTAAATTACATTTCCTAGAATCGTACTCTGGACCAAAATTTGACCTCGCCTGCGTTCCTTTACACGTATAGCAATGAAACACAAATTTGAATAGTATGACAAAATAGAAAATTCAAAATAAAATACGTAAGAGTTTTCTACTCAGCTTTAAAACTGGTTAGATTGCTATTACATAAATTCTACCATTAAAATAAGACATATCTATCCATTCCAACGACACCTTTGACACAAACCTTTACTGCCTTTCCTTTTCCTCCCTTTTGGTATTAGTTGTCCTAATAACTTTCCTAAAGGCGGTCTAGGTTAACTTAAATATCATCATCATCATCATCAGCCCATATATTATGTTCCCACTGCTGGGACACGGGCCTCCTACGAGGGTAGAGTACACCCACCATGCTGGCCAAGTGCGGGTTGGCGGATGACAAATTTCGTCGAAATTTTGATTATTCGACATGTCGGTTTCATCACGATGTTTTCCTTCATCGTTCGAACATACATAAAAAGTATATAAATGCTAGTGACACAATATTTTTACAAAACAATTAATAGGCATTGAAACAGTAATCTGTATTAGTCTACACTTTACGAGCTCTGGTAGCGGCGATAACGTGAATGCGCTCAATTTGAATCATAAACAACAATCCAATGCAAGCCGTAGCGATAAATATGTATGGTGGAGCTGATAAAATTATTAGGTTAATAGGTGAATTCATTGTAAATATTTAGAATTTGTTAGGTGCTGTTTTTTTACAGGTCTTAATGATTAAAATGTGTGTATTCATATTACCTATGTTAAACCACACATAATATAATATACCATCATATTATTATGTGTGGTAGGTAATACTTACCAGAACAAAAAATAGGTAATAGGTTTATTATTATCTTCGTTCCAACATATTATAATATTATGTAAGTATACTCTTTACAAAAACAATCATCACTGTAGCTGTAAAACGAAACCGACATGCTCTTAATTAATTTAGATATTTTTTTTTATAAGATCGATGTTTTTTGTGTATCAATAAAACGTAAAATTCACAGCGCTGGTATATCGCCTAGAGGAGAGACCAATTAGTAAAAAAGTATAAAAATATCTCAGTTAATAAAACAGTGAACCGACTGCAACTTAATTAAAATATTGATACAACTAACAGCTTCGTACTTTTAACCTGTATAGTTTGGCTCGGTTAGAAAAACGTAAAAAAATCTATCGAAAATTCTCAATACTAAACTATTTGATTGAAATATTTTTGGATTTATTAAAAAAAGCGTATGACTAGACATTTTCTAAAGTATAAAACTGTTTTGTTGCGTTCCTATTACTAACTATTTATTTAATTTTCATAAAGAATCATGATTTCGTAAATAATATACATGCAGAAACAATTAAAAAACGATACGAAACCATTGAGGTATTATTACTACGTAGTAAATAGTACTCAATGTACGAAACACTTTTTTATGTAATTTTCAAAATCTTTTAACCCATTGAGCCCCGAACGGCCCGATCGGGCCACGACACATTAGATTTTCTATTGTGTCTGTGATTCCGGGGCCTGATGGATTAAGTACACTAAAACTACCTATTTACCTCTTATTATTTTAGATAATTCAAAAGTACTACACAATAAAATATTAAAGTTCCCTTAATAAAAAGCCTACACGTTGACAGGGTAACTAATGATTCCCGGGACCCAAATAAGTAATCGTCCCCTACAAACTACTGGCCCAATTATTACAACTGGTCCCTTGTATATATCTCTTGTTATTAAAATTATTATCTAGGAGCCTATCTAGATGAAATAACGACTACAGGTAAATTAGCTTGGAGAAATTTTTGCGTTTGTAGTAGTGTATGGTCAGCAAATAAAATAAAACAACATTTTATTTTTAGTTTTTATTTTATATATAATATGTCGTGGCCATATCGTAGATTTGCTCATTTCATGATATGATTGATCATTTCACGAAATGGTCGCATTTCAGGAAATGGCCAACATAGTTTGATCAGATCGTTAAATCGTCAACGTTTCACGATTTGATCATCCACATTTGGCCAGATCGTATAAAATATAGAGAGTCCATAAAATATTAAAAAAATTCAGAATATTCTAAGAACTTGTTTAGTGTCATTTAAGTTAGTGCCGCGGCAGCGGCCGGCGAATGCCAGAAGCGAATGGTTTTTGCAATAGAAAACAGTTAGGTTAGGTTAGACTTTGATAAACAACGCACGAGCCGAGCGAGCAAAGCGAGCGTGCCGCGGTAGCGGCCGGCGAGTGCCAGAAGCGGATCGCTTTTTAAAAAACAAACAATCATAATAATATAGTAGGATATATAAATATATATCCTAAAAGAAAAAATGCGTCTTAAATCCTTTTATTTAAGACGCATTTTTTCTTCAATACATATAAGATATCCCCATTTTCCATAGTACTCGAACCTCTTCGTCGTAAATTCTTTGCTATGACTTTCTTCATATTGTTATTAAACGAATTATGAAGTTTTTAACTGCGAATAATTAAATTTTCGCCAGCGGCCGCCATATTATCAGTTATCACATAAACACAGAGCTTGCAGCGCCTCTACTAATAATTAATGTAACTACCTATTTTACGATATGATCAAATAATTTTGATCATTTCATGAAAAAACCGCACGTTTAGTTGGCCATATCGAGAAACGATTTCTTATCATTGATCTGCCCAAACCACATCATGATGTGGCCAATAGACATTCGATCATTTCATGCAATGCGATCATTTCACGAAATGATCGATCATATCATGAAATGAGCAAATCTACGATATGGCCACGACATATATAAGGGATTAAATTAAATTTAATTAAATTTAATTAAACTATATGTGTTTCTCCTCTGAAAAAGATGAGACTTTATTTTAATATTTGCACATTTAACATACGTATAACTTTTACATTAACAATGTTACTAAAATGAAAAATTTACTAACCTGAAAAAGAAACGACATGTAAAGTTTAATTCTTTAGTTTGAGAAGTCAAAGGCTTGCCTCGACCATGTTTTAACACTGGAGCCATTTTGAATTAACAATATAAAGTTACAACACTTACACACAAATTAAACACTTCAACAAATATTATAACAATAATAACAAATAATAACAACAATCAACAAATACAAAATTTAACAATTAAACTACGTAATAATTATAATTTTTGAATTAAATGTGTGCTTTATGTTCTAACGGTACCAAACGACTGCACGTGGCACCTGCGGACAGCGTAAACTGGTTTATTCTGGTTTTGTGCGTGTTTCCACTTTCCACTATCAAGTGACGATTTATTTATTTGTTTTGTTTCGTAATTATTATGGTCAAATATTAATTATGAAACAAATTATTATGGACACGATATTTTATTGTTTCACGGTAGTCGCCTTGTCGTTTGCTCAAGGACGTGAAATTGAATGATATATTTTTTTTATAAAGTCAAAACCATTTTCTTTCAAATAAAAACTTGTTTTTATTGAAAACAAAAGTGTTGCTAGGAATAAGTATAAAATTAAATAGTAATGTTAGGATATCGAAACATTTTTGTATAGGCCAGAACGATATAGTGGAAACGCGCTCTAAGATCTGAGTAATATACACACCACTACATATGCAAAAATTTCTCCAAGCTAATTTACCTGTAGTCTGGACGTCGAGTTATAATTTCTATGAAATATGAACGTTTAAGGTACGCATTTGTTTTGGTATATTTGGGGTTATCTTGGATGGTTTTGTCCTAATTCACGCAATATTTGTAAGTGTTATGACTATTAAAGTATAAGATATTGAAATAAGTGAGTTTTTTCTGTTACTTTTTCTATTTATGTTCACTGTGAGACGTAGAGGAAACAATTGTTAATGTTATTATTGTTTATGTCATTAATTTATATATATACTAGAGGTCCGCCCCGGCTTCGCCCGTGGTACATATTTCGCAATAAAAGGTAGCCTATGTCCTTTCTCGGGTATCAAAATATCTCCATACCAAATTTCATGCAAATTGGTTCAGTAGTTTAGGCGTGATTGAGTAACAGACAGACAGACAGAGTTACTTTCGCATTTATAATATTAGTATGGATATCCCTGTAATTGTTTCTGTAAGATCTCCAAATAAATAAATAAATGTTTAACTTATTCAAACTGCAGCATTGGACCTATTTTTATCTTATTTTTACAATACATCTCTGTGAATCTTACCTACAGTTAAGTTTTATAGAGATATCTGACGTATTTTCTTATTAAATTAATGCTTTTCTTCAGTCTCAAGTAAATAACTTAATTGTTAGGATGCTTTATAATATTGCCTCTTCTATTCTATGAAGTAAATAATTATAATCAAATTAGCCGTTATAATACGCACCTAACAGATAGGAAAATAATCACATACTTTCTGTGTACCTGAGCGACATAATCATTTTGTGATTAAGCTCTTTAAATAAAGATTTAAAAAAAATCACATACTTAATATTATGTAAATCACACATACCTTTAAATTCCATCAGGATATACAACGAACATCTGAATAGCACAAACAAACAAAAAAATATCGAACAAAATAATTGTAATAATCGACTTCCTTCAATATGTACGCGAAATGGAGTCGTGTAACAAATTGTTTAATCCCCTGACATTCTGAGTGACGTTTTGAAATAATCACCAATAAAATCCGGAATATAGCCGTTTCGTTTGCACTTGCTGAAAAATGGTTATTTATTACTATTATTGTGATGTTTACGAGCTTAATGATAACGTATTGGGATTTTAAAATTGTAAAAAGTTGTTTGGATTTTTATGCGAGTTTGATGTGATTTTATAGAGAAAATTCTAGTTAATACTAGCTGTGCTCCGCGGTTTTACCCGCAGTGCTTTGCTCCTGTTGGTCTTAGTGAGATTATATATAGCCTGTAGCCTTCCTCGATGAATGGGCTATCTAACACCGAAAGAATTTTTCAAATCGGACCGGAGTAGTTCCCGAGATTAGCGCGTTCAAACAAACAAACAAACAAAAACTCTTCAGCTTTATAATATTAGTATGATTAATTTTATTTTTTTATACATTGCTATATTTACGTACCTACTTAATATTAATTTTAACATTTACACTTATTTCATCTGTTCACTTAGTTCATACATATGAACATTGATTACATAATCACATGAACAATTTTCTTCATTCTCTTTCTAAACCAGCGTTGGTCACAGTTCTAAAAACAAACAAATTTCTAATCTCATACAAAAATTAAATAACAACCATCAATGTCAACAACGAGCCAAAACAAATCCCAAAGTGACAAGTCACTTCGCAATCAGTAATTGTATTAAAACGCCTTCAAAGCGCGAACATCAATTGAAACGTACAATCTCCAATACACTCATAAAGTCCCGAATAAACAGACATCTCGGTAGAACCGAAATTTCTCGTTTTGAATAAGCCGCTGGAAAAAATAAAAGATATCCCGCTGGATTTAACGCTTACGTGGCATTTGTGCGTCGTCTTAGAGGATTTGCCGCCGCTTCGTAGTTTAATATAAATTGGTGACATGTGCTTCACTGTTCCGTTACTTGACGGGATTCTGGCGTTTGTAACATGCAAAGTGAAAACAAATTATGATCTCCGAAATATGCTACAATTTAAATCGGTCGTCCTGTGTTCAAAAAAATTTTGATTCTAAAAGTCAGTTAATATCTCAATTCATAAAAATAAAACTATAAAAGATATAAATGAGCAGTTTTTAACACAAATAAGAGGTGTATATTGAGTATTTTAAATATTTGCTTCGAATCCGGCTCGAAGGACCTTTCATCTCTAGAAGGGATAATTTCTAATCAAGAGGTGGAAAAATATCTTCTTAGTACCTAGTTTATTTATTTAACTCTTTAATAGTTGTACAGATAGGAAAACCTTAGAACTATTTAAACATAGAACAGAGTACAACTCTGTGGCATCTGGGAGACACCTGTTAACTCCATTTTTGGCAAAATTTTGTTAGATACATGTTTGATAAGTACAGAAAGCGCAGATTTTTTTGATCCAGGCGTGATATCTCTACGTCCACGGGAAGTAAATGAAAAAAAATTGTACACTCCTGTTAAATCCAAGATTTTTTGCTACAATCAAGATATATTATAATTATCATTAATATATCATAGTAACTTTTGATGCCAAACCTGATAACTAATATAACAAGTACATAAATGTTAATTCCAAGCTTTATGCCTATGGACTAAAACTTGTTAAGTCCCAGTTACCGCGTATGTACCAAAAACATGAGATACCTACATGTTAATTATTGCAACTTATCAGATTTGGATTTAAATTTCCAATTTGGTATATATAACGGTGACTACTAAATAATTAAAATACAGTGTTATTTTAATGTAAATATCTATTTATTTTCAAAATAACCACCATTTTGCCGATGGGGGATAATTGATGTGGCTCCAGGGCGACTAGGAGAGTAAACTCTATCGTTATGGCGGTTATGAGACTGTTCAATCGGAAAAATTTCTTCATCTGTGAAAAAAATATTTTTCCACGCTTCACCAGCGGAGCGCGCTTTCAGTAAGCGACATATTTCAAGGAGTATTTTTTTATCTTTATCACCCAACCGCTGCGCTTTTCGCAGCTTGTATGCTGTTAACTTGAGCTCATTTTTAACAACTCGTTGCAACGTTGAATGACTTACACCTAAATCTCGAGCCATTTTTCTTACCTTGGCTTGTGGATTGCGGGTCAATCTTTGTTTAACGATATGTCGAAGCCTAGGCGTCCTCAGAGTTCTTTTTCTGCCTCTTCCCGGACGATCACCAAGATGGCCAAGCACATCGTATTAAAGTCGCAGTATCTCGCACTGCCGCTTACCATATAAGGATATTATTGCAAAAAATTACTAATTTTTAATTTATTCTCTTCACAAATAACTTTAAGTTGGCGCCAAATCATGTGAAAATAATAATTAAAAAACAAAAGCAACGCAGCATGTCCCATTTTTTAAATTTATTATTTTCAAATTTGTCAACGTAATTTAGAACCACCCTGTATATTACCTGTTATGTATTGTATTGCATTGGCTCAAAAATCTACCCTTAAAGAAATCCACCACAAGTTTCTCGTGCCAGGTCACACTCATTTTATTAGTGTGACGGTGATCATGCGTTGATAGAAAGATTTGTTAAAGAGTACAACCCGAATATTTCGACAGTTGAATGTTATAAAAATGACAAGCAAAAATTTCTCGGTGAAATTTATGACACAAACCGAATTTTACGGTTTTTCGAAACTACTAAGAATTTTGTCAAAAAAAAATATTGACACTTCAAAACAATCTTTTGCTTGGAAAAGTATTTTCTGGCTAAAATTTGAAAAAAAATCAGCGGAAGTAAGTTTTAAGTATTTATTGGAGAAATCAGAGCCTTTAAGGACATTTTCAATGAAAAGAAGAGGAAGGCAAAGTATATTTTGTTTAGAAACATTACTCCCTGAACAGGCATATGTCGGAGGATTGGCGATTGATCCATTAAATCTTTAACCAAAAAGTTTAAAGATTTAATGGATCTTATGCAGTTCATTGATCCAGTATATCGCGATTTCTATTCTAATTTAAACCAATCAGCTTCTGTTTTGGAAAACTACTCAGATAGCGAAGAAGATTATGATTAGTATCCAAATGAGTGATTCTTTTGTTTTGGTATTTATTTGATATGTGCCTTTATTTAAATTTTTCGTTGCATGTACACTCCTGTTAAGTCCATACTTTTATTAAAATTAGCCATAAGAGTGATTCCATTGTGAAATTAACTTATAAATAAAGAAATATAACAAAAATAACGTAAAATTGTTTTAATTAAATGAATAGCAATGAAATAATCATTATTTTTATTTTGCTCATTTTGAGATAAGTCCATTCCACTGCAATATATTTTTTTTGGTTAAAATCTGATAAGTCACATTATTCGCTAAACTACTGCGTCAATTTTGTAAACTGTACAAGCAAAAAAAGGGTTAATATATGATATTTCATTATAATATGACATAATTCATTTATATCTTATATCCGATTTTTAGCAGCCAATAATATGTTAAATTGCGTCTCCTGAAAATTTAACTTTTTGGAGTTAACAGGTGTCTCCCAGATATCACAGAACTATTTTGGCGGCCTTATCACTTAATAGTGATCTCTTCCAGGCAACCACGGTAAAAGGTAAACAAGCAAAATTATCACTATTGGCGGGACGAGAACAGAAAAAAGAATAATTAACATCAAGAAAACAAAAAAATAATAATAATATAAATCCACCTTAAATAATGCATGTCCATATACGATATCATATACATACAGTTTAAATTGAACAAGGACAACATGAATTACTGAATATTCTGTTTCTTTATAAACATAATGCAGATGTTAATTCAGTGATACCTACATCTAACACGACTTCCGAGAACGAATCACTTTATTAATAGAATCCAAGATGAATCCGACCTTACACTGTTCAACGCTTTACAATTGTAAATATCACCACACAATTCTCTATTGAAGCAAACGTAATTCCTCAAATAGGATGTTCTCAAGTGTAAACATGGCATCTCGTTAAGTTGGCGGGAAACAAATAAATAATGCCTCCACGATAATGAGACCGCAATCACGCGGCTTCTCAATTCTTATTCATTGTCGACTTTGTAAAATTAATTAATCATTGTAAATATGACGGGTTTTGAAGTATCTATACATAATTATAAAGAAATCGTAGGAAATTCAAAACTGTACAATATTAATATTTTTCTAAAGAATACTTGGGGCGTGATTTCAATCGACATCGAAGCCAAAAATACAATTTTTAGAATTTATACTCAAAAAGTACTTGATGGATTTACTTCAAATTTGGAACAGAGCTACCTTGAAAAAAAAAAGGGCAACTATGGAGTTTTTTGCCGGTTCTTCTCCATAGATACTGCTTTCCGAATCGGTGGTAAATGTTAAAAATATGTAATGACGTTTCAAAATTGCTTCTAGAAGAAGTCTATTTGAATAAATAAATGTTTGAGTTTTGAGAATTAAGAAAGGACATAGGATAGACATTTACCCCGGCCATCGAACGGGAACGGGAACTATGCGGGTTTTTCTTTTACGCGTACGAAGCCGCTGGCTGAAGCTAGTGAAAATATGTATAAAATTGTTTATATAGTGTTCAGCGTGCGCGTGTTTCGTATTAGAGTTGTTAATTAGTTGTTGATTTGCTCGCCTTTTTATAAAAGTGGAGTACAAGCGACATAAACTTCAACGTATTTAACTTTTTGCTTACTTTGAGCGGATTTTTTTCATTCAAATAACATTTGTAAGAAAAATAAATAGCGGTATTTCTGAGTTTCAAGGCGAAAAATAAATACTGGTTAATAAACGCAACTAGATCTACTTTCAGACCGTGTCTTCTTAAATATACTCAATATGTTCACAGTTGTAAAATGCGTGTGCCCCAAGAGTAGACGAAACTAAAAACCCAATTGGATTTAGTTTCCCCCATATTAATATTACCCAATATTATTTTTATTACTTTAGTCGTTTATTTTTTTTTAATTATACCTATTGTTGAGTAGTGCTGCTGCCCCCAAGGTTGCCCAAAAAATAAAGGCCTTTACTTGAATCACTTTTAATCCTTTTTTACAATAGGTGTTGTTTAAGCTAGCCGTAATGCACTATTAAATAATAATTCTAATAAAATGTAGAAAGCGTCGGGGAAACAATGTGGACGCACACATATACAAAAAGCTCGATCAGCGAATTGCATATGTGTGTCCCTACATTATTCCCCCCCCTTTTCAAAAAAAATTATACACTCCAAAAAAAAAAAAAAATTTATCAAAAGACATAATAAACACACAACAATTACCGTTAAATACAAAATGTGATAACAATGCAATACGCATATTAATTCGTAATACATATTTCTTATACCTATGTAATCCGATATATAACTTACTTAATAATCTAGTACAAAAACAGGAAATACTAAATAGGCATCTTCAATGCGTAAAAACAAAACTATCGTATTACTTTATTCTTTCGCAATAGGTACACAAAAATGTAAAATATGCACAATATAATGTTATGTTAATCATATTTACGTAAAACATAAAATGAAATGATTAACAATATGAAACGATAAAAACAAATTAAGTTACTTTAAAACGTTGTATATTGAACAATTAATATAAAATTTGTATAAGATTCAATAGCTACATGTAAACGAATATAAACTTACATTCTAAAAAAAAATGTATATAACACACAAGTATAATAAATTGAATCACACTACAGATAATCTTAGAATTAAAGACAATAGCTAAATACTTATTGAGTTCGCATTGATGTGACGCTAAATGAGGTAAATGTGGTCTATAAAAATTAATCATTCCTAAAAAACGTCTTAAATCCGATACTGTGACGGGTTTAGGAAAATTAACTATGGCTTCGACTTTATCTTTGAGCGGTTTAATTCCATCTACACTTACTTCGTGACCTAAGAATTCTATACGCGACTGTCCGAAGCTACACTTGCTTAAGTTTATAGATATGCCGTATGTATTGAAACGTTCGAATACTAACTTCAAATGTTCTTGATGTAAAGTCTCATTTTCGCTGGCAATTATGACGTCATCTAAATAACAAAATAAAAAATCGAGACCTTGTAAAACGGTATTGTTCATAAAACGTTGAAACGTTTGTGCGGCGTTCCTTAGGCCAAAACTCATACGGGGAAATTCGAAAAGTCCGAAAGGAGTAATAATAGCAGTTTTTTCTATATCGCATGGGGCAACTTTTATGCAGTGATAGGCTCTATTTATGTCCACTTTTGAATATATTTTCTTATTAGCCAATATAAAAGTAAAGTCGTGTAATCGCGGAACTGGATATCTGTCGGGCTTTGTTATTGCGTTGAGCTGTCGATAATCTCCGCACGGCCTTAACTCGCCATTCTTTTTAACTACAATATGAAGCGGACTAGCCCAAGCACTTTTAGAAGGCCTACAGATACCTAATTCTTGCATAACCCTGAACTCTTCCTTCACCTTTTTGTATCTATCCGGGGGTAACGGTCTAGCTCTAGCATGAATAGGTGGGCCGCTCGTCTCTATATAATGTAAAACGTTATGCGATGTAGTTTCTTTAAGCGACATCGGTTTAATAATGTCAGGAAACATACTTAATAAATCGTAATACGGATGATTTTTGCACACAGAATTTAGCGATTGTTGCGTACACGAAACTAAGGAGGCTAATACATGTAAATCGGTAGTTTGATCAATTAACTTTTTTCGATACAAATCAACTAATAATTTATGATGTGTTAAAAAATCAGCTCCCAATATTGGCTGTTTGACGTCTGCTAAAATAAAATCCCAACGGTACGGTCTTCTTAAATTAAGGTTTAAAACAATTGATTTAATGCCATAAGTTGCAATTTCTGTACCGTTAGCAGCGTATAATTTAAGATCGGATCGACATAATTTATGATATTTAAATGGATTTTTAGATACGGGCAAAACGGAAACATTGGCACCGGTATCTACTAAAAATTTTAAATTAGTGTTTAAATCAGTAGGTCTACCATGAGTTTACGCACACGATACTCGCTAGCGATTGTAGTAAGCGGTTTGTATGAAATTTCGTACAGCGCCCCTAGTGTGCCGCAGCGGAACTAAAAAGCCTACCATGAGGTGCATTATAGTATACTACAGTAGATAACGTATAGTAAACTATACTACACTCGCTGTAGTAACCATACAATTTTTGCACCATGAGTTCTAATTTTGACATATGTCATAGTTTATAACTATTCGATGATAGATACGTCATTCACGGAAAATAATCTCGTGAACTATTCACGTTTACTATTGTAGTTACGTCAGACGATTTAACTATGTCAACTCATGGTAGAGGTACTGTTACCATGAGACGGCTGCACGGCGTGATGGTACAGACCTCCGCCGTAGTCTGCACCTGCCTAGCTAGTTTTCCGGCTGGGCGGCTGCTGCGCTGGGGCTGGGGCTCCTCTTCCACGCGCACGGCTGGATGCACTTGTGAGCGCGCTGCCGGTACCTGAAGTGGTAGCTGCACAACCAGTCGGGTCCGCCGGGACGACGTCGCTTCGAAGATGACCTTGACGACTCTCGATAATTGCGTGACGGTGTTCTGGGTCGCCGGTGTATCGCTCGTGGTCGTGAGCGCTCGATGTTTGAAAGGCGCACGTTGGTTTTCGCCAATTCCGCCGAAAGGGTGCCGTAAAAGTTAGATGTATGCATCGCCATATTAAAATTTAAATTCTTCCAATAAATCTTCGTCTTCAAAATAATATTTTATTCTATTATAATTTCTAGTTGTTCTTTGTCGGGGTCACCAATGTAGAGTAGTGCTGCTGCCCCCAAGGTTGCCCAAATAATAAAGGCCTTTACTTGAATCACTTTTAATCCTTTTTTACACTAGGTGTTGTTTAAGCTAGCCGTTATGCACTACTAAATAATAATTCTAATAAAATGTAGAAAGCGTCGCGGAAACAATGTGGACGCACACATATACAAAAAGCTCGATCAGCGAATTGCATATGTGTGTCCCTACACCTATAATTATACATCAAAACATATTGTCCCTGATGACCTAATATAGTTTTTGTCCATTGTACCTTCCGTGTCCTAATAAAACAACTCTAGACTTTAAGTAGGTTCTTTTCTTTCCTTACCTTTTCAATTAACCACTTTCTTCAGTAAACCTTTTACACACAAATTTTTTTAATGCATTATTTTGTCGCAATACTTCTATTACAAGATTCTAACCAAGTTTACGAAGGGAATATATTCACATAAAGACAGCGCCAAAATGGTCAATAGAATAAATAAAGCTGAAATTTCCTATAATAAATTTAAATGTTGGGATACTTGAATATTTGAAACTATTAAGGGCACAGATTCTATCCAATATTATACATAATTAAAGCAAATGTTTGGTTTGCGAGAATTTACTGCGAGATCCCGCTCTGAGCGTAATAAATATTGGAAAAGTTACACAATAAAATTAATGTTTCCAAGGAAATGTAAAGAATACTAACTATTATTATGTAAAGTGATACGAAACTGGGTTATTTATTGGATGCTTATAGTACTTTCAGTGGAAGTGTACTAAATCATTATAATGTTGTTTATGGTGAGGTTTGTGTGTTTGACACCTGTACCTCTTGACTGATAGATGAAAGATGTGAGACATTTTGCTATTTTAGTAAAACAAATGCCTGTTAATTATTGATAACATCAATAAATAAGGTACATATAATAGGTAATATTTAATATTATGTAAATAAGTATTATGTAATTTTTAACATTACCTACCTATATCATAATTTAGTATATAATATATTATGTGCTTTTTAAAGGCTTATTATACGAATTTCCTTTCTAATAACGCCTCTTGATATTAACACTTTAAAATATCATTCAAAATCTCCAAAAACTGTAAAAGAACACCCGCATAGCATTGTCTCAACCGATCAGCGCTTTAAATGAAAAACAAAAACATACAACGCGCGGGCGAAAAGCGCAAACAGCGCTTATTTGTTTTATTGTTTGCTTGTATTGTAATACTTCGATCGAAACAGATTGTGTATTCAATTTTCTCTCGCGCTTTTATTCAGCGCTGTAATCCGAGTAAGTGCTCGGTTTGTAGTTTGTAGTTGCAAATCTGCGTCTTTTAAGCTATTTTGAATTATTTATGGTGAGGATAACGTAAAGTTTAAATAATGCGATATAAATAATCTACTAGCGGTCCACCCCGGCTTTACCCGTGGTATAGGTACATGTTTACGTTTTCTCTACATAAGAACATATATTTAAAAAAAATAACGAAATCGGTTCAGCCGTTTTCCAGTGTTGCACTACACATTTGGCGATTCATTTTTATTATATAGAAGAACAACGTTTTCTTTATATCTTTTCTTAGTTCTGGATAATAAGCTTACTTATAAAGGTTTATAATTAATTCATTTATTAAACTTAATCTAAATATTATACTGCTTGCATCTTGATTTTTTCATTTTTGTTTTAATATAATAACAATAAATTTTTCTTCCACACATGAGAAATATAATTTAGAACATTTATTTATTAATCTTTAACGTAAGTACTTCTAATGATTTGCAAATGGAAACGACTGATATAATTTTATTCTCTAATGTACAACGTTCATAGTTTCTGAAACAAAAATTTCCTAGAATCAAAGTTACTAGAGTATAAGATCCTTTTACATCAAAAATAATAAATAGGAAGCTTTTCATGATTATTTCCGTAACAATATTTAAAGCTGAATATCAGCAACATCATCAATACGAATATGTACTTAGATACAAATACATAAAGGTTTTAAGAACTTACAGTTATTAAAGTGGTCTTTTCATCCTTAAAACCATACCTATTTTTATATTTTTCTCTCTTATTTACCGAAATATCTTCGTCCTAATTTATGTTCAAAAGAACTTGAATACCATAAAATCCAAGCCGTTCAACTCTAAATTTAACTACAATTTAAGTCTTTTATCTAGAATCCTAAAAATATTTAAAGAGTCGTTATCGGCTACAATTCAAAGGACCGTAGTTTTCGAGGCATGGAGCAGACTTCACACTCGATTAACTCAGCATAAAGCCTAATACAAGTTAATATAGACTCGACTCTATAGTTTTAGCTAAATTGTTCTGTTACAGTTTAACAGCAAATTGCTATCATTTCGAATTTTGTTAGTAGTTGGAATAGCAAAACTGTGGACACGGCTGAAACATATACAAAGTAAAATCAATTATATTTTTCTATTTTCTCACATAGTAACTAATATTATGTCGTATAAATGTGAGAGTTGTCTGTTACACGCCCAACTACTGAACCTATTTGGATAAAATTTGGTTCAACGATAGTTCTCCAAATTATCTCTATACCAAATTTAACTATTACATAGGATAGGTTTTTTTATCAGACATCTAGCAGGTGCAAGATCTCTATAAGTTTATTTGAAAACACGGGCGAAACCGCGGGCACAATATAGTAATCCCTAAAACCAATAGTCCAAAATTATCGCAGCTGATCCGAAGTCTCAAACAATCCATATTGGATCAGCTTATTAGATCTTACCATTATCTAGATCCTAGAATATCTTTGAAGCACTAAGACTATGATTCAATTCAGTCTGCTCTATTAATCCTTGTTTAATACTAGCTTTCCACCCGCGGCTGCGCCCGCGTAGTAAAAGGAAAACCCGCATAATATCAGTATCAAGCTATTTTGCAACTAATTTTATATAAATCGGTTTAATGGTTTAGGCGTGAAGAAGTGACACTCGTATTGACAGTGTAAGTGACGCACATTCATGTACCACCATTACTAGAATACCCTGTACTGTACATAACTTTAAATAAAAGTTAATTTTACTTATTGTTTCCAACTATTTTTAACAACACATCATTTCACTATTTTTCGACATATGTACCTTCATTTTATATAAACAATTTCAAGTTTTGTCCGGTTTTTGTAACCACATAGAAATTGAATTCTGAGTACGAAGTGGTCTTTTGTTTTCGAATGACCAATCGATACAAATATAGCACAGCCAGCAAATGGTGTACAAGTGGTGTTAAGTACACTGCAGGCCATAATAATGGTACACTCACTTCACATTTGTATAATTGTTCAATATTATTAAAGTGAAACTTTTATTACATCGTCTCAAACTTTTTGGTCTGTGTAGCGCATGTCGCGTGTGTATGTGCCGAGTAGGTATACCTACTCGGCAGCCGTCACGCGACATGCGCTACACAAAGCAGTGTTCGGAACCGTTCGAACAGTTTCACTTTTACCACATAACATTTTTTTTAAGGGCTGATGAATACGGAGATACAAATTGATTTGTTTTCTTTTAATTAAATGTGGATTTTGATCGATTCATTCATATAATCATAACTTAAAATAAATATTAAATAGTATGTTTGTTAGAAGAATTGATAGCTTCATAAAATTTTCGAACACCCATGTCCATAAAAGACAGTTCAAACAGTACATGTAAATGTTTCGTATTCCTTTTTTGCATGTTTGTTGTAGTTTATAAGGAACAGGATGGATGAAATCCTGGAATTTAATATTCTGAGCGCTATATTAGATATTTAATTTCATATAAACATTATTTTGTGTAGCTATCTATTTTTTTTATGTCCATAACCCTTTTTTAAAGGGCATATTATGTTGTTAGCCTATAATTAATTGTTGCACTTGATATTATGTTAAATTGTATTTTCCTTGTATGTCTATAATTAGTGTTGACTATAATCGTTGGCTATCCTTTGTAAATAAATAAATAAATAAATAAATAATATGTATATAATCTTATATCTTGAAAGACAAATTGGAAGTATAATATCTATCCATATTTTAATGCATTTCTTTAAATAGTTCCGATAATTTTGCACCGCACTGTACTTTTCAGTGCAAACACTATAGAAGTTTTAACTTTTGTCTAAAACTACAAAGTGGCTTGTTGTTAGCATTGATAGTGTTTTGTTTTTAGAAAATCGCGCAAAGTATTTGCGTACAAAGCGAGGGAAATGGTTGAAAAATTTTAACCAACTTCAAAAAATGGGGTTCTGAATTCGTCCGACTTTTTGTGTGGATTGGAGAGGTTTTGCTTGATCTTCCAAAATTTGATAATGTCTACCTATTTTTATTATTTTAAGGCACTTACACATTATTTATTACATGTAAGTAACATAATTATAGTTTCTAAACTACGCTCTACCAAACATTGCACATACTTATCACAAAATAAAACCTACCTACCCTTGAAGCAATTTTTCCTGACCTGCTTAACTGTAAGCTAATATCAAGACAGAAATGTACTCTTAAAATAAAATATTACAGCGCTGCTTACGTAATATTATAACCTGGAATATATGTAATATATTTTACGAAATATTCCTTATACAATAATGGAAAATTTTCTCGTCGCTCTTTGATCACGTATCTTCCAGTGCCTACGCGTATTTTCCATTTTCCTGCTCAAACTTGATTGAAATGTACTACCTGACTTTGTCCACATTGTGTAGTGGTTACCTATAATTTAAGTTATGTATAAAATCGTATAATTGCAATTTAGTATAATATACTTTAATATTATAAAGCTGAAGAGGTTGTTTGTTTGAACGCGCTAATCTCAGGAACTACTGGTCCGATTTGAAAAATTATTTCAGTGTTAGATAGCCCATTCATCGAGGAAGGCTATAGGCAACTGGAGCGGAGCACTGCGGGTAAAACCGCACAGCTTGTAAGTTATAATAAAGCTTTTTCGAACTGACCAACGAAAATCTTGTTTGACTACATGCATATGTCGGTATAAAACATCTAATCCAATCTCTACCTAATACAAAAATCATAAAATAATTTAACTTTTAATCGCGCTACGTGAATAAACCAACTCTATTTAAATTATTTGAAATAGGTATCTCATTAGTACCTAGGTATCTAGATTTTCAATAATAAAACAATTCACACACACACACACTTAACCAAACACTTTCATACATTTTTGTAAGGATAAACTTATCGCAAAATACACACTATTTTCTCGAATGTTATTCGAGTAGTGTTTATATTTTAGCGAGCATATTTCCTTTCTCGATGCTGACTAATGACCTATTTAATGGACCAAGGACTTGGTAGACCTCAGACAATTATTATTATTGTGTTACGAGTATTGAAAAGAAAATTAGGTCAGTCCTGAAAGTAATCGAGTTTTTAAACATTATTGTTTCTTTTGAATGAAAAATTATGTAATAGATCGATCAAATACTGTTTTGATTGAACAACGGTGAAACAAATGTTAAATTTAAATTGCAATGTAAGAATAACTTTAATGGTTACTTTTATTTTAGTTAAACAACGACTGCAAATCATTTATTTTATTTTATTTAAATACCAGAAAAATGAAAACACATACAGTAGGTTTTTTTTTTGCATTTGGGTATATCAGGAAAAGCTTCAAATGAGTGAAAATGTCGCTATTTTCTAAAACCTTTAAAATATTGTTAAAAGTTTGATATCTTCAAGCTTGCCTGGAAGAAATCGCTAAATATTACTTAGCATGACGTGTCAAATGTACAGTTAATTTGTCAATTACTATTAATTATGTTTATAAAATCAATTATTTTATTTATTTATCAGAGTTATTTTTTACAAAAAAAAACCATTATCTACAAACCATAGTACCAGGCGCACAGAAGTCAACAAGAGGTCCGCTACGCGTGTTTATTGCATTGCGCTGTCCGCATCAATCTTCATCGGCCGAATTGACAGCGGCCGCGCAATGAATACAAATGAACTGTTCGTTTGTTTTCTTTAAAGATTGGATAATTGACGTTTATTGGACGGCCGAACGTTCTAGCGACTATAGATACTATAGTATTTTGTTTGGTCAGTAATGATAAGGGTTAGTGGCCACTATGTGGTTTTACTAGTGGTTATTTTACTTTATTTTGCTACTACGGATTAAAATATCTGCACATAATTTGTAAACAATAAAAAATATTGTTAAACTTTAAATTCTAGTAATGTTTAAGTTACTTATAGAGTAATATTATTATAAATTAAACGTAGGTACCTATATAAAATATTCAGCGGTCATAATTAACACGCTCCATAACCTGTATGATTGTATGTAACCGACTCTTAGACTCGATTTTGACCCACTATAAACGGACAGATTTAATTTAAACTTGGTGAATATATACTTACTAATTTCATGAATTTAAGAGTGCTTTATTTTTCTTTACTACAATACAAATTATTATTATTTACAATTTATTCGTGACAAAATAAAACTAAAATCCAAATCAGTATGATGTTATTCTTATTACTTTATCATTGATTAAACGATTCTAACAATAATCGAGAACTAATAACTACTAATAACTTACTAGCTGTGTCCAATGGTTTTACCCGCATTGCTCCGATCCGATCCTATTGGTCTTAGCGTGATCTAACACCGATAGAATATTTCAAATTAGACCAGTATTTCCTGAGATTAGAGCGTTCAAACAAACGAACTCTTCAGCTTTATAATATAAGTAAATAAATAATAAGTATAAGTATAGAAATTAAAGACTTTTTAACGGATTTTAAACGCGATTTATTCATTCTATTATTTTCCCGACGTTTCGAACACTTTACAGCGAGCGTGGTCACGGGGAGACTGAGATGTTATACGTCTTGACAGTCATTCAAAAATTGCTGTTTGTAAACTACCTCCACCTATTCCTCCGTAGTTGGTATGTGGAGTATTTTTCCGGATGTTGGCAGTATTGGCTGATCGTGTCTTCTAGTCTTTTGGTATGTTTGACATGGGGTTTTAAATTCTTAATAACAGGATCCCAGGTGTTAGAAAGTTTCAAACCATCTTCTCTATTGAAATTTGGGTGTTTTTTAATTTCAATAGCCTCGCGCACAAGTCTTGGAAAAAATTTATTTTCTCTGGCAAGGATTTGTGGTTGGTCGAATCTTATGAAGTGGTTGTTGTCCAGTGTGTGTTCACATACCGCAGACTTCTTGTGACGCCGATGCTTGATATCCGCAATGTGCTCCCTCAGTCGGTTAGCAATGCTTCTTTTTGTTTGGCCGATGTATGAGAGTCCACAGTCACAGTCTAACTTGTACACGCCTGCTTCTTGTAGAGGAATATTACTTTTAATTTGTCTCAAGAATTGGTTTATCTTCTTGTGCGGCTTATATATAGTTTTAATTGAAGCTCGTCTTAGGATTCTTCCAATTCTGTCAGTAACTCCCTTCACATATGGTAGGTAGGCCGGTTGTCTTTCAACTGTATGTGGCTTCGTTCGACTCCTGTGATGCTGTGGAGGCGCCTGCAGCTTGTTGTTACGTAGTACTCGCTTGACATGCTGCAGTTCCCCGCTGAGGTGGGCAGCATCACAGAGGTGGCGGGCTCTCTGAAACAAAGATTTACCGACAGAAGCTAGTTGGCAAGGATGGTGGTGAGATTCACCATTGAGGTACCTATCAGTATGAGTGGCTTTCCTATACACTGTATGGTTGAGCATGCCATCCCGTCCCCTCATAATTAAAATGTCAAGAAAGGCTAGACGGTTGTTAGTTTCTAACTCCATAGTAAATTGGATGTTTTTATGTATGGAGTTAAGATGATCTAAAAATGCAGGTATATGTTCAGTAGGGAGTATTGTGAAGGTGTCATCTACATAGCGTTTGTAAAGTCTCGGTTTGACTGGTGCTGTGGCCAAGGCTCTCTCCTCGAAGTCTTCCATAAAACGACATTAAATCTTGACACTAAGTATACTGTCGGACGAAAACACCTACAAAAAACGGGAACGGGAACTAAGCGGGTTTTTCTTTGACTGCGCGGGCGAAGCCGCGGGCGGAAACCTAGTCTGTTATATTTTGTAGCTACGAAGTATTTTTACCAAGCAAGGTTATATGGTAATGTATTTCGCTGGATGATATTACTATTTTCTCTTTTAGATTCGATCAATTTAGGTAGTTAATATAATTTACCTTTTATTACTCAATAGGAATTAAAATACGTTAATATTGACATAAGAGGAGTGATTTTGTTGGTCGAAGAAAGAAAACCAATATTGAGCGCAGTTTCAAGTCCAAATTCCAATTTTTACGAATAAATAAGAAAATTTTCATGAAACCAAAAATTTTTGGTAAAGTTTTCAATAAACGTAGATACAGTATACCGTTGTTATAAATTCCTGTTACATTAAAACGTTTACAATTAACCATGTAGAAGGGCTGAAAACTTAAAACGCATTTGGAGTATATACAAAGCATAGCAGAGTTGAATGCTAAAGTCGCCTGGAGCTTTATAAATAAAGTTTCGGTTCAAAGTTAACTCGGAGCACGTGTCAGGCGGAGCGGATTACGAGCTCGCAAGGCATAGGCTGAAGCGATTTAAATGTATAATAATAATTAAAAGTTGTTGTGAGATTAATAATATACATATATGTAATAACAATAGAAAGTGTTTTTAAGATGCGGAGGACGTGTCAAGCGGAGCGGATTAAATTTGTAGAAACATTTCAAAGGTGTAAAGATAGTGTTTGGAAAAAGTTTTTAAATGCATAGAAATAAAGTGTAATTTTTAATTTTTTCTTTTGTAGGGTACTTTAAAATAAGAGTAATACATAAAATATTGAACTGAGATTGTTTACGGTATTGCGAAGACTATTTTATTCATTCAAAATTAGTGTTGCATTCAGTATTTTAACTGCAAAAGCATCAAATAGTTACCTTTACACTCGGTTATATTTCAATGTCCGTGTTCCATACATATTTCCATCTCCTGTCTTATTTCCTAACACCTAAAGTTAGATTTCTAAGGCGAAATCATCCACTTTTCTCTATATTAAAATTTAGACTAATTGAATTCAATAATGTATCTCTCTACCAAAAACCACAATCTATTGAGATTATAAAAACTATCAGACAATCTCTACTTTCTAATGTACATCGCATAAACATGCACCTTAAACGTAAAGAACACTCAGGAACACAGAAACACATCTATAAATATAAAAACACAATTACAATAACATTGCACCAACCGTCCCCCGGGATTACAGACACTCACATGTATTTACCCTGGGACAAAACGCTCATTGAATTTCATAAGGTGACTTATGTGACAACTTTTGTGGGAACCTTACTGTTTTAAGCTATGTACTTGAAATGTGATTAACTAATTTGTAATCCAGGGTGTTTTAGTTTATTTTTAATGGTAATCTATATATATATAAAAATGAAACCCGTTTCGCGTTGTCACGGCATCACGTGTGAACGGATGGACCGATTTCGATAATTCTTTTTTTATTATATTCCTTGAAGTACGAGGATGGATGGATTATACACCAAGATAATTTGCTGAAGGTGTACATGCATATTATGTCAACGGAAGATTAATAATATCAGTATACATATTAAATCTCGTGATATTTTAAACTACCTACCGAAAAATTGTGTACGGTAGCAAACTATTTTCAATTCAACGTATATTTTTCCAAGTATAAAGGTACTATAAATTATTTAATTAAATGCAAACACACAAAATGTCCTTTATTTCGATTCAGGTGGAATCGGATGTGAGAAAGGGAAGGGGATGATATTGATAGCGGTCCACAAACGGTTTCTGGTCACATGAAATGCTACACAAAAATATTATGTAGAGTGACGCAAATGTTCTGTAGAGTTCGTAAGATTTATATGGATTCCACTTTCATAATGTAATTAGGTGATATTATCATAGGAAGGTTATGCTTTTCTGTGTATTCGTTTTTTGAGTGCTGTCGCGGAAGCGGTTTTCTAGATTTTTTTTTATTAGATGTCATTAGATCATTAAAAGAGGTGGATTGTTATGGCACTGATTAAAATGTATCATTTTTCGTTACGTGTAAAAATTTTAAAAATATCTAATAATAAATAAAGTTTATCGCGCGGTAGGATAACAATTTTCAAATAGGTACTTGTTCTCTATGTTTTCGATATAATATGTTGTTGTAAATTCGCATGGGTGTACGAGAGCGGGGGGGATAGCGAGCAGGTGTATCCCGTTTGCTTAACAGTTCAGTTTGTCTAAAGGTTTAGTATAGTTTGGTAAGTAGATTCGATTCACGCAAATGTTTGTTCGCCTCTAGTTCAATGAGAACTGTACTAACTTTGGCGACAATGGTCTGTATGCGCGGTTATACATTGGTATTTAATTTGGTTGGTTTTATTCTAGTTGCTTGAACTTTTATTGATAGAAATAAATAGCTTTGGTAGGTGAAATTGGTGGAAGTTTATATTTGACAAAGTATAATTATTTTATTGCTACACTTATAAGTATATATTATTTTTTGTATTTCTTTACATTCATATGTTATCGATCAAGTGTTTATTAGGGCAAAATGGATATTGCCCCGGCAAATTCAACAGATATTCCTTCTATCTCTACTGGGGCTAGTTTCCCTATCAAACCCGCCCCGCATATTATTATTCATTACGCCATACGCAGTAAGTCATTGTTCATTATAGCCGGGCAGTATGAATAGTGCCTATATTCATAACTTGATCCATAACATATACATAACTATACTTACATTTTTATGTGATTTGTATACAACTATGTTAAACTTAGACTTATAAGAATTTTACCTAATTCTATTATTAAGACGTATAGGGGTTAGCTTATGTTATTATTTTTTATTCCCCACAGTATGCATATACAAGATCCATTATAAATTGCATTTTCGCGAGCTCGAACAAACCGAGTGCTTCGAATGAAGAGAAATTTAATATAAAACTACGGACGGCTATATTTCATCCCGCGGACCCATCTGTGACGAAGTTGTATTTTTAAAACTGTAAAAATTTTCCAACTAGTTTCGTTCGAGTTTGAGAAAAAAATTGTATTAACTGTGAAATATTACTATCGGTTTTGAGGAAAGTTTAAATTAAATTTGCGTCCCGAATGTAGCTACATTAGGTACGTGGTTAATATTAATTATGAAAACTACAATTTTGTAAAAATTTGCATCTAATTTTGTATAGCAGTTTTTCGTTTTGCTTGACCATGTATTTTAAAATCACATACACATAGAATTCTTGGTAATAATTTTGTGTTTATTTTAACAGATTTTTAGAACATTCGTTTTCCTCAAATATCTTCTATGTATACGATACTTTAACTTTTAAATTAGTCCTACGGCTTTCCATCCACCTAAACTAATCGCACTTCAGCTACAACTTTCGTATGAGAAACAAAAATTTCACTTTTTTACTATATTCAACTCTGAAACGGCTGGACCTCGCATAGAACAATAGATACAACTAAGACAATAGAATGTATATTCCCGAATAAGCATCCTCTAGATGAATAGGTACGAATTAGCTATCCAACGGGAGATGAGATCAAAAAATTAGGAGGCTTCTCTGACAAATGGACGTATTTGTAAAGGTCAGTCGAAATGAGAGTCGAGATAAGCTTTGCGTGACTTGACTCCTAACGTCGCTGTAATCATGTTTTTCAAGTGCTTTTTTACGAGATAATTCTTCAACGTTAGTGAGCTTTTTTAGTGAACTGGATAGCGTTTGGAAGCTTTGGTTTTGTTAATTGGCAAGGAGGTAAGTAAGATTGGTTTGCTGTGAGACTGTGAAACTTCTCGTAATATTAGTCAGTTTATTTAGATTTTATATTGGGGAATAGTATTAGTTTGAAGTACTCTTTAAAGTTTTTTAACCTATTCAACTCGTCAAAACTAAGTAAATGTTCAGAACTGCTTTTCTTTATTTCTTACTAGAGGTCCGCCCCGGCTTCGCCCGTGGTACATACCTATTATTATTTCGCAATAAAAGGTAGCCTATGTCCTTTCTCGGGTATCAAAATATCTCCATACCAAATTTCATGCAAATTGGTTCAGTAGTTTAGGCGTGATTGAGTAACAGACAGACAGACAGAGTTACTTTCGCATTTATAATATTAGTATGGATTCTAATTCGCGATTCGATTCTAACGCTAATTCCTAATTAATAATCGTAATTGCTTAAAATAACTAAGCTCAAACAGGGCATAAATTGTAGATTTCAGCAAAGAATTATGTTTTTCTGTTCACGTCTGGTTCAAAGTCGTTAAACATGCCAAGAGTTATTAGTTAGTTAACTTTTAAACGCAGTTTTAGTTTAACTAGAAATCTAGAATAAACTACAGTTTAAATTAAACTTAACTTGAGATTTGCCTTTAAAAGTGAGACTGTGTTTCTATTATCATTTTTATAAAACTTATTTATGTAAATAATAAACTTAACTTAAAACTTGGAAGGTTTGAGACTGTAATATGAATAGTTACCTACATATTAATAATTGTCTGATGAACGTAAAATATTACTTCTTAAGACATTTGAACCATATTTTGCAAAGCTTCTATTTTTAAACTAGTCATAGCATAATCGATTAACAACACTGTATTCATAACACTATATTTTATAACAATAACATAAAATACAGTTCCGTAATCACCATCACTTAACCTGTCAAAGAATGTTATTATTGTAAAAATATACACCAGACCTTATTCAAGATATTACATCATCTAGATATAATTTAGGTCATTGTTCTACATGTTCTGCAGAAAACACGTTGAGAAGTGTAATAGATACTATAAATAACTTCTCGAAAACTTTGCAGTAAGTTCTACTTCGACAGGAACGCTAGATTTACTAAATTTAAAACTTGTTAATAGGTTACAGGAATAAGAACATAAAGACAACTGGAAATTTTATGTATTTATGAAATCGGATAAATGTATGAGCAGTTATATTGAATAAAAATCGTATACAGAAATGTCTTTAAGCTAATTAATCATGGATTTAGATAAATAATAACAATATGAAAACATATTTGGTTTTGTTTAAACATATTTGGTTATAATTCCTAAACGTTAAGAAGGTATCTATGTACGTATAGTAAACATTTTATAATCACAGTGTACTTTAATTATGTAATTTAGTATATTTTAACTTAGTATAAAAACTTATATCAATTACTATAAAACCAGAAAACAAATGAACCATTACTAACACATGTGCGCACAAATTTAACATTTCAAGATTCTCAAAGAACACTTAAGTGAAAGAAGTAAATAAGCACAGCTCATATTGTAATACTGCCTTGGGTGTCGCTTTGTGTCGACAATCAACTCGTTTTAATTAAACACATGAAAGGAAAGGACAAATATTGTAGAACAGATAAATACTGTGTTATGGTACGAAGTTAGGGTGTAGGTACACTTGGCTTTGAAATAAATTGTGCAATTATTTTTCAGTTAAGTAATGAAAGGATGCTATATAGGCACTGATAGGGTATGAAAGTTTATGTACTGGATGGTTGAATGTTTGAAAGACATTTTTATTTAATCTTTGGTATATTTGAACCACGTAATGGGACGGACGCACGGACAATTTCGAAGACCGCAAAAACTTGTATAAACTATATCTATGAATATAAATTAAAACCCGATGTACTTTATTGTGTGAGATAATATAATAAAAATCTATGATGCAGATAACGTTAATATACACAAAAAAGTATATTTCATAATATGATAATATCTCAGACAGTGTTTTTTTCCTGCCAGTTTGATTACATTTTTACTTGCACCGAATTTTACAAAACCGAATACCTTCCACCCGGTGTGTTCCCAGCTTAACTGACTCCTGTCATATACCAAATGCGGGTATATCACAAAGTAATTTAGCCTTATAATAGGGAAATTATACGAATTTCCGCAATGAACAATTGTTCTGCTTCATCTATATTACGTATCCATATTATTCCCGGTACCTATATTAGATGCGTAATCACAAGTAGGTATTTCTATCAACCGATGTAATCACAGGATGTAATGAAATGCCTATTAATAAGTTTATCAATTAATATTAAACGACTTTCTGTGCGATTTTAATAAATTTGTGTGCGTGTTGTCACATTAGAATATATTCAGAAATCAATTTTGCCACTACTATAACATTGATTTTAACGGGTCCTTCACAGGCTGATGTTTCATTAATAACTAACTGCTAACTACTAACCTTAATTTTATATAGAGACTAGCGGTCCGCCCCGGCTTCGCCCGTGGTACATATGAAAAATAGATGTTGGCCGATTCTCAGACTTACCCGATATGCACAGAAAATTTCATGAGAATCGGTCCACCCGTTTCGGAGGAGTATGCAGACTAACATTGTGACACGAGAATTTTATATATAAGATTCAAATTTTCCGCTAATATTCACAACAAAGTTTCAGGCATAGTTGAACTAACTTTTTCTATTCTTTATAAATTTATATAGTTGAACTATTTTTTAACTATAGGTAACATTATCTTACGCAATGGACCTTATTTACTTTAATACGAAAAAGTAGCCTATTTTTAAACGTAGCCTCTATAAAATTTAACTTTATTTAAAATATATATAGATATTAATATAATGATTAAGCTATCACTATTACCCGACAGTCCGTAATATATTAAGCCGTTTAGTACAGCTAGTGCTTAAATTAACGACCCAGATCCATCGCAAAGGAGAAACTATTAAATATTAACAGCACACCTGAGATCTGAAATCTATCAGCTAACACTGCATTGTACCCTAATGTTATGAATTACTTGTAAGCGTAACGTATACATAACTAACTTTCCGCCCGCGGCTTCGCCCGCCTTGAATAAAACCTAATAAATTATATACTTAAACCTTCCTCGAGAACCACTGTATCTATTTAAAAAATCCGCATCATAATCCGTTGCGTAGTTGTAAAGATTTAACCATAAATAGGAACTTAAGGACATAGACCACTACACCTAATAGTACACTTTGCTTGGTACGTTCAGCATCAAAAGATGTTGAAATCACTACATAGTATAAAACAAAGTCGCTTTCTCTGTCCCTATTTCCCTATGTCCCTATGTCCCTTTGTACGCTTAAATCTTTGAAACTACGCAACGGATTTTGATGCCGTTTTTTTTAATAGATAGAGTGATTCAAGAGGAAGGGGTATATGTATAATAACATCCATTAAATAGTGGAGAAGTACTGTTATTTTCGAGGTTTCTAATGTGATGTCGTAAAAAATTACATTTTTTCCGCTTACATTGCAAACGCAGGCTGAACCCTACGAGTTTTATCAAAATAATGTACTAAGTATTATACACATTGAAAAGGTCTACAGAAAAGTCCGCGATGGGATATGTCTATCTCTTATGGATAACCCACAATAACTTTTTTTTGTCATTTACTTTTTACGACAAATAATGGCTAATTTTCGAAGCGATTTTAACCAATACAGCATTAATCCTTAACCAATTAAATACCTTGAATACACTGTCCATTTAATATAGATCTATATGGCCCTTTACACCGTATGATTTAAGTGAATATTTTCGAAGATATTACAGATTTAAAAATTGCGGGACGTAGCGTTTGCGGCGGTACCGGCCGGCCGCCCGGCTATATATTTTACTAGCGACCCGCCCCGGCTTCGCACGGGTGCAATGCTGATACTAAATACACTACAGAAAAACTGTGAACGTTGTATATAAAAACATAGCGTCCCGCTCCGGCTTCGCACGGGTATAAAATAGATAGCCGGGCGGCCGGCCTGTAGCGCTGCAAACGCTACGTCCCGCAATTTTTAAATCTGTAATATCTTCGAAAATATTCACTTAAATCATACGGTGTAAAGGGCCATATAGATCTATATTAAATGAACAATGTATTCAAGGTATTTAATTGGTTAAGGATTAATGCTGTATTGGTTAAAATCGCATCGAAAATTAGCCATTATTTGTTGTAAAAAGTAAATGACAAAAAAAAGTTATTGTGGGTTATCCATAAGAGATAGACATATACCATCGCGGACTTTTCTGTAGACCTTTTCAATGTGTATAATACTTAGTACATTATTTTGATAAAACTCGTAGGGTTCAGCCTGCGTTTGCAATTTAAGCGGAAAAAATGTAATTTTTTACGACATCACATTAGAAACCTCAAAAATAACAGTACTTCTCCACTATTTAATGGATATTATTATACATATAAACCTTCCTCTTGAATCACTCTATCTATTAAAAAAAACCGCATCAAAATCCGTTGCGTAGTTTCAAAGATTTAAGCGTACAAAGGGACATAGGGACATAGGGACATAGGGACATAGGGACAGGGAAAGCGACTTTGTTTTATACTATGTAGTGATACCCGTGCGAAGCCGGAGCGGGCCGCTATGTTTTTATATACAACGTTCACAGTTTTTCTGTAGTGTATTTAGTATCAGCATTGCACCCGTGCGAAGCCGGGGCGGCTCGCTAGTATAATATATTTTAAACGATTTTTAATAGCGATTTATCCATTATCATCGTGTACTTTTAACTCACATAATCAACAAGACATTATAATTGTTTTATACGTAAGTATAACTACATATTATATTGTGTTAAAATAAGCAGTACCACTACTTAATAGCATCAATAGAGATTGTGATACACAAAAAAGTAAATAAAAAAAGACGTGTGGCACTCGGGGACTGCCGCGGGCTGCATATTTAATTCAATGTCCCCGAATTTCATTATTTTGTGCTGTTTAATCGATAGCTGGTAGTGGATTTTCTTAACAAACTGCTTTTCTTTTCCAACAAAAATGCGTAGTTTTTGTGAAAATCGAAATTGAAAATGATATTTTTTAAGGTTATTTTTGTACTAAAAACGCAACTTTAAGTAAAATCTTAAGCCATTATAGTATCAAAATGTCTAATTATCACACTCACACGCATTATTTTTAAATATATTTACGTACCTATTACTTTATTTACATATTACAATTTATTTTGTTAAAATATTATTTTAACAATTTAGTATAGCCAAAAATCGTTCCATAGTTTGTATTCACAACAAGCCACAGATAACACAGATTAGTTAATATGACGCAGATCACAGATTAGCAATACAAATATACTAGCTTATCATAGAGTATAAATGATACATTTTAATGTTTTTTTTTTTATAGCTCACTTGCTTCAGTTTTTAAAAACGATTAACTTTTACTTTTAGTATTCAAATAGGTAGCGAGGAGCGAAGCGACGAGCGTGTTAGGTTAACGTTTGAACTGCCGCACGAGCCGAGCGAGCGAAGCGAGCGTGCCGCGGCAGCGGCCGGCGAGTGCCAGAAGCGACTTTAGGGCGATTCCCACTCAAACAAAAAAAAAAACTACGTAGGTTTAAACAACCTGTTTGTATTTATGTATCGTAAAATTTTTGTTATTATCAAATGCTTTCTAAATTAAAATTATTTTTGACAAATTCATTTTAAAAATCACTTTCTAATTATGTTTATTATCTACAATCGTGAACGCGTCATATAACATTTATTATCTGTGGCATGTCGTAAATACGTGGTAAATACAAACTTAAATTTATGGCTATATACATTTTCAGGTAAGTAATATAATTTAAGAAATTGTTATAAATAAATTAATAATACGGCAATATATTTAAAATATTGCCTGTGTGCGAGATTACTAGAAGTTTTAATACGACAATGGTATAAAAGTGTCGTTTTTAGTACAAAAATAACCTTAAAAAATATCATTTTCAATTTCGATTTTCACAAAAACTACGCATTTTTGTTGGAAAAGAAAAGCAGTTTGTTAAGAAAATCCACTACCAGCTATCGATTAAACAGCACAAAATAATGAAATTCGGGGACATCGAATCAAATATTTAACCCTGCCGCGGTAAAGCTATTGCATAGCATGCCTTCAAGCCACACCTCCGAGCCCGTCGGAGTGGGGGGCGTGAGGTTTTTTCGTTACGGAATTTCTCGATTCGGTCCCCGCGCTCAAGGCCCGCGATAGAAGCTATGCAATAGCTTAACAACTCTTTGTATTAAAGTTACAAGCCACAAATTCATTTGACACTCAAAACTCCCGGATTGATTTATTACGCTTTCAATCGCCGTCAATATTTCGCCAAAAACATGAAAACATGTAATGTTATTACGAACTTCGCAAAATAACATCAAAACCGATTCTTATCAGACTCGCAAGAAAATCAATTTAAGCGTTAATAACTGGAAATGAGTGATGTAACCACAACCGCCAAAACTTACCTACGATTTATGTCAATCAAATGTGTACTGTAATTTATAGGTAATTAGACTTACTTTTGAACGTCTTGAACATGGGAAAGGAAATTTGGTACAGGTGTTAGAGTCAAAATGTGCAAATTGGAAGCATGGCGTCACGGGAGGTGTGCGGTCTGCGATACACGCGACGTATGTGACCATACCTTTATGAGTCCTACTATCCTAGTACTTTTGTTTGATTTTACACAAATCTTTAAGCATTTAAATACTTTAAATAAATAAACCTGCGTTCGTTATAAAGTGTTCAAAAAGTATAAATAATTAATTAATTATACTTTGAATGTATGGTGTTTAAAATCCATTAAAAAGTCTTTAATTTATTAAGGCTTAAATTTAACAGAACACTGTAAACGACACTTGACTTTATTAAAATGATCAAACATTATTTAGGTATGTAAAATGTTTATATAAATTACCTAAGTATGATTTTTGAACGTAGTATGTTGTAGCTGACAGCTCCATTTAGGTCATTAAAAAGTTATAACGAAATTTTCATCTAGAAAGGACATATTTTATAATTTTAAAGGAATAATTGCTAAAAACCTTTTGGCCTAATTTTATTTCTTTTGATCAATGAAACTTCAAAATATATAATAAAAAAAAAATCAAACGGTACTCAAACACAAAAAATAAAGGGTGTTCCCAAAATTATCAGACATTATTTTGATCATCACAAAAAATAACAAAATGACGCGATAAAACAGGGCGCACTTATTTTCGGAATAATTCGAGTGTCCAATTCTGACGCAGGCTAAATCTTTGAGGGTTTTTTAATGAGATTTTCGTATAATTCGGTGCTCAATAATCTTGCCGGCGCTGGGAACGTCACGTTCTCCTGAATAAGTTGTATCGACAATAAAAAATTATATGCTAATGCTCTGTACGTGGCCGTGCTTGTCTTGTTATTTTGAGAACACCCTCTACCCACGGTGAATGAATTATTTATACGGAAATAAAGGTGAGACTATGAGACAATAATATTCGAATTCTGCTAGTATTAAAAGCCCACGTGCTTTTAACAATTTATTACATAAGGATTGTTATATCTCTCTCTATAAAAGAGTTTTATCTGGAGGAATAACAATGTTGTAATAATAAAATAATAATGGGTGCTCCTGTATCCAAGATATTCATTATTAACTCACGTGTAAGTAAAAAAAATAGAAAAATCACTAAAACAAAATAAATAGCCGTTAGTTACATGGGGTGTTTCAAAAACGACTTTTAATTTAATTAAATAGATTTTTTAAACTTAAACGATATAAATTTTCATTCATCTATGAACTCTATTAAATTTTAAAGGCTTAATAATAACTAGGTACTTTAAATAAATGAAGTTAGACACAAAGGATGGTAACACTAGCTAGTTTGATTCAATTACCCGAGGTGTTAGTAATTAGGTGCGGCCGCAACTATCGCTGTCAGTTCTTTATAGCTGCTACCGTCTTATGGTGGCGTAGTACTTTTATGTGTTGCAATGATTGACTGACTTTAAAAAAGGAGGTTCATTGTTTTTATAATTCTTTATTTGCACATTTTTAAACAATTTTATTTTATGTTCTTCAATGCGTAGGTTTAAGTATTTTCTTCTATTTTGTTTTCATTAAATTCATGAGACCTCTACATTATATTATAGACTTATAGAGTACTAGGTTTCCGCCCGCGGCTTCGCCCGCGCAGTCAAAGAAAAACCCGCATAGTTCCCGTTCTCGTGGGATCTCCGGGATTGCGTCATTTTCCCGGGATAAAAAGTAGCCTATGTCCTTTCTCGGGTATCAAAATATCTCCATACCAAATTTCATGAAAATTGGTTCAGTAGTTTAGGCGTGATTGAGTAACAGACAGACAGACAGAGTTACTTTCGCATTTATAATATTAGTATGGATTCGTACTTTACATGCTTTTCTTATTTTTATGGTAATATTTTTTTGTAAATTGTAGTGAAATAATCTGCATACATCTGGAACGATTTTCCTTTCAAGTGCAAAACCCTAAAAATGAACCAAGAGTGAACTACGCACAAGTATTCCATAGTTCCCAACTTACGTACCCCAGATCTAAAGTCGCAGACTAAGGAACTGCCATAAATTAACCTCGGTCTACAAAAGACGGCCCGTGAATGGGAGCCCCACATTGTTCTGGCAGTTCAGACAAAGACACGTCTGCTGTGAACTGCGCGACTCATTATAATTAACTTATCTTTACGGATGATGCCATTCATGGTGCGATTTTTCGGTGTATCGATTGATATGCATTTTATGAACACTGGACAGAGATTTAAAATTTATTCATTTTCACAGTAATTTTAATGACAGTGTCTCTTTTAACTATTTTACTTTCAGTGTATCACTTGCTCATTCTCTCGTCTATTAAAAATTAAAATATGTAAAACGTTTTAGAATAAGCTAGAAAATTATATATATTTCCAGGAAACTTACATTACGCTTTTTAATTTTTCAGTTATTACAAAAACGTCGACCACAACACCACAATGGACATTATTTATTCTATTGCATACACGTGCTTTCTAGAAAATCAACCTTTTTTATTACTTTTGTACCATCCATTATCACATTAGTACATTCCACTTCAGTTTAAATAAATAACAATCTAGTACCATGAATTATCTTTCAAGCAGGCCATAGATTATAAAGGGCGACAAATAAATCGCACCGTGAACAGGCGTCTTTAGCAATAAATCGTATCACAGGTGGGTACCTTTATCACGGACGTATTTGCGGACCGACTTGGCGACAGATTACTTTTATAATTGCCTACATCCGACTTTAATAATTAAGGGCTTAAGGGATTCATTTGTTTGGGTGCGATGTTCTGTAAAGATGCAATGAATTAGTATTTTAAGGGTATTTGAGTTAACCATTACGTAACGTTAATAAACCATTTCATTATATTTTGTTACAGAAGTTTCGAATACCTAATAGAACAAATTCCTAAATTTATTACTCGATGCGTATTACATAAATATATATATATATATATAATATATATATATATATATATATATATATATATATATATATAAATTATTATATCCCATTAAACATAACATTATTTTAATTTGATACGTAACTACTTCCTAAAATCTTCCAAAAAATACGCTTTCAAATATTACCTTCAATTTCATAAAAATTACAATCATGATGTGCTATAAGTATTTTACCAGCATTTAATATCGAATAATCTATTCAAAAATCTAAAACACAATTTTAGCGCAACTCACAAGCAAAAACGGAAAAAGCAAAGTTCGTGAAACAAGTTTTTTAAGCTCACAAAGTGAGCCGATAAACAATCAAAGATGGAATCAAGGATCCTTAATGGATAGAAAATGGATAGTGTAGGGGTCGTTGGAAAACATTGGAGCAAATTTTGCATCGTCATACAGTTAATATAGAGATACTGGATGTGAATAGTTTTACTTTTTTTTCTGCATAAAAGAGAAGACAATCGAGAGGCCACAGGAACGTAGTTCAGATCAAAAATATGTTTTGTTTGTTCAATATGATTTTCTATTATAAACTAAGGTTACTAAGGTGGCAGCACATCTGTTCCTGGAATAGCTTTAGCTGTCCTGTGTTTCCAAAAAGTGATTAAATATGGAATTTGACCTGCTTTTATTTCAGTTTGATAGTTGTTTAAAACAACTCGTAATTGAATTTTATTAAATGTCCTTGCCACATTGTCAACTTCTTTACAACAAAATTAAAATAAAAATTTTGTAGGTACTCGTTCGTCATAAATAACTTAGGTACACTTTTTCAAGCCATATGAAAATTTGTACTACATATTTTAATAACACATTTTGGTAGTTTAAATTTTGTATTTGTTTTTATTCAGGATATAAATAGTTTAGGTATTTGTTTAAAAGAAATCATAGAGCTAACGCATCCATGTTCTTTATATCCATATAGTAGGCAATCGTGGCCTTTGGAGATCCGCCAAGAATCCACTGTTAGGATAAAATTTAATACTGACGCCATTGAATATTTATTTATGATAATATGTAATGATTTATGCCCCGTTTCTCTCGGCTAATGATTTTTATTCGGAGGCCGCTGTATTAATACAATATGTTTCAATTTTCTTTTATGATTGTTTTTATATAAATTATTTATGAATTTTCTATACTTTGTTCTGCTTTCCAATTTTAATAGATTCTTGCCAAGGAAGACCTCGGCAATATATACAAAAGATTGTATCCAGTATTGTATCTGTATACAAAAGATTGTATTCAGTATAATATTGTATTCAGTAAGTTTCGCTCAATTGGAAAATCGTCATAGTTGTTTATAAATTGATTAGTGAATCGGCTCGGCTCAATGCAGATGAGAGCATGGAAAGCAGCTATGAACGTTTTTTCTGTAATATGTTTCCCATACATTAATAATACACTGTATGTTATATTGCCTTTATATTGTTACCGTTATGCGATATCAAATTATTTTTCTATTTGCATAGCTTGAAACTAAATTAATTTTATGACGCTGAATATTTAAATTCAGGTATTTTTAGTATTAATGTCATCCTGGTACTTTTTCTAGCGTCAACTATTAAACTGAGTTTGATAGTATTTTGAAAGAAAGATAGATGTCGTGTTGAAATCTATTTTGTTCTCAAAATCAAAACATGAATAAAGACGACAAAAAGTGTAAGTATCGGAAAACCGCGAAAAGCGACACGAAAGCAAGGATGAATACAGAATATACAATCAAAAGAACCCACGAAAAAGCTAATCCCGCCAAAATTTTTGACAAACAAACAGATATTTTATGACCATCGCAAAAAGACCTAAAATCTTTTAATACGGAAGGGGTTGCGAATTTTTTACTCCATTAATTCAGACCGTGTATAAAAGTGATGAGGTTTTTTTAACTGAAACATAATTTTAATAAAATACGGGCGTCGAGAATTTTTTCATTTGTTCGCTGTCATGTCCTTACACTGGGTGGAATTAAATGGGTGAAAAGATATGGGTAATGGTTTATAAGCAACATGTTGTGTATTCGGTGTTTCTGAAACTGTTGAGCTGATACTTAACTGTTGTTAAAGGAATCCTGTGTTAGAGGGAGGAATGATAAAAATATATTTTGTAATTTCATAAATTTGTGACTTAAAAAACTCGCTTACATAATATTCTTGTAGGAAGACTTATTTTAAAAATAGTAATATATTTACTTTAAACAAGGACCCGCTTATTGGAATTAAACATACATCACGATTAGCAGCTCATAATATGAATATTCTATAGAATATTTATATTATATTATAATATATTCGAAATAATCTAATAAATAAGCCTTCATTTCATATAAGACCCTGAAAATTGTAGGTTATCCATTATTTATATAATAAATATAATTAGCCATACAGAAACTAAGCAAAATAAACATTACATCCAAAATGATTCGCAGCACTTCGCAAAGGAAAGCCTACAATAAACTAAAGTTAGAGCCTTCAAGCGAAATAATTGTCGATGTTTTAGGTCGTGGAATTTATAAAGGGCCGTAATGGACGCTTCATCCAGAGGGACTTGTTACATTTAGACGGATTATACGAATGAAATATTTGTGTATACTTTTGCGTTGATGTGTTGAAAGTATAGTTTTAATAATTAAATTGTAATCAACAATTATTGTTCAATACAATAATTATTCAAATAAACGTTTAATGTTACCGAAAAATTCATACTAGCTCTGTTAAGTTATTTTACTAAACGATTTTCTGCTGTTGTAAAAATGCTTTTATAATCAAAATATTATGTAATTTAATTTATTTACTGTTAGTTGTATTTCAAAATACTAGTAAACTGCAATACGATTTCCTTCTCCTAAAGTATTAGTATTGTAAGTAGTACTAATTATATAATACTTGCGCTGCGTTACGAGTGAAAAATATACAAATGAAACAATGTTTCACGGTTCAAGGTGATTTATATTTCACATACTAGGTAAAATTCGATCTTTTATTTTTCAACTATAGTGTTCCACCATTCAAAAACGTCAAGAATCATATTTAAATATGTATTTTACCACATTATACTTAACATCACGATCAAATGCTACCAAATGTAGCGAGTACCAACTACGAGGTCGGAATTATTAATTTCGTTCCACTCGAAACGATTTCCTCTAAGAGCCTAAGCGCAATTTTTCATGAAGTAATTTTGAAATTTCGGATTGAGACTGCCTTCCGAGGAATGGCGAATCATCACAACGTGCCGGAATGAAATAGATTACATTTTTGTCACTTTGTTTTGGAAAAATATCGCGTGTTTTGTAAACAGAAAACGAGTAAACAATGTTTGTTTATTTCTTAAAAAGTGACTTGTTTAATTAGGTAAGATTATAGATAAGATGATTAAAAAGGTTTTCAGAAAATAATAACGTGTGTTTGTTTTGATGTATCGCTGAAACGGCTAGATCTTCACGCGAGACTTTCATTAGCAATAGGCTAATAATTATGGCTTAACAAAACTACTTTTACAAGAAAAAGGGACACAATAAAAACAATAACTCTGTATAAAGTTGTAAGCTTAAACTAGTGGAATATAAATTTAGCATACCATTTAGTATATAATAATATGTCCTTATCTATATTGCCTAAACGGTGATATTATTTCAGCTCCATTAAATCCAACAGCTGCGTACATAATGATTGCTTAAAGCTAAGTGCTTTTGTAATGCGCTATCAGTTACGAAATAACTACAATGTAAGGGTGGTTGTACACTTGATATGCCATGCAACATCTGAATTTATGGAATATTATTATAATATATAAAGCTACACTACCACTCACTCACTGACATCGGTTTTCTCGGAAACTACGCGGAAAGTTGGGGGGATTTCGACGTGATCGTGTAGAGGTGCTCCGATCGACCAGAGGAAAAATATAGCGATCTCGATCACCTTCGAAAACCGAGTGGACCCCTGGAGGTGCGCAAAAACGGTGATACCTGGAGGGGGGGTGTCTGAACAAAAAATGCTCGGAACTGGTGGCGATTACCAGGGGAGGTGGAAAAATGGGGATTTTCGCGAAAACAAGATGGCCGCCGTACTTTGCCAAAATCGCCGTTTATGAATCCTTACGTCTCAAATTTGGCACACGTGCTCTGTTCGAGCCGGCGAATCGATCGGTGCCCCGTTCGAGTGGCTCCGGGCCCCGGTTTCCAACTTTCATACAACGCAAAATCCAACGGCCCGCGGAAACGGTGCGAGTTGGGTGGGGGGTGCCGGAACTAAAAATGATCACCACCCTGGGACGCTACCAGGGAGCCATAGTGGGACGTTCGATTTTGGAATTTTTCCATTTTTGGCGCAAATATAAAAACGTAAATTTAGCCAAGGTGGCACGACGGAGAAACACACCAATGACGCATTCATACTCACCCAGCTCCCAGGATATCCAGAAAAATCCGAAATCCTGAACTTTCTCACAGCCCGCGGAGACGGTCAACGGCCCGCGCAAACGGTAACAGCTACATCTGGGGTGCTCGAACTAAACTTGGAGTAGACCTCGAGCAATTACCACAGATAGTGAAAAAAATTCAAAATGGCGGAAAAAATGGCCGCCGCCATACAAATGCTAAAATGGCCACCGCTGGTCCGATCGCGCTGAAACTTGGCACAGGGGCTTTAATCGAGCCGCACATTAAGTTGGCATACTCATAATTGAGTTTCCATGGCTGGTTTCTGAGTTTCATACAACACAAAATTCGACGGCTCTCCGAAACGGCGCGAGATAGGTGGGGGGTGTAGAACTAAAAAATGATCAGGAAGATGGGGCGCTACCAGGGCAATCGATAAATTTCAAATTGGACGCCATTTTTTTTTCAAAAATGGCCAATTTTTCAAACCAAGATGGTGGCGCCGATTCCGTCACGATCGGTCTGAAAATTGACTTCTGTGCTCCTATCGTCCATATTTACAAAACTGCATACTCAGAATCTCTCTCCGACCCCTGGTTTCCATTTTCCATACATCACGAAATTCAACGGCTCTCTGAACCGGTGGCACTTAGGTCGGGGTCGCCGAAGTAAAAAATGCTTCAAAACCTGGTCCGCTTCCAGGCATATAATAATTTTTGGTAAAAAGCGAAATTTTTTTTTTCGAAAATTTTGTATGGAAATTTCCATAGTAGGAAGGGTAATAGGAATAGCAACGGCAAATACGGCGCCGCGGGCTGCTTGCTGCCCGCGCACTGCGCAACCTCAAAGGTGAACAGCCTCCCGAAGCAGAAAATATTTGAATAAGTAATTTATAAGCAGTTTCAACTGACTGGGGAATCGCTGTTAGCAGATACTTAATAAGAAATGGATAGGGAATTGTAATGCATTTTCAAATGACTGAAGATTACTGCCCTGGGACGCGCCGCGGGCTGCTTGCTGCCCGCGCACCACGCAACTTCGGTGGAAGATGGCCTCCCGGAGTAGAAAAAAAACTTGAATAGGGAATTTATAAGCATTTCGGACTGACTGTGGAATCGCTTTTAGCAGATAGTAACAAAATATGAACAGGAAATTCTAATGCATTTTCAAATGACTGAAGATTTGTAGATAGGTATTTAAGCCAATAAGTAGTTAGATATCTACAAAGGCTATTCAAATTCAATACGATACAGACACAATTCCAAATTTTGAACCAATTCGACCTTGGGAAATTATAATCCGACTTCCTAAAAAAAAATTAGCCAATTAGGAAATTTCTTAGTTAATTTTTGATGATGATGATATCAATATAGACCTGCCTACCTATATTGTTACTTACATCAAAAGTTTTAATGAAACTTGAAAACACTTGAATGTGATTTGTGAATAATTATAGGTATATATTTTTGTACTAGCTCTCCGCGCGTCAGCGTAGTTGAAGAATCCGCATAGTTGTGAATAATAATATAATAATATAGGTAACGAACCGAGATGAGTAATTTCTATTGATGTTATTAAAACAAATTGTATAAAATCGAGGTTAAACAACCATATTTTTATACAGATTCTCTACGGACGGTTCTCACACAACACTAAGGTTTCCGTATAAGTATGAAACTTCAATATAAGACCTTGCCAAGATTGCTAATCTACGGTTTTTATTATTTTTGTTGTTGAAGCGACATCGACATCATGATTTCTGAAATTTTCAAATGTGGGTATCAAGGTTCATGAGATACAGCCTGGTGGCAGATGGACAAACAGTCAGCCAGTCAGTAATAGGGTCCCCTTTTTACCCTTTGGGTACAGATTCTAAAGAATAGAACATTTTTATTTTTAATTATAAATTTTTAAATCATTAATATTCAAGATCTGTAGAATAAGTGTGGAACCTATACTATCATATTAAACATTAGGGTGGAATGAAAGAATTTTTTTTTGTTTTTTTCAAATAACATAGCGACAGAAAGGTGCCTTTTAATGAGTGAATTCAGCATACAAAATATTGTTTACGTGTCTTGATGTTTTGAGGTGCCCCAACCCAATTGAAAATTAGAAAAATATGATTTTTTAGCAAACTTTGATTTATTTTTTAATCACAGTATTTTTATGGCCTTCAAGTCTATTATATAACAAACTTATTTGAGATACATTAAATAATAGCCTGATAAGTTGTTTTAACGTTTTTCATTAATGAAAATTATATTATAGAGGAATGAAAATATCAGAAATAATTAATTATTTAGTTTCACCCGCGTGGCTCAGCTCCTGTTAATCTTAGCATAATGATATATAGCCTTTAGCCTTCCTCGATAAATGGGCTATCTAACACCGAAAGAACTTTTCAAATCGGACCAGTAGTTTTTAAGATTAGCGCGTTCAAACAAACTCTTCAGCTTTATAATATTAGTATAAATTATATTAATATTAGTATAGATAAGGATGTTTTTTTTTTTCAAAACTAGGCATTGGCAGTCGTGATACTGATACTCTTGCCATTATAAAACCATTCTGTTTACTTTCTCAACAAACTGCACTTGGAGCTTCTGTCACCAATTTGATAATATGCAATACGGCCTGGGTAAGGCAAAGAAAATCTTTGATATTCTGAAACATGTAGTCAAACCGCTATTCATGATGTCTTTTAAGATTTATTCAGAGAAATTAGAAGTCAGAGGCTCAGTGTTCTTACGTTCTTGCCACATAGTTAAGTCGGTATAATCTTTTGAGCAAGTACAAGAGAGTTAAAAAAAATGCATTTGCAACTTCAAATATCAAAATATAACCTTTGGTACCGAGTGACAAAATACTTCAGTTATCTTTTCTTGTTCTTTTTTGTTCGTTTGTCGGTCTTGATAAGGTTTTAATAAGCGTCTATATTAATTTGTCATGGTGTGTCGAATAAGTTGTAGTACTCTGTTAAAGCTAATAGTGGGAAGCGATGCTTTTCGCCACACATCAAACATTTCCGTAGCTAATCTTTCGGATAAATCATGAATTTTGTTATTTTATCAGGTTTAAATTCATATCTAATAAATAAGTAATAGTTTCTTAGCATCAGTATAAGTTGGTAATTGAGACACTGGGTACTTCTCTGGCAAACAAAATGCAGGACAACATGTCGTTTGTCGTATTTTGACTTGCAAAATTTTACTGTAACAAAGCGAAATTATAGATAGAACTCACATCAAAAATATTAAATTATGATCTTAATTGTATTTACGTGTAAAATGTAATTTAGAAATATTACTAACATTAGTGTTATTTCCTTAACGGCACTGTTTAAAATCAATGTTTCCTACAATAAGAGTAAGCGCAAACGGGCCACCGACCAGAGCCTCTGGTAGCCAGCGATAGCCACTTTTTTATATATTGAAATATTGTGTATTCTCTCCTCTAAATGTATCATCTGCAAAGTATAATTTTGCATGCGTATTTATGAGCAATAATGACATCTTTTTACGGGTAAGTATGCCGAAACGAAAATGAAAAAAAATATTTTTCACTCCATCCTATTAAACATGTATAGTAATAAGTATTTAACTATTAATAATTATTTATACTGATTTTTTTATTTCATTTAGCTTTCACCAATGTTGTGATAAAAATTAAGTGAGAATAAAATGTACCCACCCACCCTCTTCAAATATTTATATGATTTCAAATCAAATTGAATCACTCCTTCCTACCTTAAGAATAACTTTTCATTTCTACACTGTGAAGACTACTCTCTCCGATCCGTCGACAGACTTATTTTGAGTAACCCATCTCGTCGCACTAACTTCTATGCCGATTCTTTTACTGCCTCTGCTGTTAGACTATGGAACTCCTTACCACTAAAGATAAGACTTGCTCCCTCTCTTTCCTCTTTTAAAAAACTTGTTCGGAAACATTTCCTCTTATCTGCCTTTAATTCGGAATAATATATTTATTATATTATGTATAATTACATTTTATGTATGTATTATCATTTATTTATTTATTTTTCTATTATAATATATTGTATATATTATGTAAGGTTATTTATAGTATAGTTTTTATACATATATGTATAGTTATGTATGTGCATATAATTTTCATTTAGTGTATAACTCTTTTTTATTGTTTTTTTTTTTAAGATTTTTCTAATTTCAGCTCAATTAAAAAATTATTATTAAATATTTCGCTTTTTTGCCGCTTGGTTGCCTGGCAGAGATCACTGCTTAGTGATAAGGCCGCCAATTGTAATACGTCCTTCTCGTACCATATATCTTCTTTTTATTGTTTTTTGTTATATAATGGTTGTATTACAATAAACTGTGATAAATAAATAAATAAATTGGAATAATAAAAATTCATAATCAACAAGCATTCAATGAGAATTTTATAAATCAATACAGTTTACTTTAACATACATGCTATATGCAAAGTTATCTAACATTAAAATAAAGGTATTTTAAAAAATTATATGAAAGCAATTTAAATTATTTTTTTTCTACTTTATGAATATTATTACTAAGAGACACTAGATTAATAAGAAAATGAAACTCATTAAAAAGTTTTCATTATAATATATTTACACTGAAAACATAATATCCAAACCATATTATGATAACTATTTATTTAATTTAATTATAAACATGACTTGGTGTAGGTATAGGTACTATGTTTAAATTAATATTTTAATGATACAGTTACTTTTATTTCATATTTTTGTCAAGACTTCTGCAGGGATCCCGAGTTACATTGTTCTTGAAAGATATTTTTTGGATAGATATATTAAATTTATGATGTTTGGTGAATTAAATTTTATAAAGAGTATGGCCAAATTATTATACTCAGTTCCTTTTTTTCTTATAGCAAACAATGTTGTTTAAAATGTAGACGGCTTTCACTTATTTAAGGTAGGTATATTCTGTATATTATAGTAAGAAGTATAAAATGTACAGTAGCAATAGCTATCAAGTTTTCAGAGATATCATGGTTATTCAAATTGAAGTTTATACACTTTATTACTATTTTTCATCTATACCTAATATAATACCATCAATGGGTCAATCAGTCTGAGTTATTCAATATTAATAATACTGATAACTTTCTGGAATCTTAGACAGATACCTCAAATAAATGAAATTCGGGATCACGTTTCAAAAATTTAACTAATATTTGAATAAGTAATTTATATTATAAGCAGTTTCGACTGACTGTAGAATCGCTGTTAGCAGATGTAACAAATGGACAGGAAATTCGAATGCATTTTCAAATGACTGAAGATTTCTGCCCTGGGATGAGCCGCGAGCTGCTTGCAGCTCGCGCACCACGCACCCTCGAAGGTGGATAGCCCCCCGGAATAGAAAATATTTGAATGGGAAATTTATAAGCACTTCCGATTGACTGCGGAATCGCTGTTAGCAGATAATAACAAATTGACGGGGAATATTTAATGCATTTTCAAATGACTGTAGATTTCTGCCCTGGGATGCTTCCGCACCACGCTCTCTCGAAGGTGGACAGCCTCCCGGAGTGGAAAATACTTGAATGGGGAATTTATAAGCATTACCGACTGACTGTAGATTCGCTGTTAGCAGATGTAACAAATGGACAGAAAATTCGGATGCATTTTCAAATGACTGCCCTATTGCTTCAACCCAGGGGCAAAAGGGGCTCGCGGGCTGCTTGCAGCCCGCGCACAACGCACCCTCGAAGGTCGACAGCATTCCAGAATAGAAAATTTATGAATTGGGAATTTATAAGCACTTCCGATTGACTGTGGAATCGCAGTTAGCAGAAAATTATAAATGGACTTGGAATTCTAACACATTTTCTAATGACTGCCCTATTGCTTCAACCCAGGGGCAAAAGGGGCTCGCGGGCTGCTTGCAGCCCGCGCACAACGCACCAGCTAGTTCTAAATTATATATCTGGATTGGATTTTCTGACTGTATAATGGTAGACCGTATATTACAGAATTAGTACAATTTCAATGTTTTTCATAATTTTGTGAATGAATTGCTACGTTGCCGCTTCGCACTTATTGCATAGCGTGAGCATAGTTACATCGACGTTATTCCAAATTTATTTGTAAGAAATTATGACATCCTTATTCTTTATTTATTCTAATCATATCTATTCATTGCATAAGGTTTGAATAAGCAAGTTTTTATTTGTACGGCTGTTAATGTAATGGCTCTTTTAAAATAAATACCTAATACCACAGACTAATAATAATATACTACGTATACAACTAATACCTTAATAATTAATATCCACATGACATTCATAAGTTAATTATCACAATCCTTTACCCAATTCATACCAAAAACTATCATTATCCATTAAGTACCCAGTTCATACTTCAACCCACAACATACCTTATATTCATACCATTTCCATACAATATAATATAAAATATTCATAGCGAGCTTAGTCATCACTTACCCTAAGTCCAAACTGGAGTGCTGGAGGGCAGCCAAAGGCGATAATATAAGAAATTTTAAAGCGAATACCGATGACCGCGGCTAGTTTCATAGAATATCTTGGGCTTATTTAAGACCGTAAAGTTGGATTTTGTTAGGTTTGAACTTTGAACTTATTTTAATGTTATAAGTTTAGAAAAAGATTCTTCTGAAACTAATGGACGATTTTACGTTGAAGCTGGTGTAGAATAGGTTTATTTTCGCTCGTGTTTATTCAATTTATCGTAAGGTAGCAGATAGTAAGTATACAATATACATCTGTATTAAATTAATATTAATCGCCTTTTACAAAAATAAGTTATCTGTAGAAATTAAAAGAATGAACTTCGTTGATCCTTGGTAACAAATATAATCTAAATTTATTCAAGAATGAAATAATGTATCATTTTATCTCACTTATATTTAATGGGATAAGTAATGGGGGTGCCCTGGCAAAACGTTAGCTGGTTAGCTTGTAATATATAAGTAAATATTAAACTACGTAAGCATCATCACTACTATGGAACTCGAATAAAAATATTTATTTAGATTTGTATCTATACTATACAGGACTATAATATTTAATATAATATTTCAGGACAATTTTCACACACGGCACGATCTGATCCCATACTAAGCTTTCGCTTGTGTTATGGAAACCAGATGGCTGAGAAACATACTGAATAATTTTAAATAAATACTTATATAGATAACTAGCGGTCCGCCCCGGCTTCGCCCGTGGTACATGTTTTTGTTTTCTTTCCATAAGAACCATCCTCGTACTTCAAGGAATATTTTAAAAATAGAATTATCGAAATCGGTCCACCCGTTCACACGTGATGCCGTGACCAAGGAAAACGGGTTTCATTTTTATATTATACTAGCGGTCCGCCCCGGCTTCGCCCGTGGTACATATTTACGTTTTCTCTACATAAGAACCATCCTCGTACTTCAAGGAATATAATAAAAAAAGAATTATCGAAATCGGTTCAGCCGTTCTCGAGTTATGCGCTTACCAACACATTTTGCGATTCATTTTTATATATAAGAGAAGATTAACACCCAGACATAGAGCAAACATCTATGTTCATCACACAAATATTTTCCCCGGGTGGGGATCGAACCCACGACCAACCTGCTTGGAAGGCAGGGCCACTACCAACCAAGCCAAACGGCCAGTCTATAAGTTATCTCAATAAAAATGCAACTTTGCCCACCTGCGTTACCAGCTGCTTACATATTATAGCCATATTAGTAACAACAGCCTATTAAAAAGTCATTTACTAGAATTTCACTGAATACAAAGAGCATAAGTAAGCAACAGTAAAATAATGTTAACCATTCTAACGACGAAAATTATTTTCACTCTAGAGCAATTCTGTTTTAAGGCAAAACAAATACAAAACAGCAACTAGAAATTTACCTAGATGGTTAAAAAAAGATCAAAGAGTTCTAAATAAATCTTCCTTGACTTAGGAATGAGCTTAGGAATATTGTTAGCGCATTTTTTAGGGTCCGTAATTAAAGCCAAGTTTGTAGGCAATTATATTTCGAAGTCTTTGTGATATTTGATAATAATAGTTATAGTATATCTATTGTTAGACGTAACTTTTGATTTAATATTTTTGTGGATGAATAGTTGTCAATATAGCTGTCACTGTCACCTGTCAGAACATGCTTAGCTGTCGAATACTATAAATTGCCGCGTTCCTTTGACTCGGCGCGCAATCGTACGGATCGTGCCTAGGGGCTCGGACGTTGTTTATACGACGTTTGACCCAACTACCTTCACTTTGCTAATAGTCGTTGACTTGCTGCGATTTGTTAATCAATTAGGTAGCTGTGTAGAATCGCAGTACATTCTAATTACATTTCAAACTAATATTTAACCCAGTCTCGCGTGTAATTTCTATTATCAGAATTGGGATAGAATTCAAGCCCACTATTTTTAAATGTGTTTATGTTTACGTAGTTTTGTAACTGGCATTTGTGTTTTTTTTTTTCGTGCGTTGTGTAAAGTAAAAGTTTGTTACGTGGATTATTGTAACGGGAATGTAGTCCATCGAAGAAATTGTGTGTGCTATCTGGGCTGCGGTCCAGTGTTTGTAATAAAAACCTCTCAGTTCACAGGTAAATTAGATTCAGGGATGCGAGGGCCCTACGAAGTAGTGAACATCCTGCCTAGTGGTCGATACGAGTTGAAACTCGTTGTGGTGACTACGGAAAGAAGACTCAAGCCGCGGCACAGCATAATATGGTGCCCTGGCGTGGCGAGTGGTGTCCCGAAGCATGTGCCGAATTTTTTTGACGATGAGTGTTATTGGCTCGTAGTGATTCAAATCGCTAGTCGAACCCTGGCGTTGAGGTATTGTCTAATCGCTGACGTATAGTAGTGATGTATTTCACTAGTCGTACGAGCGTAGATATACCGTCAAGTCGCCGTCTGTATGTCCGTAGTGAGTTGTCTCGCTACTCGGATTTGAGCGTTGAGGTATTGTCTAGTCGCTGACGTATCGTAGTGATGTATTTCACTAGTCGTACGAGCGTAGATATACCGTCAAGTCGCCGTCTGTATGTCCGTAGTGAGTTGACTCGCTAGTCGGATTTGAGCGTTGAGGTATTGTCTAGTCGCTGTTTTACTAACGAGTGCGTAGAAAAGTATGGTCAGTGTGGCCGAGGCAGTGTGTTTTTGAAATCCCGAGATGAACTACCGTTGTATTGTAATACGAGAAAAGGCGTACGAGGACGTACGTTTGTCAGTATGGCCGTGTTAGACGTAACTTTTGATTTAATATTTTTGTGGATGAATAGTTGTCAATATAGCTGTCACTGTCACCTGTCAGAACATGCTTAGCTGTCGAATACTATAAATTGCCGCGTTCCTTTGACTCGGCGCGCAATCGTACGGATCGTGCCTAGGGGCTCGGACGTTGTTTATACGACGTTTGACCCAACTACCTTCACTTTGCTAATAGTCGTTGACTTGCTGCGATTTGTTAATCAATTAGGTAGCTGTGTAGAATCGCAGTACATTCTAATTACATTTCAAACTAATATTTAACCCAGTCTCGCGTGTAATTTCTATTACTATTATTATCAAGTAATCTGGGGTAATTTAATCCTTTGATTTTTCTATCTGGGTTAAGTAATAATAATAATAATTCATTCATTTATTCAAGTAACCAGGACTCATTTTGTTAATAACAATTAATAACTTAAAAATTATGTTAGTAAAAATACAATTTATTATGACTGCTAGAAATGCACTCCACCGCTACAAAGCTATCAAGGAAGCAGACAGTTTGCAGCAGTGGTTTACATACCAGCAGTCGAGCCGACTCACTATACAGCGCATGATTACATTAATAAAAATGTTAAATGAATATGATAGACAAGCGACATGAAGAGCAGACTAATTTATCATATTTTATTTATTTATTATAATGCACAATACACACCTATAATTGAATCGAATACTCTAATGATAGATAATAGAATTCCATAGTATTGAATAATCCTTCTTATTCATGACTCTTATCATGTGATGAAATATACATTCGAAAAATCACTATAGATATATGTATAAAACGTTACACATACTAAAGCTCTCCAGTCCTCATAAACGATCACAAACATAAAGAATTACAAAGCCGCAAACCGAACTCGAAAGATATCAATAAATAATGAACAATTGTACGGAACCACAATCATACTCACATCGACGGCTAATTTATTACCTCCAACAAAAGTTCCGTGGATCATTACACTCGGTCCAAATATTTATTTCGCTCGCACTTACATCCCTGCTCCTTTATACGTGATTAATGGCAGGCGACTTTCATTCCTTGATAAGGGATCAATAGGAGCTGCCAAGCGGAATCCTCGGATTGTCTTTTGGGGTTCCGTATGTGTTTGTAAGTGAAAATAGTGTTTTTTATGAAGTGAAACTTCTTTAGGCGCGTTCAGAGTAGAATTTAAGGTCGCGTCATGGCAATCCCGTCACGTCATGGAGTAAGGCGACGGTTTTGGTATATTTGAATCTTACCAAAGAAGTTTCACTTCTGACACATGTGCTCGGCACACACGCCCTTTTTTACAGTTATTGGTGTTTATTTTAAGAACAATTAATGGAACTAGTTAAAAAGTAGATTGTAAAATCTTCATAAATTCAGCTGTACCTCGTAGTACATCCGCTCGTAGCGTAAAACCTACATAGCTCCGTGCAATTACTGTTTTTTTTTATTCATAACAATATTAAGGAATATATTTACATAATAAAAGTAGCAATATGAACATAAGATAAAAAACGACGAACGACTTTATCAGTTGTATGCGCGTGATAGATTTCCGTCAACTATAGTTGTGTAAAAATTTAAGAAAAATACAACTCGAGCAGTAGTTCATACAGATGTTGTATGTAAGTAGTAGGTAAGGTATAAACATAACCCTTCTAATACAATGTATACTAATATTATAAAGCTGAAGAGTTTGTTTGTTTGAACGCGCTAATCTCAGGAACTAATGGTCCAATGTGAAAAATTATTTTGGTGTTAGATAGCCCATTTATCGAGGCAGGCTATAAGCCTATAGCCTGATATCATCAGGATATATAGCCATATATTATCACGCTAAGGCCAATACACGCGGAGTGATGCGGGTAAAACCGCACTGCACAGCTAGTATTTATAATAATGAGTTCAAACGACGACGACGGCTAAGAAAATAATTGCATAAAACATACGTGTTACGGAACCCACTTTTCAAACTCCGCATCGTTCTTAGCCAATTACAATTTGTTTACCTTTGAACTAGTGATATTCTTAATTTTCCTCGGAGATCTATTTTTATTTATATAACGAAAATTTATATTAATATCCGAATACGAGAAAATTCCAGTAATGAAAAATAATATGAAACATATTGAAAACATACGTACTATCTTCGTTTTTGTTGAAAATTGATACTTATATTATTTTTCCGATGAAATATAAACTTTCCATGCAACTATGAAATCCATTTTTGCTGAAATTTTATATGCATTTAAATGAAGGTCCGAAATAACATTACAGGTATTTTATCCCGATATTATGCGAACAAAGTGCGGACTGAAACTGTACAATTAATAATTAAATTGCAAAAAGATTTTAACTTTTACCTTTTACCTGGCGCTCTCGATTTTGTAAAATTCACATAATATCATAAGTAACATCAGTATTGTAGACACATCATTACTTATTATGTCTACATCTTAATTTCCATAAATAATAAACGTTTTTCCTTATTTCCAGCATTGAAAGTATTATTAGAATTATAGAGTATGACATATTATTTATTACGTATCTTAACTATAATACTTACTCAAATACAGGACGGAACAGTTACGTTTAATACTTTTTCACATGAAATTCGCGAGTTATAGGAAAGAGTCTAAAATAAGGAAATCCATTTCTAAGCAAAAGAAGTTTTCATACCTGTTTACTCAATCATAGGTTAAAGTTACAATGTTTGACCAACAGATGACGCTAGCAGAGGCGGCTCGTGACAAAATTTTATGGGTGTTCACTTGAAATAAAACACTGAAAATACATGGTGTAAAGCAGTACATTTATCAAAAAAATTACTTATAAAGGAAATACATACGTCTTTCTTTTTGGTGTGCAAAAATATCTATAACTTAAAGCGACAAGACATTCGTAAAGCACTAGCTTTACGAATGTCTGTTGTTGCTTTCATCACAACCACACAACCACGGTGTTTTCACATAATATTGTTCGGATTTAAACACACGCGTATATGTTTTCGTTTTTGTCGTACATTTTTGCGTAAGGTCAAGTTCAGGCCGTGGCAGTCCCTTAGCTTTCAATTCAAGCCGAATTTGTAACGTTTTAACACACTTTTTAATGAACGCCACATTATAATTGTTCAATTTCACACTCACAAGTAATACTGATAACTACAGACTATTTCAACACGTATCTTATGATTTTAATTAGAAAATTCCCGAATTTGCATTCGCGCGCGTGCATTGAAGTTGACTCGAGAGTCGAGTGTTTGTTTATAATATTATAGGACTTAGGAGTGGCAACGTAGCGCGCAATCGCTGTCCTGTGTACGGGCGCCCAGGCGCGGCGGTAAAAACGAACCGGCAACGTTTGCGGGAGCGGCGCTCCGAATTTTGCTATTTTTCCATAGAAAATCTTCTGTTTCACGCGCAGGGCACTGGCAAACCCTCTCTTTCACTCCTATTGGATTTCGTATTAGGAAATGTACTAAATATTTTTTCATTGGAGCGCAATCGTGAGCGCTCCGCTTCGCGCGTTACTGTATAATACAGTATTATACAGGTGTATGGAATGATGGAATGATGGATATATTCATTGGTATTGACAGTAGTTTTTTACGATTACGATTGATTTTAAATATAATATTAATAATGAAATTAAGGAGTATGATTTTATTATAATTATTTATGGGAGTTCACTGCACCAGCGCTCCTTAGGGCGAGCCGCCTCTGGACGCTAGGTGTATTCACTCGTGTATTAACTCGCGCTATAGAAATACTTTTAATATTTGATAAGTATTTTACTGGTATATGAAATATAGTTTGGTTTTTTTACAAGTTTTGTGAGTGTTTAATTTAGTGATCCCCTAGTGATTCAACATTGGTGCGATGGCCGGGAATTGGACTTGGTAAATGTGAAGTGAAGTTAGGACTTAGAAAAAATTAGCAAATCTCAAACACTTAGAATTTTCGTTAAAATTAATTTGTGGACTTAGAATAATTTGTAGTGATTTAACACTTAGAAAATTTACGAACATTTCTTCAAACACTTAGAATATTTTCTGGACTTAGTAAATTTTGCAGTGATCCGACACTTAGAAAATTTTGCAATAATTTTATGGACACTTAGAAAAATTTTGATGTCTGTGCTTGGGACTTAGAATTTTTCATCGAGTTTATGTCAAGGACTTAGAATTTTTTCGTCGAGTATATTTTGAAGATTTCTTATACTTTTGCTTGTCACATAGAAGATTGCATTTTGAACAATTATGGAAGCACATATGTCAATTCAATATGACCTTTTTGAGAAATTGAAGAAGGCGGAACTGAACTTCCGGAAGTCACCAAAGGAAAGAATTAAACCATCATATATTGAGACTCGTTTAGAGAATTTGGAAGACTTATGGAGAGAATTTAAAGCTGGTCATCGGAAGATTATTGCTTCAATATCTGCAGCGGAAAAGCCTAAGACTAAGTATTTCTCGGATGATTTATATGAAGAATTTGAGGAATTCTACACAACGTTTAAATGTGTCTTGAAGGATGCCTGTGCAATTGTACCTAAAAGCAATAATAATATTTCTAATGTAACTAAAGAAGAAGTGAAACTTCCCACCATACAGCTACAAACATTCAGTGGAAAGTATGAAGATTGGCAAGCGTTTCATGACATGCACATTTCTATTGTTCAGAATAATGCATCTTTGAGCAACGTTGAAAAATTTCATTATTTGAAATCCAGTTTAACCGGAGAAGCTGCAACTTATTTGAATAATTATGCTACAACGGATCAAAATTATTTGGAAGCCTGGAAACAATTGGTGAAACGTTATGACAATAAGAAATATAATGTTAATACTGTTATGAAAAGGCTTTTTTCACAAAAGAAGATAACGCATGAGATTTCAACTGGATTGAAGAGTTTAATTGATACTACATCATCTTGTTTAACGTCACTTTACAACATGAAAATTAAAACTGATAATTGGGATACATTTATTTTCTATTTTGTTGTTACTCGGTTGGATGCGGAAACTCACAGATTATGGGAGAATCATGACAGTCAATTGAATCCAGAGGAATTGGCTACTTGGTCACAACTTTTATCCTTCTTGGAGACAAGGTTTAGAACTTTGGAAAAGTTTGAAGCTGTGAAGCATACACCAAAGTCTCAGCAGGCTACTCCCGTTGTTAAACATAAATCTTTTCACAGTTCCATTCAACATAAGGAATCTGTTGAGAACATTTGTGCATTGTGTGAAGGGCCACATTTTATATACAGCTGTAAAAGCTTTCTTCAGCAGCCAGTGAATGCCCGTCAAAGCACAGTAGAAAATAAAAGATTATGTTTCAATTGCCTCTCATCTACCCACACTGTTAAGAAATGCCGCCATTCAACCTGTTGTAAAAAATGTGGAAGGCGACATCATTCGCTGCTTCATCGCGAAAGGGATAGTGCGCAAGAGATTCTTACGCATAATCAGCACTCACAGAACCAGGACAAATCATCCCCATCAAACTCATCAACTGAGACTAAGATTTCAGCCCATTTTTCGAAAGTCAACACAACTGAAATTCATGTCTCAGCCCATACCACTAGAGATAGTCATCATGATGTGGTTCTCGCCACAGCCATAATCAAAGCGTATTCTAGAAATGGTGTAAAACATATCGTGAGAGCGTTGCTTGATCAAGGCTCACAAGCATCGTTCATTTCTGAAAAGACTGCACAATTACTTGGACTTCCACGCATTCCCATAAATGGTTTGGTGTCAGGTCTTGGTGAGGGTATAGCTAGGAGTAAATACATGGTGTCATTATTCATTGAATCGTATCACAACCCGTCTACCACAATCCAAGTAAATGCTCACGTTTTAAGTTCGTTGACTACTCATATTCCATCTCATAGATTGCATACGCCCAGTTGGCCAGATGTTCACAATCTTACATTGGCTGACCCAAGTTATAATATTCCAGGTAAAATAGACGTTCTTTTAGGAGCGGATATTTACAGTGAAATCTTACTTAATGGTGTGCTTAAAAGTTCACAGGGTCTAGTAGCGCAAGAAACTACCTTAGGATGGATTTTATCAGGTAAGCTTCCACAAAGTTCAGAAAGATTAACAAATAGAAGTATAACTATGCATGTTCAAGAAAGAAGCGACGAGCTTTTAAAGAAGTTTTTTGAAATGGAAGCAGAACCAGACAGTATAGAAAGAAAATTATCGCCAAGTGAAATAAAGTGTGAAGAGTTATATGACGCAACAACTACGAGAAATTCAGACGGAAGATTTGTAGTTAAGCTACCATTCACTAGTGACGATCCTCAATGCATGTATGGAAATTCAAAAGACATAGCAGTAAGAAAATTGAAAGCGTTAGAAAGAAGACTTAAACAAAATTTAGAATTATACGAAGATTACCGAAAAGTTTTAGGTGAATATTTGGAACTAAATCATATGATAGAAATTAAAGAGACAGATATCGATAACCCCAGTTTATTTACCTCATCACGCTGTAGTAAGGAAGGAAAAGGACACTACTAAGGTGAGAGTCGTATTTAATGCGTCATCGAAAGGTGTCAATGATGTATCTTTAAACGACGATCTGCACATAGGTCCTAAACTACAGCAAGATTTGAGACATCTGCTTATGAAGTGGAGAACTCATCGTGTATGTATCATAGGTGATTTGGTTAAGATGTATCGACAAATATTGGTTAAAGACGAAGACACCAACTATCAAAGGATCTTGTGGAGACATGACTGCAGTCAACCAATCAAGCATTATAAATTATTGACCTTAACTTTTGGGACTGCTTGTGCTCCTTATTTAGCAGTTAAGACATTACAGACATTGGCAAAGGAAGAGCAGCTCAGGTTCCCTACTGCGTCAGAAATTACTCAGCGTAATTTTTATATCGACGACTTAATGACCGGGTGCGAAAATCTAGATGAAGCTTTACACATATACAATGAAATGAATAGTCTAATGAAGTCTGGTGGTTTTCAAATGCAAAAGTGGAGTAGCAATGACACCGACTTTCTAAGTAAAATTGGTAAAGATAAAATGAGTGATGATTCCGTACGCATCAAATCAGATAATCAATTTAAAGTTCTCGGATTATCTTGGAATAGAGAGACTGATAATTTCGAATATACAATTAATTTACCAGATGGTCAACATCCTGTAACGAAGCGCCAAATATTATCTGATATAGCTCGATTATATGATCCGATAGGTTGGATAGCACCGGTAGTAGTTAAAGCAAAGATATTTATACAGAAGGTATGGAAAGCAGGATTAGACTGGGATGCAAATTTGACAGAAGACCTATTGATAGAATGGACTAATTTCAGGAAAGAGTTGAATGATCTGAAGAATATCGTAATTCCACGCTGGCTTCATACAAGCAAAGATTGCGATATGGAGCTACACGCATTTTCGGATGCTTCTAAAGCTGCATACGCAGCAGCAATTTATCTACGAGTTGTTAATAAACTTGACAAATCTGTGCATGTTACCTTAATCACAGCGAAGACTAAAGTTGCACCCATCGACAAAGAAATATCCATTCCACGATTAGAGCTCTGCGGTGCGACACTTGCAGCTAAACTCGTGTCTGAGGTCGCTCAAGTCATGGGTATAATTAAAGAAAATACTTACGCTTGGACGGATTCAACTGTAGTCCTTGCATGGTTGAAAGGTCATTCATCTCGTTGGGCTACATTTGTGAGCAATAGAGTGTCGACAATACTTACCATTTTAGATTATAATCAGTGGGGACATGTACCTTCGGAATCAAATCCAGCGGACTGCGCCTCTCGTGGTCTTAAATCTACAGAATTAAAGGATTACTCGCTTTGGTGGAAGGGTCCTGACTGGTTGTGTAATTCTACAATTGATATCGATCAACCGATTATACCAGATACAGAAGAAGAAAGAAATACTAAATCATTTTGTGTTCAACATCAGAAGGAAGAAGATTTTGAGTGGATTAGATTTTCGTCGTTGTTTAAAATGTTGAGAGTCATGGCATGGTGTCGTAGAATTTTTAATAGAGAAAAATCGAAATTACCGAAGTACTTAACATCTAATGAATTGAACGAGGCTTTATTTATGTGTATCAAACAAGTTCAACACCATGAATTTGCTGAAGATATAAAACATCTGTCATCAAAAGGCTACGTTACAAAGAAGAGCGTTCTTCACAAACTCACACCTTTTTTGGACGAAAAAGGTATTGTGCGAGTTGGTGGAAGAATTAAACAACATCCTATTATTATTCCCGGAAGAAGTCATTTGGCTACACTAATAATTTCGGATACTCATAGTCGTACTCTCCATGGAGGCCCTCAACTCATGCTCAATGTTATTAGAGCAAAATATTGGATTCTACGAGCACGAGACCTTGTCAAAAAATTCTATAGAAGTTGTATCACATGTTTACGTCATTCTAAAGCTCAGAAAACGCAAATAATGGGTGAACTCCCAGATGTTCGATTAAATCCGAGCAAACCGTTTAGATCTGCCGGAGTTGATTACGCTGGCCCTATATTAATGCGTTTCTCTCCAGGTTCCAAAGCCTATAAAGGGTACATTTGTATTTTCGTGTGCATGGTGACCCGAGCTATTCATTTGGAAGCGGTTTCTGATTTGAGTGCAAAAGGATTTATAGCTGCATTCCGAAGATTTACATCAAGGCGAGGTCACTGCCAGGATTTATATAGCGACAATGCTACCAATTTTGTAGGAGCAGACAAACTCTTGCAAAGCATGTTACGGGAGGCACGTAAAGAAAATCCCAATGAATTAGTGGATTTGTTGTCTTACGAATCTACGACGTGGCATTATATCCCTCCATATTCGCCAAATTTCGGTGGATTGTGGGAGGCAGGGGTGCGATGCGTTAAGTCACATTTGCGTAAGGTCATAGGTGATAGATAGTACGTTAACCTACGAGGAACTTACTACTGTACTTCACCAAATCGAAGCTTGCTTAAACTCGCGTCCTATTACTTTACTTAATAACAATCCGGACGATCCCCTACCCCTGACACCTGGCCATTTTCTAGTCGGAGAACCGCTCATTAATATTCCAGATGAAAATCATCTTGTCCAAAACATATCTCATCTAGAAAGATGGAAAACAGTACAGAAAATGGTTAATGAATTTTGGACAAGATGGTCCAAAGAATATTTAGTAACGATGGCCCATCGTCAAAAATGGACCACTAAAACTCCTGAACCAAATATTGGCGATATTGTTGTTTTAAGAGATGAACAGCTGCCGCCTTGTAAATGGGCATTAGGTAAAATTGTCGACAAACACCCGGGCCCAGATAAAATCACTCGTGTAGTAACTGTGAAATGTAAGAACGGTCTATTTAAACGCGCTTTAAGTAAAGTTTGTGTATTGCCTAAATGATTATTTTTTTTTGTATCCAAGTTATTTCACGGTGGGCGGCAGATCTGAGCCCGTCTAATAAGTTTTCTCTTTTTTGTTGTGAGAAGTTATTTTCGTTTTTTTTATTATTTATACTTTTGTATTGTATCTAGAGTAATAGATATCTGTTCACAGAGAATGTATTGTTCAACGCATACTTGTTAACAGAGTTACGAATTTATCAATGTATATTTTTTTTTTCCCTGTAGCAGCAATACAAAAATATTTTCATTGCTTATTTTGTCTTGAGTATGTATTGTAATGTTAAAGGTCGTAACTTCTTTTTTTTGTATACTTTGTTCATTTATAAGTATTAATGTATTTATGTTGATTAGGAGGACAAGTCCTCGGTGGGCGGAATGTTTACTCAATCATAGGTTAAAGTTACAATGTTCGACCAACAGATGACGCTAGGTGTATTCACTCGCGTATTAACTCGCGCTATAGAAATACTTTTAATATTTGATAAGTATTTTACTGGTATATGAAATATAGTTTGGTTTTTTTACAAGTTTTGTGAGTGTTTAATTTAGTGATCCCCTAGTGATTTAACAATACCTAATAAACATTACCTATACATTACATACTTATACATACATACGACTAAACCTAAACTCAATTTCCTACCAAATATGAAGTCAAATATTAGGCTAGCCGTTCCCGGACACGTGGCCGTGGTGTTCCCGGACGTCACATGTTTACAAAGTTACCCACCGTCACCAGAAAGTTCCCGAGTTGACTACGTGATGACTTCGTTCGTTAGTTGAGTGAAAATTGTTTTATGTTCCGTCCTATGTGTTGATGGTGTAAGTGTATGGTTTTTATGCCTGTTGGAGTGTAGATGCAGTATAGATAATGTAATTTACATGTGAAAAGATATAATCATTGTGTGCACAGTGCAGTTCATACCGTACCTATGTAACGTAAAAAGATTCAAGCAATATATCGGAAGTATACCTAAGTAATGATAAATATAAATAGTACTTAAATGCATCAAATAATTTACAGAAAAGATACTGAAACATGATAACTTACAATAAGAAATGTATTATGGATGAAGTAATAAAATAGTTCTCGTTGCAACACTCTAATGAAACTTCATTATAAAAACACATTTTCGTACCCTTGCAAACAGTTTACAAAACCATGTCTCCAAATGACAAACAAGCAATAAAATCAAATAAGAAATTAAATCTACCAGAAAAGAAAGAAGCAGTAAAAAATGAAACCCCACTTCAGCTTAATCCGCGCGACCCTCCCCAAAATCAACACAATCCACTCCAGGTTAAATTTTTTCATCAAAACAGCGTAATCAATAATGTCGCTATAAAACACGTTTTAACAAGAACAAATTACAAATGTTCCCCCGTTCCAAAGGGTACATTCGCCCTAAACCGTTTTATGATCGCGGCATACGGCGCATAAAGTTTTATTACGGCCCAAATCTAGCACGGATCTTTTTATGCAATACATTTAAACGTTTAGTGTAAATAAGTAAACGGTATCTGGAGGGTATCTTTGAAATGTTTGAATATCCGTCTCGAAGGACCAAATCATGAAGTAGCTGTTTTAATCGTGATAAAATGAATGAATAGATTTGAAAGATCTAATGGTTAATTTCAGTTTAATAGTCAACTATAACCTGGTAAACTTAGTAGATGAAAACTAAGTTCTATTTTTAAACTTACTTCTACTAGACCATAAAGTATACATATAGTCTGACCGACCGTAAGGTCGTCTAAATTACACTATGTCATAGGAAAGGCATTGCAAGTAGAAATATGAAAATGTACAAAAACCTTGAAGCCTTAAATTAAAAACACATGAATACAGTTGAAATCACATAAAGTTATAATTATTAAAGTCCTCAAAAGATAATCACATGATCTGATATTAATCTTGGAGCATCAATGAAGTCAACATGATCATTAACCTACAAACGACATTAATTTCACATAAGTACCGAAACACAATCGGATGGCGTATAACGGAATTGCAGATTTATTGTTAAGACCCATCGCCGATTGTTCAACCTCAATCACGATTCAATCAGCCCTGTTTTCATATCGGCCGATCGAAATATCATCGAAATGTCGCGAACAGATTCTGGGATTTACGGGGGGTTATTGCGTTACAAAACGAGGCGGTTTTGATGATTTTTACAACAATATATTTTCTAGATTTAAAGCATTTTTTGCAATAATTAAGAGTATAGAATAGACACTTATATACAAAATCGGTCGTATTACCAAAGAATAAAATTTAGGCAAACATATTTGTATTTAAAACTGGTAGATATACTTAAGTTTCCTCCAAGTACTTAAGTTACATCAATAATTTCAAGAACGTAAGTTAGGTATATTGTTAATGATTGATTTTAAGTAATTTATTTACACGTAGCTTCGCTCGCATGTATTGAATTGCACAACTATGTCATCTGTACCTATATCAAAAACAATTTTAAACTATTTAACATTAATGCTGAAAATAAGAGGTACCTTCATATACACAAAATAAGTATGTATTTGAATCGCTTCACATTTACCTTGTAAGGCTAAATCACTTCACTCACATTTTCTTTCATTTAAAATTTTTCAAAACATATAATATCGGTCCGTATGTCGCCACAGCGCTTAAAGCACGGCGAAACGAATTGCTGAGAAGCGACGAATAAGCGCTTTATTATTTTTGTCGACGTTGAATCGGTTTTAAACAACAATTGCCGCCACTGTTGTACTTTTTTGCTTTGAGTGTTTGGATGTATTATTATTGGTATTAAGGAAACATGAATAATGAAGATACCTAATAGATTAAAAGTACCTATAATAGTGAAGAATAGAATTGTAATCAATAATTTTTTCTTAAGGAAAGATTTACATTGATTTTAAAGATAATATTTACTTTAATTCAAAGATAATATTTACCAATAGGACCATTTAGTAAAAATATAAACATGCTAATATTCTCTTCAACTATAACTGTTATGCTTGGTCTGTGAGTTTACTACTTTCCTTTCTACAACCGGATTCACCTCTTTACGTAAGATACACAGATGAAGTCTATACAATAACTACCAACCTATCTTGTAAAAATGTACACTATTAATAACACTTATAAATATCACCACTAACATAATCACCAACCCAACTCTCAAGTATCAATTAAGCCTACTAACACGGAAAAATTAAAAACGCCATCAAAAACTACTTGGAACCGACCTGTCGCATACCTTCCCGATTTATCGCTGAACTTGGCCAATAAATAGACGAGACGAGCTAGCAGTGTCCCCTGGGACACTTCACACGGGACAAGAGACTGAGATAACTGGACGTTTATGTGTGTCAAAGAGGAAATATTGGTATTTGTCTATGTAAAGAGGTATATGTCGGGTTTGTTGAATTGTGTACAATATTTGTATTGTTCTAAATGTTGTGTTTCAAGATGTTTCCCTAAAGATCTATATGTACTGACATGAGAGTATAATTAACAAAAAAATAGTTCTAGGAACCACTACGTGTAGTTTGAGTAGTATAAATAATATTATAAAGAGAAGCCATATGATAGTTCATATAAAATGTAATCATAAAAGTATTGGCTCTACAAATGAATCTGCAACTTATTTGGGCAACTTCTCTAAAATTATAAAAGTAGCATGATTAACATTTCCGGGTCATTCTGCCTTTTTAAGCGGCCAACCGCCGACCGTGTGAAGCCACCCTTTTTCTTCAGTAATAACGAACTGCGTCCTAAACTAACAAGAGGGTCAATTTAGAGAAGACTCGAATATCTTTCAAAACAATGTTATTATTGTACCAACTTCGATGATTTCCATGTTAATTTATTGCCTAAAATTACAGTTATTTTCTTACCTTTCGAATTACTTTTGCTCGTAGTTGCTCTTATTCTGAAGTTTTTGGTGCTCTTGATCTTTTTTACTGAATTTTTTATATACGTTGGATCTATTTTAATTAGGTCATTCTATTGAATAGCTGTAGCTAGTGTGAAGAGGTAATTATTGCTATTACACATAATATTAGTAAACAAGCTGTGCCTCGCAGTTTTACCCGTATTGCTCCGCTCCTGTTGGTCTTAGCGTGATGATATATTATTATAGCCTTCCTCGATAAATGGGCTATCAAACACCGAAATAATTTTTCAAATCGGACCATTAGTCCATGAGATTAGCGCGTTAAAACAAACAAACTCTTCAGCTTTATAATATTTTAAGTATAGATTGATGGAAAATTACGTCTGCTCTCATATTAATTAGAAACAAAACCGTGTTTACAACTACAGCTAGTTAAACATTTCCCACCCATAAAGCTTCCAAACCAAAATAATAGCAGACTAATCCAAACAGCATTAATTAGAAAATAAATTCAAATACATTCAAGGCTTAAATTTCGGTGTTTACAATTAAACTGTATATTATTAGCACATCCAATTGTGGCTTGTAAAATGTATTGGATGTATTCGGTGTATGGTTCAAAATACCTTGTAATCTGTGGAATAACATTCATCGAACGTTCTAGAATTTGGATTGTTATAAAATTATTTAAGTATTTCATTTTAGAATTATTAGCTGCAGTCCAATGTGTTGATTGTAATTATAGTTTAACAAAGTGGATTAGATAATTTGTGAATCCAGATTATAAGCTAAGTTTTAGATAATATTATTTGGTTAGATATTTAACGCTTTAATTTTCCAAGTACTTATGGACATTTTCGAAAGATATTTTATGCTATTAGCATAGACAAATATAACCTAATTTTAAATTATATTCGTCCATGCTATTAGTGAGGTGAGATGTAATGTTTAGTTTGGTTAAATAATATTAAAAAATAGGTTCAAAATCTGTTAAGAGATCGTTATATTTATATCTACTCGTGTATAATTAAACAAAAAATCGGGATACATGGCGATGTACTGTCGACGCCCTTAAATGCCCCAGCTAGGGGCCTTAGGATATTAAGTAAGTAAGTAAGTATAATTAAGGAATCAGATCGCGCGGCAGGTCACCAATGCGCTGGACCGACCAAGTGAAATCTGCTGTAGGAATCCGCGTATCAGACTGCGCCAGACAGTCAAGTAACAGGAAGAGATGGCGGGAGATCGTGCGGAAAGCTGTGTACGCCTCTACCACCGATGTGGACGTCTCAACGTGACCACGACCACTCTGCCAAGAGTGAATCGACAAAGAAGAAGAAGAAGTATAATTTAACAGAAGCATTATTTAATTATGTTATAGGTATTCTTAGATAAAGCACACATTTAACAATACACATAATATAGCTAAATAATAATATGTTTAAAATCTTAAAAGTATCAAAGTCCAAGTGTCCAAACTCAATGGTCCGAGATCATGGCGTAGTGCCAACTGAGCCGAAACTTTCTTTTATAGTTATATGTTTATTACACTTCCATTATACTTAACACTTTAAAGAGAGAGCTTATTTTATTTATTACTTGTAGGATAATCTATTCATCATTTTAAAGTCATTATTTATTTTTTAAATCTATATAATCTCGTCCGGGGCTGGGTGTTATAAAAGTAAAGAGAAATCGAATAATTAAGTAATATATTATATTTTTAATAATTGTACATATTTTGTATCAAAAAAATAAACTATAAAACTGTCTGGTGCAATTGTACGATTGCTCAAATGTATCTCCAAAATTTGGCATCTTTAAAATTCTTGTATGAACCTCCCTATTATTACTACATTTTACTAAGTAAAATACATACATCGCAATACAAGAGCATAAAGTTTACAGAATAAAATTCGGAATCCTTTACAACATTTCCAGAAGAATTAATCTGGATTTTATTTCCGATCACAATCCGTTCGGCAAATAAATAACATTGCAACGGCATTAGAAACCAGCTGACGTGTCCTATATTCAGTACATTGGGTAAAGCAGGACTTATGTTTATTTTGTATGTTAAAGAAAATGTTAGGTACATAATATTAACATGGATAGACTTTTTATAAATCATCATCAGCTAAAAACAAAAATTATAGGCTCTTCTCGAGTTAAAAACGATACGATTTTTTTAAATAAGTCGTTTTCTGTAACTAAATATATAAATTGTTCGCTGTTCGTGTCGTGATCATGCATAGGTATATCCTCAACTTTTATACTAATGCTAATATTATAGATTACTAATATATGAATAACATTATGAGCTGCAGAGGAACACAAAAATTAGTATTTTGGCAACATGGCTGTTGTAAGACTTTTGCTCTATGTTTGTGTCGTAGTCGCATTTTCATCATTAATTAATTGTTCTTCTAAACAGGATTTCCATAAAATATACAGCAAATTTATGGGAATCTCGTTGAGAGATTTTAAAAGCTTTAATTAAATAATATTTTAAGGTAAAAACCATCTCCATGATATCTCAGTTTTCCATTCAACAAGACGATATCTAAATAACATAACCAATATCAAAGGATTAAACATAAAATAAAAACTATTCACGATTCGTTCACATAGTTTTATTCCTTCTATAACTTTTAATATTCAGCATATTGCAGAGGTAGGAGCGAAATGGAAACGATTCAGTGCCCGGAATATTGTCCACATTTCCCGGTAAGGTCATAAAAAAACATTACAATTTTAGTCCGGACACTGATCTTGAAATGTGGGACGTCTTCTATACGGGTGGATAGAGTTGAAATTTATAGAGGCATTGATTTTATGAAAGTTCTTTATTCATGGAATATTCTGATGCGTTTTCTTAATAGAAGTAATTACAAATAGGTATCTAAAAATAACAATCTCAGTTATTCCTTCGGAGACATATATGTAGTCATATGTAATTTTGAATATAATCAAATCTATAATTTTTTTCATTTGCCTAGAACGTTTTCGAAAGATAGTAAACGCCTTGATGGTTTTAGCTCGTTACATAATGTTGTTAGGAAATTAATATGTAATTTGTAAATAACTATTGTTGGACTTTGTTTTGTTCGTAAGTAAGCATTCTAGGATACTAAATTATTACAAAACGTTATACATGTAGAATAAAGTGAATAGTTTTCTCTTACCAACATAATACCTCACACTCTATACCCCCCTAACCTGTGCACAGGAAATTGAAGCCCGTACGTTTATCGCGAGCGGGCGAGGCGTGATCGAGTGGCGAGATTGTGGCAAGAAAAACATCATACCGATACCGTACATTGCACTACTATATACTACATAGTATATACTACATAGTACAGGGAACATACGCTAGTGACTGATTGGATATTGTCTTACAGCTGCGAGACTATATACTAAAGAAAGAAAAAACAAGCTATATTGCCGGATAATAAAATTAAAACTACCTCTTAAAAAGTACATAAATATGGCAAGCAGGACAGAGTTAGCCATGCTGCCGGGATTAATTAACAACCTAATAGATTTTTACCCGGACTAGACTATAATGTGGTAAAATACATAAATAATATTCATGGACTGGACTATAAATTTGTGGATATAAAAAATTTAAGCTTAATAAAGCAAATTAATTAAATTGTTAGCTTGCCTATTTATGTTTAATTAGTTTCATTACCAGCAATTACCTTTTAGAAAGTTGTAATTTTTTTCTTATCAAGTAAAGTGAAGCATTTTTACTTATTAGTTTCCAATTAAATAATGATGAAATATTTTTGGTGTTCTTTTTTTTTAATTAACTGCATTATTTACACATTTGCACAGTATTGATAAATTCTATAGAGTTAGATTTGAACCTGCGACTTCGTAGACTTCTAGGCCCTTACGTCACGAACTCGCCACGCTTATAAAATTCTAGTATGGAATTATAGTCTGTAAAGACACACTCTATCTATCAAGCGTTTCGATAATACATTATAATATTTCAATACGATTTTATAACAGACTAGCTTACCGCCCGCGGCTTCGCTCGCTTTGTCTAAAACCTAATAAATTATACACTAAAACCTTCCTTTTGAATCACTCTATTACTCTATTTATTAATAAACCGCATAAAAATCCGTTGCGTAGTTTTAAGTATTTAAGCATACAAAGGGACATAGCGGCAGAGAAAGCGACTTTGTTTTATACTATGTAGTGATTAACTACTAGATATAATATTCTCAATATCTCCTTTTATTCTTATTCAAGCATTCAACGCCCCCATTGCACTTCCAAACTTAAAAATCAAAAACATTCGAATAAAAATGAGTACAAAACACCGAGAGAAAAACTCAATTTCACAGTCTCGATTCGATTTCGAGAAGTTGCAACGATTATAACTTGCCGGTTCGAGTGAACCAAGATCTTATTCCAAAACTTGTTATTTTGAATTCGACGCCATTCCGCGGTGACTTGTTGTGTTTTGTTTATCCCTTAAACAGGCCCCGAAGAACTGCTGTTAGAAATAAAGTGTTATATATATGGATTTAGGCTTTGAATAGCGGCCTGTATGATTTCTTATCAACACACTCTGAAAAAAAACACTGAAAGTCCTGAAAAAAAATGTGGGAACACATAATCCCATTGCCTGGGTAGAGACTACCCTTTATGTGTGATAACTATATATAAATGTCGAATGTTTGTGTGTTCATAATTCTAGTGTTTGATTACTAGATCATTATTATTTTAAACTAGCGGTCCGCCCCGGCTTCGCCCGTGGTACATATTTACGTTTTCCCTACATAAGAACCATCCTCGTACTTCAAGGAATATAATAAAAAAAGAATTATCGAAATCGGTTCAGCCGTTCTCGAGTTATGCGCTTACCAACACATTTTGCGATTCATTTTTATCTTATATATAAAATTCTCGTGTCACAATGTTAGTCTGCATACTCCTCCGAAACGGGTGGACCGATTCTCATGAAATTTTCTGTGCATATCGGGTAAGTCTGAGAATCGGCCAACATCTATTTTTCATATGTACCACGGGCGAAGCCGGGGCGGACCGCTAGTATTATATAAGATTGTAATTGCTAGTTGCGTAGTTTTCAGTAAAAAAAATATATTTAAAAAAAAACACAAGAAACGTCGGGTGCAAAGGCTAGTATAAAAAAATGGGTGATTTGAACAGGCAAAGGATATATAGCTCCCACAAATAAGTTCGACTCAACAGGCTTTGGTCACATGTTCCCCACATTATTATTTGCCTTGTTTTAGACAATTTGGCAAGAAATCGACTAGAAATAATGCAAATCCTGCTAGGAAAACTCAAAATCTCTAACATATCAAAAAATTGCACGACTTATCTTTCTTTGTTTCGCCATAATCTGAATAAAACTACCACAGTCACTCAAAAACACGTCTATAACGGACCGACGAAACTCGAATGGCTGTCAGTGTCACATACGTTCGGATACACAGAGTTTGCAAATTCGAAACCATAGAGTATGTATTTACGATTAAATTTTGACAGATTGTGGGCTCTTCATTACCAAAACCTGGCTACAGCATCGAAAAATCTATGTGGGACGCATACGTCCGTGGCCTGCTTAAGGGTTTTTGTGTTTCTGTTGAATTTTTCAGTTGAAAGCGCTGTACGGTTTTGTTAAATTCACAGGTATAAAGAGGTTTTTTATGGTAATAGGTTTGTTTGTAGTGATTGATACTGTAATAAAGATATATCTCTGAAGCGATTATTGTTGCAGGAGGCACTTATATTCATATCTTTATCATTATTGTCATTATGGAACCGATTAATGTAAAGGAAGAAAACAAAAACGAAAATTTGTTTTCAGAAGAAATAGCTGATGGCAATGTAAATATAATCGGAGATATGGATTATCATGAAAACGCTTTATACATACACATATACATATTATATACTAAATGTACTATTTAATAGCAGATAACCTACTTTTGACAAAAGTGGGAAGAGAAATACAAATGAATTATTGGCACGGTATTTTGATAGGTTTGCAATGAAATGAAGAATCAAACAAGGACTTCAAACACTCCTTTGACCGTATTATACTCCTAAAATAGCTGACTTTAACAAAACAGTCCATAACTAATTGTGCCCAAACCGCTAAGCCTCTAAATATTTTACTTCCTTAGATTATATCAGTACCTATTAGTAACATTACACGCGATATAGAGAGTCGGCAGATCATAAAAACAGAGGCTGCGTTATCTAACCGCTTATGGCGTTACGGCCCGCCTCTGAGATATTACTGTACATGTAAAGTATATGTTACTGTGTACAGCTAGTATAATCGTAATGTTCGAGATTATGGTATGTATTTTGGTGGGAATTTAAGGATATTATACTAAATAATCATTCAGTTTGTAGTAACTAATAAAGAATCCGCGAAGTACATAAATAGATTGAATTTAAATAAATGTTAAGGTTGCGTATTGCACGCCTCATAAGCGAAGCGTTGAGGTTGGTACTACTGTCACTTCGCGCAAAACATCTGATTTTTCAAACTTAAAATGTCTTTATGTATCATACATTGCACTTGTAAGATAATACATACACACACATATTAAGAAAAAACACTATTTTTAACATTCATGATATTTTTGATGTCATTTTTGTTATTTAAACTAGTTAAAAAACAGTTTAAAAAAGTTCTGTCTTGGACGTCCGTGTGTCTGTATGTGCGGAGGATTTTCTTGTTAACACGATAGCGACCGAAATACTTTACTAATCGAGTCTTTTTTTTTCTCTTACGCTTGAGTATGCTCAGGAATAGAACCCTTTCATTTTTCATGGTCTGATTCGATGTGGTTTAATTGTTATTAAATAAACAAAAATAATAATTAATAAATAATTATTAAAAAAAAATTATGAGGCGTGCACTTTTGGATTTTCCAAATTATTATTTACTTTTACTCATACCTTAGCGAAAAGAAAAAAATGTGGGTGTAGATAAATAATAACAAGTTCCGTTAGGTTAATTCAACATTATAGTTTTTAACATAGGAAATAAAGTACGAATTTATTTTATATAACTAATGATTATAATATTATGATAGAATAATTAATCATTATTGCATACAAATCTTCAAATTACTCAAATACAGTCGTTTAAAAACATACAACGTACCTATACAATAAACGTAAGTATATTCTCTTAGTCTTATAACAATCCACCTTTCACAAAAAGAAACACTGTATTCCCCGTAATCCCGCGTAAATAATTCTCCAAATCATGTTTCGAATGATAAAAAATAAATTCCTCGCACATTCCACAGGCGCGCACTTACAGAGCGCGGGAGAATTTGAATTTCCCCGGGCATTTTCCCGAGAATTTCCCGGGTATTTCCCGGGTATTTTTCACGGCGACGTCGCGGGTAATCCGACATTGGAGTGAGACACAGTTTTAACACAGGGATGAACATAAAAATTAAACCCTGACGTGTTCCATGGTGCCTTTGTTGGCGAAACAAAAATTTGTATTTGGCAATTGCACCGTTATTTGATAAATACGTTGTTTTTTTTTGCTACTTCCGTGAATGGATTATTTGTTTTACTGTTTTGTTGTTGATAGAGGAACTTTTCCTTGTTAATTAGTGATTCCTTGAAAGTTTCATAAATAGGTACCTACTTTGCATAAATAACATAAAATAATTTTCTCATTTTAGCATAGCATACTTTTTCATACTCCGATCATATTTATATTTAATTGTCTTTGTAATAATATTTGAGAAAAACAGCATTTGAATTTGTAACAATGATCTTTAGAAGTAAAAAGTTTCGTACAGGTAAATTAGCTTGGAGAAATTTTTGCGTTTGTAGTAGTGTATGGTCAGCAAATAAAATAAAACAACATTTTATTTTTAGTTTTTATTTTATATATAATATGTCGTGGCCATATCGTAGATTTGCTCATTTCATGATATGATTGATCATTTCACGAAATGGTCGCATTTCAGGAAATGGCCAACATAGTTTGATCAGATCGTTAAATCGTCAACGTTTCACGATTTGATCATCCACATTTGGCCAGATCGTATAAAATATAGAGAGTCCATAAAATATTAAAAAAATTCAGAATATTCTAAGAACTTGTTTAGTGTCATTTAAGTTAGTGCCGCGGCAGCGGCCGGCGAATGCCAGAAGCGAATGGTTTTTGCAATAGAAAACAGTTAGGTTAGGTTAGACTTTGATAAACAACGCACGAGCCGAGCGAGCAAAGCGAGCGTGCCGCGGTAGCGGCCGGCGAGTGCCAGAAGCGGATCGCTTTTTAAAAAACAAACAATCATAATAATATAGTAGGATATATAAATATATATCCTAAAAGAAAAAATGCGTCTTAAATCCTTTTATTTAAGACGCATTTTTTCTTCAATACATATAAGATATCCCCATTTTCCATAGTACTCGAACCTCTTCGTCGTAAATTCTTTGCTATGACTTTCTTCATATTGTTATTAAACGAATTATGAAGTTTTTAACTGCGAATAATTAAATTTTCGCCAGCGGCCGCCATATTATCAGTTATCACATAAACACAGAGCTTGCAGCGCCTCTACTAATAATTAATGTAACTACCTATTTTACGATATGATCAAATAATTTTGATCATTTCATGAAAAAACCGCACGTTTAGTTGGCCATATCGAGAAACGATTTCTTATCATTGATCTGCCCAAACCACATCATGATGTGGCCAATAGACATTCGATCATTTCATGCAATGCGATCATTTCACGAAATGATCGATCATATCATGAAATGAGCAAATCTACGATATGGCCACGACATATATAAGGGATTAAATTAAATTTAATTAAATTTAATTAAACTATATGTGTTTCTCCTCTGAAAAAGATGAGACTTTATTTTAATATTTGCACATTTAACATACGTATAACTTTTACATTAACAATGTTACTAAAATGAAAAATTTACTAACCTGAAAAAGAAACGACATGTAAAGTTTAATTCTTTAGTTTGAGAAGTCAAAGGCTTGCCTCGACCATGTTTTAACACTGGAGCCATTTTGAATTAACAATATAAAGTTACAACACTTACACACAAATTAAACACTTCAACAAATATTATAACAATAATAACAAATAATAACAACAATCAACAAATACAAAATTTAACAATTAAACTACGTAATAATTATAATTTTTGAATTAAATGTGTGCTTTATGTTCTAACGGTACCAAACGACTGCACGTGGCACCTGCGGACAGCGTAAACTGGTTTATTCTGGTTTTGTGCGTGTTTCCACTTTCCACTATCAAGTGACGATTTATTTATTTGTTTTGTTTCGTAATTATTATGGTCAAATATTAATTATGAAACAAATTATTATGGACACGATATTTTATTGTTTCACGGTAGTCGCCTTGTCGTTTGCTCAAGGACGTGAAATTGAATGATATATATTTTTTATAAAGTCAAAACCATTTTCTTTCAAATAAAAACTTGTTTTTATTGAAAACAAAAGTGTTGCTAGGAATAAGTATAAAATTAAATAGTAATGTTAGGATATCGAAACATTTTTGTATAGGCCAGAACGATATAGTGGAAACGCGCTCTAAGATCTGAGTAATATACACACCACTACATATGCAAAAATTTCTCCAAGCTAATTTACCTGTAACTACTGTTTATGTACATTTTAGCGATAACATGAAATTTACCCAATAAAATACGCAGAAAGCTACTATTACCAAAGACTACAAAATAATTACTACAGTACCCTTTAGTGCTTATTATCATTGAAATCATTTACTAAATCTATGACATGTGCTATAAATCTGCACAACGCCACCTTGCGGCAGAAGTGGACAACTTAATACCACTGACTGGCTAAGCTGTGATACAGGTAAATTAGCTTGGAGAAATTTTTGCGTTTGTAGTAGTGTATGGTCAGCAAATAAAATAAAACAACATTTTATTTTTAGTTTTTATTTTATATATAATATGTCGTGGCCATATCGTAGATTTGCTCATTTCATGATATGATTGATCATTTCACGAAATGGTCGCATTTCAGGAAATGGCCAACATAGTTTGATCAGATCGTTAAATCGTCAACGTTTCACGATTTGATCATCCACATTTGGCCAGATCGTATAAAATATAGAGAGTCCATAAAATATTAAAAAAATTCAGAATATTCTAAGAACTTGTTTTGTGTCATTTAAGTTAGTGCCGCGGCAGCGGCCGGCGAATGCCAGAAGCGAATGGTTTTTGCAATAGAAAACAGTTAGGTTAGGTTAGACTTTGATAAACAACGCACGAGCCGAGCGAGCAAAGCGAGCGTGCCGCGGTAGCGGCCGGCGAGTGCCAGAAGCGGATCGCTTTTTAAAAAACAAACAATCATAATAATATAGTAGGATATATAAATATATATCCTAAAAGAAAAAATGCGTCTTAAATCCTTTTATTTAAGACGCATTTTTTCTTCAATACATATAAGATATCCCCATTTTCCATAGTACTCGAACCTCTTCGTCGTAAATTCTTTGCTATGACTTTCTTCATATTGTTATTAAACGAATTATGAAGTTTTTAACTGCGAATAATTAAATTTTCGCCAGCGGCCGCCATATTATCAGTTATCACATAAACACAGAGCTTGCAGCGCCTCTACTAATAATTAATGTAACTACCTATTTTACGATATGATCAAATAATTTTGATCATTTCATGAAAAAACCGCACATTTAGTTGGCCATATCGAGAAACGATTTCTTATCATTGATCTGCCCAAACCACATCATGATGTGGCCAATAGACATTCGATCATTTCATGCAATGCGATCATTTCACGAAATGATCGATCATATCATGAAATGAGCAAATCTACGATATGGCCACGACATATATAAGGGATTAAATTAAATTTAATTAAATTTAATTAAACTATATGTGTTTCTCCTCTGAAAAAGATGAGACTTTATTTTAATATTTGCACATTTAACATACGTATAACTTTTACATTAACAATGTTACTAAAATGAAAAATTTACTAACCTGAAAAAGAAACGACATGTAAAGTTTAATTCTTTAGTTTGAGAAGTCAAAGGCTTGCCTTGACCATGTTTTAACACTGGAGCCATTTTGAATTAACAATATAAAGTTACAACACTTACACACAAATTAAACACTTCAACAAATATTATAACAATAATAACAAATAATAACAACAATCAACAAATACAAAATTTAACAATTAAACTACGTAATAATTATAATTTTTGAATTAAATGTATGCTTTATGTTCTAACGGTACCAAACGACTGCACGTGGCACCTGCGGACAGCGTAAACTGGTTTATTCTGGTTTTGTGCGTGTTTCCACTTTCCACTATCAAGTGACGATTTATTTATTTGTTTTGTTTCGTAATTATTATGGTCAAATATTAATTATGAAACAAATTATTATGGACACGATATTTTATTGTTTCACGGTAGTCGCCTTGTCGTTTGCTCAAGGACGTGAAATTGAATGATATATTTTTTTTATAAAGTCAAAACCATTTTCTTTCAAATAAAAACTTGTTTTTATTGAAAACAAAAGTGTTGCTAGGAATAAGTATAAAATTAAATAGTAATGTTAGGATATCGAAACATTTTTGTATAGGCCAGAACGATATAGTGGAAACGCGCTCTAAGATCTGAGTAATATACACACCACTAGTCACTACATATGCAAAAATTTCTCCAAGCTAATTTACCTGTACAACAAGCATATATTAAGGACGCTGTCACAAATCTGCGTTACTCAAATTTAGGTATTTAACGTCGCAACGTGGTTTGCGGGAACATCACGCTCACGTAAACATAGCGCATTCCATTTTATAGACCATCTTCATACTTGATATTATTTTTAAAATTTAAATTTTATTGAAATTGATTCCAGAACATTATAATTTATAACGAATTTTAAAAATTCATTTTCTTACTTTTATTAGTAGGTACAATTATTCTGATAAGTATGTTAGTTAGTAACTAACTTAAAAAAGTGTGAGTGTTTTACAAAACCTCTAGGAATTGTATGCAATATTTAAGCTTTTTAAGAAATGTTTAAAATACTTTTTTTAAGAATTATCATTTATCATACATATTATGTTACCGGCAATGTATTAAATCCGGCATTGTATACAATTCTTAGAAAAATATGTATGTTATTCCGAGATACGGTCGGAATTAAATAAATTAGATTCGTCACATTACCTAGAAAATCTGAACTTTTCCTAAGGAGCAAACACATTTGCAAATGTGGGTGGTTTTTGGGGAAGCTATTACCCATATGAGGTCAAAACTAAAATCCAAGATGGCGCCGACGAAAATTTTACATCTTTTCGTCATGGGTGTCATTTTCATGGTTTTTGGGGTAGCTATTAACCAATATGAGGTCAAAACTAAAATCCAAGATGGCGCCGACGAAAATTTTACATCTTTTCGTCATGGATGTCATTTTCATGGTTTTTGGGGTAGCTATTAACCAATATGAGGTCAAAACTAAAATCCAAGATGGCGCCGACGAAAATTTGCCATCTTTTCGTCATGGGTGTCATTTTCATGGTTTTTGGGGTAGCTATTAACCAATATGAGGTCAAAACTAAAATCCAAGATGGCGCCGACGAAAATTTTACATGTTTTCGTCATGGGTGTCATTTTCATGGTTTTTGGGGTAGCTATTCACCAATATGAGGTCAAAACTAAAATTTAAAATGGCGCCGCCAAAAATTTTACATCTTTTCGTCATGGGTGTCATTTTCATGGTTTTTGGGGTAGCTATTAACCAATATGAGGTAAAACTAAAATCCAAGATGGCGCCAACGATGGTTCCTAAACATGTTTTTCAATGCTCTTTAAGATTATTTTTAAGACTCTCCCGTAGTATATAAGAATTCGACTATACAGGGTGTCCCACTATCAGTATACTAAGTGCTAAGGGACTTGTAGTTTTGCATACACTGATCACGTAAAAAATACTTAAACAACAAAATTACATAAAAAAAATTTTGCTAAATTTTTCCTGAAAATTCATCTCTAGCTTCGTGCAGCCGGCATATACCGTTTCGCTAATGTAATGAGTATTTTGTCTATGAAAACATAATCTTAAACGATAGCTCACGTGCGGGTGACAAAGTTGGGCGGGTTGCTTTTTAAGGGTATACACAAAGAGTTTTGAGAATTCATCTATTTGAAAAAAAAAATACATCTGGCATTTTATAAGTATTTTTTACGTACTTAGCGTATGCAAAACTATAACCTATAGAGAGTGTGAGTGGGACAGTCTTTAAAATAATTTTAAAGAGCATTGAAATACATGTTTAGGAACCATCGTTGGCGCCATCTTGGATTTTATTTTTGACCTTATATTGGTTAATAGCTACCCCTAAAACCATGAAAATGACACCCATGACGAAAAGATGTAAAATTTTCGTCGGCGCCATCTTGGATTTTAGTTTTGACCTCATATTGGTTAATAGCTACCCCAAAAACCATGAAAATGACACCCATGACGAAAAGATGTAAAATTTTCGTCGGCGCCATCTTGGATTTTAGTTTTGACCGCATATTGGTTAATAGCTACCCCAAAAACCAAGAAAATGACACCCATGACGAAAAAATGTAAAATTTTCGTCGGCGCCATCTTGGATTTTAGTTTTGACCTCATATTGGTTAATAGCTACCCCAAAAACCATGAAAATGACACCCATGACGAAAAGAAGTAAAATTTTCGTCGGCGCCATCTTGGATTTTAGTTTTGACCTCATATTGGTTAATAGCTACCCCAAAAACCATGAAAATGACACCCATGACGAAAAGATGTAAAATTTCGTCGGCGCCATCTTGGATTTTAGTTTTGACCGCATATTGGTTAATAGCTAACCCAAAAACCATGAAAATGACACCCATGACGAAAAGATGTCAAATTTTCGTCGGCGCCATTTTGGATTTAAGTTTTGTCAAATTGCTTTACCCCACCAATCCGTTCAACAACCCATAAAAAAGAGGATCTCAGTCAACGTAATTTTTAAAACATAATTTTAAATTACAAATAATTGGAATATTAAACTTATACAGTTTACTCATATAAAGTATCAAATATTTCAAATCACGAAAACGACAGTGCACGCACAATAATCTTTTTCTAATTCGTTTTTATTTTTGGGACGAGGAGCGATACACCCGTCCTTCCAAGAGCGCTTCTGAGCGCGGCAAAGAGCGCGGTCTGACGACCCGCGAGAGCAAAATGTATGAAGAAATCGACAAGTATTTTTAATTTAGCTAATAATTGAAATAAAATTTTGATTTAGATACAAAAAAATTATCAGAATCTATAAAGGACTATATATCCCTCAATAATTTATAGGTAAGAAGATAGATTAGGCTTTTAATTTTCTTAAAATGGTACCGTTTTAGACCCCATTTTTTTGTATTTTATGCGATCATTGTGCTGGGCAAATCGTATTTCAGCGACAATTTTGTATGACGTCGTACAATTTTTATAAGATGATCGTAGAACTGAATATATTATCTTTAAATTAAGATATTACTTTGTTCTCACGTGTAATTGCTTTGAGTTAAAATGGTACCGTAAAATAGCGTTTTTTGTTAAAAATCTGTAATAGCACCCTGATTACACTGACTAAATGTAACGTTCAGTAATAAACTAAAGCTATTTCATAACCTCAAGCTCAATATTTTTTAAGTGAAATTTTTTTATCTAGGCGACGATTTTAGTAGGTACCTTTAAATCTCACCAGAAGCTTCACTTCTGAATTATAAGGTTCCATGAAAAAAATATAACTGTAAAAAAATGAAACAAAAGGCACATTATTTTCTTTACTAATTTTTGAAAAATTTAAAACAATATTAGAAACATTACCTACACGATGTACAATATAAGTAGGCTTAGCACATAAAAATTAATAATATACCAACTGATACTTTAATAGACTTTTGTTGTTGTCTTTATTTTATTATGTGATGTCCTTTTTTTATTTCTATTGTGTGCATAATCTGCCTTAATTTTCTTTTTTTTTCAATACATTGGTTGCTCGGGTTGCTTGGAAGAAATTGCTTGAAGCAATAAAGCCGCCCTTTGCATCAAATGTCCTGTCTGTGTGTGTGAAATTTGGATTTATGTTTTGTATGCAATAAAGATTATAAATAAATAAATAAATAAATACATCTGTTATGGTTACAACAACGCCAATTTTATGCAATTTATGAATACATATTTTTAAATAGATATTCTACATACCTATACACTAAGCGCATTTTTTGCCTTTGATAAAGACGTACAAAGTGCATCAATCGAGATTTGTTTCTAGTGATAAAATTCCCTTTAAATTTCAAAAGCTTTCACAATAATGACAGTAAGCATTTAACGACCGCAGTCGGGGGTAATAGCTAGTTTTATATAAACCATTATCTTTAGTGGTATTGTGAGTTGTGACCAAATAAAACCCGTGTCATGAGTTTTATGTGCGTATCTTTCCTGGATTTCTTTGAAAGTAGATTATAGTTCCAGATGGTTAAGTATAAAAGTTAAATAATACATCAATAGTTAGATAAAAATAATAAAAATGTTAATTGTAACTACACTGGTCATCAAAAAAATCGACCCACCTATGTTTGCTATTTATCGATTATTTCACAAATAAGTCGTCTTATATTGTTGTATTTTGTTGTAAGGGTCTGATAACATGTTAATCATTATGTTTGTCGTAAATTTCACTGCACTTAATGATTCTTAACACATTTTTAAACAGAAATACTGTACAGTGTTGATTTGACGGTTTACGGCGGGACAAATTATGCCCGTGTTCCCAGTTCCAAAATGACTTTTTTCGGGATCTCTCGTGTTCATAACGTTAAGTTTAATAATTGATGCTGTAGTTTTGATAAATTTTTTCTCAAAATAATGTATATTTATTTATTCCCAAAAATTTTAAATTAAATATTACAGGTAGAGGTCTGAAATAACTATTATGTTTTAGAAATGGGAGAGGAAGTATAAATACAAAGAAAACAATGTACAAAAAGATAACAAAAAAAATCAACTAAAAATACACAATATGCCTTGTGCATGTGGCAATCAAGTATTTATTATAATCTATTAACAAGTCATAGAAAAAAACAATATCATAATATTATGTAATATTATGACCTATATGACCATCAGTTTCAAACCTCTACATAGATCGTATTCCATTGCAGCGAAAATCGCAATAAAAGACAATTCCATTTCCAATCATTACACTCAATTCCAGTCTGTAAAGTTAAAACGTCACCCTTTCGAAGCCACTCACCCAATCAAGTGCTAGCTGAGAATACGAACGAACGACTCCGCCACATCTAAATCGCCAAAATGAGCAATTTTCAGGCCATTTCAGATGCATAAAACTTTATGCGGCATGACAAAATTTGCCACCATTTGAAATATTTTGCTAGAAATAAAATCAATACGATGTTTTAGCGAATAAGTTACAGTCCAGCAAGATTGTTTACACTAATGAAAAATTGTTTATTAAACAAAATTAATATTTAGTACTCTTTAATTATCTCAATAAAATTTGTTTACATAAGAATAAAGGACTTAAATGATGTTATCAAAACAAAACATACTTTTTAAATTACCATAGAATTAGTACCTATTCAAAGAGAAGCATGTTTATAAACATTTTAATTGTATTTAAACTAGCTGCGCTTCGCGGCTTCATTCGCGTGGCTCCGCTCCTGTTGGTCTTGGCGTAATGATATATATATATATATATATATATATATATATATATATATATATATATATATATATATATATATATATTATATAGCCTATAGCCTTCCTCGATAAATGGGCTATCTAAGGCGCGGGACAGACACAAGCGGCGCGGCGCGCATCGGGCGCACTGCCGGCGCGCATCGGGCGCACTGCCGGCGTGCATCGGGTGCGCTATTGGCATTTTGTATGAAATAACTTTGGAAAGGCGGCGCAACCGCGGCACAACCGTGGCGTGCCGTCTCGAAGCCTTTCCAAAGTTCTTTCATACAAAATGTAGAAGAAGGACGTGGTGCAAAACAGATTGAAGAGGTGCGCTTATGGCACGCCCGCGCCCGCGCCGCTTGTGTTTGACCCGCGCCTAACACCGAAAGAAATTTTCAAATCGGACCAGTAGTTCCTTAGATTAACGCGTTCAAACAAACAAACTCTAATAATATAATATTAGTATAGATTGTGCAACAAACTCTGGAACTTTACAAATAGACATAAAAAATCACTACCAAATTAATTAGGTACTTTGTTACAAAGGATACTCCTTGAATAATGCGAATACGTTATTTCTATTCGAAGTTGAAACATTGACGGATTAGAATCGAACGTGCTACCCGCCCATTGGCATTCGATGTACAATCATTTATCTCACGTACACGCTTAGAATCTTGTAAGATATTTTTGAGTTGCTTTGCTGTAAAATGTAAATGTTTTAGTTTAGAAAGAAACATTTATTTGAGTACCTTTAGTTAAGTAAACGTAAATAAAAGAGTACCTAAAGCTAAGTTGTTGGGATAATACAATCATAATGATACCTTCTGGAATTAACACCTATCACTTTATATGTATTAATTTTAAACACATTATATTATCAGCGAGATGTTCTACTATAAGTATTTTCATACTTAAAAGAATGTCTCAATAACTGATGAAACTATAAGCATTGCATTGTTACTGAATTAACATTTTTAATTTATTTACTTTTGATTTAGGTATTACTACAATCAGTGAAGTTAAACGTCCGATGAAACTGGAGAAATAAAATTCCATCTATAACTTCATAAGCATACATAGTACATACCCAAGTGAAGTAAACCTCAAACAGCAAACGTTAGTATCGCAAATTACAAACCTCTAAAAAGTTGCCATTGAAAGGCATTTACCGCTAATGTTGCGGGTAGTGTAAAATTGTTTCCCCTCTCCCCCTTACCCCTCTCCCCGCGCCCCGCACACCGCGGCGCTGTCAATCAGACGGCCGCCAATTAAAGTTTTAATGGCGCGCATGTAGTGTCGCGATTTTGGATATGTGTGTGGAGCTGCAGCGATGAGCGAGCGCGATTAAATCAAAATGCGAATACGACAAACAATTAAATGTGTATAATATTTTGTGTACATATTAATTCATACAAAATAGCTCCGATGAAAAGGATTAAGGTGTTTATTGTACGTCAAAGTTAACAGCTCGCCATTAAATTATTGAACCAATAACAATTTAAATAAATAAAAAGTAATTAATGTAATCTCTGTTTTTCTGTATGATTTTATTCGATAAGATAAAGTCACAAAATAATGATATAAATAATAAATAATGAATTATAAATCACTAAAATAATCATTTAGTCAAGCAGTTTTCTCGAATTTTCCAATAAAAAGCTTTAAATAAAGTCTATTAGAACCCAAATTAAATATATTTCAATATCGCTATCGCTTACGCTCATCGCTATAGCAACAACCTTACGTCTAATATATTTAGAATATAGTGAGTACATTTTGTACGAACAGTATGAATGTTTTTAGCCATAAATCCATTCAACGTTTTTACAGTTAAACGGTGAATTTAAATTTTAGTATCCAATACTTTTATCTGTTTCCTCTCGTTATTGCACTAGTTATACACCCCCGGTTTACGTGTGAAAACTTTGATTATTTTCAATCGACTGTATTTTTTATTTGTTGCCTCAGAAATTTCCTCTGGGTGAACTGATTTTATATTGGTAATTATTTAAAGAATAGAATATTTTGTATGATACTTTTATTTATTTGAAAGCTGGTGCCTTTCGGTTGGTCCTATTTTAATTTTATCTAGTTCTCACAATTTGAAGGCGGTGCAGCTATACATAATTATTTTTCGTATGCATCTCTTCGTCCTTACTAAAACGACCTATCTTTCTTTACACAGGATTTTTCGAGCAATGATTTGCGTGTGCGTGTGAACGCGCACGTGTGTGTGTGTTTGTGTATTTCTGAGCTATGCAATTAGTGTATGTTTTTTCGTGTGTATGTGTGTGATGTATGTGTGTATGAATAACACCACACCTGGTCAACCCCATACATGTTTGTATAACAAGCAAGATGTCGGTATCAAATCACGTCGCACCGGAGTCGGTAACAGCCGTAATTGTGTTTCCTTCAGCTACCTGCGTTCTGAATTGTCGATCACACTGCTGTGGTTGTAACGGGGTAAGTAGCTGCCTGGAAACATGATTAGTATGAGTTAAGTGCATAAAGTTTAGTATCTCAAACTTCAATGTAAAGTGAAATAAGATCAGATGTGTATGCAACAATAAAGATTTTTTTAGATAAACCGTGACATGTAACAAATATGATTTTCTTGATATTAAGTTTTCCTTTCACTATACCGTATGATCTACATACGTCAAATGTAGGAATATAAATGCTACTTCATTTCTAATATACATGTTTAAATTAATAAATGTTCTGTATAAAACTAATAAGATTTCCGCACCTATTTTTGTTAATTATTAATATTTATTGTAATTAAAAGGTTATCAACTTCACTATACTTGAACCTAATTTCAAATTAAAACCGAACAACAAATACCTAACAACATTCCGATCTTTTTTTATTAAAAAAATAGAAACAATAACTTACCATGTGGCGCCTGAACTACGTCACGTGCGGTACAAATTTTCACTCGGCGAGCGGCGTGTGGCATTCCCCTAACACGACCTATATTCCTTGAAGAAAACGCTGTTTTATTATTCTTTATCAATATACAATGGAAAAAATATGATACGAATTCATTGTTTTTGGGAATGGTGGGTTAAATTATACTGGATAGAGTATATTTTTATTTGTGGATCACTATGTTTGTATCAAAAATTTTAAATATTGCCTTACATTCCTTAGATGAACGACCAACGGCGAATACGAACAAACACCTACACTGACAGCCGATCACAGACATTTAGGCCCTCTACACTATCGCTATTGCCTCTACTCGCCCAACGCTGCCCTTTGTGTAAAAAGGCCCATTACAAAAAAAACCTACAACCCATAACTCTCCCGAAAGCAAAAATGGAAAACCTGCACTCAATTCAGTTCGTGTATTTGGAATTTGGAAACAACAACGTTATAGACAAATACAACTACAAGTACCTATATGTATGTATAAAACGTACGCCTACATAAGCGTATTTCAAAAGCTTTTATACGCCAAAACTTTCTGAATTTTGAATAATCTTTCAACAAATGTAAGAATTTGCTCTACATTTGCTCTACCTACTCTAAATTTATTCAAACAGATGTTTAAAAAAAATACGTGAAAGGTTAAATTAAGATATTATTATTAAAAACATTGTTAAGTGACATTGAACTTTTTTTATCGTTTGTTCTCGTAGAGCCGATATTATTGGAAATGGGAACTGTTACATTTTACTATAAATTTAATTTAATTATACTTATGAAATTCTAAGCAAATTATGTCTGCTTGATTAGTATTATATTTTTAATTTATATGTTTCATGTGCCCAGTTTAATAATTATAAAGGTCAATTAAACATTGATCAAGCCTTTTCTAGTGTTTGATTTTACGCGAGTATTATACATTTAGGAATTAAAGTCTTTTTAACGGATTTTAAACGCGATTTATTCTTTTAATTATTTTCCCGACGTTTTGAACACTTTACAGTCTCCCCGTGACCACGCTCGCTGTAAAGTGAAACGTCGGGAAAATAATACCTACATATAATGAATGAATCGCATTTAAAATCCGTTAAAAAGTCTTAAATTTCTAAATTGATCAAGCCTTTAATGCTTCAGAAGTGAAACCTCTAAAGTCTCAAATAAATACATACTACAATATAAACATAAGTCACTCTCTGGCGAAGTCGGATAAATAAAGTTATCATTAGGAATTGAACGGTTAATATGTTATCTATTATTAAAACAATAACGATTTACACTAGCTGTTTGTTAGTACTTACATAGCTTCCGTTCAGTCAATGGCATCAAAAGCTGATTAATTGTTTAGTAGTATTCTGGATTCGGTTATAAACGAACGTAATAAGGAAGAAAAATTGATTACTATAACGGTTAGAAAACTATATTATTTGGGATAAATGGAATTATGAATTACGTTATAATTTTTTTCTAATTAACTTTATCGTGAAGAGTGAAACAAAAAGTTAATTGTTGTTAATTTTTACTTTATTTCTCGTGACTATTCTTATTTAGGGTGGTATAAGAGTTAAAAAAAGGAATTGAGGAAGTTTATTTAAAGATAAACGGTTAAATAATGATAAATATTATGTAATATTAAATTGTGGACTCAAGTTTCCCATTTCAGTGCAAGTGAAGAAATAATTTAAAAGCTAAGTGAAGAGCCAACTCCACTTAGCTTTGTGTCTATTTTAAGTTTGATCTCCGTAAAAATTACACCTGTTTGGAAAAAGCGCTAATTAAAAGGTATTTTTAATCGATATTATTATTTAAATATATTGAAAAATAACACATTTTTTAACAGAAATGTTTTCATCATTTTCATTTCATGTTATAGATCATTTCAAAAACTTAAATTGTAATATTATTTCCTTTACTATTATACATGTATAAGACTTTAAAACTTTTATGTGAACCCAGGTTTACTACCCGTTAAAGTTAAACACTAATCACTAAACTAAAGAGTCAAACTACTTGAGAGAATCGATCTGTGACGCAGATGTTAAATCCGGCCAAACCCCACAAGGTCTCGGATGTGGTTTTGTGTGAAATATGATATTTCTCTTCGTTTGTTTATATTATTAACGAATTAAGCTTTTGTTTGTTCTAGTGTAGTTCAATGAATAAATTAAAAAATGTATTTTGGATAAGCTTTTATAAAAGATTCTTTATAAATTATGATTTCCTCTACAAAATGTTAATTTCATTAAATTGTATTTTTTTCTTAGTAAGGGGACGAGATGGACAAACAGGAAAAACATCTATTTTGTATCATTTCCCTTTGAATCTTTTATATAAAAATATTATTGTCTTACAAATGGTACTAGTGACGACTTTCAATATAAAATAATAAGACACACTAAAGCGAGACTGGCACGTTTATAATTATATGTATATCTAAACCTTTAAACATATTATTATCTTCAACTAGCTGTGCTCCGCGGTTTTACCCGTAGTGCTCCACTCCTGTTGGTCTTAGCGAGATGATATTATATAGCCTATAGCCATCCTCGATAAATGGGCTATCTAACACTGAAAGAAATTTTTCAAATTGGACCAGAAGTTCCAGAGATTAGCGCGTTCAAACAAACCTAATCTGCAGCTTTATAATATTAGTATAGATAATTATTAATTAAAACTAGTGTTTAATTTTTCTTAACCTTCCATATCCATTCTTATCAGTTCAATCCGTGCTATCTCACATTTTATATCAGCCTCTACTTCTATTCTGGCGACAAAAATAAGCTCCTTCTCCACGCTTTCATCCATATTTATATACGTTCTAAAGGACCAAATAATAGTAAAAAAACTATAAAACTTAGAAACTTTTCCACGATTCGTGAAAATGTAATATTTTCATAAAAAATCGGTCAAATAATGTGGAGTTAACAAAGAGCATTACAAATAAATAATTACAAGATTCTTTCCTCTTTAGTGTAGATTATGTTATTTCATACACACGTGTTGTCACTGATCGATTTTCTTTACCAAGTAGGTGAAAGCTTCCTACACCGGTAATGACATGTCATGCATCTAAGAGAATAAGCTTGTCTCATAGACAATAACAATATATTTATAGCAGTTTCATTACTGCTGGATACGCTTTACCTTATCATCATAAATATAAATTGATAATTTTATAATTATTATCAATGGATGAAACAGCGACTATGCTTGCCCTTGCAGTTAAAAATATTTATGCTGCTTATTAAAGCTTTACATAAAACAATTACATTATGTTTTGTCTCTTAAGCATTATAAATTAAAAACGTGATTTATTCTTCAGTCTGTCCGTGACCACGCTCGATGTATGTATTCGAATAGAATATAAATATTAAATACATATATGTATACCTATTAGATCTTATTGCAAAATACGGGGGTCTGGCAGCAATAATTTTGAAACCCTGACCCTTAACATTCAGTTGATAAAAACAATACGTCATTAAAACAATAAACAATATTTCAGGTAAAATGTGTCAAACTTTTATAGAGACTAGCCAAATAACCGACATACCTACATACATATTATAAGCACATAAAGAACTGCTAAAGTCACTTCTATATCACTTTAATAGACTCTTTCTACGATTTTCGATTAAATGTAGTCTAACCCAAAATATTATATATAATTAACTATTACAAAACATAAAACCTTAACAAGGTCAATAAAAACGGCGAGTATTATTAGAAATCTCATAATAATTACGAACACAAGAAGTTAGGTACCTATCATTTTCAATTTTACAGGAAACAGATTAGTTTTAAGCCGCTCCTAGACTATAATGCTGCATGACATCATTGAGATATACATATGGAGACGACACCGCCTACATCACTTATGTTCCGCTCAACATACGCCATATGGCGTAACTGCACGCTCATTTTTTATTTGTTTTAAAGTGAAACGCATCAAATATGCCTTCGTGTGTGTTACGATATTGCACAAATAATACAAATAATACGGAAAAGTGCAAAGGAATAACTTTCATCGGTAAGTACCTACCTAGATAATAATTTTTAAAACTTAGTTAGAGCAAAAAAATGGCGCACAGATTTTGTTCGTGGTGTCTCCTCCATACGTAGTAATATTATCTCAATGCATGACATGCTTTATGTGGTGTCATGCATGAATGCTCGTTTAGAACGGTTGCTTTCATGCTTGCATGCAAAAGCTTAGGGCATTTCATGCACTACACTCAGGTTGGATACGAACTGTATATAAATGCATGTATGCATTATTTTAGAAGCTCATGTAGCATGACCATTCACGCAAACGCATGTCATGCTTCCATTATCGCCTAGCTGCGCTTCGCGGCTTCGCGGCTAGAAGAAGGACGTGGTCACGGTCGGCGCAACCGTGGCACAACCGTGGCGTGCCGCCTCGACGCCTTTCCAAAGTTCTTTCATACAAAATGTAGAAGAAGGACGTGGTGTAAAACAGATTGAACAGGTGCGCTTATGGCACGCCCGCGCCCGCGCCGCTTGTGTTTGACCCGCGCCTTACACTTTAACACCTCTATAGTTCGACTTATAGACTTTTTGACTGATTTTAAACGGTATTCATTCCTAGATATCTTAATGAATATATTGCTTTAAAATACGTTAAAATTTCTTAATATATAACTCGTGTAAAATCTAACACATGAAATACCCCTACAGTTATTGTTTCCGCCCCAAAGTTCCGCTCATTGAATTTCATAACACGGATTACACCCTTCGCGGATGTGTTTGAAGAATAGATTAAGATCCTCAGAACTTGTTAAGTACTTAGTTATATTATTGTTCGATACAGAATTACTCAAAGAGCACGGTTAATGTAGGACTCGATTAATTTAAGATGCACTTTAGGATGATGTATTCATATGCTTTAAGGCCACTAATGCGAAGTTTTGGATCGTTCGTTAAGCTAGATTAGTTGATACGATATTGGAAGGAGTAAGGAATGTGAATAATATTTCAAGACAAAAAGCTTTTTCCCTAATGATTAATTGTAATAATCAATATGGCTAAAAAAACTAAAAAAACACTTTTTCATCAAACCTTTATCGACGGTTGATAAGTGTACAAAGTGTGAATTAGATCTCTACATTTAAAGTGAGTCAAAAAAGAGTGCGGAGCACTAACGTCCGTATATATTATTACCAACTAATCATTGCTCTAACAATAATTTTACACTTAATTAACAATAATAAACTTCCAAGTGCTTACAAAAAATATGTACACATTCTTTTCTCAGTCCGCATAATGCTCTTTGTCACAGATTAAATAAGTAAGGAGCGCATGCATTCTTTATACCAGCTTGACACGACAAGAATGTACGGGAATTTTAAAAATTCTCACAAACTTGTGAGTACGGACTAGGAAGGTCTTAATTAAATAATTAGCATTTTTAAACAAGACGTCCGGAGCGAGTGAATATTTAACAACAACTGATTTATAACTAGGAAACTCCGGCGTTTTATTTGAGATGTTGAGTTTTAAGTTAAATGCACTCGAAGTATGTTCGTGCTTTTTGTAGGAATATAAGCGAGTGATTTATGTAGATTATATAAATCGGTATTAAGTGGCTTGGGTTTTAAATTTATGAATTAACACAAATTTATTTTTGGTATCTATAGAGGTTCCTTGATTTTTTATGATTCATTCTTTTATTTCTTAGAAGCAGAGAAGATATTTCTTACGTTTCTTTTTCTTTTTCCTCAGACTACGATATAAATGCATTTTTCCCACAATTAAGGTTGCTCCGCGGAAGTAATTAGATTGAATAAAGCTTGTCTGAAGATTCACCTAAGAGGAGTCTATGATTCCTTTTAAGACTACATTTTGTATTGCAATATTAATATGACTTTTCTTCTCATTTTCTAAACTTCAAAGTTAGAGCATTTTTTGTTTAAATATAAACTCTTGTAAATGAAGATATTATATGAATCTATATCCTAACCAATATTGTAAATGCGAAAGTAATTGTGTCTGAATGTCTCTTCTTCACGCCTAAACTATTGAACCGATTGGGATGAAATTTAGTAAAGATTGAGCTAGAGACCTGAAAAAGAGCATAAGATAGGTTTTTGGAAATTCCTTGAGATCGGGAACAATGGATCAGGTTTTTCTTTTACTACGCGGGCAAAGCCGCGGGCCGAAAGCTAGAATGTTTGTATAGTTACTAAAAAAAAGAGCTTTTACGTAGAAATTTATATAAATGAATACCCACAAACAAAGTTGCGGGCACTATCTAGTATTTAACTCATAAACTAAGCAACTGCTCTGCTAATATTCCTTACTTAATGGTAATACGAGATTACTGAATGCAGAAATCAAACAAACTGCTTCGAGCATTGTTTGACTTTACTTGGACAATCTTGGAGATATATTAACCAAGTTCCAGATCTCGTCCTTGTTTATTAATTGCTATTATGATGATTGAGAATTAATTAACTTTAGATGTACAGATAGGAAACCTTAGAACTACTTAAACATAGAGCAGAGTACAACTATTTTGGCGGACTTATCACTTAATAGTGATCTCTTCCAGGCAACCACGGTAAAAGGTAAACAAGCAAAATGATTAATGTACTTAGGTATTACAAAAAACGAAAATATTTTTATTTACATTTGGAGTATATACTTTATTGACAGATTTTATTAAAAACTGTATTTAATATTTTTTTAAACGCTGCAGCTGGTGTATGCTGCGTTAGTACCTAATACATAATATTAAAAGCTTGTATGAGAACTGTATTTTTATATAGGTAAATAATAAATTTTAGTTAGTATAAAATTGGCTGCTAAGCCACCCATGATGTAAACATTTTTTCAAATATTTTCCGCGGAGAAATCGAATCCACCCTCATGGGGTCATAATGTGGGTCATAACAATACGTCAAACAGATCAAAGATATAGATTAAATATGATTTCACTAGACTTTTCTTCGTGTTTTATAATACCAATTTATTCTTAACACCACTCGAACTCCAGTATCTAATATTGTTTTATTAAAACCATAAGTCCTCAATTTTTGTTTTAATAAACCGAACGCGGGAATCTCCAAGGTGTACAGCGAAAAATTTATATCCAAATAAACTGAAATACTCGAGTAAAAATTCAATTAAGTTTTATGGGGCAGATGCTCCTTGAGGGTATTAGAATTATGAATATTCAATATTTTTGTCCCTTCAAAGGATTTTTGAGGGCGAAGTAATTTTGCGCTTTGATATTCTTAATAACATTACACCTTGAAAGCGGGTTATTTTCCCTTCCCAGGAAATTGCTTAAGCAGCACAGTACTAAATTAATAATTTAAAATGGAATACTTGGGTCCTTTGTCCGCTGCCTTTGATCGAGGGCCCTCGAAAATGTCGAAACAAACCGAACGGGGTGCGAATTTCTGGTTGATTCGGAAAATAACTGATACTATGCTAATCCCAAAGTGTAAATTGAAGTCCCATGTCCCCTAGTGGGGTAAGGGGCAGATGCATTATACATCTGTTTCACTGATCGATTTTCTTTAGGGACAAGTAGGTGATCAGCCTTCTGTGTCCTACCAGACCAAGACTTTTTTTTTTCTTCGTCTCCACCGGGAATCGAACCCAAGACCTCTCCGTGTTACGCTCACAAGTCAACCACTGTACCGAGGAGGCGGTCAGCTAATCCGATGCTAATCCCAATATAATAGTAATTAAGTAATTTCAATGGCAATGAAAATATATCCTTAGAGGTTAATTTCAAGCACAACCAATCACCACGAAATATGAAAAGATCGTTCACGAATATCGTAATCAGGTATAACCGATGAAGAATTGCAGGAAATTCTTGATTAAAATACTTATTTTACAATGTTTTCTTGAAGCAATATACTAGAGACTAAAAAAATAAGAAATTTATTTCTTCTGCTTCTCTTTACAAACCAAAATTTATTTGATACTAGATTTCCGCCCGCGGCTTCGCCCGCGTTTTCAAAGGAAAACCCGCATAGTTCCCGTTCCCGTGGGATTTCCGGGATAAAACCTATCCTATGTGTTAATCCAAGTTACCCTCTATATGTGTGCTAAATTTCATTGTAATCGGTTCAGTAGTTTTTACGTGAAAGAGTAACAAACATCCATACATCCTTACAAACTTTCGCCTATAAAATAGTATTAAGATGAAATAGATGAATTGCAAATATTCCATTCGTACAATTATTTTAAAACTTATAAATATAAGACAATCTTCCGCTGCTGTACATAATTAATACGATCCATTTCAATACTAGAATCAACACACAACATTTAGACAACGTACAATAATTTCTCAACTCCACTTTAAAACTAAGAATACACGATTTTCGGGTTTCCCATGACGTTGATATATGTTCACGTCAGCTGAACCTTTACCCATCAAATAAACCCATGAACCCTCAAATTTGTACACTTTTGACATTTGAAGCGAGGTGCCTGCGAAGGGATTTTTAAGAGAATTATTTATTGAGTTTTGTTTCTATCTTGTACCAATAATCAAATAATTGATACTATGTGCGATGTATTAACTAGCTGAGCCCGCCACTTTGTTCAGGAAGGAGTGGATAAGGTGCTTACATCTTGATGCCATATGAATTTTGGGATAAATATAGGTAGTATACCTAATACATATAGGGTCTCAGAACTACCATTGACCTACGAAACAAGGCAGACGAACTAGAGTTCACTTGAATAACTTGTATAAAAATCGATTTTGTATTAATTTACATTAAACGTAAACTATAAGAACCTAATCTGTGAAAGCGCTTACTACCCCATACAAATCTCAATAAAACGTTTTTTAATCGAATTTAAAATCAATAGTAGTAACCAAGAAGATCGTTAAGGCATGCATGTTTGCAGGACACAGTGTAAGGCCCAAACAACATAAATTAAACACAGGCTGCGGGCGGCAATTCATTAATTTGCTGTATTTACTCAGCCGCTGGTTTCGTACGGTTTAAGTTATAAGAGATTATGTATAGTTGGAAGTATTTCAAATTACTTCTCGACGAAATGGTGAGTAATAGCACGAATTAGATGATTCTTTCCCTGTTTCTAACATTGATGAATTTGATGGCTTGGGCCGGTTTCAAACTGCTAATAATGAAAAAAATTAAAAGTGATAAATCCATACCCTCCGATGGGCTTGAATATGCTATACTAATTGACGTATATTTTCACACATTACTTAATAAGCTAAACATATTATCCACCCAGAAATTGTGCAATCGGACAAAAGTATATTATTCATCGTTAAAAATTTAATTACCTATTGAGTATCAGTTATCGTTTAAAATTAATTATAATATCGGTTACCTATTTAAGAACTCGTTTAGAAATGGCAATAAGGAAGAAATTTTGTGTCAAAAGCTAAGCCTTAGAATCGTCTTCTGTGCAGTATATTAATTAATTTAAAGATTAAGTTACCTACTCTTAATTATTGTAATGCTATAAAACCTATAGGAAAACAAGATAAAATAGGTAAAAGCGATTGATAAAAAATCGAGTACATAATATGCAAAGTAATTTCCGATGATTAACTTTTAACACTAATTAAGTTGTCTATCAGTGTGTTGCAGTTAATTAATAAAATGCTGATATAATAATCCGCTGAAATCTCGTAATTTTACATGTACGAAGTCAGAAGTGACAACGAGTATACTTGATAATAATTAATAATGTAACTTAAGATATTGTAATAAATAGAGATGAAACGGATATCCGGTAACTATCCGGTATCCGGCCTATCCGGCCGCCATAATACTATCCGGCCGAATACCGGATAGCTACTTTCAATAAAAAAAAATAGCTGGATAAAAGAAACATATTTTTGAGTAATTATTTGCTTTATTTAGCAAGAATCACATTTCCCCGAAATCAATAATTATTGAATATGTTACGAAACTTGCAAGATATTATTTTACTTGATAGGTATTAAAATTATTGCAATTAGATTATTTATTATTAGATACATTCCCTGCTTTTTTCGCTTCGCCGCCACGAGAAATATTAACATTGCATAATAAACAAAGAGCTAACTTTTTATTTTCACTGCTTATGTCAAAGTATTCCCATAAAGACGATCTTTTCTTCACCGATGCCGTTTCTCGTTGCTAAATCTTTTAGACCTATGTATATATGTATGTACTTAAAATAATAAGAGCACAAATAAAATTATAACCTAAAAACGATCACGCACGTGTCTGCCCTGCATGCAATCGACACAATAATAAAATTGTACAATTGTTAACTTCACTCATCAACGAAAAGAATCGAACCGAGTCCATCCTATCGTTCACGCGACGCCTACGCAAACGGCTAAGTTTCGCCGGATATTCGGCGGCCGGATATTCGGCTATCCGGCCACTTAGTCGGCCGAATATCCGGTATCCGGTATCCGGCCAAACTGCTATCCGTTTCATCTCTAGTAATAAACATTTCATACTACTTAAAAATAACCTTACTTCGAACCACATTATCATCAAAAACACCTTTCACCTTTCAATCAGCAAGCGTTTATTATTATTGATCGATATTAATTGTAATTACTATAACTAATTTACTTTACATTATGTCCACAATAGCCGATAACAATTAATATCGCGAACAATGAACAATGTGGATGCCGATTTAACTATTTAATCGTAATTAATTCTAGTTCATTAAGCGGCTTATAATTATTTTGTGCAAAATTATTTAACGGCAAACGTTCAAATTGTGCGTTGGTGGGGTTGGTTGGGGGTAGCCGATTTTACAAAAAGGTGTTCATTCAATATACATTGTTGTAAACCTGGTATACCTCGTAATATAACAGATTTAACTGAGGTAATGACAAGTAACTTGAAGAATATTTATTAATGATTATTTTTTTTATTATAAAATAAAACAAATATAAGTAAATAATTAAAATATGACTTCTGAAATAAACATATAATAATAATTCTACATCACAATGTGAAGATTCAGTAGGTATTGCATTTTTAATACGTTGGTACCTACTCATAATTCTGCCCTGAAAAAAGCCATACTTAACCAAAATACATTTTTAAACATCCGCTCCCAAATTACAAAATGTTCAAAGCAGCCATAAAAAATACACCAACATAAAACACCAGACTAATTAAGAACTTTTAAAAGTAAAAGTAAAAGGGGTGTACAATAACCGCATTAATAATGATTAAATAAAACCTGTTCCGAAGTCACCTTCTGAGAAATTGAATTTCCATTCAAAGGAAATCCTAATTATTTAACATTTTCAACCGAAAACACTTAGTAAGTCCATTATGGGTTCTCAAAGAAACTTCCCACTAAAGTGACGGCTGACGAATTTTCACTCAATATTATGACGCTATTCAATTCTGACTTCCTTTATTTGATGACGAATACTTAAGACCTCAGAAAGGTCTAGAATAATTCGTGTTTAAAGTTAGGGAAATACCTTTGTTGAGATTTCGATTAATGGGCTAGGAGATTAGGCGTTTGGCTATCATCGTCATCATCTCCATTTCTGGCTGGTTTCTTAACTTACTATATTTTCTGATTGTTATTTTTTAAAATTATGTCTCTTCGCTTAAATGGAGTAAAAATTTTATGCAAAGTCTAATGGTTTTGTAGTTAATCGTTTAAAACTAGATATTAATAAAATACTGATCTAACACTCCTAATGATGTTGACACATAAAAAAAACTGAAATAAACCAACACATCAACACCTTAAATCATGTTTCTATTTCATCATCATTTCAAACACAATAAAATAAACGTTACCACAACTCAAATATACAAAAAAAGCAAACACAGTTCTCATCTCATTAGACCATTAAGAGGCTAAAAGCAAAACTCAGAAATGAGCTAAATTGAACTGAAAGCACCTATTTCCTAATGCAGCGATAGGGTCTAATTGTCACCGCCTAATGACTTCTGAGTTCCCGTTCATTGCGTCGATCATTAACTCACATTCCCAGAAGCCTCTTAATTCTTTAATTACTGAGAACATTTCAGACATCGACACTTTTGAATGGAATTTTGGCAATCAAGAGAGGTCTTGCTCTAAGCGATTCTATGGGATATTAGGAAGAATTGAGTCTTTACCACTTGAATTCATTTTAGGAAATCATTCTTTATTGAAGTAACTATCTGTGAAAAAATATAATAAAGCATAAATGAAATTCATTAAATGTTTTAGTATAAAAACATTTATTAGTAGACACAGGTAACTTCATTTAAAAATAAATCAATCAAGGGAAGTATAGACGAAAGTGAAAAAATACTTTGGAATTAAGAAATTGTTGTTATAATTGAATTTTACCTTGAATGATGCGATGTAACAAAAAATAATGTAAACTGAAACAAAAGAGGAACCTATTGGATATTTCTATTCTATACAAATATATTATGTAGTTTGCCGTAGAAAACTAAATTATCATAACCATATTGCCCACACAAGAGTTTTGTAATATCAAATATGCAAATGCAACCATAATCGTGAACCTTTCAATGGTAAGTGCTTGTAAATGATTAAAAGTAATAAAATTATATTGATAAATAAACATTCTTTCTTTCTTTCTTCTTCTATAAACGTACATTACACGTACACACACCCACACACAAACATACATGCATGCAACCTTTTTTTGTTTAAATTGTAATATTATTTAAGTTGAAAAAGGCAACCAAAATACTAAAATTGTGAGAGGATTCTAAAGCCTGTAACACAGTTTTGAACTAACACAGGCTTTAATTTCCCCAAATTTTAACTGTATTATTTTAAAACTTTTTCAATAAAGTTTATTTTCTATTTCAAAAAAAAAAATTTAAAGCAAATCTGTGGACAAGTTTTACTAGAGAAAAACAGTGACATTACAATTAACCCATAATTACAACGATTGATGTATAATTTGATGTTTTCTATAAAAACAAACACCTATTTTCTCAACAAATACATCCAAATAACAGTGTACTTCAAAATGCAATACCAACACAGTACTCCCATCGGAGTTTAATAAAAATACCGTACAAGCAAAGTTTACATGTTATAATTTAATAAGAGAAACAACATAGACGAATAATTTTCCATTCCGCTCTGCTTGCTTATCCTTTACATTATCGTATTGATTTTTATATCCTTTGGGATGGGGTTGACAGTATTATAATATCCTAGTGCTCTAGAACACATGTTTGAGAAGGATATGTACGTTTTATTATGCTTTAGGTGAGAATCTATACATATAATATATTATAGTAAATCGTAGGATATCATAACTGTATCTACATTGAACATTTTTTTAAAGTTCTCGTCTAAGGCTCGGCCTAGTTTAGACGATAATGTCCATAGTTTTAAGTATTGTGTTTTTATAAATTGAGTGGCATACACAGTGTAATTGAAGGTAATATAGTAGTATAGATAAATAAAGATTTTTATTATTAAAAAAAATTGTCTGTTTGTCTGTATGTATAGCCGGGCTAAACTCACAGAGTCAGAGATAGCTTCTAGATCTACTCATAACTTTGTTTTGTGGATCAGTTGGTAAGTGTTATTAGTGGAATGTTTATATGCAATTCAATTTTAGCTAGACATCTAAATATTAAGAATTAAGAATATACTAGGTTTATTTAAATGTCTACTAATTTACCTTTTGTTTTATCTAACTCACTAAAGCCTAAATTAAGGGCACAGGTGTAAGTCTGAAAAAGAAGCACCAACTTAGTATTTCCTCGCAGAAAACAGATGTAAATATATTTTTACGGCTACGTTAGGTCTTAAAGTTTGAAATATACGAATCCAATTCAATTTTGTTGTCTTGTAATATACTTCTATTTCGAAAATACTCAATATACAAAGCGTATTAATATGGTTGTTTATGAATCTTATATTTCCATTATTATTAACTTTGTCCCTAGAGGAATAATTTTAGCAAAATAAATGTAGGTACTTAAATTCTCGAAATAACGAATTTTGAGCACAGTTTTTTCACACATACATTGTTCAATTTGATTTACGAAACATAATAAGAAATAATTATTACTTACCTACATGTTACTTAGGTACCAATATAAATTATTATAATAATCCTCGTAACTAATAAGTTTTAAGAAGTATGTAGTCATACTTACAACCAATAATTACCAATCCATCATTTTATATAATTATCTAAAGTCCAAACACAAAGATAAATTAAAATAAACACTATGCACTTTACAGTTTTTCGTCATTAATTTATTAATAATAAATGAGGTACTTATATTCATCGTATAAACTAAAGCAGCGCGTAAAATTAAGCAAAAAATTACAATTTGTAAACGCAATTGAAATTCGAAAAACGAATACACAGCTTCTAATTCCATTGTAAATTTTCTGTCGCGATTTCTTCAATGTAATGAATATATTGCATCTCTTTCTAACACGCGTCAATTTTGGCGCCAGCGAACACATTCATTTGGCGCCATTTCTGATGTGCGAAAACGAGATAGAATGAATCTTCAAACTTTCTTTCTAATAAAATCATAACGTGATAATATTTTTATATAAGAAGTTCACATATTTTATAAGATTTTTGTATCTGTGGTATGTTTTCTTTTTAAATCGTAGATGTGGTAAGTAGATGTTTGTTGTATATTCTAAAATTGAATAATGAGTTTTCTTTGCATTGGGTGATTGTTGATTTTTTGAATTATTATTGTGTGTTAATAAGTGTAAAGGTGATAATGTATTACTTATTCACGTTATTTTGAAGCAAAAGGATTATATGGTGATTTTTTAAATAATATTATCTATCTTGTTTGTTTCAATAAAAAATATTGTGCTATGTAAGTATGTATTCTTGCATCTAATTGACCAGTTCGTGAAACTATTATTGTGCTATTATCTTGTAAGTGGGTGTTGTGGGTGTTAAATCTAATTTTAATTAGAAAATTCTATCTAATTAAAATTCTTAAAATCAACTGAAACAAACAGATAGACAGACTCGATCCTAATTTACAAATAAATGAAAACGTAAAAATCCATATTATTTAACGCGATAAAAAAGCTTTTTCCTACACTTAGAATAATTACTTGTTTAGTTTCTTTGACAGCATTTATGGCCGTTAAATTATGGCGTCGTAAACCATGAAATATACGAACGAAGCGGAAAACTCGTTTATGTTAAACCGTGGTTTAACCGCTGCTTATTATTTAGTTGAGGGTTTCAGTTTAACTGGTGCGTACTTATACATGCAGATTTGCTTTTGTTATATGTATTTTATAGAAATGTAAAAAAAGGTTTTCCATGTCTGTAGTTCATAAGGATTTTTTATTAATTTATAAATAATAGAGACGTCGTTGATATCCTACTTCCTACTAATATTTTAAATTTTGTGAGGATGGATGTTTGTTACTCTTTCACGTAAATACTGATGAACCGATTACAAAAAAGTATAATTTGTTTTGTACAAATGTCTAAAAATCTATGAAGAGTTTTGTGATATTGTAAATTGAAGAATTATAGGTATTTTATAAAAAAAATTGGATGATTTTTTTTAAATTTTCATTAAAAATGTTAATTATTTATCACCAACGTTTGAAACAATAATTGATAAAATGCCACAAGACCATCCCTGAGCCTAAGGAAGTAATTTGATGTTACTTCTGATCGATATTTTCAGGAAAAATTGTACGAAGAACTACTTGAAGCTAAAAGCAATTGTGAATAAAAGGTTCGCGTTATTGACACGAACATTCTTACGAATTTGAAACATCTCAATTGTGTTATCAAAAGGAATTTGGTGGTATAATATACATTTATTTGTGGAAAAGAACAGTTTTTTTTTTTGGACAAAAAACCCTATTTTTATATATCTTTATCTTTAGAAATAGACATACCGATATAAAATTTAATCTGTTTTGAAAAAAAACCCTCCACATTTTTCGGACATTTAGGTATATTCTAATCTCGAACAATTTATTCTTAAAAAAAAACACTCTTTTCAATCTTTTCCTCTTCACAAACAACATATAAATGTTTCAATCAAAGGACCTTTACACATTATTCAAGAAGATACTACTGCGTATATTATGTACATATCTATTTAAAGAAATACACATTGAATATGTTTTAAGTTCCCTAATTTCCATAGCACTCAGTTTCTAACGAGATACCGAAATTAATTTCCTAAGAAGACTTACAACTGACATTGCTTAAAATAAATGATTCCGACGAATTCCTTTCTCTCCCTTCTGTAATTCTATTTCAATATAATAATTCTGCTAATATATCTTATTTTATTTACGAAATACAGATAAAACAAGGAGGAATTATAAGATTTTAAAAACAAAGACGTCGTACGCTCTAGCATAATCCTTAATTCCAAGGGACGGGCTTTGCAACCGTTTATTCGTCTAAATTCAAAGGCAGAAATATACCTTCTGCCTTTGTATCGTTGTTTGTGCAATAAAGTACTCCCTGTACAGGGCCGGAGCTACGATGTAGAATACTAGAAATATTTTTAGCAAGTATATATTTGAAATGCTTTTCTTTAATGTAACGATAACCAATTAAGTGTATTTAACTCAATATTACTAAGGGGAATGTTTTCAAGGTTTGCATATTTTATGTACTACTGATTTTTTGTTACATATTAATTTTTCCCGTTGGCATGTCAAAGATGTAGGTAACTTATTTAACTATGGTCGTCATTATTATAGTAAAGAGTGAGTATTAAATGTGAATGTATTTAAACTTTGCTTCGTCTTTTAATACTAACAATTTTACAATTACAAACATGTTTGTCCTACAACAAACACACACCGATATATCTTCAGATATAGACCGATGTAGGCTTCATAACTGGGGCCCTATTTTATACAAAGGCTTCAAAAGTCCGCGCGTATTTATTTCGGCCCTGTCTCAGTTACAGTTTATTTGCTCTATTATAGGGAATGTAGCGAGGAAACGGTTTTAATATTTTATACGGTCCTGTGATTGAACGAATGTGAAGAAATTTTATGCTTCGATACACTTATGTGATCTTACAGGTTTTATGTCTTCCGCTTTTGAATATGCATTTGTAGACGTTTGGTATCGGTTCTTTGTAAATACACAGACGGTTCTTTATATTGATTATCGTAATCATAATATGGGAAATATTTATTAATGTTTGATTAACATGAGCAAGCCGATCGGTAATATAAAATACTGTTAAAAAGGTAGAAAATAATAATTATTAATATTCCATAGATTATACTGAATTCAATATACATTTCTATATTAATACAGTTGATTAATTCCATTTATTACTTATAAGAAAATATAACAATAAAACTTATAATCCAGACGACCAGTAATTATTTATGACACAGAACAATTCCCTTGGGTCAAAAGTAATCCCAGAATTATATATTTCCACTTATAATAATAATTTCTTACGCTTATTTTCTATTATTATTTATTATCTTAATCCCCTCGTAGACCTTTGCTAAAATGTTATTAATTATCTATCTGAATACATAATTGACATCATAAATAAATCATTAATTTTTACACAATAATTTAACAAATTTAAACTAACCCCAGAATCCTAAGCTTGTAAAAACTGTTTTTTTTTATGTAAGTGATTATCAAACATCGCTCTACACACTACAATCTATACTAATATTAAAAATCTGCAGAGTTTGTTTGTTTGTTTGAACGCGCTAATCTCGGGAACTACTGGTCCGATTAGAAAAATTATTTCGGTGTTAGATAGCCCATTTATCGTTTAGGCTATATAATATCATCACCCCAAGATCAATTACTATAAAAGAAAAACCGCGGCACAGTTAGTATTAGTAGTATTATATTATACTTGCTTATCTTATAACAAATACCGACAATCAACGTCGACAATCAAGGAAGTAAATTAGGTATGTAGTGAGACCATTTCTAATGCTTTTCCTATCTTGCAAGCATTATGCTAAGGAAACTTTTAATTGAAATGGAATTGGTAGGTATAGACTAATCCCATACCAATTAAAAATTTCTTAATCTGGAGGGGCTTTTTCTAAATCTAATTAAATTATAATTAAATGGATATTATTTATTTCTGAGTCAATATGCAGTAATAATAATATTATAAAAATAAATAAAATTAAAAGAGGCGTAGGGATGTGACGACCCCACCGCCCACGGGTTGGATAACTGTGTGACAGTAGTTATCCAACCCGTGCAATCAGTCAGTACCCATTCCCAGCAAGTGTGCAAGCCGTGCTTCAGCTGGGGAGTACATAGGGTACTAATAATATATGCAACTTAACGGTTTCCTCGGGGAAGTGGGCGACCCTCGAGTGTATAAAGCCTGCTAAATGGATGGCAGAGAATAGAATGCGAACTGGGCCGCTTCCTGGGGGTCGCCAGGGCGCGCCTGGAGCTGGCGCTGGGCGCGGCAGCATGCGGGACGCCAGCCAATCCCGCCGACCGACCCGACCACCTGGTCGGTCGAACCCACCATCCCCACCAGTAAGCTTGACGACAGCGGGGCCGGCAACGACCCAGCATATGGAGTCCGCTACTGGTGGAAACAATAAGAAGACTCGCATGAGATGGTCAGCTGATCAGAATAAAAATGCCATGCGAGCATATTATAGGGCGACTGAGGGTGAAACCAACCGGACTGGGTACCGAGTGCGACTGCTCCGCGAATTCAATATCTTGGAACCCAACATCACCCTCACTGAACAAAATCTGGTGGACCGAGTTCGATACATCTTGCGCAGGAACATCTTTAGCGCCTCCGAACTCGAACAACTAGGATGTGCGGCTGTTTCCGCGGAAGCCCCTGAACCGATAGGCGTTGATGACCCACCCGATGTGTCAGTCCTTTTTGAGGAGAACACCGGGGTGGAGACCAATGCGATCGGAGCGGGGGAATCTGAGGAAATAGCTACCCAGGACATGGAAAAGATCAGGAGAGAGCTTGAGGAGACGATCTCTCATTACCGAGGAATACCGGTTGAGCAGCGCTCCCAGCTTCCTCGCGTTCCCTATAGAGCGTCGACCAGACTTACCGTTGAGACCGTTAATAAATTACTGCCGCCATATTTGGAAACCAGTACTGACATTGGTGATACGGGATCGATACTATACGCTGCGGCGGTAGTCGTGTGTCGAGCGGTGGGGATTAACTTCCCAAATACGGGAAGAGGATCTCCGCAGCGATATACGACACCTGCTTGGAGGTGTCGTATCGAAACTCGAATCGCTAATGCCAGAGTCCTCATCGGTAAGCTTACTGCTTTTAGGGCCGGTAACACAAGACCGCGAGTGATGCGCTTTGTCAGGTCTGCAATCAGTGAGATATCTCACAATCTGCCCCAGGCAGAGCTATTGCGAATAGTGACAGTGCGCATCGACACCCTGAAACAGCAGGTCGCAGCTTGGGGGAAACGCATAAGACGGTACTCCGAAACAACAAGGAGACACCGTGAGAATCGTCTCTTCGAAAGTGACCAAAGGAAGTTTTACAAGTACCTTCAATCTGGGGCTCGGCAAGCACACATGGGGCCACAACCCGAAAAGGCGGATCTGATTGCCTTTTGGCGTGGTATAATTATGGTCTCATGCTGCTGAGCACGTCGAAGGTGCTTGGATGACGGAGCTGGAGGAAGCGTGTGCAGCCTTACCCCCCATGGACCCTGTTGTTGTCACAAGAGACGACATCAGCGCAGCAGTCCGAAAATGCCCGAACTGGAAAACTCCAGGGGTAGACGGACTTCAGACTTACTGGCTGAAAGGGTTCAACGCATGCCATGCTACCTTAGCCCGCCAATTTGGAGAAGCGATTGAGCACCGCTTGCTTCCAAACTTCCTCACTACTGGGGTCACTTATCTAGCTCCTAAATCCAACCGTTCCGCTGACCCGTCACAATACCGCCCAATCACGTGCCTACCTACCATCTGCAAGGCACTGACATCTGTACTGGCGGCCAAAATTGCCAAGCATATAGATGGCAATAGAATTTTGGCAGATACACAGAACGGATGTCGGGCGGGTGGTCGCGGAACTAAGGAGCTTCTCCTGATCGATACGGTTATTGGTCAGCAGGTCAAGCGTAACAGACGCAACTTATCCGCTGCCTGGATTGACTATAAAAAAGCATTTGATTCGGTCCCCCATACATGGTTAACGAGAGTCCTGGAACTTTACAAGATCGATCCTTCGATCCGATTCCGAATAAGGATACGGCGGGGTATTTTCCAGGGCGATTGCCTGAGTCCTCTATGGTTTTGCCTGGCACTAAACCCTCTAAGCTATTTGCTTGAGAGATTAGGGTCCGGATTTCAGCTTCGCAGGGGTGGCCTAAGACTTAACCATCTGCTCTACATGGATGATCTCAAATTATTTGCGCCTAATAGGTCCAGGTTAACGGAGCTGCTAAACATCACGTGTGATTTTAGCGGCTCCATTGGCATGGAACTTGGGGTGGATAAGTGTGCGGTTATACATGTGGAGCGGGGTAAAGTAACCGCGTCTGATGACATAGCACCATCTGGCGCGGCCCATCTTAGGGTACTTACAGAGGCTGAAACTTACCGGTACTTGGGTATGTCACAGAACATATGTGTGGAGGGGGCGAGCGTGAAACAGGATGTTGCCGAGGTATTTTGTGAACGCATGACAAAAGTTTTCAACAGCTATTTGTCGGGCGTGAACAAAATACGAGCGTTCAATACCTGGGTCATGCCCGTTCTCCTGTACACATTTGGCGTACTCAAGTGGACTCAGACCGAACTGAACGCTCTGGATCGGAAAGTCCGCACAACTATGACTCTGCATCGGTTGCATCACCCGAAATCGTCAGTGATGAGGCTGTATATCCCTAGAAAGTGCGGTGGTCGTGGCATGTTAAGTGCCCAATCGCTGCACAATCGTGAGATATGCAAACTCAGAGACTATTTCCTCGCAAAGGTTGGTCATGCAATCCATGCTGAAGTCATAGAATGTGACAAAGGACTCACTCCCCTATCCCTGGCCAAACAGGACTGGCAAAAGCCGGCGGTGCTCAGCATTTCCGACAGGGAGGCCATATGGAAAGAGAAAGAGCTACACGGTAGGTTTCACAAGATTCTGTATGAACCTCATGTAGATTTCTTGTCCTCCGTGCACTCGCTGCGTTTCGGTGACCTCTTTGGGGAAACCGAGGGTTTTGTCTGTGCGATACAGGATCAGGTGGTTAAGACGAACAATTATCGGAAGTACATCATAAAGGACGGGACCCAGGACTTATGTCGTATGTGTCACCGTCCTGGAGAAACTCTCCGACATGTTACTTCCGGTTGTTCCATGCTTGCCAACACTGAGTACTTGCACAGGCATAACCTAGCAGCTAGGATTATCCACCAAGAGCTCGCTCTGAAGTATGGCCTTCTTGACGGAAAAGTGCCTTATTATAAGTACGCGCCGGAGCCGGTCCTGGAAAATAACCGTGCCAAATTGTACTGGGATCGGCCCATCATCACAGACAGGACTATTCTAGCGAATAGACCTGATATTGTGGTGATGGACCTAGCAACTTCCAGGATTTTCTTGGTAGACATCACTATCCCACATGACGACAATCTTGTTAAGGCCGATTCAGATAAACGGCTCAAATATCTGGATCTGGCGCATGAGGTTGTCGAGATGTGGGGCGGTGTCTCTGCCGAGATAATCCCCATAGTTGTGTCCACCAATGGGCTGGTTCCTACCTCCTTAAAACAATATTTAAGGAGGTTGGATTTACCGGTAAAGCCCATGACAGTGGGGATACAGCGGGCAGTCCTGCTGGACAACGCTCGGATAGTCCGTAGGTTCCTCACTCAGTCGCCCTAGACTCCGGCCGTCTGGCCACTCAGCCGGAGTTGTTCACAACACTGCCGCGAGGCGAGATACTTGCCCCCCCTATGAAATAAAATAATAAAAATCGTTTTGTTTCATAACACAGTGTACAATCAATTATGCAGGTAACGTTTCCAATAATTATATGTATAATATGAAGAGGATATAAAATATAAATCTTTTTGTCAATGTTATCAACGCTTAAAGTAAAACTGAACTGCAATGAAAACGAGACTTGAGAATTTTTTCAAGTGGAGTTTTTATTCCGTTATAATTCATCTGGGTAATGTTATGTTCGCGTTATCCTCTTTGTTTCTGTTTTGAGGGATATTTTGGATATTCTCAAGAAGTTGTACTATACAAGAAAGGAAAGGTTTTAAAAATTAAGAAATTAACTTTAAAATACCAATGTAGAGTTATTAATTTATTTTTATTTATTTATTTAGCATAAAATTCGGATATCGCAAATCCATTTGTTAGTAAAAAATACAAACCTAAGTATTAATGTTAGTCATTACATCTAAAAACTAAGAACTATTTCCACCATATGACACACTTAATGTGTAGATATAATTATTATCTTCTGTGTGTTTATCCTAGCTTTACCGTAAAAGCTCTACAAAATTAGAAAAGTAAAAATTTTAAACTATATTTCAGTCTAGAATACATCACACAACGATTCGACAATATAATTATAAGGACCCGCCGAAATCATAACTTATAGTTAGTACTAATAATGGTTATTAGCTATTTTAGTATTTAGTAATGTGTTTGAAATCAATTGTTTATTACACAACACAATGTAACACAAACTTGAGTATAGCTCAAAGAATAAGTTTAAAACTTCACTCCATAACCTCTAAATCCTCGCGAAACGTACTCATTAATATTTCATGAACAATATTTTATAGCTACGTAAATATAAAGCGCATACATTTTCCCATAATACGATACTAAATAAAATGTTAACGTTCGTTTCACACTGCTTCTAGAAATATAACGCAATATATAAAATGAACCATGCCAGAAATATTGTATCCCTCATCCAAAAGGTCTTGATTTATAGGCTCCGAGGTATTTCACTTCTATTCCTACGAGCTAGGGATGTGTCGTAAAGAATGTAAGTTTGTAGTCACTGCTATTTTTTCCTTTCATTGCTGTGCCTTCCTGTAAGTTTTTATTGTCACTAGGTAATAATATTTTCGTTTTGTTACTTTTTCTGATAACTGAGTGTGTATAAAAATCTATTAACATGAAAAAGAGAACGTTAGTTACACAATAATTTTGGTTAGTTTTTCTTTACACTTGTGGAAATCATTTTAGTTTGATGAAAATGTAATCTTTTTAAACAAAATCGTCTTAACAATCAAAAGAAAGGCGTGAACAGTACTTTTAAACACTTCTTTCAGTTTCTTAAGGTTGATGTTCCGACCGTCCCTCCATACATTTTTGATTACCTCTAAACACTTAACACAGACACTATTTCTTTAAAACTAATCATTTTATCACTTCTCTATAATGAAATGTGTGCGCGTTCGACCTTTTTAATCAATAATTTACAATATTTACTTAGAAAAACAACAGTAAAATACCGGAAAAATTTGACACTTCTACAGTAGTGTGCGTGACTTTTGCCAAGCGAAACACGACATAAAGCACGACATCTAGCGCATAGACTATATACTTATTACAGATCTAGCGCGTCAATGTCTAAACGAAAGGCGATGTTTAGACATTGACGCGCTAGATGTCGTGCATTCGCGTTCGTTATCTTATGCATAATGAGCATAATTCTAATAAATCAAAGTTCTGTGTAAAAATTGAGTAATTTCATTTCCAATCGTTCAAAGAAAATAACAATAAAATAAAATAAAACTAATGACCTTAGAAACTATGTTTTTTTTTATTTATTACTCATTATTGTTCGTCCGTCGTAGGTCTGTAAACTGTATTGTACACTGAAGGTAAATGGTACTGTAGGTACTTTAGTTCGGCGTCGTCGCTCGTCGGCTTGATATAAAATTACATTCTTGATTTCATTGACACGCGCTATGATTTGCGCGCGGAATTTCTTGTGTTGTGAATTTATTTTTGTATGCTATGCATTTTAATTGATTCAAATTGCAATGTTTCTCTAGTATGCATTTGAGACTATATTGTAAATTGTAATAATTGATCGTGGGTATAGTAATTAATTATTCTAATAACGCAATTAGTAATATATGTATTTTCGGTGGGATTCAAAACAAAAAATTGGCCCGTGATTTTTATGAAATTTCACCACATTGCAAATCACATCAATCATAGTTCATACACATGTATGACGAAAGTGATTAGTATTGTGGCTAACATTGACTCATCAGTTCATCACTGAAACCAGTGATAAATCAGTACCTATATCATATTGTGTTTGAATATTTTTAAACAATGATATAAGTATACAATTATTATAAATCGGTAAACTATCAAAGTAATCACAAACTTGCAAACATTGGTAAAATGTCCAGTAGTTTATGAGCCTATTCATTACAATCAAACAAACAAACAAAGTTTTCCTCTTTATAATATTAGTGTAGACAAACACTATGAATACGATCACGAATGCAAATTCGGGGATTTTCTAATTATTGCTAAATAATAATTGAATTCGTTTTGAAATACTCTATAATTTTTAGTGTATAAATAGACATTTATAATGTGGTGCTCATTTTTTTTGTACTGCTAACGCTATTGTAGGTACCTATTTTCGTTGTTTTATTTCAAGTGAACACGGCCATACAATTTTGTCACGAGCCGCCTATGATTGTAGGTACTTTTGTTAGGCTCCTTCGTCGTCCGCGTCGGCTCGAAAGTTCTTGATTTCATTGTCACGCGCTATGATTTGCGCGCGGATTTTCTTGTGTTGTGAATTTATTTTTGTATTATTATTATTATTTTTTTTTTTTTTTATTTTATTGATTCAAATAAAATATTTCACTAGTATGCATTTGAGACTATATTGTATTATGTATAATTTATCGTAGGTATAGTTATTCTTATAACGCAGTTATATTTTCGGTGGGACAATTTGACCCGTGATTTTTCTGAAATATCACCACGTTGCAAATCACATCAATCATACACACGTATGACGAAAGTATAGTGGCTATAATTGACTCATCAGTTCATCACTGAAACCAGTGATAAATCAGTATATCATATTTTATTGTGTTTGAATATTTTTTAAACAACGATATATACAATATTATTATAAATCGGTAAACTACCAAAGTACTTCCGAATTTTCAGACAGACAAACAAGTAGTTTGAACACGCAGTTTTCTTATACTAGTAGCAAAAATCAAAACCATAATATTATGTTTACCTACTATATTTTACTAAAAGTCGAGTGCGTCGAAATCGTAAATAATAATATGTTTTTCACCTTCCTGGTTATTTTCCCATAGTAAATAGTGTTTTAGGTTTGTTGTTGTAGGTAGGAATAATAATAATTATTCTTACATGTTGGTTATGAAATGTATATTGAAATAATTTACTTTTACAAATCATTAGTGATATTAGTTTTGAGTGAAAATGCTTGGATCAGCATAATATTATATGGTACTTCAAATACATGTTTTGATAAAAAAAACAATAGTGTAATAAAATAAAACTGCGTTTTATTGTAATCAATGTTGACAATTTTAAATTCCAAAATTATTGATCAATAAAATAGTTTACACCAACAAATATAACTTTTATTTTTATAACAATCGTTCATAATATAAACCGTAGCAGGTGGCGTTTTGAAGTTCTGTCTACTCATACAGAAAAATGGAAAACTTGTTTTTTTTGTAAACAATTTATTACTCATGTTGTTTGGCAACTCGAAGCGTGGTCGTCCGTCGTAGGTACTTTTGTTCGGCGTCGCGTCGTCGTCCGCGTCGGCTTGATATAAAACATTCTTGATTTCATTGACACGCGCTATGATTTGCGCGCGGAATTTCTTGTGTTGTGAATTTATTTTTGTATGCTATGCATTTTAATTGAATCAAATTGCAATATTTCTCTAGTATGCATTTGAGACTATATTGTAATAATTGATCGTGGGTAGGTATAGTAATTAATTATTCTAATAACGCAATTATATTTTCGGTGGGATTCAAAACAAAAAATTGGCCCGTGATTTTTATGAAATTTCACCACATTGCAAATTATATATTATACAATTACAATTACAATTATTATAAATCGGTAAACTATCAAAGTAATTACAAACTTGCAAAATATGCTTTTCCGAATTTTCAGACAGACACACAATTTTATTAGTTTGTTTTAGCAAAGTAGGTACCTATACCTATACGCTTACGTCGCGCGTCGCGTCGTCGAAAACGGTGCGCCCAGAAACAAACATACCTAATTCAGTTACAATCCTTTTTTTGTTCCGTAATTTATTGTATTTATTCTAATACGATTTTTTTTATTCGTCGGCCAGTTCTACTAGGTATAAAAAGATAAAATTGAAATATAATTATTGTAGCGACAGCCATATTATGTTACTATGTTTTCGTAAATATGTTTTTCACCTTCCTGGTTATTTTCACATAATCTTATCTTATATATAAAAATGAATCGCAAAATGTGTTGGTAAGCGCATAACTCGAGAACGGCTGAACCGATTTCGATCATTCTTTTTTTATTATATTCCTTGAAGTACGAGGATGGTTTTTATGTAGAGAAAACGTAAATATTATGTACCACGGGCGAAGCCGGGGCGGACCGCTAGTATATATATATAAATGAATCGCAAAATGTGTTGGTAAGCGCATAACTCGAGAACGGCTGAACCGATTTCGATAATTCTTTTTTTATTATATTCCTTGAAGTACGAGGATGGTTCTTATGTAGAGAAAACGTAAACATGTACCACGGGCGAAGCCGGGGCGGACCGCTAGTCTAATATAAAAATGAATCGCAAAATGTGTTGGTAAGCGCATAACTCGAGAACGGCTGAACCGATTTCGATAATTCTTTTTTTATTATATCCCTTGAAGTACGAGGATGGTTCTTATAGCTAGAGAGCTAGTTAGTTTAGTTTTAGTGCAGTGGCAGTGTAAATGTTGTTGTTGAGGTTATGTAAATTTAACACTTTAGTTAACTACCAAGATATAAAGAAATGAGGATAGGACACAATAACTATTGGTTGAGGTATTTATAAACTCATAATATACTTTTAAAAAAATCACGTTTTAATAAATTTCTAGAATTAAATTAGAACAGCTGATTCAAAATAGCCTAAAAAATCTTAATAATAATAATTACGCTTCACAGCAAGAAGAAATGTACCATATGTACCCGCACAAAGTCGATATTGTGTTGCCTACCGTTCGACTCAATGGCTAGGGTTGTAACTACCTTTAATAATTATTACCAAACTAATAAACCGAGTGATGCGAAATAACCATAATTCTTTTAGAGTTTGATAAAATGATCAGGCAGGTATTTTCTTTAATCCTCTGAATTCTCGGTTACTAAATTGTATCGTTGAAATTATTCTTAATCGCGTAAATTTAATAAATAATCATATGGAAAACACTTTTCATTTGTTTTTTTACTTTCACGCCCAACTACTATACAATAATTACGTTGTTTCGGTATTTTGACGAGAAAACGCAGGAAACATCCGTTGTATCATTTTAGATAGATTGTATATTTTGTATCTGTAGAATTGAAATCAAAGCTATGTATATGTTGTCTCCATTCTTTTCTTATCGGATTGTTGATCCCAATGCGAATGCGTCACTTAAATTTTATAAAAGACAATTAAGAACATCAAAAATAAAGTGATACGTAAATATTTCACAGTGCAATATATTATGTAATTAATAATAATTATATATTTATGAAAAAATAATTACATCAGATTTAATAATAGCAATTGTTTTGAATGTACATAATATGAATAAATGATTACATCATAATAGTAATAATCACAATTGTTTTATTTCCCATTTGTTGCAACCCTAGCATATTTTCATGTAGCAGCAGAAGTACCTACACTGGCGGCGCGGCGGCATCGTGCGACATCAAAGGCATTGCCTTACTAGGTAAGTTTATAATGACTCATTTCTTTTATTATATAATTTACGTTTTACTTTTACAGAATCCGATTCAATGGATTATGAAGACGAGTCACACAACGCCATACGATAGTGATGATGAATGAACATTTCAATAAATGCATGCGTGTTTTTTTATGTTGTTTTGTAATTGTTAATTGTTTCTTAAATAAAGAAATAAACTAAATATTTAAATGATGATTTGTTATTTGCAACACAACTTTATATTTGAGATTCTTTACAAATGTATATTTAGTTTTGTATCATCAAATTTATAAATTTTATTCCATAGTTTTCAAAATTAAATGTAAATGACCATAAAAACATTAATAAAGTAAATCATTGATGTAAGGTCAGGGAACGTAATACATATATACATCTGACCATGTAGAAGCTAAGTCTTGTTGACTGCTGAAGTCTGTAAAGTTTTGTTGTCTGCTGAAGTCTGTACGCAATGAAAATGTCTGCCGTTTCGAAAATAAGTTTTTAAGACCCTAATAAATAAAATATATGAATGGCAGATCTGGTCAAATACTTTCAAAATTGTATTTTTTTCAGCACTTTCATAAGTGTCTGCCAGAATGTTATCCGCGTGATAATGGTCTGCCATTGTTATTTTCCGATAGTAATAATAATCTATTTTCAAATATCAAAATGGCAGACGTGGTCAAATGGTTTCAAAGTTCGCCAAAAATTTCCACCTGTCTTACCTAAGCGCGCGCCCCGTCCACCACTCTGGGCTTAGTGACTCCTCATCTCATGTATAGTAGGTATAGGGGAATCAACACACAAAAATCCAGGTCTGGTCAAATACATACAGGTAGCTTTGCGCTAGCTCTCTAGCTATTACTTCTTATGGAGAGAAAACGTAAACATGTACCACGGGCGAAGCCGGGGCGGACCGCTAGTAAATAATAAAATAATAAATAGTGTATTAGATTTGTTATTGTATCTTGTATACCTACGAATAATTATTCTTACGTCTTGTTGGGAAATGTTCAAATACCTACCTATTGAAATAATTTACTGTTACAAATCATTAGTGTTATTAGTTTTGAGTGAATAGGCATGGATCAGAAATTCAGAATATAATATGCTACTAACTACTCAAATACATACATGTTTACACAACAAACACCACTGACCTCTATAACTATAAGTTATAGAGGTCAGTGACCGTCAGTGACAAACACTATGGATACCTACGCTCGCGAATGCAAATTCGGTGATTTACTAATTATTGATACCTAGTCATTGAATTCGTTTTGAAATAGCCTGTACTTTGTAATTTTTAGTGTTATAGACATTTATAAAATGTGGTGCTCATTTTTTTTTGTAATAAATTATCCTGCTACGCTATTGTATTTTCGTTGTTTTATTTCAAGTGAACACCCATACAATTTTGTCACGAGCCGCCTCTGGCCTCTGGGTGAAATCAACCAGTCAAATGATTTTTGTTCTAATTGTATTTTGGTAGTAGTTTGTTTAGAATTATTTTACATTACCATTGTTTAATTTTTATTTTGTATTTGCAGTAAAATAAAAAGATGAAAAACTTCATTAGGTATATTGTACGACACCTCACTCTGAATCGCGCTAGCGAAATTTTTTCGTTACAGAGCACATATACAACTTTCGGACAATCTTCATTGAGGCCGGCCGGCAAATCGAGTATGTCGAGAAACTTCACTTATTCGATGGAGGTATTCTACCTTCCTTCCTCCACAGTTGTGGGACCCCGACGTGCATTGAACACGCAGCTTTCTGATACTAGTAGCTAAAATCAAAACCACAGATATGTCTGTGATCAAAACCATAATAATATTTTTACCTATTATTTTACTAAAAGTCGAGTGCATCGAAATCGTAAATATGTTTTTCACCTTCCTGGTTTTTTTTCCATAGTAAATAGTGTTTTTGATTTGTTGTTGTATGAATAATTATTCTTACTTGTTGGTTATGAAATGTATATTGAAATAATTTACTTTTACAAATCATTAGTGATATTAGTTTTGAGTGAAAATGCTTGGATCAGCATAATATCATATTTGCTACTTCAAATACATGTTTTGATAAAAAAAAAACAATAGTGTAATGTAGGTAATAAAATAAAACTGCGTTTTATTGTAGGTAATCAATTTTGACATTATTTATTTCCCAAAATTACAATAAAATAGTTTACGCCAACAAATATAACTTTTATTTTTATAACAATCCTACTTCCTACTAATGCGAAAGTTTGTGAGGATGTGTATGTGTGTGTTTCACGCAAATACTACTGAACCGATTACAATGAAATTTAGCACACATATAGAACGTAACTTGGACACATTGAATAGGTTTTATCCCGGAAACCCCACGGGAACGGGAACTATACGGGTTTTTTTTTGAAAATGCGGGCGGAAAGCTAATCGTTCATAATAATATAAACCGTAGCAGGTGGCGTTTTGAAGTTTTGTCTACCCATACAGAAAAATGAAAACCACAGGAGATTGCCCAAGTGACTATGGCACTTGGTATCGCAATCAAACTTATTGTGTCAAGATGAAATATAGCTCAATTTAAAGCTTGATGTTAGTACTTTTAGATATGATTAAAGTTTTTATGTAAATAAGCCGCAGTTCGCGACAATAAAAATAAAACAATAGTTTTATTCAACACTTCAAAAAACTACTTAATCGATTTAAACTAACGATGAACGTTAAGTTTTACATTTATTACATAGGTAATATTTTAATTTACAAGACAAATGTGAAAAGTAAATCGTAATTTAAACATTATTTCAAAATAACATCGAACAATGCGTCGAACACATTCATTTGACATTTCAAATAGAAACTATGACATATGACGTTTGCAAGAGAGATAGATATAGGTATGTGTCAAAACAAAACTTTTACTTTTATTTCTATTTATTCGGTATAATTACAACTTAATAGTGATAAATATGATCATTATAAATACAAATAGGAATTAACAATATCACGAACACGTGACACAACTAGTATTTTACCGATTCCATACGTAGTCATACATGTTTCAAAAGAAAAACTTTTACTTTTACTATTATTTCAATTTATCCGGTTTAATTAAGACTTAATATTGATACATATGATCATTATAAATACAAATAGGAATTAACAATATAACGAATACGTGGCACAACTAAAATTTTACCGATACCACCCGTGGTCATTCTCCTTTGTGGGTCATTTGTAACAGGATGGCGGTTCTACAGCGAAAAAAGAAAAATGATGGTCAGAACGCTGATACCGGATACCTTAAGATACTGTAATATAAAATATTGAATGAATGAATGAATGAATGAAAAATACTTTATTGTACACCAGATATGATACATTTTATAAACTTAACAATAAATTAATCAATGTACAGTAGGCGGCCTTATCGCTGGCAGCGATCTCTACCAGGCAACCCAAAAAAGACGAGGAAAATAGTTAAATTAATCATGGTGGTGCATAATAAATAAAAGTGCATGAATCAGAATAATATATTTATATACTATAACTACATAGTAAATACATACATATATACCTGTATTATAAATATTATATACTTACACAGATAATATAACGTATATATATATATAGACACATACATACATATATATATACATAATATTACTAGATTAGATAAAATATTATAGGTAGTATCTTCACCGTGTGTGACGCGCTTTACATTCACGCCATCTAGAGTTAAATCTTTATCATTTTTGTATACGTCTGTGTGTGTAAACGACCCTGTATGCAATGACAGATGTTAAAACGCATAATTTTACCGAATTGGGTGGATTTTAAGGCAATGATATAACATATTTCAATAAAATATAATATTCAGTAACCGCCATGACTATTCCTAGGTTTGATGACTATTCCAATTACGCAAAAACTCAAATAAACTAGAAATGTAGAATTCAGCGCCATCTAGCGGGATATTGGCTGGGAACAGATCGTAGCAATCACCTTAAGTAATTTTTTTCAATACAAACATGTTATACAGTGATTTAAATAATCCAGTGATTTGTAACAGTGATTCAAATATTGTCACCGTTAATATTAACTATTAACTAGCACAACACTAGCACAGTCGAGTGTGGCAAATATATATGTTTAATATTCAACTCGAATACGTAATATTTAACCGGTATTGTATTCAATAAAAATCTGATGCAATGAGGTCAACTGATATGTAGCTTTTTCAAGACTCTGTAACTACATTTTGCTTTTCTTTGAAAACTGTTATCAGCTAGTGATACCTAATCTTATATATAAAATTCTCGTGTCACAATGTTAGTCTGCATACTCCTCCGAAACGGGTGGACCGATTCTCATGAAATTTTCTGTGCATATCGGGTAAGTCTGAGAATCGGCCAACATCTATTTTTCATATGTACCACGGGCGAAGCCGGGGCGGATCGCTAGTTGTTAATAATATTATGATTAAAGAAAAGCCTTTAGCTTTTTGAGCTTATACACAACTATAAATAGCTACTATAGTAATTATATAATATATATTATATGTATATTGGGTTGAATCCTACTTATTATGAACGCCTATTCTTCATAAGAAATTAAGTATTTGTGTACAGATAAATGATTGTTACTCACTCACGTAACTACTGATACGATCTGAATGATATTTGACAGAGAGAAAAATTATATTCTTTTGACATACCGTCTTTCCAAACTATACAAGGCCAGTACGCAACGGTGTGAAACTAATCACGTATAGTTTGGAAATAACTTTTTTACAAAGTTATTCCAATCTATACAACAGCAGTACGCAAATACTCGCGTATACTTTGTAGTGAAGTAAGTCAGAATAGCGCTCCAAAATATACAGCGCCAGTACGCATGCGGACTAATCGTGTATGTTTCGGAGTAAGCGCGGCGTCTTTCCATTGCTCGCGTTTATATTATTGTATTGCTGTTTTGAAATCTATTATTAAATGCATGTGTATTGTGTATATAATGTTGCGTACTGATCGTATATTTTTTGTATCGAGGATGCTTGTGTCTTCGTTCCCGACTATACTGCACGACTTACAATTGACAATAGTGCTTATGGTCTAAGATCCGAATAGAAGTCGAAATGCAACGGCGTGATAATAGAATGGGACCAATTTTATAATAAATTTAGTGTATTAAAAAATGTATTAAAAATGGGTTGACTGGGAAAATCCTGGACAGGAAATTTTTAATGAATTTAAAAAATAACATTTTTTTTTAATTAATTGCATTATCAACATAATAAAAAAAAATTATAATAGACTTAATGTATGAAACCTACAGAATGTGCAGGCATAGTCGTTTTCTAATATTTACCGGGACAAACGGCTAGGTTGGCAGGTATAAACAGGTATGTCGGTACCAGTTACTTTCACTTGATAGGATGATGAAAAAAAATTATGTCAGCGCTGTTTTATTACAAAATTGTTTTATTATCTCGAAACTGCAATTAATAAAAAATGAAAATAATTTTTTTTAATAATTAATAAAAAATATCCTGTCCAGGATTTTCCCAGTCAACCCATTTTTAATACATTTTTTAATACACTAAATTTATTATAAAATTGGTCTCATTCTATTATCACGCCGTTGCATTTCGACTTATATTCGGATCTTAGACCATTAACATGTAAGAATCTAATAAGTCCAGAAGAAGACGGTTGCGAGGCGACGGAGCCCCGCGAAGCGGGGCTCCTATTTTTTTGTCGTTAAAAAAAAACACGAACCTAACCTAACCCATTGGTAACCCTTATATCTGTTACCTACTTATTTTTCTAAGCTTACCTAATAATATTTTTATTCCATATTTTACTGAATCAATCAAGAAAAATAAAAGTAGATAGATATAGCTGTACAAGTCTTTGATTGCCTATGTATTTATTATTTCACTCAAGCGTAAGTGGTGTAGTAGCTATATTTAGCTATACATATTTTGCGTACTGATCGTGTATAGTTTGGAACGATCAGTACGCAAAATTCGTGTATATATTGGTATAACAAACTTTAAAACAGCATTACAAAGTATACACGAGCAGTTTCCTATGGTTGCGTTCTGGCTATGTATAGTTTGGAAATACGCTGACCATATAGGCTACTATTATGAGCATATCGTCATAATGCCATACGTTAAAAATAAATATTATAAAGAGTAATAAGCGTTTTAAATCCATATATTGTTCCTATTTCTAACTAGTTGGATTACTCCAAACTATAGGTTAAACAATAGGCAGGTCAGTCATACATTGAAACCTTAATAAAAGCGATTTTCAGTGGAAATCAAATTCAAAATGTATGTGTATTGTCACGACTCACGAGCAAGCATGTTTAACGTGTTTTCGTTTCATCGCTAGCCGATCTGGCAGAAGGTTCCAGAACCTTCGAGAATACAAATTAGCTCATTAGATTCCTTCTATCGATCCTCCAGGGGTTTGAATGTCCTTACGTATTTTGTCTAGCAATGTATGAGGCTTAGGTACTATTGGTGTTTAGTAGGAGAGCAGTAAAACAGTATGTACGTTGTGAAATTTGTGTGTTACAAGCTAAATGACTGACCCTTTTTAAATATTAACGTCGCAATGAACTGTATAAACTATTCGTGACAAAATGACAGGATAGTTGTGTGTGTGATATATCATATAATACGTTGCTCAATAGATCTTGTTTAGTTGTTGTTAATGAAAAATATCTAGTATTATTTTGTTCCTTTTAGTATTAATGTGTTAATTCTATGTTATCTTAGCGATTAGTCTGTTGCATATTTCGGGTAATCAACGGGTATTAATGTTGGCCTATGATTCTAAATGCAATATAATTGTTGTACTTCAACATTTTTTTGTTGTAGGTATTTAAAAATTCTAGGTACTAATAAAAACAAAATATAATAGTAACAAAAACTTTATCAGTTTCTTAAATAGCTCACTTCAATTTTGTATTTCTTTCAAAATGTTAACATATACTACTTACATTGCAATCAAGCAGAATAAATCTATTCAATGAAACAGCTCATTTGTTTAACAAAAACTATTTCAGTGAGAAAAACATTTCCCATTCTACCCTCATTTTGTACACAAAACAACGAATAGGGATCTCGGCCGGAGCCGAAAAGTTAATAGTCAATTAATCTAGTAAGGTACTCCGTTTAAATTAGATCGCACATATAAACCTTTCCACTAAGAAGTATATACATTGCTGCTTAAATTCGAGGGTAGTTTAGAAAATTAGAAGTGATACTGCAATGTATGAGTTTTGATTTTTTAACGTTGTATATGATTTCGATTACTGATTAAATTAATGAATTATTGTAAGTATAAGATTTTATTAATTGTATTTATTGCTTTTTGGGTGTAAGATCGTACTTTTAAAATCATTTTTCGGCGCAAATTGTGTTAACAGTTTCCTCATCTTGATCTTTAAATTTGTAATTAGTTTCGGTTTTCGTATTCTTATTCAGAATTGCAATGAGTTTGTAACAAAAATAATAATAATACAAGTGAACAGGACCTTCATTAAGTTCAATCTACATTCTCCTTTCATCTGAACTATTCATACATAATTTCCATTTCAATATAAAGAAAACACTACCAAAACTGTATCACCAGCCAATGAAACTAATTCCCATTCAAAAACCAAAATAAACAGCCGCTATAAAAACAATTTGTCACGAAAAAATAACCCCGAGATTCCCAGTGAAGCAAATACAGACAGAAAAACAAATATCATTAAGGAAACGGAAGGCTGCATTAGCCGTTTCCTGTCGCCTATAAATATAGGTGCTATAGAATAGAACTAAGATAGTCTGGAAGTAATGTCTCGTTTTTATTTGAGTTCTGGAAGCGAATTGTGGAAGCATTCGATTTAGGGATTGGATTTCTTTTTTTTTAATTGGTCAGTTATAGATGGCAAGCAACTTCAGTTTATCACAATGATTGCTAGTTACAACTATGTGTAACATTATTTTTAGAGCATTTCATTAAAATTTTGTTTTGTATTCGATCTCTAAAGTAAAACAAAACACTTCGATTTCATTCGAATCACAAGCAGCTATCATAATGGGCTCTAATAGAATTTAACTTGCAAAAAGACCGAAATAGAATAACGATACTGGCATACTGAGACCGACACTCGCCGACAAATGTTTACGCTCCCCAATAACGAGCAGATAAAACTCAAATGGCCGACAATGGCCGACAATGTCCTATATATTACTTAGAATCGCGCCTTCGCCCCTTATTGTTGTTTTTATGCCTTCGACAAACATTAACAAATTTACAAAAAAAGAAAGAAAATCTTTAATTAATTGGTTCCCATCTGCTAAAGTACATAATTAAAGCCACAAAGGAAAATAAATGATGGCAGAAAAAGGTTTTGTTTTCAAACTCAGAGTCAAACATTTATTTATTCAACTAGACTTCGTTTAGAAGCGCTTTTGAATCGTCAAAATACAGAAAAAACACCAGTTCGGAAAGCAGTTTCTACAGAGAAGAGCATGCAAAAAACTCTATTGTTTTTGGTAGTTTTTTTATATTGATTTGAAAAAATAAATGAAATAATTTTATCGAGCAGGTAGGAAAATATCAGTTCTGTCGTAAAAACATTTCTTAAATTAACATTCTAAGCTTGCATCATACCAAAAGAAAATGGTGGATGCACATTTAGAAAGACCCATTTTCTTTTCAAATTTCATTCCAGTCAATTTTTTCATCAAACACCTATACGATATGAGCTATCTAGTATCTATAATCTACATATTTAGATTATTACCCGCTAACTATATTGTTAAAATCCAACGTCTTCATAAACAAAGCAAGATGCCATAAAGTTAGGATCAATCCTGGAAGTTTTGGGTCCTCTCGTATATCATCGGGACCACAATGACCTTGGGCTATGGACTATTTATGAGACATTAATATTGCTTTAATGGCCTCTGTAATAAGGGCAATGCGCTGTTTATTAGGCTTTAAATGGGAATGTTGGTTTATATAGATGTTGGATTGTAGAATGAAAATGAATTAGAAACAATTGAGACTATCTTTTTTACTTATGGAGCAGTATCGTACAATATTGACCGCCTCCTTGGTACAGTGGTTGACGCGTGAGCGTAACACGGAGGGGTCCTGGGTTCGATTCCCGGTGGAGACGCAGAAAAAAAATGTCTCGGTCTGGCAGGACACAGAAGGCTGATCACCTACTGGTCCCTAAAGAAAATCGATCAGTGAAACAGACGTATAATGCATCTGCCCCTTACCCCAATAGGGGACATGGGACTCCACTTTTTTCGTACAATATTGTTAATGTGGTCAAAATAAATTTTACAAATTGCCATATGCTAACTAATTTATAAACTCTTGATAGGTATATTGCTGTATGTATTTTAATACAGAAAAAGTATACCAAATAAATACTAAAGGTCATAATATTATCCTTTCGTTATAAAAATAACTCCAATAAAGACATCCGATATCACAGCGAGCGAGCAAAAAAAACAGAAAAATCTCCTTAACCAAAGTTGGTCGATTCACGTCTGAGTTACAGCATAATCGTGGTTTTCATTAAAAATTCAAAGCCTATCCAAAGCAAGTTTAGTTTTTATTAAAGTAAATAAGACTACGATTGAACTATTTTCGTACTTCTGAATATTGAAGGAGTTTGAAAGAATAATCTACGGTTGGTAATAATACTTTCGTTAGTTGTTAGGAAGTTATTCGTTGATATGAATTAGTAAAGTTTTAATTTATTTTATAGAAATATCTTTATTATTCCACTACTTGTTTTTGCAGTAAGTATTGTTGTTCATATTATAATTATCACAATCGTAGATTGTTAGATTATGAATATAGCTTTTATCACTTATACTTAAAATGTGTGATGCTATAAGTATATTTTAACAATAATATGTTAGAAAAAGAGAATAGCATTTATGTCTCAATAATGCAATTAGTTTTCTAAATTGAATGAATTTCAGACATTTTATAGAACGGCCAATTACTTCCCAAATAAAATAATAAATATTAAAGTTTAGAAATAAATAAAAAACCTAATCTAGAGCAGCTACACAGAGTATTTCAGTCCTAGACACTAGAAACATCTAGAAACCTAATTAGACGACTATTTCTCAACCTGTGTCTCCAAGTTCCTACAGATTGACTGTGACTTATCCACGCTCACTTTTTGTTAGCCTTGTTGGGGACAAACAAATGAAATATTCTACTAGTAAAGTTAATTAAGAATTAATTAAGTTTGTAAGTTATAGCAATGTGCAAGAACTAATTTGTCAATAATTATGGAGGATTAATCCTATATCTTTTGTTATATATTTTGTACTAGCTTTCCGCCCGCGGCTTCGCCAGCGTTTTTAAAGATAAACCCGTATAGTTCCCGTTCCCGTGGGATTTCCGAGATAAAACCTATCCCATGTGTAAATCCAAATTACCCTCTATATGTGTGCTAAATTTAATTGTAATCGGTTTAGTAATTTGCGTGAAAGAGTATCAAACATACACACCTACACATACATCCATCCTCACAATCTTTCGCATTTATAATAATTAATATAAGTAGGAGATAGGACTAGTAGGATATGATTGTTCATTTTGTTTTTGGATTTTGATCAAAACTCAAACGCCTAATATTGCTGCATGTTAATATTTCGTTAAGCCATGTAACATTTTACAATTTATTTATTACACGAAATGGAAATGGTTTATGCCTTTCTTTTATAATTATAATCCATACTAATATTATAAATGCGAAAGTAACTCTGTCTGTCTGTCTGTTACTCAATCACGCCTAAACTACTGAACCAATTTTCATGAAATTTGGTATGGATATATTTTGATACCCGAGAAAGGACATAGGCTACTTTTTATCCCGGGAAAGTGATGCAATCCCGGAAATCCCACGGGAACGGGAACTATGCGGGTTTTTCTTTGACTGCGCGGGCGAAGCCGCGGGCGGAAACCTAGTATTTTATAACTTATAGCACACTTATAGTAACTAGCATTTAGGCTACTTTTAATCCATTTCATTTTAAAGTAAATTTCTAAACACTCTGAACTTGATGCAAATAATTTGAATGCGAGAAACAACTACGTAGTGAGAGCTTACTTTCAACTCGAGAGTAAATTTTTCGAAGTTCTTTGACGTGGTTTGTAGTTGAAACTAGAATTCAGAGCACGTCGCAGGTCACAGCTAGTTAACATACCCAATAGTGAGGCTGGAACTAAAACTGAACTGCGACTTTAGTCAAGTTGGGTAATTGTGAGAAAGTCGGATAACTTACAAAAAACAAATGTGGGTGAGTAGATTTTAGTTTATATTTCGTAGTTGTTAGGCTTTAGCAGAAGTCAAAGGTCATTGAACTATTATACTATATTGCCAGTTAACTGCTGCTGCATGTGGTGGTCTGGTGGAAAAGTATCCTTAAACGGAAATATTTAATTCAAAATTTGTACACATATCCAGCATCGGTGACAATACAATAATTTCACTTGAGTTTAAGCGTGTTTTGCAGTTATCTTTAACTAAGTATGTATGTAGTAATTATAAGGAATTGTAAAATATAAAGAGCCACATCCATTTTACACATTCGGCTACAATTGAACTCCTTTGCCTTAAGCCCCAAAATCGATTACCTACCACTGAACTTATCATTATCCAAACCAGTAGGTCACCCCCCTATAAATACATAAATAACAAAAAAAAACAACACAAATAGAAATGTTACCTTAAACCTTCGATTGCACGATTTGGCCCGCGGCCAGGGGCGGGTGCTTCTAAATGAAGACTGTAATAAACTGCGCACTATCTGTAATCAGCCTTTGTTCGATTATTGTATGAGAAAATGTTTTACATTTATATTCATTGTAAGTTATTTAAATTATTTTTTTTAAGTCATGATACGTAACTAGAGAAAGTTTCACTATTTTAAATTAAAAAAGGTTGGCCATCCTTGAATCTCTTTTTGAACATTTTTCCATACAGAATAAACTGCTGAAGGTCTTTAAACAATTGGCGCAACGGTTTCATACATTAGTAGAAATAAACAAACAGACAATTATTGCAAATATTGGTTGTGAAGAAGTCATAAGACACGAAGTCACACGTTCACAGCCAAATAAATGTCTCGAAGAATAAAAGTATAATTTTATGGTGACCGAAATAGAATCGATCAGAAATAAAATACAGCCCATGCAAAGTGACTCGTACCTACATTCATACCATTCAAGAACGTTATAAAACCCTATAAAACCCAACATCTCAAACGTCTGAAGTTATCTCCAAGCGGCCACGGGTCCAGGCGGCTAACCGCATGGCATCTTGCCAGAACCATAAATTACGATATATCTTCCACTGTTGCTTTCACGATGTAAACTTGCTCTTGAAAGATTACCTATTAAATTGGCTTATTTACGGTTTGATAGAATTATTAAATGAATGAATAGATAAGAGGACAGAATAGAAAATTTGCTTTACATAGAGAACATTAAACATGATACATATATTATCTCACAAGTTACAAAGGATCAAATTAAAGATAAACTGTGGAAATAAACGGAAATTTAAACAGGCTTTAACAAAATTGCAATTCAAATGTAATTGAAACATATGTCTACACTCACGGTCAACTTTATGCAACTAGCACAATCAACCTGCTAAGTTATACATATTATGATGAGTAAAAAACCAGGAACATGAACCTTTACAACTAATATCCATAATATCCAAACAATACGTATCCATATAAATTATAATCATAAATTGAAATCACACGTTTCTGTACAAAAACAAAATCAGTTACCTCAACACAATAAACACAGTAACATACATCAAAATAATCACCGAAATTCACCATCCGAGCCACCCAAAGTTCAAATTAAGATCTACGCAATTTCCATTCAATTTGCTTTTAAAACAGCGATAAATTCGCGACTGACTCTTATATTTTATTCCTCACAATAAATTTTCGTAACTGGCGGCTGTAAAATGTTTATTGGTGGCTTAGTCGACATCTGCATCATTATCTTGTTATGAACTTTTTGTTTATATCCGTTTGTCCGTAGACTGGCTTTGCCGCGCGTGGTTGTTCGTGTGAAGGGGGAATTTTCCTCTTTTTGTGGTTTTGTTTATTCTGTCCTTGTCATTTAAATACAATCTATGTTTAACATAACCTAAGCTACTCTTTTAGCCGAATCCGTGGTTGCTAATGTTTTACGCAAATTTAAGGTAGATAGAGAAAATTACACGAACAGACAAACAGAACTATTAATAATATTGTATACTAATCAATATTTAAATAACTTTTATTTGTTCTTAACCATTTCTTTCCCAATAAAACTTAAAAGCTTCAAAACCAAACTACAATAAAACAACAACCAGTAATAGGTATAAGCCCTCAATTTACTCAAATAATACGTACGTAGAAACGGCGGGAAAGTATACACCGGGTAATACGATGCAAAATACAGTTCCAGAACTGTATAAATTACCGAACGTAACATAAAATTATTCAAAATCCAAATTATCTATTCTATGGTGTTAAAAACCGGCCCAGGGAATTTACGTGGCGCAAAACGGGACGCTTAGTTTAAAATTCAAATTTGAAACGTCTGACACGACGTACCTACGGCGACTACAGCGAGTACAGCCCAGTCGATTTAAGGTGGGTCCACACTTGACCATTTTCGCGTATCAGACGTAGCATCGACGGGTATCCAAAACTAGCTGTGCCGCGCAGTTTCACCCTCCGCTCCGCTCCTGTTGGTCTTAGCGTGATGATATATAGCCTTTCTCGATAAATGGGCTGTCTAACAAAAAAATAATTTTTCAAATCGGACCAGTAGTTCCTGAGATTAGCGCGTTCAAACAAATCATGATACATCCCGATCACTATTAACCGTGTATCGGATACGTTTCGTAAATACTAAAAATAATGTATAATGTAATGTCGTAAGATACGGTATGGTCAAAATGGGCGTCCTCACTTAGGATACGCATACTCGATACGATACGCCTGTTAGGGATACGATTACTAGATACAAATGTGGACCCACCTTGACAGGAGTACAGCCCAGTCGATTTACGTGCAAATACCGTCAAGTCGAGGAGTAGCCCCCGACATCGGTATGTAAATGAGAGATGGGACCAACCGAGCGCGGTCGGATAATTCTATTCATGGCCTGCGAAATGCACTGCAAATAGCGAGTTAGTTTTATGTTCGGGAATCTGGGATAGCTTTCTTTGTGTTATGAAATGGGTCACGGTAAATTGAGCGCTAAATTTGGTGGGGTAGCGTTTAAAATTCCGTTTTATACAAATTACTATGTAAGCTTACTAGAGATCAAAATCAAAATGCATAAGAGCGTTGTCTGCTTTAAATAACTATAATAGTGTATTTGTTTGTATACTTTATTATTAACGTACTAAATTTTCGTTGCTTAATTATTACATAAAATTATAGATCATCAAACCCCACTATAATACTGTCTAGGGTCTAGGGTCCACTTAAATTTATCAATTAAGGTCCCTAACGTATTATTCATAATATTAAAGCTGAAGTAATGTAACAATTTTTCAAATTTTACTAATGTTGTGTGTTCATTTTATTTTTTATCACAAAGAATTCCGGTCAAATTTAAATTTTTTGCCTATTTACACTAATTAAGTGTTAAAATCTTTTTTTCTTTTAAGATAATGAATTTACAAAGTACTTTACAAAACCGCAGCATGTGTTTAACAAAGATGCGGGTTAAATTTTACTGTATCTATTACACAGTTTCTTTAAATAACAACTTAGTGGAATAGAGATTCAAAAGAGAGGAGCTGAAAAACACACGTGTATGTGGGTAATCTAAATGTGGGTTTTACATTTAGATTTAATTACCTACAGTTTATGTGAAAATTTAAACGTCCACGTAGAAGAAGATGCACAAAGATTCAAGAATCAGTTGGACACATACAGAAAAACTTTACGCAAAATATAATATCTGACGTGCTTTGGGTTTTTTTTTTCCATTTCCCTTTGTTTAACTATTTAATAAGATACTTATCGTTACAATAAGCTGAATAAATACGTTCAAAATATTTTTTTTATTTTATAAATATTACAAGAAGATCAGACTAACCTATATAATCACTACATAGTATAAACTAACCTATATAATCACTACAAAGTCGCTTTCTCTGTCCCTCTGTCCTTATGTATGATTTTGATGCGGTTTTTTGTTAATAGATAGAGTGATTCAAGAGGAAGGTTTTAGTATATAATTTATTATGTTTTAGAAAAAAGGGGGGGGAACTCGCGGGCGGAAAGCTAGCTCTGTATATAATAATTCACGATAGTGCCAAAAGAATGTACAATAGCGCACCTTCAAAATACTCAAACATTACGAAAGGTAAAAAACTGGTACAATTCAAATCTTCGGCAGCATTTCCATATCAATGGGCCATATTTTACGAGTATCGTAGGGATAAGATGATATATGTGTTGAGAATAATACACGTGATTTACGTCCGCGAGATACTGTGCGCTTTTAGATTCGTTACCAATTCCAGTATTGATGGGAATTAACACTTTAGTTTTGTTAGGCCGGTTATACATGAAGTGGGAAAGGTGATCTTGGGAGGGCGTAAATTTTCAATTTAGTTGGTGTAAATCGCTTACTTATAAATCAAGAAAAAGGCAATAAGATAATTCGGTCGTAGTGTATTTTCTAAATCAGAACATTTAGACTGTATATTTGCAATTAAAATAGTAAAAAATTGTGTATATCGTAAGGCACAGACACTTCAGGATTGTTAATAGGTATAAATTAAAATGATACACACTGGAAAAGCGATACAAAATTAATAAAATCTAATCGAACTACTGAACAATAAACCCTTTCACCAAACCTCTAAATCATCAAAGGAAGACACAATTAGCTTAAAATTCTTTGTCACCACAAAATAAAATTTACGTTCAGAAAGTGCCCTAAAAATTTCTTTAACAACATCAAAGATACATTCGCGGAATAAAGTAAAATCAACAATAGCCAAACGTAATTGTAACACAAAAGGAGACGAAATTATCACAAAGACAAAAGAAAAAGTGGAATGAAAACGACGGGACCATTGTTTTGTGTTCATTGATCACGGGTAACGGGTTCATAATGGAATTACTGAACAAACCGCCCGATTGTAAAATATTATAATATTTGTGTTCCTACGCTGGGACGGTTCCGTTGTATTTGCGGAAAGGTGACACCTGTGTTTGCAAAATTGTCAATACTTTTATTTTTATCGCTGTTTATAGGTGTACTGTTTGAGGATGTTTCATAATCTTTTCGTGTTCCTCTATTATATTCTAATTTACATATTCCCATCCTACTCGTAATATCTTCTCGTACTAATATCATAAACCTGAAAGTTTATCGGGATGGATCCATACATATGCTGCTCTTTCATGCAAACAACAGCTGACCAATCTGTAGACCTTTTTCATATAGATATTATAGTCCGAATTAACAGTTTGAAAGCTTTTCATCAAATATTACAAGCAGCCAGAAGCAACATTGAAACAGAACTAGGCGTGGTTTCTAACATGTATAGAATAGATATAAAATCCAACAATAAGTCGTAATTGTACCAAAGAATGCATGAAAGTCAAACAATTAAACTCAAAAGTTTCACCAGCGTGCTGAAGTCGGGACTTGGGAGCAGATGTCGAAAATTGCACGTTGTACTTTAAATTCAATATTTTGTACGTGCTAGCTAGTTCTTTGTGTGTAGTACAATAAGAGTACAATTATGTGAAGCAAGTTATCTATTGCATTTAATGTGAATGTATTTCTTTAGACTAGCTATGCAACTTCGTCTGCATTAAAAAAACGTTATTAATACATTTTTCGTTGATGTTCCGCTCCTGGTCAAAGTGTGGTGATACATATACCTTCTTGCATAATAGACGTTCTAATTTAGCCCATGTGCTAATCAAGACTCTACCACAGTATCAAATTTCATACATCCGATCAACCGCTTTTGCCTGAAAGAGTTTCTCCACACAACCTGGCATATAAAAAACCTATTAAATTTCAAAACCAACCCGGCCTTGACCAACATGGTCTTCTATTAGAAGAAGCTCATAATGATCACTTAAAACGGTAGCAGATTTTATTAAAATAATTTCATCAAAACCAGATTAGAGGAATTCATTTACTTATGGAAACGTTTAAGCACACGAGTGTCTCGTAATTACTTATCTCTATCTCTTTCCCACTAATTAATAACGCGAGGACGTAGGGCTGTCACTTAATTGAAAGAAAAAATAATAAAATTAATACGGAAAAGAAAAGTTACTGTATCTTGATTTGGTATAAGTTTGTTTTGTATTTTATGTTGGCAGCACAATAAAATGTTTAATTATATAAATGCTATGAATTTAGAAGTTCTGTACCTTTTGAAAATGGTGTACACCTTGTAAGAGTGGCTCGGTGTGAAAATTCTACAATTAAAATTTCTTCTAATTATCTTTCCTTGCCTAAAGCCTAAAATTTCGAGAAAAATTGAAAAGAATTCCAGAACGTCGAACAATTTAAAAGACATTGTAGCTTTGAATTGTAATTCGAAACAACAAGGCCTTTAAAATATTTTCACGTAAATAAAATTATGTAACTGGATATTTCCTTTTCGCAAAAACGAACCTAAATAGAAGTTAATAACAAAAGCGAGCATATTTGTTATTTATTTTTAAAGCAAATAAATACTGTTGTTGTAGCCCTAAATAAACCTAACAGTTTCTATTGTTTCACAAATTCGGGGCTGGATACCAAAAGTTTTTAATTCGCTCATAAAATTATTATAGATGGGTTCGGGCCTGGGTGTAATGACATGTTGGCGTGGGCTGGATTTTATGTTATATTATGATTGCTGAGGAATATTTTAATTAAATCATATAGTTTTAACTTCATATCTACTCATTTAATATATCCGGATACTCTGTCACTTTGTGATGTGATTCTATTAATTTAACTATGAAGGTATGACCCTACAGCGTGGATAGGATAAACTAAAACTTTCTCAATTACGGAACATGTTCTTCAAATAATTTTGGCATGTCCAAGAGTAAGTTATACGAAGTGTGACAATTGTAAAACTGCTATAGACATGATAGGAGGTTCGTCCTTTGTCCAGTGTCCCTGGAGTCAATAAATAGGTATGTCGATAATAAAATATTTCCTCCATCAGCTATATCTTCCATGCCATATTCATTATTGATTGGCCCAAGTGCAAAACAAACTGGTCTTACACTCACGATTCCTATTCGTAAAAAACTAAAATACTTTATATTCTGCTAGCTAACCGCCCGCGGCTTCGCCCGCTTTGTCTAATACCTAATAAATTATATACTAAAACCTTCCTCTTGAATCACTCTATCTATTAAAAAAACCGCATCAAAATCCGTTGCGTAGTTTCAAAGATTTAAGCATACAAAGGGACATAGGGACAGAGAAAGCGACTTTGTTTTATACTATGTAGTGAAGTGATATAGATACTATTAAGTAAACAAGAATAAAGAGATTAAAGATAAATAAAGCTAAACCCTCCGGTCCATGGAATACATATCGCCTCGCATTCGATAGTCGGGACACGTGTGAAATCTTACGGTGTTCAATCTAAGGGGAATTAAGACGAGGATGTATTACTTACGTGAACTTTTTATTAAGCGCAGGCTACGAGAACGGCGATTTCATAGTTTTATGTAAATAAATCATAGATTTCTACTCATTTATGTGCCGCAGCTTTTGGTTAAATTAGCCGTTTCGTTAATCGCCTACGCGGCGGATCGCTATACGCGCTGATTACGCTTTAAAATAGTTCAAGAAGACGTATATATAATGATTTATAGTCTATGTTACTTATCCTATCCTATCCTATCCTACTTCCTACTAATATAATAAATGCGAAAATTTGTAAGAGTGGATGTATGTGTATGTATGTATGTTAGTTACTCTTTCACGCAAATCTTACTGAACCATTACATTATTTTACACATGATTACAATAAAATTTAGCACACATATAGACGGTAACTTGTATTAACACATAGGATAGGTTTTATCCCAGAAATCCATTGGAAACGGGAACTATGCGGGTTTTTCTTTGAAAACGCGGGCGAAGCTGAAGGCGGAAAGCTAGTTATTAAATAGCTAAATTTATAGCTCATTAATCGCTTATCTAATGGCCTATAACTGAAATTTACTCAAGCTGTATCTATCGTATATTTGCAATTAATTAATCCTTATCCCAGAGAATGTATTTATATCACGTAATACCTTTAAATAATATCCGTTGTTACTTAATAAGAGGTATCTTAATTAAGTAAATAATAAATGTATGAAAAAATATTTATTTATGTAGCTGTTTGTGGAAAAACTGATACTGTATATTTTTATAATAATATATGAGTATGAATGTCTGTCGGTATATTTACCAATAATCTATAATATAAATACACCGACAGATATTCATCAATTTATAATTTATTATTATGTTGTATTTTCACATCTTTTTTAACCGTTAAAGAAATTTGAAAGAGCTTTATCGACCATTAAATTGGTAAAGAAACAAAATAGTAAGTGAGAAGAGAGAGTGAAACTTATTTTTTTCGTTTGTTTCAGTGTTTATAATAAAGGCCATATTTTCACAAGTCGTAAACGTAAAACATCATTGCAATATTTCTCTTAAACTATGTACTTAACATAATGACAACGAATAACAATAATATCTTTAACAATACTTCATTCTGTCTCTTCTATATAAATGAAAACAAAAAGAAAAGAAGATAATTATAGAATAAGACGTAGAAAAAGGAAACAGCAAAGTCAGACTTTAATTTATACACACACAGATTACAACTAATACATTTTTAACAGTCCTACTAATATTATAAATGCGAAAGTTTGTGAGGATGTGTATGTGTGTGTTTGTTACTCTTTCACGCAAATATTACTGAACCGATTACAATGAATTAAGCAAACATATAGATGTTAACTTGGATTAACACATAAGATAGTTTTATCCCGGAAATTCCACGAGAACGGGAACAATGCGGCTTTTTCTTTGAAAACGCGGGCGAAGCCGCGGGCGGAGAGCTAGTACTGAATAAATCCTAAAACATAACCTTTTACGTAATAAAACATACAGATAATATATTTTTAATTTAAACACATGAACAATATTCCTCGTTGTTTTTTCGCTAGAGCGCGTCTTGTCCCAAACCGTGAATATTTAATACGCAACAAAATAACTTGGAATTCTGAACGCTTTTTATAATTTCGCGCCATTTTTATTCAAATGTTTTTGTTTTGCGCTTTTGTTTTATGAATTAGGAAGTCTCTATAGCATACGATGATTTATTGTGCTATGAAATTGTATATGTTTGAAATTAATACTTTGTGTATTTTTATGTTGAGAAATATTTGTAGCAGAATTGATGTATTTGTGACACAATGTTCTGTTGATAGCGATCTAGTAAATGATCCTAAATAACGAATAATATTAAATATAATAAAGGTTTGTACATATGTATATTTACACAACTCACAAATATTGTAATGTCAATCTATACTAATATTATACAGCTAAAGAGTTCGTTTGTTTGCACGCGCTAACCTCAGTAACTACACGTAACTACTGTTCCGATTTGAAAAATTATTTCGTTGTTAGATGGCTCATTTATCGAGGAAGGCATATATTATTATATCATCACGCTTAGACCAACAGGAGCGGAGCAATGCGGGTAAAACCGCAGGGCACAGCTAGTAGGTAATGAATAAAATTAACGCCCGATTGGCCAGTTACATTTTCATATAATTTGAAATCTTCATCAAATTCCATCTAGCAAATACAGTGAAACTTGGTTAAGTGGGACCTGGATAAGTGAGAAACCTCCATAACTGGAACTCATGCTGAGGTCCCAACACTTTGGCACTGAATTACCTCTGTTAGTGGGACGAGGTAAACCTCTATATCTGGGATTTGTTCTTTCGATTTATCATCATAGTTACCTCTATAACTGAGACAGCGAGTAAATTTTATATGCATAAACCTCTGTAACTGAGATAACATTGTTTGTTTACTCATTCTTATTCTACCCACAAATTCCACACGTAATTCCAAGTACGTAAGTACAAATTTTGAGCTTCAATTACCTTCAGTTTTAGTTTTGCTTTACTATCATACAGATGTTTATTTGAAAAATGTCAAAATAACCGGTATTCTCACCTCTATTAATGGAACCCTCTGTAAATGAGACAGATATTTATTTATACCTGTATATCTGAGACACTGGATAAGTGGAATACCTCTATAAGTGAAACGACATTGCAGGTCCCTTGATGTCTCACTTAACCAGGTTTCACTGTAGCTGAATCAAAATAACAAACATTTATACGATTTAATAGTATTGAATATTTCAGCTTTTCATCTGCATAATGTTATCAATTTTATATGATATTACATTATAGATTTACCAGTAATTAATAAGAATAGGTGGTGTTGATTTCTAATTTTAATTAGAACTTACATTTAGGTCTTGAATACAAGAATGAATATAACGCAGAGTTTTTTAATGATAACCAACATAATTAGCCAAAATGTTGTTAGCATATTCGTAGTACATATATAATTTATTTATTTTATTTTTTTACTTCACAACCTCTATCATAACAGACTAAACGCACTTTAAATATTATGAGTGCCATACTAAAACAACATTCTTTCATCAACTTATACAGAACATCAAAAAAATACTACTAAAAAATTTATATTAACAAAAAACTAAACCGTCTTCAACTTTTCAGAACTAAAACATATGAAACACACGAGTACCAATTTTCAAATATTTGTTTTTTATCAAAACCCAAAACAAAACAGTCAAATTCAGAACCTTCTCCTTTTTTAAGTTGATTGAAAATCAGTATTTAAATAACTTTATATTTACATAGTAAAGTTTCCTATCTCGCCCTATCTTGATAGTTAAAGCGTCTAAAGCCGCGCTTAACATGCCCCGTCATCCCATTTTAAAAATCGCACAAAAAAATAAATTAAAACCAGATAACCCTTTACCATTTTAATTACCGTCTATAGGTATCTACCTACACTACTACATTACTTTAGATTATATCTATAATTTAAAGTAATCCTTTATCCTACTATCCTTTTTTTTTTAAGTGGGGAAATCTTGCATAGATACCCACGGCCTCCGGGGAAAGGGCCGTGGGTTATGTCGGATACAATAATATTATTATGAATGCGATAGTTTGTTATTTCACGCAAAAACTGTTGAACCGATTTTCATGAAATGGCATTGACATACGTAGGTACATGGCATTGAACGGGTTTTCTTTTGACTACGCGTGCGAAGCTGCGTTTGAAAATCTAGTCTATATAATAAAAATTAATCGCCAAATGTTTTGCTTAGCGCAAAACTCGAGAACGGCTGAACCGGTTTCGTTAATTATTTTTTTATATTCCTTGAACTACGAGGATGGTTCTTGTGGAGAGAAAATGTAAACATATATACCACGGGCGAAGCCCGGGCGGGCCGCTGGTGAAAAATAAATTACTAAACCTAACCAAAACATGAAATTGCATCGTTTATAACGTTTGTCACTAATATTCCTAACAATGTTCTGATTATAATTAAGCCATAACCGCCGTAACTTGATCAAGGTCTGTTAGACCCTAATAAGGTTAATGTCCCTTCACACGCAATCACCTTACAATACAGAATAACGTTATTATGAATTATCATATGCAATATTAATTAGGTATTATTATAGAGTGAGTTATTTTTTTATATCAAATACATGGTTGTACATAATCTACGTAATTATATATTCTCTTCTTTAAATTTCTACCGTATCTCTAAATAAAAATTAATGAAAGGAAAATGTAAAAAATGAAACATAATAAATTGTGCAAAAGATTTTTCTGTTCAGCTAGATTTCTTGTACCGGTGTTGGACTTGTACCAGATATTATCAGACTAAAATAGCAGATAATAATTATAATACGTGTGGCAAAAAAATACGTGTGGCACTCGAGGACTGCCGCGGTAAAGCTATTGCATAGCATCGCATCGCGCGCTGTGCCGGTTGGAGTGGGGGTGTTAGGTTTTTTCGTTACGGAATTTTTACATTCGGTCGCCGCACTCAAAGTCTGAGATAAAAGCTATGCAATAGCTTAATAAATAAAGTTAATCGTTAGTAATAGAGTTTAATTGCAAAATTAATCTTCAGGCATAAACAACGTTAAAAAAATAATACTCTTTCGTTCAATCTTCGTCTATATTATTTTAATGTAATTCCCGGTAACACAACAATTTCGGCATTGTAATTGCTAAGTAAATTTTCGCGAAAACACCTCGAGAGGAATGTAACAATTTGTCAGTTATTATAACTTCTGAAGGAATCAATTATGCCTTATTTACACTGCGAGTTGGGTTTAAATTGTAAATAATTCTAACAGTTATAAATTCTTTTTTGTTTTTATATTATGCTAATGGACTAGGTCTCTCTTGACTAACTAAACAATGGCGGCTGTATTTGAAATTACGTTATTACTTTTGACAAGTAAGTAATTATTTTTTTGCTACCTAATATCTTTATAATATAATCTTTTTCACAATATTGATTAAGTACCTATTATATTTGGTCTCTCTCAGGTATTGAATAATAGAAAATTACTTACATCTCACATTAAATGATATGAAGGAGTTGTGCGTGTGTGTGAATGCGTTTGTGTGACTGTTTATAAAACACTAGCTGCGCATCGCGGTTTCACCCGCGTTGCTTCGATCCTAGTCTTAGGATGATGATATATAGCATATAGGTACCCTTCCTCGATAAATGGGCTATGTAACACCGAAAGAATTTTTCAAATCGGACCTGTAGTTCTCGAGATCAGTGCGTTCAAACAAACAAACAAACTCTTCAGCTTTATAATACATATAGCTAGAGAGCTAGCGCAAAGCTACCTGTATGTATTTGACCAGACCTGGATTTTTGTGTGTTGATTCCCCTATACCTACTATACATGAGATGAGGAGTCACTAAGCCCAGAGTGGTGGACGGGGCGGGCGCTCAGGTAAGACAGGTGGAAATTTTTGGCGAACTTTGAAACCATTTGACCACGTCTGCCATTTTGAAATTTGAAAATAGATTATTATTACTATCGGAAAATAACAATGGCAGACCATTATCACGCGGATAACATTCTGGCAGACACTTATGAAAGTGCTGAAAAAAATACAATTTTGAAAGTATTTGACCAGATCTGCCATTCATATATTTTATTTATTAGGGTCTAAAAAACTTATTTTCGAAACGGCAGACATTTTCATTGCGTACAGACTTCAGCAGACAACAAAAACTAGCTACTACATGGCCAGATCTATGCATGTACTATCTCTGTAGCAATTTTTTTTTTTTTCATATATATCACTATTATTCTCACTCTAGCCTATAGTATTTTTATTTTATATAGTTACTAGCATTCAAATAGTCTAGGGTTTATACCTGAGAGGGCTCTTTTCGGTTCCCACTCTAACGGTTATTGCCAGATGTTTTCAGTATAGCACAGATTAGATACTAGCAGATACATCACTTCCACTAGTAGAAAATTACTACGCTATAAATAGCCTAAAAAATCTTAATAATAATAATTACGCTTCACAGCAAGAATAAATGTACCATATGTACCCGCACAAAGTCGATATTGTGTTGCCTACCGTTCGACTCAATGGCTAGGGTTGTACCTTTAATAATTATTACCAAACTAATAAACCGAGTGATGCGAAATAACCATAATTCTTTTAGAGTTTGATAAAATGATCAGGCTGGTATTTTCTTTAATCCTTCTCTGAATTCTCGGTTACTAAATTGTATCGTTGAAATTATTCTTAATCGCGTAAATTTAATAATTAATCAATAATCATATGGAAAACACTTTTCATTTGTTTTTTTACTTTCACGCCCAACTACTATACAATAATTACGTTGTTTCGGTATTTTAACGAGAAAACGCAGGAAACATGAATTGCGAACGCTCAGTCGGGGAGTGGTCCGTTGTATCATTTTAGATAGATTGTATATTTTGTATCTGTAGAATTGAAATCAAAGCTATGTTGTCTCCATTCTTTTCTTATCAGATTGTTGATCCCAATGCGAATGCGTCACTTAAATTTTATAAAAGACAATTAAGAACATCAAAAATAAAGTGATACGTAAATATTTCACAGTGCAATAGATATATTATGTAATTAATAATTATATATTTATGAAAAAATAATTACATCAGATTTAATAATCGCAATTATTTTGAATGTACATATGAATAAATGATTACATCATAATAGTAATAATCACAATTGTTTTATTTCCCATTTGTTGCAACCCTAGCATATTTTCATGTAGCAGCAGAAGTACCTACACTGGCGGCGCGGCGGCATCGTGCGACATCAAAGGCATTGCCTTACTAGGTAAGTTTATAATGATTAATTCTTTAATAATTATTTTTGACTTTACTCATTTCTTTTATTATACGTATATAATTTACGTTTTACTTTTACAGAATCCGATTCAATGGATTATGAAGACGAGTCACACAACGCCATACATGACTCCGAAAGTGATGATGAATGAACATTTCAATGGAAGCAAATATAAATGCATGCGTGTTTTTTTATGTTGTTGTGTAATTGTTAATTGTTTCTTAAATAAAGAAATAAACTAAATATTTAAATGATGTTTTGTTATTTGCAACACAACTTTATATTTGAGATTCTTTACGAATGTATTTAGTTTTGTATCATCAAATTTATAAATTTTATTCCATAGTTTTCAAAATTAAATGTAAATGACCATAAAAACATTAATAAAGTAAATCATTGATGTAAGGTCAGAGAACGTAATACATATACATCTGACCATGTAGTAGCTAAGTCTTGTTGACTGCTGAAGTCTGTACTTAAAGTTTTGTTGTCTGCTGAAGTCTGTACGCAATGAAAATGTCTGCCGTTTCGAAAATAAGTTTTTAAGACCCTAATAAATAAAATATATGAATGGCAGATCTGGTCAAATACTTTCAAAATTGTATTTTTTTCAGCACTTTCATAAGTGTCTGCCAGAATGTTATCCGCGTGATAATGGTCTGCCATTGTTATTTTCCGATAGTAATAATAATCTATTTTCAAATTTCAAAATGGCAGACGTGGTCAAATGGTTTCAAAGTTCGCCAAAAATTTCCACCTGTCTTACCTAAGCGCCCGCCCCGTCCACCACTGTGGGCTTAGTGACTCCTCATCTCATGTATAGTAGGGGCCGTTCATAAAATACGTTCGCATACAAGGGGGGGGGGGGGGTGTTCGCGAGTGTGACAAGATGTGACAAGGGGGGACAGGGGGTCTACGGCAGCGTGACGTTCGCCGTTCATTACAAATTTTTACTGATTTTATTCGTTCTCTCGACTTTTTTTTTTCAATTTTGTAATGATAGAAGTCATTTATTTCGTATTAGTAAATATACAGATATTAAATGTATATATATTTATTACAATAAATTGTAACTTGACATATTTTCAACATGAGCGCTAATATTTAAATTTTATTACATAAATAAAAAAATAAATTTTCTAATATCAAAATTTGTTATCAATCAAAATTTATTATGTTTAGGGGGGGAGGGGTCTTAGTTTTTGTGACGATATATTTGCAGGGGGGGTCACAGAAAGTGTGACACAGCGTGACAACCGGGGGGGAGGGGGTCATAAAACGTTAATTTTAGTGTGACGTATTTTATGAACGGCCCCGTAGGTACAGGGGAATCAACACACAAAAATCCAGGTCTGGTCAAATACATACAGGTAGCTTTGCGCTAGCTCTCTAGCTAATATTAGTATAGATAAGAATAAACAACGTTGGGCTCCAAACCCCGCCAAGTCCGCGTCACAACACGTTTAACGAACCTTTTAAAGTTTTAAGCAAGCGGCGCATTTTTAAAACAATTTCATGAAACGCTTGTAATGTTTTAACATGATATCCGCAGTTTCACTCCGCCGCGCTGTATCCAACTTTAATTATTTAAAAACGACAAAGTAATGCTTTTTGTATGGGAATGGATTTATTTTTGTTGGATCGTGTCATATTTTTTAATATTGCCACCGTTGCGTGCATTATTTGCATTGTGTACATATTAATTTATGTGATGTTATATGTGGATACATCGATGTGTTCATTGAAAATTTAATTTATCATCTCAAGCAAATAAATCTTAATTTTTTTACTAACCATTATTCTAATTAAAATATACCAGTGTCACAAAAGATGAAAATGAAGTTGGTTTTAATTACGAGTGCAAAATCAAAACAACGTAGGTAACACTGCAACTGCTAGGTACCTTCTTTAACTTAGCTGAATCTTAAAATACAGACAAATAGACGAAATGGGACTCTAGACCTCTTAAGTTGACAATATAGCAAGATCTATAGCATTAATAAACAAAACCACTCTATAAATCTTCACAAAAACCTACGAAACATCCCTTAACTGTCACACTTAAAAATGACCCAAATTCACCCTTGCCCTATAAAAATAGCAACACCGTTAATATTTTATACGTCGTTCATCCCTGTTTACGATTACTTTACATAACTGACCCTTATATAACATTAATAATGGCCGCTAAATAAAACACCCTGTTCACTTTTATGTGAAGCAAGATGTATCGAAGATTTATTCGGGTAAGACTCGCTTTTAAAATAGTGTATGCTTCTATCTGAAATGGTATGAATGTTTCAGGCGTGATATTTTGTGTTATTATTCTTCAATGATATAAAATTTATGTTTTTTTTTTATTTCACAAAAAAACCTCTGTAATAAATTACATAAAAATCATGATCTAATAATTCATTATAGCTTTATATTACTAGCTGACCCGGCAATCGCTGTCTCGACTCCGACCTATTGAATATACACAAAAGTTTCATAAAAATCAGACGAGCAGTTTTCGAAGGGTAGAAATATGACAGAAACGAGTACAGTTCAAGCAATTAATTTGTGTAAGAATTGAGACACATTTGCACAGACGTTATTCAACGTAGAAACTAGTTCTAAATCCGATAACCAATGGATACTTACAAAAAGCGGTCTGCCAAGATACAGAAGATTGACCGCCTACTCGTAAAGAAAATCGATCAGTGCAGATGTAAAATGCATCTGCCCCATGCAAGGGTACGCGACACGTTTTTATTTATAAACTAGCAATTTCTCTTCATTTTAACACTAATATTTGAAAAAGGATTAGATTATAATATCAAACTTCAATGACTACCGCCAATTTTGAAAATAGATCAATAGAAAATATTTAAGTTATGTGAACATTAGTAATGTGGCAGATATTTCCATTTATATCAAAGTTTTTTGAAAAGGTAACAAATTTAAGGAACATTGCTCTATAAGTCTTAAACTCTAATTTAAAAGAATATTACCTAACTTCTCAAATACAATAGATCACGTAAATCCAAACATACCACGTTGTATTCAAGAGTCAATAAAGCAGTTACGAATCGGAACTCTTTTTGCTAAGCCTAATGTGATTAAACTGAAGACAAATGGCGCTCGCTCGCGAAGAAATATTGTGGACTTGGATACTGGTCCGATCGTCCATATTTGTGGGGTTATTCTGAGAAACGATATTGAAACGATGTTTATTATTTTTACATGATTGGAAAGGATACGTGCAAATGATTCGATAGTGTCATAAAATGTAATTTATAACGTTTTTCAGTTAGTTTTAGTTTAGATTTTCTCAGAACTCTTTTCATGTACCTAGACATTGTAATTAATCAATATATATTAAGTAACCATTCGTACGCAATGTAAAGTTATGTATAATAAAGCGTTAGCTATGCCTTACAAAAAAAAAGATAATTACAAGGAATTAGTGATTTTAGTAATCACTGATTCCTTGTCATTATTGTACCTATATCTCCTTTTGATGATATTTCTTTATGATGACTTACGTATATTTTAGCATAAACTACACCCATTGTGTCTCTTCTACCATATGTGTTTATATTTTAAACCTTGTAATTCACACACAGTCTTCTTTCTCAAAACTTCTCAAGAACAGAAACAATATCGTAACACAATCGTATCGCCTCACATTCCTAGAATAAGTGCACCCCGGGCAAAATGGACATCAGTTAAAGGATTTGCCCGGACATGTATGGATGTGTGTGTCTCTGCACATACGGATGGTAGGATTATATGACTTGTTTCGTAAATACGAAGAATTGGCAAGTGCAACGTCTTGTTTTGGTTGTGTATTGTATTCTGGGTGGTCAAGTAGGTAAAGAGTAGGCAATAGATAAACTAAATATATAATCTGTTTTACATTGAAACAGACAGATATATTTTCCCCAGAGTTGAGGTTCTAATACAACACGTTGGCCAAATGTGAGTGATGTTATTTTGTTTGGATATGAACTTGCAAGGTGCACGACGCTTTCCAAAATTTTATGTGAAACCGTGTTCAGTGGAAATAGCTATAATAAGGTTCAATAGGACCAACGTAAGCTACTTGTATTCTAGAAACGAAGCATTTTATTCATTATTAAAATAAAAAGCAGTAGGTACCTAATCACCTGCTCATTACAATTGGAAATTAATTTTAACAACATTTTATTGCATTATGCATTTTATTATATTCAACATGCAAAATAATCAATGCCCTAAAAAGCAATATTCAATAAGCTAGACACTCAAACTAAAAGCCAACAAAATTAGTATTGCTGCAAATTACAGACGAAGCATCGTGTATCAGCTAGTCCTACCTTTACAATCATTTTACAATATACTGCATACTACAAGGCAAAAATGTCACAAAATATTATACAAAGCGAATGGACATGAAATAGTGGTATTCCATATTTTACGAACACTTTTCTATTAAATGCATAGAATACAGAATCAATAACCATACATTTTTCGCACGCATAAAAGTCGACGATAGGGCTCTTACAAAGTTGGTAGGGGACGCGAGTTTAAAATGCTGCTGAATAAGTTGAAATATATTTTCAACAATAAAAGAGTAAATACATGTTTTAGGGCTGATTTTTCAATCCTTGGTTAAAACTTATTCGTCGAATAATGTATAAAACTACCATTTTAAAAACGTATTCTAAATTCCCGTATTTGACAGTTTACGTGACATTTTAATATTATCGTGTAATACTTTATTGGACGGATAAGTTTTAACCAAGCATTGAAAAATCGGCCCTAAATATTTGATAGTAATAGGAAGAATTATAAGTGTACTGATAGTCAAACTGATAACGTCAAAAGCCTGCAAGACTTATGTACATAATAATATTTCTACTTATCAAAAAATAGTAGAGTTAAAAAGTTGTTATGATCTATTTGTTACCCATAATCCAAACAATTTTCTTATGTGAATGAGTTAAGAGTAGTATAACAGCGCGGTTTTATCGTGTCACGAAAATATAAATATGAAAAGCAGCATTTTAGCTACTCTGTATCCTGTAGCCCCCGTATTTCATTCCAACTGAGGTCATCGCAGAGATACGAGCGACTAAACTAGACATTCCTCTCATTCCTTCCCTTTTTATAGCATCCCAGATGTTAGGTGTTGCCGGTCTTGGACGTACAGTACTCCAAAAGTAATAATGCGCATAGAAATCTTCGTCACTGTTCGGCAACTGTCATATTCCCGGAGCGTCCGAAGATGATATGTATATCTATAGAGTGGTTAAATGCATTTTCTTCATGCATAATTTAGTCAAATTATGTATTTTGTGCTAAAAGAGATTAATATTTATTTGTAAGTAACGATTTTGTTTCGATAATTCCTTGTAAGTAAATAGCGAGGATAATCCCACGATTGCGAATATATCTTTGTTGGATTGATTTACTTGGAAAATTTTGTAGTACTTTTAAAGTGTCTTACTGAAGCTGGTGTAATGATGGAAGAGAAGAAGGTTAAAATAACACAAAATTTATATTGTATATAATATGGTTTTCAAACACAAGTTTACATTTAAACCATATAAATCTAATCATTAAAACCGCAGTTCAAAAGTATTTACAGTACTGATCATTCTTAAATATTATGACAATTACAAAAAAAATAAAAATAAAAACAATCAAAAACAGGGATTATCTTTATTTCTGACATTTTAGATACATCGGAACTTTCATTATGCTCTTCTTCATTTTCACTTTCCCTATTGCCATCACCTGTGTTGCATTTCATCGATTAATTCAATTCACCTTTAAAAACAAAACCAAGAAGGGTATGTAATAGCAGCTCTATATAATTCCACACAGAGAGAACACGTGCAGTCACCACCAATATTTAAAGACGACTGACGGATTTTCGAGTTTTTTGACTGACAGGCTACCGTCACCTACCGCCCGAATTGTTTTTGATTGTGTATGACCGTGAATTGACTTCTATTTCTTTTGAACAAGGTGTAAAATGCAAGTGCATTGTTTAGGGCTCTTACGATTCAATGATTCGAGTGTTTTCGGAAATACGACAATTAGCGAAGATTTGCATGTGCATTATCAATTTTGGAGTACTGTACTATGGTAATTGTCATTTATTTGTTGGATGTGTAAAGAAATAATTTAATTTAAAAATGTGACAGTATATGTAAACATGTAAATTTCAAAATATGTGTATTGAGAAGTAATAGTAAGTTTTTAAATCAAGTTAATAGTAAGTTTTTAAATAAAGACAAATATGAGGTGGAGGCTGGAGCATTACTGATTAACATGATTATAATTTATACTACATATTATTTCCTAAACTTACCCTGTGTTGAAGAAATGACTATAACTATTTTTATTTAATTTATGTCATAGTTATAACTACGTATTAAGTTTTCTGACTGAGATTGAATGTAAGAAAGTGTATGAAACAATTTTCCATTAATATTACCTACAAAAGATAAACCAATAACATCAACCAATTTATTACAATATACGATAACAAGGTTACCTTAAATAAATAATCTCAACTCGGAACTTTAGAGAAATTGAGAATTTAAATTAGCCGAGTTCTGAAAACATCCATTATAAGCCAATCGAATAACCCTTCACAAGATGTTAGCCTGATTACAATTAAACAATAGAATTATTAATTGGAATGTAAATAACCATTCTATCGTTATAATTGGCCGCGACAGTGAATCGGCAAATTTTGTAAGTGCCAAATTGAATTTATTAAAGTAATCGCAATTTGATAACACTTCAAGACAGTTACGTTTTACGTTGTGTGACGTTTGGGAATGAAAACAATTACGAAATATATTTTAAGATGATTATTGTATGATGATGTTAATATATATTTTATGCTTAATTTACCGCATTTATTCAAACCATGTTTAAGCTCTTTACGTGCTTAATTATTTATTTGATTTATTTCAGATAATTGCAATATCCATATAATTGTTAGTATCTTGTTACCTTATAACTATGTTAGTATTATAATTACACAATTAATTAATTAATTATTATTAACAATACTATTTTAAATCGCTTAAAATACTATTATGTACTTAAATCGGCAAAAAACAAGTTAGAAATATAACTGTGCAATTTCTGCAAAATTGGTACAAACAGCTATAACTAAAAGAGATTTTTTTTTTATAATCATTGCTCTTAGCTCTATAATGCTCTTTTGTTTGTTTATGTTGATTTAAAAATCTTTTTATTTTTAAGCTATTGCATAGCTTCTATCGCGGGCCTTGAGCGCGGGGACCGAATCGAGAAATTCCGTAACGAAAAAACCTCACGCTCCCCACTCCGACGGGCTCGGAGGTGTGGCTTGAAGGCATGCTATGCAATAGCTTTACCGCGGCAGTCCCCGAGTGCCACACGTCTTTTTTTTTTAATAGAAGCTTATTATTTTAAAACAAACACTAAGTATGTGTATTTCTACAAAAGAAGTGTAAACGAAGAGTCAACAGCCTCTTAAGTCTTAACTGCGCTAAAACTAATTACCTCTGCTTCAGCAAAACTTCCGCTTTAGAACCAGTAAATAAGTCGCTCAAATTACATGTGTTTCCCTGCAATCGTAGTTCTCATAGTTTCCAATCGCAATGCATGTGTCCATCCATAAGCAGAGCTACGCAGATTAAGTACTTAGGAATAATTCTCGATGACAAGCTCAATTGGAAGTTCCAAATAGCGCACGTGTCAATGAGAATCCGGCGGTTGCTGTTTGTTTTTAAGACATTGAGGACTTTTAGAATCGTTTCGCTACCCAACCGCCCTCTTGTATGAGAGGACTATGGTACTTAGTGCTAGGAAATTGTTTATTTATCACGTATTAGACGTTTCCATCGACAATGCTCATTTAACAGCATCAATAAATTCAACAGGAGAATAGTCGTCCCTGTACCGATGGCTAAGAGTAAATTTGCTAACAGACAGTATATAAACATTTGGCTCCTAAAATGTACAATGCCCTTAATAATTACCAGAATGTAACTAGGTGTACAATCAATTACCAAATAAAATCTAAAATTAAAAACTGGCTCTCAACATTTGATTATGTAAATACTGAACGTTTACTCTATTAACTAGAACAGTTTTTTTTTCTTATAAAGTCATTCACACACTACACTCCAACACTACACTCTCACACAACACTCTCACACAACACTCTCACACCTACACACCATATCATGTTTTACGTCCACACACTAGGGTTAACCGAGTGGATTATAAACTATTTTTATTTTTTTATTTTAATGCATGCATAATTATTAAATAGGTAATCAATAATAATGTATAATGAACAAATGTTGAAATGTAACAAATAATATTACAATAAATTATGTATAATAAGCTGAATAAATTCGTGTATACGCCATTGTAACAGTGTAATATAAATTAGTGTGAACACAGGCTCCTGAAAAACAGTTTACAACTATATTAGGAGCCTGGGTCATTAAATTTTTGTAAGATATAATGGTGCAAATAAATGATTTATTATTATTATTATTATTTAATTCAGTGCAAAAAAATCGTCACTCGGCTCGGTTAGTTCGTACACGGGACTAATCGAAGTCTGTCAACATTCCGCCACACTCCAGTCTCCATTAGTGCAATGTTTGGTCGCCAATGCTAGATAAACAGCTCAAATTGTATTGGGGAGATCGAGAACTTTGTAAACGATACAGACTTAGTTAAGAAGTTAGAAGTAATGATAAAACAAAACAGAGACTGTAAAGTGATGGTAAAATGGTCATACCAGAATTTGTTGCATTGGCAACAGTGGTTTTTAAGGATGTACTGTTATGTAGGAGTATAATAAATCTGCGTTTTTAGTGGTTCCGTACCGCGTGGAAGGATCGAAAAGCAAAGTCGCGAGTTCGAATTCCACATCATGAAATATTTTATATTCTGTAAAATGTCTCCAACATTTTTCCACTGTCGTACATTAATTGTAAACATATAATGGACAAATAAATTTATTTCATTTAATATAATAATTCAACATCACAATTTCAATTTCGTTCTAGGTAATCTACCAAACTTACCTAAATTTGTTACGCAATGCTCTTTTGACCTCTTGCAAAGAATAATGAGTAACAAAAACAATTTTTGGGAACAAACGAACAGTTTACGTCCTCAGCTGGTCATCAAGACGCCGCTCTTTATCGTGATAAACATCCATATCATTTTACAGGGAGTCGTAAACCGCGTAGTGCGGGAGCTAGTTATGTTTGTATTCTTATTTATGAAAATTAAAAGAATTGTGAAATTTAATATTGCGAAGGGCGTCCTTACTGTAACAGATGAGGTTGAGTTCTCGCAACACAAAACAGCATTCGTAAATATAGTAAAGAGTGATGAATTTAATGAAGGTATTTAAGGCTTCTAGATAAGAACAACGAATCGATTTCAATGAAATTAATATTTTATGTTATATAGATCCGAATTAATCATTGACAATGTGTACCTTTTTATATTTTTTATGAATCATTACACAAGAGGAAAAACTCTCAATAAGAACAATAATTAGCAGCCAAGCAAAAAGTCTGTAACAAAAGCCAATCGACGGTTAAATGTGTAAAGGGTTTGTAGAGCGCTGATTTCGCCATACAATGTAACAATGCTATTACATTGCTTGTCCTTTTGATTATAAAAGTAAAATAACTTTCTTTTTCGTTTCTCACAATTGAATTGGGGGCTTTAGCCCGAAACGAAATGAAATGTTCCCCGACGAGTACAATTTGGAGGTCTTCAAGAGGAGAGTGAACAGGTACATTTTAGGGAAGCGCGCTCCATCTTAGGCCACATCTCAGCTACCATCAGGCGAGATTGTGGCCAAGCGCTCCCCTATTGTACAATAAAAAAAAAAAAAAAAAAAAAAGCTACGAATTGAGTATCTTTTACAGGTTCCTACTGGTTTCCTTAAAGGACTTGATGTAATTGAAATATTAGCATAACAATACATATTTGCTATTGATATGTCGTATTTGTTTGAAAATAATGAATGATAGATTTATTTAAAAATAAAATAAAATGAATACTACAAGATCGACAAACCCTTTGAATATAAGGTACATTATTTTTATCAATTGACAAAATTTGGTTTATTTCTAGTGAGGTACAGATGAAATCATTATATTATACGCAAAGATAAGTTGAATATCTCAGTATTTCTTCAAGTGAAAACTCATATCTACTTAGCTGGAGCCGTGGTCACTCACACCAGAGGCAATGCATATTTATCATAAAATCAATTTGCCCACCGCTCCCTGGACTATAAATTTTATACAGAGGGAACTTTCACGAAAAACCACAAAAAATAAATAAGCAGAGTTGCTTTGCGTTCACGATTTATGACCACCGAAGTTTTCAAAATATAAGCGACGCGGACGTATAAAGTTTTTTTTATTGAGATAACTTGTTACGAATTTACGGTATACGATTTACATTTAATAAGTAACTTGATCCGCTTCGACAGGACTCCAGCAATTTATCCAAAACTTTAAATTATTCGATTTGGCTTCGGATTTGCAAAAATTATATCGAAATGCCGCTATTTCTTGAGGTTTCCAAACTTATGAGAGTTGAAACAGAAACTTGGCTAATTTTGTAATAGCATGATTTCATTGTATTTATAAAATAACTAGGTTTCCGCCCGCGGCTTCGCCCGCGCAGTCAAAGAAAAACCCGCAAACCCGTTCCCGTGGGATTTCCGGGATTGCGTCATTTTCCCGGGATAAAAAGTAGCCTATGTCCTTTCTTCTAGAACAAATGCTGCAGCAATTAAGTGTCGCTAGTGCTAAAGCCGGACTGTCAATGAACACATCTAAAACCAAAATTATGACAAATTCAACACAAACATATATAATAAGAATAGACAATAATGAAATAGAGTATGTAAACCTTTACTGTTCTGTGATGTAAACGAATATGTGTATCTAGGGCAACTAATATCGCCATCAAATACCATGCAAAAAGAAATAGATAGAAGAGTAGCAAATACCTGGAGAAAGTACTGGTCCCTAAGTGAAGTCATGAAAAACAATCAAATGCCTATGGAATGTAAGAGAAGATTATACAACACATGCATTTTACCATGTTTAACATATGGTTGCCAAACATGGGCACTGACTGATCGACAACTAAATAAATTAAATGTATGTCAAAACAAAATAGAAAGAAGCGTTATTGGTGTTCGGAGAATAGAAAAAATAAAATGGAATATAATTAAAAGTAAAACTAAATTTAAAAATGTACAAACTATATCTAAAATACTCAAATGGAGATGGACTGGACATATGTTGAGAGATAAGGAAGAAAAATGGACAAGGACTATAACAGAATGGTACCCTCGCGATGGTATACGAAAAAGAGGAAGACAGTTCAAGCGGTGGGAAGACGATATTAAAAAGATAGCTGGCCCGGAATGGATCAGAATAGCTAAAAATAGAGCGAAATGGAAATCCTTAGAGGAGGCCTTTGTCGAAAGACAAGCTGCCATAGAAGAACCAAGTTTGCCGATTATATAGATTAACAGCTAATGTAATAATATAATAGATAAAATAGTTTAATAACGTTTAAAATATTCTACAATATAATATAGGATTAAAATACAAGGAATATTGTCAACGGCATGTAGTAGTATAAGTTTTTCTGTAGTAGTTTGTAATGTTTTTGCAGCAATAAAGGCTTATTTTATTTTATTTTATTTTATTATGTCCTTTCTCGGGTATCAAAATATCTCCATACCAAATTTCATGAAAATTGGTTCAGTAGTTTAAGCGTGATTGAGTAACAGACAGACAGACAGAGTTACTTTCGCATTTATAATATTAGTATGGATTAATTTATTAATAAACTTAAAGTAATGGTAGATGGCGTTGAATGACGGAAATTACAAAGATAGGCAATTTCCTGAGTAGAGCGTAGCGTAGAGTAAATGAAACTTTTTTATTAGCTAATACTAAAAAAAAGTCTTTCTCTTATTATTTATTCACCTCAATCTGTGGTTCCTTCCTTTAGACTCTTTACAAGATAACTACCAATATTCTTTATGTATCCTCAATAAAAAATATCATATAATGTATGTAGTAAAAAGCGACAATAATTGTGTCTATCTTTTATTCAAAAGATTCACTTCATACAAACTCACAGATACAGCGTACACTGTGGCTAGTAATAAAGTTCCGTTGACACCCTCTACGAGCCTCGAATCAATTCAGTAATCATCCCACCCTCACACCATAAAAACCATTGCCATAAATAATCTCTCATAAAATATACATTCGCCATAAACACATTGTTCGGTTGTTTATGTGCGCGGCTTTTCCAAAAATTTGTAACGGATTAACGGAATTAATTTGCTAATACGTTTATTTTTACATCGTATTTTTACAAAGTCCCCAATTTTACGAGAGCGGCGTAAAATTTAAGCCCCGATAAGCCGTCACAATATAATCAATTCGAGCTTTCTAGAACATTTACACTTTGTAAATAAAAACCTTTCGATTGTGAAGAGAGTTTTATTTAGTTACGATGTGATTAATTTTCAATCAGAGAAATGAATCAGCGATTAGGATTTTTTTCAATTGATGCAAAGTATTTTTACACGTGGTCAACGTAATAATGTGTGTATTTTCTAGGTATATGTGAAAATTTGTGTACATACATCCGTGTCGGTATGGTAATGACAATGTCGGTTAAAATACTTCGGACTCCCTCAAGATTAAGATTTCAATGTATGTATTTGTAGATAGACTTAAATCTTAAAAACCTATTTAATTCATGTAGCAATCAAGTACTTCTATTCTAAAGTTTTAAAGTGTAATGAAGTAACAACAACATTAAGATTCCTATACATTGCTACAACTAGAACGGATAAATATTTAACCTGGCAAATCTTGCATGAAATCTTAATGATGTTAACACGAAGTACGGATTTGGTTACAGCGCCATCTAGCGGTGAGATGCGGTAAACATTCGGGAATTCCAGAACTTTTATAATTCCGAGCGTAATTCAAAATGTATGAATTGTTGTAATTTTAAATTTATGCTCTCGTCGCGGATTGTTTTTGTTTCGGCAATAAATAATGTGTTTTCATTGGAAAATAATACTAGGTATCGTTAAATATGCTACAGAAAGATACTAATTTTATTCTGATAGAAATTTTGTTTAGGTTTTTGTGTGTAGTGAAACTCCAAAAACACCACCTCTTTTTTACTACTGTCTCGCAATGTAATTTCAATTAGCAAAATGATTAAAACATTTTTGGGTTAAAATATTTTTATTTATCCATTTCAAAAAACATAAAACTATCACATAATTCACCTTTATAATAATAGTAACTTGTTAATATTCCACATAACAAGGAACTTTACAAGCTCTACAGATTCTCAGCTCAGCTAAAAGGTTTCAATATTCCACGGGAATACATCTCCATTCCGATCCGGATCCCGCAACCTCCGGGATTACGTAATCGTAGCATAGCAAGATTCGTAGAACCACCGTAGAGCTCTCGTAGCGCTCACGTAGCACAAGCTGTACATGTGCTACATAGTTTTGAGGTATATAAATCTATTGAATTGTTGATAAAGGAAACAGATGTAACAAATCGGAGTAAGTCTATTTGTAAACAATAAAAATTGTGTGATTATTAGCAATAAATAAAACGTGTAGTGTAGTTTGCTTAGCCAGCATTATCTTTCTTATAAACTCAAACATTTATGTTTATTAGTTCATAGAGCTTCTACCCAATTAATTTTCCCTACTATCAACCACTAGTGACGTCACTGGATAGTAAAACCAAAATTGAAAACATTGGAGACATTAATCTGTGTCAACAGGCCGTCGAATTCGTAATTAAGAAGTTTATCATAAAGCAAAAAATTTAACATCGAGAGCACAAGGGCCGAAATATCGTTTTTGCGTTGGTCTGAGTGTTGGAGTTAAATAAAAGTATTTATACGTCATGTTTCAGTTCATTGGATCTAAGATAGCAAAAATATTTTCAAATCAGCTCCATCACTTATTAAATGTGATAGAGGCACAATCTTTAAAAATGTGTTTAATTTAGAGGAAATAATAACACACCTTTTCAATTAAAAAAAAGTATTTAAAACTTATTATTGTGTACAAAGTACTTACAAACAATATTGTTGCGACCAAAAAAACTGTAATATTAGGTTATTTATACAAAAAAGTTAGGTATGTGTACACAAGGTGATCCACGCAACTTCATCGACTCGCAAAAAAAATATTCTGCTCCGCTTGTGATGTTATGAGTATTAATAATTTAATAATTTCATGATCGTCATCGCCAACGTCCATACCACGTTGAATACACCGGTTCTCGTCCGATCACCGAAGTTAAGCAACGTCGGGCGCGGTCAGTACTTGGATGGGTGACCGCCTGGGAACACCGCGTGATGTTGGCTTTTGTTGAAAATTATTATAATAAATTTGTATAATTTTATTTCAAAAATTAAAAACACCGCGAACACTTGCTACCCAACTTTACCTGATGTTATTTTAATTTGCATTGTATCCCGGCTGTGATGAATGCGAAAAAAATTCGTTTTTGATATTATCTACTTAACTATATTTAGGTAGTTTATCATTTTATGTAAAACAAGCATATTATTATTTCCGACATAAACTTACGTTCATAGTACTTCATACTAAATTGAATACAGAATAGAGATTTTATAATTAATACGCTCCAACTTTGTAAGTACCTATTATTTATTGTTAAAAAAAATGTATTAACCAATTAAGCCAATATTATTTATGTGAAACATCTAGCCTACCTAGCCATTGCAGTAGGCGCACATAAAACCGATTTCTGGCGTGGCGACGCATCAGCATGCTGTGGCGACGCGTCGCGTCGCCAGTGTCAAGTGTGTACGGTGTTTCAAATCTGCCAGGCGTCCGGGTTAAGGTGACAGCACTTTTTTGAAGTGAAACTTCTTTATCGGGGTTGTAAAAAAAATGTTGTGTGGTTTTATGAAACCACGGTAAAAGTGAAACTTTTCCGAACACTGCTTTATACCTACTCGGCAGCCGACCGTCACGCGACATGCGCTACACAGACCAAAAAGTTTGAGACGATGCAGATGTAATAAAAGTTTCACTTTAAAAATGTAGTGTAACATTTTTTCGTTACGCGTGACATTTTTCCGTTACGCGCCATCTTTTTCTTATCCCTACCACGCGTGATTCGACGTCTTTCTGTAAAGTTGCATAAAGTAAATGATTTTTTGAAAAATAAGGTCATAAAGAAGTTTCACTTCTTACGTGTATACACAAGTACACATTTTTTTTACAAAATACGTGTTATAATTTTACGAATCTAGACAAGAGACGGTATTTTGTTGGAACTAGAAATTATTTGAATAGGTATTTCGTAAATCGTATCGCCAACGTCCATACCATGTTGAATACACCGGTTCTCGTCCGATCACCGAAGTTAAGCAACGTCGGGCGCGGTCAGTACTTGGATGGGTGACCGCCTGGGAACACCGCGTGATGTTGGCTTTTTGATGAAAATTATTTTTTGCAATATTATGACATTAACTACATAACACAAAGCTAACAAGACTCAAGACTGTATGTTGAAAAATTTTTGCAAGATAATAAAAATTAAAAATATGTACAATAATACCTTGAGTATATTTGTCTATGATAATACCCTTACATTGTTGCAGGGAAACAAGAAAAAGATAGTTTTTTAATTCAGGACATGATAACATTAATAGTAACATTCGTAATTTTTAAAGTGAAACTTTTATTACATCGTCTCAAACTTTTTGGTCTGTGTAGCGCATGTCGCGTGACGGTCGGCTGCCGAGTAGGTATAAAGCAGTGTTCGGAGTCATTATCGTACAAATACGATAATTTTGTGCCTAAGTTTCACTTTTACCGTGGTTTCATAAAACCACACAACATTTTTCGTAATATTGTCATATAATCGTATCAAAAATATTTATACAAGTTTTTTCACACTATCCAAATTTTATTAAATAAAACGCAAGTTTTTATGTAGACATTTATTTCGCAAACTATTCTAATACATACATTGCTTTGCCAAACTGATGTTATCTGACCAATGAAATACACTTTGCCACTAATTGCATAAACAAATTAAACAGAGACATTTTATCAGAGTCTAACAAACAATGACAGATTTCCGAGAAATTTTACAAGTTCAGCTAAAGAACAATTTTTGTAACCTTACACAAAAATGCATTATCAAATTACAGTGCAAACAGACATATTTCTTAACTCTATAATCTATGCTTTATAAACATCTGTGTGTTTATAGTTAATCTTCTTGTCTATGCCCAGCAGCTGTCGAATGATAAACTGTGGTAACCTCTTGTGTTTCCAGCGAGTGGGTAAGGGTGTGTGGTTCGCTTTTTCAATCTTGCTGGCTACGTACTGCTCAGCGGAGAATTCGTGAGCTTGCTTCACCATCATGGCCAGTTCGTTTTGGAAGATCTTTTCTTTTTTGATGCGACGGTTTTTCTTTACCTGAAAGTTTTAATAAAACTAGATATTAATATACATAGTTGATTACAAGGTTTATGATGAAATTAATTTATGCTGAAATTTAATACAAAAATAAGCATTCAACATAATAATTTGAATGAATTTAAAACATTGTAGTTCTTGTTATATAAATAGATATTGGAGATAGAGTTTAAACCATGAGGGATCTCAATAATTAGAATAACAATGTTTCCAAGACTTATAGGAATTAAATACAATATTTCTCCCCCTATGATATGCCTATCCAGAAATAGGTTATGAGAAGATGATGACAGCTTTGCCCTTGCATTGTCGCAGGATATTCCTATGAGAATTAGATGTTACACCGCTGTAATAACCAAATGCACTTTTTCATGTATAATATTAGTAGGGATTCAGCTATCAGTGTAACACACATCATCAAAATTAGTACAATCATTGATATCTAATTATGCAAATGTTTACAATTTACAGTAAGTTGAAAGGATATAAATACTGACCCTCGCCCAACGATGCCTCATTCTCTTCCACAGCTTCCTTCTCTGATGTTTCTTCATTTTCTTCCTTCTAATAACGATCAAACGAATCGCCTGCTTCTCTTCCTGTTCAAGCGCTGGTAAACCAATTTCATCTTTCCTCCAATTTGAATCAATTAATGGCAAAATTGATCTAGGATTAACTATCGGTGTATATGATAAAGGATCTCTCTTTATTTTTCTTTCAGAAGGTTTTTCTTGGATCTCAAAGTTAATACTACGAGGACTGAAGTAAACCGTCTTGGCTTTTGACACCAAATCATATTTTGGTTTCTCTATGCATGGAGTGTTGATCGGCTTGCACTCTTTTAGCGTGTTTAATGCCGTTTTTATATTCAGCAACCGTAAATCTGGAATTATGTAAGGAATAATATTATTATAGCGAATGTAACATAACCTAAAATTTAAAACAAAACATTTGTTACTCACATTTTACGGTGTTTTGAAAGGAGCTCAACATTTTTACAACTAGCAAAATTATCTTCTCCTATTTAAAATTTAAAGCATTATAGCTTAACGAATAATATTTTATTTTGATTTAATTCCTAAATATCCATAATCCCAAACCAAACGTCCTACTTTTTAATGTCACTGTGACAAATGACAACTGATAGAGAATTGACAGTTACAGACAAAAAATGCAAAATTCAAATGTCAGTTCGCCAAAAAGCTCGCAAGTCGATCTAAAAAACAAAATAAATATTGAAACCAAGATTTAAACTAGACAATCATCGGAATTCACATATTTTCAAAGTTTAATTTAAACGTGCTTTTATGTTCTAAGGTAACGTCCAAACACTTGCTAATCACATGTTATTTAGTTTATTTGCCTAGATATTTTGCTTCATACGGATTCCACCGATAGAGGAAAATTAATATCTTCCTTGAGATTCAAAAGTTACATAAATTTAATGGGCTTCTTAAAAATATCAATTAATATACATATCAGTAGTTAAATAATAATTTAATTATTAATTTTTAACAACTCTCTATCATGAGGAACAGCACCAACATCACCTACTACTGCAATTGCCATCTGATTAACTGAAAACAAATGATTAATATAAAATAAGGCATTGTAATAAACTGGATTGACTTCTTAGACATCAACAGCTATAACTTAAATATTTTATTTAATTATTAACAGAATCTTAAAAAAATACGATTGGCTGTATATAATTCAATTTCCTTACTTTTAGTCGACAAACATTTAGCAGTGCACGCTATCTCATCCACAGTGATCGCGTCTATCATAGCGAAGCAGTCGACCACGCTGTCCAGCTGCGTGTTACTGGCGAGCTGCAGCGCCATGCCTTCAGATGATGTTGCTGCGTCTTCTTCGTGAAGGGCTAGATTTACTTCTAAAAAGCAAAATAAGTTTTTTTGACGTGACAACGTCTTAAATTAGGTTGCGGCTGGGAGTCACTTATGAAAAAGTGTAACGCTCGGTAACGTTACGATGAGTCACCGAACGAGAGAGAGGCCCGCGGTCTGCCGCGCGCGCAGCACATAAATATTCTACCGAGAAAAAGACGTTGTCACGTAAAATCTTCGCCCGTAAAACCGACTTTACAGGCAACCATTTTTTTTTTTTATAATATTTCATTTTATTCACAAAACGTATGATTTCCATAAAATAAAGTGGTAAATAATAAGATTAACGTAAATGCAGAGTGTAAAATTTCTATTTACCTGCTTATCCTTCCTTACCTTACCTTTTTGTATATTATCGTAAAAAAACCATAGTGCGTATTAATATAAATATTTTAATATAATATTAATTTATAATTTATAAATTATTAATTATATAACGTAATATTATAAATAATATTTTGATGGCTTCATCTTGTGAAGTAAAGATTTTTAATTATCTAGGTACCTATTGAAATAATCAATAGAAAGCTAATTAATAGTAACTCAGGTGTTAGGCCATTGGAAGAATTTTAGCTTAAGAACTTACTTAGTCTCTTCTTGCCTATTTCAATTTGTTTAAAGTCCAAAGCGCCAACGTTTGTGAGAAACTCGACGAGTGCGCTGGCGCTCTGGCAGGCTGACTGTGCACGAGTGTTGCATAATATACCTATTGATAAGTTAGTCTTAATTAATAACTAGGTACTTAAGATTCGTGTTAAGCGAAAGAGTTATCTAGAACGTGTGAGCAAACAATTAACTAACCAAAAACCCCCGTCTCCATATACGATATATTAAACGCTCTGTAGTTGGTATAGATGTCGTCTCCAGCCATGAGGCCAAGCGGGCCCTGTGGGGTGCGGTCCAGGTCGTGCTGGCCAGAACTCATGTTTCCAGTACCACACGCGGCTGCTATTATTGCATGCTTGAAAAGGTCCCTGTTGGGATTTGGAAGTGGTAGATAGTATGACAATATCAATACTTTATGCTAACAGTATTTTATTCAATTAGGTAAATGCCTACTAAATAAATAAGTACTTATATTGGGTGGACCAAAAATAAAATAGTGGAAGAAGAAGAAGGACTAGTAGATACCCAAATATATTTTTAGAAATATATGGGCAATTTCAGGATCAGCAACAAGAGAAAATGTGACAAATGCTGTGCCTATGTTCCTTTATTTATTTTAATGGGTACATAAAGAAAACCATCAGGCAAAGTCAACATTTTGATTCTGCAAACTCCATAATATTTGATTTAACTACCGTATAATTACAATAACAATTTATTTAATATCAACAATATAAGACGTAAATACAAAATAACACCAACGTCACATCATAAGTTCCGCAGCCAGGCACGACTGCAGCGATACAAGTATCTTTACCAGCTCCTAGGTCACAATACTCAAACCCAGCTTTAGGTCTCGAAGCCATCTGTGGGCGTTCTGGTGGTCTGATCTATAAATCAAGGATTTAATGATGAAAAATATTATTTACTTTATAAAAGTTTTAATGTGAAATTTTGTTTTCAATATATGTACTTATGCCTACTTAACTACCTTCATCATTATTATTATCATCAAGATGATGGATCTTTTCCGATATAAACTTGTTAATTTCTTTAGAATGTCGGGAACTAACTAACCTATAAAGTAACTATTTGCTATGATCTTACATTAGAAAACTAACCCTTGATGTTTCAATATTATCAGCTATTTCCAAAGTCTCTTCAAAAGGCACTCCGACACTCGCAACTGTACATTGAGACGACTTGAAGTTTTCATAAACAAACGCACACATTCTCTCGTGAGACATGCTTGCGACCCTGCTCTCCTCGCAATAAATAGAATTGGCTAAGGGGCCCGCCCAGCAGGCTTTCTGAACGAGGTCAATACAGAGTTGTTCTGGTGTTAATCTAAATAAGTCATCCCTGACTTGCGGCATGCAGTCATCGATTTCCCAATGGTTGTAACACATCCTATAAAATACTAATTTTCGGAAAAGCAGTTTGTTTAATAAGTACCTAATAACACTACATTTTTTAAAGCTGCTTTACAGTTCCGTTAATTTGTTACTAATATGTGTCCAGTAATACCCAAAAAATATTATAGAATTCTCATTAAAACGCTAAATACTATCAAGCTTCTAACAATTTTATCTATTCCGGTTAGCCAGACTATGACAATTTTATTGAAATTACCTAGCGGCCGTGTCCAGCAAATAGTATTTAACATCAGTAAACACAGGGAGGGGACAGGCCAACGTGTAGGCAACGTATTGCCTATTAGAGGTAACTGTGAGATGAGCTCCAGATTGCTGTAACACCCTCATCTTCGAGAAAGCAGTATACCCGCACCCGGAGGCTGGTGATGTCGCTCTTAGGAAATGGGTTACGCCAAAGTCGTCTTTCGTCTCGAAGCGGGAACCGGCCTGTAAACTATGGTCTATTGAGATCTTTCAATATTGTGGATTTTATTTAATAAATGTTGTAATTGAAAGTGTTTGATTGTTTCCGTGTAAAAGACGGATAAACTTGTGTCTTTCATTATGTAAAAGGAACAACTTTTTACTTTTCGTTTTACTCAGCATTACAATTGTATTTTTGGAAGTAAAATCTAATAACACTGCACATAGTTATTCATAATTCCTAATTACTAATATTGAGTAGACATACAGTTTATGTAGATATTGAATTATTAACTCATGACACATTTTCAATCAATATACCAGTCCTATACCAATTTTCTACACATAAACTATAATTTCTCTAATCTAAGACCTGAAACATAATAGTGCAAGCCGCCATCTGATTCCCCATGGCCTTCGCAGCGGCAATCTTGATGCCGTTCATCATTTCTGATCGCTGGACCCGCAGCGGGCCATACTGAGTGCTCGGCCAGCATAGGGTCCACACTGATTTGCTTTGGGAAAACCTTCTAACACTCCGGTAGTAAAACGACATAATTATATTTTAATATGTTATGGAATGACAATGAAGATACCACAAAGTAAGCCACAAAGATACCAAATTTTAGTTTGACAGCGATGGGTGTTTAAAAAGTTCAAATATAAAGATATTTATACAATAATATAAAACTGATTGTTTGTTTGTTTGAACACGCGTATCTTAGGAATTGATGAAAAGAATAATGACTAATTAGTAATTACTAATGAATTTTACTTGTTCTCTTGTATTATGTTTGTATCAACTTGTAAAAGAAATTTAAATCGATATTTTAGTTTTATATAATTCATGCTTTTATAAGTAAGTATACATTTTTAAAGAATAGAAAAAATTCGATCACGAGGCGCGACTCGAACCCTCGTCTTCTGCCTTGCAGGGCGACGCCTTACCACTCGGCCACCCGCCAGAGCAATCGCATTTATTATTTCTGCATTATGTCTTAAAAATTTATAACACAGAAATTGTTTAAGTAAATGCTAGTATAAAAATATCATTTATATTTAAGACTTCTGTTTCGATCGCGGCTTTGTTCGCGTGTATTTCATTTAACCGTTTGACATAATATGTTCCAAAGCACACTTTTATCGTCAACACTGTTTTCAAGACAACATGATTTTCCCTTATTTCTTATCTCTTACCTTGATAAAATTCATCAACATCCCTTTGAAGTCAAAGCGATATAGGTACCTACAAAGATACACTGTTGTATTAATCTTAATATATATAAATCACGTGTCACAATGTTTGTCCTCAATGGACTCCTAAACCACTTAACCGATTATAATAAAATTCGCACACCATGTGCAGTTCGATCCAACTTGAGAGATAGGATAGTTTAAACATGTAGGTACCACGGGCGAAGCCGGGGCGGACCGCTAGTAGTATTATAGATATTAATAGGGATTGCCACAATCAGGAAAACCATTCTTATCATGAGTAAATCTTACATTGCAACTGATAAAGATGAACTACAATGTAAATTATTTAATTAAGTTACAGGGTGTTCAAATATTTCAATATCAAATTGAAAAGCTTCGGTATTATTGGAAACAAAACAGTGCAAGAAAGTCGTAATTTCTATCTAATAAATTTCTTACTTTATTCAAGCATGAGTACACAAATAGATTTTATAATATAATTGCACCCGACTTATTAAAAATAAAAATCACTCCCTTTTATGCACTGATTGCTAATAAAAATAAGATTGAGATTTAGTTTTATTAGACGCCATAAAATCGATAGTTTAAAAAAAATGTTTTAAAAATCATAGAAATATTTTTTTGAATAGTTAGAACAACCTATCACTTTTATGACCCCCTACTCTGTATTAGACAACAGCTATTTTGTAATCGTTTTAATGCTATCCGACAAATACATAATATTATATACATACTTAGTTACTTTATGTTTATTTGTTCAGGAATTCAATGTCAAGTTAACATTAACAATTGATTAACATACATTTAATTTATCTCACTGTGCATACAAAGTAAATATTATTGATTGTTAAAAATATATAGTATCTTAATAATGTTCATGGCAATTAGTAGTCTAGTTATAAGCCGCACGGGACTCATTTATTGCATATATAGGCACTCTCTATAATTTCTACTACAAATTGTCCACCTTAACAGGATCTTAGAACTTTCTTAGATCATATAAAGTGGTTCTATAAGTGCGATTAGTATAAAACGCTAATAATCTATAGAAGTCTCTCATATATTAAGACTTAGCCATGGATAAAGCATATAACGTGATGGATGAAAACTTTAAAGACGGTCCAGCATTTTCCAAATTCCTCGACAACAATGATCCCATCGGGCATCTACGACAGAGGTTCTATATCAGGAAAAATACAATTTACATGTGCGGAAATTCGCTGGGCTTGATTTCCAAGGATGCTGAAGACACAACCCTTGAATTAATACAAAAATGGAAAAACGAAGGCGTACAAATATGGAATGTAGATGACAATAAGTACTACTTATATTCTTCGCAAATAGCAAAGCTGATGGCTCCTATAGTAGGAGCTGACGACGATGAAATAGCGGTTGTAGGCTCGACCACCGTCAATATTCACCAAGTGATAAGCACTTTCTATAAACCCACCAAGGATCGATACAAAATACTGCTTGATGATTTAAATTTCCCCACCGATAAATATGCTATAGACAGCCAAGTAAGATTAAAAGGTTATACACCCGAAGAAGCAGTGAAAATAGTTAAATCGGTGAATAAATTCATAAACGAAGACGATGTTATTGAAGCAATGACTGACGATGTAGCAGTAGTATTCCTTCCTTCAGTTTATTATAGAACTGCCCAGATACTGGATATGGAAAAAATAACCGAAGCAGCGAAAGAAAAAGGTATTATAGTAGGCTGGGACTTATGTCATGCAGTGGGGGCAATAGAGATCGATTTAAAATCTGTAGACGCGGATTTTGCTGTGTGGTGTACGTATAAGTATTTGAACGGTGGTCCGGGATCTTGTGGGGCGTTGTATATAAATCGGAAGCATTTCCAGCTCTTACCAGGACTAGCTGGTTGGTTTGGGAATAGAGTGGAGACTCAATTTTTATTACGTCAGAAGTTTGACCATCGAAAGGATGGTAATGGTTGGCAAATTGGAACCCCGCATTTATTCTCTATGGCACCGCTGGAAGGGTCGTTGAAAATGTTTATCGATAGCGGTATGAAGAAGGTTAGGCAGAAATCGTTAAAACTTACTGGCTATTTGATGTTTTTGATTGATAATAAGTTAATTCACTATGGTTTCTCGATTGGTAATATGCGGGAAGACAGTAAAAGAGGGGGACATGTATGTTTAGAACATGAAGAAGGTTACAGGATATCTCTAGCATTAAAAGAAAGGGGTGTTGTTCCAGATTTCAGAGATCCTAATGTGATTCGTTTAGCTCCAGTTGCTTTGTATACTACTTATAGCGAAGTTAATACTATGGTTGAAGTATTAGTGGATATTATGAAATCTGAATCGTATAAGAAATTTAGTTGTAAACGGAATGTTGTGTTGTGTGAATAAGATGTTTTATTTAGTATTTTCTTCGGTATAATGCATATAATTTTACAATTTTTCATTTTGAGTATCATCTTCAAATATTAAAAATACATTTTAATAAACTTTAAAGATTGGCGCTTAGTAAGTATTCATAATTATTGTTTCTTATGAGAACAGTGTCTTGTGAAATGGTTTTGCAGAAATAAAACAATAAAATATAGTTTTTTTCATGGTTTTATTTAAAAATAAGCTTATTCTATTCATCTATTTGTAATGTGATTATACAATCCGTTCAAAACGTTTCTAAAATTTGATAACATTTAAATTTTCTATCCTAGCTATAATCATTAATCACATCACATTCGTGTTAAATAAAAAAAAAATCTATGTATAACAAAAACAAAATGTCAAAATATTTTGGGTTTCCGAACGAATACTTTGAATGGCAACACATTGCCAGTTTGTCAACCGAATAATCATATTATCGTTACTTACAATGTAGATTAAAAAAAAAATGCCTAAACTATTAAACCTTAAATATACTCTTTCTAGTTAATATTTACAGTAATTTACATCACAAGAACTATGTTTTACATTTTAAATTATTATTTTTCAATTTTTATTAACCACAAGGAACTACTGTTAAGATCATCCGTAAATTTTTCGTTTTTTTTGTTTTCTCTCTTATCTTTTACAACATTAATATAGTTATAAATGTAGGTCTTGATACGCCAGTACATTACTTTTTAATTTTCACAAATAACATCAATTGAGCTAATTACCTATCATTTGTCAAAATTATTACAATCCTACATCGTTCAGGCAAGAGAGGAATGACGTTTTATGTTTTATTAGTGAAAACAATCTGAGCAAACTTAAATCCAAACTGCGAATTTCGAAAACATTTAAATTTCGTAAAAAAAGCGGGCATAGATAACATAGCTATGGAACACGGTGTGTCTATGGTCGCGGGCTGACACTTGTCTATGGCAAGTCTTGCCGGAGCTTGTTCGTTCGTTTGTCTGTCCGTCAGCCGCCACGCGCGTGTCCGTTCACAGCGCATATTGATTTACAGATGGTTCGGGCTCCGCTTGGAATTCCTGAAAAGTAAAAACAAATATCGTAAAAAAGTACACTCCGATATTATAATAGAACGTATGAAATAACAAATGTGTGCGTGTACTAGTGTACACACGTAAGAAGTGAAACTTCTTTATGACCTTATTTTTCAAAATTTACTATATGCAACTTTACAGAAATACGTCGAATCACGCGTGATAAGAAAAAGATGGCGCGTAACGAAAAAATGTCACGCGTAACGAAAAAATGTTACACGAAATTTTTTTCCAACCCCGATAAAGAAGTTTCACTTCAATATATTATTTGTCTCGCTACAAACTGTAACTTAATGGCAAAAGGGTTTTTAAAGTTAAAAAAAAAGTATTTCGATAACGTCTATAAAAAAAAAACTACAAAATTTTAAAAAAATACGCAAAATATCTCATCACTCGCGTGCATAATACACTGTTTATCACTATCTAATAAAAAAATCATCTACAAACGTTAAAACTATTGCCAAAAAAAATCTAAAAAAATAATGAAATCACGCGTCTTCTACACAATCTAAAATCATTAATGCCACCTATATCTTTAAACTCCCCCCCCCCCGCCCCCCAAAATTTACAAAAAAAATCAAACTAATAACGTTAACAAAAAAAAAACAAATTATCTCGTCACACACCGTCACATATTGAAGCCGTCTTGTGTGCGAGTAAAAAATGCCGTGTCGCATGTCTCCTGCAAGAGAAATGTCAGTGTTCCTTTCTTAACGTTTTAGATAATATTCTACGCAATCGCAAGTATTTCATAAAAAAATGCTATTTCAAAACAAAAGACAGGAAAAGGGAAGAATATTTTATAGCAGTGATACATTTCCCTACATCATTTATAACCCAAGTTGAAAAAGAAAATCACACTTCAATTTTCGTTTTCAAATTTTTGTTCAAAATCAAATAAAAAATATTTCGTGCGTCACGTGTTAGGTGTGATGTGTAACGTGTGATGTGTAACGTGTGATGTGTGATGTGTAACGTGTGATGTGTGATGGGTAACGTGTGATGTGTGATGGGTAACGTGTGATGTGTGATGGGTAACGTGTGATGGGTAACGTGTGATGTGTAACGTGTGATGTGTGATGGGTAACGTGTGATGTGTGATGGGTAACGTGTGATGTGTAACGTGTGATGTGTAACGTGTGATGGGTAACGTGTGATGTGTGATGTGTAACGTGTGATGGGTAACGTGTTACGTGTAATGTTTCATGTGTCATGTGTGTGCGTGCGCACGTACAGTTGGCGGCGCGCACCGGGGGCCAGTGCCGCAGGGCGGGCTGGTCGCGGCGCGCGGTGTGTGTGTGCGGTGTGTGTGCGCACGTACAGTTGGCGGCGCGCACCGGGGGCCAGTGCCGCAGGGCGGGCTGGTCGCGGCGCGCGGTGTGTGTGTGCGGTGTGTGTGCGCACGTACAGTTGGCGGCGCGCACCGGGGGCCAGTGCCGCAGGGCGGGCTGGTCGCGGCGCGCGGTGTGTGTGTGCGGTGTGTGTGCGCACGTACAGTTGGCGGCGCGCACCGGGGGCCAGTGCCGCAGGGCGGGCTGGTCGCGGCGCGCGGTGTGTGTGTGCGGTGTGTGTGCGCACGTACAGTTGGCGGCGCGCACCGGGGGCCAGTGCCGCAGGGCGGGCTGGTCGCGGCGCGCGGTGTGTGTGTGCGGTGTGTGTGCGCACGTACAGTTGGCGGCGCGCACCGGGGGCCAGTGCCGCAGGGCGGGCTGGTCGCGGCGCGCGGTGTGTGTGTGCGGTGTGTGTGCGCACGTACAGTTGGCGGCGCGCACCGGGGGCCAGTGCCGCAGGGCGGGCTGGTCGCGGCGCGCGGTGTGTGTGTGCGGTGTGTGTGCGCACGTACAGTTGGCGGCGCGCACCGGGGGCCAGTGCCGCAGGGCGGGCTGGTCGCGGCGCGCGGTGTGTGTGTGCGGTGTGTGTGCGCACGTACAGTTGGCGGCGCGCACCGGGGGCCAGTGCCGCAGGGCGGGCTGGTCGCGGCGCGCGGTGTGTGTGTGCGGTGTGTGTGCGCACGTACAGTTGGCGGCGCGCACCGGGGGCCAGTGCCGCAGGGCGGGCTGGTCGCGGCGCGCGGTGTGTGTGTGCGGTGTGTGTGCGCACGTACAGTTGGCGGCGCGCACCGGGGGCCAGTGCCGCAGGGCGGGCTGGTCGCGGCGCGCGGTGTGTGTGTGCGGTGTGTGTGCGCACGTACAGTTGGCGGCGCGCACCGGGGGCCAGTGCCGCAGGGCGGGCTGGTCGCGGCGCGCGGTGTGTGTGTGCGGTGTGTGTGCGCACGTACAGTTGGCGGCGCGCACCGGGGGCCAGTGCCGCAGGGCGGGCTGGTCGCGGCGCGCGGTGTGTGTGTGCGGTGTGTGTGCGCACGTACAGTTGGCGGCGCGCACCGGGGGCCAGTGCCGCAGGGCGGGCTGGTCGCGGCGCGCGGTGTGTGTGTGCGGTGTGTGTGCGCACGTACAGTTGGCGGCGCGCACCGGGGGCCAGTGCCGCAGGGCGGGCTGGTCGCGGCGCGCGGTGTGTGTGTGCGGTGTGTGTGCGCACGTACAGTTGGCGGCGCGCACCGGGGGCCAGTGCCGCAGGGCGGGCTGGTCGCGGCGCGCGGTGTGTGTGTGCGGTGTGTGTGCGCACGTACAGTTGGCGGCGCGCACCGGGGGCCAGTGCCGCAGGGCGGGCTGGTCGCGGCGCGCGGTGTGTGTGTGCGGTGTGTGTGCGCACGTACAGTTGGCGGCGCGCACCGGGGGCCAGTGCCGCAGGGCGGGCTGGTCGCGGCGCGCGGTGTGTGTGTGCGGTGTGTGTGCGCACGTACAGTTGGCGGCGCGCACCGGGGGCCAGTGCCGCAGGGCGGGCTGGTCGCGGCGCGCGGTGTGTGTGTGCGGTGTGTGTGCGCACGTACAGTTGGCGGCGCGCACCGGGGGCCAGTGCCGCAGGGCGGGCTGGTCGCGGCGCGCGGTGTGTGTGTGCGGTGTGTGTGCGCACGTACAGTTGGCGGCGCGCACCGGGGGCCAGTGCCGCAGGGCGGGCTGGTCGCGGCGCGCGGTGTGTGTGTGCGGTGTGTGTGCGCACGTACAGTTGGCGGCGCGCACCGGGGGCCAGTGCCGCAGGGCGGGCTGGTCGCGGCGCGCGGTGTGTGTGTGCGGTGTGTGTGCGCACGTACAGTTGGCGGCGCGCACCGGGGGCCAGTGCCGCAGGGCGGGCTGGTCGCGGCGCGCGGTGTGTGTGTGCGGTGTGTGTGCGCACGTACAGTTGGCGGCGCGCACCGGGGGCCAGTGCCGCAGGGCGGGCTGGTCGCGGCGCGCGGTGTGTGTGTGCGGTGTGTGTGCGCACGTACAGTTGGCGGCGCGCACCGGGGGCCAGTGCCGCAGGGCGGGCTGGTCGCGGCGCGCGGTGTGTGTGTGCGGTGTGTGTGCGCACGTACAGTTGGCGGCGCGCACCGGGGGCCAGTGCCGCAGGGCGGGCTGGTCGCGGCGCGCGGTGTGTGTGTGCGGTGTGTGTGCGCACGTACAGTTGGCGGCGCGCACCGGGGGCCAGTGCCGCAGGGCGGGCTGGTCGCGGCGCGCGGTGTGTGTGTGCGGTGTGTGTGCGCACGTACAGTTGGCGGCGCGCACCGGGGGCCAGTGCCGCAGGGCGGGCTGGTCGCGGCGCGCGGTGTGTGTGTGCGGTGTGTGTGCGCACGTACAGTTGGCGGCGCGCACCGGGGGCCAGTGCCGCAGGGCGGGCTGGTCGCGGCGCGCGGTGTGTGTGTGCGGTGTGTGTGCGCACGTACAGTTGGCGGCGCGCACCGGGGGCCAGTGCCGCAGGGCGGGCTGGTCGCGGCGCGCGGTGTGTGTGTGCGGTGTGTGTGCGCACGTACAGTTGGCGGCGCGCACCGGGGGCCAGTGCCGCAGGGCGGGCTGGTCGCGGCGCGCGGTGTGTGTGTGCGGTGTGTGTGCGCACGTACAGTTGGCGGCGCGCACCGGGGGCCAGTGCCGCAGGGCGGGCTGGTCGCGGCGCGCGGTGTGTGTGTGCGGTGTGTGTGCGCACGTACAGTTGGCGGCGCGCACCGGGGGCCAGTGCCGCAGGGCGGGCTGGTCGCGGCGCGCGGTGTGTGTGTGCGGTGTGTGTGCGCACGTACAGTTGGCGGCGCGCACCGGGGGCCAGTGCCGCAGGGCGGGCTGGTCGCGGCGCGCGGTGTGTGTGTGCGGTGTGTGTGCGCACGTACAGTTGGCGGCGCGCACCGGGGGCCAGTGCCGCAGGGCGGGCTGGTCGCGGCGCGCGGTGTGTGTGTGCGGTGTGTGTGCGCACGTACAGTTGGCGGCGCGCACCGGGGGCCAGTGCCGCAGGGCGGGCTGGTCGCGGCGCGCGGTGTGTGTGTGCGGTGTGTGTGCGCACGTACAGTTGGCGGCGCGCACCGGGGGCCAGTGCCGCAGGGCGGGCTGGTCGCGGCGCGCGGTGTGTGTGTGCGGTGTGTGTGCGCACGTACAGTTGGCGGCGCGCACCGGGGGCCAGTGCCGCAGGGCGGGCTGGTCGCGGCGCGCGGTGTGTGTGTGCGGTGTGTGTGCGCACGTACAGTTGGCGGCGCGCACCGGGGGCCAGTGCCGCAGGGCGGGCTGGTCGCGGCGCGCGGTGTGTGTGTGCGGTGTGTGTGCGCACGTACAGTTGGCGGCGCGCACCGGGGGCCAGTGCCGCAGGGCGGGCTGGTCGCGGCGCGCGGTGTGTGTGTGCGGTGTGTGTGCGCACGTACAGTTGGCGGCGCGCACCGGGGGCCAGTGCCGCAGGGCGGGCTGGTCGCGGCGCGCGGTGTGTGTGTGCGGTGTGTGTGCGCACGTACAGTTGGCGGCGCGCACCGGGGGCCAGTGCCGCAGGGCGGGCTGGTCGCGGCGCGCGGTGTGTGTGTGCGGTGTGTGTGCGCACGTACAGTTGGCGGCGCGCACCGGGGGCCAGTGCCGCAGGGCGGGCTGGTCGCGGCGCGCGGTGTGTGTGTGCGGTGTGTGTGCGCACGTACAGTTGGCGGCGCGCACCGGGGGCCAGTGCCGCAGGGCGGGCTGGTCGCGGCGCGCGGTGTGTGTGTGCGGTGTGTGTGCGCACGTACAGTTGGCGGCGCGCACCGGGGGCCAGTGCCGCAGGGCGGGCTGGTCGCGGCGCGCGGTGTGTGTGTGCGGTGTGTGTGCGCACGTACAGTTGGCGGCGCGCACCGGGGGCCAGTGCCGCAGGGCGGGCTGGTCGCGGCGCGCGGTGTGTGTGTGCGGTGTGTGTGCGCACGTACAGTTGGCGGCGCGCACCGGGGGCCAGTGCCGCAGGGCGGGCTGGTCGCGGCGCGCGGTGTGTGTGTGCGGTGTGTGTGCGCACGTACAGTTGGCGGCGCGCACCGGGGGCCAGTGCCGCAGGGCGGGCTGGTCGCGGCGCGCGGTGTGTGTGTGCGGTGTGTGTGCGCACGTACAGTTGGCGGCGCGCACCGGGGGCCAGTGCCGCAGGGCGGGCTGGTCGCGGCGCGCGGTGTGTGTGTGCGGTGTGTGTGCGCACGTACAGTTGGCGGCGCGCACCGGGGGCCAGTGCCGCAGGGCGGGCTGGTCGCGGCGCGCGGTGTGTGTGTGCGGTGTGTGTGCGCACGTACAGTTGGCGGCGCGCACCGGGGGCCAGTGCCGCAGGGCGGGCTGGTCGCGGCGCGCGGTGTGTGTGTGCGGTGTGTGTGCGCACGTACAGTTGGCGGCGCGCACCGGGGGCCAGTGCCGCAGGGCGGGCTGGTCGCGGCGCGCGGTGTGTGTGTGCGGTGTGTGTGCGCACGTACAGTTGGCGGCGCGCACCGGGGGCCAGTGCCGCAGGGCGGGCTGGTCGCGGCGCGCGGTGTGTGTGTGCGGTGTGTGTGCGCACGTACAGTTGGCGGCGCGCACCGGGGGCCAGTGCCGCAGGGCGGGCTGGTCGCGGCGCGCGGTGTGTGTGTGCGGTGTGTGTGCGCACGTACAGTTGGCGGCGCGCACCGGGGGCCAGTGCCGCAGGGCGGGCTGGTCGCGGCGCGCGGTGTGTGTGTGCGGTGTGTGTGCGCACGTACAGTTGGCGGCGCGCACCGGGGGCCAGTGCCGCAGGGCGGGCTGGTCGCGGCGCGCGGTGTGTGTGTGCGGTGTGTGTGCGCACGTACAGTTGGCGGCGCGCACCGGGGGCCAGTGCCGCAGGGCGGGCTGGTCGCGGCGCGCGGTGTGTGTGTGCGGTGTGTGTGCGCACGTACAGTTGGCGGCGCGCACCGGGGGCCAGTGCCGCAGGGCGGGCTGGTCGCGGCGCGCGGTGTGTGTGTGCGGTGTGTGTGCGCACGTACAGTTGGCGGCGCGCACCGGGGGCCAGTGCCGCAGGGCGGGCTGGTCGCGGCGCGCGGTGTGTGTGTGCGGTGTGTGTGCGCACGTACAGTTGGCGGCGCGCACCGGGGGCCAGTGCCGCAGGGCGGGCTGGTCGCGGCGCGCGGTGTGTGTGTGCGGTGTGTGTGCGCACGTACAGTTGGCGGCGCGCACCGGGGGCCAGTGCCGCAGGGCGGGCTGGTCGCGGCGCGCGGTGTGTGTGTGCGGTGTGTGTGCGCACGTACAGTTGGCGGCGCGCACCGGGGGCCAGTGCCGCAGGGCGGGCTGGTCGCGGCGCGCGGTGTGTGTGTGCGGTGTGTGTGCGCACGTACAGTTGGCGGCGCGCACCGGGGGCCAGTGCCGCAGGGCGGGCTGGTCGCGGCGCGCGGTGTGTGTGTGCGGTGTGTGTGCGCACGTACAGTTGGCGGCGCGCACCGGGGGCCAGTGCCGCAGGGCGGGCTGGTCGCGGCGCGCGGTGTGTGTGTGCGGTGTGTGTGCGCACGTACAGTTGGCGGCGCGCACCGGGGGCCAGTGCCGCAGGGCGGGCTGGTCGCGGCGCGCGGTGTGTGTGTGCGGTGTGTGTGCGCACGTACAGTTGGCGGCGCGCACCGGGGGCCAGTGCCGCAGGGCGGGCTGGTCGCGGCGCGCGGTGTGTGTGTGCGGTGTGTGTGCGCACGTACAGTTGGCGGCGCGCACCGGGGGCCAGTGCCGCAGGGCGGGCTGGTCGCGGCGCGCGGTGTGTGTGTGCGGTGTGTGTGCGCACGTACAGTTGGCGGCGCGCACCGGGGGCCAGTGCCGCAGGGCGGGCTGGTCGCGGCGCGCGGTGTGTGTGTGCGGTGTGTGTGCGCACGTACAGTTGGCGGCGCGCACCGGGGGCCAGTGCCGCAGGGCGGGCTGGTCGCGGCGCGCGGTGTGTGTGTGCGGTGTGTGTGCGCACGTACAGTTGGCGGCGCGCACCGGGGGCCAGTGCCGCAGGGCGGGCTGGTCGCGGCGCGCGGTGTGTGTGTGCGGTGTGTGTGCGCACGTACAGTTGGCGGCGCGCACCGGGGGCCAGTGCCGCAGGGCGGGCTGGTCGCGGCGCGCGGTGTGTGTGTGCGGTGTGTGTGCGCACGTACAGTTGGCGGCGCGCACCGGGGGCCAGTGCCGCAGGGCGGGCTGGTCGCGGCGCGCGGTGTGTGTGTGCGGTGTGTGTGCGCACGTACAGTTGGCGGCGCGCACCGGGGGCCAGTGCCGCAGGGCGGGCTGGTCGCGGCGCGCGGTGTGTGTGTGCGGTGTGTGTGCGCACGTACAGTTGGCGGCGCGCACCGGGGGCCAGTGCCGCAGGGCGGGCTGGTCGCGGCGCGCGGTGTGTGTGTGCGGTGTGTGTGCGCACGTACAGTTGGCGGCGCGCACCGGGGGCCAGTGCCGCAGGGCGGGCTGGTCGCGGCGCGCGGTGTGTGTGTGCGGTGTGTGTGCGCACGTACAGTTGGCGGCGCGCACCGGGGGCCAGTGCCGCAGGGCGGGCTGGTCGCGGCGCGCGGTGTGTGTGTGCGGTGTGTGTGCGCACGTACAGTTGGCGGCGCGCACCGGGGGCCAGTGCCGCAGGGCGGGCTGGTCGCGGCGCGCGGTGTGTGTGTGCGGTGTGTGTGCGCACGTACAGTTGGCGGCGCGCACCGGGGGCCAGTGCCGCAGGGCGGGCTGGTCGCGGCGCGCGGTGTGTGTGTGCGGTGTGTGTGCGCACGTACAGTTGGCGGCGCGCACCGGGGGCCAGTGCCGCAGGGCGGGCTGGTCGCGGCGCGCGGTGTGTGTGTGCGGTGTGTGTGCGCACGTACAGTTGGCGGCGCGCACCGGGGGCCAGTGCCGCAGGGCGGGCTGGTCGCGGCGCGCGGTGTGTGTGTGCGGTGTGTGTGCGCACGTACAGTTGGCGGCGCGCACCGGGGGCCAGTGCCGCAGGGCGGGCTGGTCGCGGCGCGCGGTGTGTGTGTGCGGTGTGTGTGCGCACGTACAGTTGGCGGCGCGCACCGGGGGCCAGTGCCGCAGGGCGGGCTGGTCGCGGCGCGCGGTGTGTGTGTGCGGTGTGTGTGCGCACGTACAGTTGGCGGCGCGCACCGGGGGCCAGTGCCGCAGGGCGGGCTGGTCGCGGCGCGCGGTGTGTGTGTGCGGTGTGTGTGCGCACGTACAGTTGGCGGCGCGCACCGGGGGCCAGTGCCGCAGGGCGGGCTGGTCGCGGCGCGCGGTGTGTGTGTGCGGTGTGTGTGCGCACGTACAGTTGGCGGCGCGCACCGGGGGCCAGTGCCGCAGGGCGGGCTGGTCGCGGCGCGCGGTGTGTGTGTGCGGTGTGTGTGCGCACGTACAGTTGGCGGCGCGCACCGGGGGCCAGTGCCGCAGGGCGGGCTGGTCGCGGCGCGCGGTGTGTGTGTGCGGTGTGTGTGCGCACGTACAGTTGGCGGCGCGCACCGGGGGCCAGTGCCGCAGGGCGGGCTGGTCGCGGCGCGCGGTGTGTGTGTGCGGTGTGTGTGCGCACGTACAGTTGGCGGCGCGCACCGGGGGCCAGTGCCGCAGGGCGGGCTGGTCGCGGCGCGCGGTGTGTGTGTGCGGTGTGTGTGCGCACGTACAGTTGGCGGCGCGCACCGGGGGCCAGTGCCGCAGGGCGGGCTGGTCGCGGCGCGCGGTGTGTGTGTGCGGTGTGTGTGCGCACGTACAGTTGGCGGCGCGCACCGGGGGCCAGTGCCGCAGGGCGGGCTGGTCGCGGCGCGCGGTGTGTGTGTGCGGTGTGTGTGCGCACGTACAGTTGGCGGCGCGCACCGGGGGCCAGTGCCGCAGGGCGGGCTGGTCGCGGCGCGCGGTGTGTGTGTGCGGTGTGTGTGCGCACGTACAGTTGGCGGCGCGCACCGGGGGCCAGTGCCGCAGGGCGGGCTGGTCGCGGCGCGCGGTGCGCGGCGGCTCGCTGCGCCGCACGCAGCCCTCGTGGATGTGCACCGATGCGATGTCCGACCCGGGGATCTCAAACATCACCTCCAGCAGCAGGTTCTCCTGCAACACGGACAGAGAGCTCGTGTTTCACGATACATACTCACCAGATGCCAAAATCTTACTTTAATCTCGACCACATGACAAAATTTTGCATAAATCTCGACCACGTCGCAAAATTTTGTATAAATATAGACAACGTGAAGAAATTTTGCATAAATATCGACCCGGGACACAATTTTGCATACATATCGACCACGTGACAAAATTTTTCATAAATATCGACCGAGTGACAACATTTTGCATAAATATGGACCACGTGACAACATTTTGCATAAATATCGACCACTTGACAAAATTATACATAAATCACAACCACGTGACAAAATTATCTCTATCACGTAAAAAAAATTTGCATAAATATCGACCACATCACAAAATTTTACATACATCTCGACCCGATGACAAAATTATACATAAATGCAATCACTCAAACTTTTTAAAACTAGAAACATTTTTAGGCACTTTTAAATTAAAACAACACGTAACCGAACCCACACATTTCACTCCTAACTCGGAAACATTATTGGACTTGGTTTGCACAAATATTCCAGTATCATGCGTCACAGTAGACCACATTGGAGCGCTTATACTCGGCACGGCGAACCTTGATCCGTATGACATTTCATCCTAGTGATTGCTCGTATGATGGGTCGTGTCGATACTTTACTTTACTATTTTATAGGCAAAGGCGTGGCTTGCATTCAGCCACGTCGGTAAACATGTTTTTACAAAATTATTAACTAAAATTTTTAACGTCTATTATGTTGTTGTTGCATTGATTTAAATTTTTTAGCATAGATTAAGTAGGTAGGTAAAACGAAAGTTTTCTAAATAATAAAAATGCACCTTATCATCTTCTCGTAATTTTTAACCCGTTAAACACGTATGCGCTAGTGTATATTTTATCATGAAAATGGATGTCCCCATTTAATTTGTCTGAAAAACTTTTCTTATCATATGTAAGTAAATGGATATTTTTCAGGTATAGTCTCACTATTTGGTCAGATTTTTCGGTTTTAAAAATATGTACTCATTTCCACTGTCGACATTTGTTTATCGATACTTCCGCACTAGTCGATAAATGCCAAATATGTAAATTTTGCAGGACGTAAATGTAAAGTCAGATTGAAATAATTTCTCGTAAATTTAAATATTTGTTATAATTCCAACGGAATAGCATTGTAATGGCCTATAGCTACGTAAAAATTAATAAATGCCATTTTTAGACGCCTCCAATACGTTTCTAATTTAATGGTGACGGTAATGGTGACATTACAAGTTTGTCTCTTGAGAATAACTGTCAGTGCCATAGGAATCATCATTCACCGAGCCGAGTATAGTAACCACGCTTTTATAACATTCTTGTTACATATAAAAAAGAAAAACCATTGACCAAGCATATTACTTATAGATCCATTAAAACTTTTAACACCGACCTTTTTAAACAATCTTTAAATAACATAGCGTGGAATAATTTACTGTTACTGAACGATGTAAATGACCTAGTGGCTGCTTACTGATGTTATATTATCTCTTTTTGATTGTTACGCGCCTAAAAAGATTATTATACATATAAGAGAGAAACATTACCCGTGGATAACCTATAATATGAAGAAAATTATGAACTGTCGCGATAAAGCCCAAATTAAAGCGCGGAAAACGAAGCTTAGTGCGGATAACGACACTTACCTCGAATTAAAGCACTATGTAAGGCTCGCTATCATATTCATAGGGAAAAGGTGGCATATTTTGACACATATATTAACAATAATATAAATCGACCGTCGATAATGTGGAAACATATTAAAGAGCAAGTCCAGATCAATACAAAAAAGACACTATTTTACAAACCCACATTAATAACCCGGTTGAAATTATTTTTTTTTTCTCGTTTCTGATACTCGTTTAATTGCAGGTATTGCTAGTATCGCGTTTTATTTGTTTAATTTTGTTTTTGTTTTAATTTCGTTTTATTATTATGTCTCTCTCCATAATACACGGGTACCACCAGAAGGAAGTTACCCGGTCCTTTGGAAGGCTTACGTGGGGACACAAGTCCAACACGCAGAGGCCCTTTAGAGAATTTAATGTGTTGTGGGACACCAGCCGCAGCCTGCCCATGACTGCACTATTATTATTATTATTTTTTTTAATTTCGTAATTGTCAACTCCAAGTGTCATTAGGGGCCACTGAAAATCAGTGGCACGAATGGTTTTATTATCATTCGTGCCAGATACTGAGTTGGTCCCTTTTGTCAACATGAAAATGCCCAGTACTTTCCTACTGCACATTATTTGAATACATATTTTGATGATAATTATTGATTGATGATAACTTTAATGTGTGTATAATATGTGTGTTGCTAAATGTTTATACATATTGTGTAATCTCATGCTCTGGTGTATTGGTGTTATGTTGACAATAAACGTTTTTTTTTTTTTTTTATTTATAAATCTCGACCACGTGACAAAATTATCTCTATCACGTGAAAAATTTTTGCATAATTTCGACCAAGTGACAAAATTTTGCATACATCTCGACCCGATGACAAAATTATACATAAATCTCGACCACGTGACAAAATTATACATACATCTCGACCACGTGACAAAATTTTGCATAAATCTCAACCACGTGACAAAATTTTACATACATCTCGACCACGTGACAAAATTTTGCATAAAACCTCGAGAACGTGACACAATTATACATACATCTCGACCATTATTTATGACAGTTTTACATAAATCCGGATACGTGATTAAAGTTGACGTTGACGTTTGTAAATAAAATAAATCATTTATTTGCAAGTAAATTGTGAAGATGATGATGACGATGACGGAGATAAAATCGGTGACGATCATGTTGATGATGATGATAATTATGATGATATCGACGACGATAAAGACGATGACAGTGACGATGATATTGGTTTTGATGATGTAGACGATCACGATAACGTTAGCGATGTTGGTGATGATGATAATGACATCGATGAAGATCCTCTTTGTCGATACAAAGAGGATGACGATGATGGAGTTAGCAACTATGGAGTTTCTTGCCGGTTCTTCTCCATAGATACTGCTTTCCGAATCAGTGGTAAAAGTTAAAAATATGTAATGACGAAAGTGCTTCTAAAAGAAGTCTAATTGAATAAAATGAATATTTGAGTTTGAGTTTTGAGCTTGAGTTTGCTGATGATGATGCCATCAACGAATAGAAGGACGATGATGATAGTGATGATGTTTATGATGACGATGATGCCAATGTGTGGCACTATTTGAGTTTGAGTTTTGAGCTTGAGTTTGCTGATGATGATGCCATCAACGAATAGAAGGACGATGATGATAGTGATGATGTTTATGATGACGATGATGCCAATGTGTGGCACTCACCATGATGGCCCTTAGCCCCCTTGCGCCGGTGTTCCGCTCCATGGCGAGCGCGGCCACCGCCCGAAGCGCCTCCTCGCTGAACGTCAGCTCGCACTTGTCCATCGCGAACAGCAGCTTGTACTGCGCTACCTGCCACACACATTTGATGAAACGAAGGAAATAAAATAATTTTTATGAGAAATGTAAAAAAATCGGTCGTCTGTAAAGTCGGTTTACTGACGATAGTTGAACGTGACAACGGCCTATTGTGCTTCTTTGTCGCTCGTTCCGCGCTCTCGCTCGCACTTCAAGCCTTACATGGAACGCCTCAGAGCGAGGTAACGCCGCATGAGTCATGTTTTTTCGTGCGTGCAGCCGGCGCTATCGAATTATAAGACGTTGTCACGTCAAAAGTACAATCAAATTCAACAAATGTTAAGAAACAATTTAACAACTTACAATAGCGTTTTTAGGCTCAGTGAGTATCCTAACGAGGAGATCTTGGTCGAGACTGTGGAAGGGCACTAGCACTGGAAATCTGCCGACGAATTCCTGAAATGAGAAAAGCCATATTATTTTTACAGTAAAGAAAATATGTTTATTGATCGATTGGTCAGGTTTAACAGCCTGGGAGAGTTTTTATTTTTTTAGCATGAGCAATGCATAAAAAATCTTTCAACTTTCTATTTAACGAAGGTCTGGCCATCGCGAGCTATTGCTTTGTTATATTGCGTTATATGTTGCGTGTTATGTGTGGTGTATCGTAAGTTGTCTGTTGTGTGCATTGAGATATACATATGGAGACGACACCGCCTACATCACATATGTTCCGCTCAACATAAGCCATATGGCTTAACTGCACTCAGTCGCTTTAGTGCGATGGTCGCGTTCGTGTCTTGTTTGTTTTAAAGCAAAAAAACCAAGAAACTCATCAAATATGCCCTCGAGTGTGTTGCGATATTGCACTTATAATTCAAGTAATGCGGCAAAGTGCAAAGAAATAACTTTTCATCGGTAATTAATTAGATAATCATTGTTAAAACTTGATTCGAGCAAAATTTTTGGCGGGCGCCATTTTGCGTCATTTGTCATAGACTAAAAATTTAAGAAACGGCATTGGGTATGAAAGATGTTTAGATAGTAATATTAGATGACGTAAATTTTTATAGTGGAAAAAAATAATTTTACACATTTAAAAAATATTGTACTGTGGATATTATATGAAAAAAAGTTAAATCATGAAAGATGAAAATAAATTACCTATGTATCATTTTTTTTTTTTTTTTTTGTTACATTGATTGGTTTCAGAGGCGGTTCGTGACAAAATTGTATGGGTGTTCACTTGAAATAAAACAACGAAAATACAATAGCGTTAGCAGGATAATTTATTACAAAAAAAAAAAAAAATGAGCACCACATTATAAATCCATACTAATATTATAAATGCGAAAGTAACTCTGTCTGTATGTCTGTTACTCAATCACGCCTAAACTACTGAACCAATTTGCACGAAATTTGGTATGGAGATATTTTGATACCCGAGAAAGGACATAGGCTACCTTTTATTGCGAAATATGTACCACGGGCGAAGCCGGGGCGGACCTCTAGTAATATTATAAATGCCAAAGTGTGTTTATTCGTTTTAATGTGACATGGCCATGGGTAACTTTTGACAGCGGTGAAACGACTCATACTAATGCGAATTTAACATCAGGGGAATCCGCGGGCAAAGAAAAATATATGAATATTGTTTTCAATAAAAATGATGATGATGATATTGTTCATGAAATTAATAATAATTCCATAATTCCAGGGCCCTGGTGAAAGCGCCCAACGACCGGGCGAGTTTATACGTTCGCTAGCTATGCAGATACTGAGCCATTCTGCGCACGCGCGGCCTGTGGATAGAGAGCATAGCGTACGGGATGTGGGTGGGAATAGGTGGGTGGTTTACTTTAATCAGTCGTAAAAATATCCAATTTTAGGAAGATTAGAAAAATGATTTTAACAATAGTTAGGGAAATTTCGATTGACAGAAAAATTACGATAAGTCAGGAAAAATTTATATAAGCTGGAAAATTTCAATAAGTCGGGAAAATTTCTATACGCCAGGAAAATTTCTATAAACAAGGAAAATTTCTATACGTCAGGAAAATTTATATAGATAAGGAAAATTTGTATAAGTCAGGAAAATGTTTCTAAGCCAGGAAAATTTCTATACGTCAGGAAAATTTCTATAAGTCCGGAAAATTTCTATAAGCCAGGAAAATTTCTATACGTCAGGAATAATTCTATAAGCCAGAAAAATTTCTATACATGAGGAAAATTTCTCTTTGCCGCAAAAAATTCTATAAGTCAGAAAAATCTATAAGTCGGGAAAATTACGATAAAAATTTCGATACGCCAGAAAAAATTCTATAAACAAGGAAAATTTCTATACGTCAGGAAAATTTCTATACGTCAGGAAAATTTATATAGATAAGGAAAATTTGTATAAGTCAGGAAAATGTTTATAAGCCAGGAAAATTTCTATACGTCAGGAAAATTTCTATATTTCCGGAAAATTTCTATAAGCCAGGAAAATTTCTACACGTCAGGAAAATTTGTATAAGTACGGAAAATTTCTATACGTCAGGAAAATTTCTATACCTCAGGAAAATTTCTATAAGTCAGGAAAATGATTATAAGCCACGAAAATTTCTATACGCCAGGAAAATTTCCATAAGAAAGGAAAATTTAAGACAGGAAAATTTCCATAAGTCCGGAAAATTTCTATACGTCAGGAAAATTTCTATACGTCGGGAAAATTTATTTAAGCTAGCAAAGCCAGGAAAATTTCTATACGTCAGGAAAATTTCTATACGTCGGGAAAATTTATTTAAGCTAGCAAAGCCAGGAAAATTTCTATACGTCAGGAAAATTTCTATGCGTCGGGAAAATTTCTATATGCCAGCAAGATTTCTATAAGGCAGGAAAATTTCTATACGTCAGGATAATTTGTATAAGTCAGGAAAAATTATATACGTCAGGAAAATTTCTTTACGTCAGGAAAAATTCTATAAGCCAGGAAAATTTCTATACGTGAGGAAAATTTCTCTTTGCCGCAAAAATTTCTATAAGTCAGGAAAAATCCATAGGTCGGGAAAATTTCGATAAGACAGGACAATTTCTATACGTCAGGAAAATTTCTCTTTGTGGGGAAAATTTCTATAAGGGTCATACTATACGAGCGGTTTTCCCGCCGCGGGAATCCGCTTCTGAACCGCACTAGTCACAATTTAATATGAAAGTTGTATGCTGCATACTACACTGCGCGGTTTCCCGTCGCGGTTCACAGGCGGGACAAATACGATCGCCGCATGCAGCGTCAAACCGCCGCTGATAACCGGCGCTTTAAACTACACGGGCGGTTTCCGCTACGTTACGTCATTCGGCGCGGGACCTTGGCGCTCGCCTGTGATGTTCAAATGAACAGAAGACCCGTGTAGTACCGTACCGTGTACCGTAGTACCGTGTAGTAACATAAACCGCGTCCCGTGTAGTTTGATGGTCTGCGGCAGCTTTGGCGAGCGGATTGCCGCGGCGGGAAAACCGCTCGTATAGTATGACCCTAAGTCAGGAAAATTTAAAAAAAAAATAATATTATAGATAAATTATGATAAAATACGTATTTAAGGCGATAGAAACCTTAGATCATTAAGTAATGGATAACACTCACAGGCGCTTCCCCTTTTGCCGAGGTATAAGATTATTCGAATCGAAAAGTCTTATGCTTTCATAAAAACTATTTGCGTAATCGATTACAAACACTCTGCGTATTCGTAAAACATCGAAAGGACGTCTGCGAGTGCTCCGCTAAAATGCCGTTTTGTGCTGTCAAGTCTTGCAGAAACAAGTCAAACACATCAAGTATTAAAAAAGATGGAATAACCTTTCATTTGTAAGTATTTTTTTATTTTTTTTACGTAAATATCAATTTAAATGCAATTTCTAATAATCGTCGATGTATCGTTTAGCGATATGATCAAGACAAATAATCGAGTCATGTGTTTACTCGATCATTGATGCGGCTTCACGAGACTATCATGGAAAGAAAGTATACAAATTTAATCTTTATGAACTAAGAGATAAAGTTGAATTTAAAACGCGATATTGAACCGCATTCCCCACGAGACTATAAAGCGATGTAGCGAGACTATCTTGAAGAGAAAATATACAAATTTAATCTTTATGAACTAAGCGATAAAGTTGAATTTAGAACGCGATATTGAACCGCACTCCCCACGAGACTATAAAGTGATGTAGCGAGACTATCTTGAAGAGAAATTCAAATTTAATCTTTATGAACTTAGTGATAGAGTTGAATTTAAAAACTCGTCGCTTAAAAGGTCGTAAATTTTTACGACTTTCTTAGTGACGGACTGCTTTTAACTTGAACGTCGATAAAAAAATATTTTTCTAAGTATAATTTGAAATGAGATGAGAATTAATCTTTATTATATTAAAATTTTACACAACTACATAAAAAGGAGTATAATGTTTATTTTGTAAGTCTTGTATATATTTATTAAAATTTACCTACGCTCGGTTACTTTTAACTGGCAGAACATTTTAATGGTACGGAACCCTTCGTGCGCGAGTCCGACTCGCACTTTTTTGTAATGTTAATCTTGTAACCTTTCTATTATGTAATCTATACTAATATTATAAAGCTGAAGAGTTTGTTTGTTTGTTTGTTTGTTTGTTTGAACGCGCTATTCTCGGGAACTACTGGTCCGATTTGAAAAATTCTTTCGGTGTTAGATAGCCCATTTATCGAGGAAGGTTATAGGCTATATATCATCACGCTACGACCAACAGGAGTGGAGCCACGGGGGTGAAACCGCGCGGAGCAGCTAGTTTGTTTATATGTATGTATTAATATTGCGTATATTTCAGATTTACAAAAAATCCTGCTTTAAGGCTAAGGTGGATTGAATGCTGTGGGAGAAAATCAGAATGGACACCTCGGTACAGAAATAATAAAAATTTCTGTACCGATATTTATTTTATTGAATATAATATGTGATGTGTTGAATAAATACATATTCAAATACAAATAAAATGGCGTTTTATTGTTTTTTCGTATGCATATAATAATGATGAAAACGTTACAAATGACCTGTGTAGTATTTTTTATGAATATAATATTAATGTTATTTCTAATTTCAACAAAATTATTATTTTTGTAATATCGATATGGTTACATCCCTTTAGAGCGATTGTATTATTACGTATATGTACAGAGATTTTTCTGTGTAATCGATGTATGTGTGCAAAAACATGCTAGTCTGTCAATTTTGTAATAGTTTGAGTTTGTAAAGACACAAATTATTTTTGTGAATGTGTGATTGTGTTTCAAAGTGTGAGTTACCCTCCCCGCACCAAAATCGGCAGAAAGTTTAGTTAGAACATTTGCCAGCGTGCTCCATCCATTACTTAATGATCTAAGATAGAAACGATTCAACTATAAATTTATATTTAAACATGATATGCATAATAAATAACCTTATATTTCGTGTTTCTCAGAAATAATTCAGAAGAGAACTTAATACAACGGTTCCGTGAGATAGGAGAGGATACGGAAGATTGCTCTAAACCGTTGTTAGGCGATTGTGAAGGTAATATTATTATTTATTTAATTAAGTATTTAATTTGATAGATAAATTAAAAAATTTAATCAGAGAGATAATGTAAAAAGCAGTTTTAATCCTACTGATATTATAAATGCGAAAGTTTGCGAGGATGTGTGTGTGTGTGTGTGTTTGTTACTCTTTCACGCAAATAGTACTGAACCGATTACAATGAAATTTAGCACACATATAGAAGGTAACTTGGATTAACACATAGGGTAGGTTTTATCCCGGAAATCCCACGGGAACGGGAACTATGCGGGTTTTCCTTTGAAAACGCGGGCGAAGCCGCGGGCGGAAATCTAGTGTCTATATAAACACTAAAAATTATAAAGTACATATTTCAAAACGAATTCAATTATTATTAAGCAAAATTAGAAAATCCCCGAATTTGCATTCGCGAGCGTATTCATAGTGTTTGTTTATAATATAGGAGTGGCAACGTCGCGCGCAATTGCTGCTGTCATACGATGCGGCCGCGTCTCGCCGGCAACGTCGCGTGAGAGCGGCGCTCCGAAAATGGCTATTTTTCCGTAGTAGATCTTTTGTTTCACGCGCAGGACTGTGGCGAAATTTCTCTTTCACTCTTATTGGATTTCGTATGTAGGCAAAGTACTGAATGTTGTTTCATCGGAGCGCAATCGAGAGCGGTCCGTAAGCTCCGTTTCGCGCGTTATTTATTAAATGAACAAGAGTGTATGTAATGTATTTTATTTGTAATGTGTAAAGGTACTTATTTTATTGATATTAGTATTGGAGTTTTTTACGATAGATTTTAAATAATGAGCAGGATTTTAAATAATATAATCATAATAATTTTATTATAATTATTTATGGGAGTTCACTGCACCAGCGCTCCTGAGGACGAGCCGCCTCTGATTGGTTTTAATTGAAAAGTTTTTAAATGATAGGTTTATTAAGTAATAATTTATTTATTAGATTAATTATTTTTTCTTGTTACATTGATTGTTCTTAATTGATAAGTAATAAGCAAAATATTTACAAAGTTTCGCCTCTATAGCGGTGAGTCGATGATATCGCTTAATCTATGACTCACAAGCCGCCCCGCGCCGCCGCGCTTGTCGCACAGATTTTGTTCGTGGTGTCTCCTCTATACGTAGTAATAATAGCTCAATGGTTGTGTGTAGTATTTTGCGTGTGGTGTGTCGCGTGTTATATTGCATGTGGTATGTGGTATGTCACGTGCCGTATTGCAAGTGGTATATCGCGTGTCACATTTTGAGTGGCATGCCATATTGAGTGTGTTATGTAGCGTGTCATATAGCGTGTTACGTGTATTGTGTCGCTTTCCATAGCGCATAGTGTGTGTTCTGTATCATATTGCGAGTAATGTGTAGCATATTGCATGATAATTGTGCGTATGTTTGTCGTGTATCATATTGTGTACTTTTTGTTGCGTATTGCCTGTCACGTGTTATATGTCACGTGTATCTACGTGCACTCACCGGGATCATGCCGAGTATGTCGCGTACTGTTTGTGTAGCGTATTATATTATGTGTGGTGTGTCATGTGTTATATTGCGAGCTATGTATAATTTATTGCGTGTGATGTGTAGCGTATTACGTGTGTATATGGCGAGAGGGATGTATCGTGCCATATTGCGTGTGTTATGTCACGTGTCATATTGCGTGTTATGTGTATTGTATGTGATGGTGTCGCGTGTCATATTGTAAGTGCTATGTCGCGTGTCATGTATGTGGTATGTGATGTGTCATGTGCCATGTTGCAAGTGGTTTAACGCGTGTCATATTGCATGTTATATATTGTGTACTGCACGTAGTATGTTGCGTACTGTTCGTTGTGTATTGCATGTTATGTGTAGCGTATTATATTATGTGCGGTGTGTCATGTGTTATATTGCGAGCTATGTATAATTTATTCTATAGGGTTACTGGTAATTAGACTGGATCCTTTTAAGAGGTGGTAGGGGAGGTTATTTGCAAAAATTAGACTGTATATTGTTATATCCGGAAATGGCTCATTTTTGAGATATTATTTTTTCAATATTTTTTAAGAAAATCCAGTTTCACTACTTTAGTACGCTATTATTATTTATTATTAAGTGGTATAACGAGGTTTCTCTAAAACTGTAAAGAGAATTAAAATCGATTCATAATTATTTTTTTTTATTTAATTTTAAAGTAGTGTAGATAGTGAAGTAGTATAGATTGTTATGAACTCTAGGCGCGTGTCGCACTGCACACTCACCGGGATCATCCCGAAGTCGATGAGGTCCCTCGCCTGCACGCGGCGCAGCCACCGGTCCGCCTCCTTGCCGCCCCCCTGCGGGTCGAGCGGCGAGCGGTCGGCCGCCGCGGCCGCCGCGGCCGCCCGCCGGCCGGCCCGCGGGTCCCACGCGCCGAAGCCCAGGCACCGCTCGTTGCTGCGGCGCCGCACGAGCCGGTCGAGCCCGTTGTACGCGCCGCTGGCCACGAACAGGATGTCCGTGGTGTCCACTTGCACCGCGTCGCCGCGCAGCTTGCGCGAGTTCCGCTCGGGCACGGACACCACGCAGCCTTCGAGCATCTTCAGCATGCCCTGCTGCACGCCCTCGCCTGCACGCATAGACGTTTAATATTTGAGTAGTTTTAAATTCATATAGGCCGTAGTTTTAAGTTATATTGAGACCTTTAACTGTTACTACATTTGTTGCCTGAAATAAACTCAAACTCAAACTCAAACATTCATTTATTCAATTAGACTACTATTTAGTAGCACTTTCGAATCGTCGTTACATAAGTATTTTTAACATTTACCACCGATTCGGAAAGCAGTATATATGGAGAAGAATCGGCAAGAAACTCCATAGTTGCTCTTTTAAAATCATGTCAATATTACATAATATGTAACTTATATCTAACTACATAATATATCATAATATGCCAAAGAACTGTCCTGTAGTTTTTACTTATTTATTTATCAATTTAATATACCACACCAAGTAATATTTACAATTATACAAAGGTACATCATATGGTAGGTACATAAGGCGGCCTTATCGCTTACTAGAGATCTTTGCATATGTAGTGGTGTGTATATTACTCAGATCTTAGAGCGCGTTTCCACTATATCGTTCTGGCCTATACAAAAATGTTTCGATATCCTAACATTACTATTTAATTTTATACTTATTCCTAGCAACACTTTTGTTTTCAATAAAAACAAGTTTTTATTTGAAAGAAAATGGTTTTGACTTTATAAAAAAAAATATATCATTCAATTTTACGTCCTTGAGCAAACGACAAGGCGACTACCGTGAAACAATAAAATATCGTGTCCATAATAATTTGTTTCATAATTAATATTTGACCATAATAATTACGAAACAAAACAAATAAATAAATCGTCACTTGATAGTGGAAAGTGGAAACACGCACAAAACCAGAATAAACCAGTTTACGCTGTCCGCAGGTGCCACGTGCAGTCGTTTGGTACCGTTAGAACATAAAGCACATTTCATTCAAAAATTATAATTATTATGTACGTAGTTTAATTGATAAATTTTGTATTTGTTGATTGTTGTTATTATTTGTTATTATTGTTATAATATTTGTTGAAGTGAATTACATGTCCCGCAGCCGGAGGCCCCAAATGAAAACTCAGATGTACTTTAAAACTACATTTAATAGCTAAAATGAGACTTTTACACCCATGTCTGCACGATGCAGACCGGAGTTAAAGAATGAATTTATACAGTTTAATAATTATAAAGACGTAAGCTTGGATGCTAACTAAGGGAAATCGCATCCACATTCTATTCCCGTGCGAACGGCGTATTCAGCAGTTTTGTATGAAGGCAGGGCCATAACTAGTGTTTAATTTGTGTGTAAGTGTTGTAACTTTATATTGTTAATTCAATATGGCTCCAGTGTTAAAACATGGTCGAGGCAAGCCTTTGACTTCTCAAACTAAAGAATTAAACTTTAAATGTCGTTTCTTTTTCAGGTTAGTAAATTTTTCATTTTAGTAACATTGTTAATGTAAAAGTTATATGTATGTTAAATGTGCAAATATTAAAATAAAGTCTCATCTTTTTCAGAGGAGAAACACATATAGTTTAATTTAAAATCCCTTATATATACAGGGTTACTTGTAAAACACCGGCAACCTCGCAGGACAAGATAGCTAACATCATAAGTAACAACATTTCGACTTTTGATAATTTGTTAGATTTTATTTTCATACAAAAATAAATATTCATTTAATTTTCCGTCTGAATATTATAAACTCTACGCCTCCCAAAAATTACGTAAACAAAAAGCGAACGAGAGGGGGAAGGGGGCGTCGCGTCGTCCATCCGATAATTAATAGAACATAGACTTACAAATGTAAGGAGAGTACAATAAAAGTTTAAAAAATCATTTAAAAATAATTTATTGCGTTATGCCAAAAGTCGTAGAACAAATGTTGTTACTTATGATGTTAGCTATCTTGTCCTGCGAGGTTGCTGGTGTTTTACAAGTAACCCTGTATAAAATAAAAACTAAAAATAAAATGTTGTTTTATTTTATTTGCTGACCATACACTACTACAAACGCAAAAATTTCTCCAAGCTAATTTACCTGTACATGATACTTACGCATCCGCATACATACAAACACACATTCTATCGAAATGGCAGTTATTAATAAATTCAAACACAATTTATTAATTCTGTAAAATTCGCTTATTTGCAAATCTTTTCCTAAAATATATCTGTTTCTTTTAAACTCTTGCCCTTCAATTCGATCGAACAACCCTTTACGAAAAATTTAGTTTTAATTTATTTTAAATCTAACATAATATATAACTAACCTCCAACATCTCTGAGCTGATGTATGCCGGGCACTGCGCCTATTTTGTCCACTTCGTCCAAAAACACAATCCCCGTTTGCGCGCGTTCCACACTGAAAGTATTAATTATTGTATATTTAAAATTTGGTCTTCTCACTCATTTGGATCAATTTAATTGTATTTTCTATTGAAATTTTCAATAATAATAAACCAATAAAAAAAAGAAAACAATCAGAAAATACAATTTAATTCGTCGCAAGCCTTGTCCAAGTGTTATTTTAGACATTTTAGTAGAAAATTACACAGCACAAATTATAAATAAATTATTTGTGCCACGGAAACATGAACATGGTTGACAGAGGGAAACGGTCGAAACGGGGAGCCGGTTAATAACACAGCACAAATTATGAATTATTCGTGTCGTGAAGGGAGAGGTAACACAGGGAAACAGTCGAAGGAATACGGTTAATACAGGGAGACGGTTGACACCGGAAGACAGTTAACACAGGGAGACGTTTAACACAGGGAGAAGATCGACACGGGGAGACGGTTAACACAGGGAGACGGTCGAAACGGGGAGACCGTTCAAACAGACAGACTCACTTGAAATTAGCATCTTGCAGCAGCTTAGCGATAACGCTCTCAATGTCCTCGCCGACGTAGCCCGCTTGTGTCAGTGTGGTACAGTCGCAGATCGCGAACGGCACGTCCAGGCATGCTGCTATCGTTTGTGCTAGTAGCGTTTTACCTGGCGACAAATATAGCGATATTATTGTGATAGTGAACATGTTAAAAAATATGTACGTATGAATGTAGCTATATTTATATTAATTAGTGCATGTTTTACATAATTGTAATATGTTCTGTATTAAAAATGAATGATGAAATTCAATGACAATAAATCATAGCATAGATTGCCTAATATCTATGTACTTTTTAAGTTAAGGTAGTCTTAGTTTTGTTGGCAATAAAGCTTGTTTTCTTTCTTCTTTCCAAAAAAGAATAACCATTCACAAACGCCAACAAAGTGACGGTAGATAAAAACTTATAAAACTTTACACAACATTATTTTTCGCTCAATTTCCACAAGTTCCAACTCACCACTCCCCGTAGGTCCCAATAACAGCACGTTGCTCTTCTCAAGCCGCAGCTCGTTGCTGTGCCGCTCGAGTATCTCGCCGCTGGGAGTAGCGCTCCCTGTGGTCTGGCTGAGGTGCAGGAGGTCTGCAAGTGACAGACAGATAACTCTATAAAATTAAATATAGTTATGGACTATCGTGGAAATCATTGTTTATATAAATGTATAAAGAATGAATTAAATTCCTCTTTCTATTTTTTGTAAATTCATATTTATAAAGCATTTGAATGCCAAAAAACCAAAAATAACAAATTCAATTATTGTTTATGTTATAGTCAATACTAATAACCGAGGGCGTCGGACAAAAACGTTTTTGATTTTGCGCAGATAAAAGTGTTATAGTATAGTCTGGAAGTTAAGGAAATTCGAGTCAAATGTAATATACTACGTAAGTATATAACCTTTATGCGCCTGATGCAGCGGATGGTGCGTGTCGGTCGCCGAGTTGCTCGTGACATTGTTGTAGATCCTCTTGTAGTGATTGTACACGGCTACAGAGAGCACCTTCTTTGCGAACTCCTGCCCTACCACGTGCTTGTTTAGGTATTCGAATATCTTCTTGGGAGGGGGCGGCGGTTTTCTGCAATAATTTATAGGGAAAATTAATATTTATTTTAATTTTTTAAGGTATAATTATTACTTAAGATTTTTTTCAATGCTATTCGGTGAAAAACGAACCCGCAGATAGAAAAATACAATATTTTTCCGGGTAGTTTATAAGAAAAATTGGAACTGATACTTAAATTTTAATGTTCCTCTAATAGTCTAAGTGACTGCCAATAAAGTATTTTATAAGAAGTAACAACACGATTAGCAAACATATCGCAAAGTGGTTTTGAATATTTATTAACTTACAAAATATAAGAATAGAACAATCTTACAACAAGGAATATCACTTTCGTAAATTTCAAAATCTTTGCTTATTAACTTATGTTTCAATCGAATACAAAAAAAAAATATTTCCTCTAACCATCACATCACCTTATTCTTTTATAAAACAAAGAAAAATACGAAGATATCTAAAGACAAGAATAATTTAGGTAAACAATAATATTTTCTCAATCGTACGATCCTACGTAAAACATGCGCAGATGCTAGTAACAGATAGATAACATTCTAATAGATAAGAGAGATAAAACAATGTTATTGATAACCGAGTTTAATATGCATATTAACTGAAATAATCTTTATATCTCATATTGCAACATGTTTTAAAACAATTGTAATCATTTAAAATTTACAAACAATATCAATCTTGATGTATTTACTAGCGAAAAGTGGTCCTGCTGGTGCCTGTTCGCGAAGTTTCCTACCGAAATTGAAAAACTATTATTAATGTGCGTAAGATGATATTATTATGACTGATAACATTAAGGCATAAATTCTATGTCAAAAAGCAAACATAGAATGATTACTTCTCAGTAAATTGTACCTTAAAAATGCATAGATTGTGTATATTATACCTTCTTTTCGGTCATTCGCCTTAGCTTAGTCATTAGTCATTGCTTGATTACAACTATAACATTTTTCTACACAAGATTATCACGGCTTACATTCACACATAATTATCTCACTGTACAATGACATTGTACTGTGATACTAGCAATTATCACTTTCACAGGTCAACGTAACGACGCGCGATACGAAGTTCACTTTTACACTCCCTATCCTAACTATTATAATTATGCGAAATTAACTTGGTCTGTCTGTGTATCTATCTATTCTTCACGTCTAAATCACTGAACCATTGAGGGTGAAATTTGATAGTTTCAGAGCCGACAAAAGGACATAGGATAGTTTTATCCTGGCAATCCTACAGGAACGGGAGCTATACAAGTCTTTCTTTCTTCTGAACGTGCCATAGAATAAAGAAATTTAGTAGATAATTACTACGCAAACAAAGGTAAGAAAACCATCTACAAATCATAAAAATCATTTCAACAAATTGTCACTACACTTTCTCTATTTAAAATGTAGATTAAACTTCACTCGATGCAAAACGATTACCCAAATTTAGGTTAAGCGAAAATGTTTGTGAAAATGGCCAAATTGTACGAGCGCATTCACCTATTATGTTCAAAAGTGGTATTTTTTTCATTTCACCGAAACGCTTTTCTAATATGTATTGTCTATTTGGACAATAGTCCTTTATACTGTACGAGGAACACTCATTATTCAAGACAATGGAGTTATGTGGAGGAAATTGACACGCTCGGAGCGGAATCGAAATGAAGCTTCGTGTCTGTGACGTACACTAATCTAGTAAGAATAGACGATTGAGATATATCTTTGACTCTGCGACATTAGCTTAAGAAGATGTAGTTGGGATCTCTTTTCGAAAAACGAATTTTTTATTTATGAATTTTGTTAAAGTACATAATATAGTATAACAACAATTTCGACTGTACATATGCTTTTTTAGTTCATCTTCGAAAAGGATGACATGCTCGTAAAGTAAATCGATAAACTACGAAATAGTATTATGCAGAAGATACACAATTTATAAACGACGTAATAAACAAAATGCACATAATAAATTACACACTTATGAGTTATGACTAATACAACACGTGTTTCTATTAAACACACGTGTCAAAAAATTTGGCAATGAATGAGGCTAAGTTTGATTGAGCAACATTTTAATATCAATGAAATTAAATTCATTTTTAGATGGCATTTAAAATATGATATAAATAAATTAATTTATGTTGAGACAATTTTGAAGTAGGTATAGATTTTATAACATCGGCAAGGTTATTGAAGATATGACAAATGATAGTTCATTCACTCTATTATCGTGTATGTACGTGAAATTTTAATTTTATATGGTGTGTGATAAAAAGCTGTCGAATCAAAAAACTAACATATACAGTGTGGAAATTTTCGATGGGCCCTGGATGGCAAATACTTGAAATATTGAAGATAGCAAATCTTGCTGAAAGGAAACATTCCTTTATTTTTTAAAGAAATAGAACTGCATTCAAATTCGAAAATTCACTTGCTTCGACCGGGAATCGAACTAGCAAAATATTAGAGATGTTAAATGAAAATATATTTGAAGACGTTTGATCCCAAAAACCTAAATATTGATTCCTTTTGTACCTAATTACGTATATTAATTTTGTAATATATTGTGATTTGTATTTTTCGTAAGATATTCATTTGCACTCAAGAGTCATCGTCTTCCGAAAAAGCCTATTCGAACCATAAGTACAGTCAGAAGCATAAATATATTACTATTTGCAGATTAGCAAAAATATCTGTCACAATAACGAGTTCAATAATATCTGTCTGCCCGTATACATCAAAAATATCTGACATTAGTATAGGCAGCATAATAAAGTGGCATCAAAATTATGTGACGAAAATGTACAGCAAATAATTGTGATAACCTCTCACAGCATAAATATGTGACGTCACCAAGGAGGCAATAATATCTGACACGATTATATTTTAAGTTTAATTTAAAATTAATACAAAACAAATAAATATTATTTTACGTTATTTATTGTATGCATACTACATTTATGTCTAGATATATCGTATTATATCACGATCAAATTGAAATATTCACTAAGTGGGTAGATATTTTTTATCCGCGGCTAACATGTCACATTGAGAATTTCATATTTTGTTGTGTTTGACGTTAGCGGCGTTTGACATAATAAATATATACCTATGTCGCAGTCATCTGGTTGAATGTGCTATTTGATTGAATGACTAGCGCGTTTATTGAATGGCGACATTTTTTTTAATGACTAAAGGACAACTCGTCAATTTCTAAACGTCATTTAGCACAGTAGTCGTTGGTCTGGATATGGTGGTGTGGTTGAGTTCGTTATAATTTTTAACTACACAGAAATATGCGCCAGCGCTGCTCGCAACCGTCTTCTTGTGGATAGTGTAAATTCTCAGCAACTTTGGTTATTCAATGAACGCACTAGACATTCAACAATATGCCGAGCCTTATATCCGTTAAGGGCTATGTTATAATCCGCTAACTAGTTGGACGTTGAGTGACGGTTGTAAAATCAACGTTCGGCCTAGTCATTCAATTGAATGTCGTCATTCAATGATCGCGTTAGACATATACCGGCGCTCTATGTTATAATATATCAAACATGTCATGGACGCCAGATATTATTGCCACCTAGTTGATGTCACGTATTTATGCTCTTTGTGAGGAATCAAGGCAAAATACAGAAATATGAAATTGTGTCAGATATTATTGCCTCCTAGTTGATGTCAGATATTATTGCTTCCTAGTTGATGTCAAATATTTATGCTTTTTGTGAGGAATCAATGCAAAATACAGAAATATGCAATTGTGTCAGATATTATTGCCTCCTAGTTGATGTCAGATGTTATTGCTTCCTAGTTGATGTCAAATGTTTATGCTTTTTGTGAGGAATCAATGCAAAATACAGAAATATGCAATTGTGTCAGATATTATTGCCTCCTAGTTGATGTCAGATGTTATTGCTTCCTAGTTGATGTCAAATATTTATGCTTTTTGTGAGGAATCAATGCAAAATACAGAAATATGAAATTGTGTCAGATATTATTGCCTCCTAGTTGATGTCAGATGTTATTGCTTCCTAGTTGATGTCAAATATTTATGCTTTTTGTGAGGAATCAATGCAAAATACTTAAATATGAAATTGTGTCAGATATTATTGCCTCCTAGTTGATGTCAGATATTTATGATTTTTGTGAGGAATCAATGCAAAATGCAAAAATATAAAATTGTGTCAGATATTATTGATAATATTGATATTATTGCCAGTTGCCACCTAGTTGATGTCACATATTTATGCTTTATATCAGGAATCACATCGAAATATAGATATATAAAATTGTGTCAGATATTATTGCCTCCTAGGTGACGTCACATATTTATGCTGTGAGAGGTTATCACAATTATTTGCTGTACATTTTCGTCACATAATTTTGATGCCACTTTATTATGCTGCCTAATAATGTCAGATATTTTTGCTGTATACGGGCAGACAGATATTATTGAATTTGTTCTAGTGACAGATATTTTTGCACATCGCCCCCTAGGCATATATTATTGCTCGTGACTGTACACAGTGCATAAAATAAATATATGTTTGTTTATATATGGATAACAATATGAAACTACAATTATTTTTAACCAGATATTGACAAAACATTTAATCAATGACAAAAGACAACACGAATGCAATTATCCGATAGATTATTAACTTAGCATATTAAGAGTAATGATCTCATAAATTATTGTTTTTAATAAAACAATCTTACGTTATTTCTCGTACACAAAATATAAAACTAATAATTGCTTGTATGATTGTGAAATAAGTTGTTTGTTAGTCTTTCACACAAAAAGTGCTGTGTATTCGAATTGATAATAATCTCGATTAAATGTAGGTTTATATGCCATTATAAATTATGTAAAACACAGAGGCGTGTAATGATACTACAAAGAAGATTGTTATTAAAAAAAATACGAATATTTTATTTCTATTCTACTAATATCATTAAAGTTTAATTCCAACAGTATGCAGACGTGGTATTAAGTTACTAGCTGTGCCCCGCGGTTTCACCCGCGTGGCTCCTCTCCTGTTGTTCCTAGCATAGCGTGATGAATGAATGATGAATATATAGCCTTATTAATTATTATTATCGATCTTATTATTCGATTCGATCTTATTATTATCGAGTAAGGCCTTACTCGATAAATGGGCTATCTAACACCGAAAGATTTTTTCAAATCGGACCAGTAGTTCCTGAGATTAGCGCGTTCAAACAAACAAACAAACTCTTCAGCTTTATAATATTAAAGTATAGATTGATTAGTAGTCTAGTATCTTATGTAGGCAACGCACTAATTTCGTAAACCATTTTATATAACTTCCTTCCGAAATCCATTACATACAATGCGAATTGAAATTCGTTCCCAAATTTATTCAGCAGGAAAATGAAATGTGTTACACGCGTCTTATTTACATTATTCAACATCAAAAACAGAATTGTGTCAGTATACATTTCTTTACGCAACCGAAAACCGTAAAAGATATTTGTATACTTATTTATTCTTAATTTTCTACCTTCTTCAAAATTAATTGATTTGCTCTTTTTGCAAGGTTGAATGATTTTGTAGCCTATTTTCGAAATGAAAACTTCCACGGAAATAATGAAATTTTGTCTATTATGAAAACCTTAGTAGTTAGCCTATGTTTTATTCTGGGTCTTAGCTACCTATACATACCTATAAATACCAAATTTCATTATAATCGGTCAGTAGTATTTGCGTGAAAAAATTACAAACAATCATCTACCTATCCTCAGAAACTTTCGCATTTATAATTTTAGTGGAATTTTAACCATTACCTATAGAACCCAGACTTGTTCTCAGCGTTGTCTTTGATGCTCTTCTTGGTGTCCACCTCGCTGAGCACCACGAAGAAGTGGTGGCACTTGTCGCACTTGACGAACCGCGTCGAGCTGACGAACGTCTCGACGTGCGTGCACGGGTCGCCGCATTTAGGGCACGTTAGCACACCACTACCGGACTTCTTGCCTCCTGAAGAACCTGGAAGGTTTGTTTGTTGTAAAAGGCAATTGATCTGCCACTTTGCTGAATGCTTATTTATGCTAGAGGCAAGAGGCAATTCAGCTGGTGGTTCGGTAGATAGTAAGTGAATTGAACCGCTCGTAAAGAGGGGTATGACCTCTGCAAATAGGTCGGAATATGGCAGGAGTAAATGGGCATTGAAATATGGCAAGGTTCGTTGAGTTGGAATAGATACCAGCTGGAGTATGAAGAAATGTTGTTTCGGGAAATTCAGCGAATTGGAAATCGAAATAGGGTGATTCAAAACTAGTATGAGAGATATAATTCAGCAATGTTGAATAGCGTTCGGTATATGATGAGTGAGATAATTTGAAAAACCGATTCAAAATAGAGACAAATATTTTTCGTGTAATTATTTTTAATCATTCAGATAAGTACCTATAATCACAAAGTTATAACAAACGAAGTAACTTTCTTTGCTCTTATTACACAATCTAAATCCCTTTTATACGTGATTGCGATACATCGCACATGTCAGATTATGTTTTTGTATCATTAAACAATGTTTAACTTTCACCCATTCTCTGTATTTCTAATAGTTAAATAAACAATTTTGAAACTAAATCAAACAAAGAAAACTTTCTTGATTATACTATGTAGAAAGGAAATAGGAGTGCCTTTACTAAGTGAGGAAAATGGTACTTGCATTATGCAATGTTCTAGTTCCCTTGCGGTTTCTCCATGTCACAAATTACTCCCGATCATTACATTTAAGTACCCCAGTAATAACTCCTCAATTAACATTTCGTACATCACAAGAATGTCACTGAGCAGCGATATCTTTAAGATTATGATGTTCGGAATATTTATTACTTAATTGCATGGTTGCTAATGATAGTGCCCTTACTGAAGACCATAATCTCCGTCTGTCTGGTACGAGTTAATCACGGCGACGTGTCGGGGAAGAATTATCACCTGTCCGTAAAGTTCATGAGCCGTTAAAGGTAATGTGGAATGATTCGAAATATATGTGAAGTCAGTGTGTTATCTGTAGAATCAAGTCTTTATTCATCCAATTAAATCGTTGAAAACCTGACAGTTCTCTGGAGCTTCTGTTTTAGTTACTAATTGGATATTGTTTTGGTTGAGTTTCACTTTCTTTTGTACTGTACCAGTGATTTGTTCGTCTATTTCAAATATCACAAAGTTCTCTCTCGATTTAAAATTAGGGCTGCATCTTTTGCTGAATCAGATACAGAACAAAAATGAAAGAAGCAAGGGAAATACGGTGTGATAAAACTATATGGCAAATGCGATTAGATCTAGAAGTGGAATTGTAGATAGCAATAGTAAAATTCAGTTAGCTTATTGCTCTTATCATCTATTTGATTTGACTGGACAATTCCGTACTGAGTGTTCGCCAAAACTATTTCCTCTCTAGCACTGCCACCTCGGTGTCGTTCACCTCTCGCCCATTTGTTTATCAATTCTTTATTCTATTATATACATTCGGGTCACATATTGTTATATTTACGTTAGGCCTTTTATCTACAATGTTGCTGCCGGGTGTGATAACAGATAGTACTAAAAATAATACTACATTATTATTATCATGAACTACAAAAAGGTGAGGAATATTCCGCTTCATTTCAATAGAAGTTATGACAAATAACGTGAAAGTTTAAATTTGTCTAGAACCAAAGTTATGCCACAATATACAGATACATACAGTAAGGAAACTTCATACAAAATGTTCGAAATGGCTCCCCCCCCATCAAGCGTGTTTACAAGGGTATTGAGGGGGATCGATAGTAGCGGGTGACACATCCACAGATTTTGAATATAGTATGGAAAAAAGTTTAAAGTGATGTCAATTCACATTAAATAAATATCGATTGTTTCAGTTTGTAGCCCTTTCAATAAATATATTTGTAAATACCATATCTGACTACAAGTTAAAAAGAGACTATTTTTTAATTTCTATAGATATGGCAGTATGAGTTTTATATTATGTTGACATATTTTCTATCAAAATGATAGCTACAAATAGTACCTATTAGGAGTCCAGTCTGTTTAAAGATCGCATCTATTTTTTACGCAATCTAGAAGAGCACGAAAATATAAAAAAAGGAAACCTTAAAAAAATCTTGTTTAAATTTATGTGCATAATTACGTAAATATTAGGGAAGAAAAAGATAGATATTATAATTATTGTATTTTTATCGATAGTGGCGTCTCCACTTTGTCAAGCACTAAGCCTGTCAAACTATTTTCTTTTTCTTCCTAAAACAAAAAAGGTAGAGGTTCTATGCTCGTATAATAATAATTTTAATTTATTTTTGCATATATTGTGTTTTTTAATTTAATTTAATTTATCGTTTTAAAAATAATTTAGTAGGTATACCTACATACAAGTATTGTAAATTCTGGTTTAAAATAATTATTGAATATATGTATAATACAAATATCAAGCATTATAAATAATTTAGGTACATTAAATAGCCTTCGGCGTCCATAACAAAACTAGATTTCGAAATATAGCACTGATAAAAACGTATTTACTTTTACAAGCTGTATTAATTCGGATTGTTTCTTCTTGTAAATTCATATTTAGGCTACACCATTTTTGTATTTTAACGGATTTTAATCTCCAAATTACCACAAAATCAACTGTGAAAAAAAGCAAACAGAAATATACAGGCCGAATTGATAACCTTCTCCTTTATTTTTCAAGTCGGTTAAATATCAAAAAGTAACAGCCCTATAGCTATACGTCATAATTTCATGGGGGGGGCTTAGTTTCCTAACTGTATGTACGTAGTATATATCTGTCAACTGTGGTTATGCCTTGATGACTTGATGGATATAAAATTATACCTATAGATACAATACATCATGACCAAACAAATTATTCATTCGTATAGGCACCCGAGCAAAACCTATTTCACATTTTTTAAGGTTTTAACAATAAAGGTGAATCCAATCATCATCAAGTGTTTTGTAACAATTCGAAAAAGGTTCGGAGCGAGAGAATCTTATTTTCTTTTATATTATTGCAAACCCTCTACCAAAAGCTGTTCAGTGTTCACAATCCTTTTGATTTTCTATTTAATCCTTTCCCAATTTTCTATTTAAATCATAACTCATCTCAACAAACTCTATCTCGGAAACCTAACGACCTACCTTACCTAACTGTCAAGGTACATTCATCAAATTTCAATGTATTGGTAGATTGGATACCTATACGCTATCTTGTTCTTTAATAGCCGGACAACATGAAGTCTGCACTGACTCTAAATCACTAGATGTATATTTAGTTTGTCCACCGATTAACATTAACCTTGTTACGAATGTCGTAACGACTTCTGATCTGAGCAAGGCGTTTGACCCGCTTGGGTTTTTTCTAAGTCGAGTTCGTAACCTTGCTGTTTGAAATGGTGGTAGTGAGGTTAAACGAGAATGCATATCTTTATATGTGCGAAGTAAGGCCACAGTTAAAGCTGCAGCCGACACAGATTTTCGTTTTCGAAATAAATATATTTAGTATGTGCTTGTCCAGATTGTAAGCTGTGTGCCAAACTGCTTCATTTAAATCTATTTTGGCGGCTATTTCTACGTGATTGTGTAAGAAACCACCATAATCTTTACATTTTTGTCTGGGTACAAACGAGATAAAAATATTTAAATAATCCGTTTTCTAGGTTGATGATCAAACCAGGTGCAGGGGTACAGGAATGGAGGGATGAAGATTTTTTCAAAAAAATCGAACGAGATATTACTTCCTCCTTCTTAGTATAAATTATTAGGTCCTGTGACCTGTCCATTCCTCACTCCAATGCTACTTTTACAACTAAATTTGCCGAGTTTGTGCGTTATTATCTGTATTTTATTATGCAATCATATACCTCCAACTATATTCAATGACCTCTTCTTTCGACTGGTACCTGTAGTCTTAAAGAACGTAACCACGCTCGATGCAAAGTGTGCGAAACGTCGGGATAATAACATAATTAATAAATCGCGTTTAAAATCCATTAAAGTCTATAATTTCTAGACTTAAAGTTCCATAATTTTTGTTGGAAATAAAAGGGCAATCTCACCTGTGCTAGACGCATCTTTCCCCGAGTGCGGAGGGCCGGGCGGCTGCTCCGTGGGGCTCTTGCATAGCGCCGTGCTCGTGCTGAGCGCGCGCGCGCCGGACCGCCGCAGGCCGCGGCATGTTTGCGCAGGACCTGGTGAAAACAGAACTGCTGTTATTGCTTGTTTGATTTATAAGTAGGGGATTGCCCCGGCGTGACTTGGATACAAAAATATTTAACTTATGACGTGAAGGGTTATGTAAGTGAAATATTTTTTTAAGATTACCACAAATCACAAAGTTAAAAACTTTACTTCTTTTTACTATTGGTATTTAAGTACCTATAGGTATAATACACATACCTAGAAATTATACCATATAGTTGAAATAATTGTTTAAAAAATATAACGCAGACTTTTTGTCAATGACGTATGTAATAAGATTACGTTTATAACTTTGGAAAATCGACATACATAATATTTAAAATCTTATTATTAATAGAATAATTTCAATTAAACAGTTATGTGTACATAAAATTATGTAGATCATAACAATGTCGCGAGTTGCGTAGGTACCTACGTCAAATACACGTTAGATAATGTTTACTTTAATTGTTATGTAGATAACGTAACGTTGGTAATTTCTTCCGGATCAACAATAAAAACAGTGTAAGTTACCTACTACCTATATTATTATACTATACTTTCCCTGTCATCTAACCGTTATGGTTGTAAACAGAATAGACAGACAATTTTATTTATACGTTAATTAATATAGTGCCAAATGGCGTGTAAACGGTTACCTATCTTAATCTCGAATTTTAATATTCCGAATATCATAATCCAGAAAACGTTTGGACATTTTTTCATAACCCCGAATTTTAAAATTTCGAAGTTTTGTTTGCCATATAATCGCAACTCCGAATTTCATTTGCCCATTTCCTTATTTGTACGACGTTTTACAATCCAGACGAATGAGTTCGAGACATACGAAATCTAAATGCACAAAATCCAGATGACCGTAATTCATATGCACGAAAGCCAGATTTTTAAAACACAAATTTTTGAAATACAGTTAATTGATATCCAGACAAACAATGTCCAGATTTTTGAAATTCAAATAAACGATATCCAGCGAAACGAAATCCTTCCAGGGGGTTGCAGCACGAACCTAACCTAACCTACTGAATAGATTTTAACACTTTAACCTTTCTGTAATGGGCAAGTAAAACAATAGCGAGTCGGTTCTGGCACTCGCCGGCCGCTGCCGCGGCACGCTCGCTTCGCTCGCTCGGCTCGTGCGTGAGGGGTCACAGTTCAAACCTAACCTAACCTACTGAGTCGAATTTGACACTTAAACCTTTCTGTAATGGGCAAGTAAAACAATAGCGAGTCGGTTCTGGCACTCGCCGGCCGCTGCCGCGGCACGCTCGCTTCGCTCGCTCGGCTCGTGCGTGAGGGGTTACAGTTCAAACCTAACCTAACCTACTGAGTCGACTTTGACACTAAAACCGGTCTGTAATGGACAAGTAAAACAATAAATTTACTTACTGACAATGTTTATTTTCAGTCGATAGTAAAGGTATAATCACGATTGTATGGAAATCAAATAAAAAGATTATGAAAATCTGGCAATAGTTTATCTGTTATACGATTATATGGGAACCAAATAAAAAGATTATGAAAATTTGGCAATAGTTTATTTGGAAAATGGTACGATGGGAAACAAAAAAAAGTATTCTGAGAATCTGGTATATTGAGATCTGTATTATGAGAATACGGGAAACAAAAAAATACTTTTTAAAAATCTGGTTTTGGTACATCTGGAAATTGATTCATCTGGGAAATTAAAAAAGGAATTTTAAAAATTTGTCATTCATTACATCTGTCTTTTAAAAGTTCTAACAACCGTTTTCGGGGTTTTAAGATTCGGGTAATAGAAATTCGAGTTTTTAATAGGTTACCCGTGTAAACATTTAAATAAATATATGTTTATGTTTATCACTACATAGTATAAAACAAAGTCGCTTTCCCTGTCCCTATGTCCCTATGTCCCTTTGTACGCTTAAATCTTTGAAACTACGCAACGGATTTTGATGCGGTTTTTTTTAATAGATAGAGTGATTCAAGAGGAAGGTTTATATGTATAATAACATCCATTAAATAGTGGAGAAGTACTGTTATTTTTGAGGTTTCTAATGTGATGTCGTAAAAAATTACATTTTTTCCGCTTACATTGCAAACGCAGGCTGAACCCTACGAGTTTTATCAAAATAATGTACTAAGTATTATAGTTTATACACATTGAAAAGGTCTACAGAAAAGTCCGCGATGGTATATGTCTATCTCTTATGGATAACCCACAATAACTTTTTTTTGTCATTTACTTTTTACGACAAACAATGGCTAATTTTCGATGCGATTTTAACCAATACAGCATTAATCCTTAACCAATTAAATACCTTGAATACATTATTCATTTAATATAGATCTATATGGCCCTTTAAGGTACATCGTATGATTTAAGTGAATATTTTCGAAGATATTACAGATTTAAAAATTGCGGGACGTAGCGTTTGCGGCGGTACCGGCCGGCCGCCCGGCTATCTATTTTATACCCGTGCGAAGCCGGAGCGGGCCGCTATGTTTTTATATACAACGTTCACAGTTTTTCTGTAGTGTATTTAGTATCAGCATTGCACCCGTGCGAAGCCGGGGCGGGTCGCTAGTTATTTATAAAGCGTATAAGAGATTATCAATATATTTTATTACTTAGCATAACCCGATGTGTCCTAGAATACACTATTATAATTAATTTGAATGCACTAAAAGTTATGGAAATGATAATACCTTTTAAGCGAATTGCGTTTGAAGGTCACTTGCGCAAGCGCATTTCATATGTTAGTGAATAATTATTATACAATAATACTTAAAATAATTTTCGTGATTATAAAGATGTTATGAAACCGCCTTTCAAATTTCGACAAAATGATGACGAATTAGTATTTTAACAATATAAACCACTTCTTATTTACACTTTTATTCACTTGTACTTAGATGTAGACATTTTTTTCGCTTACAATTTAAATAAAACATCAATTGTTATAAGTATTTTATATTTTTTTTATTAGTTTCCAATACGACTTATTCGTGAGTAGGAATATTTAATACTTTTACAGCAATAATCCTGATCTATAAAAAATACCTACAAACCTCCAACGGATATGAATAAAAAATAAAAACCCCAAGGCACGAAATATTTCGTACTTTCCTCTGTCCTCAATATACCTTTTTTTCATTTCAAAATAAAAAACAAGTAGGTAGTTAAACATTGTAAATTTCTCGTTAAACAAACAAATATATAACCGTATGATGCACATGCAATGTTTAGTATTCAAAAAGAATAAAGTTCGCAGCTCGTAACTTTGGTGAAAACAAAATAAAAAACAATAAACACACAAGATATAATCAGACACTTTCTCTGCTTAAATTTTATATCCATTTCAAAGTGCTGAAATTTAAGATTACTTAATTTCATCTTAATCTTATAATTGCATTTGAAAATCAAACAATAGCAAAACGTAATTTAATTATGGCACTTGGAATAAGTCTCGTTGAATAAATTGAGATTTTTTATTTAGTCGTGATAAATTAAATTAAATTTAAAATTAATCTGATTTTCATGGTGTGGCATAATATTACCTAGCTAGCCTAGCTAACTGTCTTAATGAACTGTTCTAAGCGTAATGTGTTTATTATGATATCACATACTTTTTAGCTCCAGTCAAATCTCCATCACCGAGGCTAGACCATAAGACCTCTAAAAGGTCACAGTGCGCAGTTCAAACTAATCGCTTCGCTCGCGTTACCAAAAGCTCTCGCATCCAATGTAGGTTAGAAAAGAAACTCGATTGTACAATACCGAGGGAATCCGCTGGCACCAGACACCGGTAGGTATAACATCGTGACGCAGCGGTTACACCAACCAATGGACAATAATGCTTTTATAATCGCATCAAGACATTTTAGAAACACAGTGGTAACTAGCGAACTTGGTGATTGTCTCAATTTGGCCGTAATGAGACAACTCGAGTATGTAGAAAGTTCTGTATAAGCACTTTATGAATAGTGGTAGAAATAGAAAATATTAGTATTGAAATCATTACATAACATTGTTATGTTTATAATAAATTGCAATTGTTATGTCTCGTTTCGGTATTAAGAAGCAATCAAAATCACTTCTTAAATCTATCTAGCTAATTAACAATAGAATAAAAAAAATTGTAATACATACCTACAAAAGGATTGCTGTGTCAGGTGAGATAATTACACAATTTAATATTTATTTAATACAATTAATTGAACAAATATGGGCAATTAGCATTAATAAGCGTAAGTAATTTACATAAAATATAGGTAAAACAGCAAAATGAAACATTAATTACATTTTCTTCACGAAGTTATCCGATACATAGCTCGAAAGATACGTAATCCATTACGAGCCAGGACTTTCCAAAGGAATATAACATGGCATATTAAAGTAGGGATTATATATACAGGATTTTCCTCAGTTAATGATGCAATGCTATTTCTTCGTGTATAGTGACTAGTGAGAGCCAAAGTACTTGTGATTATTGTTTACGACTCGCTTATACGTGTGACGAAAGCTTAACATAAGCTTGTTGGAACTTTACGACACTTCTCAATAAGTGTATAAGGATAATAGTAAAACCTTAGGGCTCTAACAGTTTACGGACAACATTTTGCAGAATTTCCTTCTTAAATATTCTTTCAGAAATGCTTAGTTTGACTTCATTTAGAATTAATTATTACATTTAGGCCAACACAAATGGATAATTGAAGTTTTATTTAATACATGTGTCGTCGATAGAATTACAGTACTCCAAAATTAATAATGCGCATGCAGATCTTCGCTAATTATCGTATTTCCAGAAACACCCGAATCACCCCGAATCATTGAATCGTAAGTGCCCTAAACAATGCACTTGCATCTTGCACCTTGTTCGAAAGAAATAGGAGTCAATTCAGAGTCATACACAATCGAAAACAATTCGGGCGGTAGGTGACGGTAGCCTGTCAGTCAAAAAATTCAAAAATCCGTCAGTCGTCTTTATATATTGGTGGTGACCGCACGTATTATCTCTGTATGGAATTATATAGAGCTGCTGTTACATACCCTTCTTAGTTTTGTTTCAAAGTTGAATTTTCCGATAAAATGATTATTTACACAGGTAGCAGATAGCAGTGGGGAAAGTGAAAGTTAATAAGAGCATAATGAAAATGATCATCATTCTACGATATCAGAAATAGAGATAATCCCTGATTCTGTAAATCCTTTGGACTGAGATTTTATTGATTAGATTTCTACAATTTAAATGTAAACCAGTGTTTGAAAATATTTTTTTTTTTTAATATAAACTTGTCTTATTTTAACCTTCCATACATCCATCATTACGCCAGCTTCAGTAAGACACTTTAATAGTTCTAAGTATAGAATTTTCCAAGTAAATCAATACAACAAAATATATATATTCGCAATCGTGTGGCTTATCCTCGCTATTAACTTACATTGAATTATCGAAACAAATTTCGTTCCTTATCTCTTTTACCAAAACATCACAATAAAACTCATAATTCTAATAAACTATGCATGAAGAAAATATTTAACCACTCTATATACGTATCGTCTTCGGAGGCTCGGGGAATATGACAGTTGCCGAACAGTGACGAATTTTTCTATGCGCATTATCAGTTTGGGAGTACTGTATATTATAATTTATAATAGCATTGGTAAACAAGGGAGAGACGCATCAAAAGGGGGAATTATAGACAGGTTTATTATGTTTAGGCTTCCATATTGCCCATGTTTCGTCCTCAAATTGTTTCAGATAAAATATTAACAAAGATAATTAATTGCCTACAAGAAACACCCACAAAAAAACAAACTATCGTCCATTCTAGTATATTTTGTGTTTTGATTTTTCGCGAGTATTATACATTTAGTGACCATGACCACTCTCATTGTTAAATGTTCGAAACGTCAAGTTAAATAATGAAAAAATCGCGTTAAAAATCCGCAAAGTATTTCATTTCTATCGTTATCATTCTACCTTGAGAGGACCATCTTAGACCATTTTTCCCCTCACTACATATACACTCCAAGTGTCGATTGAAGCATGCACAATTGCACAGTTGCGCAACGTCCGCGTTTATCACCGGCGAGTTACATCAAATCAATCTATATTACCTCAACTTTCTTCCGATGCATGCACTTTCAATTTGGCGAACGCTCCGCGGACTGTAACTGCGGAAATCGTGTAATATGACCGTCTTTGAACGAAAGTTTGTACGTTACGTGATTGATGGACAATTGGATTATTTTTGGTTAAGGCCAACATTATAAGCCGATTAGAACAGTACAGCTCTAGTAACTCTGCAAGCGTCTTTTGTATTTGAGGGAAAGTTGTATTGTTTACGTGGTTGATAGACAGTTGAAATAATTCTGGTTAAAGAATAAGATTATAATTTGACTGGAACAGAAGGGTATTTTAATTTTTAACAAGCGTTTTATGCCTATTTCATTTTCATAGCAAATCTGTCATCAATTTTACACGCTTTTACCGGTGGTAATCATTTTCTTTGCGAATTGATTTACTTGAAATATTTGGTTTGGCAGTAAATAATAAATTATAGCTAAATAACATCTGGCGATGGAAGATAGAATAATAGGCAAAAAGTTGTTAAAATCCATTTGTTTTATCTGCTCGACGTTTATCTATCAATTATATCGCTGATTAGTCACGTTAGGTTATGCTCTGCTGATTTTGTAACACTTTTATTTATCGCATCTTAATTTTAAGTTTGTTATTTGCAACTATTCCATTTATTACAAGGGTATATAAAACTATTGTTGACCATAATCTCTCTACCATATCCAAACTTCCATCCCATCTGCCTACGAAAGATTTACGAAAGATTTACGAAAGCTTTCATTGCAATAAATACTTTTTGTTTGTATTTTTGCACTATCCCATGGCATTTCCTCTCCTGCCAGGTTGCCTGGGAGAGATTGCTGTTTAGCAATAACGCCGCCTTTTATGCAAATTATGCTTTTTTAACACTTCTTCTGTTTGCATACTATTGTTTTGTTATATTTTGTACAATAAAGACTTATAAATAAAATAAATAAAAAAAAGATTCAGAATAGAGAGAGAACTTACGACCTAGTATTAATATTGATTCCTTCTTATCACAAAACACTTTCGATTTCCAAGTACCGACATTAAATTGTGGCACTAGTTCGCAGCAAGACAGCTTTCTTAGTTACCACGTACAGGTACTTTTAAGCACTAGGTAGATAACTTGCCTCTATCATTAAGTTAAGTTGTTTAAGCTTTCTGACACACTTAGATGGAGATATCACCGAACTTGGAAGCTTTAATTAAAATTAACATAATATAGGGAGTTGAACTTTAACCGAATTGGTTTATGGGCTTTTGGATTTTTATGTGAGGACGCTTTGTGAAAAATACGTGACAAGGATACAAATTACAAACACATATTATAAACGAAACGGTATAGCTTGATTGCTTGGTAGGATAAAATAATTGCGGTAACAACAGTTAATAACAAAAACTGCCAAACAAATCGATGATTTCGACAAAGTAGATTTATTTTCAAATTGTCGAATGTGATTCATCGCGATGCGCATGCAATACAACGCCTAGAGCCGTTAGACTGAATGTCCAATTTCGACAACCGTGCACTTAACGTTACTTTGTAAGACCATAATTTATGATTATTATCCTGTGTGAAGTGACTCAATTCGATTTGAAACAGTAGACTAAGTAAACAACAGTTTAATAGCTTCTCTTGAGCTGTATAGACCAAGTTCTAGTAATATTTCATAGCACCTTCTTTCTTATCCTACATTTTGCATCGAAAAAGTATCGTTCACCGACATATGCATATTTTAATGTTCCGGCCTTTATTGTTTACTGACCTCGCGTGTACCTTAAAAATCAGGTTCTTGGTGAGACATCATAATTGTTACCCGATATACATATTGTCTTGACCTATTTCGGCTGGGTTGAAGGTTGCTTTCGTAAACAAACTGCATAAATGCTGTGCAGTTGGTTATATTTAACGATTGGGATTATTGCACTAAAACTACAGAGTAGGTAATCCGTTGCATGACATGATAGAAGATTTTTATAAGAGACTAGCTTTCCGCCCGCGGCTTCGCCCGCGTTTTCAAAGAAAAACCCGCAATATTCCCGTTCCCGTGGGATTTCCGGGATAAAACCTATCCTTAAAATCCCTTCTTAGGGGACGCCTACGTTATGACATCTACCTGCATGCCAAATTTCAGCCCGATACGTCCGGTGGTTTGGGCTGTGCGTTGATAGATCACTATATCAGTTACCTTTGAGTTTTATATAATATGTATAGATAAGGGAATCATTTTTTAAGGTATTACCGTGACCTAAATACATGGTGGTCTTTACATGCATATTGCAAGTACTCTATAGATTTCACACAAACCGTCTTTAAAATTTCTGCATGAAATATTACAAACTTAGATCTTTGAAGTCTAAGTGACGTAATTGACGTATTGCTTTTGACCCTCAATCAGAGCTTTTACTAGCGTCTCAATTTATTATATCGTCTCAAAAGTCCATTTTTTTTTAGCATTATGATTGACGTATTTTATCCAATCTCAATGACGAGATTGAAGGTAAACAACCCTGTGCACTGGACTCTGAACACTTTAGACAATAATAATGATAGTATTTATTATATGAAAGTTGAATTCTATAATATATCAATACGGAACGGATCGTCTCGTAAGTAATTAGTTGTTTCAACACTCACGAATATGTCAATATTCTAGTAATAAAATTATTATTTTTTGTTGTTGATTGTTGTTTGTTAATAAGATGTTCGGCGAATGTGGAACATCTTATTAACATCAATTACTCTTTCGACATCGATAATGGGGTCAAATACATACAGATAGCTCAAAAAGGACAAAAAATGGACGCCTTGGAAGCAGCATACAAATCACATTCTTTCTCCGTTTAATCCAGTGCAGAGTAAAGCAATAATTAAAAAACAAAAATGCTTGCAATATCAAGTATCAATATCCCAAAACTTGTATAGCCAGTAGCCACCTATTAATAAGTGATCTTTAACGTATTGCTACTAAATTGCGTTTTATCTTTATTGTTACTATTTACATAACTATTTCGGAACATTAAGGCCGTGTACGCGGTCCGTGCGCTGTTTGGCTCAAATATGTGATTTTTCAAACCAGATTGTCCATCAACCACTTATCTTACAAACATATGAATTACTAATAATTTTAGGAAATTTTATTGTCTATGTAGTGGTACGGGAGCTACCAACGTTTTAAAAAAAGTCATTTTAGTATAGTTGGGTTTTTGATATGATGTTTCTCTTGCTATTTCGGTTAGAGTCCGGGCTGTCTGGCTGGCCGCAGTGGTTGCGTTTATTAGTGCGCATCTTATCTACACAGGAAGATATACTTAACTTTAGTCATTTTTTAACGCGTAATTTTTAATCTTTTGCCTTTAGATAGATCCATCAGACATAATTTTTTTATTGCAAGACGTTTTATTCGTTGTTAAATGGGTGCCATACGCATTTTTTTATTTAAAATAATTAAAATGTCATCGAAATAAGTGAAATTACATCAACATGAGTCCGCTTAAAAGATAAGTAACTAATAACTTTATTACTTATATTATATTATCCTTTTTTAATACTTATATTAAATAATTAGTAAACTAATATTTTTAATAGATGCTTTCATATTTATTACACTTTTGGGTATTAATATGAATTTGATGATATGTATTTGGTTTTTATCAAGTTTACATTTAACGTCCTATTTGAGGTTCGTTGGGAATAGGAGGCACCATGGTAGATTGTTGCAAAAAAATTGTAAATAGTAAAATGAATATTATATATAGTATAAGTAACACAGTGATTACTTATCCTTCACGGGGACTCATGTTGATGGAATTTCACTTATTTCGATGATATTTTAATTATTTTGAAATAAAAATTGCGTCTGGCACCTATTTAACAACGAAAAAAACGTCTTGCAATAAAAAATTTATGTCTGATGGATCTATCTAAAGGCAAAAGATTAAAAATTACGCGTTAAAAAATGACTTTAAATTAAGGATATTTTCCTGTGCAGATAAGATGCGCACTAATAAACGCAACCACTGCGGCCAGCCAGACAGCCCGGACTATAACCGAAATAGCAAGAGGAACAGCATATCAAAGAACCAACTATACTAAAATTCTCTCTTGTCAACGTTGATACCTCCTATACGATAGTTAGTTAAGAGTTTTTTTCAATTAATACAGTATTTGTGAATACCATCAAGATAACTGAGCCGATGATTACTTGATTTCACTTTTAGTGTCAATTTCGAAGCTAAAAATATCTGAAATTGCTGACAGATCTAACACACAATTTTTTTTAACTAACTGCAAAAATCCTTATTAAAATAGTTAGTTAAAAGATTTTTTTTATTTTGGACTCCTAACTTACGAAATTTAAATCCGAACAATGTGAATTTTTTTAGAAATTATAGTCGACAAAATGATTATTTTCACCAAGATATTTGACTTAATTGAATATAATTTATACATATTGCAATAAAAAAATGTCTTACTTATAAGATAAAATTTAAAAAATCAACTAAGGTACCTCTATTATTTTTCTACAATTTTTTTTAAAGTACTATAAAACACTGCGCGCGACCCGATTCAAATCAGTCGGCAGCGAGCCTTTCCAGAGAGAGGACATGTTGCTCGGCGCTCTCCTGTGGACCTATGCTGTTCATAGTAAAAGGATAGCGCAAGCCGCGATCTATCGTAATAGATCGCGGAGATTTTGACTTGCGTTAAATTGAATAAGCGCTCTTAAGTAGAGTTCACGCGTACAGCACGGTTAACTTCGTCGCTTATCATGTGATCATGACATATTAACGTATTTCGGTCATGGCGGCAAATTTTCGAGAGGCACTAGACACTGCAGTATGCTCTAGTATAGATAGAGAAAAGTAGTATTTTCTATACTAATATTGTAAAACTAAGGCTCGTTCGTTTGTTTAAGTTAATTTCAGGAACATCTGGTTTGAGTAAAACAATTATTTGTGAAGACCATTTATTTATTAAGGAAGTAGAAGCAAAGCGAGCGGTTAATGACATGTTTAAGGTCTTCTAAAAAAGGGTGTATATTATGTAACTTAAAGACCAGCAAAGCACCTGTAACACCACCTGTATTACAGGTGTTTATGAGTGGAAATCATCAATGAAAATGTTGCAAAAAGGGGAAAAAATATTTTTAAAATTTTATTTTTGACAATAAATGAAATTGAATGGGTCAGCTAGTCACATTGAAAATCAAACACAAATAATAATTGCTTAATAATTATTAATTTAATTGGCATTTATTTCACGAGTGTGTTTTTAACTTTTTAGTAAATTGTATGTTGTGATGACTTGAGTCACTGCATAACAAAAAATAAAAATTACTACATATATCTTCATAGAGGCTTTATGATATTAATAGCAAAACTGGATCCAAGCCGGTTTTGTAGATGTTGTTTATGTTTTAATATGTAACAATATTATGAAAGATATCCAACCAATCCATACTAATATTATTTTAAACTACATTTTTAAATTTGCTAGTCCAAATAACACCTTAACATACTTCTTAATATGTATTTAAATTTTTCATCTCACATTATGTTCCCTTATAAATTTAAGTTTTAGAAGAATATAATAAACAACCCATATACAATGTTTATATGGCTGAAAAAACAAATCAGGAATTTCAAAAAATGATTACTATAATCCCTTGAACAGTTCTAAAAAATAAAATCATAAAACAATTTTTTTATCTGTTTCTCCAGTCATCGACATATCCTTTCAAGTATTGAAATGCTTTTGATAGAAACAAACTTGAATAACACAAATAAAGAAGTAAAGATAAGCCAATATTTATAATAGATAAAAAGAAAGTTCATAAAAACTATTATCACAAACAATAATTAGTAACAGAGTTTTGACCTGCACTGAAAATTAAACAATAAGTTTAACGAACCTGATTATTATTTGACCTGAATAAATTCAGATTAGAACAACATTTATTTGCTTAATGCTATGTGCAAAATTTATTATTCGACTTGAAAAAAATAGTAAGTATAACTATTTAGTTGACGGTAAACTAAATTAAATATTAATCACCTTAATGTTCTTTTGCCATATGAGTTAGAGATATAATATATAATAAATAGTAAACAACCTTTCTTGGGATTTTAAATTCAATTTTTATTGATGCCAGTTATTACTCAAGAAAGTCTGAAATGATTTTTATGAATTACTAGCTGCTCCGCGCGGTTTCACCCCCGTGGCTCCACTCCTGTTAATCGTAGCGTGATGATATTCATCACCAGTCTTTGAGTAGGTTATTGAAGGAAAATATATTTATTTTCATTGAGGAAAATGAGAAATGGAATGAATGGAAGAGTTTTAAACACTAATCCCTATTAATATTGTAAGGACACACATAATATGCAATATGCTGAATAAAGGTTTTTGTATGTACACATAAAAAACGCCGGGGAAACAATGTGTCCACAATACTTTATAATAAATTATATTTTATTCAGTAGCGCTTAACCTTTTTTAGGGACCTCTTATTTGGAGACCTTGGCCTAAGATGCTACTCTACAAATATGAAAAATGAGAAAATGATTTTCTCATTTTTCATATTTGTAGAGTATGTAATGCCTGTATAAATGCAAAATTAATTCTGTCAGCCTGTTTCTTTTCCACGCTTTAATCATTGAACTGATTAAGTTTAACAAATATAGTTTAAGACCTGAGTTAGGACTGATACTGAATGGTTAATGTATACAGGGTGTAATCGTTAAGTGTGCACAGGCGATTATTCCGTAACTATTACAGATATCAAAAAACTTTAAACTGATATCGAAAGTACTTAACCTAATGAGTAAAATGGCCATAATAAATTTTTAAAAATAAAACGAGAAATATCTAAAAAATTTACTTGAAACCCTCCCATACATTTAGTATGAGATACGAATATCCCATGTACATTTAATATGAAAGATTTTAGCTTTTTCTTTCTTTTTTTGGTTTTCTGCTTTAATTACTTCGCAAATTTGAAGGGAAGTTCATTTAGAAACTGTAAATAGAGCTCCTCATTGTATTGCACAATGAGGACATCACTTCGAAAATCTGCTATGGATACAAAATGCATGGGAAAAAAATGTATGGGAGCGTTTAATGTAACATTTTTTGATATTTCTCGTTTTATTTTTAAAAATTTATTATGGCCATTTTACTCATTAGGTTTCGATATCAGATTAAAGTTTTTTGATATCTGCAATAGTTACGGAATAATCGCTTGTGCACACTTAACAATTACACCCTGTATATTAATTTATTTAAAAAATAAGGTAAGTATGTATTACATATTTAAAAAATAAGGTAAGTATGTATTACATATTTAAAAGAAATTGGTACTAATTTAACTAGTTTTCAAATGTAAACTGGTTAGATATATTTGCAATTTCTAAATAGGAACATAACTTCATTAGCACTAATGCATTGTTTTGTACAACAAATTAGTCTAATAAGAATTGGTGCATAACAAATATGACAGTCTTACTAATTTTGGAATCACTAATTGGTTCCACCAAAACATCCTGTATTTTTACTGCATAATTCATTACATATCCACACGAAGCGTTCCAAATTGTTGTTTACCTACCAGTAAACCTGATGTTTACGATATGAAAATGTGATAATTAACAACATTCATTTTATTTTGACGAATCTTACAACATTTCGTGTGCATTTATTCAAAAACCTTACATTTCAATGTCATGTTATACAATTTAAATGCTATTGACCTTCCGATGGAACCTCGACACCGCTGGGATTGCTAACTATCATCTAAAACATTGAATATTTATCGAACATCGTAAGCGAAATGGTAAATACGCGTTTTATACATGACGTATTATTATCAAACATCATTAACACGAGTATCGAAATTGCGACGTACTTTGTTGGAAAACAGCCAGAATATAAAAACTTGAATCAACTCACCCGATGTCAACTGCGAATTTCTCCTCACCGCGATTCTGCCCACAGAAATGAAACTTAGACGAATGCTAGTCATGATCTTGCGTTTTCAAATTCTACGTGCACGATTCACATCAGCCCGCGATAAACAAGCCAAAACGAAACACGAATGTAATGGAAATGCTACAAGTTTGCCGTAATCCGTGGTTACAATTTTTTATTGTATTTGTTTGTCAGTGAGAGGCTATTCTGTCATGACGCAACACTTTTAGTCAACATCAACACCGACACTAGTTAAATAAAACACAACTAAAATGCAAACACTTTTGCTGTACTTTCCTATTTTTTGCGTAAGTTTTGAAAATAAAATAAAATAAAAATCCAATTTTATTTTTTTGCTAGATGAGCGGCCATACTGATATCCACAGCTGATTTTGATGTGTGAAATTTTTCTTCAACCAGTCACGTTGTTTCGGTAGTGCGATTATTATGCCATCTAGTAGTTATATTTGAACTAATTACTAAATCACTGTTAAAGCGTCTTATTCACGGTCCATCCCCGACGTACGTCAGCTCAAGGCCGCGGTGCTGGATGTATCCTACTGACGATCGTGCGCGCATCAAGCATGGCTAGGGTTGCCAACTTTTATTTGAAGAAATAGAGTATATCTGATTTTAAATGAGGTAAATAAAGAGTAAATAAATATTTTTAAAAATGTATTTTTGACGTGACAACGTCTTAAATTAGGTTGCGGCTGGGAGTCACTTATGAAAAAGTGTAACGCTCGGTAACGTTACTATGAGTCACCGAACGAGAGAGAGGCCCGCCGAATGCCTTGCGTCTCTCTCCCACTCAACTATGATCGTTGTCACGTAAAATCTTCGCCCGTAAAACCGACTTTACAGGCAACCATTTTTTTTTGTACTTTTTGCAGTACCTAACAATTTTTCATTATTTTTAAATGAATTATATGAATTCCAAACATTCCAAATCTAAATTTATATATTTCAAGAGCTCATTTTTAATTAATTTTTAATGAAGCTCGGTTTCTCTCTTCCCGCCACTTCACATTCATGTCAGAAAAGACTCTTTCAGTAAATGCTGAAGTGGCGGGAACAGAGAGTATATAGCTAATCATTTTTTTAAACAAACAAATTCGTTAGGACATTTTTTAAAATAAATTGCCATTTTTCTGCAGTGGACTTTTGCATAAAATCTGTGTTATTCAACAATTCGCCTTGGAGTTCTTTTAAAATAATAACTTCTGAATATAAACTGTCCATGTGTACTAGGTTGATCCAAAAGCAATGATAATTTGGTATTTCCTGTGTACATAAAAATATAAAATAACTGTTTCTTGCTTGCTCATGTACTCACTAAGTTATCACAAAAAAAATCATATCAATAGGCCACGTTTCCAAGTAATTACATTAATTACTGTTGGCAACACTGATCTGCTGTACGTCCGCGCTATTCACTGTCCATCTGCACGACGTTCGCGGTGGTGGGGGTGCTCGCTGGATGAAAAATTGGTCGTGCACATCCAGCAAGATAATAATAATAATTATTGACGTACGTCAACACTATTCACTGTCGTTTTGCGTCGTGCATCGTGTATGACCTTGGCGGGACGTACGTCAAGATGGACCGTGAATAAGACGCTACCACGTCGGGTGCGTTTTGATTTAGAAACATTTTGTATCATTACTGTTTTTCGTGTGTTTTTCTAATTAAAGTCTGAAAATACTTTTTACTTTGTTTTATAATTTTATTACTCATAATTGAAGTAATTTTTAAATATTTTTCTTTTTTTTGTAATGAGTTGATTGCAAAAAATATTACTTTTTTATTGGTGTGTGAACTAAAATCTACTAAAATAAATATATACCATAGAAAATTCAATTAAAATAACAACGATGAACTAAAACTTAATTAATTTATCGTTGTACCTTCCATTTTAGTTAAATATTGTATTTGTTATTGTAAAAAAATAAAATAAAAACCTAGACTACAGCTAGACGTCTTATATTTGCATCATTTCATTGAACAGTGATTAAACAGCTTGCACCATGCACCAGGGGTAAAAATAGCGTTAAAAACTTTTCCTTTTAATTAGGTTCCTATGGAGTGTGACTAGAGCAAGAAGCTTATATCTAATACACTGGAGATTGCACTATGAACGTTTACATTGTCACGGGAAGGTATGACCTTGAATGACGCCTGGTTGTTCCTTCATCCCTTTCACACCAACTTGCCAAGTTAGGTGTGAAAGGGACAAAAAACAACCAGGCGTCATTCAAGGTCATACCTTCCCGTGACAAGTAAACGTTCATAGTGCAATCTCCAGTGTATTAGGAGATTAGATATATAAGCTTCTTGGACTAGAAATATAAAATATGACCTTAAATATTTTGAAATACGAGTTTAATTCGGATCATTATTGCTTGGTATTTAATTTTATTCCAAAAATTATTTAATTAAATTTTAATTATGTATGTTCCATTCTGTATTTTTTTACCAAATCTTTTAGTAAACTGTGATTTTTTGTCTGTGAAAAAGAGGACGTTATCTCATGCAGTCTGTGCAATCAGTTGTCCAAAATGGCCGAGACAGAAACTGATAATAACAGTATTGTTAGGCCTGAACGAAATAATAAAAATTTAACGCCAAGCAATGGCCCCCGTCGCGTTACTATTTACAAAACAGAGACAGGTTTTGGTTTTAATGTCCGCGGTCAAGTGTCTGAGGGTGGGCAGTTGAGGTCGATCAATGGTGAACTTTATGCTCCTTTGCAGCACGTCAGCGCTGTTCTCGAGCAGGGAGCAGCGGAACAAGCTGGGATAAGAAAAGGAGACAGGATACTAGAAGTGTAAGTACCTTCCGATAAGATTTTCAATCGTTTTAGTCAGTATGGTAATTTTTTTAAGAGTTTACCACTTGTTTGCTTTGCTGTCGCCCTGCCAGGCGTAGCATGATACAGAATACAATAATAATATTATTATAAAACGCGAATGCTGTCTAGACAAGTAATGAATCATAAACCAGTTCTTCTAGGCTGGTTTTGGAAGCATTCATATGTGTGAATCTTCTTCTAAAATTAATCCAATTATTATTCTTTATACTATTTATTTAGAATTAATTTAATCGAAAGTTTGTGTGGCTAAACCATAATTGATTGTAGATGTAGACCTCCTGTCTATATTTTTCAAAGAGATAAACATACTAATTTACTGGTTGCTCAGGTTAAAAATTAATGTAATAATACCACGAAATTTATTTGGGCACTGTATGTTACATAAACTTGTTAATGTTATACAATTCTGTTACATGATTACCGGAATAGATCATGTTTTTTGCTTAATTGCAACTGTTTTTTTTCATTGTTATTTTTTTTAAACTTATTTATTATTTAATAGCTTACATAATATGTATGGTACGCAATTATTACTTATAAAAAACAATTGTTTAATTTTATGTAATTTGTAACCATTCTGACGATTTCTTATTTGAAATTTGCATAAGTATATATATTATTTAAATTAAAGTTATATATCAAGTTTCAAAATAAAAAATTGTTTTGAAAATTGGACATGACTATAATTATTTCCTTACATAAAGTAAAATAGAAAAACTCATTAGTTAAATCTTCCAAAATATATAAAACTAGCAGTACGCCCCAGCTTCGCCCGTGGTACATATTTCGCAATAAAAGGTAGCCTATGATCTTTCTCAGGGTCTAAAGATTATCTGTGCCAAATTTCATCAAAATCAGTCCAGTAGTTTATGCGTGAAAACCATACATACATACATACAAACCTTTCCTCTATATAATATTAGTATAGATTATATTTATATATAAATAAATCTTATATATAAAAATGAATCGCAAAATGTGTTGGTAAGCGCATAACTCGAGAACGGCTGAACCTATTTCGATAATTCTTTTTTTATTATATTCCTTGAAGTACGAGGATGGTTTTTATGTAGAGAAAACGTAAATATGTACCACGGGCGAAGCCGGGGCGGACCGCTAGTATTATTATAAAATACTTGTTCTTTTAAAAATATCTAGTCATGCCTACTTTTAAAGTATACAAAATATTACACATAATCATATTACATTGATATCCAACACCTACATATTATACCATGACCTAAATGTTGTAATTCTATCTGATTCATTTGTATTATTTGTGTTTGATATAGATTAAATCTTTTTAAAATAAGTCATTATCAGAATAGATTAAAATATTTGACTGGTAGAGCACAGAAAATTCATGTACACATCAAGAGTTGAGTAAAAAAATCTTTGTCTCAATCTCAGTTCTATATTTTTTTTAAGATGAAGTACACAAACATATCTTTAGTGCCTCTCGTCAATTCCCATGCAGGAATAATGTTATTTCCTACTAGTGAAAGAATTTAAACAGTCTACGGTTCTGTTTGGGTTTTTCTATTATAGACAAAAAATTGAATGTTGAAAAAACATTTTCAAAATAATATTGCATAATAATAACTAGAACAAAACAAAACACTTATCAACAATTCCCACAAAGAACGTGAAGCGAGACATATCTAGTTGTCTAGTAAATATTTAGAACTTATTGACCTTATGCACTTATATACGTATTAGATATTTAATCTAGCGCTATTAATGATCTAGTAACCTATTTAACTTGTTATCAGTGCTAGAAATTGTAGACTCGTGTTATGGACTGTGCATTTGCAAAACCATGCAAAGAGTTAAAATCAATATGTTACATAGTATGGCTAAATATACATAGTTAAACATGAGTTAAATGGTAACATAAGTATATTATTTGTTCTGTAATTTCACATGAATTTTCTTTTTGTATTTTTTTTTTGTTTGCAGTACAATAAAGTATTTAAATAAATAAATAAATGAATGTATGAATTGTTAAATAATTATAGAAACACATTGATTTGTATGTTATACCATAATATGAATGTATTGTTGTGTTACTTTATAATAAGCTTGATTAGTTATAATATATAGCTTTTCATTTGAATTGCTGATAGTAATAAATTTCTGTTTGTAATAGTTATCAAATATTACTATATTGAATTGGAGTTTTCATTTAAATGGGCTGCTATTATTATGAGTTATTATATTATATATTATAGAAGCATTTGGGTCAAGAATATATTCAAGCAAGAAGTATTTGAGTCTAGAAGCTTGTCTTTCAATTTTAATTCCAGATTTTGGTGGCTCGGCTCTATTCTATTTAAGGACTTAACTAAATCAACTTTTCAATTAAAATTTCATTATCATCATTTTAAATTAGAATGAATTATGCAATACTTGTTTCATCTTCAAAAAAAAAGCTCATAAAAATTGTGATAATATTCAAAAAATATTTTATTATCCGATATTCTGTCTGTTTTTTAATTTCACAGTCTATATGCACCAATTCTGCCTAGGCATAATATCAGTTTTATATCATTTGAGTGGAACAGGGATCGTAGACTTTTACAGCAAAATCATATTGAAATCTTATAAGAATATCAATGTTTCTATTACGGTTTCATTTACAGAAACATCCCTGATAATTACCAAGTTACCAGACAAATGTATTGCAATAGTTAATAATTATTTCGTCATATTAACACATGTTTATCTTATGTCAATTTCGTTGTTCTTAATGATATTTTGTATGAGTGGGTGAACGTCGTAATAAAGTTCACTCATTTGTTGAATTTGTTTTGTTTAAATATTTAATTGATTGTCGAGTCCTGTTGGAACGACCTGTGTGGATATAAAGGAATGTAGTGTGTTGAAAATTTGGTGTGCTTTTTGATTTTAATTAGTTTTCGTAGTTTTATATTAAATGTTGATATTCTCATAGTTATTTTTGTCAGTGATCTAAGTGCGTGTGCATTCTACTCATGTGTTATTATTAATAATTAATAAATTGCGTAGTTTTAAATTGATTGTGTGGTAATGAATCAATATGTCTCTCCAAAGAGGTGGGAGAGGCGATTTTCGTTACTGTTTCTATTATTGTGATAACACTGGCTTTGAAATATATGATCTGGAAGGGCCGGGGCAAACTGTAGCGTTAGTGAGGTGTGTATAACATACAATAATTTTATTAATAAAAATATATGATTCGAATCACTACATAGTACCTATGCAGCAAAATTGCTTCCCATGTCTGACTGTATGTATGTATGCAGTAGGCTTTAAAACTATGCTACATTTGATGAGGATTTTTATCTATTAAAAATATGCAATTACATAGAATGTATACTGTAGATAATTTGTGTGTGGTTGCATTTTGTTTGTTGATTATATAGGCCATTATTATCTTTAACAAACATACACAATAATAAGTAAGAATTGAAGAATAGCAACACAATGGAATATAAATTATTTTCGATCATGATCATAAGTACTTACTACTACAGTTTGTCTGGTTATGAGTGTATGCTTTGTTTCATAAAAATTGTAAAGTATTTAAATATCATAAAACAGATGTGTGATTGGATGTAATTACATGGGAATTAACAGATACGACATCTGAATTGTACAGATTTTCTCACAGACAAGCTACTAAATGTAGGAGGCGAGACAATTTTGTGATACAGCGATTTTCTGAGTATTATACATATAAACTAAGAAAAATTTACGATCATTCATAAACAGTTTTGTTACTGAAAAAAGTAATTACGTGAATGTTATGAATTATGATATCATCTACATAGAGTTAAAATATAAATCCCCTGAACAAAAACAGCATTGTTGCTTGAAAAAAAATATTGTTGAAGTGAGTGAAACTCCTTTATCGGAGTTGGAAAAAAATTTAGTGTAACATTTTTTCGTTACGCGTGACATTTTCCGTTACGCGCCATCTTTTTCTTATCCCTACCACGCGTGATTCCACGTATTTCTGTAAAGTTGCATATAGTAAATAATTTTTTGAAAAATAAGGTCATAAAGAAGTTTCACTTCTTACGTGTGTACACTAGTACACGCACACATTTTTTTCTTCAGGATCATTCTATCTACTCGTAGTAGGAATATTATTATAACAATGAATATTTGATTCGGTCTTGAACAGCCTACTACTTTTCTCAACATAAATTTTTCTTTCAAATTATTACACCTAAAGTCTAAACTATTCTTTTATACCAACTAAAATAGTATAAAGCATTAGAATATCGTACACAATAAATGTAATTATGACGCCGTTAGATAAACAGCTATAAATATCCCGCACACAATAGAATTGTGTTATCCATTTATTTAGAGCAGGATTACATAAGATAAGCTTAAGGTCGAAGGATGTGATTGTGGCATGTCCGGAATTAGACGTGCTTTATCTTTGTCTATTTTATAAAATATATTATATCTATTTATATGATAGAGAACATATTTTTTGATGAAGAATAATTTTATGAGTAATCTTATACTATGTAATTACAATATGTTTACATACAGTATTTTATTTTGGAAGTATGTATATAAAAAGCAATCTTGATTAAAAATTTTATGTTAAGCCTTACAAGTAAAAATTAAATTTAATACGTTAAGCTTCCTACAAAGTAAATTAGAATGTAAGTCACTTATCAGAATTAGCCCAGTTTTAATATTTTCAATTAATTTTAATATTTTTAATAAATAAAGAATTTTTCTTTACAGCAATGGCGTGAATGTAGAAGGTGCAACACACAAACAAGTTGTTGATCTCATCAAGTCCGGTGGTGACTGTTTGACACTTACTGTCATTTCTGTTACACAAAAGGTATGAAATATCCACAGAACAGTAAAAAACAAATAGAAGTGTGATGTGGGCGTGGCCCACGTGTCAATAATAAGTTTAGATCACCTAACTTGCTCTCAGTTGTGCGCAGAAAAATATTCGAGTCGGTTGTCAGCTGTCAAACCTTTTTTCTAGGGATGTAACGATACATGATTTTGCCGATACGATACCGATACCGATATTTGGATTCAAATATCGGCGATACCGATACCGATACCGATATCGATGGCTTGGTAGAAAAATAAATAGTGAATTATGCATAAAAGTTACCAACATTTAACAGAGACTCAACTGTAAATCGTATTCTTTTAAATAACAATGCCAAATCAAAAAACAAGAAACCATTTATTTTAGTATTATTATTTTGCAAAGTCAGTTAAACTTTAAGTTATACACATACAATCAGTTCCTAATAAAAGTTTACTATTGGTAGAGTTTTTTCAAAAAACAAAGTGCGCACGCGCGGGCGGCCTCCCGCATCGTTCATTGGGCGCGGTTTTTTGAATTGTTTGATATCGGTATCGGTTGTTTTATAATCGGCGATACCGATATATCGGCTTGCCGATTATATCGGCCGATATATCGGTATCGGTATCGGTATCGTTACATCCCTACTTTTTTCCATATTTATTCATTAATTAGGACGTGTTGTTCGGTATTAGAGTGCAAAAATGATAGCAGACGAAATAATATCAGCAATGGAGGCATTTCATACCATCGGTAAGTCTTATTTTTATTTATTTTACATATATTTTATGTTATAACTTCGCTTGTCGTAATTTGTCAAAATTGTATAAAAATATCTAGTCAAAATGAACCTTAATCCGTAAGAAATTAGTACTATTATAGATTGAACAGCAAACAAGACTTTCTGGAATATTATTGCAATAAACAAACGAATGTCGCTTTAGTGATGCTTGTGGCGCATATCGACAGTATCGATACTTTAGAAAAGACAAACATTATAAATATAAAATTTTATTTTATTTTTCCTTAGCTTTCATTTGTCCAATTTATTTACAGATTTCCCAAAGAGGCTAATTTAAAAGAGAAATGGATAAATGCAACGTGACGAGTTAACTGGATGCCGAACAGCACTAAGCAGTCTAACAAAGGCACCGATACAGCAAACCTACGGCAGTTCCAAGATTTAAAATAATGCATATTTTCTGTTTGTATTTTGTAAATATAGATTAATACTATTCTATTCCGTTTTTTATTTAATAATAATAATATAAAAAGACGTACTTAGTAGTAATAAACATACTCCAAAATGTGACACGTTATACTATACTCATATATAATAGAAAGAAAAAAAAAATACACAAAAATATTTATTTGTGAATTATCGATAACAAGGCTGACATCCCTCAGGGCATAGCATCAGATAAATATCAAGTTAATGTCATTAATGTTGAGTGACACAAATTTCAACCTTATCTCTATGTGTTGAGGTTCAAAGTTATATCTATCGAAAACTAACGCCCTCTGTTGTGGAGTAGCTGAATGTTTTCGAATTTGGAATTTCTGTGTAATGAGAAACAAAACAGCTAATATACCTAGGGATGTTATACTAAAATAAACCGTAACATGGTGCGTTAGGGTACATATTGAAATGCTGAATTTATAACCTAAGTCAGTTTTTACTCAAATTAAGCTGTCCAATCAAAGGCATAGTTTACTTGTAGTGTACTGTATAACTATCGGTTTAAATGTGTGGGTTTGGCGACACTGGTTTTCATAGTAATTATGACATTATAGCACTTCTATTTGTTTTTTACTGTTCTGTGGAAATATCAAATAATACTCCTTATTGTGAGTGCCACTTAAATTAATGCTAAAGTCATTATGAGAATTGCAAATTCTACGCGCTCAGTATAGGTATCCAGAATCATATACGTTAAGTAGTGCAGGTTGATAATAATTAATGTGCTAATGTGCTCTAAAAAACAAAACATTAGTATTGTTGTCCAACATTTTTGCGCTCTTGGTCCTTCGAAACAAATATTGCATGCATTCTAGCATTGCACCATCCATACGCTAAAAGTTAAAAGAGAGTTGTAATCAGCTGGAGGCTATCCACTTCAGGTTTTAGACCATACATTTCCAGCAGTCTGTATCGAGCGGCTAAGCAGCTAAAATACAAAGCCAATACCATACAATACCAGTACGATCACCAGGTCTCAAAATACGATATTGTCACCAGGAGGCCGAGCGTCTAGAGCCATGCGACGACGGCTCAGCGCCGATAGGCGTTATCGGCGGCGCTGCCAACTCACGCGCGACAGTGTACCAACGTTACGACTACACAGACAAGAGATCCTTGCCAGTGTCCATACCGGACTACAGGGTGGTAATGGAGCGGAATACGGGCAGGTCGTATGTGGCCTTCAATGTCCATATGGCAGGGAGACATCTCTGTAGTCGCCGGTACAGGGAGTTTGCGGCGCTCCATCAGATATTGAGGAAGGAGTTTCTTGGTAAGGATTGGGGTGATGGTGCTATATAGGACAGAAGATCTTATTCCCTGATAGTTGAAAACGTGATTCTAAATCTAGATACAGTGTGGTTGTTTTCAAGTTATACACATTTTTGGTTTATGATGGTTTGTGAGGCAGTATCGTCATATTATTATAGTGGTCAGAATATATTTTTTCGAACATTTAAAGATTTATCAATAGGAAAAATCATTTATTTATCACTAATCATTTATAATTGTTTAAGAAGGTTTCATAAAAAAAATACGAAGAGATTATTTATGAGTGCATTTCACATATTTCAGGTTTCAATTTCCCAAAACTGCCCGGGAAATGGCCATTCACACTCAGCGAACAACAGTTAGACGCGAGAAGAAGGGGCTTAGAACAGTATTTAGAAAAGGTATAAAAAAAAAATAAACAATAATATACTATTAATAAATTCTATATGTGGTGAGCAACTTCACCAGTAAAACATTTTATACTGATAAATTAACAAAAATAGATAGCCTAATAAACCTATGGCTATAAAAATGTTGGGCTACTAAATTTTGCCAATGAAATAAAGAATGCAATAAAAAGCCGATATTATTTCCTTAAGAGTTCCAGACTTTACTTTATAGGCCGTTTCGCAATTTCTGCCTATGTTCTGTTTAGCTTACCTGTGAAATTGACTATTTATCTCCTTAATTTATTTATTTGGAATACTCGATCTACAACCCCAAAATTTCTTACACTACCACCTTATTACACCTTTCAGGTATGCGCAGTTCGCGTGATAGCAGAATCGGACGCAGTACAAGAATTCCTCACGGATTCGGACGATTCCTCCAACCCTTCACCTGTAGACCTCAAGGTGTTATTACCAGATAAAGCTGTGGTCACAGTGTCCGTGCTAAAGTCGACTAATGCGGACGATGTGTACAGAGCCGTTTGTGAGAAGATTGGTCTGTCCAGTAGTGTGCAGAAGTACTTTTACTTGTTTGAAATCGTGGAATATAATTTTGGTGAGTTTTCTTTTTTATTGGGTTGGGTAAAGTTGGCTAACGTGGATTATGTGTTGAAAGCCGTTTGTGAAAGACACTTGGTTTCTAGTAGTGTGGAGAAGTACTTCTACTTGTTCGAAACGTTGGAATATAATTTTGGTGAGATTTTTTTATATCGTATTTTTTCTGCATATTTGGTAATATTCATGGATTTAAAATTAATTAAGTGATAAATAACAAGTACATATTGTTATGATGTTAATTTAGTGAGCTGCATTCAAGGGTCGCGTTGTGTGAACTTTGGGAGCCAGAAATATACAGCACAGGCTGACCTAAAATTTTGATAAAATGCTGTTTTTCCAAAAATTGGCTTTATCTAGGTTATTATTTTATAGCTATGCAACTTATGTGCCACATTAAATCAGCAGAAACTGTAAAATGACACATTTAGAATGATCTTTAGTAAGTTATTTATTTATTTATTTATAAGTAAGATTAACATTTAGGGACTTATTGTCTACTAGGTTTCCGCCCGCGGCTTCGCCCGCGCAGTCAAAGAAAAACCCGCATAGTTCCCGTTCCCGTGGGAATTCCGGGATTGCGTCATTTTCCCGGGATAAAAAGTAGCCTATGTCCTTTCTCGGATATTAAAATATCTCCATACCAAATTTCATGAAAATTGGTTCAGTAGACGTGATTGAGTAACAGACAGACAGACAGAGTTACTTTCGCATTTATAATATTAGTATGGATAACATATCCAAATGCTATTCCAGAACGCAAACTACAACCGAACGAGTGCCCCCACTCCCTGTACATACAGAACTACTCGACCGCGTCGTCGAGCTGCCTCGCGCTACGCAAGTGGCTGTTCAACCCGCACACCGAGCTCTCCGTTATAGAGGAGGACCCGAAAGCGGCAGAGTTTATATTCTGGCAGGTAATGTAGGAATATTGAAATGAAAAAATATAAGAGTACTAGCTGTGCCCGCGACTTCGTCCGCGTGGAAAATTGACTTTGGATAGTTTTTCCACGGTAAAAAGTACCCTATTAGACCAGGGTAGATAATTTTTGAAACAAAAAAAAATCGCAGTAGGATGAAACCCATTAGAAAAGGAGGGGAATATGATAAAAATAAAAGGTAAAATAAATTACGGTCAATCCGAGTTCGGGAAGTGGGAGGGGGGGAGCTTTTAAGAGAAAAAATGGTTTCTCGCGATTTCCGACAAAACTACAAGTCCTACGGAAAAAAGTTCAATGGCAAAGTTGTAGGTAATAAAAAGATCTACAACCTTTGTATTCACAATTTTTTCACATAACCTCAAAATTTAGGTTAAAAATTGAAAAAAACCAAGTTTTTGGTTTTTTATTTTAATCTACTTCAAAAATTTTTTTTTCTTCAAAATTTGGTGGAAACTTACTTTATTATGTCCCAAATACACTGTAATTTATTTGATTTAAAATATTTATTTTATCGCCTTATTTTGAATTAATACCAAAAAAACAACCTAATTTTCAATCGAAAACTCACCCGTCAAAATATCAGCTTTTTTCAAAAACTTGGGGAGCCTTTTGTTCATTGAAATCTCTACTTTCATATGGTGTAAAAAAATTAACATTACCATAGTAAATGTTCTCAGGAAACGGATACAAACAGTGTGATAATGAGCTTTTACTAAATCAGGCACACTTCTCGAACTCTACAGGGTGTAATCGTTAAGTGTGCACAGACGATTTTTCCGTAAGTATTACAGATAACAAAAAACTTTAAACTGATATCGAAAGTACTTAACCTAATGAGTAAAATGGCCGTAATAAATTTTAAAAATAAATCGTGAAATATAAAAAAAAAGACCCTCATACATTACTTGTATGAAATATGAATATCCCATATACATTTGCGTGTGCGCGTTTTTGCTGGGACATCCCTCCAAGAAGTCATGTGAGCCCCTACCTTAATACCGCAAACGTCCTTAATATGCAAAAAAGACGCCAGGTACACTTTGCCACTTTACTTTTTGGATTGATGCAGTCGAAAATACCCACATATCTCTACGAAAAACTCGCATGGGTAGGTGAACGAAGTGCCTTAAACTACCTAACTAGGTCTGCAAACTGTAAACTATCCATACCCAAGCACCACGCAGCTGCATTCAAGGGTAGCTTTCGATACAATGCCACTAAGTGTTGGAACAACATCCCACCACCATTAACCAGTTTGACAAATATTAATAATTTTCGTTTCCAATACCGGAAACATATTTTAAAATCCTGTTCTAACACTTAGTGCATTTGTATCGAATTACACATTAAATATCTATTTTATAACATAATATTATATACGCATTTATTCTCTGCCTATCTATCATTATAATTATTAACATTGTATACATAATTTCATTTTATTTATTTACATTATATACATAATTACATACTGATATTATATATATTATATCTATCATATCAATAGAAATATATCTTTCACATAATATACTCATGTTAAATTTTTCATTATATGCAATTCTAGACTGAAACTCCAATAGTCACTTGGGGTCACTGAAAATCAGTGGTGGTAAGGTATTAATCACCTTGCCATCATAAACTGAGTTGGCTCCATTTGTCAGGTCACTCACTGCCACATTACCTACTGTTTCTTAGGAATATGCTTCTTCTTATTCTTATTATTTTTCTTTTATTTGTTTTTCCTTTGTAAATCAATTTGTAATCATGATGTGATTCTGACAATAAATGTGTTTATTATTATTATTATGTTTCTCATTTCCATAATACTCGGGTACCACCAGAAGGACGGTACCCGGATCTTTGGAAGGCTTACGTGGGGACACGGATCCAAAACGCAGAGGCCCTTTCGAGAATTTTAATGTGTTGTGGGACACCAGCCGCAGCCTGCCCATGAATGCACTATAGAGATACAGTCCTAGGCAGTCCGCGGCCGATGTAGGACTATTGCAGGGTATGGAAATTTAATAACTGGGCTATGGATTGGGATGCTAAATGGACTGGTATTGGGGACTATTGGAAACTATGGCACCTGCCTTTCTACTAAAAGAAAGTAAAAATATGTTGGCAGGTGGTGACTCGCCCTCTCACTGTATGGGCCCCCGAAATAAGTCGCTGCAATAGTGCGACAAGGGGGCAACATATTGTGAGCAGCTAAGGGTGGAGAGGCGTCCCTGGACTTTAAACGACGATCACGCGCTCCCTGAGGGTCCAGCATCACGTGCCCACTCGCCACTTATGATTCGCATCCACCCTTCGAGCTAAAAGCTCTCGCGACTCCACTCTGGCCGGCCGGTTAAGGCAAGCCAGAGGTGGGGGGTCCTGTCCTCGTCAGGCTTCACTCCGACCAGCCGGTGAAGGCGAGCCGGAGATGAAGACAGGGGCCTCCCCCGGGAGCACTCGGTTCCCGCGGGGTCGCTAGTCCCCGACACCCCGCCACAAGGTGTCCTGCGGGTTGACTGATTGCACGGGTGGAATATCTATTGTCACGTAGACAATAGATATTCCAACCGTGGGCGATGGGGTCGTCACATCCCTACGCCCTTATTATTATTATTATTATTTAATATGAAAGATTTTAGCTTTCTTTTTCTTTTTTTGGTTTTCTGCTTTAATTACTTCGCAAATTTGAAGTGGCATTCTCCACGCTTTTCCCGGACATTTTCACGCATTTTCCGGATATTTTCCGGGAATTTTCCAGGCATTTCCCAGGCATTTACCGGGGATTTTACGGACATATCCCTGGTATTTCCCAAGCATATTCCAGGGTTATCCGGGGCATTTTCCGGGGATATCAGGAAAATGCCTATAAAATATCTAATAATAATGTGGAATCTTCGTAAAGTCACAATCATCCCCATAGTCCTATCTACGACTGGAATAGTACCAACTCAACTTCATCAAGCCGTAAAATCACTCGATCTTCCAAAATCTTTATTCATTTTACTACAAAAAGCCGTCATATTAAACACTTGCAGGATAACGAGAAAATTTCTACAAAGGGACCAATTCAGTACACCGATACACACAACACATATAGTAGACGGAAATGATGCTCACTTGGCCTAGGCCCGTGAACACCATTAACCCCGGCGACAATTGGAGCCGAGATCTTTAAACAGAAAGATAAACAAAATAATAATAATAATAAAAACATTTATTGACAACAAAACACACCACACAGATACAAAAAACAAACATATTTAAAAAAGAAAACAAAAAACCAATAAAACTTAAAAACTAATAAAACTTACAGACTTAAAACATAACAAATAAAATAATATAAAAAACCTTATAACTAAACTTAAAAAAAAAAAAATATAACTAAAAACAACAACAAAGAACTGTGTGGTAATGTCCATCATCAAAAGGGACTACTCAGTTATAAGCTGTAGTGCCCCCATAGGAACACTAACAGCACTGATTTTCAGGAGCCCCTATCGGTTGCGACGGTTGGAGTTACAGCTTTTTTTTTTTTTAATAGATAATATATAACTATATATGATGAAATAGTGATGAGTGTGATATATTATATTTATAAAATATTTGTACTTACTACTTATATAATATAAGAAATATATGTGTAATAAAAATATATGTATAGAAAAAATAATAAATTAAGAATAATAAATAACTACAATAAGAAGTATGATATTATATACGAAGAGAATAGAGATACCCATACACATACAGCGGGACACATCAACGGCACTTCAAGGCTGGTACAGCGTATTTAATAAATGTTTTTTATATTTAAATCGAAAGTTTGTAATACTTTTTACTTCAGACAGGGGTGGTGGAAGGTTGTTCCAGCACTTGTGGCGCTGTATGTGAAACCGCCTCTAAATGATGCAGTGTAGTGCATGGGTATTGATAGCTTTATGCTGGCAAATCTAGTTTTGTATTTTAGGTCGCTTCGTTGACCTAACCAAGCTAATTTTTTATATAGATATAATGGTATTTTTTTGTGCATTAAACCAAATAACAAAGTAGCAAAATGCAATTTCCTACGTCCATCCATATTTAAAATATTGGCGTCTTTAAGATAGGGACTGATGTGGCTTCTAGGTGGAACGTTCCAGCAATATCGTGCACAGGCATTCTGGACGCGTTGTATTGCTGTTCTAGTACGGCTAAGCAGTCTAGGGCCATGTACAGTATCCGAAAAGTTAAATTTCGACAATACAAGAGAATCACATAGACGGATACGTAAATTTAAATTTATATATTTTCTTATTTTATACAAAATTTTTAACCTATAAAAAGAATTAGAATTGGTATTATTAATATGTTTTTCGAATCTTAAATTCTCGTCAAATAATAAGCCTAAATTCCTTGCCTCGTGTACACGCTCGATTAAATTATTATCAACTACTATTTTGGGATCAAATTGCTCAATCGCTTTTACCATCTTAGGGCTTCCTAGAAGCATAAATTTGGTTTTCGATAAATTTAAAAATAAAGAATTACCTACGGACCATGTAAATACACTATTTAAATCAGAATTAATTTGGTTTATGGCATTTTGTGTCTCATTAGGATAGCAAGATATGTACAGTTGCATAATTATCGTCAGCATACATCTGGTAATTGCAATGTTTTATGCGTGACACTACATCGGCACTGTACAGGATAAATAATAGAGGTCCCAATATTGATCCCTGGGGAACACCCCTCGATATCTGGAAAATCCCCGGAAAATGCCTGGGAAATGCCCGGGGAAATTCCCGAAAAATATCCGGAAAATGCGTGAAAATGTCCGGGGAAAGCGTGGAATATGCCTGGAAAACACCTGGGAAATCCCCGGAAAATGCCTGGGAAATGCCCGGGAAAATTCCCGAAAAATATCCGGAAAATGCGTGAAAATGTCCGGGAAAAGCGTGGAAAATGCCTGGGAAATGTCCGGAAAATGTCTGGGAAATGCCTGGAAAATATCCGGAAAATGCCTGGGAAATGCTTGGAAAATCCCCGGTCAATATCCGGAAAATGCGTGAAAATGTCCGGGAAAAGCGTGGAAAATGCCTGGAAAATACCTGGAAAATCCCCGGAAAATGACTGGGAAATGCCCGGGAAAATAACAGAAAAATATCCGGGAAATGCGTGAAAATGTCCGGGAAAAGCGTGGAAAATGCCAGGGAAATGTCCGGAAAATGTCTGGGAAATGCCTAGAAAATATCCGGAAAATTCCTGGGAAATGATTGGAAAATCCCCGGAAAATATCCGGAAAATGCGTGAAAATGTCCGGAAAATGCCTGGAAAAACCCCGGGAAATGCCTGGAAAATGCCAGGGAAATGTCCGGAAAATATCCGGAAAATGCCTGGGAAATACTTGGAAAATCCTCGGGAAATGCCTGGAAATGCCTGGGAAAATAACCGTAAAATGCCTGGGAAATGCCCGGAAAAATCCTGGAAAATATCCGGAAAATGCGTGAAAATGTCCGGAAAAAGCGTGGAAAATGCCTGGAAAATCCCCGGAAAATGTCAGGGAAATGTCCGGAAAATGCCTGGAAAATGTCCGGAAAATGCCTGGAAAATATCTGGAAAATATCCGGAAAATGCCTGGAAAATCCCCGGAAAATGCCTGGAAAATGTCAGGGAAATGTCCGGAAAATGTCTGGAAAATGCCTGGAAAATGCCTGGAAAATATCCGAAAAATGCCTGGGAAATGCTTGGAAAATCCCCGGAAAATGCCTGGAAATACCTGGGAAAATAACAGTAAAATGCCTGGGAAATGCCTGGAAAATACCTGGAAATCCCCGGAAAATGACTGGGAAATGCCCGGGAAAATAACCGAAAAATATCCGGGCAATGCGTGAAAATGTCCGGGAAAAGCGTGGAAAATGCCTGGAAAATCCCCGGAAAATGTCAGGGAAATGTCCGGAAAATGCCTGGAAAATGTCCGGAAAATGCCTGGAAAATATCTGGAAAATATCCGGAAAATGCCTGGAAAATCCCCGGAAAATGCCTGGAAAATGTCAGGGAAATGTCCGGAAAATGTCTGGGAAATGCCTGGAAAATATCCGGAAAATGCCTGGGAAATGCTTTGAATATCCCCGGAAAATGCCTGGGAAATTCCCGGAAAATAACCGGAAAATGTCTGGAAATGCCCGGAAAATTCCCGGAAAATATCCGGAAAATGCGTGAAAATGTCCGGAAAAAGCGTGGAAAATGCCTGGAAAATCCCCGGAAAATGTCAGGGAAATGTCCGGAAAATGCCTGGAAAATCCTCGGAAAATGACTGGGAAATGCCCGGGAAAATAACCGAAAAATATCCGGGCAATGCGTGAAAATGTCCGGGAAAAGCGTGGAAAATGCCAGGGAAATGTCCGGAAAATGTCTGGGAAATGCCAGGGAAATATCCGGAAAATGCCTGGGAAATGCTTGGAAAATCCCCGGTAAATATCCGGAAAATGCGTGAAAATGTCCGGGAAAAGCGTGGAAAATGCCAGGGAAATGTCCGGAAAATGTCTGGGAAATGCCTAGAAAATATCCGGAAAATTCCTGGGAAATGCTTGGAAAATCCCTGGAAAATATCCGGAAAATGCGTGAAAATGTCCGGAAAAAGCGTGGAAAATGCCTGGAAAATCCCCGGAAAATGTCAGGGAAATGTCCGGAAAATGCCTGGAAAATGTCCGGAAAATGCCTGGAAAATATCTGGAAAATATCCGGAAAATGCCTGGAAAATCCCCGGAAAATGCCTGGAAAATGTCAGGGAAATGTCCGGAAAATGTCTGGGAAATGCCTGGAAAATATCCGGAAAATGCCTGGGAAATGCTTGGAATATCCCCGGAAAATGCCTGGGAAATTCCCGGAAAATAACCGGAAAATGTCTGGAAATGCCCGGAAAATTCCCGGAAAATATCCGGAAAATGCGTGAAAATGTCCGGAAAAAGCGTGGAAAATGCCTGGAAAATCCCCGGAAAATGTCAGGGAAATGTCCGGAAAATGCCTGGAAAATCCCCGGAAAATGCCTGGAAAATGTCAGGGAAATGTCCGGAAAATGTCTGGGAAATGCCTGGAAAATATCCGGAAAATGCCTGGGAAATGCTTGGAAAATCCCCGGAAAATGTCTGGGAAATTCCCGGAAAATGTCTGGGAAATGCCTGGAAAATTCCCGGAAAATATCCGGAAAATGCGTGAAAATGTCCGGAAAAAGCGTGGAAAATGCCTGGAAAATCCCCGGAAAATGTCAGGGAAATGTCTGGAAAATGCCTGGAAAATCCTCGGAAAATGCCTGGAAAATGTCAGGAAAATATCCGGAAAATGCCTGGGAAATGCTTGGAATATCCCCGGAAAATGCCTGGGAAATTCCCGGAAAATAACCGGAAAATGTCTGGAAATGCCCGGAAAATTCCCGGAAAATATCCGGAAAATGCGTGAAAATGTCCGGAAAAAGCGTGGAAAATGCCTGGAAAATCCCCGGAAAATGTCAGGGAAATGTCCGGAAAATGCCTGGAAAATCCCCGGAAAATGCCTGGAAAATGTCAGGGAAATGTCCGGAAAATGTCTGGGAAATGCCTGGAAAATATCCGGAAAATGCCTGGGAAATGCTTGGTAAATCCCCGGAAAATGCCTGGGAAATTCCCGGAAAATGTCTGGGAAATGCCTGGAAAATTCCCGGAAAATATCCGGAAAATGCGTGAAAATGTCCGGAAAAAGCGTGGAAAATGCCTGGAAAATCCCCGGAAAATGTCAGGGAAATGTCTGGAAAATGCCTGGAAAATCCCCGGAAAATGCCTGGAAAATGTCAGGGAAATGTCCGGAAAATGTCTGGGAAATGCCTGGAAAATATCCGGAAAATGCCTGGGAAATGCTTGGAAAATCCCCGGAAAATGCCTGGGAAATTCCCGGAAAACAACCGGAAAATGTCTGGGAAATGCCCGGAAAATTCCCGGAAAATATCCGGAAAATGCGTGAAAATGTCCGGAAAAAGCGTGGAAAATGCCTGGAAAATCCCCGGAAAATGTTAGGGAAATGTCCGGAAAAATAATTTTGCAACATGAAAATATATTAATTACCAAGCAATAATCATACAGATAATAAATACTGAACAAAAGTCAATGTTTATTTCGTACTAACGACATGTAATTTATTGATGAAGAAATGATAACTATCAAAAACTTACCTTTTCTATGATACAATATACACGGCATATTTTTTAAATTATCTTGCTCAAATCTGTTCAAGATTATGATTTATGAGGGTTTTGTTGGAACTTGCAATTGTCAAAACTGAGTATTACATTAAAACTTTTATGCAAAAAATGCACATTACAATCTATCTATACGCGGGGCATTTCACGCCAAGCGGACACAGATTTCAGGGTCAGGTTTCAGATTTCGGTTATATTTTAGTATGTTACACCTGTATATATCCTCGGTATGTATACGAAAAATTTTTGCATTTAGAAGCTTAGTTTTCAAAATACAGGTCTTTGAAGATGTCAGTAAGCGCGAGGTATGGGGGACTTTGAATGTAATTATCAGTTCAAGAAAAGTAATTTTTAAATAAATTGATGACTGAATAATATACCCCATGAAATGAACTTTTTATGCTCATATTTCGAATTTCGAATTTATGTTTAAATTCCTTAGAAAAATAAAAAAATATTTTTCTTTGTCATTTTTTTCAAACTTTGCGTATTTTTAATTTTTTTAAAGATCATTAAATAAATGGCTTATATTATGCTTAAACTTCATGCAAAGTTCTAGAGTGGTCATCGCAGTAGTTTAGAAGCTACATGTATTATAATGGCGAAGCGCGGCAATATCCCCATACTAGCGCTTAGTTGGTTAACGCACCGTATTGCAGTATTTATCTCATTATAGTTAGTTAATAACACTGTTTCAGGTTTTAATAAGATTTTATAGTGGTAAATAACAAGCAAGAAAATATTACTTTAGTTTTCTTAAAAAAAATATTCAGTAAAGTAATATGACATTTTTACGACTTTGAATACGTATATCTCGTCAATTATTTATTTTATCATAAAACTTATTTATAAACCTCCAATCAATTTTTAAAGACCTATCTGTTGACACCTCATTTAATTCAAATTTCTAGAATTTATTTTTTGTCCCCGTTTGTATGAATATTCAAATGCGTCGCGCTAGGCGCTAGTATGGGGATATTGCCGCGCCTCGCCATTATAATACATGTAGCTTCTAAACTACTGCGATGACCACTCTAGAACTTTGCATGAAGTTTAAGCATAATATAAGCCATTTATTTAATGATCTTTAAAAAAATTAAAAATACGCAAAGTTTGAAAAAAATGACAAAGAAAAATATTTTTTTATTTTTCTAAGGAATTTAAACATAAATTCGAAATTCGAAATATGAGCATAAAAAGTTTATTTCATGGGGTATATTATTCAGTCATCAATTTATTTAAAAATTACTTTTCTTGAACTGATAATTACATTCAAAGTCCCCCATACCTCGCGCTTACTGACATCTTCAAACACCTGTATTTTAAAAACTAAGCTTCTAAATGCAAAAAATTTTCGTATACATACCGAGGATATATACAGGTGTAACATACTAAAATATAACCGAAATCTGAAACCTGACCCTGAAATCTGTGTCCGCTTCGCGTGAAATGCCCCACATATAATAAATCTGTAGAAGGGTCAATTCTGTACATTGAAAATATTGAAAAAATAAATAGCAGGGGGTGTTACTGGATCGATACCAAACCCAAATATGTGATTAAAAAAATTTTTGTCTGTCTGTCTGTCTGTCTGTCTGTCTGTCTGTCTGTCTGTCTGTCTGTCTGTATGTTCAGGCATCACGTAAAAACTAACGGTTCGATTTCGATGAAACTTGGTATAATTATACCTTATTATCCTGGGCGTAAAATAGGATACTTTTTATCCTGGAAAAATACGTAAAAAAAAATTAATCTTAATTTTTCAGTTTTATCCATAGACGTTGTTCTGTAGAACCGCGAACACACGTTGCGTATTATTATAGGCCTAGCCGTATTTGGGTCCAATAGATATTTATAAGATGTCATTGTCAGAGTTACTCAAAATGGAGAAATAAACCATCCACGCGAAGACCGACATCCGCGCGGACGGAGTCGCGGGCGGAAGCTAGTAATTAATAAGATTACAAATTTAACTAACAACAAACAATTTAATTTTATCGAGCTGATTACCTTTTGCCCCGGTTGCCTAGAAGAAATTATTGCTTAGTAATAGGTGGCCTAATAAATATACTGTATTTTTGTATAAAATCGTAATATAATTTCTTTTTTGTATAGTTTGATTAAAATTAAAGAATTAAATAAATAAATAAAAAAATATTTAAATTATCATTTTCCAATAAGTGATTTTAATAAGATCTCATAGATGGCGCTGTTACAAAATTAACATTATACAACTTCCTTATTAAAACTATGTTTCTCTTCCCAAGTTACTTAAATGGCATAATTTTTATAGTGTCAATCTGGATATTGTCAAACAACATTTATATATGCGTCATTTGATTATTAATTTCCAATAGTTAACGTGTAAATTGATTTGATTTTTATAACATTTCATAGATGGCGCTGTTTCAAATTTGTCTTTATACTACTAAATTCATTAAACTGTTTCTCTGCCTAAATTAAGTAAATGACATAGTTTTTATTTTGTAAAGCTAGATAATAGCATGGCTTACTCGAAACCAACATTTAAACATGAGTCTTTAGATTGTACGCTGTCGTAGTACACAGAATAGGTAAGAAAAATAAAGGTTCACAGCTCCTCCCCCGAATGTGATATCATGATAATATGTATAAACTATCCTCACCCGACCTCTAAGGAATATTCATGCAAAATTTGAAGTAAATCTATGCAGTACTTTCTGAGATTAGCCCGGACAACCATACAGACAAACATACAAACAGACAAAAATTCTAAAAACTATATTTTTGGGTTCTGTATCTATTATAGATCACGGCCCAAGTATTCTTTTAAAAAAATATTCAATGTACAGTTTTGACTTTCCTACGATTTTATTATATTTATAGATAATTTTCCTTTTTTCGAAAGGTAGAGGATTACTCTAATCCAATTTCTTGTGTATATTTTTACTAAATTCAATTTATTTTTTATAATTTTTATTTTCTTGCCTCCAAAATTGCGTGTCTTTTTAATCGCGCTATCTATGAATATTTGTAGTATCTCACTGCAACAATGTTTCTTCCTATGGCACTTTACGACATGTAGACTTTCGCTAAGTGTAAAGTGTCGTGTACACTCTCGCTTAGCATAAAGCTACGTGTATACTCTCGCCAAGCGGCTCGCTCGTGTTGCAGGCGGTGGAGGACGTGAACCGCGGCGTGTGCTCGGCGGGCGCGCGGCTGTACCAGCTGAAGGCGCTGCAGGACGTGCGCCGCGCGCGCGACTACCTCGCCCTCGCGCGCTCGCTGCCCGGCTACGGGCACGTCGCCTTCCCGCCCGCGCACGCGGCGCGCCAGCTGTCGCTGGGTATAGATAAACAATTAAAAAAATAAAAACATTTTTTCGTCCATTGTTTTCCCCTCAATTATTTTTCTTACGAATATAATTAATCATCATAATTTTTGACTTATACAATTTTGGGAATTGCTATGTATACCTGACTGCGTAACTTTCATCAGGTTGAACTACTGAACTCACCAGCTACATATAATTTCCAGGCTGGTCGGGCCTGCAGCTGGGCCCGCTGGAGGACGGCAGCGGCGGCGAGGAGGCGGTCCCGTGGCGCGAGGTGGTGTCGTGGCGCGCGGACGACGAGGCGGCCGCCGCGGCGCTGCTGTACCGCCGCGCGGGGCGGGAGCGGCCGCGCGCGCTGCTACTGCACACTCCTTATGTAATTATACCAAATTAAACTCAAACTCAAACATTTATTTATTCAATTAGACTTCTTCTAGAAGCACTTTTGAAACGTCATTAGTTACATATTTTTAACATTTACCACCTATAAAGCATCTGTTATAGCTCCCTGACCTGTAAAAGTACCTGTAACCGCTTCCATACCTGTTAAAGCACCTGTAAAAGCTCCCTGACCTGTTAAAGCACCTGTAAAAGCTCCCTGACCTGTTCAAGCATCTGTTTTAACTCCCTGACCTGTTAAAGCACCTGTAAAAGCTTCCTGACCTGTTTAAGCACCTGTAAAAGCTCCCTTACCTGTTAAATCACCTGTAAAAGCTCCCTGACATGTTAAAGCACCTGTAAAAGCTCCCTGACCTGTTAAATCACCTGTAAAAGCTCCCTGACCTAATAAAATACCTGTTACAGCTCCCTGACCTGTTAAAGCACCTGTAAAAGCTCCCTTACCTGTTAAATCACCTGTAAAAGCTCCCTTACCTGTTAAATCACCTGTAAAAGCTCCCTGACCTGTTAAAGCACCTGTAAAAGCTCCCTGACCTGTTAAAGTACCTGTAACAGCTTCCTTACCTGGTAAAGCACCTGTAACAGCTTCCTAACCTGATAAAATACCTGTTACAGCTTCCTGACCTGTTTAAGCACCTGTAAAAGCTCCCAGACCTGTTAAAGCACCTGTTACAGCTTGCTAACCTGATAAAATACCTGTTACAGCTTCCTGACCTGTTAAAGCACCTGTAAAAGCTCCCTGACCTGTTAAAGTACCTGTAACAGCTCCCTGACCTGTTAAAGTACCTGTAACAGCTTCCTTACCTGTTAAAGCACCTGTAACAGCTTGCTAACCTGATAAAATACCTGTTACAGCTCCTTGACCTGTTAAAGCACCTGTAAAAGCTACTTGACCTGCGAAAGCACCTGTAAAAGCTCCCTGATCTGTTAAAATACCTGTAACCGCTTCCTAACCTGATAAAATACCTGTTACAGCTCCCTGACCTGTAAAAGCGCCTGTAAAAGCACCCTGACCTGTTAAAGCACCTGTTACAGCTCCCTGACCTGTTAAAATACCTGTAACCGCTTCCTAACCTGATTAAATACCTGTTACAGCTCCCTGACCTGTTAAAGTGCCTGTAAAAGCACCCTGACCTGTTAAAGCACCTGTAAAAGCTCCCTGACCTGTTAAAGTACCTGTAACAGCTTCCTTACCTGTTAAAGCACCTGCAACAGCTTCCTAACCTGATAAAATACCTGTTACAGCTTCCTGACCTGTTAAAGCACCTGCAAAAGCTCCCTGACCTGTTAAAGTACCTGTAAAAGCTCCCTGACCTGTTAAAGTACCTGTAACAGCTTCCTTACCTGTTAAAGCACCTGTAACAGCTTGCTAACCTGATAAAATACCTGTTACAGCTCTTTGACCTGTTAAAGCACCTGTAAAAGCTACTTGACCTGCGAAAGCACCTGTAAAAGCTCCCTGACCTGTTAAAATACCTGTAACCGCTTCCTAACCTGATAAAATACCTGTTACAGCTCCCTGACCTGTTAAAGCGCCTGTAAAAGCACCCTGACCTGTTAAAGCACCTGTAAAAGCTCCCTTACCTGTTAAAGCACCTGTAAAAGCTCCCTGACCTGTTAAAGCACCTGTAAAAGCTCCCTGACCTGTTAAAATACCTGTTACAGCTTGCTAACCTGATAAAATACCTGTTACAGCTCCTTGACCTGTTAAAGCACCTGTAAAAGCTACTTGACCTGCGAAAGCACCTGTAAAAGCTCCCTGACCTGTTAAAATACCTGTAACCGCTTCCTAACCTGATAAAATACCTGTAACCGCTTCCTAACCTGATAAAATACCTGTTACAGCTCCCTGACCTGTTAAAGCGCCTGTAAAAGCACCCTGACCTGTTAAAGCACCTGTAAAAGCTCCCTTACCTGTTAAAGCACCTGTAAAAGCTCCCTGACCTGTTAAAGCACCTGTAAAAGCTCCCTGACCTGTTAAAATACCTGTAACAGCTTGCTAACCTGATAAAATACCTGTTACAGCTCCTTGACCTGTTAAAGCACCTGTAAAAGCTACTTGACCTGCGAAAGCACCTGTAAAAGCTCCCTGACCTGTTAAAGCACCTGTAAAAGCTCCCTGACCTGTTAAAGCACCTGTTATAGCTCCCTGACCTGATAAAATACCTGTTACAGCTCCCTGACCTGTTAAAACACCTGTAAAAGCTCCCTGACCTGTTAAAGCACCTGTAAAAGCTCCCTGACCTGTTAAAGCACCTGTAAAAGCTCCCTGACCTGTTAAAGTACCTGTAACAGCTTCCTTACCTGTTAAAGCACCTGTAACAGCTTCCTAACCTGATAAAATACATGTTACAGCTTCCTGACCTGTTTAAGCACCTGTAAAAGCTTCCTGACCTGCGTAAGCACCTGTAAAGGCTCCCTGACCTGTTAAAGCACCTGTAAAAGCTTCCTAACCTGACAAAATACCTGTTATAGCGTCCTGACCTGTTAAAGCACCTGTATAAGCTCCCTTACCTGTTAAATCACCTGTAAAAGCTCCCTGACCTGTTAAAGCACCTGTAAAAGCTCCCTGACCTGTTAAAGCACCTGTTATAGCTCCCTGACCTGATAAAATACCTGTTACAGCTCCCTGACCTGTTAAAACACCTGTAAAAGCTCCCTGACCTGTTAAAGCACCTGTAAAAGCTCCCTGACCTGTTAAAGCACCTGTAAAAGCTCCCTGACCTGTTAAAGTACCTGTAACAGCTTCCTTACCTGTTAAAGCACCTGTAACAGCTTCCTAACCTGATAAAATACCTGTTACAGCTTCCTGACCTGTTTAAGCACCTGTAAAAGCTTCCTGACCTGCGTAAGCACCTGTAAAGGCTCCCTGACCTGTTAAAGCACCTGTAAAAGCTTCCTAACCTGACAAAATACCTGTTATAGCGTCCTGACCTGTTAAAGCACCTGTATAAGCTGCCTGAACTGTTAAAGCACCTTTTATAGCTCCCTGGCCTGATAAAATACCTGTTACAGCTTCCTGGCCTGTTAAAGCACCTGTAATAGCTCCCTGGCTTGTTAAAGTACCTGTAAAAGCTCCCTGACCTGTTAAAGCACCTGTATAAGCTGCCTGAACTGTTAAAGCACCTTTTATAGCTCCCTGGCCTGATAAAATACCTGTTACAGCTTCCTGGCCTGTTAAAGCACCTGTAATAGCTCCCTGGCTTGTTAAAGTACCTGTAAAAGCTCCCTGACCTGTTAAAGCACCTGTAAAAGCTCCCTGACCTGTTAAAGTACCTGTAACAGCTTGCTTACCTGATAAAATACCTGTTACAGCTCCTTGACCTGTTATAGCACCTGTAAAAGCTACTTGACCTGCGAAAGCACCTGTAAAAGCTCCCTGACCTGTTAAAACACCTGTAACCGCTTCCTAACCTGATAAAATACCTGTTACAGCTCCCTGACCTGTAAAAGCGCCTGTAAAAGCACCCTGACCTGTTAAAGCACCTGTAAAAGCTCCCTTACCTGTTAAATCACCTGTAAAAGCTCCCTGACCTGTTAAAGCACCTGTAAAAGCTCCCTGACCTGTTAAAGCACCTGTTATAGCTCCCTGACCTGATAAAATACCTGTTACAGCTCCCTGACCTTTTAAAACACCTGTAAAAGCTCCCTGACCTGTTAAAGCACCTGTAAAAGCTCCCTGACCTGTTAAAGCACCTGTAAAAGCTCCCTGACCTGCGAAAGCACCTGTAAAAGCTCCCCCCTGACCTGTTAAAATACCTGTAACCGCTTCCTAACCTGATAAAATACCTGTTACAGCTCCCTGACCTGTAAAAGCGCCTGTAAAAGCACCCTGACCTGTTAAAGCACCTGTAAAAGCTCCCTTACCTGTTAAATCACCTGTAAAAGCTCCCTGACCTGTAAAAGCGCCTGTAAAAGCTCCCTGACCTGTTAAAGCACCTGTAAAAGCTCCCTGACCTGTTAAAGCACCTGTTATAGCTCCCTGGCCTGATAAAATACCTGTTACAGCTTCCTGGCCTGTTAAAGCACCTGTAATAGCTCCCTGGCCTGTTAAAGTACCTGTAAAAGCTCTCTGACCTGTTAAAGCACCTGTAAAAGCTCCATGACCTGTTAAAGTACCTGTAACAGCTTCCTTACCTGTTAAAGCACCTGTAACAGCTTCCTAACCTGATAAAATACCTGTTACAGCTTCCTGACCTGTTTAAGCACCTGTAAAAGCTCCCAGACCTGTTAAAGCACCTGTTACAGCTTGCTAACCTGATAAAATACCTGTTACAGCTTCCTGACCTGTTTAAGCACCTGTAAAAGCTCCCTGACCTGTTAAAGTACCTGTAACAGCTCCCTGACCTGTTAAAGTACCTGTAACAGCTTCCTTACCTGTTAAAGCACCTGTAACAGCTTGCTAACCTGATAAAATACCTGTTACAGCTCCTTGACCTGTTAAAGCACCTGTAAAAGCTACTTGACCTGCGAAAGCACCTGTAAAAGCTCCCTGATCTGTATAAATACCTGTAACCGCTTCCTAACCTGATAAAATACCTGTTACAGCTCCCTGACCTGTAAAAGCGCCTGTAAAAGCACCCTGACCTGTTAAAGCACCTGTAAAAGCTCCCTTACCTGTTAAATCACCTGTAAAAGCTCCCTTACCTGTTAAATCACCTGTAAAAGCTCCCTGACCTGTTAAAGCACCTGTAAAAGCTCCCTGACCTGTTAAAGCACCTGTAAAAGCTCCCTGACCTGTTAAAGTACCTGTAACAGCTTCCTTACCTGTTAAAGCACCTGTAACAGCTTGCTAACCTGATAAAATACCTGTTACAGCTCCTTGACCTGTTAAAGCACCTGTAAAAGCTACTTGACCTGCGAAAGCACCTGTAAAAGCTCCCTGACCTGTTAAAACACCTGAAACCGCTTCCTAACCTGATAAAATACCTGTAACCGCTTCCTAACCTGATAAAATACCTGTTACAGCTCCATGACCTGTTAAAGCACCTGTAAAAAAAGCTCCCTTACCTGTTAAATCACCTGTAAAAGCTCCCTGACCTGTTAAAGCACCTGTAAAAGCTCCCTGACTTGTTAAATCACCTGTAAAAGCTCCCTGACCTAATAAAATACCTGTTACAGCTCCCTGACCTGTTAAAGCACCTGTAAAAGCTCCCTTACCTGTTAAATCACCTGTAAAAGCTCCCTTACCTGTTAAATCACCTGTAAAAGCTCCCTGACCTGTTAAAGCACCTGTAAAAGCTCCCTGACCTGTTAAAGCACCTGATATAGCTCCCTGACCTTATAAAATACCTGTTACAGCTCCCTGACCTGTTAAAACACCTGTAAAAGCACCCTGACCTGTTAAAGTACCTGTAACAGCTTCCTTACCTGTTAAAGCACCTGTAACAGCTTCCTAACCTGATAAAATACCTGTTACAGCTTCCTGACCTGTTTAAGCACCTGTAAAAGCTCCCAGACCTGTTAAAGCACCTGTTACAGCTTGCTAACCTGATAAAATACCTGTTACAGCTTCCTGACCTGTTAAAGCACCTGTAAAAGCTCCCTGACCTGTTAAAGTACCTGTAACAGCTCCCTGACCTGTTAAAGTACCTGTAACAGCTCCCTGACCTGTTAAAGTACCTGTAACAGCTTCCTTACCTGTTAAAGCACCTGTAACAGCTTGCTAACCTGATAAAATACCTGTTACAGCTCCTTGACCTGTTAAAGCACCTGTAAAAGCTACTTGACCTGCGAAAGCACCTGTAAAAGCTCCCTGATCTGTTAAAATACCTGTAACCGCTTCCTAACCTGATAAAATACCTGTTACAGCTCCCTGACCTGTAAAAGCGCCTGTAAAAGCACCCTGACCTGTTAAAGCACCTGTTACAGCTCCCTGACCTGTTAAAATACCTGTAACCGCTTCCTAACCTGATTAAATACCTGTTACAGCTCCCTGACCTGTTAAAGTGCCTGTAAAAGCACCCTGACCTGTTAAAGCACCTTGACCTGTTAAAGCACCTGTAAAAGCTCCCTGACCTGTTAAAGCACCTGTAACAGCTTCCTTACCTGTTAAAGCACCTGTAACAGCTTGCTAACCTGATAAAATACCTGTTACAGCTTTCTGACCTGTTGAAGCACCTGTAAAAGCTCCCTGACCTGTTAAATTTCCTGTAACAGCTTGCTAACCTGATAAAATACCTGTTACAGCTTTCTGACCTGTTGAAGCACCTGTAAAAGCTCCCTGACCTGTTAAATTTCCTGTAACAGCTTGCTAACCTGATAAAATACCTGTTACAGCTTCCTGACCTGTTAAAGCACCTGCAAAAGCTCCCTGACCTGTTAAAGTACCTGTAAAAGCTCCCTGACCTGTTAAAGCACCTGCAACAGCTTCCTAACCTGATAAAATACCTGTTACAGCTTTCTGACCTGTTGAAGCACCTGTAAAAGCTCCCTGACCTGTTAAATTTCCTGTAACAGCTTGCTAACCTGATAAAATACCTGTTACAGCTTCCTGACCTGTTAAAGCACCTGCAAAAGCTCCCTGACCTGTAAAAGTACCTGTAAAAGCTCCCTGACCTCTTAAAGTACCTGTAACAGCTTCCTTACCTGTTAAAGCACCTGTAACAGCTTGCTAACCTGATAAAATACCTGTTACAGCTCTTTGACCTGTTAAAGCACCTGTAAAAGCTACTTGACCTGCGAAAGCACCTGTAAAAGCTCCCTGACCTGTTAAAATACCTGTAACCGCTTCCTAACCTGATAAAATACCTGTTACAGCTCCCTGACCTGTTAAAGCGCCTGTAAAAGCACCCTGACCTGTTAAAGCACCTGTAAAAGCTCCCCTACCTGTTAAATCACCTGTAAAAGCTCCCTTACCTGTTAAATCACCTGTAAAAGCTCCCTGACCTGTTAAAGCACCTGTAAAAGCTCCCTGACCTGTTAAAGCACCTGTAAAAGCTCCCTGACCTGTTAAAGTACCTGTAACAGCTTGCTAACCTGATAAAATACCTGTTACAGCTCCTTGACCTGCGAAAGCACCTGTAAAAGCTCCCTGACCTGTTAAAATACCTGTAACCGCTTCCTAACCTGATAAAATACCTGTTTCAGCTCCCTGACCTGTAAAAGCGCCTGTAAAAGCACCCTGACCTGTTAAAGCACCTGTAAAAGCTCCCTTACCTGTTAAATCACCTGTTAAAGCTCCCTGACCTGTTAAAGCACCTGTAAAAGCTCCCTGACCTGTTAAAGCACCTGTTATAGCTCCCTGACCTGTTAAAGTACCTGTAACAGCTTGCTAACCTGATAAAATACCTGTTACAGCTCCTTGACCTGTTATAGCACCTGTAAAAGCTACTTGACCTGCGAAAGCACCTGTAAAAGCTCCCTGACCTGTTAAAACACCTGTAACCGCTTCCTAACCTGATAAAATACCTGTTACAGCTCCCTGACCTGTAAAAGCGCCTGTAAAAGCACCCTGACCTGTTAAAGCACCTGTAAAAGCTCCCTTACCTGTTAAATCACCTGTAAAAGCTCCCTGACCTGTTAAAGCACCTGTAAAAGCTCCCTGACCTGTTAAAGCACCTGTTATAGCTCCCTGACCTGATAAAATACCTGTTACAGCTCCCTGACCTGTTAAAACACCTGTAAAAGCTCCCTGACCTGTTAAAGCACCTGTAAAAGCTCCCTGACCTGTTAAAGCACCTGTAAAAGCTCCCTGACCTGCGAAAGCACCTGTAAAAGCTCCCTGACCTGTTAAAATACCTGTAACCGCTTCCTAACCTGATAAAATACCTGTTACAGCTCCCTGACCTGTTAAAGCGCCTGTAAAAGCACCCTGACCTGTTAAAGCACCTGTAAAAGCTCCCCTACCTGTTAAATCACCTGTTACCGCTTCCTAACCTGATAAAATACCTGTTACAGCTCCCTGACCTGTAAAAGTACCTGTAAAAGCTCCCTGACCTGTTAAAGCACCTGTAAAAGCTCCCTGACCTGTTAAAGTACCTGTAACAGCTTGCTTACCTGATAAAATACCTGTTACAGCTCCTTGACCTGTTAAAGCACCTGTAAAAGCTACTTGACCTGCGAAAGCACCTGTAAAAGCTCCCTGACCTGTTAAATTTCCTGTAACAGCTTGCTAACCTGATAAAATACCTGTTACAGCTTTCTGACCTGTTGAAGCACCTGTAAAAGCTCCCTGACCTGTTAAATTTCCTGTAACAGCTTGCTAACCTGATAAAATACCTGTTACAGCTTCCTGACCTGTTAAAGCACCTGCAAAAGCTCCCTGACCTGTTAAAGTACCTGTAAAAGCTCCCTGACCTGTTAAAGCACCTGCAACAGCTTCCTAACCTGATAAAATACCTGTTACAGCTTTCTGACCTGTTGAAGCACCTGTAAAAGCTCCCTGACCTGTTAAATTTCCTGTAACAGCTTGCTAACCTGATAAAATACCTGTTACAGCTTCCTGACCTGTTAAAGCACCTGCAAAAGCTCCCTGACCTGTAAAAGCGCCTGTAAAAGCACCCTGACCTGTTAAAGCACCTGTTACAGCTCCCTGACCTGTTAAAATACCTGTAACCGCTTCCTGACCTGATTTAATACCTGTTACAGCTCCCTGACCTGTTAAAGTGCCTGTAAAAGCACCCTGACCTGTTAAAGCACCTGTAAAAGCTCCCTGACCTGTTAAAGCACCTGTAACAGCTTCCTTACCTGTTAAAGCACCTGTAACAGCTTGCTAACCTGATAAAATACCTGTTACAGCTTTCTGACCTGTTGAAGCACCTGTAAAAGCTCCCTGACCTGTTAAATTTCCTGTAATAGCTTGCTAACCTGATAAAATACCTGTTACAGCTTTCTGACCTGTTGAAGCACCTGTAAAAGCTCCCTGACCTGTTAAATTTCCTGTAACAGCTTGCTAACCTGATAAAATACCTGTTACAGCTTCCTGACCTGTTAAAGCACCTGCAAAAGCTCCCTGACCTGTTAAAGTACCTGTAAAAGCTCCCTGACCTGTTAAAGCACCTGCAACAGCTTCCTAACCTGATAAAATACCTGTTACAGCTTTCTGACCTGTTGAAGCACCTGTAAAAGCTCCCTGACCTGTTAAATTTCCTGTAACAGCTTGCTAACCTGATAAAATACCTGTTACAGCTTCCTGACCTGTTAAAGCACCTGCAAAAGCTCCCTGACCTGTAAAAGTACCTGTAAAAGCTCCCTGACCTGTTAAAGTACCTGTAACAGCTTCCTTACCTGTTAAAGCACCTGTAACAGCTTGCTAACCTGATAAAATACCTGTTACAGCTCTTTGACCTGTTAAAGCACCTGTTAAAGCTACTTGACCTGCGAAAGCACCTGTAAAAGCTCCCTGACCTGTTAAAATACCTGTAACCGCTTCCTAACCTGATAAAATACCTGTTACAGCTCCCTGACCTGTTAAAGCGCCTGTAAAAGCACCCTGACCTGTTAAAGCACCTGTAAAAGCTCCCCTACCTGTTAAATCACCTGTAAAAGCTCCCTTACCTGATAAAGCACCTCATATAGCTCCCTGACCTGATAAAATACCTGTTACAGCTCCCTGACCTGTTAAAACACCTAAAAAAGCACCCTGACCTGTTAAATCACCTGTAAAAGCTCCCTGACCTGTTAAAGCACCTGTAAAAGCTCCCTGACCTGTTAAATCACCTGTAAAAGCTCCCTGACCTAATAAAATACCTGTTACAGCTCCCTGACCTGTTAAAGCACCTGTAAAAGCTCCCTGACCTGTTAAAGCACCTGTAAAAGCTCCCTTACCTGTTAAATCACCTGTAAAAGCTCCCTGACCTGTTAAAGCACCTGTAAAAGCTCCCTGACCTGTTAAAGCACCTGATATAGCTCCCTGGCCTGATAAAATACCTGTTACAGCTTCCTGGCCTGTTAAAGCACCTGTTATAGCTCCCTGGCCTGTTAAAGTACCTGTAAAAGCTCCCTGACCTGTTAAAGCACCTGTAAAAGCTCCCTGACCTGTTAAAGCACCTGTTATAGCTCCCTGACCTGATAAAATACCTGTTACAGCTCCCTGACCTGCGAAAGCACCTGTAAAAGCTCCCTGATCTGTTAAAATACCTGTTACCGCTTCCTAACCTGATAAAATACCTGTTACAGCTCCCTGACCTGTAAAAGCGCCTGTAAAAGCACCCTGACCTGTTAAAGCACCTGTTACAGCTCCCTGACCTGTTAAAATACCTGTAACCGCTTCCTAACCTGATTAAATACCTGTTACAGCTCCCTGACCTGTTAAAGCGCCTGTAAAAGCACCCTGACCTGTTAAAGCACCTTGACCTGTTAAAGCACCTGTAAAAGCTCCCTGACCTGTTAAAGCACCTGTAACAGCTTCCTTACCTGTTAAAGCACCTGTAACAGCTTGCTAACCTGATAAAATACCTGTTACAGCTTTCTGACCTGTTGAAGCACCTGTAAAAGCTCCCTGACCTGTTAAATTTCCTGTAACAGCTTGCTAACCTGATAAAATACCTGTTACAGCTTTCTGACCTGTTGAAGCACCTGTAAAAGCTCCCTGACCTGTTAAATTTCCTGTAACAGCTTGCTAACCTGATAAAATACCTGTTACAGCTTCCTGACCTGTTAAAGCACCTGCAAAAGCTCCCTGACCTGTTAAAGTACCTGTAAAAGCTCCCTGACCTGTTAAAGCACCTGCAACAGCTTCCTAACCTGATAAAATACCTGTTACAGCTTTCTGACCTGTTGAAGCACCTGTAAAAGCTCCCTGACCTGTTAAATTTCCTGTAACAGCTTGCTAACCTGATAAAATACCTGTTACAGCTTCCTGACCTGTTAAAGCACCTGCAAAAGCTCCCTGACCTGTAAAAGTACCTGTAAAAGCTCCCTGACCTGTTAAAGTACCTGTAACAGCTTCCTTACCTGTTAAAGCACCTGTAACAGCTTGCTAACCTGATAAAATACCTGTTACAGCTCTTTGACCTGTTAAAGCACCTGTAAAAGCTACTTGACCTGCGAAAGCACCTGTAAAAGCTCCCTGACCTGTTAAAATACCTGTAACCGCTTCCTAACCTGATAAAATACCTGTTACAGCTCCCTGACCTGTTAAAGCGCCTGTAAAAGCACCCTGACCTGTTAAAGCACCTGTAAAAGCTCCCCTACCTGTTAAATCACCTGTAAAAGCTCCCTTACCTGTTAAATCACCTGTAAAAGCTCCCTGACCTGTTAAAGCACCTGTAAAAGCTCCCTGACCTGTTAAAGCACCTGTAAAAGCTCCCTGACCTGTTAAAGTACCTGTAACAGCTTGCTAACCTGATAAAATACCTGTTACAGCTCCTTGACCTGTTAAAGCACCTGTAAAAGCTACTTGACCTGCGAAAGCACCTGTAAAAGCTCCCTGACTTGTTAAAATACCTGTAACCGCTTCCTAACCTGATAATATACCTGTTTCAGCTCCCTGACCTGTAAAAGCGCCTGTAAAAGCACCCTGACCTGTTAAAGCACCTGTAAAAGCTCCCTTACCTGTTAAATCACCTGTAAAAGCTCCCTGACCTGTTAAAGCACCTGTAAAAGCTCCCTGACCTGTTAAAGCACCTGTTATAGCTCCCTGACCTGTTAAAGTACCTGTAACAGCTTGCTAACTTGATAAAATACCTGTTACAGCTCCTTGACCTATTATAGCACCTGTAAAAGCTACTTGACCTGCGAAAGCACCTGTAAAAGCTCCCTGACCTGTTAAAACACCTGTAACCGCTTCCTAACCTGATAAAATACCTGTTACAGCTCCCTGACCTGTAAAAGCGCCTGTAAAAGCACCCTGACCTGTTAAAGCACCTGTAAAAGCTCCCTTACCTGTTAAATCACCTGTAAAAGCTCCCTTACCTGTTAAATCACCTGTAAAAGCTCCCTGACCTGTTAAAGCACCTGTAAAAGCTCCCTGACCTGTTAAAGCACCTGTTATAGCTCCCTGACCTGATAAAATACCTGTTACAGCTCCCTGACCTGTTAAAACACCTGTAAAAGCTCCCTGACCTGTTAAAGCACCTGTAAAAGCTCCCTGACCTGTTAAAGCACCTGTAAAAGCTCCCTGACCTGCGAAAGCACCTGTAAAAGCTCCCTGACCTGTAAAAATACCTGTAACCGCTTCCTAACCTGATAAAATACCTGTTACAGCTCCCTGACCTGTAAAAGCGCCTGTAAAAGCACCCTGACCTGTTAAAGCACCTGTAAAAGCTCCCTTACCTGTTAAATCACCTGTTAAAGCTCCCTGACCTGTAAAAGCGCCTGTAAAAGCACCCTGACCTGTTAAAGCACCTGTAAAAGCTCCCTTACCTGTTAAATCACCTGTAAAAGCTCCCTGACCTGTTAAAGCACCTGTAAAAGCTCCCTGACCTGTTAAAGCACCTGTTATAGCTCCCTGACCTGATAAAATACCTGTTACAGCTCCCTGACCTGTTAAAACACCTGTAAAAGCTCCCTGACCTGTTAAAGCACCTGTAAAAGCTCCCTGACCTGTTAAAGCACCTGTAAAAGCTCCCTGACCTGCAAAAGCACCTGTAAAAGCTCCCTGACCTGTTAAAATACCTGTAACCGCTTCCTAACCTGATAAAATACCTGTTACAGCTCCCTGACCTGTTAAAGCGCCTGTAAAAGCTCCCTTACCTGTTAAATCACCTGTAAAAGCTCCCTGACCTGTTAAAGCACCTGTAAAAGCACCCTGACCTGTTAAAGCACCTGTAAAAGCTCCCTTACCTGTTAAATCACCTGTAAAAGCTCCCTTACCTGTTAAATCACCTGTAAAAGCTCCCTGACCTGTTAAAGCACCTGTAAAAGCTCCCTGACCTGTTAAAGCACCTGTAAAAGCTCCCGGACCTGTTAAAGTACCTGTAACAGCTTGCTAACCTGATAAAATACCTGTTACAGCTCCTTGACCTGTTAAAGCACCTGTAAAAGCTACTTGACCTGCGAAAGCACCTGTAAAAGCTCCCTGACCTGTTAAAATACCTGTAACCGCTTCCTAACCTGATAAAATACCTGTTACAGCTCCCTGACCTGTAAAAGCGCCTGTGAAAGCACCCTGACCTGTTAAAGCACCTGTAAAAGCTCCCTTACCTGTTAAATCACCTGTAAAAGCTCCCTGACCTGTTTAAGCACCTGTAAAAGCTCCCTGACCTGTTAAAGCACCTGTTATAGCTCCCTGACCTGATAAAATACCTGTTACAGCTCCCTGACCTGTTAAAACACCTGTAAAAGCTCCCTGACCTGTTAAAGCACCTGTAAAAGCTCCCTGACCTGTTAAAGCACCTGTAAAAGCTCCCTGACCTGTTAAAGTACCTGTAACAGCTTCCTTACCTGTTAAAGCACCTGTAACAGCTTCCTAACCTGATAAAATACCTGTTACAGCTTCCTGACCTGTTTAAGCACCTGTAAAAGCTTCCTGACCTGCGTAAGCACCTGTAAAAGCTCCCTGACCTGTTAAAGCACCTGTAAAAGCTTCCTAACCTGACAAAATACCTGTTATAGCGTCCTGACCTGTTAAAGCACCTGTATAAGCTGCCTGAACTGTTAAAGCACCTTTTATAGCTCCCTGGCCTGATAAATCACCTGTAAAAGCTCCCTGACCTGTTAAAACACCTGTAAAAGCTCCCTGACCTGTTAAAGCACCTGTAAAAGCTCCCTGACCTGTTAAAGCACCTGTTAAAGCTCCCTGACCTGCGAAAGCACCTGTAAAAGCTCCCTGACCTGTTAAAATACCTGTAACCGCTTCATAACCTGATAAAATACCTGTTACAGCTCCCTGACCTGTAAAAGCGCCTGTAAAAGCACCCTGACCTGTTAAAGCACCTGTAAAAGCTCCCTTACCTGTTAAATCACCTGTAAAAGCTCCCTGACCTGTTAAAGCACCTGTAAAAGCTCCCTGACCTGTTAAAGCACCTGTTATAGCTCCCTGACCTGATAAAATACCTGTTACAGCTCCCTGACCTGTTAAAACACCTGTAAAAGCTCCCTGACCTGTTAAAGCACCTGTAAAAGCTCCCTGACCTGTTAAAGCACCTGTTAAAGCTCCCTGACCTGCGAAAGCACCTGTAAAAGCTCCCTGACCTGTTAAAATACCTGTAACCGCTTCCTAACCTGATAAAATACCTGTTACAGCTCCCTGACCTGTAAAAGCGCCTGTAAAAGCACCCTGACCTGTTAAAGCACCTGTAAAAGCTCCCTTACCTGTTAAATCACCTGTAAAAGCTCCCTGACCTGTTAAAGCACCTGTAAAAGCTCCCTGACCTGTTAAAGCACCTGTTATAGCTCCCTGACCTGATAAAATACCTGTTACAGCTCCCTGACTTGTTAAAACACCTGTAAAAGCTCCCTGACCTGTTAAAGCACCTGTAAAAGCTCCCTGACCTGTTAAAGCACCTGTAAAAGCTCCCTGACCTGTTAAAGTACCTGTAACAGCTTCCTTACCTGTTAAAGCACCTGTAACAGCTTCCTAACCTGATAAAATACCTGTTACAGCTTCCTGACCTGTTTAAGCACCTGTAAAAGCTTCCTGACCTGCGTAAGCACCTGTAAAAGCTCCCTGACCTGTTAAAGCACCTGTAAAAGCTTCCTAACCTGACAAAATACCTGTTATAGCGTCCTGACCTGTTAAAGCACCTGTATAAGCTGCCTGAACTGTTAAAGCACCTTTTATAGCTCCCTGGCCTGATAAAATACCTGTTACAGCTTCCTGGCCTGTTAAAGCACCTGTAATAGCTCCCTGGCTTGTTAAAGTACCTGTAAAAGCTCCCTGGCTTGTTAAAGTACCTGTAAAAGCTCCCTGACATGTTAAAGCACCTGTTAATGCTTCCTGACCTGTTTAAGCATCTGTCATGTGTCATGTATGCAGGTGCACCGTTTCACTGCTGTTCATGTTACAGACAATGCAGGTGCACTGGTACATTAGTATTTTTTTCTGTATTAAGTACCTCACCAATGTTCACTCTGCATATTTTAATAGACACTGAAATAATACCGTAATTATTACATTTTATTCCAGTACCAATTCCTATGCAATTGCATGGACAGAATAGCAGAAGAGGCGAAATGGGTCGACACAGGTGAATAAAACTCCCCACTCTTGATAGACCATCTCACGTCTTGAATGTTGCAGTATTTATATAATAATGTTTAATTGTCATTAATTTTATATATCGGTTTATAAGTATAATCGTAAAGTATTAAACTTTCACGGAAAACAATCATTCCTATTTAAGTGAATTGTTAAAAAAATTGTGTGTATGTATGTTCACGGTTACAAATTGATGTTTTCGCTAGCTCACTATACCACTGTACACCACTCGTACTTATTATAGCTTTTTTATAAAATGATAATTTTTTAATTTTTACAATAACGATATCGAAATATATTATAATGGTGAGTAATATACTTAACTTATTTATATGGATTTATTAATATTAAGTGTAAAAGATGTAGTCGTCACAAAGAAACAACGTGGTGCCAACAGTCACAAATACATATACTGCCACCTTTTCCATAGTGAATACTGCTAAAATAATAAACGAACAAAGCAGTTAGCGAATTTTTTTTAAAGTTTTACGAATTAATCGAAAATAGAACGAAACATAACCTTTCTGTTGGTACTTTAGTATAATAAAAAGTTTAATTATCAAGAAGGTAGAAGTAGAAAATATCTCACTGTCTATCCTTTTCTTAAACATTACACGCGTGTCACTCTGTCCTTGTCTTAAGTTGAATTAAGAGCATGAGCACGCGACATTTGTCAGTCGACCGCCGACCGCCGGCGAGGTAACACGTCTCTATAGAGATTATACGTTTCGGAACTAGGGAAAGATCTCATCAAAATTGCTTGTTTATTAGTGTAACTTTTAAATAAAAATATTTTAAATTTAACGTAGTGAATATTGTTATAACATAAATAGATGTGTCGTCTGCTTGTTATTGTTAACATTACATATCTCGTTAGTGTAATTAGCTAAATTTAAATTAAGTTGAAAACTTACTGTCATATAACGATATATGCGTCAATTAAATATCCACTATTTAGCAAAATTTTGTATCTTTATATCCATCTTGAATCCTTGTTTAATTTTAATTATTAATTGTTTTGTTGCTAAAAGCGCTAACAAATAGTTTGTTAAATGTGGTATTTCTGTCTTCATTAAATCTCTCTCTCTTATCAATTGAACATGAAAGATAGCATGAATTTAAAGTGTAATCGAATTAACTTCTATGTAACTTTTTCTTTAATAAAGATTATAATATTTATAAAACACTAGCCGCTCCGCGCGGTTTCACCCCCGTGGCTTCACTCCTGTTGCCCGTAGCGTGATGAAATATAGCCTATAACCTTCCTCGATAAATGGGCTATCTAACACCGAAATAATTTTTCAAATCGGACTAGTAGTTCCCGAGATTAGTGCGTTCAAACAAACAAACAAACAAACAAACAAACTCTTCAGCTTTATAATATTAGTATAGATTATTTAGTGACGACAGAACAACCACAAGTTACTACTTGATTTTTACATTTAATCGACTTTAAGTGCAATCGTGGAAATAAACAGTCTCAAAATCTATATTACATAATATATTTAATACAGACCAGGTTTTAATAGCAGTATTAAAATATGAAATACAAAAAAATTATCGGTGCCATAACGACATTGTACCACCTGTTACAAAACGCTTTCAGTCTGCTGTTTAAATTAATTTAACGGTTTTAAATCGTGGTTTTATTACAATTTAAATTGATTACTAAGATGTTTTGATACTTAATGAAAATCAGGTAATTGCCCGACTCGTGTCGGTGACCGAGTGGTAGTTTACATCCCTTATATGCAAGAGAGTAAAAGAGCGCGGCTTATCGTTGCTGTTTTAAAATACACTATGGCCGGTTATATCTTTGTCTCTCGTATTGATATGTTTTTTGGTAAATTAGAAATTTTTAGTTTTATCGTAATCATTATTATTAACAACATCATCTCATGATCATTTTTATTGTATTACAACGTTGGCCAAGTAAAGGTCGGCAGAAAATAACGGCTGATCATACACCCATAGATTTATTAAAGTGTATGGTTTTAGAACATAGAGTAAAAAAGTCTATGGTTCTAGGTGAAGCTGTTTTGGATACGGCGTTTTTCTTCATTTTGAAGTGAAAACTTCTTTAGCGGCGTTGGGTATAAAATCTTAAACTCGCGTCAGGACACGTGGCCTGATCGAAAAAGCGTAAGACGGACTTTTTTTTTTTTTTTTTAGCCCTTATATTCCATGCGTAAGACGGATACCATTCCAAAATATCAAACATGCTCAACGTTAATAATCAAGTTTTCACTTCTGCCGGCACTCCCGGAGTGCAACCCGTCTTTTTTATTTTTTATTTTTTTTAACATGTAGATAATAAAACCAACGATTTAAAACCGTTAAAAAGATATAATATATTTGGCGTACAGTATTTATAAGTTCAAATAGCTTGTGATAGTTTATTTTACTTGTATTGTATATAGATATATTTATGTCACGTTATTCGTTAGATTAGTATTGATATAATATTATCATGACAGTTGTACTTAGTTTTGTAGGTTTTGGCTGCGATATCTCTTCTTGACTCTTTCTTCTCTCTTTTTGGAGTCTCTTTGTAACTCTGTTATTATTGAAAATGGTGATTTTTACGAGGGTAATCATTTTTATTTTAGCCTATGCATTGTGTAGAACAAATTAGATTTTGGTGATGTTTTTGTATTAGTACAGACGGAAGAACGATGTTACGCGGGAATTAATTTATAATTTTGGCGTGTTATTTTTTTAAGTGGTGTCTAAAGAAACATTTATTTATTAATTATTATGATGCGTTAAATTTTCTTTAAATGTTAAAAATACAGTATATTTTTATCAATCGCAGCCAAAATAAAACGTAATAGTATGGTTTAAAATAGGGATGTAACGATACATGATTTTGCCGATACGATACCGATACCGATATTTGTAATAAAATATCGGCGATACCGATACCGATACCGATATCGATGGCTTGGTAGAAAAATAAATAGTGAATTATGCATAAAAGTTACCAACATTTAACACTGTAAATCGTATTCTTTTAACCCGTGACGCGTCCGGCGCACAGCCGGCACCGATCCCGATAGTGTCAAGGGACTTCACGAAATCTAGCTTTTTTATGACTACCGAGTTTGAAAATTTTATTTACCCTATTGTTCTATAATTATATGCCATGTATGATATATTTTTGGAAAGAGGAAGAAACTAGTTATAGCATAAAAATGTAATCATGACGATATATTTTTTCTATAAAATTATAAAAAATTGATTTTCTTTTGTTTTAATTTTAATTGCTTACATACTAACACTTACATGATAATGCTGAGTCATCAAATGATCATATTCACGTTTTCATATCACTACACGATTGCCAAATACATTCACTTATATTTTCACACATTTAACACAACGTATTTCACTATGAATAATAACAAATCTCCATTATTCACAAACAAGAAAAAAAGCGCCATTTTGCGTCTTCCGCACTGAAAAGTTGAGACACTTTTTCACTGAGTATTCTTCAAATATCCCTAAAACCAATATCATAAACGTATTCTACGTAAAATTTCCAGTAATATACGTCTCAATTATCACTCATCTAATTATTCCTCTCGGCATAATTCACAATCCAAATATTCGTTGAACAAGACAAATGTCACAAACTATGGCCGATGACGCAACTCAATCAATGATTCACTTTTTTTTTTTATTTTGTGGTTTTAGTCTTTATTGCCAGCGTCGGAGTCGTACCGATTCGAATTAAAAATGTATAAGGCATAGACAAATATTTTTTATACTGGAAACATTCACTTGTAAGCAGCTACAGGTGACCTTCAAAGTCATTGGCCGCGTTATGAACAGTCGTTGTTACGCAGGACGCTACAGTACAGTTTTAGTTATGAGCAACCGCCTGTACATAGGACGCGTCACGGGTTAAATAACAATGCCAAATCAAAAAACAAGAAAACCATTTATTTTAGTATTATTATTTTGCAGTCAGTTAAACTTTAAGTTATACACATACAATCAGTTCCTAATAAAAGTTTACTATTGGTAGATTTTTTTTCAAAAAACAAAGTGCCCACGCGCGGGCGGCCTCCCGCATCGTTCATTGGGCGCGGTTTTTTGAATTGTTTGATATCGGTATCGGTTGTTTTATAATCGGCGATACCGATATATCGGCTTGCCGATTATATCGGCCGATATATCGGTATCGGTATCGTTACATCCCTAGTTTAAAATCTCATTTTATTGTAACTATTGATTCTTGTAGTTTTTATTGGTGTAGTTATTTAGAGTTTGTGGGTCTTATAAAATCGATTAAAAATGGTTGACCCTATCAACACTTCAAAATATCCTATTGTAATAATTGCATTAATAATTTTTCTATTTATTCTGATTTGTAACTAATGCTTTTTGTAGTATTTATTTTTAATGTGTTTTTTATTTTTCATTATTTATTCATTTGTTGTGTATAAATAAAACCCATGAAACTCTAAGCCCGCCTAGACGCACCGCGTTGCTTGCGCAATTTCGCCCGTATGTGCCAGTTTGCGCAAACTATATAATATATACATAATAATATAATATATATCCAGGTTGAAACCTTATTCGTGCAATAATGTAGCCTTAAAGACAGCTATATTAACAGTTATTCGCAGCTTACACAGTCTATAACGTTTATATTGTATTGTGATAGATTTTATTTATGTACGAGTATCCGCACGGATGAAAAACATATTATGTCTATGGTTAGTTTGGCGCGCGATTTACTGTCATTATAATTTTTTTTTTAAATGTTTTTAATTTTTATAATTCAATGATTATTTTTTTGTATAGTTTACATGTTTTAATTTAATAATTATTTAATTTTTCTTTTTATATGAATAGTTATTGTGAACAAAGTTATTATTTCTTACTATTAAATAAATTATTCATGACAGTAGATCGGTGCTAAATCGTTTTTCATTATTCGTTATTGTTTGTATGTTTGTGTGCTACACACCTCAATGTGCTTATACTAATTGTAAAGCCTGTAAGTAATAATTATTATAATAAAAATCGCATATAATCCTCAAATTTATAATATTTTATCCAATAATTTCCTTTCATCACGTTTTATTGATGTAAAGTCGTATATTTCATATAAGCTTATAAAAAAATTGCAGTTTTTTACATAATTCGACTGGAATTTTAAATATAGTACTTAAGGGTTATTTAAGTGTTTGTTTTCGATTCTGGAAATAAAATTTGTATGGCTGAATATCTATGATTTTTTACCTAGTTAATGTCATACGAAAAATATACAATCGTATTAAATGTAAGTGATTCATTATTTTCAATGTATTTACTAATAGGTAATGTGTGTAAGAAACGCTTCCACTGCAGGAATCGCTATAAAAAGCTGATATAAAGATAAAAAATCTCGTAAAACCATTTTTTTATTCCTTCAAGTACAATGTTAATAATCAATTCTTGTTTATTTTCATAAATGAAAGAGCTTGAGTAATCAACTGATACCAATTCGGTAAAAGAGTTATCAATTATTTAAACTAAATTTGGTCCTTCGAGTACTGTGTAATTTTTGTATAAATAACTTGTAAATTAATAACAAGCTGATGGCCGCGACTTCGTCCCCGTGGACATAAATTCTTTATTTATTAACTGATTAAAATAAAAGACCCTTTATCGAACATCGGTTGAGTTAATGCGTTTCTATGATTCAACAAAAACAGACAAAGAAACATGTTATTGCGATATAAAAAATAGAGCATAATAAAATAGTTTTTTTTTAATGTAAAAATGTATTTAAATGTATGAAAAGTGTATATTTCTGCAGTGGAAGCGTTTCTATACATTTCATACATATAGTTTCCATTTCCTAACATTGCATATTTCATATAATCCAGTGTAGGCATCGAACGGTTATCAATCAAGTTCCGAACTTATTTGTATAGCAATTAAGTAGATATTACTAAGTCTCTCTTGGTGTGAGTTAGGACGTATATTGCTATTTCTCTACACGACAAAATGTAATAAAGATTTAAAATGTGAAAAATTTAAAAGAACTCTCGAGATTATAAGATAATTTTAAGTTATTAATAAATAATTCATTTCTTACAAGCCTTTTCAGGGAAATAAAAAAAGTTTTTTATACAAGAAATACTAATAAAAATAGCAATATATGTTCTTATTCAATGCTGGTTTGAATAGTGTAATGGCCATAAATGGAAAGCAAGAATATGTGACTTATTTGACTTAAGGGAGTATACTAGCGCCCTCTGACAAACTCAACTAAGTATTATTGTAGCTAAATTATAATTTAAAAATATCCAATTCGTATTAATGAAATATATTAAATAAATTCAATGTGAAAGAGACAGAACTAAAATTGATAAACTGGCTTAAAATAAATACGTTGAGGACAAAAAAATAGCATATACAATGTTATTCCATATAATAATGTACTTTAAAAAGGCATAGAATGCTTTTTCTGTTGTAATTGACAAACAAACAAAAAAATTAAATTTTATATGGCAAGTATACTATTTCAAGTCAAGTAAACTGCTGGGATTAAAAACATTCCAGTTTCCTTGTAGTTAATATTAGTTGCTAAAGTAACCTACGATATCGTATGTGGTACTGGATTAGTTAACTATCAGTATAGATTCACTTAATAAATAATTATACTACCATATGCTGTGTTTTGATTTTTACTAAATGCATTATAGGGTGACCCGCCTTCGATTATCCTCAATGGAACAGTTAAAAGTCTGTATATCCTTAATTGACAACCCAACCACTTTTGCTGCCAGCACGCGCGCTTTCGTTTGATAGTCCCTTTTCACAATGGGCAGCGTTGGACGAGTAGAGGCAATCACGATATTGACCTAAATGTCTGTGATCGATGGTCATTGTAAAGCAAAAATGCGAAAGATAATCGCGACTGAAGCTGAACTTGGCCCAGTGGTAGATACCTAGTCACATGAGTCATTTTATATTCTCCAATTTTCTATTATGTGTAATCAATGGAAAAAAAAAAATTAAGAACTCTTCAGTAGATCTTGGCTAAAAAAAATTGAAAAATTATATTTTATGAACAAGTAGCTGTTCCTTCGTACGTACTCTATGAAAAGGAAATAGAGAGGGAAGAATAAATTATAAGGTAAAAATGACACAAGAAACAGAAAAAAAGAAGGCGGAGACCTTTTCCTCGGATTTCTATTTACCAAGGTAGGTACGCGATTTAAATACCTACGCACTTACATCTGCTGCAAACTTTATTTCAAATTTTATTCAGGATTCCGCATTTCTATACTGCTCAGTTCTCCTGTCCTTTTAAACTATACAAAATCCTATCACACCTACAGGCGCATAACTAAAATACCAGATGACCTGAAAGCCTTGAGTTGAAATTCATTACCATGTACATAAGTGAAATAATTTCACATGAGCGGCTAACGACACTAACCATGTCTGCACGACTTGTCTTTATGAAATCATTTGTTAAAATTTCAATGCTATTTAAGGTCTATTTTACACTGTTATTTTTAAAGACAAAAATGATATATTTTTGGTATTGACGTCAGTGTACTTTTTAAATTATATAGTACAAAGATGTACTTAAAAATATGTTGGGTAGGAATACGATATATATATCTAGTACCTATAATAAATAAATAAATACCTATTCTTGCAGTTACAAGGGGAAATAAACCGAAATAATAAAATAGAAAAATTAGAACCACCAAGTACTTACTCACATAATATAGGTATTTGGTATTAGGAAGAAGATTTGAGTACCTTCTAGTTGCACAATAACTCAATTTTCATTTACGATAATATAATAATTAATCGTTTTGCAAACAATCTATTTTGTAGCCAAGCGGGAGATACCTAATTAAAATTCACTCGATAATCTCACATCACTACGAGGGCGTCGCGTCGCACAAATCTATTAGCTTAACATTACCTACTTAACATAAATATCACATATCTACTCGACTTACCGTAATATTAATATTTCCTCTCCAGACGTCTGATTACGGGAACGAGATGTTACGTCCAGTTAAGTAATTAAGCCAAGGGCTATTCAACTGTGGATTTAAACGTTGAGATTTTGAAATTATTACGTTCGGAAATAAAGAAGAAAAGGATTGGTTAACAGGATTTTTAATATAGCTTTAAAGGTTGAAATAAACGTTCATGATTAAAATTAATTTTAGGTACTTAGGTAACTCAAGACTATTTTCTATAGGTGGGCAATAATTAATATCAGCGCAGCGCAAAGAACAGAGCCGAAATTCTTGATAAGGCCAAAATTAATTACGAAAGATTTTCTAAAAATACTTTAGAGCAGGCTCCAAGGAGATGTTCGTTTGCAAAAATAGCGGACCTAAATCTGACTTCTGATATATATTGTATAGGTCCCAGACATCCTATAGACAGATGTTGCCAACCAGTTTTGTGGTCCCCCTGCCCGCACCCCGGTAATTAAATATGGCATACAAAGAAAAAAATAAAAATTTCCAAAACATGCCGTGTGGGGTATCAAATGAAAGAGCTTATTGAGTAGATCACGAATATATAGCATACTATATACATTTCTTACACTTTCTCTAAGATTTTTTAGAAAATTTACGAAAATGGTCCATTTTTGAGTTAACTTTAAACCACTATAGATTGAAAACTCATGAATATATTTTTTAAATTATTATTTTAAATAATTAACAATAGTCCATTGTTTATGATTCAATAGTTCGTAATATAATATAAGTGAGCTATGTGGTGGATTTGATGAAAATAACTATATACTATATGAACTTGAAAATATACTCGCCATCTTTGAATGCTCCCCCCACTCCCCCATGCAACTATTTCACTGTACGAAATATTGAATCGTAAACAATGGACTATTGTTAATTATTTAAAATAATAATTTAAAAAATATATTTATGAGTTTTCAATCTATAGTGGTTTAAAGTTAACTCAAAAATGGACCATTTTCGTAAATTTTCTAAAAAATCTTAGAGAAAGTGTAAGAAATGTATATAGTATGCTATATATTCGTGATCTACTCAATAAGCTCTTTCATTTGATACCCCACACGGCATGTTTTGGAAATTTTTATTTTTTTCTTTGTATGCCATATTTAATTACCGGGGTGCGGGCAGGGGGACCACAAAACTGGTTGGCAACATCTGTCTATAGGATGTCTGGGATCTATACAATATATATCAGAAGTCAGATTTAGGTCCGCGATTTTTGCAAACGAAACTCCACTGAGAGTCCGGTCTACTTGCCACATCTTCATTTTCGAACATAAGTTTTCGTAAATGTCATTTCTCATAATTTCATGCATTTTATCATATTAATAAATACTTATAGAAATATAGGACCAGTCAGTCAGTAGAGCACATAAGAATCACTGGCATAACCTAAGTCGGAAATAATATTATTTCAAATTGAAATCGTTTTTATCAAGGGTTGGAAGGCTATCTACACGAGATTAATATGACTCACGGAATGAACGTAGTCTATAATAATATGTTAGATAATAGTAAATAACGGGTGTTATTTATTATAACACAACACACAAAATTTAAAGAACATCACACAAAAAAATTTCAGCCAGCCGTTGAAGATGCAGTATCAAAACGAGAGCCAAATGCACGTTTCCTGTGGTCATTATAGAAATACAGTTTTCATAGTTTTTCAAGGTGAATTCTGCCAGTTCAGCCCCAACTATTCAGAACATTTGCCGCGCTTACCTCTCTCGCTAATATTTTTTACGGAGTGACTTTATGAAATTCGTGTTTTTATTAAAAGTGAGTACAATATAAATTTATGATAATATAATATACCTATTTCATGCAAGTTTATTGGATTCGTATAGTTATATTTTATTTGTTCTGTTTTAAGTGTGAATAAATTCGTTTTAAATATAAGTATATTTAAATATATTATGTAGACGTGCACTTACGTAAACTTGTTAGTGTTAAAATAATAATTAACGTTTTGCATTGGGATGTGCTCTCTATTTGTGAATTAAATTTCTGAATTCAATCACGTATGATTACCTAATATATTATAATATTTTTTAATCTTTAAGTAAAATATTAAAACTAGGAAGTTGGAACCAAGTACTTATATTATAATCAATTTTATGGAATTTTGATTTTTTTTACATCTCAATCTGAAAATGTTGTTATATTTATTTATAAAGTAAATTATCTACTAATTATTTATACAGCTAATTATTCCTTTTTTATTAATACTTATAGATCGCTACAAGGTTTACCTTTTTCCTATGAAATTATATTTTTTATTCAAATTTTTCACTTGGAAAAGTAAAAGGAGGATTTCCTTATCTAATAAACCTTATCTCTTGAATTAAAAACTGTTTTCTCGGACTAGTTTAATATTTGTACTGCGTCTACTATTTGTGAAATTATAAGGCAAGATAAAAGCTTAATGAAGCTTAACCTATGTCAACAGTCCACATTAATTGCTATGAATGTTTCTTAGTCTAGCACAAAAACGGCTGATCAGATATTGATGAAATTTTTTGTACAGATTTTGCAATTTTTAGCAAAATTTATCAAAATTTATCATTTGCAATTTTTAGGATAAATTTGCTTACATTTAACGCATATTTGTCAGATGTGTATGTGCACTGTGCAGCGTAACGCAGAGTAACATTTTGTTGAATATTGTTTGTCGCCTATACGCTAATTTAAATTTCAAGTTATAGGGAAGTGCTTAATAAAAGGGGAAGTGTTATATAAGTTTTCATTTCTATCTACATTTTCTATTATATTTTTTTGAAGTGAAACTTCTTTATCGGGGTTGGAAAAAAATTTAGTGTAACATTTTTTCGTTACGCGTGACATTTTTCCGTTACGCGCCATCTTTTTCTTATCCCTACCACGCGTGATTCGACGTATTTCTGTAAAGTTGCATATAGTAAATTATTTTTTGAAAAATAAGGTCATAAAGAAGTTTCACTTCTTACGTGTGTACACTAGTAGGTACACGCACACAATTTTATTTTCTTTACATGATAGACATAGATAATATAGGCAGAGTGTTCCATAAGATTATAGTCTACTACTGATCGCGCTGATTTAAGGAACTGCCTGGTCCCTGGAATTTTTTTTTGGGTTCAATAGTCCGTTTATTGAGGAAGACTACACGCTATAAAACATTCTGTACAACATGAGTAAAACCATGAGGCACAGCTAGTGTGAAAAATCTTGTATATTATATTATCTGCGGTAATTATAACAAGAACCATATTTCCAAACGGACATGGCTGATCGTATCTCACGAACGAGCTCAGAGGCCGTTATGAACCGCACAATGTGTAGCAAATTAACATGCAAATATACACTCGTGATGATTTAATTATAGCTAATTATTTTATTATATATCGAAGGTTTATGAATCTCTGATTTTGTGAAAATCATAAGAAGTACTCACTCAAAATGTTGTGTAAGAAATTGCGCTAAAAAGCTGGTGAAAATTGTCTTGAATTGATAAATGCTGTTTTAAAAGATGTGGAAGTCTGTGATTTTACATATAAATAAGTTTACTTTATTGTATTGAAACTTGCACCCAGATAGTTTACAATTGGTTAATAGATGTAAGCGATAAATATTTTAGATAAAAAATAACTAATAGCATCCCAAAATACAGATAGAGCCGTGAGTTAAAAGTAGAGCTATTTCGTAGCACAAGGAGTTTATTACAATCCAATACTTATAAAAACCAATATTCTACATTACTCACTCAGTAATTTCCATACAGAAAATACTCAAAGATATTTAAAGTAAATTCATTAAATAATGACGCTCTAAGAGCCTCATTTTGCTAAATCATTTCACATTAATGAATAATGACGTCACGCAAACAAGGAATAAATGATGTGGAATAGGCTGTCATTTGAAGTCATTGACAAGATGTTGCGTGGAGCCAAACCACAAGAGATTATCTCAATATGGCTAAATTGTATCGTGATTTATTATTGAATAGCCTAGCACTAGACTTCGCTCGAATTTCATGTTTGCCTAGAAAATAAAGAAGTCTGTTTTTGTATGTTAGTTTAAATAACTGTGTCTGTAACATTTGTAATTAAATTATTCTTAACTTAAATTTTTCATTCAATCACACTACCATAATTTATTTATTTATTCTTTATTGTACATAATAAACCAAACATAAATAAGCTATACTATAATTAGATACAATGAGAACACACGGCACATACGTAGGTACTAAAAGGCGGCCTTATTGCTCAAAAGCAATCTCTTCCAGGCAACCCTGATTGGTATGGAATGTATGCTAGAACGCGACTTGGCGCAAATTCAATAAATAAATTAGACATAATTTAAGTGATAGGACATAAACACGTAAAGTAGAGATGAAATTAGTGGCTCTATAGCTCCCATAACCAAAAAACATAATCCGATTAGCAGTATATATTTAAAAGCAATAGATTTAGAAGTAAACGTATATATTTAAGAGTATGATAAACTTTTTCCTTCAATTAGCTATCGGAAACTTCCTGTTATGTCCGTGATAATTAAAACGATACAAAGTTATGGTCAAAATAATAATGAGTAATTACCGCCATTATTAGTTCAGTTATTCGCCGAGAACTCGCAAAATAACATCCATGTGATGTGAAGTGATGTGTTGATTGAAAATTAAATAAGACTGGTTTTATAAGAAATAGTTATAAATAAACTGGATTTATTTTGGGAATATTTCTTAAATTCGCCGGCTATAGTAACTACATCGATAGAAAAGCTTCCTGTGAAGTATTAAAAGTGATTAATATTAACACAAAAGGAGAAGAAATCTCTGCTTTGAATATTATATCTAAGAATGTATATAATATTAATATACATATTATCATCGCATTCACTTTCGATTATATTTCCCTCTCAGGAAAATAAATAAAATGATTACTTGAAACAAAAAAGTGATGACCTGATTATTATGTGTAGCTTGCAATTTTCTGCTGAAGTCTATGAGAATATTTACAAGATTAATAAAATAGTTTAGGAACAATGGTCATATCGAACTTAATTGTGTTGGTGCAATAAATGGTGATTTTTGTGAAAATGTCTGACAACGAGAATATGATTAATTTGCAACCACGAAGCAGATGTTTTTGTTGCTTTTATCACATGGATCTCATCTTATACGGATTGTTGACAATTATAATAATTACCACGTTTATTTACTTTATGTTTTTTATATAAATATCTACTCTACAATATTATAAGTTAATAATAGATAAGGTAAGACTGATAATACGTTTTATTTGTAAACATTGTTATATAATTAAAGTTAGAGTTTTTTTAGAATGATAATAGATTTTCTCGTAGTTATGTTTTAATTGTTAACTATCAAAAGTCACTTACTAATGCCACAGAATAATAACTAGTTGCTAGCTACTAATGCTAGTTCTAATATAGTTTATTTGTTTATTAGTTGTACAAATTAAAGCTCATGTAAACCTTTATAATAAAATTATGCACGATTATTAGATAAATAAAAAAAATAGAGGAAAAAGTTTTTTCTGACCAAAATCACGAACAAAATTTTCAGTAAACTTCGGGCACCAAATTATTTAAATTTTAAAATACTACAATAATTCCTTGATCTACAATGACGTTAGCCATGCGAAGAGATTACATCGAGACGATAATCTGAAGACAAACACTACTGTATACCGCGGCCTTGTCCGTGTGTATTCAGTATGTCGTTTGTCGCGAACGGTGAAAATACATTTTCGGACTGAAGATTTTTTGTGATTTTTGTTGAAGTGTAAATTATTACTACTACGACGAAGGTATAAGTAACCACAATGTTCCGACAAGTGATTTTATAGGGTAAGGTTCTGAGGTAGTTCCAATATTCCCAGGACAACTTGTAAGAAATAGGAATATGTGTGTGTATTTGAAAGACACCAGACTATCATTTAATTCATGATTCTGAATGCAATATTGTGGAATGAATATTGTGGTTGTTTAGTTTTTCAATGATCATACACGTTTGATATTTTTTTATTATTTACAAAATATTTACATTTCAGTATGTTTATTAGTTGTTTAGCAGTTGCATAACTTTACTAAATTTAGTTCACAAGCCCATATACATAAAAAAGTTCAATACATCTACCTATTTTAATCTCTACAATGCAGTTTTACAAATATAAAATGTTGTTTTAGATATTTGTATATTTCAAAGCTTTTTAATGCTTTTAAATATAGTAATAATAATTAATATTATGTATTTATAATCCATTAGGAGGCTGGGGAGTACTATTATAGGCTATTGCTTTTAGCGCCATAAAGCATCTCGACCTAATTGGAATTTTGACTATGTGGGCGAAGCCACGGACGGAAAGCTAGTTATTGATATACCTACATTACGCTATATACACAGTCCAAACACTTAACTTCAACTGTATATTAATAATCGGTAAAACATATGAAAGATCAAACACTCGAATTTGCTTAGAACAAATTGACTAAAATGGAAGTTACTAACACATTACTAATAGCATACACCATACTAGATAGAGTGAGACAGCAAATTTGGTATTTGTTAAAGTAACAAAATGATGACATTTAAAATAACATAAGATTGTTAACCTTACGTCATGCTAGCTTTTAAGCAGTTTCGGTATTATCTTGCTGAGAAAAACATATTTAAAGAGGTCATTATTGGGGATAAATTAATAAAAAATTGAAACTGCAGTTTCGAGATAAACCCTATAACTTATTAAATTATTAATTAAGCAAACAGGCATGTATTTATATCAGCGTTTATTTCATTAGCTTACAATATAATTTCAATCATGAACCATAATTTTGATCATCAACAGCAGCTTTAATAGTATTTTTCTTTTTTCAGGTTACCATGAAATAATCGACCAACATGGCAAACCGCGAAAACGACATAGAACCGTATGAAGCCGTGGCAAAAGGGCTAAATTCACCTGAATTACGATCGAGTACTAAAATACCATATGCTGATGAAGCTGTAGAATTAGAAAGTGTTAAAGCAGATGAACCTTTACGACCAAAACGAGTTAGAGATGTCGAAAAAGGCAATCCAGATAGAGATGGTAAGATACATGCATCAGACCTTGGAGCAGTACGTTCACCAAACAGCGATACAATAGTAGTGGATACGCCTGAAGGAACGCTGTATATAACTTTAGATCCAGATTCATCTAGATCTTCTAAAGTAACGAGCCCTACAAGTCCTACGAGCCCTAGTACTCTATCAACTGACCTTTCTGAATCACCTAGTACTTCCAAAGCATTTGGTGCGAGAGAATCTGAAGATCTGATAACATCTGAAAGTGATGTGGAACATAGAAGACCTAATTTGCGAAGGAATTCCATATCGATGCCTTCATTGGCGAATATGGAGCTACTGAGACAGGAGTATTTGAGCAACACGCAAGGAAACGTGAGTACTTTTATGATGTTATTATAAGTTTATTATTTTCATCGCCGTTTGTATTTTGATGTACCGAGTACGTTCAATAGAACCATAATAAAAACACCATAGATTGATATACTCTATATTTCCAATCACGTTTGGAAATAAGCAGTGTTTAATCTTGTTTTTCAATTCAGCGTTTAAATTTCTTTGATAGAAGGTATGAGAAATATAATTCGTATACTTGCATTCTTCATTAAAATTTAGTGCAGGTTATATTTATTTAAACTCATTTATCAGTATGACATAGTAGATAATAGTACTACAGTGTGTCTAAACGTTTTATTACCTCCGCAAAGCCATTTAAGACCACTGCAGACACTGACCTCTTTTACTTTCTTTATCTCTATCAATATTTAATCAATGACAGAATTTCTCGTCGATCCTTATTACTTTATTGAAGTACCTACAGTAAACAATAATACATCAAGATAAACACTTAATAGTTGTTTAAACAAGGCTATAATCATAAAGTCAGTGAGTGCTAAGCCCTTAAAGATAAATTTACCTACATTAATAAAATCTTTATATTTCGGCCCGTATAACATTTATCAACACTGATAACATTTGATAAATACGAAAAGAAATTCAATTCAGTACCACTTAGTAATCATTGGAGAACAGCAAAAACTTTAGTTCTCTTATCATTTGAAACATTAACATTTGTTCACTTATCTCACAATAAACATTAAAATTATGTGATCAAATATAGCAGTAAGGTGATCAGTGATTTGGTGTGGTTCTTTGGAATTTTTTGGGTAATTTATCAAGATAGTGACGGATACAATAGCAAAAAGGTGTCCTTGATAGGAGATAAAGTTATCGTAAATTAAATAGTTGCATATAAGTCAGGTGACGGTGCAAAAATGAGGGTAAGGAAGAAGCCAGATTTGAGGTTAAACATACCTTCCTACCCCCATGACTATGTTGAAATGCCGATGGAAACTAGGCGGCTGATACACGAGGCGAATAGAACTCCCAATGATATAAAATTTATTGATGATGAACCGACGTCACCGAAAGTTCAATTTCGAGTTGGTAGTCCAGAACTTAATACCGACACACCTAGTAAAATTGACTTTCGTTCATCAACACCAGAGGTGAAGTTAGAGAATCAAGATGAATCTAGTCATATTGAAGATACGAATTCAGAAAAAAACAGTCCCGTGGTGTATAGAAATTCAATGAGAAGGAATTCTGTATCCGCTCCCGTGCGCTTGAAGGATTATGGGGAAATAATTACAGTTCGAAACGATACAGGAAATAATGTAAGTTTTTACAAATACGTTGATATAATTCGTCAACATTGCGGCTATATTTCAGAATTTCAAAGTTGGTAGTTTTCGAAAGGGTATTTAACTTATTGCAGATTGGATCGGTAATATTTATAAATCATGCAAATTATTTTGAAATTAGCAAATATTCTGTCGTACAGAACGTGTTGTACCCGGAAATAAATCCGCAATTTAAAGATTTTATCACATGTCAATGTTATCTTAAAATTAAACAGTAGACAATATTTTATAACATATCTGATAAAAATTTTTGATAGTAAAGAAAATATGTAGAGAACACGAAATAATTTCTAGTTTAGTAATTATTAATTTAAAAATTAAATGACGTTAATTTTTGTCCTGATGTAATTATTTTAAGCAGCGTGTATTCGATGAAATAGAACCTTCTTATGGCGCGAATAGTCTCCGAATAATGTTATGGTAATTTTTTTAAATAAAATTACAGATTTGCTTCATTTACCCTTTCTCCTGAAGAAAATATATTCAATACCATTATCAGTATTATCATTTTTACGTATACGGAAAATAAATAAGAAAATGCCAAATCTTATATCGCTATCAAGCTTGATATCATACAAGTTACAGCGAACTATCAAAATTGTATGTACGTATGTTCAATTTACAACTTTTTATTGCACGTAATTTTTTAAATGTTCAATTGGTACCAATTTTGTATTATTTGGAACTAACTGACCTGGGTCAAGAGAATATCCTTTATTGCGCAGTATAAAGATGTAGCTACCTAATGGGAAAGTAATTTTGAAATCGTCTAATAGCTTTTGTGTTAACAAAGCCTGTATTTTTAAGTTCAGAAAATAAATTTTAATATTTTTAATAGAAACACATTATATAGGTGCCAAAAGTACTTGATATTAATGACCAATCATGAAACACAAAATCTAATATCACAAAGCGGAAGGTATCTTATAGGTATACTTAACTTAATTCTTGTTTAATAGACGTATTATCAAGAACAAATAACTTTTTTCATTGACCTTAATCCAATGATCAACATAGATAAGGAAAAATTGTTATCACAAATTTGCATATTTTCAGAATGATATTCTTAATTTTTGCATGTATATTGAGAGATTATACAGCGAAAGAAATTCATTAGTTTATCCTAGACTTATTTATAACAAAGAGGAAGCGTTGCTTCTAAAAGAGTAAGGTTTTTTCGAAATTATGCTCTCATCACCATGATCTCAAACAATATTAAGTAAAGCAAAGTAACCAAATTACGAATAATATATACCTGCTGCCCAAACTCTAAAGTAACGAAATTGTACCAATAGCGGAAATAATTATATCTCTGTAGATATACCGAAACCTCCAAACTTGTACATTTACAAGTAGCTCTGTAGCAAGGTGAGCTGACACTGAACCAGAGAGTATCAACCAAATTGCTAGACGTCCGGCGACGGGGCGCTCAATCTGTGGTTGATTTGTCTTATATATTTATTATTTTATGGGAGTACTTAATAGTTTTATTTTTATATTTTCTAGATATTTTAGTAGTATGCAGGATGGAGCAGGATGTGATACACAAAATTGTCCTGCACGATAAATGTTAGATTGGAAATGCTTCCCAGATTCTTTATTTATTTAAATATACTGTCTATTGTCGTCCTGATGAATGTATGTTAATGACTAATGTAAATAAGGAAAGAATAAAATAATATTGTTTAAATGTAACATATGAAAAGCTAAAGTATAGCTCTACGAAAATATTTAGATCTTACAAGTGACCAGATACATAAATCTAGTTCTAATCGATTGCCAACTTAATTTAGAACTTTACAAAACGTACATGTAAAAACGAGAATATCAACAGTTTACAATTAGCTTTAATACTGCGGTTTAAAACAGGATAATCCTATCCTTTCAATAGATAAGCCAACACAATATGACACTATAAAATAAATCCCTTGATTAGGTACAACAAGGCCACGGTTTTGCTCCCCAGACTTCTACACAATTACTCCTGCCCGTGATCTTATCCATGCGTTCATATTTAAATCTCTTTATAAAACACAAACGTACATTTACATATTCTGTATTAAATCAATAATAACCCACTAAACGTTATTTTTTTAAACTACACATTGAAGTTAAAAATACGTATTGTTGTTCTACCAAATTTCCAAATTTAAGGTGATAAATTCGGGTTTAAAATGAACATGGAAAACTCAAAAACGTCGCGATCTAATGCGTTTGCGCATACGTTCAAGTATAGATCCCCGTTGTGGATCGAATCAGATTCCGATGTTAGCAAAAGCAGTGGCAATATTAGCAATAGTGATAGTGTACGAAGTTCCGATAGTTCCGGCAGCATCAATAATTATCTGGATTCTAAGGTTAGTTGTTTGTTAAGTTTTTAGTATTTTTATATCTACATATTAAGCTAATTATTTTACGATTAAAAGGGGGGCTCTATCTTGGAAGTAATAGTACCTACCTAAAAGATACATAGCTTGCTGATCTTTTTATTTAAATGTTTAAATATTTTTATTTATCTAAGAATCTTTAGGTATACCTATACCTAGGTAATAATATAGTTGTTGTTGAATAGTTATTCGATGTCAGTATTTCTTCAAAATATGTAGGTTATTTCTAATTTACTAACTATTATATTTTGTTTTTGTTTGTTGTATTGTTTGCCAGTAGTACTTATACCATTTGACTCCTCGTGATATTCCCTTTCTTGTTCTTTGTTAAAATGAAGCCTCACTATGTATTACATAGTATATTATTATTAGTCTGTGGTATTACCATGCGTTCGTGGCTTAACTCGCGTGGCAACTTCTCGGATAAAAGATATAATTATGTGTATTCAGTAGATATAAAGACTATAATCTTTCTCTGTACACATTTCATCCCTGCGATCAGCTGATAAATAGCTATTTATGTGTGAAAAAGTCACAAACATACATGCATAATATGTATAGGTGGATAGGATAGGATGTTGTGATATTATTTTAACATTAAAATAGTTAATATTTAGCTTCCGCTAAAACTTAAGATTTTATCAGTAAATTACTCAGGTATTGTGTTTTATGATTATGTAAGATTTGTAATTATATAAATGTGGAAGTCATGAGGATTGCTATTGTATTCCGACTCTATATTTTTATCTTATGAAGTTACTTTAATATTAAAATATTAGAACTGCCTCAATATGTTATAGGTAGGTATATTACCAATTTTTTGATAGGAGTTTAATTTTGATTATAAATATTTATTTTTGATCAGTCACGCGCAAAAAAAAAGACGTGTGGCACTCGAAGCCTGCCGCGGTAAAGCTATTGCATGCTATGCCTTCAAGCCACACCTCCGCGCCCGTCGGAGTGGGGAGCGTGAGGTTTTTTCATTACGGAATTTCTGGATTCGGTCCCCGCGCTCAAGGCCCGCGATAGAAGCTATGCAATAGCTTAATAAATTATTTTCTTTGTTGCGACTTAAAATGTGTACAAAACTGTGGTACGTACAAACAAAAAAAATGTTGTGTGGTTTTATGAAACCACGGTAAAAGTGAAACTGTTCGAACGGTTCCGAACACTGCTTTGTGTAGCGCATGTCGCGTGACGGTCGGCTGCCAGTGCCGAGTAGGTATACCGACTCGGCAGCCGCGATACACGCGACATGCGCTACACAGACCAAAAAGTTTAAGACGATGTAATAAAAGTTTCACTTTTAAAAAAAACAAAGGCTCTATTGTATTGTAAAATGAATGGTATGGATTTTTTAAATAATTAATTTATTAATTTATGGTCTCAAACTGCATAATATGGCTTATTTCTTTAATCGGTTTCACTAGCGCTATCTAGCGGAATTTAGTCAAGAGCATTGAAAAATTGTTGGTTCCTATATAGGTCACTAGATGGCATTAGTATGGCCTTTCAAAAAACAAATGATCTAACAAATGTCAAATATTTAACAACTTTCCCGGGATACACGAGTTTTTTAAGCTTTGATAGCAAGGTAGTGCTTCTGGCTTCAGTGACAGCAGTAATACTAGCTTAAAATAATGTAACATCATGTAAACAGAACTATCATATTACAAGCCAGCAGCTAGTCAAGAAAGTTTCAAAGAGAACTAACATGCAATTCTAGCTTGAAAATCTAGCCTCGTGTATCCCGGGCTTTACATTATATTATTATTTTATTCGTAGTGTATGTTATGTTTTTTTACAAAGATTATTTATTATCACAATATGAGCTCCTTTTTGTAGTTTTTACCTACATGATTATATATCTAAAAAATCCGTTATATTCATATAGTTTAAGATTAGAAGAAGGAAATAAACCTTCGGTTAAATTGTTTATAATATCATTTAATTATCAAGTTTCAATATTGATTCTTCCCTATAGAAGCGACATTCCGAATTAATTGTCTCTGCAGGGTAAATATAATTACCATTCTTTTCCTACTTTTAAACGCTTTTAATTTTATACAACTTGTTAAATTTGTTCAGCTTTATCGCTATTCTATATTCATTCATCATCTATATGAATGGTCAAAATCGATTTACCCAGTTGAAAGTTCAGAAGAAACCCGAAAAATACAGTCGACTTGAACTCTTTTTTAGAAGTCGGTTGAAAAATAAATTACACTAGACACACGACAGACATTAATAGCGGTTTCATAATTAATTAATGGGTTAATTTGCACCTAGATGCAATTGCAGTTATCAAGATGCCTTCGGTCAGGTATCACAGGAACTGGGAGAGCATACCGCTGACTAAGGTATTTTTGGTTGGTGCAAAAATAAGTGCTATGTCAATGTGGTTAGGGTATTTTATTGATTGGTTAGTTTATTAATAATATAAAGAATAATATGGTATTTAAATGTTTAGTATTGGGTGTGAAATTATTAATTAGGGTTAATATAATTTTACTGATCATGTATTGAAAATTACATTGCAGGTGAATTCGGGATTTTAATTTTTAGAGAAATATGAAATTGATTTGTTTTGTCAGTGGAAGCTTTAAGTAGGTTTTGCCCAAACTTACGTCTTTACCACGGACCATCTTATATTACTTTAATTACGCAATAGCCACTTTAGTAATATATTTTACCGCACAAGAAGTATTTCATTATGATCTCTGTAAGACTAGTACGTTCAACAAAATCATATTTCTTACAGAACATAGCCTATCGTTAATATTTTAAACGTAAAAAGGAAAACCACTATTCGCAGAAAAAAAAAATAAACATGCACGCATAGCAGACTTAATTTTATCATTAAAGTAACAGAACATTTTTATATTAAATTCAAACTCAAATATAATATGGACTGTGTAAAATACATAGGTATTAATTTTCTGAAGCCCCTTTATAGCCTTTTACATTAATGTAGTTTACGTTACATACGAAGTAGCTACGAAAAGTTTTTGTTAGTCTCTTATTAAGAGACAAACATACATTTATTGACATTATATTACATACCTATTGCAGATTCCAGAGCACCACCAGAGCACAGCATCCGATTTCAGTGATGGAGACAATACAGCTGATGATAACGCGCTCTCTGAAGATGATAGGTCCAAGTAAGTATAGCTATAATGTATAAATCATAGAGATAATAAATGAAAACATTTTAATACGTGTGAAAAACATACACATTTAGTATGATCACAGTGATACAGTTCATCTATGGTGATACTAAATGATTTTTTTTAAATATCTAATCAAATAGCATACTACAATACAATCTGTTAAATAATAAATAGGCCGATATTTTGTGTATATAATATGTTTGGGTATTATTTTTTAATGTGAAATAGGAATAATTTCAAACTAATATTCATAAATTAAAATAGACTACGAATAGACGGATTTAAATTTTATATTTAAGATCAGTCCTGTGGTTTATAGGTAGATCCCTAACAAGAAAATTATTTCTTTAATACTATTGTACATACAGACGCAAACAAAACATTCAATATAAATTGTAAACAAAAGAAAGTCCATAAAGCCCTCAACGTGCCTCAATTCAAGCGCACAAAATAAAACAACGTGTAAGGTCAGTTCAGTAGGGATGGGCTTGATACAACTTAATAAGGAAGTGCATCCGACCCTTGACCCGTTGCAAAACGTACGCCCTTTTATCAATTTAACGTAGACGAAATCAAACTCAAACATTTAGTTGCACTACAACTTAAACCATTTATTTTTCTACAAGACTTTTTTATGTCAGAGTAAGAGACTTCATAAAGAAGCGATTTTGAATTTTCAAATACACAATAAAGTACTTAATATTTATCAACATTTTGGAAACTACTAGACTATTTCTCATTAAAAATCTGCTTTGGGAACCTATTTTTGAGTTACAAAAGTGTTTCTTAAGGTTAATATAAAACAAGGCTACTAGTTGAATAAAATAAATAATTGAATTGAATAAAATTTTACTCAACGTCATTTAGATAGCCCTTACATCGTCACCACTCACCTTTCATAGAAATTACGCAAAGTTTCTATAGAGAAGAACCAGCAAGAAACTCTGCAATAGCTCTAAAAAATCACTAAGCTGCTTCTTCTTCTATTTGTATGCAACCTCGTCAGGTGGTTGATCTCGGTAAATAACCAATTGACACACATCGGGACTATTACGAATTTACGATTGCAAGATACCATCCGTCTTGCAGGACGAATGTGGGGCTGCCAGAATGCGAATCCTTTTTGAAATAATAATTTTGACAACCCTTGAATAACAAATTAAAATGGGTTCATTTAGAAATTATTATAAGACTTATTGGTTTTGATCGATCGTATTACGACGACTACGGTACCATTTTTTAGTAGGTGAAAATCTGTAAAAATATCCTCGCTGTGAATTGTTTATGAAACAGGCTAATAATAATATACAATTTAAATACATTAATACAATTTAAATTACTCGCTCGCCCCGATTCTGACCGGGTAGACTCCCCTGGTCGGGTTTAAAGGGCTTATCTCTATAAGTGCTTATAAGTATTTTAACGTAACCTATAAGTAATATAGCAGTACACCTACTTAGTAATAATAAGTGAGAACTTGAAGTAAATTTAAACATATTAAACTCATGACACGCCTTGAAAATCAAATGTAAGAAAAAATAACATGATTAATCCTCATATTGTAAAACACTGAACTAAAAAATATATTTACAAGAATAAAAATTTAGTTTAGTCGAATTGAGTGCTGTTAGTCTGTACTAAATAGCTAGTAAGAAGAAAGGTCTAGAAAGCATAGGATTTGCAGAATTTTTAATAATCTTTAATTTTTAACATTTTATCAAATAATTTTCTAGTGTTCTCTTCTTGTTGATTAAGTAACTTGTAAGTATTGTTAGTCGCTTACTGCTTAGAAAAAATAATTATAACACACTTATACTATTAAAACAACGCAATAAATAAAATAGATCGTAATACAGAATTTAATATCATGCATTTTGTAGAATTGTGTCGATGATTACAAAAGTAACAATAATTAATTACCTATTTATTTTAATAGGTTAATTGTTTGGTTGATGACAGACCGTTTGACCGTGATTAGAAAAGTCTCGAAGAAAGTATGAACCATACGAATAATTAGTGTGCAACTATAACACTATGATTAAATACATTAATATAATATACACACATACATGAAGAAACATTAATTAATACATCGCATTATTAACGAGGACTTAATTAAGCTATGAAAGTATACACTTATCTATATTAATATTATAAAGCTGAACAGTTTGTTTGTTTGAACGCGCTAATCGGGAACTACTGGTCCGATTTGAAAAATTCTTTCGTTGTTAGATAGCCCATTTATCGAGGAAGGTTATAGGCTATATATCACCACGCTACGACCAACAGGAGTGGAGCCACAGGGGTGAAACCGCGCGGAGCAGCTATTAAATTCCTAAGTATACACTCTACAATTTCATTAATGAAAATTACATTATTGTCCGCTATATGAAGACTATAATAGATATTATTAATTAAGACCTTATTAATAGTTTCATTATAAATGAAATAAGTAATTTAAAAGTTGCACTCAAAATCCGCGCTCATAGTATAACATAATAGGTAGAGTCGTCACGTCATACCGGTCAGTATGCTTTGACAAGCGCACGCGCCGCTACCGAGATCTTTTGATCCGATCTATAGATCTTTGATCTATTTGCTGTGATTGTGGTTGTGAATATTTTTGTAAGTAACGTTATAATCATATTATGATTGTGTCGGTTGAAGAGTAAGTTTTTGTTCGATTTTTTTATTAAATGTTATACTATGATTATTATTTCTATATTAATGTCCATTTTTAATAAGAAATTTGAGCCAATTAGGTTTCTACGTGAATATAGAAAAGTAATAAAATGAAATGAATGTGACTTTCAATAGGTATAACTTAGAACAGGTTAAGTTCAACAAAAAATTAATGGTGGCGTGATAAAACAAAAGGAAAACGTGTATTTTATCTGAGTTACACTATGTTGGATTTTTTTTATTATTTTTTTGTGAATTATTTCTACTTGTTATATTAAATAATAGGCAATCAACCATTGACTGTGTTACGCGGATGGAAAACGGCTCGACCGATTTTGAAAAAAATGTTTGTATGAGTTATACGGGAAAACAAAGTTTAAGTGATGTGACAAAAATGTACCATTTGACATGAAAAAGAGTCTGTACAGTTTCATGCCTGCTCTTCTCTATAGAAAGCTGTTTTCCATCCGAATGGTAAAATTTTCCAAAACTTTAATAAATGAATGTTTGATTTTGTATTTAATTCTACTGATAATTTTCATAATACATTTTCCATTTTCCAAACAAATATAACTTGCTTATCAATCGACATAAATTCAATGAGTGGTTAGCATTACGCGGGCAAATGAATTCTAATTAAATCGTTGTCTGTATGAAATAGATTACCTATTGTATTTATTTTTTGTTCAAAACACTCGCCTCTATAAATACTCATGCTTAATTATATTAAAAATGTGAAAGTGTTTTTGTTTGTGTGTGTCAATTACATCCCAGACACAACCGAAATAAATAAAATGAATATATACTTATTATTTATTATATTATTTTCTTATATTAGATACAAGCTTTTAAAAGGAAACTAGATTCAATTTATCAATGAATCAAAAATGATCGAATCTGAATGCATCAAATTGCATAAAAATCGGTTTAATACCTATTTTGTCGGTAACAGCCTCACAAAGGTAACTTTGTGAGTGCTCATGGGCGGTGGTGATCACCTCACTAGGTGACCCACCTGCACCGTTACCCGCTCTATTTAAAAAAAAACCTAGAGCCAGAAAGTGGAAATAAAACTATTACTGCATCAAATTTTATTAAAATCGATTCAACGGTTAAGACGTAAGCGTAACAAAGAGACAGACATAATATCATATTACTGAGTAATGGATAAAGTACATTGAATTAGTATAGATAAGCTTAAATCTATGTTATTAGTACACAATTATTTATTTAATCTGACCAAATTACATAAATAAGGATAGAGATATAATATTTTGTTGTTTTTATTTTTTTGTAGATTTTAAAAGTTGTTTGAAATGTTTTATAGTTATTGTTACCTATATCGGTAGTAAACAATGTTAGCTATAAATACGTACAATTAATGAGGCCATTAGAAGCTAGATTAAGGATTAAGGAAATGCATCTAGAGTACTGCGAAAGTTTGTTTATTTTCATGCCAGCTTTCTCCCGAAGCAACTTTACTTCATAATATACACTTAATTTTTCCCCTATACGGTTTTACTGAGAAAGAAGTACCTAGCCCATTTTACTTCGCATTCAAATTTCAACAGAATCGCTTTACCTCGTCACCAACAAAACAGTCTCACACTTATATTATTTGTTTCCAATATTATTAAGAAATTCCTTATAGTCCGGGATACATCGCCCATTTTTGCAAGTGATTACTATCAAGCTAATTTTTCGTGAGTAGCTTTATTTTGATGAGATGCCCAATAATTTCATGTACAAAACTATCGATTGTGGTAGCTACCAGAGGAAACAAGGATAAAATATTTTGATTTGATGGTTCTCAAATATTAATTACTAACTGAATGTTTTTTTTTGTTCAATCTCAAGATAATTATCTAAATTATTCGAAAAAATATTTGTCCCACAAAATCTATGGTTTGATCAAAGAGTCCCCCTTTCCAATGTGTATCGATAACGAAGTCATCATAAATGATTACTAACCAGCTGATTTTTTTATTTTCACTTGTTTAATACTTATATAATTCAACAGACATATTGTCCTACAAATTGCGTAATAAATATTTGAGAACCGTCAAATCAAAAATTTTTATCCTTGTTACCTCTGTAAGCTACCACAATCGAGAGTTTCGTACATGAAATTATTGGGCATCTCATCAAAATAAAGCTACTCACGAAAATTTAGCTTGATAGTAATCACTTGCAAAAATGGGCGATGTATCCCGGACTATTAGGTATTTTATAAATAATATTACCTTTTTAGTGCCTGTTATCTATACTGATAATATTATAAAGCTGAAGAGTTTGTTTGAACGCGCTAATCTCAAGAACTACTGGTCTGATTTGAAAAATAATTTCGGTGTTAGATAGCCCATTTATCGAGGAAGGCTAGGCTTTATATTATCATCTCGCTTAGACCAACAGGAGCGGAGCACTGCGGGTAAAACCGTGAGGTAGAGCTAGTCTAGTGGTAGTCTAAAATATATTGGAATGTTTACTTAGAAGTGCATAGATTCTCACAAGTAAGCAATTACATTGCTAGCTAAGCAGTTACCATTACATTGTTTATCGCATTTTATTATTTGTCGTTAGATTTGTTTTTAAGCACGTACGTTATTTGTTGTCTTATTATAACGTAAATTTAATTAGTTGTAGCACGTGGCGTTGCTTGATTCTTGAATATTATATGTATAAAATTACCAAATACTACATTTATCATAAGAAATTCTTGAGTAAGTTTAGTACATATTTTGTGACTGAGCCGGAAATTTATGAATCAGAATAAACTTAATAAAAACTGTATAATATGATTATGTAGATATTTAAATTTGATTCGCATGATTATTCGCATTGCTAGTAACTTACTACTTCGTAGGTATGTTACAGCTAAAGTAAATCCTTCGAATATTAAACGAAGTATAAGTATTATATAAGCTCATTAAAATCATATCAACATTCCGTTAACCGGTTTGAACCGGTGTGATGACGTCACACCGACCTTCCAGAAAATGTTTGATAATAAGGAAACTGACACACACAGGTGTTTAATGGAGTTCACTTAAGATTACTTCGTATGGGCTATTTTAGACCAACTTTGGAAGAATTATTTTCTTAAAAAAGTTGTAGGTACTTAATAATCTATAATTCTAGCGTGGAAAAGTAATGGTGCTAGACGACATACCTTTAGTTCTGTCATTATCCGCACTGGAATTTAGCATTTAAACATACATAATCCCCCTAATATAACTACGACTTTTAAATGGATATGATTTAAAAAGAACTACTAGACTTTCTTGCCAGCTCTTCTCTGTATAGTTGCTTTCTGGACAATCTATAATATATTATGATGGTTCAAAAGCACTTCTTAAAGAAGTCTAGTCAATAAAAAGATTTTTAAGTTAGACTTATTTCATTAATCACCACATTTGTTGCAGAACACCGCTCAGATCCCCTCGCAAGAAGTATCCAAGACGGTCTCGGTCTGAGTTTAGTATGGATGAAGACGATTATTCGCCGAGTAATTCAGTCACCTCCGTTAATTCATTAGCCAGCTTGCTCAAAGAGAAACTGCAGGTGAGTCTATGGATGATTTTATTATTAAAAAAATACTCAAGTAAAATACTTCTTACTATGTTTTTTCCAATGTTTGTATAAATAGGTAACAAGTTGAAATGTATTGCGTATATTTTTGTAAATGTGCAATTAAATCTGACTAACTAGGCTATTAATGAAACGGCTGATTTAACTATTTGACTTCTACATTGCTTTACGAGCAAGCAAACGTACTTTTTATAGTTTATCACTCTCATAGTCCTATAGGACGGAAGATTTGATTTGATCCACGCTATAAAAACTAAAATATTTATATCTATCTAAAATCGCTCTATCTTAATATACATAATACATATATAAATCTCGTGTCACAATGTTTGTCCTCAATGGACTCCTAAGCCACTTAACCGATTATAATAAAATTCGCACACCATGTGCAGTTCGATCCAACTTGAGAGATAGGATAGTTTAAACATGTAGGTACCACGGGCGAAGCCGGGGCGGACCGCTAGTAAAATATATTTTCTTGAACTGCTTAAAGATTCAAGATATTATATGATAAATGACTATACAGAATTATGAATACTTTTATTTACATATTGCATCATGTTTTTGATATAATCAGCTGTTATATAATGTGTTATTATGTATCTATGTTTAATACATAGATATATTTATGTAATATTACAATATTAGGGATAACAAAATTATAGAAACGTTGCTTTGTAATATAAATAATCGTGGAAAAATGCATGATAGCCAAAACTGTTTTTAAACTACTTACATTCTAGTAATGGACCATTAAACTAACAAAAAATATTCTAAAATTTCAGAGTATCCCGCAAAAGATGAGGAAAAAGCCAACAGACTACAAATTACGAGCGTTCGTGCTACTAATGTTCCTTGCAGTAGCATTCTTCATAGGATTTGCTTACACGCTATATCAACAGAAAGCTCTCACTAAGGCGTACTTTGAAAGCGTACAGTTCAACGAACCGAAGAGACTTATAAGGATATTTAATGCAGATGATGTTGAGATACTGAGAGCTAATCTTGGTAAGTTTCATCATCATCACCATCACTAAATATAGTAGGAAGTCTTAATAAAGTGACTAGCTTCTTTTGTTTTTGTATTGACGATGTTTTTGAGGTGTACACTTATTATTAATAACTTGTCGAGTTAAATGAAAAATAAGGACGAATTAAAACATCATATTTTTACTTAAACTGTATGAACTAATTAATAACATAATATAAATTGACATATTATGATGGATGTGGTTTCAATTCTCTTAACACGTGAAGTAATCGATACTTACCTGTATCACGCAACTTGCAACGTGTGACTTAGGAAATAATAGGTAAATTTTAAAATTTTTTATTTGACGATTTTTGAATATTACCTATCACTGTAATGTTCTTTTTTTTTCGATAGATTGCTAATCGAAAACACAATTTAATGTTTGATAATAAATACATCCCAGCTGTCGACCTCCACGGCAAGCAAAAAGCCTTCCCCTGCTTACCGGAGCACCGTCTCTCGGACGGCTCCGAGTGCCTGGAGTGGCTCAGCAACCTGCGCTTCTACCTCAAGTGTCTGCCGCACGACCCTGGGGTCGATAATACCACGTGTTACTCTGTGCATTGGAAGGCTTTGCGAAATGGTGAGTTCTTTGGTATTTTTTTTGTGAATGTAAGTAATTGTAATTTTTATCATTTGTAATGTTTACAAATTAAAAAAAGACGGGTTGCACTCCGGGAGTGCCGGCAGAAGTGAAAACTTGATTATTAATTATTAACGTTGAACATGTTTGATATTTTGGAATGGTATCCGTCTTACGCTTTTTCGATCAGGTCACGTGTCCTGACGCGAGTTTAAGATTTTATACCCATTATAGAAAAAGTGCTCAACGCCGCTAAAGAAGTTTTCACTTCAAAAATTTGTTTGTTGCTACTTTACAAATTTCAACCACATTTCAACCGTTGTATATTCTAAATCCATAAAATATAAATTAAAACATCATTTTCTACATGTTCTGTATAAAATAAATCAAATACTAACTTATACATTATATTCTCTTTGCTATTATGTAATCAACATAATAAAGTATTTTAAAAATTAACAATAAATGATTACAGATATAACTCCAAACGACTGCTTCGATTGGAGCGAAACCAAAGTACATTGGTATGGCGGCGGCCAATCAATCAACCTTACTTGGCCTCTCGACTCCGGAGCCATCGATTACACTCCCTTCATTACTGGAGACATGCAGAAGTCACAACTCGGAAATGTCCTCACACGATACTTCATCAACTCTAAAGGCGCAGCCATCATCATAGATGACGAAACACCACTATACTTAGCAGTGAACAACGGGAAAAAACAGATTTGCATTAAAGCGCAGTTTGATGAGTTTGCGTACGCCAATAAATTAACTGAATTCCCAGAAATGAGATACAATATTTGCACTTCGATGGACATGAAATCGTTGCATTCTTCAATCCACAGTCACAGAAGAGCTCCTCTATGGGATGGACTAAAACCAGCCGATATGCAAACCCTAGAATCGTTAATATCAGAACCCGTGTGGCAAATAGCACCCAGATTCAAACATGAATTACTAGCAGAAACAATATCTAAATACACAGAAGATGTCATTGATTTGGGCTTTCTGAAACAGGGTCACGTGCTAGTCAATGAGTTTTGGCAAGATGAGATTGGTGATTTCAAAGTTGATGTGAAGCGTTTCAGCACTCTTAATACGACAGTAGATAAATTACATCGCAGAGGTTTCAAAGTCGCGTTCACAGTGCAACCGTATATCAGTACGGAAAGTGAAAATTTTGCTGACACAGTACAAAAGAGATTGCTCATTACAGAAAGGAATGGGGATAGACGAATACCAGCTTTGACTCGCTTCAAATCAGTTGATAGCGCTGGGGTTTTAGATGTAACAGACGAAAGAGCGAAAGCTTGGATTTACGATAAATTACAGGTAGTTATGGACGAATATCACATCGACTCATTCTATTTCGATTTAGGAACAGCATATGATATGCCGTACTACTATAGATGCGAGAAACGATTAATCAACCCTGATCAGTACAAAACTGCATTCATAAAGGCGTTTGAGAAGAATTTGAATATAATTGGGGTGTCTTCGGCAGTGAGTTTGCCGAGGCCTCCGATATTTGTGTCGTTGCCGCCTTTCGAGTCGAGTTGGGAAGCTTTGCAATCAGTGATACCGACAATGTTAACGTATGGTGTGAACGGGTATCCGTTTATAATGCCAGGAGCAGTAGGTGGTGATATCTATTGGCCTGGAAGTGAACAATTCTTGCCATCAGCTAAGGGATCTTTGGATGCAAATGGAACTAACACAACGCAAGAAAACGGTATAGCATTACCAGAGAAAGAGTTATATATGCGGTGGTTGCAACTGGCGACCTTCTTGCCAGTGATGAAGTTTACGCATTTACCGAGTAAATATAATGACGAGAGGGTTCTGGAGATGGCCAAAAATTTGACACTGTTGCGACAAAAACTGGTGAGTTCTTTTTTTAATTTATTTATTTTGTATCGTATCTATCGAGTTATTAAGTTATAGTTTAAGCCTTTTTTGTTGCTGTTTTATTTTATCCTTTTAAGTATTTTATGTTTTCATAAATAACAAAAGACGTGTGGCACTCGGGGACTGCCGCGGTAAAGCTATTGCATGCTATGCCTTCAAGCCACACCTCCGCGCCCGTCGGAGTGGGGAGCGTAAGGTTTTTTCGTTACGGAATTTCTGGATTCGGTCCCCGCGCTCAAGGCCCGCGATAGAAGCTATGCAATAGCTTAATAAATCTATTAATTTCAAGTCTGATATCTTTTTGCGCTTCCAGGTCACTCCCCTCTTCCTGAAATACAAGCGCGAAGCCCTAGAGGAGGGCCTGCCGTTGGTGCGGCCGCTGTGGCTGCGCGCGGAGGGCGAGGCGGCGCTGCAGGTGCGCGACGAGTTCACTGTGGGGGGGGACATCGTGGTGGCGCCCGTGCTGCAGCCCGCCAGCACCATGCGGGAGGGTGAGGATATTTTTTTTAATGGTTTTTGGGGTGTCTTCGGCTGTGAGTTTGCCGAGGCCTCCGATATTTGTGTCGTATGTCGTATGTCTGTCGTATGTCTTAAATGACATATATTATACACACACAAAAACACTTAGTTAATAAGCGAGGTGTGCGGGAGGGTGAAGATATACACTACACATACACACACACACACGTTAACAAGCGAGAAGGTGTGCGGGAGGGTGAGGATATACACTACACATACACACACACACACACGTTAACAAGCGAGACGGTGTGCGGGAGGGTGAGGATATACACACACACACACACTTAGTTAATAAGCGAGGTGTGCGGGAGGGTGAGGATATACACACACACAAACACTTAGTTAATAAGCGAGGTGTGCGGGAGGGTGAGGATATACACACACACAAACACTTAGTTAATAAGCGAGGTGTGCGGGAGGGTGAGGATATACACACACACAAACACTTAGTTAATAAGCGAGGTGTGCGGGAGGGTGAGGATATACACACACACAAACACTTAGTTAATAAGCGAGGTGTGCGGGAGGGTGAGGATATACACTACACATACACACACACACACACACACACGTTAACAAGCGAGACGGTGTGCGGGAGGGTGAGGATATACACTACACACACACACACACGTTTACAAGCGAGACGGTGTGCGGGAGGGTGAGGATATACACACACACACACACACACACTTAGTTAATAAGCGAGGTGTGCGGGAGGGTGAGGATATACACACACACAAACACTTAGTTAATAAGCGAGGTGTGCGGGAGGGTGAGGATATACACACACACAAACACTTAGTTAATAAGCGAGGTGTGCGGGAGGGTGAGGATATACACACACACAAACACTTAGTTAATAAGCGAGGTGTGCGGGAGGGTGAGGATATACACTACACATACACACACACACACACGTTAACAAGCGAGACGGTGTGCGGGAGGGTGAGGATATACACTACACATACACACACACACACACGTTAACAAGCGAGACGGTGTGCGGGAGGGTGAGGATATACACTACACATACACACACACACACGTTAACAAGCGAGACGGTGTGCGGGAGGGTGAGGATATACACTACACATACACACACACACACACGTTAACAAGCGAGACGGTGTGCGGGAGGGTGAGGATATACACTACACATACACACACACACACACGTTAACAAGCGAGACGGTGTGCGGGAGGGTGAGGATATACACTACACATACACACACACACACACGTTAACAAGCGAGACGGTGTGCGGGAGGGTGAGGATATACACTACACATACACACACACACACACACGGTAACAAGCGAGACGGTGTGCGGGAGGTTGAGGATATACACTACACATACACACACACACACACGTTAACAAGCGAGACGGTGTGCGGGAGGGTGAGGATATACACTACACATACACACACACACACACGTTAACAAGCGAGACGGTGTGCGGGAGGGTGAGGATATACACTACACATACACACACACACACACGTTAACAAGCGAGACGGTGTGCGGGAGGGTGAGGATATACACTACACATACACACACACACACACGTTAACAAGCGAGACGGTGTGCGGGAGGGTGAGGATATACACTACACATACACACACACACACACACACGTTAACAAGCGAGACGGTGTGCGGGAGGGTGAGGATATACACTACACATACACACACACACACACACACGTTAACAAGCGAGACGGTGTGCGGGAGGGTGAGGATATACACTACACATACACACACACACACACGTTAACAAGCGAGACGGTGTGCGGGAGGGTGAGGATATACACTACACATACACACACACACACACACGTTAACAAGCGAGACGGTGTGCGGGAGGGTGAGGATATACACTACACATACACACACACACACACGTTAACAAGCGAGACGGTGTGCGGGAGGGTGAGGCTTGTTACTGTAGCTCTCTAGGTTATGTAAGCCAAGTTAGGCGATGGTGATACTGTAGTTCCGTAGGTGACGAGGCAGGCGAGGGAGCTTGGACGAGCTTAGACTTGGTGGCTGGTGCAGAGGGGAACTACTATGTTACTAGGCTGAGGATATACTATGAAGCTGTTTGTTTAGTAGTTGTTAATATACCATTTTTAATAATTTCAATAAAAATTTGTTTCACGAGAAGCATTGAAGTGAATTTCAATAGTAGCGGAATTTGCCGACCTATCTCGCCTCAAGATGAAATTGTTTATATTTTTTAAAATACTATTTATATTGACAATTCTACCCCCATTAACAACATTGTATTAATAATTTATATATTTCCCTCTCCAGTATACCTACCCAGTGGACTCTGGCAGGACGGCATCGACGGGTCCCTTCGGAAGGGCAATCGCTGGATGCACGAGTACAAGGTGCCGCTCGATAGAGTCGCCTACTTCATACGGAAACCTGATGATATGAGGTTCAAGTGATTTGGGATGGGGGAAAAATCAGAATAAATAAAGTTGATGGTAAAAGGATTTAGATGAAACACGGAAAAGAAGTATAAAACTCGTCAATTTGAATATGAATTATCATATTAAAAATTTATTAAGATCTAAATAATGGCAGAATAAATAGGAAATAAAATAAAATTGGGGATAATAAAGTTGGATAGGATAGAAAAATATATTTCGGAGAACAATCCGCCATGTTTTTTTTTTATGATTTCATTGTTAGTTAGTTACTTATAATATAGAAGAATCCGATATATTCACCAACGCTTAAAACTTTTGAATAATTTTATCAAGTTATGAATATGAAAATGAAAATATATTTATTTCATACACACAATTTTCAAAGACAGAAAATGGATGAGTCCTCCTAGTAAGTTTACAAAAACCTGTGAACAGTTATACATTTTAGTTATATTTGTCAGATAAAGTGATAATTTAACTTTTTAATTGTTAGGCAATGTGGAATTGAGCTAGAGTATTATTATTTATTAGATTTGAATGGATTCAAATCCAAGTGATTTAAAAATAAAGATGGGACCATTTTTGTCTTTAAGTGTTCTTGAAGCTAGCTTTAAGTTTAAATAATAAAAATAACATTAATAACTACTACGCTTTTTATAGGATCGATGTATTTTTCCTTAATTATAACAACCTGTGTTTTGGAAATCGGGTTTGTATTTTAGGAATCGGTTATAATAATTAAAAAATCATTCGACGTCACTGCCTCAAAGAAACCTATGCTATGTAGTTAGATAATGCAATAAATATAAACAGTATAATATTATTTTTATTATTCATTTAAAACAAGCCAAATGTGTAAACTAATTTATGTTTTTAGACATTAAGTGCCATTATAATGAAATATAAAAATTTTGTTCCAATATTACGGATTAAAATATAAATTTGTAATATAAATTAAGTATTTATGTTTTAATAAAAATATGATTTTCTACACGTATTCGTAAATAATATCTAGATTAAAGTCATTTACGTTTTTGAAAATATTTTTGGGTTTACGGAGTTTAGAATGATTTTATTGTCGGACCATTAAAATACCATGTGTATTAAATATTATGTTATAAGGCCTTAATATTAAGGTGACGCAATATTATATTATTTTTATTTCCTCTTGTTATAATTCCGATCTAGTCTTACTTTAAATTTTTGTACAAACAATATTTTTATCAAATAGGGCTGTGTCTTATTTACTGCGTAATTGATAATGCAATTGTGATTAATCAAGTATTAAATTAAAATAATTATGTATTAATTCCAATCAAATGCGGAAGTTTTATTTTCTATAGTTCTTAATATAATAAAACGAAATATAGTCGATAGTTAAGTTAATTATTAATAATTTATGTATTAGATAAAATATAATAACTATGTGCCAATGTTTTTGTGTAAATAAAATAATCGCTACAGTTTGTGTGTTTTATTTTATACTAGCTGTGCCCTGCGGCTTTACCCGCAGTGCTCCACTCCTGGTGGTCTTAGCGTGATGATATATGCCTTCCTCGATAAATGGGCTATCTAACACTGAAAGAATTTTTCAAACAAACAAACAAACAAACTCTTCAGCTTTATAATATTAGTATAGATGTGTATCTATGTTTAAAAGACACAAAGTTAAAATGGAGTACGTGTAAAAAGGTTTAGCAAATTGAATGTGTCTATAATAATAATATATAATTGAAGTATTATGGCTCAGTTAATAAACAATAAATATTATGTAAGTGAACCTATTTTAAAATTCTGATGTGTGAGTTAAAGTTGAAATAAAAAGCACAATAATTTTTATAATTTTATTTACTTGAATCTCTTATACATCACCAAACACGCTGAATGGGGAATAGCGACGTGACTGATACAATGAATGGTTTATTTTTTTACCTTTTTAATTTACATAATATAATAATAGTTACAAATACCTAACATCCACATAGGGACTAATATCATTATTTAAATTATTAAACATGTTCAAACAGCACGTCACTGTGGAAATAACAAAAGAAATATCACTGAAACAATCAGTCCTCCTTACCATTAGCGTGTTAACCCTGAACAAGTCGACGACGGTCTATCGCCGACCTGCTCGGGTACAATACCCACCACATCAGGTTGTTAGCACCACATAAGCTTCCCCTATTATCCATAATATCTACAGGCCGATATTTACCTATCTACAAACACACCTCCCGCATATTACACAGAGTAGGAACCGAAACACATAACGTGATATGTTTCCGGTAATAAACCATCACGCGAAGCGATAGGAACGAAAGCAATCACAAATTCAAATCACAATAAACAATACTATAAATTACGCGTAGTTTGGTCTTTAAAACATTTCAGAATTGTGAACATTAAATCCATCAAATTCTATTATTATTAACATTATTATAGACAGTATAATAAATTTTGTAACAGCAGACAAAATTAACACACGTCCGCAATAACGGTTAGAAAAATGCAACATTTAATAATTTCAATAATGATTTTATTTTCAGAGCTATTGATGTTCACTAAGCTGATACAATTCTTAATTAACAACATTTTATAATTCCTAATATTATGCATTAATTAGAGTTCTAGCTATTAAATACAATATTAAATCTCAGGGCAGGCTCGTTAGCCAAAGAAATCTTAAAAATTGCCAAGAGGAAGGCTAAAAAACTAGCACTCTTAAAAGCATTCATCGTAAAATACTGATATATCATATTCTTTTTTTTTTCAGAAAGCAATGAAAAGCTTATAGCCAAAGTTAAACAATAAATGGTCTATGATACTATTCAATGTAGGTAAGAAACCAAAATCAAGTGTAAATGCAATTTTTCGGAATGCTTGAAGTAGTTACAGTCGACTCTCGTTAATTCGAAACTCGAGGGACTCTCAAAATATTACGAATTATCAAGAGTTTGAAATATCAAATGGTTCGAAATTTGTGAGAGAAAATAAATAAAACTTCGAATTATTAATTGTTAATCAATTATTATTTATTAAATGCTATTCTACACTCTACAGTAACCGAATGATAACTAAACAATGAACTAAACATACCAATTCGTGAGAAGTGTAAAGTCAAACTAATCATAACAAAAACAACGGCTCATTGAACAAGTTTGAACTTGTCGCAAAATGTACCTACCTGACTACCTGCTTACAATCTTTCCGCCTCTTTCTCTCTGCAACTTTGAATTGTCGAGTGTTGGACGCCGATGAGTTCGAATTAACGCGTCGTTTTGTTATATAGCAATGATATTTTCATTCGAATTACCAAGTGCACAAAAATGTATGGATTTAGTTCGAAATATAAAGAGATTTTGTAGGGACCTCGTGATAGCTTTGAATTACAGAGAGGTTCGAATTATCGCAGGTTTGAATTAACGAGAGTCGACTGTACCTATATTTAGACGATATATCAGTACAGTACGATGCTCATTTATCCCATCACACCTAATTACACCTTCCTTGTCCATTCGTTTAAAAGCAACAATCATCCACACAAACCAACATGCAATATATAGCCGTATATGATAAAAATAACTATTAAAATCGCTATACGAACATAAAAATAAATAGACATATAGTTAATTTATCGTTACGAATCTTCGTCATTAAGGTAAATACATTGTGCTGGTGCTTGAAATATTATACAGAAATTTTTCTATTTTAAAGGTAGTTTGGCAAAGAAAGCAATAGTAGAATTCCATTAGATTAGCTTATCGCTATGGATGACTTAAACGTAATTGACATAAAAGTTTATTTTTATTGGCAAAATGAAACAATGGAAACACTTCGGTCGACAACAGAAGTCGAGAGCCGCGGGCCGAGTACAGCTTACGTCCTACACTAGACGGTAGTGTGATCACATTCGCGCAAACCATTCGTACAAAACATTCAATTTAAGGAATTTATCATTAAGTGGAATAGGTAGTTTATATCAATTATAAATATTTAATAACAAATTATTAATGTCAAAAAACAATACAAATAGGAACATATAATACTATTTATTTTATATATATTTGGGACTCGACTAGAAATTTAAATGTACAAAATCAAACATATTAATATTTACTTGTAAAAAAAGATTAACTTTCATAGAGTCACCGTAACACGAAAAAAACAACATCAAAACTATGTATCTAACAGATATAGATAAAAATCATATATCAACATAAAACTCGGCTGTAATTTTAGTAGTCCTAATAAACCATTTTATTTAATATGAATTAAGCTCTCTATCGTGTTAGGCTCATTTTGGTTTAGAGAGGCAAAAGTGGCGGTGAGTCGATGTAGCACATGACTACTGCAGCAGTGTCCGTAACCCTTGTACTCATGAGAACGATTAACGCAGGCCTTTAAGCGTTCCTATGTAGTTCAAAGTGTTATTCAATTAGTACTATTTTTGTGCAAAATCTAATTACTATGTAATTATTGAAAAAATTGAGGATTTTTTTCAATCATCAGATAGCACTGGTTTATTATTTATTTTAAAGTTTACGAACCACTTTTGCCTTTCTAAACTTTAGAAACAATTATATTACTTCTATCAAACAATGGAGTGCAGAATGCACTTTGTCTTTTTAAGACGTTATATTACTTTATACTTTTATTATTTAGACTTAGACTCTGGTTGTAAAAAAATTATGTACTTCAGGTTATTTTAACAAATCAGTTTTCATCATCGCTTACAATAATCGTATCGCTTACGATCACGTCCGTTTAAAGCTCGTGGCATAAATACTCCACGTATTTCATTATCATAATCTCTTTTAAAACTCACAATGCGATAGCAAAATAATTTCTCAAAAATTTAGATTTTTCGCACAAGCGGTGTTTTGGCTAAACAAAATGGACTGGTTATGCTAAAAATCGTATATAAAAGCACTACTGATTGTATAAGACGAAATTCAAAAATATTATCAGAAATATAAGATTTTAAATGGCATGTATTCATTTATGTCGTTACTAGAAAAGAGTTTTAGAAAAAAATGGACGTTTTTGTTTTTAGGTCGAGATTCGTATTGGATGTGATCGAGTTCTTGTTTCACTAGGATCCATTCGTCGCTTATGCTTACACGTAAAGTTCAAATCGTGTTGTTGAGTAAATATTTATCTACAGCTTAAAAGAATTTCACAACAGTCCGTCTGTCTATCGTATATCACAAATATTGAATCTATTTGCAAACTATCTCATACGAAGTAGCGTCCTCGGGTGTGCGACGCTTCTGAGTACATTATTTCAAGTACAATATTTGATCGTTGAATAATTCCACTCAGAAGGATTCCAAAAGCCGAGGCTACTTCTTCGATGAGAAGGCTACAAATAGACCCGACACCTAGAACTCGAGTCTGTAAGCTGCACACGAAGTTTCATGGTCTTGAAGATTGATAGTGCATCGCGAGGCAGAAGGTGACAGATCAATTTTATATTTTTCGAGGGCTTCCTCGTTCTCAGCTACCCAGTAGCCGAGGACGTCTGTGTCATAAGTGGGAATAATTGTGACTTCTGGAAAAAAATAGATTTAAAATTATACAAAAAAAATTATAACTTTTGTAGTAACATATTTCATGACTTATTGATTAAACATAACGATAATAATGGACATACCTAAGTCTTTATCTTCCCATGTTTTTTTAGCGTCCAATAGAGCATTGTATATTTCCTTCGACGGTTCGGTTCCGGAAAATACATAATATCGTGCTCGTACTCTTTTGAAAAATTCAATAGCAGAATAGTAAGAATTTCCATGATGCGGAACATAAGTTAAGTCCATATATATAGGCGCAGGAGATTTCTTCTTACTAGGAGATTCTGAACCGGCCTTAGCTTCCTTGCTCTTTTCTTGATTTATTTTATTTTTATTAGTAACCGAAGAATTCGTCACTAATTTCTTAGGAGTGCTTTTTCCATCAGAAGGCAGAATTGGGCTAGGCAGACCAAGCGGTTTTCCCCACGATTCAATTGGATCTTTGGTTGAGCCATGTCCCTTTGAATCTTTAGGTTTATCTGACTTTTGTTCGTGGGGTGGAACTGATTTCTTTGAGTCTGACTTGAAATCCTTTAGAGAAACCACTGATTCTTCCATTTTTGAAGTTTGCTGCCCAGTAGGTGGAATTTCGTGGTCGAGTTCATATTTCGCTGTTATACTTGATATAACTGCCGAGCCACTAATCTTTTTGTGCTCTTCTATAGCTTTTTCAAACTGTTTATCGGCTTCTTTTAAAAATGAGGAGACTGATACGTCTTCACTGTCTTTAAATGTGTCAGAGTCTATTTTTTCATGAGTTAAAAAGTCATCTGTTACTTTTTTGATTGAAGGTTCTCCTGTATAAAATATATCAGTAGTTTTTGCTGACGTGCTCATTTCATAATCATCCCCTGGCAATTTTCCATAAATAGACATGGACATAGGATCATCTTGCTCTTTCTGTTTAGCATCTAATTCAAAACTGAGATTTGATCTTGGAGAGTGTGCTATTTGTGATTTAGTACTGCTGGGACTTGCCTGACCATCTTCATCACTATAGTACATCCCACTACTTTCTGTTCCCCATACGTGAGTAGCCGCTCTAGATTCTCTCGAACTTATATCTGAAGGCGGAGTTGACATACCTGGATGGTCTAAATCGTCACTAGCTGCTGAAGAACTTCGCATGTCTCCTGCCTTCGACGAATATTTAGAAAATGATTTTTCACTTTCACCAGTATCAATAATTTCTTCATATTCTTCTTTGAACTCGGAGATCGTAGTTTTTGTTGATTTTGTAGTTTTTGTGACTCCATCACTTCCTTTACTTACAGTAGTTGTTTCAACTGTGACTTTAACTTTTTCAGGGCTTATTACCTCCTTTGTTGTAACCACAGTAATGGTTTGTGTGATTTCGTTATCACCATCTTTAATTAATTTTGTAAACGTTTCAGTTTCCGTGGTTATTTCCCCAACAGGTGACCGTTTCTTTCCTTTTGATTCTGTTTGATCAACTTTAATTTCTGCTGGAACTATTTTTAATTCCGCAACAACTGGTTTATCATCTTTCTTTAACTGTTCTTTTCTTGATTCAGGAATTTTTTGTGTTAATTTCTCTTCTAGTTCCGGTGATAGGTCTTCAAACGAGGTTCCCATGGGTAAATAAACTATTTGTGTCCTGACGTCTTTTGTTGTTTCAATGGCCCCATCCTTTTTAATATTTTCAGTTACTGTTTCGGTAACTGTCTTAACTGCTGTTTCATTTGAATTCTTATTTTTTAGTTCTTCCTTAGTTATATAAGTAGTTACGTGTTGTGTTACTTTTTCACCATCAATTGTTAGAATGTTTGTTTTTTTATCAACAAAGGATTTTGTTTTTCCCGTAGATATAAAACCTTCCAAAGCAGCTTGCAAGTCACTATCAGAAGCTTTTTGATATTCAGATATAGTTATTTTAACGTCCCTTGTTGTTTCTATGGACCCGTCTGGATATTCATCTTCAGTAATAGTTTCAACTGTTGTCCTCAAACGTCGGATATTTTTATCAGATGAGGCTAATGTTTCCCGTTTTGTATTAGTTGTAGTAGTGCGTTTTATAATCAAAGAATTTTGATGAATAATTTCGTTTTTAACATCGGATTCTTCTGACGTATCTTCTACAATTTCAGTATCCTCATAAATTTCAGCAGATTGTGAATCATCATCAGTAGGCGTTATTTCTGAATAAATATCTTCAATTAATACTTTTTCACTCTTTTTTGTTACAATTGTGCCATCAGGATACTGGTCTTCTATAGTAGTTCTAACTGTAGTTTTAGCTTTTCTTGAATAGGTTTTATTACTTTGGTATTGTTGTTTGATAGTCGTTATGGTTGTAGTCCTAGTTATTTCGATTCCATTTTCTAATAATTGTTCAGATTTGGAATCTGTTTCAGTATGTGGTTCACCGACTTCTGTATAGTCTGCAAAGTTTACATCCGTTTTTTCTTTATCGAGTTCTGCAATTGATACTTTCACATCTTTCAACACTTCAATTGTTCCGTTAGGTAGCTCAGTTTCAGTAATAGTTTCCACAGTTATTTTGATTTTCTTTGTAGGTTCATTTGCCGAAGATATCATTTCTTTAGTTGTAGTTGTTGTTACTATTTGCTTAAGTAACTTTCCATCTTTAGTTATAAAATTTTCTTTGGTTTCTATATTCACATCTTTGTTGTCTTCATATTTGATACTCGTAGAATCAAGCACTTTAGCTTTGCTTTCATTATCTTCACGAGAGCCTTCGAGTAATGTTATTTTGGGTTGAATCTTGGCAAAAAGTTCCAGTGGTTCATCTGTTATAGATACTTTTTCGCTTGTTTTTGAAACGATAGAACCATCGGGGTACTCATCTTCGGTAACTTCCTTTGTAGTAGTTTTTGTTCTCCTAATGTTTGTTTCTATATTGTTAAAGTATTGTTTAATTATAGTTACAGTTCTTATCCTCTTAATGGTTTCACCATTCACAACAATAGTTTCATAGTATTTTTTGCATTCTTCTTGAGGATCCTTCTCTGCAGTAAAGCCTTCAAAGCTTTGTGTGTCGTCATCACTTTGATAATCTGAAATAGAAACCTTTACATCTCTTGTAACCTCAACAATACCTTCTGGTAACATAGATTCAGTGACAGTTTCAACCGTTGTTTTTATTTTTTTTCTTAACTTATCAATTGATGATAAAATTTCTTTAGTCGTTGTTATTGTTACGATCTGCTGAGCATTTTGTCCATTTATAATTATGCTTTTTTCTTGCTTTTCTGTATTTACTTGTTTGTCTTCTAGTATTGTAAAATCTTTTAATTCTACACTATCTAGAAGATCAGGTGCGCTGAGGTCTATAACAGATATACTACTATCTACTTTTGTATTGGAAGAACCATCAGGATATTGGTCAATCGTAGTCACAGTCGTAAGGGTTTTCATTTTTTTTACATGCCCTTCAGTATCAGCATATTTAGTTTTAATTATTTTTGTGGTAATTGTTCTCTTAATTGACATACCCTCTTCAAATATATTTTCGACTTTTGTGGAAACATTTTCTTCTGGATCTTCATATATATTTAGGCCATCAATAATTTTTTCAATATTATTACTTCCATCAGTAGTTAATTCTTCAGTTCTTACTTCTACCTTCTTCTGTATATCCTTGGAACCGTCAGGTTTTTCTTTACAAATATTTGTCTCAATTGTTGTTTTTATAACTTTTTTATTATCTTCTACTCTTAATGTTTCTTTTTTAGTAACTGTTGTTATTGTTTCTACTACATCAATACCATTTTCTTTAATTACACGTTTACTAACATCCGTGTCTATAGTTGTATCTTCAACATTATCATGATCATCAGTTTCCCACTGGGCTTCGTGGGTTTTATATTTTCGTTTTGGTTCCTTATCTTCCTCATAGCCACTTGATTCCGTTTGGTGACTCTCATCTCGAGATCCTATGCTGTCTTTGTCCACGGTGTCGTCTTTAGTTAAAATATCCATTTGAGATGTAGATCTAAGACTAGAAGAACATTCAGATAATAATGTTTGAGTGTCCTTTGTTGTGGTTGTAGAGCCATCTGAACTTCTACTCAAAGTTGTCGTTTCTATAGTTGTTTTAACGTTTTGTGGAGTTCCATCCTCTTTGGAAATTATTTCTTTTGTTGTTACAGTTGTTATTGTTTGGGTTACAACATTTTCACCTTCTTTTATTATCTTTGTGACAGTATCAGTTTCCGTCTTGATTTTGCCTACGGTTTGCGTTAGAGCTTGTATATCAGAACTATCATCACTCTCTGTCGTACTTCTAATGGTCTTCGGTACCTTTTCTGTCGATGTAGAAATTTTTTGTGTAAGGACGTCCTCGCCAACGTGTACAATTTTTGTAATTGTCTCTTCACTACCCTCTGATTTATCATATGAAATCTCGCTCTGAACCCCATCGCTCATTTTAACGTCATAAAAAGCACTGGGAGTCTTCGGAAGAGGACTGACAGGTACAGTTGGTGGTGTAGACACTCTGTCAATTTCCGAATGAACTACTAAGGATTCAGAACTTTCAGTTTTAATGCCTTGCTGTATAATATCATCAGTAAATGCTTTTTTAATGGACTCCATTAATTGTACAGCATCTTCTGAATTGTCAGTCACCATTTGTGTGGGTGGTATTCGGTCTTGCTCTATTTTATCCGATTTTTGTAGATGTTTTTCCAATTGTTTCGCGGTCTTGCTAGTTGTTTTCTTATCTTTTTCTGTACTTTCAAAACTATATTTTTCTTCTAAGCTAACTTCCTTGGACACGTCTTCAGAGCTACTATAAGATATTGTGCTTTCAGTTAAGACATCGGATGATGATTTAATTATTTTCGTTTCTTTTTCAATTTTTGCATTTATTTCACCGCTGATAGAATCTTCTAATGTATGCTTTTGTTGCTGGTATAGGCTCCTAGACATAAGGTCGTGGTCCTCGGGTAGACTTCCCTTACTATCGAATATTTTGTGTTTCTCTAAGAGGTCGCCATTTGTTTGACCATTAAACTGTATTTTTCCTTGATCAATTGGTAATTCAAATTGCTTAATTATATCTAACTTTTCCGTTGGGGAGATTACTTCATCAAATGTTGAAGTATCTTCGGCTTTGCTAAACACAATATTTCCATCAGGATATTCATCCTCCGTCAAACATCTTTTGACAATTACAGTTTTTTTAATATTCTCTGATAAATTAACAAAGTATTGAGTAATTGTGGTAATTGTTCTTTTTCTTTTTAAGCATATGCTATTTTCAGTTATTGATTCTTTAAGAACATTCGTATCGGTTTTCATTTTACCAAATGATTTAAATCCATGTTGTTTCAAATTATCCGAAATCAATTCAATTTCGGAAGGCATATCGAATGTAGAAGTTTCAAACTTAGTTGATTCTAAAACTGTCCCTCTTAGTGATGACGTTTCTAGTTCTAAAGGTTCTTTTTGGAAAGACTTCTCTTTATCTTCAACAGATTGTTTAACTGGGCTTGATTCCTTACCATAGGGTTGCTCTAATTCATCAATTACCTTTTTAACAGGACTAGGTTCTTTTTTGACACGTTTTTCTTTATCATCAACTGTTTCTTTAACAGGGCTTGGCTCCCTTTCAGTTGGTTGTTCTAATTTATCACTAACCTTTTTAACGAGAATCGGTTCCTTATCGAAAATTTTCCCTTTGTCCGCAACTGATTCTTTAACAGGGCTTGGCTCCTTACCAGTTGGTTGCTCTAATTTATCAATTGTATCCTTAACGGGGCTAAGTTCCTTTTCGAAAGGTTTTGCTTTTTCATCAACTTTTTCTTTAACAGGACTTGGGACCTTACTGGTCAGTTTTTCTGATTTGTCAGTAACCTCTTTAACGGGGCTAGGTTCTTTTTCGAAAGGCTTTTCTTTATCATCAACTGTTCCTTTAACCAGACTTGAATCCTTACCAGTTGGTTTCTCTGATTTATCAACTGCCTCCTTTACGGGGCTAGGTTCCTTTACGAAAAGCTTTTCATTGTCATCAACGATTTCTTTAACAGGACTTGGCTCCTTACTGGTTGGTTGCGCTAATTTATCAAGTGTCTCCTTATCGGGGCTAGGTTCTTTTTCGAAAGGTTTCGCTTTTTCATCAACTGCTTCTTTAACAGGACTTGGCTCCTTTTCAATTTGTTTTTCTAATTTATCAATTGTCTCCTTAACAGGACTAGGTTCTTTTTCGAAAGGTTTTGTTTTGTCATCAGCAATTTCTTTAACAGGACTTGGCTCCTTGCTGATTGGTTTTTCTGATTGGTCAATTGTCTCCTTAACGGGACTAGGTTCTTTTTCTATAACTGGACTTGGATCCTTACCAGTTGGTTTCTCTGATTTATCAATTGCCTCCTTTACGGGGCTAGGTTCTTTTTCGAAAGGCTTTTCTTTGTCATCAACGATTTCTTTAACAGGACTTGGCTCCTTACTGGTTGGTTGCGCTAATTTATCAAGTGTCTCCTTAACGGGGCTAGGTTCTTTTTCGAAAGGTTTTGCTTTTTCATCAACTGTTTCTTTAACAGGACTTGGCTCCTTATCAGTTGGTTTCTCTAATTTGTCACCAACCCCTTTAACGGGGCTAGGTTCTTTTTCGAAAGGTTTTGCTTTGACATCAGCGGTTTCTTTAACCGGACTTGGCTCCTTTTCAGTTGGTTTCTCTAATTGGTTAGCAACCTCTTTAACGGGGCTAGGTTCTTTTTCGAAAGGTTTTGCTTTGTCATCAGCGGTTTCTTTAACAGGACTTGGCTCCTTACTGATTGGTTTTTCTAATTTATCAATTGTCTCCTTAACGGGACTAGGTTCTTTTTCTTTAACTGGACTTGGATCCTTTCCAGTTGGTTTCTCTGATTTATCAACTGACTCCATAACGGTACTTGGTTCCTTTTCGAAAGGCTTTGCTTTTTCATCAACTGTTTCTTTAACAGGACTTGGCTCCTTGCTGATCGGTTTTTCTGATGTTTCAATTGTCTCCTTAACGGGACTAGGTTCTTTTTCTATAACTGGACTTGGTTCCTCTGATTTATCGATTGCCTCCTTTACAGGGCTAGGTTCCTTTTCGAAAGATTTTTCTTTGTCATCAACGGTTTCTTTAACAGGACTTGGCTCTTTTTCAATTGGTTTTGCTAATTTGTCAGCAACCTCTTTAACGGGGCTAGGTTCTTTTTCGAAAGGTTTTGCTTTTTCATCAACTGCTTCTTTAACAGGACTTGGCTCCTTACTGGTTGATTGCGCTAATTTATCAAGTGTCTCCTTAACGAGGCTAGATTCTTTTTCATCGACTGTTTCTTTAACAGGACTTGGCTCCTTATCAGTTGGTTTCTCTAATTTGTCAGCAACATCTTTAACGGAGCTGGGTTCTTTTTCGAATGGTTTTGCTTTGTCATCAGCGGTTTCTTTAACAGCACTTAGCTCCTTACTAATTGATTGCGCTAATTTATCAAATGTCTCCTTAACGGGGCTAGGTTCTTTTTCGAAGGGTTTTGCTTTTTCATCAACTGCTTCTTTAACAGGACTTGGCTCCTTTTCAATTTGTTTTTCTAATTTATCAATTATCTCCTTAACAGGACTAGGTTCTTTTTCGAAAGGTTTTGCTTTGTCATCAGCGGTTTCTTTAATAGGACCTGGCTCCTTACTAATTAGTTGCGCTAATTTATCAAATGTCTCCTTGACGGGGCTAGGTTCTTTTTCGAAAGGTTTAGCTTTTTCATCAACTGTTTCTTTAACAGGACTTGGCTCCTTGCTGATCGGTTTTTCTGATGTTTCTATTGTCTCCTGAACGGGACTAGGTTCTTTTTCTATAACTGGACGTGGTTCCTTACCAGTTGGTTTCTCTGATTTATCAATTGCCTCCATTACGGGGCTAGGTTCTTTTTCAAAAAGCTTTTCTTTTTCAAAAACTGTTTCTTTTACAGGACTTGGCTCCTTTTCAATTTGTTTTTCTAATTTATCAATTGTCTCCTTAACAGGACTAGGTTCTTTTTCGAAAGGTTTTGCTTTGTCATCAGCGGTTTCTTTAACAGGACCTTGCTCCTTACTAATTGGTTGCGCTAATTTATCAAATGTCTCCTTGACGGGGCTAGGTTCTTTTTCGAAAGGTTTAGCTTTTTCATCAACTGTTTCTTTAACAGGACTTGGCTCCTTGCTGATCGGTTTTTCTGATGTTTCTATTGTCTCCTGAACGGGACTAGGTTCTTTTTCTATAACTGGACGTGGTTCCTTACCAGTTGGTTTTTCTGATTTATCAATTGCCTCCATTACGGGGCTAGGTTCCTTTTCGAAAGGTTTTGCTTTTTCATCGACTGTTTCTTTAACAGGACTTGGCTCCTTATCAGTTGGTTTCTCTAATTTGTCAGCAACCTCTTTAACGGGACTAGATTCTTTTTCGAAAGGCTTTTCTTTTTCATCGACTGTTGCTTTAACAGGACTTGGCTCCTTATCAGTTGGTTTCTCTAATTTGTCAGCAACCTCTTTAACGGGGCTAGGTTCTTTTTCGAAAGGTTCTGCTTTGTCATCAGCGGTTTCTTTAACAGGACTTGGCTCCTTACTGATTGGTTTTTCTAATTTATCAATTGTCTCCTTAACAGGACTAGGTTCTTTTTCTTTAACTGGACTTGGATCCTTACCAGTTGGTTTCTCTGATTTATCAACTGCCTCCTTTAGGGGGCTGGGTTCCTTTTCAAAAGGCTTTGCTTTGTCATCAACGATTTCTTTAACAGGACTTGGCTCCTTACTGGTTGGTTGCGCTAATTTATCAAATGTCTCCTTAATGGGGCTAGGTTCTTTTTCGAAAGGTTTTGCTTTTTCACCAACTGTTTCTTTAACAGGACTTAGCTCCTTTTCAATTCGTTTTTCTAAATAATCAATTGTCTCCTTAACAGGACTAGGTTCTTTTTCGAAAAGCTTTTCTTTTTCATAAACTGTTTCTTTTACAGGACTTGGCTCCTTTTTAATTTGTTTTTCTAATTTTTCAATTGTCTCCTTAACAGGACTGGGTTCTTTATCGAAAGGTTTCGCTTTGTCATCAGCAATTTCTTTAACAGGACTTGGCTCCTTGCTGATTGGTTTTTCTGATGTTTCAATTGTCTCCTTAACGAGACTAGGTTCTTTTTCTTTAACTGGACTTGGATCCTTACCAGTTTGTTTCTCTGATTTATCAACTGCCTCCTTTAGGGGGCTAGGTTCCTTTTCAAAAGGCTTTGCTTTGTCATCAACGATTTCTTTAACAGGACTTGGCTCCTTACTGGTTGGTTGCGCTAATTTATCAAATGTCTCCTTAACGGGGCTAGGTTCTTTTTCGAAAGGTTTTGCTTTTTCACCAACTGTTTCTTTAACAGGACTTAGCTCCTTTTCAATTGGTTTTTCTAATTTATCAATTGTATCCTTAACAGGGCTAGATTCTTTTTCGAAAGGTTTTGCTTTTTCATCAGCAATTTCTTTAACAGGACTTGGCTCCTTGCTGATTGGTTTTTCTGATTTGTCAATTGTCTCCTTAACGGGACTAGGTTCTTTTTCTATAACTGGACTTGGTTCCTTACCAGTTGGTTTCTCTAATTTGTCAGCAACCTCTTTAACGGGGCTAGATTCTTTTTCGGAAAGCTTTTCTTTTTCATCGACTGTTTCTTTAACAGGACTTGGCTCCTTATCAGTTGGTTTCTCTAATTTGTCAGCAACCTCTTTAACGGGGCTAGGTTCTTTTTCGAAAGGTTTTGCTTTGTCATCAGCCGTTTCTTTAACAGGACTTGGCTCCTTTCTGATTGGTTTTTCTAATTTATCAATTGTCTGTTCTTTTTCGAAAGGCTTTTCTTTTTCATGAACTGTTTCTTTTACAGGACTTGGCTCCTTTTCAATTTGTTTTTCTAATTTTTCAATTGTCGCCTTAACAGGACTAGGTTCTTTTCCGAAAGGTTTTGCTTTGTCATCAGCAATTTCTTTAACAGGACTTGGCTCCTTGCTGATTGGTTTTTCTAATGTGTCAATTGTCTCCTTAACGGGACTATGTTCTTTTTCTTTAACTGGACTTGGATCCTTACCAGTTGGTTTTTCTGATTTATCAACTGCCTCCTTTTCGGGACTAGGTTCCTTTTCGAAAGGTTTTTCTTTGTCATCAACGGTTTCTTTAAGAGGACTTGGCTCTTTTTCAATTGGTTTTTCTAATTTTTCAGCAACCTCTATAACGGGGCTAGATTCTTTTTCGAAAGGTTTTGCTTTTTCATCAACTGTTTCTTTAACAGGACTTGGCTCCTTGCAGATCGGTTTTTCTGATATTTCAACTGTCTCCTTAACGGGACTAGGTTCTTTTTCTATAACTGGACTTGGATCCTTACCAGTTGGTTTTTCTGATTTATCAAATGCCTCCTTTTTGGGACTAGGTTCCTTTTCGAAAGGTTTTTCTTTGTCATCAACGGTTTCTTTAAGAGGACTTGGCTCTTTTTCAATTGGTTTTTCTAATTTTTCAGCAACCTCTATAACGGGGCTAGATTCTTTTTCGAAAGGTTTTGCTTTGTCATGAACTGTTTCTTTAACAGGACTTGGCTCCTTTTCAATTTGTTTTTCTAATTTTTCAATTGTCGGCTTAACAGGACTAGGTTCTTTTCCGAAAGGTTTTGCTTTGTCATCAGCAATTTCTTTAACAGGACTTGGCTCCTTGCTGATTGGTTTTTCTGATGTTTCAATTGTCTCCTTAACGGGACTAGGTTCTTTTTCTTTAACTGGACTTGGATCCTTACCAGTTGGTTTTTCTGATTTATCAACTGCCTCCTTTTTGAGACTAGGTTCCTTTTCGAAAGGTTTTTCTTTGTCATCAACGGTTTCTTTAAGAGGACTTGGCTCTTTTTCAATTGGTTTTTCTAATTTTTCAGAAACCTCTATAACGGGGCTAGGTTCTTTTTCGAAAGGTTTTTCTTTGTCATTAACGGTTTCTTTAACAGGACTTGGCTCTTTTACAATTGATTTTTCTAATTTGTCAGCAACCTCTTTAACGGGGCTAGGTTCTTTTTCGAAAGGTTTTGCTTTTTCACCAACTGTTTCTTTAACATGACTTAGCTCCTTTTCAATTGGTTTTTCTAATTTATCAATTGTCTCCTTAACAGGTCTAGGTTCTTTTTCGAAAGGTTTTCCTTTTTCATCAGCAATTTCTTTAACAGGACTTGGCTCCTTGCTGATTGGTTTTTCTGATTTGTCAATTGTCTCCTTAACGGGACTAGGTGCTTTTTCTATAACTGGACTTGGTTCCTTACCAGATGGTTTCTCTGATTTATCAATTGCCTCCTTTACGGGGCTAGGTTCCTTTTCGAAAGGTTTTGCTTTTTCATCAACTGCTTCTTTAACAGGACTTGGCTCCTTATCAGTTGGTTTCTCTAATTTGTCAGCAACCTCTTTAACGGGTCTAGATTCTTTTTCGAAAGGCTTTTCTTTTTCATCGACTGTTTCTTTAACAAGACTTGGCTCCTTATCAGTTGGTTTCTCTAATTTGTCAGCAACCTCTTTAACGGGACTAGATTCTTTTTGGAAAGGCTTTTCTTTTTCATCGACTGTTGCTTTAACAGGACTTGGCTCCTTATCAGTTGGTTTCTCTAATTTGTCAGCAACCTCTTTAACGGGGCTAGGTTCTTTTTCGAAAGGTTTTGCTTTGTCATCAGCGGTTTCTTTAACAGGACTTGGCTCCTTACTGATTGGTTTTTCTAATTTATCAATTGTCTCCTTAACAGGACTAGGTTCTTTATCGAAAGGTTTCGCTTTGTCATCAGCAATTTCTTTAATAGGACTTGGCTCCTTGCTGATTGGTTTTTCTAATTTATCATTTATCTCCTTTACGGGACGAGGTTCTTTTTCTTTAACTGGACTTGGATCCTTACCAGTTTGTTTCTCTGTTTTATCAATTGCCTCCCTAAAGGGGCTAGGTTCCTTTTCGAAAGGCTTTGCTTTCTTATCAATGATTTCTTTCACAGGACTTGGCTCCTTACTGGTTGGTTGCGCTAATTTATCAAATGTCTCCTTAACGGGGCTAGGTTCTTTTTCGAAAGGTTTTGCTTTTTCATCAACTGTTTCTTTTACAGGACTTGGCTCCTTTTCAATTTGTTTTTCTAATTTAGCAATTGTCTCCTTAACATGACTAGGTTCTTTTTCGAAAGGTTTTGCTTTGTCATCAGCCATTTCTTTAACAGGACTTGGCTCCTTGCTGATCGGTTTTTCTGATGTGTCAATTGTCTCCATAACGGTAATAGGTTCTTTTTCGAATGGTTTCTCTGATTTATCAATTGCTTCCTTCACGGGGCTTAGTTCTTTTTCGAAAAGTTTGGCTTTGTCATCAACGATTTCCTTAACTGGACTTGGCTCCTTACTGGTAGGTTGCGCTAATTTATTAAATGTTTCCTTAACGGTACTGGGTTCTTTTTCGAAAGGTTTCGCTTTTTCATCTACTATTTCTTTAACAGGACTTGGCTCCGTTTCAATTGGTTTCTCTGATTTATCAAGTGCCTCCTTTACGGGGCTAGGTTCCTTTTCGAAAGGCTTTTCTTTGTCATCAACGGTTTCTTTAACAGGACTTGTCTCCTTTTCAATTGGTTTCTCTAATTTGTCAGCCACTTCCTTAACGGGGCTAGATTCTTTTGCGAAAGGTTTTACTTTGTCATCAGCTGTTTCTTTAACAGAACTTGGCTCCTTTTCAATTGGTTTTTCAAATTTATCAATTGTCTCCTTGACGGGACTGGGTTCTTTTTCGAAAGGTTTCGCTTTTTGATCTACTCTTTCTTTAACAGGACTTGGCTCCGTTTCAATTGATTTCTCTGATTTATCAAGTGCCTCCTTTACGGGGCTAGGTTCTTTTGCGAAAGGTTTTACTTTGTCATCAGCTGTTTCTTTAACAGGACTTGGCTCCTTTTCAATTGGTTTCTCTGATTTATCAAGTGCCTCCTTTACGGGGCTAGGTTCCTTTTCGAAAGGTTTTGCTTTGTCATCAGCCGTTTCTTTAACAGGACTTGGCTCCTTACTGATTGGTTTTTCTAATTTATCAATTGACTCATTTACGGGACTAGGTTCTTTTTCGAAAGGCTTTTCTTTTTCATCAACTGTTTCTTTTACAAGACTTGGCTCCTTTTCAATTTGTTTTTCTAATTTATCAATTGTCTCCATAACAGGACTAGGTTCTTTTTCGAAAGGTTTTGATTTGTCATCAGCAATTTCTTTAACAGGACTTGGCTCCTTGCTGATTAATTTTTCTGATGTGTCAATTGTCTCCTTAACGGGACTAGGTTCCTTTTCGAAAGGCTTTTCTTTGTCATCAACGGTTTCTTTAACAGGAATATGCTCCTTTTCAATTGGTTTTTCTAATTTATCAATTGTCTCCTTAAGGGGACTGGGTTCTTTTTCGAAAGGTTTTGCTTTTTCATCAATTGTTTCTTTAACAGGACTTGGCTCCTTTTCAATTGGTTTTTCTGATTTATCAATTGCCTCCTTTACGGGGCTAGGTTCCTTTTCGAAAGGCTTTTCTTTGTCATCAACGGTTTCTTTAACGAGACTTGTCTCCTTTTCAATTGGTTTCTCTAATTTGTCAGCCACTTCCTTAACGGGGCTAGGTTCTTTTGCGAAAGGTTTTACTTTGTCATCAGCTGTTTCTTTAACAGGACTTGGCTTTTCAATAAGTTTTTCTAATTTATCAACTGTCTCCTTAACGGGACTGGGTTCTTTTTCGAAAGGTTTAGCTTTTTCATCTACTCTTTCTTTAACAGGACTTGTCTCCGTTTCAATTGGTTTCTCTGATTTATTAAGTGCCTCCTTTACGGGGCTAGGTTCCTTTTCGAAAGGCTTTTCTTTGTCATCAACGGTTTCTTTAACAGGACTTGTCTCCTTTTCAATTGGTTTCTTTAATTTGTCAGCCACTTTCTTAACGGGGCAAGGTTCTTTTGCGAAAGGTTTTACTTTGTCATCAGCTGTTTCTTTAACAGGACTTGGCTCCGTTTCAATTGGTTTCTCTGATTTATCAATTGTCTCCTTGACGGGACTGGGTTCTTTTTCGAAAGGTTTTGCTTTTTCATCGATTGTTTCTTTTACATGACTTGGCTCCTTTTCAATAGGTTTTTCTGATTTATCAATTGCCTCCTTTACGGGGCTAGGTTCCTTTTCGAAAGGCTTTTCTTTGTCATCAACGGTTTCTTTAACAGGAATTGTCTCCTTTTCAATTGGTTTCTCTAATTTGTCAGCCACTTCCTTAACGGGGCAAGGTTCTTTTGCGAAAGGTTTTACTTTGTCATCACCTGTTTCTTTAACAGGACTTGGCTCCTTTTCAATTGGTTTTTCTAATTTATCAATTGTCTCCTTGACGGGACTGGGTTCTTTTTCGAAAGGTTTCGCTTTTTCATCTACTCTTTCTTTAACAGGACTTGGCTCCGTTTCAATTGGTTTCTCTGATTTATCAAGTGCCTCCTTTACGGGGCTAGGTTCCTTTTCGAAAGGCTTTTCTTTTTCATCAACTGTTTCTTTTACAGGACTTGGCTCCTTTTCAATTTGTTTTTCTAATTTATCAATTGTCTCCTGAACAGGACTAGGTTCTTTTTCGAAAGGTTTTGCTTTGTTATCAGCAATTTCTTTAACAGGACTTGGCTCCTTGCTGATTGGTTTTTCTGATGTGTCAATTGTCTCCTTAACGGGACTTTGTTCTTTTTCTTTAACTGGACTTGGCTCCTTACCAGTTGGTTTCTCTGATTTATCAATTGCCTCCTTTACGGGACTAGGTTCCTTTTCGAAAGGCTTTTCTTTGTCATCAACGGTTTCTTTAACAGGAATATGCTCCTTTTTAATTGGTTTTTCAAATTCATCAATTGTCTCCTTAACGGGAGTGGGTTCTTTTTCTAAATGTTTCGCTTTTTCATCAACTGTTTCTTTAACTGGACTTGGTTTCTTTTCAATTGGTTTCTCTAATTTGTCAACCACTTCCTTAACGGGGCTAGGTTCTTTTTCGAATGGTTTTTCTTTGTGATCAGCTGTTTCTTTAACAGGACTTGGCTCAATTTCAATTGGTTTTTCAAATTTATCAATTGTCTCCTTAACGGGACTGGGTTCTTTTTCGAAAGGTTTCGCTTTTTCATCAACTGTTTCTTTAACAGTACTTGGCCCTTTTTCAATTAGTTTTTCTGATTTATCAATTGTCTCCTTAACGGGACTGGGTTCTTTTTGGAAAGGTTTCGCTTTGTCATCAACTGTTTCTTTAACAGAGCTTGGCTCCGTTTCAATTGGTTTTTCTGTTTTATCGTTTACGGGGCTAGGTTCCTTTTCGAAAGGCTTTTCTTTGTCATCAACGGTTTCTTTAACAGGACTTGGCTCTTTTTCAATTGGTTTATCTAATTTATCAATTGTCTCCTTAACGGGGATAGATTCTTTTTCGAAAGATGTTACTTTGTCATCAGCTGTTTCTTTAACAGGACTTGGCTCCTTGCTGATTGGTTTTTCTGATGTGTCAATTGTATCCTTAGCGGGACTATGTTCTTTTTCTTTAACTAGACTTGGCTCCTTACCAGTTGGTTTCTCTGATTTTTCAATTGCATCCTGTACGGGACTAAGTTCCTTTTTTAAAGGCTTTTCTTCATCAACGGTTTCTTTATCAGGAATTGGCTCCTTTTGAATTGGTTTTTCTAATTTATCAATTGTCTCCTTAACGGGAGTGGGTTCTTTTTCGAAAGGTTTCGCTTTTTCATCAACTGTTTCTTTAACAGGACTTGTCTCCTTTTCAATTGGTTTCTCTAATTTGTCAGCCACTTCCTTAACGGGACTAGATTCTTTTGCGAAAGGTTTTTCTTTGTGATCAGCTGTTTCTTTAACAGGACTTGGCTCAATTTCAATTGGTTTTTCAAATTTATCAATTGTCTCCTTAACGGGACTGGGTTCTTTTTCGAAAGGTTCTGCTTTTTCATCAACTGTTTCTTTAACAGGAATTGGCTCCTTTTCAATTAGTTTTTCTAATTTATCAATTGTCTCCTTAACGGGACTGGGTTCTTTTTCGAAAGGTTTCGCTTTTTCATCAACTGTTTCTTTAACTGGACTTGGTTTCTTTTCAATTGGTTTCTCTAATTTGTCAACCACTTCCTTAACGGGGCTAGGTTCTTTTTCGAATGGTTTTTCTTTGTGATCAGCTGTTTCTTTAACAGGACTTGGCTCAATTTCAATTGGTTTTTCAAATTTATCAATTGTCTCCTTAACGGGACTGGGTTCTTTTTCGAAAGGTTCTGCTTTTTCATCAACTGTTTCTTTAACAGGACTTGGCTCCTTTTCAATTGGTTTCTCTGATTTATCAATTGTCTCCTCAACGGGACTGGGTTCTTTTTCCAAAGGTTCCGCTTTTTCATCAACTGTTTCTTTAACAGGACTTGGTTCCTTTTCAATTGGTTTCTCTAATTTGTCAGCCACTTCCTTAAGGGGGCTAGGTTCTTTTTCGAAAGGTTTGACTTTGTCATCAGCTGTTTCTTTAACAGGACTCTGCTCCTTTTCAATTAATTTTTCTAATTTTTCAATTGTCTCCTTAACGGGACTGGGTTCTTTTTCGAAAAGTTTCGCTTTTTCATCAACTGTTTCTTTAACAGGACTTAGTTCCTTTTCAATTGGTTTCTCGAATTTGTCAGCAACTTCCTTAACGGGGCTAGGTTCTTTTTCGAAAGGTTTTACTTTGTCGTCAGCTGTTTCTTTCACAGGACTTGGCTCCTTTTCAATTGGTTTTTCTAATTTATTAATTGTCTCCTTAACGGGACTGGGTTCTTTTTCTAAAAGTTTTGCTTTTTCATCAACTGTTTCTTTAACAGGACTTGGCTCCGTTTCAATTGGTTTCTCTGATTTATCAATTGTCTCCTTAACGGGACTGGGTTCTTTTTCGAAAAGTTTCGCTTTTTCATCAAATGTTTCTTTAACAGGACTTGGTTCCTTTTCAATTGGTTTCTCTAATTTGTCAGCCACTTCCTTAACGGGGCTAGGTTCTTTTTCGAAAGGTTTTACTTTGTCATCAGCTGTTGCTTTAACAGGACTTTGCTCCTTTTCAATTGGTTTTTCTAATTTATTAATTGTCTCCTTAACGGGACTGGGTTCTTTTTCGAAAAGTTTCGCTTTTTCATCAACTGTTTCTTTAACAGGACTTGGTTCCTGTTCAATTGGTTTCTCTAATTTGTCAACAACTTCCTTAACAGGACTAGGTACTTTTTCGAAAGGTAGTGCTTTGTCATCAGCGGATTCTTTAACAGGACTTGGCTCCTTGCTGATTATTTTTTCAGATTTTACAATTGTCTCCTTAACGGGACTAGGTGAGAAAGGCTTTGCTTTGTCATCAACGATTTCTTTAACAGGACTTGGCTCCTTTTCAATTGGTTTTTCTAATTTATCAATTGTCTCCTTAACGGGACTGGGTTCTTTTTCGAAAAGTTTCGCTTTTTCATCAACTGTTTCTTTAACAGGACTTGGTTGCTGTTCAATTGGTTTCTCTAATTTGGCAACAACTTCCTTAACAGGACTAGGTTCTTTTTCGAAAGGTAGTGCTTTGTCATCAGCGGATTCTTTAACAGGACTTGGCTCCTTGCTGATTATTTTTTCAGATTTTTCAATTGTCTCCTTAACGGGACTAGGTGAGAAAGGCTTTGCTTTGTCATCAACGATTTCTTTAACAGTACTTGGCTCCTTTTCAATTGGTTTTTCTAATTTATCAATTGTCTCCTTAACGGGACTGGGTTCTTTTTCGAAAAGTTTCGCTTTTCCATCAACTGTTTCTTTAACAGGACTTGGTTCCTTTTCAATTGGTTTCTCGAATTTGTCAGCCACTTCCTTAACGGGGCTAGGTTCTTTTTCGAAAGGTTTTACTTTGTCATCAGCTGTTTCTTTCACAGGACTTGGCTCCTTTTCAATTGGTTTTTCTAATTTATTAATTGTCTCCTTAAAAGGACTGGGTTCTTTTTCGAAAAGTTTCGCTTTTTCATCAACTGTTTCTTTAACAGGACTTGGCTCCGTTTCAATTGGTTTCTCTGATTGATCAATTGTCTCCTTAACGGGACTGGGTTCTTTTTCGAAAAGTTTCGCTTTTTCCTCAACTGTTTCTTTAACAGGACTTGGTTCCTTTTCAATTGGTTTCTCTAATTTGTCAGCCACTTCCTTAACGGGGCTAGGTTCTTTTTCGAAAGGTTTTACTTTGTCATCAGCTGTTGCTTTAACAGGACTCTGCTCCTTTTCAATTGGTTTTTCTAATTTATTAATTGTCTCCATAACGGGACTGGGTTCTTTTTCGAAAAGTTTCGCTTTTTCATCAACTGTTTCTTTAACAGGACTTGGTTCCTGTTGAATTGGTTTCTCTAATTTGTCAACAACTTCCTTAACAGGACTAGGTTCTTTTTCGAAAGCTAGTGCTTTGTCATCAGCGGATTCTTTAACAGGACTTGGCTCCTTGCAGATAATTTTTTCAGATTTTTCAATTGTCTCCTTAACGGGACTAGGTGAGAAAGGCTTTGCTTTGTCATCAACGATTTCTTTAACAGGACTTGGCTCCTTTTCAATTGGTTTTTCTAATTTATCAATTGTCTCCTTAACGGGACTGGGTTCTTTTTCGAAAAGTTTCGCTTTTTCATCAACTGTTTCTTTAACAGGACTTGGCTCCGTTTTAATTGGTTTCTCTGATTTATCAATTGTTTCCTTAACGGGACTGGGTTCTTTTTCGAAAAGTTGCACTTTTTCATCAACTGTTTCTTTAACAGGACTTGGTTCCTTTTCAATTGGTTTCTCTATTTTGTCAGCAACTTCCTTAACAGGACTAGGTTCTTTTTCCAAAGGTAGTGCTTTGTCATCAGCGGATTCTTTAACAGGACTTGGCTCCTTGCTGATTGGTTTTTCAGATTTTTCAATTGTCTCCTTAACGGGACTAGGTGAAAAAGGCTTTGCTTTGTCATCAACGATTTCTTTAACAGGATTTGGCTCCTTTTCAATTGGTTTTTCTAATTTATCAATTGTCTCCGTAACGGGACTGGGTTCTTTTTCGAAAAGTTTCGCTTTTTCATCAACTGTTTCTTTAACAGGACTGGGCTCCGTTTCAATTGGTTTCTCTGATTTATCAATTGTCTCCTTAACGGGACTGGGTTCTTTTTCGAAAAGTTTCGCTTTTTCATCAACTGTTTCTTTAACAGGACTTGGTTCCTGTTGAATTGGTTTCTCTAATTTGTCAACAACTTCCTTAACAGGACTAGGTTCTTTTTCGAAAGGTAGTGCTTTGTCATCAGCGGATTCTTTAACAGGACTTGGCTCCTTTTCAATTGGTTTCTCTAATTTGTCAGCTACTTCCTTAGCAGGACTAGGTTCTTTTTCGAAAGGTAGTGCTTTGTCATCAGCGGATTCTTTAAGAGGACTTGGCTCCTTGCTGATTGGTTTTTCAGATTTTTCAATTGTCCCCTTAACAGGACTAGGTGAGAAAGGTTTTGCTTTGTCATCAACGATTTCTTTAACTGGACTTGGCTCCTTACTGGTTGGTTGCGCTAATTTATCAAATATCTCCTTAACGGGGCTAGGTTCTTTTTCGAAAGGCTTTTGTATGTCTGCAACTGTTTCTTTAACAGGACTTGGCTCCTTACTGGTTGGTTGCGGTAATTTATCAAATATCTCCTTAACGGGACCAGTTCCTTTTTGGAAAGGTTTTGCTTTTTCATCAACTGTTTCTTTAATAGGACTCGGCTCCTTTTCAATTGGTTTTTCTAATTTGTCAGCAACTTCCTTAACGGGGCTAGGTTCTTCTTCGAAAGGTTTTCCTTTTTCATGAACTGTTTCTTTTACAGGACTTGGCACCTTTTCAATTGCTACCTCTAATTTGTCAGCAACCTCCTTAACTGGGCTAGGTTTTTTTTGGAAAGGCTCTTCTTTTTCATCAACTGTTTCTTTAATAGTACTTGGCTCCTTTTTAATTGGTTTTTCTAATTTTTCAGCAACTTCCTTTACGGGGCTAGGTTCTTTTTCGAAAGGTTTTGCTTTGTCATCAGCCATTTCTTTAACAGGACTTGGCTCCTTGCTGATTGGTTTTTCTGATGTGTCAATTGTCTCCTTTACGGGACTAGGTTCTTTTTCTTTAACTGGACTTGGATCCTTACCAGTTGGTTTCTCTGATTTATCAATTTCCTCCTTTACGGGGCTGCGTTCCTTTTCGAAAAGCTTTTCTTTGTCATCATTGATTTCTTTAACTGGACTTGGCTCCTTACTGGTTCGTTGCGCTAATTTATCAAATGTCTCCTTCGCAGGACTAGGTTCTTTTTCAAAAGGTTTTGCTTTGTCATCAACGGTTTCTTTAACAGGACTTGGCTCCTTGTTGATTGGTTTTTCTGATGTGTCAATTGTCTCCTTTACGGGACTAGGTTCTTTTTCTTTAACTGGACTTGGCTCTTCACCGGTTGGTTGCCCTAATGTATCAATTGTCTCCCTAATGGGACTAGGTTCTTTTAAGAAAGGTTTTGATTTATCATCGACGTTTTCTTTAACTGGAGTTGGCTCCTTTTCTGTTGCTTGTTCTAATTTGTCAGCAACTTCCTTTACGGGGCTAGGTTCCTTTTCGAAAGGCTTTTCTTGGTCATCAACGGTTTCTTTAAGAGAACTTGTCTCCTTACCAGTTGGTTTCTCTAATTTATAAATTGCCTTCTTTACTGGGCTAGGTTCCTTTTCGAAAGGCTTTTCTTTGTCATCAACGGTTTCTTTAACAGGGCTAGGTTCTTTTTCGAAAGGTTTTTCTTTGTTTGCAACTGTTTCTTTAACAGGACTTGGCTCCTTACCGGTTGGTTGCACTAATTTATCAATTGTCTCCTTAGCGGGACTAGGTTCTCTTTCAAAAGGTTTTGCTTTTTCATCAACGGTTTCTTTAATTGGACCTGGCTCCTTGCTGATTGGTTTTTCTGATGTGTCAATTGTCTCCTTAACGGGACTAGGTTCTTTTTCGAAAGGTTTTGCTTTTTCATCAACTGTTTCTTTAACAGGACTTGGTTCCTCAAAAGTTTCTTTGTCATGGCTTTCTTGGTGCTCCTTTGATTCTACCATGGTGATAGAACTTGCTTTATTGGAGTCTGAAATAAGCTTCTTTAAGGTTGAATCAACGTCATCTTCTTGACTTAGTTTTTCTTTCGTATCTGTTTCTTTAATTAAATGTGTCTGTATTGGTTCTAATTGTTTTGATGTTATGACAACCTTAGAAAGTTTTCGATTTTCAGAAGTTTGTCGTTTTATATTATAATCTGAAATATAGACAACTATAACATGTACAGTTGTGGGAATTGTGTTTATAAATATTTCCTTTGAAGTATTAATGGTTACTTTTTCCTTAAATTTAGATCTCGTTCTCGTTGTTAATATTTCTTTCACCGTTACAACTGTCATTCTTTGTTTTGTACTTTTCCCATTTACAATTATCATATTTTCGGATTGCTCCTCTTCCATTTTTTTACTCTCTAGAATATTATAATCGTTCAATTCTAATATATCAAATTCATTTTCTTCATTTACGTCAGTAAGAATTGTGCTTCCATTCATTTCAGTCTTGTAAGTCCCATCTGGATATTCGTAAGTAGTAGTTATTATGGTGACAATTTTTAATTTTTGAAGTACGTTTCGTTTATCTGAAAACTTTGTTTTTATTATTCTTGTTACAATTATTCTTTTTATTGATTCATTATTTTCTTTTATGTCATCAATCTTTTCCGTCATCGTTTGTTCAGGCTCATCGTAAACAAAGTAGGTATTAATAATTTTTTGAACTTCATCATCGAATGATATCAATTGCAACATATTTTGCTCATTAGCAGTTAATTCTTTAAAAGGTTTTTCTATATCCCTCGGTATATCGATAGATTCTTTTAGTTTTTCGGGTTCAGATACCTTATCATTTTTTCTTGAGAATAATCCTTTGGCTTTACTCAGTTTCTCATCAAATTTATTCATGAAGCTTCCTATAACAGATTTGGTCTCTTTTTTCTTATCCTTTGATGCTTTGCTAGTTATTTCTTCTTTATGTATCTCAAAATCTTTGTCTGCACTCACTTGTTTCGGAACAAGTTTGTCAGAAGAAGGACTTAATTTAGTGTCAGCCTTTGAAATACTTACATCCAAGCTTTCAGTAGGATGTTCCTTTTCAGGAACTTCACTGAAAGGCTTTTTCTCATCTCTCGTTATTTCTTTTGAATATGTCGTTGAAACCAATTCTTTGCTTTCAGTTTCGTCTTTTTTCTTCAACTCCGCTATTTTTTCTTCCAATTTTTCTAGTGTTTTGGCAGACTCTAATGTCAGGCTTATGCGTTTCTCAGATTTCTCTTGTTCTTTATCTTCAGGCAACAATTTGTCTTTAACGTCATTTGCGAGTCTCTTACTTTCACTGAGAACCGTTTTCTCGGAAGTTTCGCTTACATCTTCAGATGTTATGGACTTAACTGGGGAAACTTCTTTTTGCATTTTTTCTGTAGTTTCAATAGACTTTTCTTTGCGGTATAATTCCTCACTGTCTTTAGCTTGCTTTTCAACTTGTGGTAATGGTTGATCAGCATGTATATCTTTTTGACTCAATAAAAATGATTTAGTTGCTTCAATTATATTATTATCCTCGGGCATAGTTGTAGGAGCCGATTTTTCTGGTGATCTCATTAAAATAGGAGATTTTTCTGCAATTAATTCCTCTAAAGTTTTTTCAGATTTAAGTACCTCGGCGACATCTGCTACAATTTTTTCAACGTCCTTCGGGCTAAGGGGGGGTTTCTCTGTAGATTCTAATTTTTGTGCTTCTTCTATTTCTTTTTCTACGTCTTCTGGTATTGAGGGAATTTTATCAGGCATTGTATGTAAATCCTCTATACCAATAACATCTTCTTTAATTGGTGAATCTATAGTAGTAATATGCGTTTCCCGTAATGCTTCTGTAAATTGTCCGTAACTATATTGACGGTCTCCATATTCTTTAACTGGTTCTAAGGGTTTTCCAGCTACAAACTCCTTTATTTGGTCTTGATACATAGGTGATTCTGGGGCTGATCCAGGGGTAACTGTTACTAATTCTGGATGTGACGGGCGTTGAATAGTACTAACGATAACATTTTCTTGAATTGTTTTTATATCTTGCATTCCTTTATCTTCTTTAATAGTCAATGGTAATACTTTTGGAACTTTAGTTTCTTTCATTGTTTCTCTGTGCTTTCGCTTCATTACTTCTTCCGTAATAGGCGTTTTCTTTTCTTCATATGTCCTGTAATCTACTTCTTCGTGTAATGGAAGATCAGCGACTTCGTCAGGGGTTTTAACTATATCCCTAATTGGGACTTGATGCGGTGTAAGTTTTATTCCTCTTTCTAAGCTTGTAGGTTTTTGGATGTCGAAAGATCCTTTTGGTTGAACAATTTCCTTGGTATGTTCTTTGATATACTTTTCTTCAATTTGTTGGTCTTCTTTTATTTCATCTAATGGAATACGTTCATCTTCTGGAAGAGTGGGTGCTGTTGTTGCACCTGATTCTATAGTTGTTGATACTTTTTCATCGGGTTGTGATTCTTGTACTATATTTTCAAGTGAGTCCTTTGGTTTTACAGCACTCTTGCTATCAGATGTTCTTTTTTCACTACTTATATCTTGTTTTTCTTCGACACTTATCGACTGATCTTTAGAATCTATTCGTTTTTCTTGATCTTGAGTCAGTTTAGCTTTTGTTTCTTCATTTACTTTATCATCAATATCTTTTATTTTAACTTTTTCAGATTCTTCTTTATCTTTAATATGTTTTTGTAACTCGTCTTCTTTTTCAGCAATAGAATCCTCAGTATATTGGTCAACTTCTTCTTTTTCAATTATCAAATACTCTTCTTCAAATTCTCCATCAATAATAGCTTCCCTTTTTGTTTCATCCAACAAACATGTAATTTTTTCAATGTCAGAACGACCAATAAATTCAACTTTTTCTTCTGCGTCACCATCACGCTTAAATACTGCTTCAATTTCTCTAACTATTTCCTGTTCTTCTCTTTCATCCAATTCTTGCTGTTTAATGTCATCAATAGATCTAGAAGTATCCTCATCAGACTTTTTAGCATCTTTTAATATGTCCTCGTAATTTACCCTTTGTAATCCTATTAACTTTGATGTATCAGTTTTTATTGACTTAATACTTTTTGAAGGACTTTTAGCCGCTTTCAATCCCTTGACAGGTGATGCTAAAGGTCTTGGTCGTCTCGAAATGGGTTCTCGTTTTGGCTTTGGTTCCTTTTTCTCAGGTGCTTTTTGCACCAGGTCTCGTTTAGGTGACACTTGCTTAAATTTAGACTCTAGAACGCGTCGATTACTAGCTTCCTTTGCACTTTTTGCCGGAGTGCTTCCTGGACTTATTCTCCTTGTTTTGAGCTTTACTTTATCCTTTACTATTTGTCCTTTAATTTCACTGCTCTTCTTTGGCGTGGTTGGAGGGGACTTTTTATCGTCTGCGACACCCTTTTTCTCAGCAGTCGTAGTACTACTAATTTTTTTATCAGCAGATTTTTGTGTAATTCGATGACTAGCTTTACTTTTTGATACTGAAGTTAACAATTCTGATTTCGTTTTTTCCGCTTTTCTTCTCGATTCAATTCTAAATTTATTGTCTATTTCTTGTTTTTTGGGATCTTCTTTTTGTACAGTATCTTTTATACCTTCAGTCTTATCAACACGTTTTGATTTTTTGTCACTAGATTTTTCTGTTTTTCTTACATCTTTTTTCTTTATTAAACTATCTGTAACAGTGCTTTCATATTGTGCCATTTTTTCTTCTAATTTGTTTGTATCTGCTCTTGCAATAATTGTTTCTTGTAATACAGATTCGATTCGTTTGTCTTCTTCATCAACAAGTTCACTTATCAATTTATTGTCGATAATATTTTTTGAAACCGCTTCATCCTTGATTTTATCAAATTTGGATATTGTTTCTTGGTCCACAATTTTCTCATCTTTTTTTTCAGTCAATATGGGTTTGTCTTTAGTTGTTTTACTGCTGACAGTTTTTGTCGTTTTTGTAGAGGTCACAGTCGTTTTCGTTTGAGCAACAGGAACGCTTGCCATTTGTCGGCCCGTATAAGTTGGATGTTGAAGAAACTCTAAATGTCTTAACTTCTCCAAACCTTCAAATATCTTATGTTGAGGCGTAGATCCGGGGAACATAAGGCGTGTAATATTATCATCAGGATTTGCAGGTCGCCACACTAATAATGCACATATTGACACTAAGTTGGGTATTGGAAAATTAAATGCTCCAGAAATATTAGCACCTTCGAATAGCTTTTGTTCACCACTATGCCATTTCTTTAAGAATTCACGAACATACTTCGAGTCCTTGGACGGATTCAAAACGTACATATCCAACGTCCCTGAAAAGAACATAATCAAAATTAAAACAATATTTTAGGCAAATACTAAATAATAATATCTGATTAATTTTGAATAGATCTAGGAAATTTAAATTTCTTTATTTCCTTTTTTGTGTATCTTTAAAAATCCACAAAAAAGTGTGGAATTCAAAAAAATCCGTGGACCATATTAACTCTTCTAATGCAAGCATAGAAGGGTATCATTATGACGTGCAACGGATAGCAAATAAAATATTTCAGTAATAAATTCATCGTTTCATTTTTTTTGATAAAAAAAAATTGACAAGAGACTTAATGGTAGGTGATGGTCGTCCATGACAATCCACAGTATTAGGGATGAAAGATTACGATACCGGTCTTTTTTTGATTTTGAACGCGGCGACCGAATAACACCCTACAACCTAATACCTCCAACCGGCACAGAGATGCTATGCAATAGCTTTACCGCGGCAGTCCTCGAGTGCCACACGTCTTTTTTATATGTGTCGTGTCTCACCGTGGCCCACTTTGTGGTACAAGTTGACGGGGCGGGCGCTCCGGTAGCACGCGTGCGCGCGCAGCTGCAGGCGGCGCAGGTCGGCTATGTGTTGTGTCTCACCGTGGCCCACTTTGTGGTACAAGTTGACGGGGCGGGCGCTCCGGTAGCACGCGTGCGCGCGCAGCTGCAGGCGGCGCAGGTCGGCTATGTGTTGTGTCTCACCGTGGCCCACTTTGTGGTACAAGTTGACGGGGCGGGCGCTCCGGTAGCACGCGTGCGCGCGCAGCTGCAGGCGGCGCAGGTCGGCTATGTGTTGTGTCTCACCGTGGCCCACTTTGTGGTACAAGTTGACGGGGCGGGCGCTCCGGTAGCACGCGTGCGCGCGCAGCTGCAGGCGGCGCAGGTCGGCTATGTGTTGTGTCTCACCGTGGCCCACTTTGTGGTACAAGTTGACGGGGCGGGCGCTCCGGTAGCACGCGTGCGCGCGCAGCTGCAGGCGGCGCAGGTCGGCTATGTGTTGTGTCTCACCGTGGCCCACTTTGTGGTACAAGTTGACGGGGCGGGCGCTCCGGTAGCACGCGTGCGCGCGCAGCTGCAGGCGGCGCAGGTCGGCTATGTGTTGTGTCTCACCGTGGCCCACTTTGTGGTACAAGTTGACGGGGCGGGCGCTCCGGTAGCACGCGTGCGCGCGCAGCTGCAGGCGGCGCAGGTCGGCTATGTGTTGTGTCTCACCGTGGCCCACTTTGTGGTACAAGTTGACGGGGCGGGCGCTCCGGTAGCACGCGTGCGCGCGCAGCTGCAGGCGGCGCAGGTCGGCTATGTGTTGTGTCTCACCGTGGCCCACTTTGTGGTACAAGTTGACGGGGCGGGCGCTCCGGTAGCACGCGTGCGCGCGCAGCTGCAGGCGGCGCAGGTCGGCTATGTGTTGTGTCTCACCGTGGCCCACTTTGTGGTACAAGTTGACGGGGCGGGCGCTCCGGTAGCACGCGTGCGCGCGCAGCTGCAGGCGGCGCAGGTCGGCTATGTGTTGTGTCTCACCGTGGCCCACTTTGTGGTACAAGTTGACGGGGCGGGCGCTCCGGTAGCACGCGTGCGCGCGCAGCTGCAGGCGGCGCAGGTCGGCTATGTGTTGTGTCTCACCGTGGCCCACTTTGTGGTACAAGTTGACGGGGCGGGCGCTCCGGTAGCACGCGTGCGCGCGCAGCTGCAGGCGGCGCAGGTCGGCTATGTGTTGTGTCTCACCGTGGCCCACTTTGTGGTACAAGTTGACGGGGCGGGCGCTCCGGTAGCACGCGTGCGCGCGCAGCTGCAGGCGGCGCAGGTCGGCTATGTGTTGTGTCTCACCGTGGCCCACTTTGTGGTACAAGTTGACGGGGCGGGCGCTCCGGTAGCACGCGTGCGCGCGCAGCTGCAGGCGGCGCAGGTCGGCTATGTGTTGTGTCTCACCGTGGCCCACTTTGTGGTACAAGTTGACGGGGCGGGCGCTCCGGTAGCACGCGTGCGCGCGCAGCTGCAGGCGGCGCAGGTCGGCTATGTGTTGTGTCTCACCGTGGCCCACTTTGTGGTACAAGTTGACGGGGCGGGCGCTCCGGTAGCACGCGTGCGCGCGCAGCTGCAGGCGGCGCAGGTCGGCTATGTGTTGTGTCTCACCGTGGCCCACTTTGTGGTACAAGTTGACGGGGCGGGCGCTCCGGTAGCACGCGTGCGCGCGCAGCTGCAGGCGGCGCAGGTCGGCTATGTGTTGTGTCTCACCGTGGCCCACTTTGTGGTACAAGTTGACGGGGCGGGCGCTCCGGTAGCACGCGTGCGCGCGCAGCTGCAGGCGGCGCAGGTCGGCTATGTGTTGTGTCTCACCGTGGCCCACTTTGTGGTACAAGTTGACGGGGCGGGCGCTCCGGTAGCACGCGTGCGCGCGCAGCTGCAGGCGGCGCAGGTCGGCTATGTGTTGTGTCTCACCGTGGCCCACTTTGTGGTACAAGTTGACGGGGCGGGCGCTCCGGTAGCACGCGTGCGCGCGCAGCTGCAGGCGGCGCAGGTCGGCTATGTGTTGTGTCTCACCGTGGCCCACTTTGTGGTACAAGTTGACGGGGCGGGCGCTCCGGTAGCACGCGTGCGCGCGCAGCTGCAGGCGGCGCAGGTCGGCTATGTGTTGTGTCTCACCGTGGCCCACTTTGTGGTACAAGTTGACGGGGCGGGCGCTCCGGTAGCACGCGTGCGCGCGCAGCTGCAGGCGGCGCAGGTCGGCTATGTGTTGTGTCTCACCGTGGCCCACTTTGTGGTACAAGTTGACGGGGCGGGCGCTCCGGTAGCACGCGTGCGCGCGCAGCTGCAGGCGGCGCAGGTCGGCTATGTGTTGTGTCTCACCGTGGCCCACTTTGTGGTACAAGTTGACGGGGCGGGCGCTCCGGTAGCACGCGTGCGCGCGCAGCTGCAGGCGGCGCAGGTCGGCTATGTGTTGTGTCTCACCGTGGCCCACTTTGTGGTACAAGTTGACGGGGCGGGCGCTCCGGTAGCACGCGTGCGCGCGCAGCTGCAGGCGGCGCAGGTCGGCTATGTGTTGTGTCTCACCGTGGCCCACTTTGTGGTACAAGTTGACGGGGCGGGCGCTCCGGTAGCACGCGTGCGCGCGCAGCTGCAGGCGGCGCAGGTCGGCTATGTGTTGTGTCTCACCGTGGCCCACTTTGTGGTACAAGTTGACGGGGCGGGCGCTCCGGTAGCACGCGTGCGCGCGCAGCTGCAGGCGGCGCAGGTCGGCTATGTGTTGTGTCTCACCGTGGCCCACTTTGTGGTACAAGTTGACGGGGCGGGCGCTCCGGTAGCACGCGTGCGCGCGCAGCTGCAGGCGGCGCAGGTCGGCTATGTGTTGTGTCTCACCGTGGCCCACTTTGTGGTACAAGTTGACGGGGCGGGCGCTCCGGTAGCACGCGTGCGCGCGCAGCTGCAGGCGGCGCAGGTCGGCTATGTGTTGTGTCTCACCGTGGCCCACTTTGTGGTACAAGTTGACGGGGCGGGCGCTCCGGTAGCACGCGTGCGCGCGCAGCTGCAGGCGGCGCAGGTCGGCTATGTGTTGTGTCTCACCGTGGCCCACTTTGTGGTACAAGTTGACGGGGCGGGCGCTCCGGTAGCACGCGTGCGCGCGCAGCTGCAGGCGGCGCAGGTCGGCTATGTGTTGTGTCTCACCGTGGCCCACTTTGTGGTACAAGTTGACGGGGCGGGCGCTCCGGTAGCACGCGTGCGCGCGCAGCTGCAGGCGGCGCAGGTCGGCTATGTGTTGTGTCTCACCGTGGCCCACTTTGTGGTACAAGTTGACGGGGCGGGCGCTCCGGTAGCACGCGTGCGCGCGCAGCTGCAGGCGGCGCAGGTCGGCTATGTGTTGTGTCTCACCGTGGCCCACTTTGTGGTACAAGTTGACGGGGCGGGCGCTCCGGTAGCACGCGTGCGCGCGCAGCTGCAGGCGGCGCAGGTCGGCTATGTGTTGTGTCTCACCGTGGCCCACTTTGTGGTACAAGTTGACGGGGCGGGCGCTCCGGTAGCACGCGTGCGCGCGCAGCTGCAGGCGGCGCAGGTCGGCTATGTGTTGTGTCTCACCGTGGCCCACTTTGTGGTACAAGTTGACGGGGCGGGCGCTCCGGTAGCACGCGTGCGCGCGCAGCTGCAGGCGGCGCAGGTCGGCTATGTGTTGTGTCTCACCGTGGCCCACTTTGTGGTACAAGTTGACGGGGCGGGCGCTCCGGTAGCACGCGTGCGCGCGCAGCTGCAGGCGGCGCAGGTCGGCTATGTGTTGTGTCTCACCGTGGCCCACTTTGTGGTACAAGTTGACGGGGCGGGCGCTCCGGTAGCACGCGTGCGCGCGCAGCTGCAGGCGGCGCAGGTCGGCTATGTGTTGTGTCTCACCGTGGCCCACTTTGTGGTACAAGTTGACGGGGCGGGCGCTCCGGTAGCACGCGTGCGCGCGCAGCTGCAGGCGGCGCAGGTCGGCTATGTGTTGTGTCTCACCGTGGCCCACTTTGTGGTACAAGTTGACGGGGCGGGCGCTCCGGTAGCACGCGTGCGCGCGCAGCTGCAGGCGGCGCAGGTCGGCTATGTGTTGTGTCTCACCGTGGCCCACTTTGTGGTACAAGTTGACGGGGCGGGCGCTCCGGTAGCACGCGTGCGCGCGCAGCTGCAGGCGGCGCAGGTCGGCTATGTGTTGTGTCTCACCGTGGCCCACTTTGTGGTACAAGTTGACGGGGCGGGCGCTCCGGTAGCACGCGTGCGCGCGCAGCTGCAGGCGGCGCAGGTCGGCTATGTGTTGTGTCTCACCGTGGCCCACTTTGTGGTACAAGTTGACGGGGCGGGCGCTCCGGTAGCACGCGTGCGCGCGCAGCTGCAGGCGGCGCAGGTCGGCTATGTGTTGTGTCTCACCGTGGCCCACTTTGTGGTACAAGTTGACGGGGCGGGCGCTCCGGTAGCACGCGTGCGCGCGCAGCTGCAGGCGGCGCAGGTCGGCTATGTGTTGTGTCTCACCGTGGCCCACTTTGTGGTACAAGTTGACGGGGCGGGCGCTCCGGTAGCACGCGTGCGCGCGCAGCTGCAGGCGGCGCAGGTCGGCTATGTGTTGTGTCTCACCGTGGCCCACTTTGTGGTACAAGTTGACGGGGCGGGCGCTCCGGTAGCACGCGTGCGCGCGCAGCTGCAGGCGGCGCAGGTCGGCTATGTGTTGTGTCTCACCGTGGCCCACTTTGTGGTACAAGTTGACGGGGCGGGCGCTCCGGTAGCACGCGTGCGCGCGCAGCTGCAGGCGGCGCAGGTCGGCTATGTGTTGTGTCTCACCGTGGCCCACTTTGTGGTACAAGTTGACGGGGCGGGCGCTCCGGTAGCACGCGTGCGCGCGCAGCTGCAGGCGGCGCAGGTCGGCTATGTGTTGTGTCTCACCGTGGCCCACTTTGTGGTACAAGTTGACGGGGCGGGCGCTCCGGTAGCACGCGTGCGCGCGCAGCTGCAGGCGGCGCAGGTCGGCTATGTGTTGTGTCTCACCGTGGCCCACTTTGTGGTACAAGTTGACGGGGCGGGCGCTCCGGTAGCACGCGTGCGCGCGCAGCTGCAGGCGGCGCAGGTCGGCTATGTGTTGTGTCTCACCGTGGCCCACTTTGTGGTACAAGTTGACGGGGCGGGCGCTCCGGTAGCACGCGTGCGCGCGCAGCTGCAGGCGGCGCAGGTCGGCTATGTGTTGTGTCTCACCGTGGCCCACTTTGTGGTACAAGTTGACGGGGCGGGCGCTCCGGTAGCACGCGTGCGCGCGCAGCTGCAGGCGGCGCAGGTCGGCTATGTGTTGTGTCTCACCGTGGCCCACTTTGTGGTACAAGTTGACGGGGCGGGCGCTCCGGTAGCACGCGTGCGCGCGCAGCTGCAGGCGGCGCAGGTCGGCTATGTGTTGTGTCTCACCGTGGCCCACTTTGTGGTACAAGTTGACGGGGCGGGCGCTCCGGTAGCACGCGTGCGCGCGCAGCTGCAGGCGGCGCAGGTCGGCTATGTGTTGTGTCTCACCGTGGCCCACTTTGTGGTACAAGTTGACGGGGCGGGCGCTCCGGTAGCACGCGTGCGCGCGCAGCTGCAGGCGGCGCAGGTCGGCTATGTGTTGTGTCTCACCGTGGCCCACTTTGTGGTACAAGTTGACGGGGCGGGCGCTCCGGTAGCACGCGTGCGCGCGCAGCTGCAGGCGGCGCAGGTCGGCTATGTGTTGTGTCTCACCGTGGCCCACTTTGTGGTACAAGTTGACGGGGCGGGCGCTCCGGTAGCACGCGTGCGCGCGCAGCTGCAGGCGGCGCAGGTCGGCTATGTGTTGTGTCTCACCGTGGCCCACTTTGTGGTACAAGTTGACGGGGCGGGCGCTCCGGTAGCACGCGTGCGCGCGCAGCTGCAGGCGGCGCAGGTCGGCTATGTGTTGTGTCTCACCGTGGCCCACTTTGTGGTACAAGTTGACGGGGCGGGCGCTCCGGTAGCACGCGTGCGCGCGCAGCTGCAGGCGGCGCAGGTCGGCTATGTGTTGTGTCTCACCGTGGCCCACTTTGTGGTACAAGTTGACGGGGCGGGCGCTCCGGTAGCACGCGTGCGCGCGCAGCTGCAGGCGGCGCAGGTCGGCTATGTGTTGTGTCTCACCGTGGCCCACTTTGTGGTACAAGTTGACGGGGCGGGCGCTCCGGTAGCACGCGTGCGCGCGCAGCTGCAGGCGGCGCAGGTCGGCTATGTGTTGTGTCTCACCGTGGCCCACTTTGTGGTACAAGTTGACGGGGCGGGCGCTCCGGTAGCACGCGTGCGCGCGCAGCTGCAGGCGGCGCAGGTCGGCTATGTGTTGTGTCTCACCGTGGCCCACTTTGTGGTACAAGTTGACGGGGCGGGCGCTCCGGTAGCACGCGTGCGCGCGCAGCTGCAGGCGGCGCAGGTCGGCTATGTGTTGTGTCTCACCGTGGCCCACTTTGTGGTACAAGTTGACGGGGCGGGCGCTCCGGTAGCACGCGTGCGCGCGCAGCTGCAGGCGGCGCAGGTCGGCTATGTGTTGTGTCTCACCGTGGCCCACTTTGTGGTACAAGTTGACGGGGCGGGCGCTCCGGTAGCACGCGTGCGCGCGCAGCTGCAGGCGGCGCAGGTCGGCTATGTGTTGTGTCTCACCGTGGCCCACTTTGTGGTACAAGTTGACGGGGCGGGCGCTCCGGTAGCACGCGTGCGCGCGCAGCTGCAGGCGGCGCAGGTCGGCTATGTGTTGTGTCTCACCGTGGCCCACTTTGTGGTACAAGTTGACGGGGCGGGCGCTCCGGTAGCACGCGTGCGCGCGCAGCTGCAGGCGGCGCAGGTCGGCTATGTGTTGTGTCTCACCGTGGCCCACTTTGTGGTACAAGTTGACGGGGCGGGCGCTCCGGTAGCACGCGTGCGCGCGCAGCTGCAGGCGGCGCAGGTCGGCTATGTGTTGTGTCTCACCGTGGCCCACTTTGTGGTACAAGTTGACGGGGCGGGCGCTCCGGTAGCACGCGTGCGCGCGCAGCTGCAGGCGGCGCAGGTCGGCTATGTGTTGTGTCTCACCGTGGCCCACTTTGTGGTACAAGTTGACGGGGCGGGCGCTCCGGTAGCACGCGTGCGCGCGCAGCTGCAGGCGGCGCAGGTCGGCTATGTGTTGTGTCTCACCGTGGCCCACTTTGTGGTACAAGTTGACGGGGCGGGCGCTCCGGTAGCACGCGTGCGCGCGCAGCTGCAGGCGGCGCAGGTCGGCTATGTGTTGTGTCTCACCGTGGCCCACTTTGTGGTACAAGTTGACGGGGCGGGCGCTCCGGTAGCACGCGTGCGCGCGCAGCTGCAGGCGGCGCAGGTCGGCTATGTGTTGTGTCTCACCGTGGCCCACTTTGTGGTACAAGTTGACGGGGCGGGCGCTCCGGTAGCACGCGTGCGCGCGCAGCTGCAGGCGGCGCAGGTCGGCTATGTGTTGTGTCTCACCGTGGCCCACTTTGTGGTACAAGTTGACGGGGCGGGCGCTCCGGTAGCACGCGTGCGCGCGCAGCTGCAGGCGGCGCAGGTCGGCTATGTGTTGTGTCTCACCGTGGCCCACTTTGTGGTACAAGTTGACGGGGCGGGCGCTCCGGTAGCACGCGTGCGCGCGCAGCTGCAGGCGGCGCAGGTCGGCTATGTGTTGTGTCTCACCGTGGCCCACTTTGTGGTACAAGTTGACGGGGCGGGCGCTCCGGTAGCACGCGTGCGCGCGCAGCTGCAGGCGGCGCAGGTCGGCTATGTGTTGTGTCTCACCGTGGCCCACTTTGTGGTACAAGTTGACGGGGCGGGCGCTCCGGTAGCACGCGTGCGCGCGCAGCTGCAGGCGGCGCAGGTCGGCTATGTGTTGTGTCTCACCGTGGCCCACTTTGTGGTACAAGTTGACGGGGCGGGCGCTCCGGTAGCACGCGTGCGCGCGCAGCTGCAGGCGGCGCAGGTCGGCTATGTGTTGTGTCTCACCGTGGCCCACTTTGTGGTACAAGTTGACGGGGCGGGCGCTCCGGTAGCACGCGTGCGCGCGCAGCTGCAGGCGGCGCAGGTCGGCTATGTGTTGTGTCTCACCGTGGCCCACTTTGTGGTACAAGTTGACGGGGCGGGCGCTCCGGTAGCACGCGTGCGCGCGCAGCTGCAGGCGGCGCAGGTCGGCTATGTGTTGTGTCTCACCGTGGCCCACTTTGTGGTACAAGTTGACGGGGCGGGCGCTCCGGTAGCACGCGTGCGCGCGCAGCTGCAGGCGGCGCAGGTCGGCTATGTGTTGTGTCTCACCGTGGCCCACTTTGTGGTACAAGTTGACGGGGCGGGCGCTCCGGTAGCACGCGTGCGCGCGCAGCTGCAGGCGGCGCAGGTCGGCTATGTGTTGTGTCTCACCGTGGCCCACTTTGTGGTACAAGTTGACGGGGCGGGCGCTCCGGTAGCACGCGTGCGCGCGCAGCTGCAGGCGGCGCAGGTCGGCTATGTGTTGTGTCTCACCGTGGCCCACTTTGTGGTACAAGTTGACGGGGCGGGCGCTCCGGTAGCACGCGTGCGCGCGCAGCTGCAGGCGGCGCAGGTCGGCTATGTGTTGTGTCTCACCGTGGCCCACTTTGTGGTACAAGTTGACGGGGCGGGCGCTCCGGTAGCACGCGTGCGCGCGCAGCTGCAGGCGGCGCAGGTCGGCTATGTGTTGTGTCTCACCGTGGCCCACTTTGTGGTACAAGTTGACGGGGCGGGCGCTCCGGTAGCACGCGTGCGCGCGCAGCTGCAGGCGGCGCAGGTCGGCTATGTGTTGTGTCTCACCGTGGCCCACTTTGTGGTACAAGTTGACGGGGCGGGCGCTCCGGTAGCACGCGTGCGCGCGCAGCTGCAGGCGGCGCAGGTCGGCTATGTGTTGTGTCTCACCGTGGCCCACTTTGTGGTACAAGTTGACGGGGCGGGCGCTCCGGTAGCACGCGTGCGCGCGCAGCTGCAGGCGGCGCAGGTCGGCTATGTGTTGTGTCTCACCGTGGCCCACTTTGTGGTACAAGTTGACGGGGCGGGCGCTCCGGTAGCACGCGTGCGCGCGCAGCTGCAGGCGGCGCAGGTCGGCTATGTGTTGTGTCTCACCGTGGCCCACTTTGTGGTACAAGTTGACGGGGCGGGCGCTCCGGTAGCACGCGTGCGCGCGCAGCTGCAGGCGGCGCAGGTCGGCTATGTGTTGTGTCTCACCGTGGCCCACTTTGTGGTACAAGTTGACGGGGCGGGCGCTCCGGTAGCACGCGTGCGCGCGCAGCTGCAGGCGGCGCAGGTCGGCTATGTGTTGTGTCTCACCGTGGCCCACTTTGTGGTACAAGTTGACGGGGCGGGCGCTCCGGTAGCACGCGTGCGCGCGCAGCTGCAGGCGGCGCAGGTCGGCTATGTGTTGTGTCTCACCGTGGCCCACTTTGTGGTACAAGTTGACGGGGCGGGCGCTCCGGTAGCACGCGTGCGCGCGCAGCTGCAGGCGGCGCAGGTCGGCTATGTGTTGTGTCTCACCGTGGCCCACTTTGTGGTACAAGTTGACGGGGCGGGCGCTCCGGTAGCACGCGTGCGCGCGCAGCTGCAGGCGGCGCAGGTCGGCTATGTGTTGTGTCTCACCGTGGCCCACTTTGTGGTACAAGTTGACGGGGCGGGCGCTCCGGTAGCACGCGTGCGCGCGCAGCTGCAGGCGGCGCAGGTCGGCTATGTGTTGTGTCTCACCGTGGCCCACTTTGTGGTACAAGTTGACGGGGCGGGCGCTCCGGTAGCACGCGTGCGCGCGCAGCTGCAGGCGGCGCAGGTCGGCTATGTGTTGTGTCTCACCGTGGCCCACTTTGTGGTACAAGTTGACGGGGCGGGCGCTCCGGTAGCACGCGTGCGCGCGCAGCTGCAGGCGGCGCAGGTCGGCTATGTGTTGTGTCTCACCGTGGCCCACTTTGTGGTACAAGTTGACGGGGCGGGCGCTCCGGTAGCACGCGTGCGCGCGCAGCTGCAGGCGGCGCAGGTCGGCTATGTGTTGTGTCTCACCGTGGCCCACTTTGTGGTACAAGTTGACGGGGCGGGCGCTCCGGTAGCACGCGTGCGCGCGCAGCTGCAGGCGGCGCAGGTCGGCTATGTGTTGTGTCTCACCGTGGCCCACTTTGTGGTACAAGTTGACGGGGCGGGCGCTCCGGTAGCACGCGTGCGCGCGCAGCTGCAGGCGGCGCAGGTCGGCTATGTGTTGTGTCTCACCGTGGCCCACTTTGTGGTACAAGTTGACGGGGCGGGCGCTCCGGTAGCACGCGTGCGCGCGCAGCTGCAGGCGGCGCAGGTCGGCTATGTGTTGTGTCTCACCGTGGCCCACTTTGTGGTACAAGTTGACGGGGCGGGCGCTCCGGTAGCACGCGTGCGCGCGCAGCTGCAGGCGGCGCAGGTCGGCTATGTGTTGTGTCTCACCGTGGCCCACTTTGTGGTACAAGTTGACGGGGCGGGCGCTCCGGTAGCACGCGTGCGCGCGCAGCTGCAGGCGGCGCAGGTCGGCTATGTGTTGTGTCTCACCGTGGCCCACTTTGTGGTACAAGTTGACGGGGCGGGCGCTCCGGTAGCACGCGTGCGCGCGCAGCTGCAGGCGGCGCAGGTCGGCTATGTGTTGTGTCTCACCGTGGCCCACTTTGTGGTACAAGTTGACGGGGCGGGCGCTCCGGTAGCACGCGTGCGCGCGCAGCTGCAGGCGGCGCAGGTCGGCTATGTGTTGTGTCTCACCGTGGCCCACTTTGTGGTACAAGTTGACGGGGCGGGCGCTCCGGTAGCACGCGTGCGCGCGCAGCTGCAGGCGGCGCAGGTCGGCTATGTGTTGTGTCTCACCGTGGCCCACTTTGTGGTACAAGTTGACGGGGCGGGCGCTCCGGTAGCACGCGTGCGCGCGCAGCTGCAGGCGGCGCAGGTCGGCTATGTGTTGTGTCTCACCGTGGCCCACTTTGTGGTACAAGTTGACGGGGCGGGCGCTCCGGTAGCACGCGTGCGCGCGCAGCTGCAGGCGGCGCAGGTCGGCTATGTGTTGTGTCTCACCGTGGCCCACTTTGTGGTACAAGTTGACGGGGCGGGCGCTCCGGTAGCACGCGTGCGCGCGCAGCTGCAGGCGGCGCAGGTCGGCTATGTGTTGTGTCTCACCGTGGCCCACTTTGTGGTACAAGTTGACGGGGCGGGCGCTCCGGTAGCACGCGTGCGCGCGCAGCTGCAGGCGGCGCAGGTCGGCTATGTGTTGTGTCTCACCGTGGCCCACTTTGTGGTACAAGTTGACGGGGCGGGCGCTCCGGTAGCACGCGTGCGCGCGCAGCTGCAGGCGGCGCAGGTCGGCTATGTGTTGTGTCTCACCGTGGCCCACTTTGTGGTACAAGTTGACGGGGCGGGCGCTCCGGTAGCACGCGTGCGCGCGCAGCTGCAGGCGGCGCAGGTCGGCTATGTGTTGTGTCTCACCGTGGCCCACTTTGTGGTACAAGTTGACGGGGCGGGCGCTCCGGTAGCACGCGTGCGCGCGCAGCTGCAGGCGGCGCAGGTCGGCTATGTGTTGTGTCTCACCGTGGCCCACTTTGTGGTACAAGTTGACGGGGCGGGCGCTCCGGTAGCACGCGTGCGCGCGCAGCTGCAGGCGGCGCAGGTCGGCTATGTGTTGTGTCTCACCGTGGCCCACTTTGTGGTACAAGTTGACGGGGCGGGCGCTCCGGTAGCACGCGTGCGCGCGCAGCTGCAGGCGGCGCAGGTCGGCTATGTGTTGTGTCTCACCGTGGCCCACTTTGTGGTACAAGTTGACGGGGCGGGCGCTCCGGTAGCACGCGTGCGCGCGCAGCTGCAGGCGGCGCAGGTCGGCTATGTGTTGTGTCTCACCGTGGCCCACTTTGTGGTACAAGTTGACGGGGCGGGCGCTCCGGTAGCACGCGTGCGCGCGCAGCTGCAGGCGGCGCAGGTCGGCTATGTGTTGTGTCTCACCGTGGCCCACTTTGTGGTACAAGTTGACGGGGCGGGCGCTCCGGTAGCACGCGTGCGCGCGCAGCTGCAGGCGGCGCAGGTCGGCTATGTGTTGTGTCTCACCGTGGCCCACTTTGTGGTACAAGTTGACGGGGCGGGCGCTCCGGTAGCACGCGTGCGCGCGCAGCTGCAGGCGGCGCAGGTCGGCTATGTGTTGTGTCTCACCGTGGCCCACTTTGTGGTACAAGTTGACGGGGCGGGCGCTCCGGTAGCACGCGTGCGCGCGCAGCTGCAGGCGGCGCAGGTCGGCTATGTGTTGTGTCTCACCGTGGCCCACTTTGTGGTACAAGTTGACGGGGCGGGCGCTCCGGTAGCACGCGTGCGCGCGCAGCTGCAGGCGGCGCAGGTCGGCCAGCAGCGCCGCGCCCGCGCGCACCAGCGACACCTGCAGCGGGTCGTCCTTGTCCTCCTCCGTGGAGGGGCCCGCGCGCTCCTGGGGGAGGGGATCATATAAATGTTCAAATCACTTGAATTTTAACCAGTAATACAATTATTTATTTATTTATTTATTTATGACACTTTATTGTACATATAACAGAAATTTAAAATAAGTGAATACACAAAATTGGAAAGTGTACAATAGGCGGCCTTATTGCTTAAAAGCAATCTGGACAATTATAATCTGGACTTGTTTAAAAGAAAAGTGAATGGATGAATGAATGAAAAATTCTTTGTTGCACACAAAATATAGGATTACAAAATAAAAGCGATACAAGTTATAATATTACAGAGGGCGGTCTTATTTATTAAGTCAGCATTCTCCATCCTAGACCACACTTGTCGCTTTTCATCAGGCGAAGTGATGGTCAAATGCTTACCTAACTAAAAAAAAATCAACTGAAACTGAAAGTGACAAATCTGTAAATAGGCAATAAATTTTAAAGTGTCTAAATTCTTATTGTACGATTACCTAATCGTACAGACAATACATGTTCCCGGAATGCAATGCGTCGATGTTGCATATTTTATTATACTGTATATTAATTATTATTTTACCACACAATAAGTCAGTTCGCATTCGGACTCCGTACCGGGCGGAGCTACATCATCTCATCTCATTATAGTTAATTAATAATAAATATCTCAATTTATCTCAAATCTCAATCTTATAATTTACCCCAAAACCTCCCCCATCATACACTTATTCTATTGATATTGTGCGAGATACTATAAATGTGTCAAACCTACCCAACCTAACCTACTTAACCATCTCATTAAAATTCTTCTCCATCAACCAGTACTCACCTCGAGGTTACAAAAGAAGTGTCCAATCTGGGGATACACACTAGCCGTAGCCTTACGGCGCAGTACAGCAGCGAGTCCGGCCACAGAGCAGTTGTTAAGGCGAGTGAGCAGCACCGCGTCGAGGCGGTCGAGGTGCCGCGCGAAGTCCCACCAACACGCCTTGCGGGAGAACCCGCCGTCCACTGGAACATGAATTAAGGCGTTACCCGGCAATTTCGACTATGTTCAACCTCTATAAAGTCTGGTACAACATAAAGCTCAATACCGAAAAAAATATATAAAATAGGATGGTCTTTGATCTTTAATTGCTCGCGAGGACTTTTTTCCAAAATTAATAGATTTCTAGAAAAAAAATGTGCCGTGGTCATCGATTTTTCCGCAAATACTCTATAAACTTCGTAACCTGCTGACTTAGAGCTCTGAAAATTTTATGTTTAATAAATTATCAGTTACACAACAATCCCTGACGAGGATTTTTTGTTTCACTGATTGGTATCTTTTTAAATACAAAATGCGAGGAAAAAAGAAGGTGCAGCGGGAGAGGTTTGAGATCCGTCAAGTATGGTCAAGGTTATTAGCGCATGTATAAGCCTTAACGGGTAAGCGGAGTAGACCTAGAAATGTATAGAACTAACCATTTTCCTCTGTTATGACACAAGAAGAAGCTAATGGTACTTAAAGATGTAGCTTTCTGATAGCAAACGAAATATTACAATCGATCTATTAGTTTCTGAGTTATGAGTAACAGACAAGCTTTTGAATAATATTTTATGGTATAATTAATGTAGAAAAGTAATCAGACAGATCTAAATCGTAAGGAAATAAAGTGGAAATTGATAATCATTACATCAATTTAGAATTTTGTTATTTATATAGAATTTAAATAATAATTAAACTACTTAAATTCAAATTTCATTTAGATTGAACTAGAACTATCAACGATGAAACAGAATGAACCATAAACAACACTAGCATACATAATTCCTAACATAATACAAAAGAACTCACCAAGCATATTAAATCCGTTGATTCCAAAGAGAGCAGCGTCCCCCTGTCCGCCAGGGAACACATAGAGCGTGGGGTGACTGAATCGGATGTTGCCCACCACGTCACTGGGCACCAGTAGCTGTTCCAGGCTAGCTGGAACTATGTACGGTTCCAGGTAGGCTGAAATTGGTAGAAGAATGTTTTAGTAAATGGTAGATACCTATTAATTTATTTATTTGATTTATTTCAGATAATTGCCATATCCATATTTGTTAGTATCTTGTTACCTTAAAACTATGTTAATATTATAATTAATTATTAACAATACTATTTTAAATTACAATCTATGATCTATTAGGCAATGATCTTGTTCACCTGTACAAATATTATATTAAGAATTAGAATAGCGATTATGATTAGCATACGGATTGGGATTTAGTTGTAGACTATAATTATTGTAGTCATAAAATAAATGCAAGGAAAAACATTTTTATGTTAGCGAATTTTCTATTTAAAAACATTTTAATTGTACTTATTGGATCGCTTTAGCCTTTGCTGTGAACCAATAAACGTATTATCTCGAGAAAATTTCTAATTTCATTAAAACTAATCAGAAAAATATTAATTTATCCGCGCATGTAATAAAAATAATATTTATAAACCAAACATTCTTATTATTGTACTTTTAAAATGAAGCCTAATTCATTTCGAGACTATGTAATAAGAAACACATTTGATCACAGCCTTTTATAATTAAAAACAAAACATATCTACACAATTCTTATCTATAATATAATATATTCCCCTACAGCCTGTAATTCACTTTAGTGCATCCGTAGTACAAGTAGAGCGGAAACAGCTAGGTCACTGATTTCAGACTACATTCAGGAAGGCTAGATTTAGGTCAATTCTGAGTCCTAACGAACCTTTCAGCTTTTAACGTGATTTGTACGATCTCGTGTGTATCTTGAGTTTGCTATCGAGACTAAAATGTTTGTATGTGATATCGAAAGATCCTAGCTGTATGCTGTTTGATTCTTAACAGTAAATGATTTTATTTTAAAGGAAGGAATTTCATCTAACGGTAGTGATGAATTTTATGGTATCACATTTAATGCAATATTTTGCCCAATCCCTAACAAGAGTAGAAGATAGAGCATTTTACTTACACAAAAACCAAAAAAGTTATTGTTAAGCTTTCAAGCATTAATACATATCAATAGAAAGCAATTAGAAACAAACATATTACATACATTAATTTAAAGCCAACAATCGAGGTCGTTATAACACCGAAACAATAATGTGATAATTTGCGAATTATTCAAAGGCAGTCTAATTATCTCAGATGAGATTTAATGGGTACTTGTGTGGTTCAAGTTAAGTGTTACGACTTAAGGCATAGTCTACGGCGTTACGTGTTATATGGAAAATCTGTCTGTAGATATATACAATTTAAGTGAAAGCCGATCAATTTTATTTTATCGTCAGACGTATAAAGATTTCTTAAAATGCACGACAATATAACTAATAATAATTTAACGAATTTAACATACAATTGGATTTATTGTAAGGCGTAATTATTTTCATAGACCAACATAATATTCGTTGCAATGAAAGCAAAGTTGCAAAAGGATTCGTATTTGGAATGGCTCTATCACTAACATAAAATCCATGACGACGAATCTAGTAGTTAGAACTAAATAGAGTTACTCCTATATTACACTAATAAAGTTCCAACCTGGTATATGGAAATTTCCAAAACCAAGTTTCCATACAGTTCACACTGAAGCGAGACGTGAACAATAGAAATGTTGAACATTCGCAACTTCGTCTCGTTAGTGTAACTTGTCACAATTTGCGAAACTTTGCCAAATTATTCGTGGAATTTGTAACACTGATTTGTATACCCAATTACATTGACATTGTCTAATTTGACAGAGGGTGTAATATGACATGTTATTAAGCGTGTCCACACAGAGCGAGCAGCCTCGCGAGGAAATCGGCTGCGAAAAACGCGTATCTAACTACATGTTGTCATTTGCCTCGGACAAGACACATCTACACTGAACGAGCTGCTTTGCACAGCAATTCGCGAGGCTGCTAGCTCTTTGCCTTTTTGCGGACTTTGTCTAATTGTGTGATTTGTCTAATTGTGTGACGAGAGCCGGGCTTAATGTGATAAAGAGATGTTATGTTTATATAGAGCTGCTTCGCACAGCAATTGTTTCGCGAGGCTGCTCGCTCTGTGTGAACCTGCCTAATGTGTAATTGTTTAAGAGGGCCCAGTGTGACATGTTATTGGAATTTAATTAGGAATTAGGGGTGACATGTGTTTTGTTACCGCTGTAATTAAATGCGGGTGAAGTTAATGAAACATGTGTTGTTTGCTTAGAATTTGGTAATTGTGAAAGACAGTTTTACGATACGACGATACGATTTTAGTGTATTCCCTCAGATAATGAAAGAAATAAAGATTGTAGTTTCTATAAAATGTCTAATACAATTATATTCCGATATGGTATCGACGTATTTTACCAAATGAGTTTAATTTTATTTGACAGATGAAATTTAATTACTGTTGTCTTTCATAACCAAAAGGTCAAATATATACGACAAGAACTTAAAACGACTTAGCTATCTAGAAATGCTAGGCAATGTCAATCAAGCAGATATTCACTAGTTTTCTAGACTATTCTAAGACCTAACATATTCTAGAATTAATTATTCATTATAAGGAACAAGAAGCATGATTAGCTCTAGCAAATTGTGGTATTCATAATTATTATGCAAATTTTCTGCTTTGTGAATATATATAACATAATGTGGGGACATTTATAATTCATTTCGGTTGTAGGATATAATTGTTGTGATATTAATAGTGTGGGATTGTTTTAGATTATAAGGCTATATAGGATAGTTGAGATTATTTATAGAAAGATGCATCCGACGACTTTGCTCCTAAATAAAATAAAAGAAAACAATATGTCAAAGATATGCGCAAGAGTCCTCTATTAGATACAATGCCTATAAGCAACCCCCCCCCCCATTTTTATGTGGACGCAACTTTTTCTGTCGTAATTTCTACCTAATTACTTACCGATAAAGTCCTTGATGGATTGCGAGCCCGAGTCGATAATGTCCGTGGGGTGGACACATATAGCGCAGTACAAAATTGCGTGTTATTTGAAAAATTGCAAAAAGTGTGTGGGGGGGGGCTGTTTTGTGGACGCAAAATTTTACTGGTCAAATTTGAACCTTATCACTCACCGATAAAGTCCTTGATGGGTTGCGAGCCCGAGTCGATAATGTCCGTGGGGTTGACGCGTATGGCGCAGTGCTTGGCGGCCGGGGACTGCGGCAGGCGCGCCCAGTCGCCCGCGGCCGCGCAATGTATGTCAATGGAGATTGAGTTCTCGTATGCGCGGATTACGCGCTGTACTTCATTCTCTTGGTATGCGTCTGTGAAGTCGGCTAGCGAGAATGTACCGTCCTGGAAGAGGGAGTTATATAAATGTGTTAAAGTTATATATTATAGTAAAGCGATCTTTATACATTTAGTAATTGAAGCCGAAAATCTTCTCTATATATAAAAATTAATCCACACTTCCCTTGGTCACGACATCACGCGTGAACGGCTGGACAGATTTCGATAATTCTTATATTGATGTGTTCGTTATTGTCTGGAGAAGGATCTTATGGATCCTATGAAAGAAAACCTGAAGAAAATTTTAAGAAAATACGCAATATTAACGGCTAAGTACATATTTAAATTTCTCGGCTTTGACGTTGGTTTAATGCTCTAAGGATTTGACAATTTACGCGAAGACAGGACAACGTCTGTCAGGTCAGCTAGTTCATTATATTATTAACCTTACGCACTTTACATCGAGCGTAGTCACGGGAAGACTTTCCAATGTTTAAAATCTGCTAAAGTCATTAATTTCTACTAAATAAAATGCAAAATCGATCCAGCTATTCATGTGTGAACTTGGAAACTATCGATTTACAGTTATGTGTCTATGTTTGCATGAGTTGGACATATTTTATAAACATCAGAATTTAATTTAACTCTGCATAAGTAATGTTTATTAGCACTGTTTAATGTTTTGAATTACAGGCAATGAGGTTGTTAGTAAACCTATTGAAGATAATTTCGCACTGAAAATTTTAAAATTATTCCAATTGGTAATTTAAAATTTTATGTTCCCGAATAAAACTACCTAAATAATATAAAACAGGGTTCATTATAATAAAACTGAATTGCGTTGTTAAGTTAAATTAATCATTTCAAATTGTGTAAAGGATCGACTTACCAAATGATTGTTTATTTAAATGTGATTGTACTTTAAAATAAATGATTTTGTAAGCCAATTACAAAATTTTCTTTTAACAATAAGAAATTCCGCAAAAAGTTGTCTCTAAAAGCTTACGAGTTGAGTTGAAATTTATATCTGAATAAAATTAAATTTGGAAGTTTAATTTCCGTTCCGCCCGTTTCACGATATGACAGTTTTAATTAAGTCTCTCTGACATGTTTGGGATATTTAAATCGTGTTAAAATAGTCGGAAAAATGCTTCGTTTATTTGGTTATTTTAATGTAACATTTTGGTTAACATTCGCAAATTGTTCGAGACTATTGTACGTGTATTATGATCTAAGTTGAAAGTGTTTTACATAATATAGTCTGATTAGCTTACGAAACCGAATACTCTCAAAATTTTTCAGTACTCAGCTTCTTGTATCTCTGAATTGTTTTGTATATAGATACCACTAATGTATTGTACCTCTTTTATTTTTAAGCTATTGCATAGCTTCTATCGCGGGCCTTGAGCGCGGGGACCGAATCCAGAAATTCCGTAACGAAAAAACCTCACGCTCCCCACTCTTGAAGGCTTGTGGCTTGAAGGCATAGCATGCAATAGCTCGCGGAGGTGTGGCTTGAAGGCACGCTATGCAATAGCTTTACCGCGGCAGTCCCCGAGTGCCACACGTCTTTTTTTTATTTGTTGCATACCTCCTGACTGAGACGTATTGAACTTATATTATCAACCTCACTAAAGAAAAGGCTTTTAAAATAGAATAGATTTACAAAGAAAAATCTTTAAAAATAGGATAGGATGTTCAATCGTTATTAATTTGTTAAAGTTCGAATCATAATTCTTATTTCTTTGCTATACTGAATATTTCACTCACAAGTCACATCTTTAAAGCAGTATTTAAACTGCACACATAGTTAAGCTGCGTTTTTGAAGCTAAAACTCAATAAGCATCGTCTCTCAGCTAATTGCTACGTTTCTGTTGCCGTACAATTTAACAGAATTCCTAACAATTTATTAGCTATTCCTCCATTTGAATTTTGTGCATTAATTTCAAGCTATTTAGATGCAAATGTATTCCACATAAATTGCATCCTTATTGAATTTATAATGGGTTTAAGTTCAATTTGTGGAATTTGGCGATGTTGTATTCGGACTTTTTGTTTTGTTTAACGACTGCCTAAAATGGAAAGTAATTTCGTTTTTTAAAGGTTTGTGATTTAAATTCCAACATAAATTCGAAATATAAGACTGGAGATAAAGGGAGATATTGTAGAGATCTTTGTAGAGATATATCATTAGAAATGTTACCGTAGTAGTATGCAATTTTTAGTGTTTTGTTGATGTTTGGTAATTAGCTCGTTTATATTTTCTTGAACTATATTATATTCCATATATTTGAACATAGTAACGATGTTTTGTCAGATCTTCAAAATTTGATTACTGTTAAAAAAATTGTCTTGTTAAACTTAAACGCAGTTCTAATAATAAGAATAATATACCGGCCGAATTGATAACCTCCTCCTTTTTTTGAAGTCGGTTAAAAATTATAAAACCTGCAATATGCTATCCGTACAATTAAAACTTCATGACCTATCACAAGAGAAATGTCAGCTCGGAGCAAATTCAAGTAGTTTTTGTGAAAGCTCCGCGATAAGGGCGCTTGAGATAAAGACCTATTGAAAGTAATGGAGGCTGGAGGAGCCATCAAAGGCAGATATCGCAAGATTTATATTTTTAAGAGACATTTTATTGCTGCTTCGACAAAGTTATGATTATGGAATATACGAAGTGGAAACGATTTATTGGTTTTAATGAAGCTTTATTTTTGCGTGCTGATTTGCTGTTGTATAGAAAGAAGTGACATTTTTTACGTCTTAAAAGCTTTAACGTACAATATTGAAAAGGAAATTACTCCTTTCAAATATACGTGAATATCAGACAGCTTTGCTTACGATTATAAATATTTGAAGATATTTAATAAGTGGCAATCCGAATAAATTACATCTTAAAACTAATGAAATTGTGAGTGAAACACGAAAAGTGGAATTCTGAACATTATCAGGCGTGTATTATTCAGATAAACCTCGAGCTGCTCATGGCGGTAGTCCTAGTGGTAGTGTAACAAGGCAAGCCATGGTACTAGTAGTGTTATAATGGTAGTCATGATAGTAGTAGTGTAGTTAGCAGTAGGTAGTACTAATGCAGTAATAGTGTGTAATAGACAATAGTGGTAGTTAGTGGTAGATAGTAGTGATAATGGTCTTACCTGCATGATCCAAGAGCCGTTCCCAGAGAAGGTGTAGCCGGCGTGGATCAAGTGTCTATGTCGGGTGAACGAGCTGAGCAGGTTCCTCATACACTGCATCAGCGTGTTCATCTGTGGGTGGATCAGGATCTCCGTCACCAGGTTCTCGGAGGCGTACTGGATGAGACGCTCGCCTGGGGACCAAATGTGCTGTTATTGTAGGAAGTATTGTAAATTACATAAGTCGTTGTACTTTGGTTTGTTGCTCCTTGATAGAAGTGCATTGTGATTTTTAAAATAAAATTTAATGCACTAGATGATATACTATGATTTAGGTAGACCAGTTCACCCTTTGATAGCCCTCCTATAAAATATTTGAAAAGAGTAGCTTTTTTATATCATAGCGGGAAAAAGCTGGTGGTACGTTGATGGTAAGCCACACTACTGCGTTACGGCTGTAGTCCTATCCTATGTTCCCATTGTCGATTGTAGTAAAAGAAAATTAGATATTTCTTCACTTTAATAATTTTAACTGTACTGCTTATAATATTACTTTCTAGCGCAGTAGATATCTAATACATGGCAAGATTTGAGCCCTAGTAATCGAAGGAACCCGGCTATGTAGACACGTATCCTACTACCCTATAAAAGAACAGTAAATCACTTTCCCTCCCAAAAAAGTAAAAGAACAAAAGCGTAAAAGAAATAAGACATTAATCCTAATTCGGCCAATAAACCGAGACCATTACCCCTGACCTTAATGTCACGTAACGGAGAATAATGTTCACACCCTTCGACTATCATCCCTTTCCCTTTGTTCAGATTTATGTTGAGTATCCCGTTTTCACCTTAATTACTTCAAATAAGTATTTTATGTTAGAAGATACGCTTTTTTTTTTCGAGAATTTAAGCGTCTCTTCTTCCAAAAAAGAAACAGTTTTTTTTATTTTAAGATATTTTTTATTATATTCAATTATCATTACTATGCTTAAATTCTCATAATTTTTATTATCGAGTATACCTAAAAACTTTACTATACTCAATATAGACGCAGTTTTCCGCGTCCATCTGATCTGAAATTCAGTGTTGAAATGAAGTTATTTCACACGGCAGACATTTGCGGACAAAATAATTAGGACAGACGTTTCAACAATTTGAGTATAAATGTGGAATTCGACAAACCTCCGCAATGCACCACGACTCATGTCGCTTGAGACTGCTTTAGGATTCACAGACGCTTTATGTATTGTCAGCTTAAATCGTATTTACTAAGTGGTTTATTGTATTTAAGCTTTGCAGTTTATTTTAATTTGTATACGAAATTGTGGTATTATTAAGAATCGGAAATTCTGGCACAATCATAGCCTAACGCGCCAAAATAACATTATTAATTGATTGTATCGTTTAAGAGTCAAACAATATTAAGCTAATAATCCAATATTGTATCTTTTAATTTTGTATATTTAACACAAAAGAAGAGTAGGTACCTAGATAGAAATTGCAAAAACAGGTCAAAAATAAAATTCTTGTCGAATATATAATTCTCTTTGTAAATTCTAATTATAGAAAGTTACACGTTTAAAGTATCGTAAAGAAAGAAATCTCCTTTAATTATACGCGACTTTGCCAGCCTTGCGTCGCAAAGGCTTCAAACATTTTCAGTAAATCATGACATTTCGTGAGCGTCGAGTGTCACGGCACACGTAGGTTTGAATTTTTTCCACATTTTTTGTCATTTAACCAGTCTTTGGTAAAGAATTTCATAATATTCGCTGCGCTATTTAAATTTAAACGTTGGTTACTCTCTAGAGTTAAAAGTGTGAAACATGTTTCAGTTCTTTCATGTTTAATTTTTTAACGTTATTATAAATAAGTAGTAATCTGTTACAATTCTGACACAGTATATTGTATCAAAATGTTTAATTTATGTACAACGAAAGGCGTATAATCTCTAAGACGTTTATCTCCCAAAAAATGTAACATTTTTTCTGACCCATTTATCGTAATCTTGCCAGCTGGTTTTTTCCAAAAAATTAAGCGAATTTATCGTCTAAAGTGTAGAGAATATTGAACAAAAGAGCCATTCATCTTACATAACTGGAGCGTTGAGATAAATTTCAAGCTCACTGAACTAGTCTGAGATATTTCGTGTATACCACCGTAAATTTTGTTTATCCTGTCTTGTCTATACGGAGGGATGGAAATACGGATAGAATTGTTAAGTTTTAAATATTTACTGTTATATATTTGAATAATTATAATGTCTGAAATTAATTAGTATAGTCTATCGCTTGTGTTTATTATTGTTAAAATGGCTAAGGTTCCTAATTATTATTTTTTTCATAATAAAGCATTTAAAATTGAAAAAAAGTTGAATTGAATTTAGTTCACGAAATGACACGTATTATTTGCTCATTTTTAAATACCTACTTGATTTGAAAACAATAATACTAATTTGTAAATTAAGTAAGTAGTTAAGTACGAATTGTATCGGTCTAAAATGCACAACATAAAATTATGTATTGTTGTTTTGTTTCTAAATGTTTTAGATTAGTTTAATCCATTTTTCGTACTAAGAAAATGAGGGTAATCCGATTTTCCCGAGCAACTTGTACATAATTAAGCGATCTCAAGTAAGGTTTTTACCCTTGTAAGTATATTACGAAACTCTCTGAGATTTGGGTTCAAAGGGAGAATAATTTTCGTTTGCCTTTATTATTTATTCTAATGAGGTTTTAAGGATATGGGCTTATTATTTAAACGAATTAAAAAGTAAAAAAAGGTAGAAAATTGTATCGTGGTTTTTTACTGAAAAGATCTAATATCAAAGGTAATTCAAACCTCTTCTAATAAGAAGATAAAATAAACACTATTTTTTAACTGCGTGCTATTATTGGTCGAGTATCTACAGATGTGTCAAAATTAATTATTATGTGTAATATGGACTACTATTAATTTTTATTTTTTTTTATTAATTAACTATTAATTTTTTTTTGATCAACTTTTATTAATTACGGTTACCTTATAAACTTGTATGCCCCAAACATTTTGAAAATCGAAGAAAATTGATCACATCGCGGGATTTGCAGCCGTGTTGTTTGATTTACTGTAGCGGGATTGGCAAATATTTTATTTTTATTTTTATTTTTACATACATAGATTCCTTACAGCTATTTGTATTACAATATTTATAATTAACTTTAACAAAACAATACGCCAATAAAAAGGAATACCAATAATGAGACAATTAATGTGACAGTAGTTTTACATTAATTATAACAATGATAAACTGGAAAAAATTAATATTTTTTGGACATGATATACAAAAAAGAGGAAAACGTACCCATTATAGAATGTTTGGTATGGATGTGTGAATGTGTGTACTCTGTGTGTAGTGTATATACTGTGTGTGTTGTGTAGTGTGGTGAGAATGTGTAAAGGTAAACTAAGAAATTATTGAATTGGTGATGTCTGTTATTGCTTTTTTAAAACTGTTACGGGAGAGATGAAATATGTCAACACTTGAAAATTTCTTATTGTAAATATCAGGAAGACGGAAGAGTGTAGAATTTTGCAGGTGTTTGGTTGAAGCGAGGGGAACCTTTAATAGTTGGCAATGCCTTGTTCGTAATGACGGTGTTTGTAGTGATATATTACCGAGAATATTTGGACAGTCCAGTCTATTACGCATTATGTCGTAAAGCAGCATCATGTCGATAATATCTCTCCGTTGTTCGAGTGTATTGATCCTTTGGAGAGAGCATCCTTCAAGGTAATTAGCACAAGAGGTCTTCGATATAAAATTAAGTTTCCTAATAAATATTTTTTGAATATTTTCCAAGCGGTCAATATAACAGCGATAAGAGGGACGCCAGATCGGACTCGCAAATTCTAGTACGCTTCGCACATACGAAAAATACAGCACTTTTAAACATAAGATATCTGTGAATGCATCACAAGTCCGAAGTATGAAACCTAAATTTTTGTACGCTTTTTGTATAATAAATTCAACATGATCGTTATGCGTAAGTTTAATGTCATGAATAACACCCAAGTCTCTAACTTGTGTTGTTCTTTCGAGTGATAAATTGTTTAGTTTGTAATTGAAATTAATGACATCCTTTTTTTCCGGGTAAAAGTAATTAATTGGCATTTGCTAATATTAATAGATATTTTATTAGTTTTGTAATACAGTGTCAGTCGATCGAGATCGCCTTGCAGCTCAACAGTCTAGAAGACTGTATTACAGTCTTCTAGACTGTTGATTTTTTTGTAAAGTTTTTTATCGTCTGCAAATACAAGGAACTTGGAATCAAGAAAACAATCAGATAAATCGTAAAGAAATACGTTGTATAATAAGGGGCCGAGATGCGAACCCTGCGGTACACCGGATGTTACTTTAATAAAGTTTGATCGGAATCCACCGATAACTGTAGCTTGATGACGATTCTTTATGTATGATTCAATCCATCTAAGGAGGTTTCCTCTGATACCGATGGCATATAGTTTCGTCAACAATATATTATGGTCGACCCGATCGAATGCCTTCTCGAAATCAGTATAGATGACGTCGACTTGTGACTTGTCATCTAAATCTATATTGGTAGAATGAGTAAATTCAAGAAGGTTGGATGTAACGCTACGTGATCTAATGAAACCATGATGATTATGAGGAATACATTTTAATGCTAAATAATATATGTTATCATAAGCGATACGTTCCAAAATTTTACCTAATACAATAAGAATAGATATACCTCTGTAATTTGTTATGTCCAATTTTGATTTACTTTTATGAATTGGAACTATTTGTGCTTCCTTCCATCGACTCGGAAAGATACCATCTGTTAAAGAACGTTTAAAAAGTATTAGCAAGGGAGTCATCAAACCAGTTGCACATTTTTTTATGAAAATTGAAGGTATTCCATCCGTACCAGCGCCTTTCTGTGGATCTAACTGTTTCAACAGTTTTTGAAGAAGTTTCTCATCGACTTCAATGTAATTGAGATTATCGGAGATATCGGCCTCCTTAGAAAAAATAGGGGTGGACTGATCAGATTGCTGAAATACGCTTTGAAAGAATTCGTTAAAAGAATTACAGATGTCTTGACCATTAGTTAATAAGCAGCCTTTATAAGACATGTTTTGGGGCATGCCGTGATTAGAGCGTTTGTTTTTAACATAAGTCCAGAATTCTTTAGGTGATGTTTTAATACTACTTTGACAACGGGATATATATTTATCATAACATTCTGACTGTAACTTTTTAACTCGGGTTCTTAGCAAAGAAAAAGAACTATAGTCGAGAGGATTTTTAAAGCGTTTCCATTTTGTATGTATTTTAGATTTTTCCTTAATTAAATTTATAAGTGCAGGTGTATACCATTTAGGATACCTGTAACGTGATGAAAGCTTTACAGTTGGTACATACGATTCAATAATAGAAAAAACAATATCATAAAATTTATTGACAGCATCATTAACAGAACCCGAGTGCAAGAGACTATGCCAGTCAATGGTTTTCAGCTTACAGTTTATAGTATCATAATCGCCCTTAAAGTACTTTTTTATAACTTGGCCTTTAGTTTGAAGTGGTTTTATATATAAATCTTTAATAACAAATTCTAAAGGGTTATGATATTGATCAATATTTACGAGGGGTCCATGACATATATTACAATATAAATGTATATTAGATAACAGAAGGTCCAAGATATTACCACAGCTATTTTGAAATAAATTATATTGCTTCAAACCTAATAAATTAAATGTACCTAATAAGTTTAAAGCAGAATCTGAAAGTTCTGTATTACATTGTTTTGTAAAATTAAAACTAAAGTCTCTGTACCAACTAATAAATGGAAGATTAAAGTCACCGGTTACCAAAAATTTGTCGTTCAACGTTTTACTATGAAACATTTTCAAAGAATTATCAAAATCTCTGAGTAGCTGTGGAGCGTCAGAGTTAGGTGGAATATAAACACCTATAACATGTAGGTCACTGCTGTTATAGCGAGACTTGACATTAAAAGAAGATTTAGGAATTGTAAGCCATACACTCTCAAGTTGTGGGCAGTTTATATTGTGACAAAATGCCGCAAGAATTTTTTTAACGCATATCAACACACCTCCGCCCCTTTTTTTGTGCTTACGGTCAAACCTAAATACATCATAGTTGTTATTGCATATTTCTGAATCCAGAATACCGTCACAAAGCCAACTTTCAGTAATGATTATTATGTCGTAAGTACTGCTTTCAATGTTTTTATATAGTGAATGTAATTTTGTGCGCAAACCGCGGGCATTTTGATAATAAATGTTTAGTGTATTTAAGCCTTCCATTGTACTAAATTGTGAAGTGGATAAAATGATTGTTGATGATGTAAATTGAGATCTTGAGTCAGGGTTGCACAAAATATTATAATATAAAACAATTCGTATCTATTAACTATAAAATTGAAATGAACAATAATTATCGGATCATTATTACGTTTCTTATAAGCAAAAAAGTTGTAGTTTTGCGGGTACTTTGTAATATTAACGCAGTAAGCATAGATGTTAAGAGATACTAAACCTTTGGTATTCTGGAGTAATTTATTAAATATAATAAAAATTTTAAAATTAAAGCAAACAAAAATTATGAATGAAGTTTTGAAGTGTAATATTGTAGTGTTATTTAGATGATTATAATTTAAATATGTATGGGTACGTCTTACCAATATAACAAGTTTTTGAAACCATAATAGTGAATAATATGTAACTATTAAAGCGACCCTAAAAAATCCAACAAGTTTTCTTCCGATGTAATTGCTTTTGGTGGTGATTTTTCGTTACGGCGCATGTAAATAGTGCAGTTCTTCACCCAAACAAATTTAATGTTACGTTCCTTTGCGCGCAGTTTGCAATTATTTAAGAGAATTTTATTGGCAATTGTGAGGTGTTCGTTGACAAAAATCTTCATCGAATTCTCAGTGAAGCCAAGGTCACATGAAGTAAGACCATTTTGTTTGTTATGTTTCCTGAAATTGGCTAATAGGTCATCCTTACATCTTCGGTCTTTGAGTTTGGCAATAATTTTCTTAGGTTGGCCTGGTTTTTGACGAATAGAATGTACTCTTGTGATAAACTCGATATCGTCTTTACCTAGATTAGAGCCCAGTATAGTTGATAGACGAAGAAGTAAATCGATTAAATTTTCGTTAGATTTTTCAGGAATGCCGACAACTTCTATATTTAGAAAACGCGTTTTCTGTTGTGAACGTTGGTGTTCAGTAGTTATGACCGATACTTTTTTTTCCAAATTAGATATAATGGTGTCTTTTTTGCAATATCAGAATGAATGGTCTGGATTTGATTACCCAAGCTAGCAATCTGAGCTTTAGATCTTTTTAATTCATCCTTTAAGGATTCCACAACGCTCAATTTTTGGTCGATATCGGCCAATCGGGTGTAAACTTCTTCAATAACATTCGCATTAAACTTCGATGTTAAATCATTTAATTCAAGCCGTAACTGTTCAACATGCCCTGGCAAGGATGTTAGGGGTGCGAGCATCTCTTCAATTCTAGTTAATTGTACACGATAGGGCGTAGTATCATCCTGTGAGGTACAATTTTTGGAAGTCATGCCTACTTGAAGCGGGCTCTTTCTACATTCTGGGCACATCCAGGATGATTGTCTATTTCCGAGCCTTCGCCAACCTACCTCCGTTAAGCTCACACAGTAATAGTGGTAAGTAACTTGGCACAGTGAGCATATCGCACCGTCTAAAACATTTTCATCACAACGTTTACATATTATGTTATCCATGCCGAAGGTTTGTAGTCCCGGCAAGCGCTCGCAACGACGATGACGTATTATAGATAAGAATACGACGACAGTACACTTTGGAATATGGAATGTTACGGAAGATTAATGCACGATTGTTATAATTCACAACAGCTGATACTTTTAATAAGTGGTAAATATTTATAAAATACTTTAACTATATTAAATAAGTATACATACCATATCTGGCTTCCTCCCCCTCGGGTGCCTGCGCCGTGAGGGTAGCCAGTTCCTTCTCCAAGTCGACCTGGTGCTCGCCAGAATCCCATGATAGCAGGCCTGGAACAAATGCGTTGTTAGAGCAATGGATAATAAAACATTGGTAAATTGATATAACGTCTTTTTTTGCTTTGGACACGATGAAGATAAAAAGAAGGTAATAAATAATATATGCTTTAAAGTCTATTTAAACATCACATATGTATCTATAGCTTATGTGTAAATTAATAATTAGGTATTACCCAAAATGAAAGGTTTCATTTTGTAATACCTACGAGTAAATAAAGTGCATTCTGTAAGCTCATTTAAAATAATTAAACGTTTTTGGTGTACCCGTATCGTCACCAAAATAACGTGTTTGAATTGGTTTGTGTGTTTCATGCGTCTTATTTATTGTAAAACCTATAAATATATTTATTTGAAAATCTCATTAATTGAATTGAATATAACTTGCAAATTGTTTATTAGGTAAAATAACCATCTTTTCAATAAGTGATTTTCAGTTTTTCCTATAGATTTCTATAGGAAGTGGATTCGCTGTAATTTATGAGAGTAAATAAAAATAATAAAACTTTAATAATATACTGCCCAAATACGAAAAGATCGACTCTGTAATTTGTCACACAAGTGTATACTTTCAACATACAAATATATTTTTATTTCAACCTCAATCTTCTAAATTAAACCAATTAATTGAAATACTTCGATTTAATCCATCCATTACAATAACAATGTTTAAAAACATTGTAAAACATAAAACACAATTGGTCAATCTATTGTACATGTTAACAAGGAGCTACTTGAGTACAAACTACGCTTGCCTCAAACTACAATAAAATATATGGAGTTATATCGCTCCGGGACAATCTTCGTTATTACATCCTCAAGGGAAGTTGCCATGGCAACGGTGTTCCAGAACATTCTCGTTTATTCCAGAAATATAACGGTTTGAATTGAATTTGTTGTTTTTATAATTTTATAGGATGTAATGATTAGGTTTATACATGTAAAATTTTATCGGTAATTTCAGTGGGAGATTAATAGGGAGATTAAATTTGTGTCATTATTTTTCATATCGGTAATGTGTCAAAAACAATGGATCTCTCACTTTGTGGTCAGGGAATTCTTAAGCATCTTCTTCCTTAATAATATTTTAGTTGTATACTTAAATGTTAATGAGTAGATAATATTACCACTATGCATTAGCATAGTGGTAATATAATAATTACTTTTTTAAAATAGAAGCATTTTAATTTTCACCCAAAAAATTATGAAACATTATTTTAATTTCCACGAAAAATAATTATAAAATAATATTTCTGTAATTTTGACTATAAAATTAAATTCTCATTTCGAAGTAATCAAAGTGGATATAATATGAAAAGGCGGTTTTAATTAAAAGGTGTTGAGTATTGTGGCGACTGCATTGTAGTAAACTGGGTTAAATGAAAACTGATGAGGGTATCTGGAAAAATGTACTTTGTTTGCGGGTAGCTTTAAAAATATTTTTAATGAAATAATTTGCATAAAACGTATTTCGCAAAATGATTGGTGTAGCTCAAAAATATTTTTGATGGAATATCGAATGTGTAACGTTTTAGACAAAGGATGTCCGATTTTTACAGTTAGTAAGTTTTTAAATTGTTCAGTAAAACACTTTTTTAGAAAACTCCTTGAAAATGAAAGAAAATATTTAAACCTTTGAAAGATTATAAAAAATAATGCAGTCTGACGCTAAATAGAGAAGAGGCTATGCCTAAATATTGTCTTCAAAGATTTTTTTCGATACTAATGCAGTGCAGTACTGCGCAAAGAGACTTTAATTTCTTATCCCCAATTAAGCCTCGATAACAGGCTATGCTAACATTCATCTTTAATTTATTATACAGTTCTGAAGAGAGTAAAACAATAGATCTCTAACACAAGGCCTCCTCGAGCTGAGGTCAGGCAGACGTGCCGGTCCCTCTGTATTATTCAACTTCTACCCTGTACCATGACATCTTAAGCATTATTATTGCCAGTGGGAGAAAGGGATGGCGCTAGACGACCTATATAGCGCTGTCATTGTTCCACAGTGGAAATAATACTGCTTTTAAATAACATGGTACAGGGGCTGGACTCATTACTGTAGATATTCTAGGGTTTGCTTGAGAAAGTATTTGAGGGTCGAACGGGTCATGTATTTTTGTTTTGTATCGCTAGTTGAAGTGTGTCTCAATTGTGTAATTGTGTTTGAGTGCTGTTGAAAGCTCCGTAAAAATCATTTTTGTGTTGAGTTTGAGTTAGACGTCTCAAGTTGAGCATTTTCTTTTTAATCAGTCGGTAATTAGGCTTCTTAAGGCCCGGCGCAGATATGGTGAAGCGCAGCGCAGCGCATTTTTCATTGTCAAACTATTATCGACATTGTCCTCATTGAATTAACAATCAAAAAAGTGCAGCGCGCTACTTTGATGCATGTGACGCTTCGATGCTCCCCGAAATAAATTGTTGTTATTTGATTTTGAATTTTATTTTAACCAGAACAATATCGATAATCGTTTGACAATGAAAAGTGCGTTGGGCTGCGCTTCGCCATATTTGCGCCGACCCTAACCCATGTAGATATTGATAACCACTAGACTAAATAAAACGACGTTATAATATTAAATGATATAATTGACCGACGTTATAATATGAATAATATTAAATATATAATGTTTCATATAATTTAAAATTTGTAAATTCATGACCTTATTTCCTTACAAACCATTAAACCAACAAGACATAATAAAACCTATAACGACTTTCATTAAAATGCCTAGCCAAAATTGGAGCCTAAAATGTCTCGTATAATTAACTAAAATACTTATTAGGGACACGTGTAACCTGGGATTATTCATTAATTCCTTCATTAGACCATTACTAGGTCACCTGCCGTTCTAGGTAACCTAGGGCTGGACCTAGATTAATCCTATAAGTTAATTAGCCATGTTACGTCAGTAATTGTTTATTAGACGAGTAGTTACTTTCAATTATTATAATAAATTACTTAAATAAAACATACAGTGCGATTGAAAAAGGACTTATTACGTAAATTTAGAAAGTAGCAGTCAAAATTTTCACCAAATTTCATATCATATTTCTTCAGATAGTTTAATATTAATGTTTTTGTTAAATGTTCATTAATTGATACGTATACTATCTACTAATAAAAGTATAAATATACCTACTAGCTTTTCGCCCGCGGCTTAACCCGCATTTCGAAAGAAAAACCCGCATAGTTCCCGTTCCTGTGGGATTTCCGGGATACAACTATCCTATCTGTTACCGTCTATATGTGTGCTAAATTTCATTGTAATCGGTTCAGTAGTATTTGCGTGAAAGAGTAACAAACACATACACACACACATCCTCACAAACTTTCGCATTTATAATATTATTAGTAGGACTTTCTGTAATAAGACAATCTATCACTTCTATCAAAAATATAAGTAGTTTCACGATAAAGAGAAAATAATAATAGGTGTCCAAAAACGCTACAAACACATTTATAACGTTACTTAGTTCTAAAACACGCAATTCATGGCCTTTTCGCTAATATTTCCCAGTTGTATCAATTTACATAACGTTTTACGCAATAATTTTCCTAATAACCATTATTTTAACTTCGCTGAATTACGTGCTCGTTTAACCATTTCATGAAACGCCCAAATACAATTTATTTTCTAACCAAAATGGATGGTTTAAATTTATGTTATTTGTGAGAGGGTTTTTTATATGTTTGTAGATAGGATAGGATAAATTGTATACGAACTATAAAATATATATGTATACAGTTAAAGTTTGCGTGTACGGAATTAAATGTTAGTCTGTATGTCAATCTATCCATGTAGGTAAAAAGACAATTAATAATAAAAAATGCATTAAATATCTAATTATTTAATAAATAAAATTTTGGTCCAAATCATGTAAGATACTTAATAAAATATGTTTTCTATGTTTTTCTCTTATTAATATTGTAATGGGACTTGAAAATTGAGCAAATATGTATACCTACCTAGTCAAAAGTCAAGCAAATTTCCCAGCAACGTTATTACCCATTTTTCAATGTGTTAAAAATTCATTAAAATGATCATTAAAAAAAGTTATGTAAGTATGCTTAGATTAGTTAATCCATTCGCCTTACACGGAAAGGTGTTGCCTGTAGCCAGACATGATCGACAAAAACAAATCTTTGACCAACCAGAAATACACAACATAATTATCACGTCTTATTAATTAAAATTTCGCGTGAACTGTCCGATTCACTCCATTAACTAATCTATAACATTGTTGAATGCATAATTGCAGTTTTTTACACTTGTTAATAATTAAGACCAACAAGGCGTTAAATACGTTTTCGTGTGGAAAAGAAAATATTTTTAGTATTAAAATTAATAATGATACAATTTTAAACTTTGATTTGATATAATGGTTAATGTTTGATCACTGGTCGAGAATAATATCCCACACTAGAAAATGACCTTTGCACTTTAGAAATATGGACGACAAATTTTCATTATTTGTGACCAATAAAAATAGGAATCTTTATAATATTTATTGTATGTAAAGTAATGTGTTGTAAAGAGAACAAATTAAAACAGAATTCAAATGGCTCTATAGTTTTAAAAATATCTACCAATGCTTATGGAATCATAAGAACACAATAAATCGAAGAAATTTATAAAGTAATACCATTTATATTAAACAGTTATATTTGCTCATATTCAATTGTAACACACTCAAGCTATCAATAATTGATACAACGCCCACATAGCCTAAAAAATACAACCTATTGACCACGCCCTAAGTTTAGGCTGACATTCAGATAACGTCGCTTAAGCGGTAGCGAGAGCGTAGAGCGAGCTTTGAAATAAAAAAAAATAATGAAAAGAGAAAATATAGAATATAAAAAGCCATGTTATAACTTAGAAATAACTTAAGTAACTTAAACGGGGTTAAGTAAACCTAAAACTAGTTACCTATTCACAAAAGCGTGATTTCAAGCAAGACTTTAAAACAAATCTCTTCACAAAAGAATATTATTTAAGTCAAGTGCTTACTTGGAGCCTAAAGGGTTCATTTGAATATTAAACTTTGCGGTGGGATGGCGCCTTTTTAGGGTCAAAAATTACAAGCCTCGGATTTCAATGTTTTTAGAAATTTTGGCGCTCATAAAAGTTTTTAGTGAAACATTTTCTATTTTTACTGAAAATCTATTAGGAGATTCTTCGGTGGAATTAGGTGCTTTTATAATATCTTTCATTCTTCATTGTTTAATACAGACGACTTTAAATTGCATATAATTAATTGATCTTTATTCAAAATTTTTTTCATCATAGCTTTGGTTTATTTCAGAAATTCATGTAACACATTCTGGATGTAAATTAGTTTAAAAAGCGAGGATATAATATCATAAACTACAAATGTAAAACATTTTAAAATAGCGTAGTCAAAATTCGAGAATTTCTCAAGAAAGCTCCTCGGGCTTGCAATAAAAATGTACGGTGTCTCTATTTCGAGGTAAAATATTCCGTTTTGACGCGATATAACTTCAAAACACTTTGAATATTACTACTATTAGCTTACTCGTACATAATTTTAGCATTCTGGCTATTTTTAAAACGTACACTTTCAGCAGCGTTGTGTGCGGTTTTGGGTACCTACAGAATATTCGTATGTGAAATTAAGGCTTTTTAAAATGTAAAATGAACAAAATCGTACTTTACATAAATGTATAATTTATTGAGACAATCAACCATCATTATTAGGCCAAGTTCAAGGCCGCGTTTCCACCTGCAAGTTGACTTGCAAGCTGCTGTCAGACAGACTGTCGGACATTTCCTGCGGAAGTTTTCTTGCAGATGGAAACGCGGCTTTATAATATTACTTATCTTTCAAGTATGATAAAGAATACACAAATCGAAAATACATAAATTAAAGAGCGTTATATAACGTCAGAATTATGAAAAGATTTAAGGGATAAAGCCAGCTTCATAATATATTCAAGTATTTCAACAAAAGTCAACACCAAGAGATTTATAACATTTCGTCACTTATTGGAATTAACATATGACCTAGAAAGTCCTTTATTGTCCCTGACACAAAATAAAACCACATCCCTCATGAATAATATATTAGACCAATTTATGTCACTACCTTTTTCTGCTTATTCTGTATTTATATTTATTTATTCAGTACTTTTAGGATGATAAAGGATCTGATGAAATATATATTCATTACTGGCTTATTTCGTTTCGATCAAGCAATTGGGATAAAGGGATAGTATACAATTATATTATGTTTACTATACAATTATATTAAACTAGACTTTCTTTATTGATAGTCACCTAAATAAGTCCAATTTGCTTAACCTCTGGTGAAAGGGTGTGAACAGAAAATCTAACCATGAAAATCTAAAGTACCTAACATTTTATTAATTTAAAATTATAGCTGTAGCTATAAAGGCTTTGAGCTATCGATAAGTTTTTGATAAACTAACGTAAGATAGGATTATAAAACTCTTAAGTTGTATCGATGTTAATTTTTAAAACGTTTCAATACAGATTTCATAGCAAGCTCTAGTAAAAATCAAAATAAAAAACGTGGTTCCACGTGTCAGTCTATATTTTTTTGTTTTATTTTATGCACCGTTTTATTCAGCTATACTATATTATTCAAAGACTTTCATTTATAACGTTCCCTTTAAAAGCACTTTCACCCCTGTATTATTAGTTTTTCCACCCTAGCGGCTAAAAATAGTGAATCAATACACGGGTGGGGTGGTATCGATCCACGCGTCACTGACAGCTGACTTGGACTGTGGTCAATACCACGCTATGGTAATATAGGGTAACATGTGGTTCATAATGTTAAATTGATTGATTATTCTGTTACAAATAGAATAAATGTGCTAGGTAAATTAGACAAGTATGGATAGATATTTCCTGGGAATAAAATGTTATCCAAAATTTTTCTTCTTCACGTAGAATATAAACGTCGAGATTAACAACGTTGATTTTGAACTCATATTAAAGCTTACCTAAACAGTTTATATTTGGTTTCATTAACGTGTGATCTTTCAAGATATTCAGATAATTAATTGGACTATTCGATTCTATCTTTCTTATAAGTCTTTTGTTTGATTCATCTTCTGTTTAATTTTATTAGAAAGCAGCCTATTATCTTAAATAGTAACTTTTCTATACAATAGAATATTCTAGAAGCTCATAGAATCCAAATTTTGTTAAGTAAACGCTAATCAATGGAGAGGCTAAAGGCCATCCATCACGACATCCATTTGTCTGTTTCCAAACATATAAATATATTCATGTAATATTGTAGATACAATAGTTCTATTATCATTTTACTGTAGATAACAAAAATTGTGCGTTAACAATGTCGAAAGACGAATGTTATCGCAAATTATATTCAACAAATCAAGCACAAAAAAATTCCAAACACAAAATTACAGATAAAAAATACCGATACCTATACCCATAACGGTACCGGAATCGACACTCACTTATCATACATCCAAATACCTAAAAACGATATTGTTAAGAGCCCTCTATATAAAGATACTGAAAGCACCCATCAATCACTTCGCAAATGGGCTTTTCAATAAATGACGTGCGTTGAAGGATCGGGTTTATCCATTGTTACCATTACTGACTTTGTAATGAAAATGGGTTTCGTTTCTGATGTTGTTTAACGTATTTTTAACTTATAACGTATTTTTCATTTATTATTTAACGCATTGTGATATTGATGAGTGATTTTTAGAATGTTCAGTATAGTATTACGGTCTTACTAATAAAATGTTACCCATTCGCTATGCAATGGATTAGTTATTGCAATAACCTGTCTTGTTTTTATGATTGACGTTTCATGTGAGCAAGAGCAGGACACAGCTATGGTAGAAAACGGTATAAATTTATCCATTGTTTAAACCTTTTTAAATCTGGGGAGAAATAGAAATAATTTATTGATGCAGCGTGATTTATTACTTAAATGAGGTATAATACCATGCTTTTTAAACTATACTAGCGTTTAGCTACTATTATATTGTATTCTGTGATTATACCAAACCGCATAAAAGAATTGTCAAATGAATTATTTTCTTAGCTTCATTATTTCGCACAAGAGAAGCCGAAGTTATAAGCAAACATAAACTTAAAGTATACGAAGATAACATAAACTTAAGTATGTCTGAAGCGTTTCAAGGATCACATTCAGGAGTGGGTACGATAGCAACTTCGTAACTTGAGACTTCATTAAGTTCAAGTTAAGGCTTTGTTGGGTAATGGTTCATAAAAAAGCTATAATATAGGGAATCTTACTTAATAAATACAAAAGTTGTGAATTAATACGTACTTGCCGCTAAGTAGCTGGGTACTTACTTGTGAAGAATTTCATTTAATGTGATAAAGTACCTACCTATGTTTTGTAATTTATTTTTAACTTTATCTTTTTATACCTTTGCACCCGCGGCTTCGCCTACTTTGTTTATAACCTAATAAATACTTAAACTTTCCTCGAGAATCACTCTATCTATTTAAAAAATCCGCTGCATCAAAATCCGTTGCGAAGTTTTAAAGATTTAATCATACATAGGGACAGAGAAAGCGACTTTGTTTTATATTATGTAACTAGCTTTCCGCCCGCGGCTTCGCCCGATTTGTCTAAAACATAATAAATTATATATTAAAACCTTCCTCTTAAATCAATCTATCTATTAAAAAATACACATCAAAACTCGTTGCGTTGTTTTTAAAGATTTAAGCATACAAAGGGACGGACAGACAGCGAAAGCGACTTTGTTTTATTATGTAGTTACGATGCTACATATAAATATTAACATTATGAATACAAAGGATATATAGTTGTTTGTTTTTATTTACTAGACACACTAGAGCGAAGAAAGTTCATACATTTTGTGTGATTCAATAAACTTTCCATAAACGGAAATGAAAATCATGACAAGAGAAAATGTTCGGAGAATTTTTAAGCCGTTTCTCTACATAATATTCTCCGGAACGAAAATAAATTGGGTACAATATTACAAAGTCGTAGCCAACATAAATTTGAGGAGAAACTACGAAGTGTTTTGGACAAGTTGATATTATTTTATGATAAGTTTCTTACTTAAATATTTACGTTGGCAAAATTTTCAGACATTTTGAGAGGATGTTTTAGTTTGATTTTATTCAAATTGTTTATTATTTTCTCTTTGTATTTGAAAATTACAAGAGCTTCTAGTTTACTACTGTATTTTGAACTAGTGGAATATTATACAGTATATATTAATTATTATTATATATTTTGCCGTCCGGCGTGGTTATTACACATAAAAAAATATCTGCATTTCGAATCTAATTGCATTTTTTGAAACATTTTGTGCATGTTTTAATATATTGAAATTGTGAAAATACGTTGATACCTATAGTTAATTTCTTATAGACCAGCTTTCTCGACTGCTATCCCAGTCATGCAGCATGCAATGATGTCACGAGACAGATATTCAATGCTTCTAATTGGCTAATTCACGGTTAACTCAGTTCATTAACATGTGTGAAAATAGAGTTTATGTATCTCATTGTATTAGTGTTTAGGATTTTCGCATGAAATGTCATAGTGGTTGTGTTTTTAAAATATTCGTATAATTAGTTAGTTGTATATAAGAAGTGTATTATAAAATAATCGAAATAAATGAAGTTACCAATACTGCAATTTAATAATAATGATTATTTTTCCGACCCAAATATCGACCAATAGAATTGCACCATTCGACGTCACGTGGTACAACCTACATGGTATTATACTGATAATTTTTTGAAAATTTTCTCTGGTCGTTGACGTCAAACTGACAGGTTGAATTCAATTGTGAAATTATTGGCCGACATTTGGGACGGAAAAATAATCCCCCGAATACCACACGAGCTTCAAAATTATCTGGCATTTCCCTCAAGGTTCCCTGCAAACAAATAAAGTCGTCAAGTTTTTCAGGAAAAATCACTCGCGCTTCGCGCTCGTGATTTTTTAACCTTGACTAAAAACTTGACTCCTTCATTTGTTTGCAACGAACCTATCGGAAAATACCCGATAATTTTGAAGCTCTTGTGGTATTATAAGTGAAAATGTCCTAAGTAATTCATTGCTAATATGTGAAGTCCCGTGTCCCCAAGTGGGGTAAGGGGCAGATGCATTATCCATACATCTGTTTCACAGATCAGATGAGTAGGTGATCAGGCTTCTGTGTCCTGCTAGACCGAGACATTTTTTTTTCTTCGTCTCCACCGGGAATCGAACCCAGGACCCCTCGGTTCTACGCTCACGCGTCAACCACTGTACCAAAGAGGCGGTCAGTTCATTGCTTATAGCTCTAGTATATTTTGTATACAAAGAGGTTATTTTTTTAATATTAAAATTTTATTAAACCTATATTCTAGACATCTTGTAACCTTTAAATATACCTAACTCATCCAATAAATAAACAAACAAATAAATTCCTCACAAATAGCTACTGAAGCCACTCGAGACATTGAAATTAGTTGGGAAACTGAATAATGAGCTTTGAAAGCTTCGAGAATGTTCTCAAACATTCGAGTACTGTTCAAACTTCTTTGAACGATCGAATTAAATATTAGGTATTAGCTATTGGGTATTCTGAGACTTATTGTGAATTAAAATAAATATATCTTAAATATGGTATTGTTAGACGTAACTTTTGATTTAATATTTTTGTGGATGAATAGTTGTCAATATAGCTGTCACTGTCACCTGTCAGAACATGCTTAGCTGTCGAATACTATAAATTGCCGCTTTCCTTTGACTCGTGGCGCAATCGTACGGATCGTGCCTAGGGGCTCGGACGTTGTTTATACGACGTTTGACCCAACTACCTTCACTTTGCTAATAGTCGTTGACTTGCTGCGATTTGTTAATCAATTAGGTAGCTGTGTAGAATCGCAGTACATTCTTATTACATTTCAAACTAATATTTAACTCGCCCTCTCGCGTGTAATTTATATTATCAGAATTGGGATAGAATTCAAGCCCACTATTTTTAAATGTGTTTATGTTTACGTAGTTTTGTAACTGGCATTTGTGTTTTTTTTTTCTCGTGCGTTGTGTAAAGTAAAAGTTTGTTACGTGGATTATTGTAACGGGAATGTAGTCCATCGAAGAAATTGTGTGTGCTATCTGGGCTACGGTCCAGTGTTTGTAATAAAAACCTCTCAGTTCACAGGTAAATTAGATTCAGGGATGCGAGGGCCCTACGAAGTAGTGAACATCCTGCCTAGTGGTCGATACGAGTTGAAACTCGTTGTGGTGACTACGGAAAGAAGACTCAAGCCGCGGCACAGCATAATATGGTGCCCTGGCGTGGCGAGTGGTGTCCCGAAGCATGTGCCGAATTTTTTTTGACGATGAGTGTTATTGGTTCGTAGTGATTCAAATCGCTAGTCGAACCCTGGCGTTGAGGTATTGTCTAGTCGCTGACGTATCGTAGTGATGTATTTCACTAGTCGTACGAGCGTAGATATACCGTCAAGTCGCCGTCTGTATGTCCGTAGTGAGTTGTCTCGCTAGTCGGATTTGAGCGTTGAGGTATTGTCTAGTCGCTGACGTATCGTAGTGATGTATTTCACTAGTCGTACGAGCGTAGATATACCGTCAAGTCGCCGTCTGTATGTCCGTAGTGAGTTGACTCGCTAGTCGGATTTGAGCGTTGAGGTATTGTCTAGTCGCTGTTTTACTAACGAGTGCGTAGAAAAGTATGGTCAGTGTGGCCGAGGCAGTGTGTTTTTGAAATCCCGAGATGAACTACCGTTGTATTGTAATACGAAAAAAGGCGTACGAGGACGTACGTTTGTCAGTATGGCCGTGTTAGACGTAACTTTTGATTTAATATTTTTGTGGATGAATAGTTGTCAATATAGCTGTCACTGTCACCTGTCAGAACATGCTTAGCTGTCGAATACTATAAATTGCCGCTTTCCTTTGACTCGTGGCGCAATCGTACGGATCGTGCCTAGGGGCTCGGACGTTGTTTATACGACGTTTGACCCTACCTTCACTTTGCTAATAGTCGTTGACTTGCTGCGATTTGTTAATCAATTAGGTAGCTGTGTAGAATCGCAGTACATTCTTATTACATTTCAAACTAATATTTAACTCGCCCTCTCGCGTGTAATTTCTATTAGTATTATAATATAATATATTATATTGATATGGTTTAGTCAATTCACCAATAAGACATTTCTAATTTTTCTTATGTCAAAATCTTGGTTAAAATAATAAGAAACAGAAATTAATACGCTATTTTTAAACACTTTTGTTTTCCTTCAAACAGTAATATTTAAACATAAATAAATAAACCAATATACCAATATACCAGCACAATAAATGTTTTAAAACAAAAGCGACTTACCGCGTAACAATATAAAATATATATTCCAACCTCATTCTAATTATAGTAAAATTCCATTACGCTCAATCGATAATTGTAAAGCCTCTTAATAGCGGGATGGCGGCCATAATCCAATTTTACCGCCAATCCCTTTATTAATCCATTTTACTTTGTATAATTGGCACAGGTATAGCAAACACATATAAGAGCACATGATTCAACTCGTAATTTATAAATTATGTATATTTTATACGCAATTAAATTAATTAATTTAATTTGAAACGTTGTGTCATTTTTAAACGGAACGCAAAATGGGCGCCATTTAATTTGAACAAGATTGGCAACGTTCTTAATTTGAACAAAGCGCGGTAAATAAGCACAGATTATTAAAGAACGTTTTGTAAATTATACAATAGACAGTTTTTCATTTTTATTTTATTTTGTATCTGCCATTGTTGTTTGTAAAAACTTATAAATGATTTTGTACGATTTATGTTCTGAATAAAATTTTAATAATGGAACGTATTTAGAAATGTTATTTATTGAAATTATACACGGCGGGAGCGTAGCAATTGTAGAACTTAATTTAATTTTGAGTTTTTATATCGAAAGTAATTGATATCAGTGATAGGAAAGCTTGAGTCTGTTTCAAAAAATATACTAAAAAAAAGAAGAAAATCACACTATATCGTACTTCAATAAGTCGTAAATTTAATTGAAGTGATTTTTTATAGATGCTAGCTGGCGACAGCTTGGGATAAATTGGAAAATCTATTTTCGAGGTAAAAAACACACATATATATACATTATTTTTGACCTAATAAGTATAGAATAATTTAAAAACCTTTTAAAAAAAGAAAAAAAGAGAAAGGTCACGTATTCAAGTTAATAATTAAGTTGAGCACTTAAGACAAATGAAAAAAGGGATATGGTGAGCTTCGTTCCATTTAAGTGACCTTAATTAAATGACCTCGAATTCTTAATGACCCCAGCTTTGAATCGCTTGACTAAGTAATTACTTATTTTATATCCTACTTAGTGTTTAATATGAATGAGAGATTGAAAAATGTTATTACGGGGTGACCTGATTTTAATAAATTAAACCGATTGTTAAAGCCAAGTTAACTTTTATAGTAGATGTTGAATAGCAATAGTCTATTAAGGGCCGATTTTTCAATCCCGAGATAAACAGTCTAATAACTACCCCTCGAATAGATTTATTCAATTATTTATCTAACTCATAACGGCTCGCCTATTTTTCATTCGTGATTTATTTGATGAATAACTATCTGACCAAATATTTCCATATTGGCAGCTCTGCTCTCGGAGTGGCGAAACAAACATATTAAATTAGTCAGGTTAGAGCGGGATAGAGTCAACTCTTGCAATTTGTCAACAACCGTCATTATGACTCACGTCAGGAGTGCATTTTAAGTTTGTCTTGTATTGCTCTTTCTTCTATGATTGTTGATTGTTGTTTTGATTCGAGTAAAGAGTTTGGTTATATTTGTGTTTCAATTTATATATTTTACGATGGAAACGACATACTTAAAGGCAGCGTTCGGCTAATTTTCAATGGCATGGTCATCAGTACTATCAAAAACATCAATTTCAATATGATTTTAATTGATAATAATTATATAGAAAGAGGTTTAATTGTTAATAATTCTACGCTCTATGTTATGACATACCAAAATATCCCAAATTTGACGCATCAGTTGTCAACTCAAACGCCTAACCGTCGAATAGCGCGCTATCTGGCCGTTGGAGCGGCAAATAGATTTATTCCTCAAATAACGTAGTTATTCGATAGATAAGTCCTATTCGTCTATTGAAAAATTGAATATTTTGTTAACTGAAGAATAAAGTCTATCTAGCTGTTTATCTGGGCATTGAAAAATCGGCCCTAAATAAGTCTAATTTTTAAATATACAGTACCTCTACCATGAGTTGACATAGTTAAATCGTCTGACGTAACTACAATAGTAAACGTGAATAGTTCTTAACTTTCACGAGATTATTTACCGTGAATGACGTATCTATCGTCGAATAGTTATAAACTATGACATATGTCAAAATTAGAACTCATGGTGCAAAAATTGTATGGTTACTACAGCGAGTGTAGTATAGTTTACTATACGTTATCTACTGTAGTATACTATTGCACCTCATGGTAGGCTTTTTAGTTCCGCTACGGCACACTAGGGGCACTGTACGAAATTTCATACAAACCGCTTACTACAATCGCTAGCGAGTATCGTGTGCGTAAACTCATGGTTGACCTACAGTATTAATTTATCTTTTCCCGATTAAAATGGTAGGTACTGTATTCAAAAGTTTTTTATCTATTTAAACAAGTTAATATAATGAAAAAGAAAAAGGGTTGTTCTATCTTATCCGCTCAGAAAGTTATTTCTTCTGGGTCGCTGAATACATAAATTAATGTGATCTTCCTTTTACCTTTGAGACTTTGTAATAAATTTGTTTCAAGTCCGATAATGTAGTTCTTCGTATCTATTTGCTTAACTTATCAAAAAGTTGTATTAGTTGTATAATGTGCTTTCTATAAACTAGAGTAGTTGACTGATTTATATCTGTATCTCTTCATCTTCATCTTCTAAAGTTGACAAATATTAATATTTAAAATAAAATCCATATGCGTTAGTAAAATCTAAAGGAAACGAAGCAAAATTTAATTTTGTTCAACTCATTTCTAGTTATTTGATACAAAAAACAGGAATATATACCTACTTCGAAAACTTTAATAAAAGGCGAAACTGACCATATCTTATAACAAGTTAGATCAACATCCAATAAAAGTATATAACATTTATCGAACAAATGAATTGATACCAACAATGTAATAAATCACTAGTGCGGAAAATAAATTGGATAAGTTCCTATCACGAATGTAATAAATATTTAGAGCTTTTATATAGAGAATCAACTGTATATTGAATCTGTATTTTGGTCAATTGTGTTCGCAAGTTACATATATCATAAAGGTATATTTGTAGCCAATATATAATTATTATTTATTATTGACCCATTTATAGAATGTTGTAGAATGCTAATAATATTATAAAGGTATGCTGAAGTACCTAAGTAAGTAGTAAGTAGTAGGTATAGTTTTCTGCATAATGAAAATGAAAAGTTTGCTTTAATTCCGATTGATAATATCGAATTTCGATGAAAATGAAAATTGCGCAAACCATCATGTTCTACATTTTTTGTGTATTTTTTAAGTTATTTCATCGATGTACAGCTGCTTATGAGCCTTAATAAATAAATAATTAAAATAATTCGTCGTAAAATATTTTCATACCGCAAAAATTGGATTTACGAGAGACTTTGTCGTGTCGCAATCGATTACAGAATAGCAATTTGATACTAAGTACTATTATTCTGTATGAAAACAATAAAATATCTAAATATCTCATAACTCGGGGCCCTCATAAATTTTATGATATCTTTTACGAGGGAACGTCTACAACTTGCCTGATTTCATATAAACATGGCATTCGTAAGGAATATTATACTACACTCAAGGGAAGTTATATTTCCCAATAGTCTTAGAAAAAATAACTCGAAACCCATTCATTCGGACTATATTTTATTAAGAATCACTTTTGTGTTATGATATTTTAATATATAAATAGAGTGTTATATCAGATATAAGTAAATGTATTTTAATATCAATGATAATTCACATCATAAATAAATCAAATTTTATATCGTATATACGACAAACAATATAAACATCCAATTAGAATTTCTCAACTATATCATTCGAATAATACACATATTTTACACGAAAATATGTCACACAATATACTCTCGTTACGAAAAAATTGTGCTAAGTTTATTTTCCAAACCAATCCAATAAAAACGCATGACAGAGCTTAAACATCATGACCCCGTGCCACAACCGTTTTCATCCCCTACATCACAGGGTAGTATTTCAAAAGGTTTAGATACATTTTAACGTCACAAAGGGGTTAAAACGGGTTATAAGCGGATGTTCTTATGCTATCAATTTCAGCCAGGCTTAGTGAGAATCTAAATGACCTTTCGTGGTCAGCTTTTGTTTTATTGATGAGGTTTTAGGATTAATTTTAAAACAATATGTGTAGTAGAAAAGCTGATATAAAATGACTGAACAAATTCGAAAAAGTGACTCTTTGTTTTTCTTTGCTGCTTTGGATTAAAAAGGTTTGCCTGAAGTCGTATTATTCAAATATTATTTCGATTTAAAATTTCAGAGTAAAGTGGTCTCTTCTTTGTTTTCTTTGGCGCGGTTGATGGATTAAAAAGGTTTTCCTAAGTCTGATTATTCAATTTTTTACGTTAAAATTTTCAGGAAGGCGGCTTCGTTTGTATTTTCATGCAAAAATTATAAGTTAATTTCCAAATTCTCTACGTAGTTTGCTTTTTGTCGTTTCTGTAAACGATTTTTTTAAATTTTGTTATGAGGACATTTTAATACTATTCTAATAGATATTTGCTCACAATTTCTTTTGCAATAATCTAGGAAAAATTATACTTCTTAAAATATATCGACGTCTAAACAAAGACTTTACCATGAATGTTATATACAGTTTATATATGTACTTATTCACTTGAACCCAAGACCTTTCCACAAATAACCGCCAGAATTAGGGTCGAAACAAATTAAGCGGTTAGTACTAAGTATTGGTTTCCAATCTCATAAAATAGGCTTTTAGTAATGTTCAAGTAATTTATCAAACGTCTGTTTTACAAGGGTAGATTTAGTACTTGAAATTTAGTCATTTCTGTATTAAACTAGCCGTTTTCGAAGCCCTCCCTATACCACAGTAAGTTACATCTATACTATAATAATATTATAAAGCTGAAGAGTTTGTAAAGACGCGCTCATCTCAAGAACTACTGGTCCGATTTGAAAAATTCTTTCGGTGTTAGATAGCCCATTTATCGAGGAAGGCTATTTGCTATATATCATCACGCTAAGACAAACAGGAGCGGAGCAATGCGGGTGAAACCGCGCGGAACAGCTAGTAATTAATATAAGTATAGTATTGCTAAAATTATAATAGAATAAAATGGCAATAGTTCATTTACATTTAAGTTAGTCACATTTAACATATATCTAATTAATTTCTAAACGTTTGAGGCTATTTCAGATTGAGATAAAGCCTATATATTCACTTCACACAATTTATGGCAAAATTTCTTCAATTAACGTCCACATTTCAATAGCAGCTATAATTTGAATTGAAACTCACTTACAAAACAATGAATATTCAGAGCATCGCGATTGGTTCATTTATATTCATACAAACTGAATAATAGATGTCAAAACGTAATAACATTATCTGGATATCGATTTATCTTGGTACAGATTCATCCAATTATATTATGCTTCGTTTCAAAAGGTCCTAGATTATAGAATTTGAAGGTCTGGGTCTGTGGTAATCTTCAGTAGATACCTAGTAGGCTATTTGGGAATTGTTCCAAGTCCTTGTCCAATTTAGGATTTAATGTAACTGGTAAAATTTGTGATATTTGTCATATGAACACATACGGTATTAAAGGAAAGCCTGGATGTAGTGTAAGCGATAAATTAATTTCTTGAATTGTTTAATTTTGTACGTAGAAACTTTTATCATATTTGATGTGATAATAGTTGTTGCTTTAATTTAATTCTTTCTTGTAACTTTAAGCTAAGTTTGAATATTTTATATTCATCGATATTCGATATATATTATCTTATGTACAGCTTATAATTATCACCAAAACATATAAGCGATTCTATCAGTCTATACATTAAATACGAAGGACATTATAATATTAACTTATGTAGGTATTCGATCCGCAATCTCGATAGTTCAAATTAAATTCTAGCATTTAATCAGAGTTCCAACTTAACTCAGAATCCGATAACTCAAAGCTCCTACAATCTATCAAATGCATCCAGCGCTGACTCTGTAATCCGACAAACTTAGTACAATTAAATCGATTTCTCTTCCCCCTTTATTCCCGGACTGTAATCAGGGGGTTTAATTAGAAGGTTTTGTTTGGAGACTGCTCGCCTAGTAATCGTAGATTGTTGAAAGTATGACTGTCTACGTTTCTGTCTGTTGCGTTTACATTTTTTTCAAGGTTTTTTTTTTGTATTTGTACTTTTAGATTAATGTGTATTTTGTCTGTTTTTTTTAATGTTTAGTTTTAGTAGAGGGCTGTTTTTTCGTCATAGATGTTCAGACAAACATATGTAACAACAATGTTTTATGTAAACTGATTTATCATGTGGAAAAACAGTACTCTTTTATTAGTAGGAAGATGCAGTAGTTCACAATTAAAATTCTGGAGAGAGACTTGCTCTTTCAGATTCACAACACACACAAGCTTCTTTCAGATCGTAAAACATTTCATAAAACTATCGTCTCTAAGTTAGCAATACAAATTAATCATTAAAAGGAAATTGTAATAACCTTCCAATCCACTTCAAGAATAGAAAAGGGCGAACTAAAACAGTTTTCTATTATAACTACCTATGACATAATTGCAAACTTCGACACTTTGTTCCAAAGGTACTCTTCTAGAAGGCTACAAAGTGAAAACTAATAACAGTTCCTCTCGATATTAATTAAAAATTTCCGCTAAAACTCATTAAAACTACGGTGTCGTATAGCGCTCAAAGATGCAACCGAGCTGGGAAATTTTATATGAATTGCACAACGAATATTAGATTTTAATACTCGAGCTTTTCTGTTATAAATATGTATTTTTTAAAGGTACTATAATTTTTTATACATATATAATAAGTATATTATATTTTTTAAAGGCGTGGTAATGAGGCGTGGTAAAGGTCACACTGTTCTAAAGAATTAAAAGAAAATATTCGCCCGATTTTTACCATTAGAGAGTAACATCTTAACTTAGAAACATGGGTTACATTTAAAGGTCAGGAACATAAATATCATCAAAATAGTATATAGAATGCATTATTAAGTTCTGATAAATATTTCTTTAAACAAAAACTGTATGAAGTTTTCATACGACAATTTCTGCAGCGTATTTCCTTGTTAAACCACAAAACCAAAATTCTAACAAATGTAATTATTTAATATAACGAAAGGTTTCTATTTCCTTTCAGTTTTATATTGAAGTTATATCGAAATGTATACGTCAATACAAAATAGTTTTGCTAACGGAAGCGAGTGAGTACTCCCAAAGGAAATTAATGTCCAATTTGCTGAGGTCACTGAGGCAAATACGAATATGTATTAGAATATACGAGTAATATATGTTACCTAGGTATGTATGGTTATCTAATTTTGTATAGTTTTTTGAATGTATGTTTTAGTAGGCGTAGACGGCATTGTTAGATTGGATAGAAAGAGCTGTGCTTTTGAAACTGTAGTATCTAGAAAATGTAAGTAATTGAAAATGTTTAATAAAGATTATGGATTAATATATATATCCTTGCTAAATTTCATCCAGTTAAATCCTATCTATGATTTCGCGTACCTATATAATAATTCTAACTTCATTATTTAAAAAAAAATACGTAGAACTACCCGTGCGCCTAGATTCTGCTAGATATTGCCTCCCAAAACGGAGTCACCTAAATTGTATAATGCGTCGATTCAAAAGAAAAAGGACTCTACTTGCAATAAATATTTGAGTGTGGGTTTAAGTTCCATATAAAGGTAAATACATAGATCCTTCTCCAGTGAATCCCAGCGGAAATAACTTTGAGATGCAATCCGTAAGCGCCAGCGAAGCGAATATATTCCACGGAAAGTTCTTCAAATATGTACTTTTCCCTCTTGGTTAGATTACAGAGAATTCAGATAAATAAAGATGAATAATCTAACGTAATGACAAAATTTTAGCTGATACAGGATTTTTATTTTACAGCTTATTTAGAGTTGACCATAGGATGTCTTTTTATTTCTATACTGCAAATTGGCTAATTGTGTGTCACATTCATTTTCATTTAAATGTTGGTTAAATTGTCAGTTTTATATGAACGGTAGTAATAATCGTAAAAGTAATTTTGTTGCTTCCCTACGATTGTTGGTATATGTTATAGGTATAATATTCTGAACATTACACAGCTGCAGTAACAATACCGTAAACGATTTTATACTAAAGCCTTTATTATGTTATTAAAACATTTTCCCCAACAAAAGCTTTTAGAAAGCAAAGTTATAAATCGCGTCCATTCACTCCAAGCTATTGAATTTTTCATAAGGCTTCAAAGAAGTCACCTCACTTCATATCGAAGTTTACAAAGCGCGATATATTGGTATTCCGATGGAATATATATCATTTATTAAAGTCACTAAAGGGTTTACAAAGCGCGATATATTGGTATTCCGATGGAATATATATCATTTATTAAAGTCACTAAAGGGTCGCTTTTGCACGTAACTTTGGAATTGCCATTCCGCAAATATTCCAATTGTAACTTAGAAGTTTTAAGCTATTGCATAGCTTTTATCTCAGACTTTGAGCGCGGCGACCGAATGTAAAAACTCCGTAACGAAAAAATCTAACACCCCCCACTCCAACTGGCACAGCGATGCGATGCAATAGCTTTACCGCGGCAGTCATCGGGTGCCACACGTATTTTTAGGGTTCCGTACCTCAAAAGGAAAAAACGGAACCCTTATAGGATCACTTTGTTGTCCGTCCGTCCGTCTGTCAAGACCCTTTTTCTCAGGAACGCGTGGAGGTATGAAGCTGAAATTTATATCAATTACTCAGGTCTACTGTCCCTTGAAGCTGTGAAAAAATCAAACTTCTAAGCCAACGCAATCAAAAGATACAGCCGTTTATGCCGCAAATTTTCGACACTTGCAAGGGAATCAAAACCTACAGGGTGCTTCCCGTGAACTCAGAATCTTGAAATTTGGTACGAAGCAACGTCTTATAGCGTAGATAAAGGAAAAATTACGAAAACCATAAATTTTTAGTTACATCACATAATATATTTTTTTTTAATAATTTTAAACTTACTACCCATTTCCTCATAAACGCGTAGAGGTATTAAATTGAAATTCATACCAAATACTCAGGTCTATAATACCTTTAAGCTGTAACAAAATCAAACTTCTATGTCAACGCAATCAAAAGAAACAGCAATTTAAGCTGCATATTTTGAAACTCGCAAGTACTCGCAAGGGAATCAAAACCTAAAGGGTACTTCCAGTCGACCTAGAATCTTGAAATTTGGCATGAAGCAACGTTTTATAGCACACATAAAGGAAAAATTCCGAAAACCTTAAATTTTACGGAACCCTCGGTGCGCGAGTCCGACTCGCACTTGGCCGGTTTTTTTTTTATGTATATGAAGGTGTAGGCTATTTGAGGTTAATCTACACCTCTGATAAATTTTATACGGATTTGATAAACCATTCTGAACTGTAGAGAGGAGGCTTTTATTAATCTTTTTAACCTATATTTATAGGTAAGTACTAAGTACCATAATATTTATAATCAAATATTTTTTATAATAATTGAAATAACATATAATTTCATTGCATACTCTACCGTAATACTATGGAGCAATTAACCGTTATTTCTTTTTCAATGCATATCTTTGTAACAAGTAATTTAAAATTTATCTTCCAATAACTCAGAAAACCATACATTATCATACATGGACATCTGTTTACAAGCCAACTTACGACCTAAGACTTAGCTAAAAACAAAAAGAGCTAGGTGATCTAAAAGCGTGCGCCGGCGCAGGCTAAATCCGTCGGGAGCAATGTTCGGACCAATGTCAACGACCAATGATCGTCACTATCGAAAGATGGGGGTCCTAATTTACTTATCTATGCTGCAAGTTTTATTAGCTTTATCGTTTATACTTTTTCATGTAAATTTCTAATTGTCTCTATAAATCTCCTTATTTTCTCTGAAAGAAGTGAAAGAACAATTAAGAGAACACAGAACAGTTACCTAGAGTTAATTTTTTCATATTTAATAATTAGTACAAATGTAAAATATATACTTCTAACATTAGATACTATTAGGATTATTAACAGTTAATTCATTTTGTAAGAGAATCCTAAATAACAGAAATTATGACCCTCTTAGAAGAGGTCTCTTTGTAATAAATTACCTAATAAACTTAACGAGTCTATCTTCTTTATAATTTAATGTAATGCTAGATTTCCCATTATTTATTTTTTGTGGTTGCTATACATAATAATTTAATATTGTTAGCATGTTTAACTTTCCTAAAAAATATAATTTGCATGTTGCACTGCCTCAATTATGTACACACGCCAGCTTTCTGTAAGCAATGGACGAGAAACAATAATGTTTAATTACTTACTAAGTAAACTATTTTAATTTATATTTATTGACCGCATTAGTGTATTTATTAAATTTTATAAATGTAGAGCAAGCGAATATTAACAAATGTGTTTCTTAATAAATTTGTTTAAAGTAATTTACAGTTTTGTTATTGTAACTAGCTTCCGCCCGCGGCTTCGTCCGCGTGGTGTTTTGGTAAAAGGTAGCCTATGTTCTTTCTCAGGGTCTAAAGATTGTCTGTGCCAAATTTCATCAAAATCAGTTGAGAGGTTTAAGCGGGAAAGAGTAACTAACAGATATACAGTAGATAGTAGGGATGTTTAATAATAAATTTAAAATTTATTTTAAATTCAATTTTGTAACATTTCATATCTAAATCTACATAAGTTTTTTCTACATGCGCTGTTTTTCAATATGTTTAATGTTTATGTTTTTGTAGTTGTTTATTTTTTCCCAAATAGAACCCTCATATTGTTATTAATCATCACATGAAATATAAATTATTTTAGGTATAATATAACAACTAAAGTAAGTAAGTGCGTCGATTATAACAGGTTATAATTTTAAAATGAAAGTATTTCAAAAAAATATTACAAATAAATTATGTCTAAAAGTTCGCAAATAATAAAGACATAATATTCGATTGGTTATTACCGTTGCAGACAATAAAGTGTGATCATTTAAAGCTGTCATCTCATCATCAACAAATAATTTTTCAAAATACAGGCAATAGCCTAGTTTGGATCTCACTGTACTTTGTAAACTAATCCTATTGTTATGAGATCATAATGAGATCATAATGAGATCATTATTATCAATGTAATGTTTAAATGTTTTTTGCTAATAAAGATTTTTAATTTTTTTTTTTAATATTTATTGATTTATTGTATCACTGTGAAGGTTGTCTGATCAAAATTGAATCAAAATATGATATCAAGAAAGTCACCGGTCTTAATATATTATTCCTTTTTATAAACTGTACAATCCGACAATACTATTTTCCATGTAACTTTCAATTTTGGTTAACTTAATTATGGACAAACTTAAAATTATAAATATTTTTTATCTAGGTACGTTTCTCATTAAAAACTTAACATGCACTCCTCATATTACCTCTATAACTGGTAAGTATGTACCTAACCTAAAATTCATTTTTTAAGAACTTTTTACGCAATACAATCTTGACATTTGTGTGACCCCAGAATGCACTTTACTTACGTAATACTCCATGATTCATCTGATAACTGAGATTGACGTACCTGTAACAATAAAAAATTAAATTTAAATACAACGTTGCTTGCTATTGTCATATAATATAAATAAATAGAATCTATTCTTATGTAGATATAGGTAATTTGATTGTTATAGAGCAAAGGCATTCATAATTTCATGTGTAAGGAGTATAATCTATATTAGTCCTAAAAAATTTTATAAAGCTGAAGAGTTTGTTTGTTTGAACGCGCGTTTGAATCTCAGTAAATACTGGACCGAATTGAAAAATTATTTCGGTGTTAGATAGCCCATTTATCGAGTAAGGCTATATGTAGTCCATATACCATCACGCTAAGACTAACAGGAGCGGAGCAATGCGGGTAAACCGCGGGGCATAGCTAGTTTATTATAAGTTCTTACTAACATGAATATTTATAAATAAAAAAATTGGTTGTTTGTAAAGTAGGTTTACGATCGAGATGTTTACGTGATAACATAATGCAGTGGCAGCGCTCGAGATGAGACGGGAGACCGGTCCGTCTCTCTCTAGTTATACCTGCGATCGCGCTCGTGAGGTTTTGGTGTGACACAAGTTTCTGAACATGTCACCCGACTAAAACGATTTTAAAAACGTTATCACGTTAAAAATTTATAAAACAAAGTGATTTTAGTTTCAAACTTCGCGGTTAATTGTATAATTAATCGTTTATAAAACTCATTAAATGTCTAATTTGCAATAGCAGTAGTGGGCAAAAAACGTAGTCTATCAGACAATGTCACTTTCTAACTAGTTCTTATCAAGAAAGATTTATGAGCAAGTAAAAGGCGTTATGTAATGTTGTCTTTTATTTATCAGTTGTTACTTTCAATGAAATTATAAGGACCTTATTGATGCTTATGTTCCTTTGATTTGTGGTCTGTATCGAATATCCTATCGAGACCACGTGATAGGCAGCAGCTATTAAATAAAAAGAGAATTATCAAAATCGGGTCACCCAGTCGAAAGTTCTGCGGTTAAAATCCCAAAGAAAAAAAAATGATAACTCATGATACAATGTTATTTCCCGATTATTTAAATGAATTAAGGGACAATTTGTAAGTTACAAGTAACAGTAAACTGTTATTGATCTCTTTCCGCTGTAGAAAGCAACATTAAAGATTATTAACGTGGGCTTTATTTCCTCTGCCGACTTGGACTGAAACTGAATCCTTATTACGACAATTCCATATAATAGAAATGAATCACTAAATGTGTTGCTAAGCGCAAAACTCGAAAAAGAGAGAACGACGTACGAAATTGAACGTATTTCGTTAATTTTTTTTTGTAATATTCCTTGAAGTACGAGGATGGTTTTTATGGAGAAAAAACACGTACCACGGGCGAAGCCGGGACGGACTGCTAGTAGACCTACACATGTTTTAATTTCATATCAAAATAGCTGATCAATTTTTAACAATATTAATATAGAGATAGATGAAATCTTGGACCCTGAAAGGAGTATATAAGTTTTTTTTTTTGTCATTATTTGTAATATTTGTAACAGCTAACACGCAACGAAATGTAGATATTCAAAAACGGATTAATACAGCCTTAAATTCCAAAATACACAAAACTAATAAAAGTCTCTTTCAATATTTTTGCTGCGTTCTTATAATGTGCATTTAAAATTACAGTCTTAATCTATCAAAATACACAAAAAAAGTCGTCCAATACTTTTAATTCCAGCCTACAAAGACCCAGACAGGTCGATAGCTTTTATTCTGAACTAGAACGGCTCGACTCAGAGACTATTGTTTCTTTGCGATCGCAGTTTGTTCAAAGCGTCTTTTGCTGGCTCTAATAGGTTCTTTGGTTGATCTATTATTGAATGTATTAATTAATCATTTTTAATAGTTTTGATATATTTTGAAGTGAGTATAATTCTACTAGATACTTATATTTTCAAAAATATAGTATCTATCAGAAACTAGTATTTTTTTAAACGTATAAAATATCGCACCGTTCACGTTTTCTCTCGCTTTTAGGTATTACAGTATTAATATTCTATTTTACTGTACTTTTATAGTAAAGTTAATAGTACCCTATTTATAAAGCTGGACACAAATTTATTTCTCTATTTAATTTTAGTTTTATCAGTTCAATAGATCAACAGACACAACTAGACAAACCTACAGATAGAAAAAAGTATATACGGCTAATTAATAGCTACTCTGTCGGTTGAAAAACTGTTCCTTACATCTGTCCCAAACCCCACAATGGGACATGGGACATAGAAGCTTAGAATTTAATACGATAACTATATGGTAAATTACTAAGGTCCTAAAAATAATAATTAAATACTAGCTTTCCGTCCTCGGCTTTGCCCGCGTTTTCAAAGAATCCCACATAGTTCCCGTTCCCGTGGGATTTCTGGGACCTATCCTATGTGTTAATCCAAGTTACCCTCTATATGTGTGCTAAATTTCATTGTAATAGGTTCAGAAGTATTTGCGTGAAAGAGTAACAAACATACATACATACACATACATATCCATCCTCACAAACTTTCGCATTTATAATAATATTAGTAGGAGTAGGATTCAACATGACCGCCTCCTTGGTACAGTGGTTAACGCGTGAGCGTAGAACCGAGGGGTCCTGGGTTCGATTCCCGGTGGAGACGAAGAAAAAAAAATGTCTCGGTCTGGCAGGACACGGAAGGCTGATCACCTACTTGTCCCTAAAGAAAATCGATCAGTGAGACAGATGTATAATACATCTGCCCCTTACCCCACTTGGGGACATGGGACTTCACTTAGGATTCAACATACAATGTAAATATGTTTGTTCTTCACTTTATAGACCTCTTTCCATTCAGCCGAAGTTTTTATTAGCTTACACAAGGCTTTTAGTGCGAATGCTTTATTTTATTGTTTGTAATAACACAGTTAATGTCTCATTTAGTTAAACGTTAAAGGGAATTACATTCTATGTTCTTGTATAATTAGAAACCCTATTTCCCTTTGAATACTAATAATTGTTACTCGGCGACTGGAGTAGTTACCAAGTCTGTTAATTTTGGATTGTTAATTACGAGCGTTTTTTGTTGTTTATTTTTTTTATTTTATTGTCTACTAGCGACCCGCCCCGGCTTCGCACGGGTGCATTGCTGATACTAAATACACTACAGAAAAACCACAGAAAAACTGTGAACGTTGTATATAAAAACATAGCGGCCCGCTCCGGCTTCGCACGGGTAGGTATAAAATATATAGCCGGGCGGCCGGCCGGTACCGCCGCAAACGCTACGTCCCGCAATTTTTAAATCTGTAATATCTTCGAAAATATTCTCTTAAATCATACGGTGTAAAGGGCCATATAGATCTATATTAAATGAACAATGTATTCAAGGTATTTAATTGGTTAAGGATTAATGCTGTATTGGTTAAAATCGCTTCGAAAATTAGCCATTATTTGTCGTAAAAAGTAAATGACAAAAAAAAATGGTTGCCTGTAAAGTCGGTTTTACGGGCGAAGATTTTACGTGACAACGTCTTTTTCTCGGTAGAATATTTATGTGCTGCGCGCGCGGCAGACCGCGGGCCTCTCTCTCGTTCGGTGACTCATCGTAACGTTACCGAGCGTTACACTTTTTCATAAGTGACTCCCAGTCGCAACCTAATTTAAGACGTTGTCACGTCAAAAAGTTATTGTGGGTTATCCATAAGACATATACCATCGCGGACTTTTCTGTAGACCTTTTCAATGTGTATAATACTTAGTACATTATTTTGATAAAACTTGTAGGGTTCAGCCTGCGTTTGCAATGTAAGCGGAAAAAATGTAATTTTTTACGACATCACATTAGAAACCTCAAAAATAACAGTACTTCTCCACTATTTAATGGATGTTATTATACATATAAACCTTCCTCTTGAATCACTCTATCTATTAAAAAAAACCGCATCAAAATCCGTTGCGTAGTTTCAAAGATTTAAGCGTACAAAGGGACATAGGGACATAGGGACAGAGAAAGCGACTTTGTTTTATACTATGTAGTGATAACTATTAACTATCTAATAATCATACGTGGGTTGAAATATTAAACCTACTTATTCCCTCCTATCGCTTATTTTAAATCAATCATTATTAAATAGGAACTCAATTAGGAAGGTGATTTTCGTAATCAAAACAAACGAAGTCTAATTAAATAAAATAAGATTAATTGTCGCATTAAGTCTGTCGTGTTTCATTTGACTTAAGGTAAATTCTTCAGAAATTTCATTTCCTAAAGAACTCTAGACTACGAAGTATTTTACAATGTAACAACGCTTACAAAGGAATGAGATGTTTTTCGTCTTTTGCCCGTGTAGCGTTGAAAACATTATAAACATTATTTTTAACTTTAAACACAGGAAGTATTTCGCATATTACATCATTTAACCAAACCAGGAAATAAACCCAGCAAATACTTATAGATACGATGATGAATAAAGAAAGCCAAATGTTTTTGAAAATTCAAAACAGCATTTATCTTAAAAACAGACGAAATAGCAATTTTGCTTCCATCACAGTTCCAATCAAATCGTTGATCCGTGTTCAATCAAAATGCTCCAATTCTATTTGAAATCGTTAAGGTACTGTTTGGATAGCGTGTTCGTATGCAATAGTACCTAGTTTGTAGCCGAAATTCTAACGGTTAACACGAATTATAACGTACTAGATTTTGTATACAACTATTCATAAAACTTCGTGAAAAAGATAAGATACGAATTTAGAACTGTCCGTCGCTTTTTATGGTTAAAACACTCAAACATAAAATAATATCAATAAACTTAGTGCATAAAGTTATTTAAATGAGATAAGAAGTGACTTTTAAATTTTTATTAAAATGAAAATTTTGGTGCGTGTTTCATATCAGCTAAATGTTTTCATAAGACTTGTCCAGTTTGATACAAAAACTAAAACTAATATTATAATGTGAATGAGCTAATAATATAATAAAAATAAATGGTTTCCAACACGTAACTTTGATTCCTAAAAGCGTTATTTCATTCAGAAAATAAATTATTGCAAAATAAAATTCTCGTTTTAAACAAACAGTAATGTTTCAAAATTTCATCTGTATTAAGTTTTTTAGTGTAAAATTTTTAATAAAATAAAACTGTATTTTGAACTTTTGCTTCACAGGTAATTGTAGAACACTTAAAACTCAGCGCAGTTTTAAAATATTGAAAATGCAAAATAAATCGCGGTAACAGCCTTTTTGCTTAAGTTCTTTGAAGTTTCAATTTTAATGCATAGCTACATTATCATAATGTATTTTCAAAGACTTGTGTTTGAATTAGTTTGCTTTTCCTTAGGTTTTATAGTTTTATACCGATCTCTAGCATTTGATAGATGGGTCAAGAATCATTTGCTTGGCTTTTACTTTATCGAACATTGTTTTAGTGTAGTCCTAAGTTTCGTGATTAATATTATTTATGAACAGTTTTTTTTATTGTTATTATAAGTTGTTTCCGAGGAAAAAAATGAAAGCACGAGTAATTTAATAACTGTTTTATTTTGAATGTGTTAAATGTTAATTTCGCCGATGAAAACATTTTTTACGGTCTTTATTGCAAGTACCTAATCTCTAAAATAAGATTTAAGACGCAAAAATATTTTAAGAAAATTGTTTATTGATTTAGTTAGTTTACCGAGTGAGTCTAGGTTTTATAAGCATCTTTTAACTCATCTCTATAGACGCTACCCTTGAGCGATATATAATATTTTATTTTGAGCTCACTGCAATCGCAAAAGTGCGCTATAAAATTGAAATCTATTTCCTACATTTCAAATAGAAATCCTAGCCTCTAATCCCGGATTACGTCATCGAATAAGTTCTGCGTCTTGGATATTGAATTCAATATGGCTCTAACTTTAAGTTCGACATTGAAGTAGTTCGCTTTAGGTTCGATATTGAAGCAGTTCGCTTTAAGTTCGATATTGAATTAAGTTGTAGTTCGTTCGGATTACACTTTGAAATGAACACTAGCTGCCTGTTGTTGTTATACTTTTTGAAACGAAGGATATTGTTGTAGTAGAAAACCGGTTAGAGCGTCTCAGTACAATACTGAATTGTATATAGAAATAGTACTAAATTAGCTAAAAACGCACATTAATTACCCATGTAATAAATGTGCGTTAAAAAAATACCTACAGTATGAAACAAATATATTATACACATTGCTAAGATATAATAAAAACAGTTTTAATCGAATTCATAATTCTTCTGAAAATATTAATTTTCAGGGCTTATTGTAATTAATTATCAACTACTATTTTTATTGTGGATTATCAATTACCTACCTATCAATAACAATTGATAAGCGTAAATTTAAATCACAGTCATGACTCTATCATATTGCACTATTTTATAAATCTCAACAGTAAAAAGTCATACAAAACGTTCTTATATCCTTGCAGCGGTCGTGCGCCGAGTGACAAGTACAAAATTGGAGCAATGCGTAAGCGCAGGGGCCAAAATTAGATCCGCGACAATCCGACGCCGTATATGGCATGCGTCATACTGTTTCACTATCTATATATCTTGCCAACTTTGTATAAAATACTATCTACATATCTGTATCTAAGTAGTCCCGTAAAATTTGCATGAATACTTTAATGGATAATGGAAGTTGTTTAGCATTGTATTTTGCAAACTGTGTAAATGTGTGACCAAAAATGTTTTTAATTTCAAACGTACTATGTTGTAGCAAATTTAAACTTTTTTTATTAATATAAACAGATTTGAATGCTTTTGACTCTCCTTAATAATTGTTTCAAACAAATAAAATTTACTTTTAAATAGGATGTAGATACAAACGCTAAAGATTTTCTTCTTTTTTGAATTGACTTAAATTCATTCATACATTAGGTCCCAAAAAGGTCAAGTTAGTTAAATTAAGATATTATAACCATATAAACATTATTCTGACCATATTGTGTAAGTCTGCGTATGTTAATTCGATTGGTCGATGACCATACGGGGTCAACGAGGTAATGTTCGTTGAGACAATTTAAAAATTACTGAAAAGTGACCCGGCTTACGTAAGCGCTTAGATTATTAAATAATGTTTGTGATTTATTACGTTAGGGAATATTTGTTTGGTTATTATAATGATTTGATGCAGTAGTGAGTGATGCTTTGAAGAGAGTAGAATTATTTTTTTGGCTATTCTTTCGTTTCGGTATTCGGAATTTTTTACGACTTAATAAAGACTATAGATATAGGTAATAATTTGCTTATTTTTTTAAATTCATATAAAATAAATTATGACCAATTTATCTATGAACAACATTCGACATTACACATTATTCAAAAATGTAATTTTAACGCTAAAATTTGTCAGCGTGTTTCATCGATTTAACTAATTAGGATGAAACTAATTCGTTTAATTGTGCGTTATGTGTAATATTTTGTAGCCCAAATATGCTATTTTATTCGTTCACCATTTATTAAAGATCACATTTACATAAAATAGGCAAACTATGAAAAGAAGCTTTAGTATTTGTTTCGTTTCTTTTTCCACTTTTAAATTCCTCTCTCGCAAATTAAAAATTTCAGCAAAATTGTCTACAAAAAGCATCGAGATATATGTACTTATATCTCGATGACAAAAAGCAGCAAATTTAAAGCAGGCGCAGACTCTTACAATTACCTAAATAATAAAATTGTTATGTTTGATCTTTGTATGTGTAAAAAATTGTTTTACATATTAATTATAATATTGTTTATAAAAATAGTAGTATGAAAAATTATATTTATTTTTTAAGCATTTACATTCATATCATACAAATGCATTATAATTTATATCTATCGACACCTAGCCGTAAGTCTAACCTGTCAAAATTTAGTCACAATCTAGGTCACAATAAGAACGTTTAGTTCATAATAAAAATTGTATCGAAGGCCTCTCGTGAGACGTGCGTGTGAACCAACCAGGTTACCAAGACCTGTCTACAGCCGTTAAATGGAGTCACTATGTGTACTTAGTGCGTGTTCCGGAGGGCAGGGAGGGTCTGGTAATATTGGTTGTGTAAATGGTGACTCAGTGTTGACTAAACGTGGACTTTCCTGTTTCATTTTTGATGCAAATCCTTAGTGCAACGTTAATATTGTAATTTGATTATTAGAACAGCTGTGTTGATTTTCAGATGTTGGAAATTAATCATGTATTTACATGCTATAATTATGTATGCAAATGGAACTGTTTGATACATTAATTTGTTAACTTTTTTTAATAATTTTTTAGTCTTATTTTATGTGGTATTCGTGTGCATTCCTTCGTCTGTAATTATTTTTATTCAAATAAATACTGCTTTGTAAGAAAACTCCTAAATAAAAAAATAATCAAATCTTTTGCCTCATAATATTAAATATTAATCAAATCTTTTAAATTAAAAATTAATCAAATAAAAAAACACATGTTAAATTATATCAGAAATCCGCATTGACCTTGGCCGAGTGCACACAGCATGTGAAGATTTTTAATTAACATTATGATGTCATCTCATAGTCTGAAGGATTTTGATAAAATCTCTACATATGAAACATTTTGTTCCGTTCCAAAATTTTTGGATAATGTTTGCTTGCGCGTGTGTGTCAAGCGGAAATTCCGAGTTTTGTTGTGATAATTTAACCGTTATTATATATAGAAAACTGTATGCATTTTGAAAGGCAGCAATAAACGAATATAGCGTACAACTTATAGACAAATATTCTTATATATACTTGATGTTTACTTATAAATTATTTATTGTAATATCTTTCTCTATATACTTTTTAGTAATTCAAGAAAAGTAGATGCCTAATTGAGCAGCTAAGCATAATTCGAATTTTTTGTTATATTTCCATAAACAAATTTTCCATACCATAACTCTTAAGCTAAAATCTACCAACCAATTTCCACCATAGACGTAACATACACCTGAAAATATTAAACCCTACAGCCTACATCAAATAATGTTCCAGTCAGAAGGTTCCAGAGTCCAGACCTTAACGATTACATGAGCTAATTTATTCAGTCTATATTTAGTCCAAGCGCCAGTATTATTTACAATTATCTGAGTCACTCCTGTAAAAAACAAACAATTGCTTCTGATTGAGCAATTAGCATCTATTGAGTTGAGAAGTTAACATCGCTGATTGGTTTCGTATTAAATACAATGGGAACTGAACTACCGAAGATGGTATGTTCGGAAGAAAAGTGAGAAAGTGATATTAGTTTCTTTTAACGGCAGTGTATAATGCCTACTTGCTTTATTTTTATAGTATTGATGAATTAGGAGAATTATTTCTTCTATCTATTATATCTTCTATCTCTCTCATTAGTAATTGAATTATTCAAAAAGCATCATTTCTTTTAGTTTTAGTTTTCTATGATAGATTGAACACTTTTAAGTACGTAATAGCTTCAATAACAGATGAGAACATATTCGATACAACTTAGTATAAAAAGGATCCTCAGTAACTTTGCTTGGTGATAAAAATTTGACCTTCTACTAACTCTCTCCTTGAGCTACGTTCCATTGTAAGTGTCGCAAACTATGAAGTATTTAACATTGCTATAAGTAGACACAGCGACATGTGTATATTATTATAACCCTATGTACCCTTAACCAACAAAGGGAACAGGGTTTAAAATCATTCAACTGGTAAATTTGAACATAATTATTATTCTACCCTTACCACATGAGAAAATTACCAAAGGAGTAAAACCGTAATCCAAAGCTAGACAGCTCGACACTAATGATTTCATCTTAAAAGTGCCGAGTCATCGCATTACCTTTAGATTAATGTTAGTACTGTCCATCAAGGGACCCATAAACGCTTAGATGGCCCATTTACGGGTCATAAAACGGACATTATAGGTACCATTACTGGACACACACCTCCTAATCAATTATGAGAAATGGCCTGAAAATTTAGTACTTCAAAGGAACATAAATCGTATGGGATAATATGTTTGAAGATATGATAGACGTAATCTGATTCAGCCGTAATTATCTTATGGAGCTATCATCATAAATGCTATAGTAGTATAACAGCGTTTAACAATTCTACGTAAACTTTTACGTTACTGCCAAGAATTGATTTTATTCACCATATATCTAAACAACTTGTATATCTTTTGATTTTATTAGTTATCTATCTAGCCATATAACTAACAATTTGTACGTAAAACACGCTATTAAGTACCTACCAAATTCACTTGACAGCGTGGTCTGTTATCCATTCAAGCAGATAGCATCGAATCTCCGATCTGTGCCGACAATAAAACTTCAATAACGTCTACCACACCGTCTCTAATCGTAAACAGTGCGAAAATCTACATTGGCGTCATCACTTGACGGTGCAAGGCACAGGCTGAGCGGGAAACTAATATTTATCAGTGATAATGAGATGCTTAAATTACCGGGGTGCTGATGAAGTAATAGAAAAAAAATTGACTTATGCCCTATTTCATATTCGTCCCTTTCCAAAAAAGTCGCCTTTACTATTAATATTTGTGCATAGTTATTAAGTTGACCACTGAGAACACACAAATTTAAAACACGAGTTTTACGAGCATCAAAGTTATTCAAATTATCAAATACAGATAACCGTTTATTCCTTTTGCCACATCACTTCTGAAATTCTTATTCCAAAAATAACGTTAAGACAATGGTGTTAAAATCCATTTCGCTTTCGCTTATTACTTGCGTCATTTGTATGATGAATCATGGTGAATGAGTTCCTCCAAGGTCTCGAAGCAGACTCGAATAATTTCATTACATCGTAAGACGGGTTCAATCAGCTGGAAATCGCGATGGAGCACTTAGGTGATAATCTGGTTAGATCATTAGAAGAAACTATTTTAAGTGCTCGTAATTGGCATGTTTGGGGATCAAATTGTGATTTAGACTCATGGAAAAATATTGTCTAGATTTAGAATGAAAATAACTAATGAACACTGATTAAGAAAACAATTTTGTTAAATAGCTGAAAAGATTTCGATAAGATAATATTTTAAATGTTTGAAGAATCATACTTTTTGAGCAAAATTTATCAGAAAATAGGCAAAACGGAATGTAATGTATCTAGAAATAACTAAACATGAACTCTGGTTCTGCTATGATATTCCGTTTCCATGCTAGTTAACACTGGCCACACTCATTCAGATGGAAAATTGACGCAAACTGGACAGGCAAACGCAAACAGGACTTTTCGATAATATTTTGAAACTGCTTACGCAGTATTCAATATTCAATCTGACCTTCAAATATATTGACAATACGTATAAGAGTGGTCACGAACACGCTCTAGATTCAGAAATAATTCGCGTTTAAATACCTCTATTTATTTCAAAACGTTCGATAACAACATAAAAAGCAATCAAAGATGAGGTTTATCCAGAACGATTTCGTTCATTGACTCTTTTTGCGCTTGAATTTAGACGTTTTTACGAATGAATATATATTTCTTTGACGATCCGTCTCTGCTTATAAACATTTTTCGTTATAAAGTGAATAAAGATTTACTTTTGTAAATAAAATCTCTGTAATTTATACTTATCACGTCTGCTTTGACTTTCAGGTTAAGCAAAGCGTAATGAAAGTGGGATCTTATTTCATAATGAGCGTCTTCACCTAATTAGGCTTAGACTGGCCCTGAAGAATAAGTGGTTGAGAAAATTTTCTCCTTTTAGTCTTACAAAGTCTAGAAAAATTAAGGTAACATCGGAATAAAGTAAATTTACTCTGATATGCTCAGTCAGCTCAATTTTTCACAAACATTTTGAATATAAGCGTATTTTTGGAGATAAATTTAAAGATCACTAGACTTGACAAAGTAAATATTCTAATTTATTTTAGGAACAACAGGCCATTTTTAAATGATTTTAATATTTAAGTGGCTTATTATTTAGCGTTTCATTCGCACTTTATTGAGTTAATAAATATTGTTATTTTGAAACATTGGTTCTCTCAATCTTTATAGCTATTAAATATCTTTGATCAAAATAATATGTTACACTCATCATCTCATATTAATATCCCGAATCACTGAAGAAGTAACAGGCCGATTAGATTTGCAATTTCGCAAGCAAACGACAGAGACTTTTAGACTTTTATTTCCTTATAGTAAAGCGTTAGCTCTGGGATTGCTTCGTGAAAATTCTGTCTATGTGACTCTGAAATAAATGCTTTCTAGTTAAGTGTTTCAGTATATTTAAAAAGACTTTCTCCTTTTTTTTAAAAATTGTCTTAGGGCTGATTTTTCAATCCTTGGTTAAAACTTATTCGTCGAATAATGTATAAAACTACCATTTTAAAAACGTACTCTAATTGCCCGTATTTGACAGTTTATGTGACATTTTAATATTATCGTGTAATACTTTATTGGACGGATAAGTTTTAACCAAGCATTGAAAAATCGGCCCTTAATATTTGATTCTACTGTTTTTCATAAGCTATTTACTGTCGTGCTTCAAATGCCCTAAATTTTGCACTTCCAATTTTTGAGTGACCTATTTGAAATGATAAAGATATCACAGAAACTTCTCAACAACGTGATTTCAATTACACTTAAACACTTCAAACGTGCTGTGACATTAGTCCTATTTGTACCTAAGGGACATTTGACAATAATGCAACACGGTAAGTAGCTACTAATGATCATAATGAGCATGCTGTAGTGTCATTTGGAGCATCATTACCACAGCGCAGACTAGTGGAATAAACATTTAGATTCTAGAAATTATTTAGCGTTTAACTCAGTATTGATAGACGGTAATTGAGAAAACGGAAACTGTAACGACTAAATTGAATTTAGTATCAATAATATAGTTTAGAGTAGCTTTAATTAAATTGACGTTTGATTTAATATATTGAGCAATCAACAATCGCTTACTTATTATATAACTTTGTCTACTGGTATATAACATTATCTATTACTTTTTCGAGACTTTGGAAGTTGATCAAAAACAAATTTATTTGCATTAATTAGACAATTATAATTGTTTTATATTACCTTATCAGCATCATTTAAAACATTTCAAAGTTGTTATATAATAAAAAAAATAAAATAAAATAAAATAATATTTATAAGCCTAAAATCAACACTTTTTAAATTGTTTTCTTAAGTTGTAAAGTCTAGAACACCATGTAAGATAACAAGTGTAGACAATAGGGCTATTGTTTGTGTGGGAAATTTGTCGAAACCTAATGTTTTACAGTCTATTCTCTTACTGGGTCATGGTATATGAATCATCTTTATTATTATGTTTGTGAACTTTAGCCTTATTTTTGTGCGTTGTTTTTCGGGTGTAGCATGATTTTGTTCTTGTTTTCATAATAATGTCCTGTTTAAAAGAAATGCCAAAAAAAACTATAATAATATACGTATGATACATGATTTTGCGTTAATATCAGCTGATTCAATTATAGAAACGAATTCAAGATTGTTTAAAGAGTAGTGTATGATGCATGTTTCTGCAAAACAGTTTATTCAACATCTAAAATCGGACGATATTTAAAACATGTGTCATATTTTCTAGAAGGAAAGTGAAACATCGCCGCATTTTCTATATTTTAGTAGATAAAAGTAATTTCATCTGGATTGTTAAATTTATTTAAAACTAGACTTATCCTGTGTCTTTGTTGACAATTAGAAATGAGATATGTGATCTAAATAGTTTTTGAATAATAATATGGATCTTATCTTTTAGTTCCTTTTTTTTTTTTTTTTTCATCTAAATTGTATCTTTTTTTTTCATAATATGTCCATAATAAAGTTATTATTTCATATTTCATATGGATCTTTAAAAACTAGCATCGTCCTGGGGCTTAGTTGCCAATTTTTTATATGAGATAGGTGATCTAATCAGTATTTGTAGTATTAAATGTGCACTATACTGTTTCCTGCAGTTGTCTACGCGATCGGCCTTGACCGAAATTTGGTCAGGTTTTTATATGTCATCTATAAGCAAAGATGACATATACTCAAGTGAGTCAAGTCTGCATTGTAAATAAACAGTCTCGCTATTTCACAGAATACCATATTTTAGACTAAGTAAATTTTATTCTTCTCAGATATATACTTAAACATGTTATTTTATGCCTATATAAATAAATAAATTGTCTTTATGTATGAAAAATAACAGTATCTAAATGTTAACTAACACTATATATTATACCAATCTCGACTGGCCGGTTGGCTTGGTTGGTAGTGGCCCTGCCTTCCAAGCCAGAGGTTGTGGGTTCGATCCCCACCCGGGGCAAATATTTGTGTGATGAACATAGATGTTTACTCTGTGTCTGGGTGTTAATTATCTATATAAGTATTTATTTAAAATTATATATGTATGTTTATCAGCCATCTGGTTTCCATAACACAAGCGAAAGCTTAGTATGGGATCAGATCGTGCCGTGTGTGAAAATTGTCCCGAAATATTTATTTTATTTTTATTTTGTTAATCTTTTTTTTATTTTATGTTAGTCTGGTCACCTGAGCTGGTAGTACTACTGATGATAAGCGGTCACCACCACCCAAGAACATTTGCAGCATGGCCTCAGCAAAGGCGTTTTGTGCTTCTAAGGTGTAAAGAAAAGATAGAAGACGGGAGCAAAGGTATGGACTAGGAAGGGTAAGAGATTAAAAAGGTTAGGGATACCTTCAGTAACCTTTTCTCATTTACAAAGCGTCTGCTTTAACCAAACAGTCCAATGTTTTGTCAGTGAGACGTGACCTCGGCTGTTCAAACGATGATCTCATGATGCAAAAATACATTACATAATGTAGCGCCAACATAAAAATGGCGCGAATTTCTTTGGAAAGACGTCAGTGTTTGCTGTGTTGGTGCATCAATTTATTGAGGCTCTGTTTATATGCTATGAAATGAAGAAAATCTTTATCATAATAATGTCAAAAAGCAATGAGATGATTTTGGAAGAATTTCTGCACGTTGAGATGTTTATTTTTATTTATAGTGTGGCAAAAGTTTTAATTAATTTCAATTTCCCATTTTGAAAAAAGAAAGAGAAATTGTTCGATCCCAAAAGACAGTTGAAAAAGATACTTCGTTATAAGTGGATAATATTTACGGTCCATGTTTGAAGTCTTTTAAATGTGTAGATTGTTTTGTAACATTACAATTAAATCTCATGGAAACAACTATAAAATTCCACAATATAAACACATAGTCCGTTATTTTTAGACATAGGTTCAAGGGTTCTCGTAAAATGTTAATTTGCATTTAGTAAACGTCTTCAGATTGTATACTTCGATACGAAAGATCACGTTATCTGCAATTCTGCAGAATCCGGTTTCAGAAAGATATATTTTATTAAAATTCTGCTATTTCTATTTCACAATTTTCAATAAATTGAAATGTATTTTACAGCTGTTTAAGGTACTGGTGATCAATTTTAAATTCTTTCTTGCATGAAAATAACATCACAAAATACTTAATTATCACTGCGTGAAAATAATCTAAACAAATTTTATGCAAGAAGTTTTCAAAACCGTAATAAAAATAAAAATAAAATATCAAGATATTAAACACGATGTTCTAACATCTAATTCCTAAACGTTACTTGTTTACATCAGACCATCTTTGTGTTGTTTTAAATTAGTCCCATAGCGTATATTATGTAGTAATATATCTTCTCTTACAAGAGCAGGTGCTATAATGAAGATAACTTAGGAGTTTAATTTACCTTAATGCCCTGAATTATTACAATGGCGTCGTACATTAGGGGCTTACAAAATGGCGTAGGTAAGCTTTATAAAATTATGCGGAAATAGGAATGCTCCTTATCGGTAATTCAAGAGATAAATTATACTAATGGCAAATTATGAAAGTGGTTAGCTTGATATATTATTTTAATTTAGATCAAATAATAGAAATTTTTGTTTAGGTTGTTTATTACATATGTTATTCTTTTTAACACAATTGCGGTTTTTTTGAAGACTTACTGCTTACCGGCTAATATTGTAATCTATACTTATAATAAATCTGTAGAGAGGCCAATTCTGTACATGAAATATATTAAAAAAAAAACTATGAAGGGGTGATAAGGGATCGCTACTGATGCCAAAAATGCAATCAGTAAAATTTTTGTCTGTCTGTCTGTCTGTCTGTCTGTCTGTCTGTCTGTCTGTCTGTATATTCGTTATAGAAACAAAAACTACACGACGGATTTTAACGAAATTTGGCACAATTATTCTTCATACTCCTGGGCAGGTTATAGTATACTTTTTATTACGCTACGATCAATATGAGCAGAGCAGTGAAGTGAAATATTGGGAAAACGGGAGAAGTTACTCCATTTTTTAAGCTTCCGTCGCGTGTGCAGCCTTAATGGTTAAAGCTACATAGAAATCATGTACGACACAAATGTTCTTAAATTATTATTATTATATAAAAATAAATTCCTAGACAGCATAATATGTCTATCTTTTAAAATTGACTCACAATAACACGTAGTTTCAATAGCTTAGCAATTCGGAGCTTTCTGATTATATTTGTCGACTCTTACGTTTACAACACTCTCACTCATCCCTAATTAAAAAAGTTAACATTATTACCTATTCAATAATAATAATAAGAATCATGTAAATCGGTGTAGAAACACCAAAGTTATACATATAAAATTACGTAAGGTATTCAATGCGGTTCGCGCCTCTTTGATGGAAACCCATGGAGCGCATGTTTTTTTTTTTTTTTTTTTTGTGTGGTGTCTCTCAATGTTAGCCAGAAGGGCTTCTACATTTTAACGCGGACGCGGGGGTGAACTGAAGGTTCACCCTGGTAGCGACATGCACAAGGGCGTCCCCCCTTGACGGGGACCACGAACCTCGGCTTGGGCTGTCGCTTGAGTAAAGCGCATGTACTAAGCACGTCTTCTATGTCATCTTCGGTTTTCTGAGCTACTGAATCGATAATTTCGTCATCAGATAATGCAAACACGTGTTTACGTGAGTCATAAATTTATTATGGTATAGTCCTAAAATGTTTTCTAAGAAACAATAGTGTACTTACATTGTCGGCAAGTTTATTTTATTTTATTTTATTTTATTAAGGCTCATTAGCAGCTGTACATCGATTGTTTTACATAAAAAGTACACAAAAAAGTTCAAGTTCTTAAAGTCGGCAACTTATTTTTGTTCGAACAATAGAGATAATAAATTCCAAATGATCAAGTTGTAAAGGTTGTAAAATAAAACGTGCGGCGGGTCCGCGTGCGAGGTTCATACAATATTTGGCTGTTGATGCGAATAGACGTTCAGAGTGTTCGACCTTATTGACAGATTTCTTTTGTTGTTTTTCTATAGGTTTTAGTAGTGTTAAAGCATATTATTAGTTTACATTTTATTTCTTTATAAGTGAAGTACCAGTAGGTACGCATTTTAGTTATTTTGGAAGTGTTTAATTATATTAATAGTTTATTTTCGTAATTATTTGTTTTTCTATAGGTTTTGGTAGTGTTTAAGCATATTAATAGTTTACATTTTATTTCTTTATAAGTGAAGTAGCAGTTGGTACGTATTTTAGTTATTTTGGTAGTGTTTAATTATATCAATAGTTTATTGTCGTAATTATTTGTTTTTCTATAGGTTTTGGTGGTGTTTAAGCATATTATTAGTTTACATTTTATTTCTTTATAAGTGAAGTAGCAGTAGGTACGTATCTTTGTTATTTTGGTAGATATTAATAGTTTATTTTCGTAATTATCATATATTTATTATAGTAGTGTTTAACTATAATTATTATAGTTCATTTATAGATTTCTTTTGTTGTTATTCTATAGGTTTCGGTAGTGTTTAAGCATATTATTAGTTTACATTTTATTCCTTTATAAGTAGTAGTAGGTACGCATTTTAGTTATTTTAGTAGTGTTTATATTATAATATAATATTAATAGATTTCATAAGTGCAAGGTAGCTTCAGTTACTGTTGATTAAAAATACACAATGCCACCTAAAAAAAGACCATCTTTATCTCGAAATTCTAGAGATGCTAAGAGGATGAGAAATGCGCGTTCTCAAGAATCGGCAGAGGAAAGAGCACATCGGTTAAACTCTATGAGAGTTAGTGCCTCAACTTCTCGAGCCAATGAAAGCTCTTCAGAGAGAGAGATGCGATTAGCAGCTGACAGAGCGAGACGAGCTACATCACGGGCGTCTCAAAGCTTTTCTCAACGAGAGCTAAGGCTTACCATTGACCAAGAACAACATGTGTTATCCCGAGCAGCTGAAACTGCTTCACAACGAGAATTGCGTCTCACAGCTGACCGCGAACGACATACATTATCTCGCGAGTCCGAAACATTTACTGAAAGGGAATTACGTCTCACAGCTGACCGCGAACGACATACATTATCTCGCGAGTCCGAAACATTTACTGAAAGGGAATTACGTCTCACAGCTGACCGCGAACGGCATACATTATCTCGCGAGTCAGAAACCTTCACTGAGAGGGAATTACGTCTTACAGCTGACCGCGAACGTCATATATTGTCTCGCGAGTCAGAAACCTTCACTGAGAGGGAATTACGTCTTACAGCTGACCGCGAACGTCATATATTGTCTCGCGAGTCAGAAACCTTCACTGAGAGGGAATTACGTCTCACAGCTGACCGCGAACGTCATATATTGTCTCGCGAGTCAGAAACCTTCACTGAGAGGGAATTACGTCTCACAGCTGACCGCGAACGTCATATATTGTCTCGCGAGTCAGAAACCTTCACTGAGAGGGAATTGCGTCTCACAGCTGACCGCGAACGTCATATTTTATCTCGAGAATCTGAAACTTTTACTCAATATGAAGACCGTTTGACAAATGATAGGGTGCACCTTAACCCTTAATTTGGCACTGTATGTACCGTCATACATGAACTTGAAAAAAAAAAATTGTTAAAATAATTACATCTTCCGTGTGGAAAATTAACATTATTATGTTGCAACACTAACTGTTATTGGGTGGAAAAAATAAACACACATGTAGCAACATTTATTTTGACATAAATTGAAAAAAATGACTACCCGGCGGACGTCAACTGTATTGTCCAAGGTATTTATTCTATTGTTATGAATATTACTTAGTTTAGGATAGGTGTAATGACTAAAATGTATGCTTTATTGTGTAATGGAATAAGTGTGATAATAATTGTGATGTATCTATTACATTGAATGGTTCTATTTTGATCACTAACATGATGTATGACGTGACATACACTGCCAAGTTTGTAACGAAACACCCGCCATTTTGTTTGTATGTCACGGCATACATTGCCAATTTGGGGATGCTTTTTTTATTTACTTGGTTTTATAGCACGCTATATTTTCTTTGTCGGCAGCAAAAATTTCTAACTCGTGGTGGTAGAATTTTAACGCTTGTGCCTGCTGAGCATGCACTCTCTGACGGTAGCGAAAGTTCTGACGATGAATTACGTGTGCGCACCCCGCTTTCTGCGACATCTTCTTCTGCACCTTCTATAGATAGCTCAATGGAAAGGCTCAATTTTTTAGATGATGATGAAGACCCCCCCCCCGACCAGAATGTTCGACTCACACCAATTTTTCGAAGCGTGTATTCAAGCCCGTCCCTAGAACCAAATTGTAAAAAAGTTTCAATCCTGAGTGACATTCCGTCACTCCCATTAACTTCCGCTTCTCCTGCAACCCCAGCAACCCCTGCACTTCCTGAAGCCCCTGCACCGCCTGAACCAACAGCAAGTGGCTCCATAACTGGCTTAGTTGCAGCTCGCATAAGGGTTTCTTCCAAGTCGCGTCCCAGAAATACCAGATCGCAACGGCCCACTGTTTCTGCTGTTAGACGACCTAAACGAATCACCAAGTTCACTCTGAACTATCAGTGGAAAAAAACGGTTTTTCGACACAAGGCAACTGTAGAAGAAGACTCAGATCACACCGACATATTAAACGAAACTTCACTCGGTTATTTCTATAAATTCTTTTCCCCTGACGCTTTAGTAGACATCGTAGAGCAAACAAACTCATACGCAGTATTTAAAACTGGGCGTTCTCTTGGCTTGACCGAAGATGAATTGCGAGATTTTTTAGCAATTCATATTATAATGGGTGTTGTTAGTTTGCCATCGTACACCGATTACTGGAGTTTGCGGTACAAATACGATCCCATAGCCGATTTGATGTCTCTAAAACGGTATCAACAAATCCGTCGTCATTTGCATTTTGTTGATAACAATACGCTATGACAATGTTGGCTATTTTATGGCAATGACCAGCCAAGGTCGTTGTAGGCTATGTTCAAAGCTAACGTCAGTGTTATGTATAAAATGCCAAGTCCGTCTGTGCTTTGTAACTGGAAAATGTCCTAGGAATTGTCGATTAGACTACCATGTGCGGGTTTAGTAAAGTTGGCCATTTCTAGGCGTTGTCACCTTGTTTTTCTTTTTCATTCTAGTAGAGGCCTTTGCCCAGCAGTGGGAAAGTAACATTCTGGTATTATTATTATCCTTTTGTACTGTAATTGGCAGTGTATGTCCCGGCATACAACACATTTCCTCAATGTTTTTATGGGCACTTGGCAATGTATGCTGTGACATACACTGTTTTTCAGGAAATCTGAAGTTCCTATATTTTTTTTACTATTTTTTTGTAACACCTATAAATGTCTACAATAAATTTTTATAAAAATAAAATTGATTTTATTACATTTTATTCTTTGCCAAATTAAGGGATAATATTGTTCGATCACTCGAAGATGAACATGAGCATGAACAACGACTAGAGTCGGTACGCGAACATTACAATTCTTTGACACAAGAACGATTAATAAGTTTGTCTAATGAAAGATTAAGAATCGAAAATATTCGGTCTCTTGAAACGGACGAACAGCGAGAGGCCCGTCTTACTGCAGACAGATTTCGACATAGTCTTAATAACTTAGATGTACACATAGAAGATCAATCTAGAAATACGGTGGCGTGGTCCGACAAATATAAAAGTGGGTTTGCTTATAACTTCACAATTGATTACAGATCATCTTCTGTAATAGGCGATATGAACGTGGTATGTTCTTTTTGTAATGCTTTAAAGTGGAGTAAGGAGTCGGCTGGATTCTGTTGTTCTGGAGGTAAAATAAATTTGCCTTCATTCGAAGACCCACCGGAACCTTTGAAATCATTACTATTAGGGGAACATGTGCAATCTAAACAGTTTTTCGACAACATTCGCACTTATAATAGTGCGTTTCAGATGACATCCTTTGGTGCTCAACAAATCTCCGAAGGTCCTTTCATGCCTACTTTTAAAATACAAGGTCAGGTTTACCATTTGATAGGATCTCTTTTGCCTGAAGACCAACCTAAGTTTCTTCAAATATATTTTGTATCCGACTACAACGAACAGTCGAATATAAGAAATCAATATTTCCCAAATTTAAATGCTGAACTCATTTCACAACTTCAGAACATGTTGCATCAGATTAATTCGTATGTATGCAGTTTTAAATCGGCATTAGAAGCTCTTCCTCGAGATGATGATAACAATTATAAAATTGTTATAAATGCCGATAGGCGTCCAACGCAGGAACACCCTGGGCGTTATAATGCTCCATCCACGAATGAAGTTGCTGTGGTATTGGTCGACCAGGAATGTGATAGGCGTGATATCGTTATCCGTTCCAGAGACAATCGTTTACAACGTATTTACGAAACCCACAGGGCTTACGACGGTTTACGATATCCTTTGATATATTGTCGAGGGGAAGATGGTTATAATTTTGCTTTATACCAAACTGATCCGCATACAGGCGCACCTATTTATAATAAAAAGATTTCATGCCTTCAATTTTACTGTTACCAATTGCAAGTAAGACGGAATAGGTTTGTATACTTGCAACGTTTTCGTGGCTTATTCAATCAGTTTATTGTAGACATGTACGCAAAAATTGAAACCGAAAGATTAGTTTATATACGATCTAATCAAAGGCAGCTGCGCGCTGAAGAATACGTGCACATTCGCGACGCCATGCAGCAAGATAATGATACGGTGAATATGGGCCGTTTAGTTATTTTGCCCTCTTCTTTTACTGGTGGTCCACGCTACATGCACGAACGTACTCAAGATGCTTTTTGCTACGTAAGAAAATATGGACGTCCCGACTTATTTATTACTGTAACTACCAATCCTAAGTGGGATGAAATCACTCGGGAGCTTCTTGAGGGTCAAGCACCGCATGACCGCCATGATATCATGATATGAGTTTTTCATTTAAAATTAAAATCAATGATAGATCTATTTACCAAAGATAACATTTTTGGAGAAGTATTGTGTTATATGTATAGTGTTGAATGGCAAAAACGCGGCTTACCCCACGCACATATCCTGCTTTGGTTAAAAGATAAGGTTCGACCTAATGATGTAGACAGTTTAATCAGTGCTGAAATTCCAAGTCCGATTGCAGATTCCGAGTTATACGACATTGTTAAAACTCATATGATACATGGTCCATGTGGTGCATTTAACGTGAATTCTTCTTGCATGCAAGACGGTCGTTGCACTAAAAGATATCCAAAAGCCTTAGTGGAAGAAACTGTAACAGGACATGATGGATACCCGTTATATCGTCGCCGTTCAAGAGATACTGGTGGTTTCACTGTTGAAAAGCGAGTGTCTGGACAACAGGTTATTTTAGACAATAGGTGGGTCGTTCCGTATTCTCCTGTGTTGTCCAGAGCATTTCAAGCTCACATAAATGTTGAAATGTGTAATAGTGTAGAGTCAATAAAATATATTTGTAAGTACATTAATAAGGGCAGTGACCAAGCTACATTTGCTTTGAGAAATGAAAATGATGAAGTTACAAGATTTCAGTCAGGCAGATATATAAGTTCTTCAGAAGCTGTGTGGCGGATCTTAAGTTTCAACATTCATGAAAGATATCCACCTGTGACTCATCTGGATGTTCATCTTGAAGGCGGTCAACGTATATATTTCAACACCGAAAATGTCACAGAACGGTTAGAGAACCCTAGACAAACAACTTTATTAGCATTCTTTCGACTTTGCCAAACTGATGATTTTGCAAAATCTCTTTTATATGAAGAAGTTCCATCGTATTATACCTACGATAAGCAACGAGGTGTCTTTAATCGTAGACGCCGTGGCAGGCCTGTAGATGGCGAGTCAGGTATTTTCAAAGAACATGTTCTTGGTAGAGTATACACCGTTCATCCTAACAACGCTGAGTGTTTCTATTTGCGATTATTATTACATACTGTGCGAGGACCAACCTCATTTATAGATTTGAGAAAAGTAGACGATGTTGTTTATCCCAGTTATCATGCAGCTTGCCAAGCGCGTCATTTGCTTGAAAATGATCAGCATTGGGATGACGCTTTAGCAGAATCCTGTGTTAGTGATAATCCAAGACGGTTACGTCATTTATTTGTAACATTACTTACATTTTGTAATTTGTCAGATGCTGTACAATTATGGGAAAAATATAAAGACAAATTTTCAGAAGACTTTCTTAGAAATATATCTAACAATGATGAAGGCACAACTAATGATAATTTCCGTGATCTTGCCATAAATCAGTGCTTATTAGCTCTTCAGGATGAGTTAACAGCAGTTGGCGGTAAATCACTATGTGAATATGGTTTGCCAACACCAACCTCAGTCGGAGAGGTAACTAATAGGGAATATTCCGCAGAGATTGGTTACAACTTAATGGAACTGCTGACAACATTAGAAAACGGTGTCCCAATGATGACTGCAGAACAACGTTCAGTTTATGACCGCGTGTGCGGAAGTGTTCAAAATAATTTGGGAACAATATGGTTTTTAGATGCACCTGGAGGAACTGGGAAAACCTTTTTGACTAAATTAATATTGGCTTATGTTCGAAATCAGCGTAAAATAGCTCTTGCCGTAGCTTCATCTGGGATAGCTGCAACATTGCTACCAGGAGGTAAAACGGCTCACACTATGTTCAAAATACCAATTGATTTAGATCGCACGGAAAGTCCAACCTGTAGTATTTCAAGAAATAGCGACAAAGCAAAGGTATTACGCGAGTGTAATTTAATCATATGGGATGAATGTACGATGGCCCATCGAAAAGCAGTAGAAGCGGTAGATAGAACTTTAAGGGATATAAGACAAAATGATCGACCAATGGGCGGTATCACGGTTTTATTTTGTGGTGATTTCCGACAAACCTTACCGGTAATACCACGGGGAACCCGAGCTGATGAGGTTAGGGCTTGCCTGAAAAGCTCTTATTTGTGGCGTGATATACAATCGGTGCATTTGACTATAAACATGCGAGTGAGAACTGGAGATAACCCGGATGATAGTCAATTTTCTGATTCATTATTAAAGATTGGTGAAGGTACCTATCCACAACTACACCAAGGAAAACTTATTCTGACGCCTGAATTATGTTGTATAGTGCAATCTCAACCACATCTTATATCGTCGGTTTACGGTGACGTAACAAATATATTAAATAGGGACAATTCCTGGCTATGCGAAAGATCTATTTTAACTCCTCGCAATGACCAGGCATCTGAGATTAATAACAAAATACTGTCGAATATACAGGGGGAAAGCAAAGTTTATAGATCAATAAATATAATGGTCGATGAACAAGAAGCAACTAATTACCCGATAGAATTTTTAAATTCTTTAAATATGCCCGGACTTCCTTCTTACGAAATTTGTTTAAAAATTGGCATTCCGATTATTCTACTCCGAAATTTAAGACCACCACAACTTTGCAATGGAACTCGACTAAAAGTAACCCAGTTGCAACAAAATATAATCGAGGCTCAAATTTTAACAGGTTGCGGTGCAGGAGAAACCGTCTTTATCCCCAGAATACCCTTAATACCAAATAATTTTCCATTCCAATTTAAAAGGACGCAATTCCCAGTATCGGTGTGTTATGCAATGACAATAAATAAGGCTCAAGGGCAGACTTTTCATGTCGCCGGAGTAGATCTCGGTATCAGTTGTTTCTCGCATGGTCAGTTATACGTTGCTCTTTCCCGTGTTAGCAGTTCTAGAAATCTTTATGTTCACGTGCCGGACGGGTCAACTTTCAATATAGTTTACCCGGAAGCTTTGCGCTAAAGTATTTTGGTTCTATAGGTCCTTAAGCCTCATGTGAACCTGATGTAAATAATATTACCAATACATTTTAAATTAATAATACACAAGGAGTTACACGCTGACGTAGTCGCGGGCACAGCTATCTATACTTTTCTGCCGGAAGTCACTATTCCACGCGGACGAAGTCGCGGGCAAAAGCTAGTACATAATTATAATTGTAATTTGTAGTTTCAAAGTGTTTCCTTAAAAGTTTTCTTCACAATCATTGCAATTGTATTTATTTATGTACATAGATAAACTTCTTTTTTGTCAACGTTTTTCACAAGTCTCACAAAAATATATAAAATACAAATGAAAGTCATAATTAATAGGTTCTGTACTACGATACAGTATCAATTACTTGCACAAACTGTAGGTATATTGATTTTCGACAGTCAATATCAAATACGTTGTCGAACATAACGGGTCAAAGCGAACGAAGCCCCCTCGTAAGGATATGAGCAACTCACTTCCTGGCCCATGACTAACGCAACTAAGTATGCAAATTACGAATTTTGTTTGTTAATTGAAATAATCGAAGTGTAATGTAAAATAACAGATTTTTGTTACTTTTAGAAATTATATTTTTATGTGTAGTAGAAAAAAAGTATCTAAAGATTTGTTCTGGTTTTCAAAATTATTCACTGAATTACAGAAGGAATATTCCAAATACTTCATAGCTTACCAATTTGATAACAATTTAATCGATCGTATTAGTGTTAAAAATGTGTCAATTTTTACACACTTATACCTACCTATATTCAAGAATTCCTGTAACATCAAATAAGTATGTCTTTTTTTACATACTTACTTATACCTACGTTTAAAATTATTCCTGTTATATCGAATAAATATCTCTAAACAATAAATTAATAGATCTCAACATAAAACGCGAACAATAAATATAAGCCAATACTTTCAACCGTTATGTCTGTTTCCATTATCATCCGTCTAACGTCGCCCTTGGCCTCGACCTTTATCAAACCCTTCCGTCAACCCTTTGTCTCCAGGATTTATGAAACTGCATAATATATTCATGAAAAAGGGCTGTTGGATTTATTTGTGTTTAAAATTGAATTGTTGCGAAAAATATGTAAGTATTAGTTTTGCGCTAGGGTAATAAGGTAGGGTAATAATAACGCAAATTTTAATCACTGAATATATAAAATTTTGTATTTTGTATTTTAAAAATTTTGCTTACGTTAAAAGTATGCAGTCGGACTCAGAATCCCACCAATCGAAAGTAGACTTCATTCGTATTAGTTCAAGAATCATGTTACACACATAAAGGTAATTTGGCAATTATATTATTATACCATTAGGTATGGAATATCGAAAATACAATATTCTGTAAAATAGATAGGTACCTTGAGTCACCTCGTAAAAGAAATCGCTGGCAATCTTAATAATAACGCAAATTTTAATCAATATACTACATTTAAATTATTGTTTATTAATAATATTTCGTGAAATTCCTAGTGTAACGGAAACACGGTAGATGGCAGATAGCGACGCGACGATGTTAATTGCGATACTTTCTGTTACGGCCGGCGGACTCAATGCAAAATAGGACATCATTCTCTTTGATTTTATCTGCGGAATCTATACTAAACTATAGTCTGTGGCTAGGAGATATTTTTACAGGTACTTTTTCATTTAGGATCTTGTTTATAGGTACTTGTTTATCGAATTGTTTCTATGGTAATAATAAAGGGTATATATTGTTTTTTGTTTGCATCAGGAGGCCCTGGATTTGAACTAGGTTATAATCCCATAGCGTATATTATGTTACATGAAGTGGTTACATGGTTACAAAGAAGTTTGATGACTTTTTCATAAAAATTGTCAAATGTCTACTCATTACAATGCTATTGTTGTGTGTTTATGAGTGTTTGAATAAATGGTTTCTTTCTTTCTTGCAGACAGATATTTCTAATTGGAAATACAATGCATTTTAATAACGTTTATTTTTAAATTGCAAACTTAGTCACGGAACGACAATCTTTGAAAATAAAGTGAGACAACAAAATACAATGTATTTAACGATCTTATAAACATGTCACATAAATCTTGTAAGATTTATTTCTTCCGTCAAGTCTTGAAAAACGTTGTTGGATGAACAAATTTTGATAGAACTAATAATAAAAGCCTTAAAATAGTGGTTAGATTTGATGGAAATTTATTGGAGCAAAAACAATTTTTTTTTTATAACGTAGTAATACTTTTCTATTACTCGTGAACTCGCCAGGGAATTTCGCATATATTTAATTAACTTTATACATATTATGTAGGTAAATGTTAAATTGGTTTAAATACACAATGTATCGATGTTTTTGCATTCCTTTTTTATAAGAATTTACGACGTCTGCCTCAAGTATACGGGTTATTTCAAAGATATCGGGTAAATCGAAATGTATGCAATTTTATGGCATATAATTAAAATTAGTAGTGTCTTTTGTTAAATTGTATTTAAAGTTAGTAATATATAATCAAAACTAGAAAAAATATCATCAAAACATTTTAATTATTGTTATGATTGCTCATTGTATCATTGATTTAGGAAAAAGAAACGTGTGGCACTAGGGGACTGCCGCGGTAAAGCTATTGCATAGCATGCCTTCAAGCCACACCTCCGTGCCCGTCGGAGTGGGGAGCGTGAGGTTTTTTCGTTACGGAATTTCTCGATTCGATCCCCGCGCTCAAGGCCCGCGATAGAAGCTATGCAATAGCTTAAAATTCCCTTTTAATTTTAAAAATGTTATCCAACTATAATTTAATATAAAATCCATTATCAAAAAGAATATTCAATTGATTTTTTCTAGAATAATGTCTAGGCTTAGCCTAAATCAGCAGACACGTGCTTAGCCGTCTCGCCGGCGACCTACCTTGTGCGGCTTCTAATTTACGTCAAGGGTATAGCGAATTTACCCTTAGAAATACTAACGTCATTTACTTGTTATAAAATACTAGCTTTGCTCTGCGGTTTTACCCGCAGTGCTCCACTCCTGTTGGTCTTAGCGTGATGATATAAAGCCTATAGCCTTCCTCGATAAATGGGCTATCTAACGCCGAAAGATTTTTTCAAATCGGACCAGTAGTTCCTGAGATTAGCGCGTTCAAACAAACAAACTCTTCAGCTTTATAATATTAGTATAGATTGTGTTTTTTATACAACAATATATTGTATAAAAAACTCTTTAGGATGTTACTTGTTTGTTAGAATTTGTATACTTATTGTAAATGGTTGTAGTTTCATTCGGAGTTTTCCTAACTATTCAAATCTACTCCATATTTTGTATTATAACTTATTAAATTATTTCATTTAAGACCTATGTAATCAGCTTACAAAAAGCGTAATACGGTAAATATTTTATTTTTTGTTGTCATAATATTATGTTGTAATTTGATCTTTTTTCTGATTTGACTCTACATCCGATTTTTTTTTAATTGTTGGCAGAATTAAACATCATTCTTTATTTGCTTGTTTTATAATCTGTACAAGTATAAAGAGTATAAAATAATATCTTTTATATTATTATTAAGCCTGATAATCAATAGATATGTCCCCGGTCGTGTCTGTTCTCTGTTCCATTGGATTATAAAAAGTAATAGAATAAGCAGTTATTTCTTTATTCTTTTCTATTCACACTTTTCAAAACATTTGAAGTATTAAGAACTAAATTTAATTTAATATTATGCTATGTAAACTAGAATATAACACTTAGTTTCCATACGAGTGTGTAAGCAATGAGCCGTAATACATTTTTTTGTCACGTATCCGCAGTGAAGCGGTGAGAGAACTAATAATCTATTTCTTCACTAAACGTGTTAACGTTTTTGCAAAATATTTGTATCGATTAATAATTGTAGTACCGTATGCAAAATACTTTCTTGTCACTGTTTTGATAATATCACATTTTATATAATTGGTAATAAAAGATATTTTAAATTAGTGTTACTACTTTTGTACTGAATTCGCCACGCTTTATTCTTTACTAGCTGCGCTCCGCGGTTTCACTCGCGTGGCTCCGCTCCTGTTGGTCTTAGCGTGATGATATATTGCCTTATAGCCTTCCTTGATGAATGAACTATCTGACACCGAAAGAATTTTTCAAATCGGACCAGTAGTTCCTGAGATTAACGCGTTCAAACAGACTAACAAACAAACTCTTCAGCTTTATAATATTAGGTAGATGAAACCTAAAATTTTAGTACTTCGCGATGGACAAATAATTTGTTATTTAATTTAAGTCTTTATAATATAAGTTATTCGTGTATTTTCAATTTAAATTCCACTTTTTTGATTAAGGAAAACAAAGTATTTTTTGCTCTACAAATTCAAGTGAAGTCCTCTATTCTCTCTCTTTAAACCACTTTGAAAGAATAGTGTTTTCACGAAAGTTTTCAATCGATTTTACGTCCTTCGCGTGTTTCTAATAGCCTGTAAAATATGAGTAACGACTTTTTTTGGGACATTTAAATATTTAATAGATAGCAAGTCATTTAATATTATTTGACACTCTTTTCGCGGATTATTCTTGGCTAGACAAAAATAAAAATAATAAACCGTTATTGATATACGAATCGTATTTTTCAATTTAATTGGACACATAATTAATGTTCCTATTCTAAATTAGATCCCATAGTCTTATATTTATAAACATATTTTTTGGGAGTTGTGCAAAAATAACTTTCTCCTTTATCATAAACAGATGACATCATCTAGATATGTTATCTGTTATCAGCTGCATTGATAAGCTATCAACTAATCTTGCAATATAAACCCCAATATAAGTATTATGCATCTTAACTAAGAATCGTTGACATATATTTTGCGTCCTAGTTCAGAGAAAATGTATAGTTTTTAAGTATGTTTTCTAAAACTAGGAAAATACTGAATTTAAAGAGTCGGCATTCTTTCGTGTAAATACTAAAAATAAGCTTCCGTTTTTTTCAACTTGAATTGTCATTAAACCACACAAGAGAACATTAAAATTGTAGACAATAGACAGGAAAAATAAATATTTTGATTTTAAATAATAGGACGTGATTAATTTAATATCAATTTATACTAGTATTATAAAGCCTCAAAGTTTGTTTACTTGAACGCTCCTAATCTCAGGAACCACGCATCTGATTTGAACAATTATTTCACAGTTAGATAGTCCATTTATCGAGGAATTAGGCTATATTATATCATCACACTAAAACTAAGGAGCGGAGCAATGCGGGTAAAATCGCGGGGCACTGCTGGTTAATATAAATAATTTCAAAAGCCTCCGTGAAATGATATCCACGAAACAATCAGTTATACTTCATGCCTTTTAATATAAGATTAATTTGTAGCGGACATAATGTGAGAAGATAAGACTAAACCTAATTTTATAGCATTGGCGTGAAATTTATGCGTTTAGTTATAATAATCTGTTGCCGTAGGTCAGTAGCGGAAATCTTAAATTAATATCTGTATCAAGATTTTGTTATTTTAATTGATATGATGTTTTATGTTGTATTTATTTAAAAACTCAGAAATACCTAATTGAAACTTAATTTATTATTTTCATTTCTCAACTTCGTAAAAAGTTTATCTAAACTAATAACATTAGACAAATAATTTATAACTTTAAACAATTTAGTGTACATGACCGACGGTCTCGAAAATAAGATGAAAATATAAACCGAAAATTATACCTTTTTATAAAACTGTATACCTATTTGTACTGTTCCTTTTACTTTATTTATTTATAATTTACGAGTAGCTCCTACATCACATACATACGCATATTATTTTTTTCTCTCTATTCCTTATATTTTTTCCAAAATTAAAGTAATTGGAATCATATTAAATACAGTTTTAGATTTAATAAAGCTTATGAATAAATAATTGCAAATAGTTACGTATTCTAAACAAAAACTTATAACTGTTAACCGGAAGTCCCCAAAATAGGCGCAATTGTTTTGACGCATTTCCGCATTAGTGTTTATTGACAAACAATATAATATAACTTGTACTTTCACTTTTGGTTCAATAATAAAACGTAATAATATATTATATATTTTTAACATTTCATTTAATAAAAATTTCAGTCTTAAATACTTAATCTACGACAAATATTTAAAATAGAAACGTCAAACTTCATCGACTCTACCAAAAAACATAAAATAATAACTCTACATTAAAAAGCCGGTGCTCCATACTTTTTCGTACAAGCCTTTTTGGATTACAAAAACACCTTTTCCGAAATGTATCTCTACATATGAATTAGAAAATAACAAAACCGACTCGTTAACAATGCAAATCATCAAATATAGAGCAATAGTTTACTATGTCACACCACAAATCGTCCGACGCAGAATCGTAATTTTTTCCATTATCCAATTTGCGCATCAATCCCTTGCAAGGTTTCATCTCCATACAAATTACACGTGTCCTTAATAAGCAGGTGATATTTATCCACTAATATGATTGTACTCCAATTGCTTCAATTAGATAACTGGCTTAGAAAAACTCCAGACGTCACGGATGACGTAACGAAAAAAGTGGACGCACCGGCCCGCAAAAATAATCTAATCGCGACATTCTTCCAGATAAAGAATATTCGTCCGAGACTTGGAAAATGTCGACTTTCACACGCGCCGCCGGCCGGCTTTTCGTCTTACCTTTGACGAGGCGCTGCAGGATAATCTCCTTATCCTCTTGAGTGTGAGGCTCGCCGATGACGGCTAGCAGATAGCATCCCGTGAGAGGACTCGGGGGGGGCACGGAGGCCGAGACCTCCGTTCCCAGAGACAAGGACCTATCCTCGTCGTGGTCCATCGCCGACGGCGGCGCCGGCCCGAATGCCGACGGATCGCCCAGGAGAAAGCGCGCTGCGACCGCTCTGGACGAGAACTCCGCACAGAATGACTCTGGAAGCCGAGGCAGCTAGCCGCTTGCGCGCGCAAACATCGATACGCGGTGCGCCGTGCGCGCGACGTAGACGCGCCGGCGACAGAACCAACCCTCGCGCTTTCTCTCTCGCCTCGCGCCTTGCTTTCCCCGCGCGCCAGACAGGGACGGCGCTTTAGGGCGGACTCAGAAGAGCCTTAAGGTTGATCGACACACGTGATCTGCATTGCGTCGAAACAGCCCGGCAGAGTCCTCGCTCAGCTGTTCTGCTCGATCGATAATGTAATCCTAATTGCTCCGTTTGCCGATTCTTCATCCGATATAAACATCCATTATGTTATTGAATACATCCTTAAAGGACACGAGATTGCCACATGCGCAGACTTGAAGGTCATCGTATTGACATTTCACTGTCACTCCCCTCTTAGGTATTATTGCCTTCCTTTTCGTCCTGGGGCATCCATTACATAGATTCAGCATTTAAATGTTACGAATAAAACGGTCACATGAAATCCAACCTGAACCACTTTCTCTCTTAGCAAAGATAATAATAATTATACATTTTTTATTCTCACGCGATCTAATTAAGTGAAAAATCAGGTAAATAGAATAGTATCTAGCGAAGTAGCACTTTTCATTAGCACGAAGTAATTATGGTATTGACTATTGTTATTAAGAAAATGCCAAAAGTCAGCTTATAGCCTCATATTTCCAACATACATTAAATACATTATGTATCAAAAAAACTTGTTTTAGCCTGTAATATCGGTCACAATATATTACCTGGTTACACAGTAGCCTACATAGAAATAACACAGGAAATAATCTGGATATTTTAATCTATATGTATGCCAAATTAAGATAAATAGAGCTTCAGAAGTAAACTGGAAAGACCAACAATCTCAATCTACACTTCCACACAAACTTGGATAAATACTAATTAGTAGAATAGGCTAAAACTTTAGGCAATTTGTTGAAAGCAATATTTAGATCAACATTGTTATATTAATTATTGTTTGTAAAGTATATTACAATTATGTAGATTGCATTAATTCGAATTTGTATTTGTTTTCTTTACTTTTTTTTCAATGTTATTTTATTCTTATAAAATTTTGAACATAATATAGGACTTACTTGTTACGTTATCAAGGGTAAGTGCTTTAATTTTTTGTGACTCTATGTTGTGTATTTTATTACAATTCCTCGTTTATAATAGTAGGTGAGTATTTGTGTTTACTGTACGAGTATACATATTATAACATAATCTTACTTGTGTATATTTATTTATTTTTTTAAAATCTTATTTTTCTCAATTCATTGCTGTTCTTTCTTCGTGTTCTCTTTATTTATTTTTCTCTTATATTTTCTTATTACACAGCCTTATATTCTACTCATACATTATATAAATCTAAAATAATATAAATCATGAACCATATTACGAGTAATTCAACAAACTTGAACCCAAAAATCGTTAGGATGTCGTTGAAAGTCAGTCCCGTGGCTAAATAGCTGAGATATCCTGAATTGCATCCGTTTTCAGCACCCAAACACCCTGTATATATAATTTCTTTTAGGGCCGATTTTTCAATCCTTGGTTAAAATTTATCCGTCCAATAAAGTATTACACGAACATTTTAAAATGTCGCCTGTAAACTGTCAAATACGGACAATTAGAATACACTTTTGAAATGGTAGTTTAATACGTTATTCGATGAATAAGTTTTAACCAAGGATTGAAAAATCAGCCCTTAGTTGTGTTTTGTAAGAGTTAAGGCTTTGTGTATGTGTTATTAGTTTTATTATTGTGTGAAATATTTTCTTATAGTTATATACGAATAACAGTAGGTATGTTTTGTGCAAGCATAAAAGTGACTTTTAAAGAATTTTAAAGAATTTTAAAACTAAAGTTATTTGTTGCTCTATCTTTTAAACCAACATAAAATAAGTTCATTTACATGTGATATAATATAACAATTATATCCATTGTTTTTACTAGGAAGAAAATGTTACGGAATTTTTTAATTTAACATAAGCTCTACCCTACTAAAAGACGTAGAGTAGAGCATTTTGTTAAATTAAAAAATTAGAATCTGGTTAAACATGTAATAAATAGAAATAGGTTACAAACAATTATTACACACCACATAATGATTGCCTATTTTCTTTACAAAAAGGCACCTCCTCTGAAATGTACATACAGTCGTAGTACATGACATCATGTAGATATTATTGTTAACAATTAATTAGAAATTAACATGAGTAGCACTTATATTGAACAAGTTTATAGATAACTAGATAATACACATTTATCAGTATACTGGCATTATTAACTGAATCATCAGTTCATATTTGTGCATACATGCAAACTAGGAGGATTAAGACCATATATGGACGTCAGATTATAATCTAACGCTGGTCAAGTGCGGGTTGGTATGTCACATGCCGTGTGTTGCCATGCATTGTGAAGTTGCAGTTCTTAATAATGATTAATGCTGATGATGATATACCTAGGTAAGTTTTTATAAGGTTCTTCATTCAAAGCGTATTTTGTGTACAAATTTCGATTTATAGCCTTTATGCGTCGGTGTGTTATTAGTATTATTTTCGTAGGTATGTGTTACAATTTTTTATGACCTCAGCCACTGTGTGCGTGTGTGAAACTCACACACAAACACATACACTTGCGTGTGTATGTGCGAGTTTTTATATTTTTACACAAATACTCTACTATAGAGTTATTCATTAAAAAATAAAAATATATATGTTACCGGAAATGTATGAAATCAAGGAATTGTATACAATTCCTAGGAAATGTGTACAATTCCGATACCATTTAGGAAATGTATAAAATATTGTTTAAAAAACTATTTAATGCATGCATATCCTAGGAAATGTATAATCTTCCTAGGAATTGTATACAATTCCAATATCGTATTAGGAAATGTGTAAAGTAAATGCTTTCTGTAATAAAACACGTTGTTATTTTTTTTTTATTATAGCTCTTATTGATACAATCGGGTAACAGTCATACCGTAAAATTGTAATAATATTATGTTCATATTATTATCTTACTAATTAACATTTTAAAAATCAACTATCTAACTTTTAACGTAAATATCACAAAATCAACTTATATTTATTCTTATAAAATCAAATTTTCATTTGGCAAGTAATCAGTCACCTCGTCCCGCTGTCCCCGCGTATATTTGGCGCAGTCGGATTGTATAATCCGCCGTATTACATTACGGCTAGCTGTTTTAATATGCCGAAAATTCGTCTTTTTCCAAAATTCTACAAAAAGACGGTCGCGAGCCGACGGAGCCCCACTTCGTGGGGCTCCTATTTCTGTTTAGTTTTAAAAAACACGAACCTAACCTAACCCACCCCCTTATCCAAACCAAAAATTTCTGATTACGAATTATCGGCATAGTTACTACAAAATGCCGACCGTTTGTAAACGGCCAGATTATATAGAACTAGTGGTCCGCCCCGGCTTCGCCCATGGTACATATTTCGCAATAAAAGGTAGCCTATGTCCTTTCTCGGGTATCAAAATATCTCCATACCAAATTTCATGAAAATTGGTTAAGTAGTTTAGGCGTGATTGAGTAACAGACAGACAGACAGAGTTACTTTCGCATTTATAATATTAGTATGGATTAGCCTGCGACATATCAATATCTTAAATGTTTTACATTTCCGATAGCTATTTAGGAAATGTATAGATTTCCTAGGAAATGTGTATAAAATAATTTATTTCACACATTTCCGTGCAATTTTAGGAATTGTATACATTTCCTAGGAATTGTATACAATGACGGATTACATACATTTCCGGTAACATATATAAGAATAAGAAATAACTTTTTGGTATAATAATATTATTAAAGGATCGACCCTTACCACTTAACTTTACTGTTCATAAATTGAACTAAAAATCGAAGGGCTCTATAAAAATATACTCAATCATCTAAAAACTTGTGAAGAAATGAAATAAAAAACCGTTTCTTGCCCGGTCTTAGAAAATTAGCGAAAGTTTCGTCTTTGTAATTCTTTTTTACTTTTCTTTAGATATTAATTTGGTAGAGCCTTTTAATTGTATTCTACTTTTTAAAGAAAAGCTGAATAATTTAGCTAATTAGGACTTTAATACAGTCCTCTGACTTCGCTTCAATTATTATTATTTTTATTACCTATTTACTAGTATAAAAGTTAATTGACAATAATTATTTAGATTTGAAGAATTGAATGACAATAAAACAAAATAATTAAGTTGAAACTGACTTTTAATATTATGTAATATATTTATTGTATTATTATTTATTTATTACACTTTGCTAGTATACATATTTCTATTATTACTTAAAACTAAAACTTAGAGCTAGACTAGAACAGAGGGCGGCCTTATCACTAAAGAGTGATCTCTTCCAGGCATTTATTTGTAGAAATCTAGATTATTATTCTTAAAAAACTTTTTAAAATACACAACGTAGTTCTTCAGATTTTTAAATATTTTTGAATGATCTATGTATGTTTTATGAACATTTATAATAAATGACATTTCTAGTTAAAAGAGAAATTTACTCGTAAAATACCACATAACTTAAACTTATTCAACACATGTTGAACTTCACTTTGTCTAAACATCTTAAAAGAAATTTTAACAATGCCGAAACCGTGCTTAGTTAGTAGGGCAAGTAATTAAGTAACAAATATTATATGTATTTGTACCAAAAAAAGTGTATCTGCAAAAATCAATCTATCTTCATTTATAACATTAAATCTGCTCTATGGCTAAATTATATCAGAAATAAAAATAAGAGTTTTAAATATGTAAGGGACATTGAAAAATAAATCTAAATAAAATATACGAAACACAAATCCCAAGTTAAAAAAGTTTGAAATCCATATTAAGCGTGTCATGTTAAAAACACAAAGACAAATCCAAAATTTATTTATTTATTTATTTATTTATAATACTTCATTGTACAAACATGAATGGACAAAGCAGAAAAAAAGAACAAAATTACAAAGGCATCATTTGTACAAAAGGCGGCCTTATTGCTGAACAGCAATCTCTACCAGGCAACCTGGTAGGAAAGGAAATGTAAGAAGGTCGTGGGATAGCGCAAAATAAATGACTATAATTACAATTACATATAACAATACATTGCAAATAATGTAAAATAGACACATATACACACATATTAATATAAACTAAATATTACATATTATATACTTCAAAAATATGTAGGTACATACTAAAATACATACATAAAATATTACTAAAATACATATTGTACATACACATACATAATATTAAATACATACTAAACATACACATACATATTACAAAATACATACTATACACAAGCCATAGTACACAGATGATAAGACATTCAAAAACAGTGGTTACAGTTACAGATGTCAGCAAGCAGAAACAGAAAGGTAGGGAAAAAGCTAAATTGTGAGGTTTCTAACAAGAAGTGAATGACGCACCACCCCCTAGTCGAATAATTGGAAAAGGGGATGTTAGTGTGACGTCATATCCTCACGACCCTATCGATTCGCCATGACACTGACTTTATGGGAGCCATTGTACTCTATACATACTAGCTGTTCGTCCCGGCTTCAACTGGGTGTTTTCTTTTGTTAGTTTGTTCATTTTTTTAACAGATGCGTATAAATCTAAACCAGGCAAGACTAAATAATGTAATACCTAATGTTAAAAATTGTCAAAATCCGTTGAGATGTTTTAGTTACACGTTATATTTACCTAATTTATATCTAAATTTAGTGCAGGCACTTTTCTATAGATTTACATTTCGACACATGTAATTTTTTCGCAGATGTTATATAACATGTACATTCTAATAGATACCATAAAAGAAATGGAGGTATGTTTGTCTGTTATAATTATAAGGTTGAATAGTTGGAGTGATTTCAATGAAACTTTAATAAACGGAAATGTATCAGGAACGATGTATGAAGTACGTATGATGGGTGATATCTGTATCCTTGTTTTTGAAAAAAAAATACTGAATATCTCGATTTAATTTACCGATATTATATTTATGAGTTTACAAACCAAATTTTCATGACTTATGGTATGATAACATTTTAGTTAATTGCACACGCGCAGAGGCGGGAAACTAATTACAAATTAATGTTCAAATTAAAATTTATCGAATTATTGTTAGTAATTGAATCGCGCAAATATCTTACGAATTTCTCAGCACACGCAACTTACACCTCATATTAGAAACAAAAAAATCCTTCTTATAATGTCAAAGAAATTAAACACATAGGTACATAATTATACTTAAAATACTTAAACAGACTAATAAGAGTACGAAAATATTTTTTTATCAGTATACCTACACCGGGAATCAAACCTATTAAATCTCGGTTAATAAATACAAATAATCTACTATATAAATCTATTATATAATCCTATTAATATTATAAATGTGAAAGTTTGTAAGTATGGATGTATGGATGTTTGTTACTCTTTCACGCAAAAACTACTGAACCGATTACAATGAATTTTAGCACACATATAGAGGGTAACTTGGATTAACACATAGGATAGGTTTTATCCCGGAAATCCCACGGGAACGGGAACTATGCGGGTTTATCTTTGAAAATGCGGGCGAAGCCGCGGGCGGAAAGCTAGTACATAATATTATCCTTACTTCTACATAGAGAAGTCTATAGAGGCGTCTTCATAAAATTAATGAATATTAACATAACCTAATATATCGTAAAGGTAAGGTTTCGGCGGTGTAGCGGTATTATGACTTCGGCTTAATTCTAGAGAGACAGACGTATTTGTTATATAAATTATATTTATGTAGTGTGTCAACTTCATGACCTTTTCTAGTATAAATAACAAATTAATACGATTAACTAGCTTTCCCTGCGGTTTCTCGCGTCTGGGTTAGTTTTAAATATAAATTTATTGTATCATTTGTGTAGGAATTTGTTTTTTGTTTATAAATAAATGACATACAATTTTATCAAACACAATTTAGCGATTTAATTGTGATGATTTTGGGTACACCGTACATGCATATTTAATTTCAATATCATTATGTTTTATTCGAGAGAAATTTTTTCACCATTTTACAAAGAGTAAAAAAATAAATAGAAACAACCGTCGTTTATTTCCAGTCACTTAACCTCCTACACAATGTACTTCCTATGTAGTAAACTACAAACTATACAATTTACCTAAACGACATCGTAACAAAATTTTAAAGCCCATACGATGGTTTGCGAACTAGGGACGGACGGAAACAACTAAAATTGCGAAGTCGTTGGAAATTGAAGTTTTCGTCCAAAATGCTCGCAGCAGTTTTATATTGAGCGGAAATAGATTTCTGTAATCTGTACTTACTGCTTACCTGTGTTGTATTTTTGTCATGGTTTTGCTTCTATTGTTTTCGTTTTAGATTAAAATAGAATTTTTGTTTAAATAGAAATAAGTGAAAAGGTTTTAAAGTACAGAAAATATTAGATTTCTATGATACAACTTAAAGTTAAATACAATTTTTATTGATACTTTTCGTACTTTAGTCTATTTGTGTCACAAAATTCCAGGCAAATGGTTGAGTATTTCAGCGGAAAAGAATAACATATTATTTGGTCATTTTCTACTGCAATTTATCTACATTATTTTATACACACAAGAATTAACAGATCTATTATGCTAGATATTAATAAAAGAAATATTAAATTTTCTCACATAATATGTAGGTACCTACTTTCTTTTATTATCTAGATACTCATTGTAAAAATAAACTCGTAAAGAAAATTCTCAGATTAATATTGTTGTTAGTTTTTCAATCTTCATTGTTATCAATGATAGGTTTTTCACTTATGATACCACAAGAGCTTCAAAATTATCGGGTATTTTCCGATAGGTTCGTTGCAAACAAATGAAGGAGTCAAGTTTTTAGTCAAGGTTAAAAAATCACGAGCGCGAAGCGCGAGTGATTTTTCCTGAAAAACTTGACGACTTTATTTGTTTGCAGGGAACCTTGAGGGAAATGCCAGATAATTTTGAAGCTCGTGTGGTATTCGGGGGATTATTTTTCCGTCCCAAATGTCGGCCAATAATTTCACAATTGAATTCAACCTGTCAGTTTGACGTCAACGACCAGAGAAAATTTTCAAAAAATTATCACTTATAATACCACAAGAGCTTCAAAATTATCGGGTATTTTCCGATAGGTTCGTTGCAAACAAATGAAGGAGTCAAGTTTTTAGTCAAGGTTAAAAAATCACGAGCGCGAAGCGCGAGTGATTTTTCCTGAAAAACTTGACGACTTTATTTGTTTGCAGGGAACCTTGAGGGAAATGCCAGATAATTTTGAAGCTCGTGTGGTATTCGGGAGATTATTTTTCCGTCTCAAATGTCGGCCAATAATTTCACAATTGAATTCAACCTGTCAGTTTGACGTCAACGACCAGAGAAAATTTTCAAAAAATTATCAGTATAATACCATGTAGGTTGTACCACGTGACGTCGAATGGTGCAATTCTATTGGTCGATATTTGGGTCGGAAAAATAATCTTAGCAATCTATATTTTCATGTCGAATTGTTAATTGTCCGTATTTATGCAAAATGGAACCACTCGACAAATTTCGTTTTTTACTTTTATTGAAGAATACTCATTCAAAAGTGGTCTAAATTCTTATACAAACAAGAACCACATGATTTTTACGTTGGAAACAAGGTATACCAAAAGCAGAAAGGAACCACCAGCAACAACGAATAATACATATAAAGCAAAACCGAACCACAGCACCACGGGACTGCTTTGTTCAAACAAATAAACGATATTACTATCATGTCATTTTATACAAAACAGATCCACACCTACTTGGTACCATTATACATTACACATATTTCTATTAATAACAATTATTTTTAATACACAAAATGGAACCAGGTTTCTGTGGTATGGTTATGCGTAAAATAAATACATAATTTAATTGTAATTTTTTATTGCAAAATAAAACCACAAGCATTCGGTTCTATTATGCATAAATAAATATTGTAAAACATTCTGAAACCCATCATCGCTATATGGAACCAAATGCCTTGACTTGTTACAATGCTTCTCATCTTTAAACAACGTATTTCATTACTTAAATAGCTCAAAGTGCAAAACTCCAATTTTTTTAGTAAAACGTCGAACATCTGTCAATATAGGTGACATTCAGCGAAGTAGTTCGAATACGTGACGGTGTTTTTTTCCTCCGCGAAGTAAGTTCTATTGTTTTTGTTAATTACCTTTAAAATTAAATGTGAAAATGTTTAGTAATAAATAAATAAGCAAGCAATGGGTAAGAAAAGCATTGGAGACGAACACCGAAGATAATAATGAAGATACAACGGGTAAGTAGTTTTATTTAATGCATTTAAGTACTTATTGAATCTGAGATGCAGGTACGCTTTATCCACTTTTGATTCATTCCCGATTGTGGTGTGATTTTAAGAAGATAGTTCATTAAGTAAGTACAAGAGGAATCCTCTGTGGATTTACGTATTTTAACGACAATGTCGTTGTTCACGAAGGAGAGTCGAATTAAGAGTCATTTTGTTACGATTCATCTGTCATTGTGAGATGAAACTACTAAAGTCTAAACCCTGTTTTAAAAATAACTGTCGATGATCTAGGTACCTACCTACTATTTTGGTAAAATACGTTTAGATTCAGATTCAGTACAGTACATTCAGCCACATCATTCAGCGCATATAATTATTTGTTTGATTTTAAAACTCGCGCGGCTACTGTTTTGACCGGAACAAGGCCCTAGCCTGCGAAATTCAAAATTTTAACAAGTTTATTTAATTTTTTGCTAGGGTTGCCACTGTTGCGTATGATTTTTAGGGTTCCGTACCCAAAGGGTAAAACGAGACCCTATTACTAAGACTCCGCTGTCCGTCTGTCTATCCCTCTGTCTCATGAACCGTGACAGTTAGACAGTCGAAATTTCATATGATGTATTTCTGATGCCGCTGTAACAACAAATACTAAAAAACAGAATAAAAAAAGACGTGTGGCACTCGGGGACTGCCGCGGTAAAGCTATTGCATAGCATGCCTTCAAGCCACACCTCCGAGCCCGTCGGAGTGGAGAGCGTGAGGTTTTTTCGTTACGGAATTTCTCGATTCGGTCCCCGCGCTCAAGGCCCGCGATAGAAGCTATGCAATAGCTTAATAAATATTTAAGAAGCTCCCATACAATAAGCCGTGATTTTTTTGCCGTTTTTATAGATAATGGTACGGAACTCTTCGTTGCGCGAGTCCGACTCGCACTTAGCCAGTTTTTTGTACATGGCGCATGTACATACAACATACTTAGTCGTCTAGTAGGGACACGGCTTTATAAGAACTAATAATATTTTGCTGTCGCCATATACCTACCTACGTATAAAAGCCACGCGGCTTTATTGTTTTGATTTAAAGCTTTTTTCTTTTTATTACAGAAGATAACGAAGAACCTTATACGTCGCTGCCTCTGGAGAAGCTTTCTTCACCTTCTAGCGATATTCAGTCCATATTACATCTCATTCCACAAGATGCACAGTTTTTATAACGGTCTCATTAGTGATGATGCAATAGAAGACCACATAGATGGACTAGACACGGTGGATTTCGAAATCCAATTTGATGATAACGTCGAATAAACGTCCTATATAAGTATTATTTTATATATTTTATTAATTAAAGCTTTAATTACGATATTATAAATACATAGTTTCATTTATATCATTAAATCCCTGGGATGTGGTTCCTTTTTGTATAAGAGAAAACCTATCAATTGATAAATGTTAAAAGGAACCACATGCACATTTTCTTAATTATCTAGAAAGTTTAAGAATATTCAGAGCAAATTTATATACACATACTTAAATAAGTAATTTATCAATGAATTTAAATAAAATAAATTTTAATTTTACTTCATCTGACAGAACTGCAAATGTTTTCGTAAATCCTTTGATATCTCAGAAGTGCGTTTTTGCTGGGTGGTTCCTTTTTGCTTAAATACGGACAATTATAACCAGTACCTATAGAAAGAGCTCTGAAATGTATAATAGTGCCTGTTTAATAGGGGTCAGGCTAGGAAGCCTATATACTATGAGAACAATTATTACAAATACTTTTCTCTAGCTGTGTCCCGCGGTTTTGTTCGCGAATACGGAAAAAATATTTCTTTAGTTTTTTGTTATTGTGGCATACCTTGATAATACAAAAACGAGCGCGTGTGCCGAGCACACGTATCAAAAGTGAAACTTCTTTGGCAAGATATCAAAGATACTTAATTATTTTAGCGTGGTTGAGAAACAAACATTCATACATCCATCGGACTAAAAACATCTGTATGTTTGAATATCAATTACTCTAAAACGATTGCACCGATTCGGATAAGATTAAGATCTAGTAGAGCTTTAGTCAAGTGTGAAAACTTGAGAAACACTTAAATCAAACAATTCATTCGTCAATGCTAATAAATAAATAAATAAATAAATGCGTGTTAATTGTATTTGATTTGAAATTTAGCAAACCTACTAACATAGTTTCAAGACACTGCGGTACAATATTTTTTATTCTGGAGACGTTTTTATATAGTTTGCAATTTTCTCAATATTGGTTCTAAGATTACTGAGATAGGTCGTGAATTTCAATTGAGATCGGCCCATTGTTTTGTACATTTCTTGACCCTCTTCGAGATGTGCTAGTTATACTGAAGATATTATATTATAAAACAGACAAAACATTTATGTTTGGATAACTTTCCTAATGCTTTCTTTATAGCAAAAACATTCTATATAAAATCAATAATCAAACTCAAACTCAAACTCAAACATTTATTTATTCAATTAGACTTCTTCTAGAAGCACTTTTGAAACGTCATAGGTACATATTTTTAACATTTACCACCGATTCGGAAAGCAGTATCTACGGAGAAGAATCGGCAAGAAACTCCATAGTTGCTCTTTTTAATCATGTCAGTTTTACAATTTAATTTTACAAATTACATATGTAACATCATAATTTATAGTGATATGCCAAAGAACTGTCCTGTGGTTTTTACGCGACAACCCTCCATGGGTTTTTATCGTCCATATATTCCTTAATACTGTAATAGGCTCTCTGAACTAGTACATTTTTTATATAAGTTTTAAATTTAGAACTACTAAACTCTTTAATATTATGAGGAATTCTGTTGTAAAAGCGTATACCTTGACCCATAAATGAATTTTTAACTTTAGCTAGCCGGAAAAATGGCATTTCAATTTTATTTCTGTTTCTTGTGTCATAACAATGTCTATCTCCTACTTTTGTGTGTAAGTAAGCGTTATTGTGTACATATAAAATATTATTAAATATATACTGCGACGGTACAGTAAGGATACCAGTATTCTTAAAGAGATCTCTTAGTGAGTCTCGAGCACGCAAATTATATATGTATAGAGCGTATGGCTCTTTTCTGTAATATAAATATAGTTTCTATATCTGCAGCCCTGCCCCATAGTAGAATTCCATAGGACATAATGCTATGAAAGTAGCTAAAGTAAACCAATCTAGCCGTCTCTTCATCGGTGAGATGCCTTATTCTTCTAACTGCATATGCAGCTGAGCTGAGCTTAGCAGCGGCGGTGGTAGCATAAGAAAATAAACACAAATATGAAATATAAGTTAATATTCCTATTTTTAGAGGCTTGTGTTTGTTTAATGGGCTCTATATACTTATTTGTTTAAAAAAATACTATCTTTCGACTACCTATTAGCATTGTAGACTAAAGATAGAGTTTAATTTCACCCAAACCGGTGCAATCACTTTGAGCAAACATACAATATGCAACTTATTAACTAATTTTAAATATATCTATTTACAATCGCAAAAAAATTGGTCTAGCAAGTAGCATTTTCACGCATATGAAACAGATAGACTGACAAATAACATTTAAAAAAATTGTAAACCTAATATTTATCAATAAAATATTTTCTTTAAAAGGTAACTGCCCTTTCACACGCGCAATATTGCCATGTTTTAAAGCGCAAACGTTAATAATTATTATGAATGTCCCCTATGTAACTTAAGCGTGCAAAGTGGTGCAAATGCGGAATCTTTTATTAGTTTATTTTTAGAACAGATAATTAAATAGGGTTTTTTATTTAATAATAATTAATAGGCTTGAGTAGGTAATGAATATTATAATGCAAATAATAGATGTATGTTTTGTGTGGAAATTACTTACGACGAGTATTTGCTTAAAATAATGTTCCTTTAAATAAAATGTCCATATGCAGTATATATTAATAAGTAATTATTGAAACATATTATTACGCATGATTTTTTATATTATATTCCCGAGTTTTAGTCGTTCGTTAAGAAAAAATATTACTTGACTGTATAATAAAACCTGGGTACCTACTACCTGCTGCATACCTGCTGCATACGTGCTTTTACTGCACATATTAAAGAAAAATGCAAACTATAAAACTGCATTTGCTTTAATTAAAAGAGTATAAACTACGTTGAAATGCTCTTAATACTTTTTATTCCACTCCATTTGTGAAAAATGTATTCGTTTTATTTCTCTAACCCAACTTAACCTACTTAGGCGCCTTAGCCAATGTTGCTAAGCGCCTGCCGCCATGCATCCGCATTCTCACTTTCTTGCAACATTGCCGTAACATTATATAAGGCGCTAAATTATTATAGCCAAGAAACGCTGCGCGGTCTTATTTCGTGCCAGATATGTGTAGGAAAGAAATTTGAAAAATGTATGCAATTAAAAATTTACAAAAGATGAATCTAGGTATGGATTAGCTTGTATTTGTGTTAAAATTGAAATAATACAACAAATGTAGAGCGAAATTTTTATTAGGTAGGCACATCATATCTTTACAATTAAATAACATTCCTAAAACATTATAAATAGCATGTCTAGAGAAATTACCTTTACAATACATAAGTATTTGCAGTGTTCATTGCATGAAGGATTTAAATTGTTTTAAATCTTATTTTTAAGGCACAAAAGTAAATAGTAGCGATGATTAATTTTGCTGTCTATTTTACTTTTACGCTATAAATCTGACTTCTAATGAAAGAAACAAAGTTTAGATTAGTTTAAACGTTGATTGAAGAAGTTTGTAATAATATAAAGGGCTGATAAAAATTCGTTTAAACTTTTTATAATGTACATAATTAAATAATAGAATTTAGAACTCTAAGCTCAATTATAAAAATAAATATTATTAAATCTACAATAAGTTTACATTAAAGTACACAATGTAAACAGGGTGCCTGTGAAAATTGTAATTTTCAATGTATCATTTTTCTAAGATCAAACTTCTTGAACTAAAAAATATGAGAATGTGCGTGTATTCTTTATCTCCTACTAGATATATAATTTGTACACAATTTGTACAGCATCGTCGTTGCTAAGCGCTGTACCCAGGCGCTAGAAATATCAATAAACGACCAATCACTCCACAAAAGGGTTTGTTGGACTGGAGCCAATAGCTATCGCGTCCTCAAGGGCGATGCTAAAATTGCTGACGCCTTTATTCTGTGGGAATTGCGTTTTATTAGCATTATTATAAAAAATAAATTGGGTCATATTTTAAAGCGGATTATGAATAATCTACTATATAAAAATAAGTCGGGTTTTCCTTCCTGACGCTATAACCACAGTATTACAATATTATTTCCTATATGGTAATACTGTGCTATAACTCCAGAACGCACGAGATTTCCACGGTTATGCATTCGTTGGAAAGGTCTTGGGCTCCGCGAGGTTTATAGCAAAGAAAAGGTGTCTCTGGTGGCGAAACGGAGTTCGCCGGGTTTGCTAGTGCGTTATAGAGAAAGTCGGATCTGCTAGACAATACGATCCGAATCCCATGTGTTTGATATCAAATGTTATTTAGATCTAGAATGTTATTTATTTAGATTTTATCATTTAGAGACTTAAATAGGTTTGAATTATATTGGGATAGGTTATAGGTACAGTTACAATATACCTAGAATCATATTATTAGCTGATTCACGCAATCCTATGCAAGAAAGTTAGTAGTATGTACCTAATATGTATGTTAATCGGACTCTATGCTATGAAATAATGATGTAGAGCCACGGGTCACATATTGTCAAGATTACATTACCTATCCATCTTAATTTTCCTCTGCAACTTAGAGTGATGTTATATTAGTGATGTAAAAAAAGTGATGTAAGTGTATCAATTTGTTCGAAGAAAGAAATCTCAAGATGTTCTGAAGCGGTTGCGAAAACATATATATTTTTTTACTAAGTAAATATGAGTGTTTCATTTATCAATCCGAACAGAGAATGGGCGAAAGCTAGTTCAGTATAAGTTCAAACAACCCTGTTATATTATAAGCAAAATAAACTAGAACTCATTGCATATTTAAATAATATTTCACGAAATATTTGGAATGAAATCAAAACAATGTGATTCACATTTCAATATTATTTCAACAGACGATTCAATTGTGAATGTTTGGAATACTAGGTAGGTAGGTAGGTAAGGTAAGGCTTTATGAATGTATATTGCTTTTACGTGATAACGTTATTATTTAGATACCTATGCACAAATTGAAAACTAGAAAGATAATGTTTTTATTATAACAATGTTTGAGTTAATACTTTAGAATCTACTTTTTATTAGTCAGCAGCTATCATAACAACTAATGTTGTGGCCTAAGATAGTACGCGCTTCCCTAGAAGGTACCCTACGCTACGTTCACTCTACGCTTGAATGTTAACATTAGTAATTAAATAGGTATTATTATTGACACTAACAGTCTTTATTGTAATTAGTGTCGATCAATTAGGTATCTATCTACTGTCGCGGAAGAATTTCAACCAATACCCGCGGCCCCATCATTAAAGCGGCTCGACGGAACACAGTGGGGTTTTAGTCGGTAAGAATCCGACATAACCCACGGCTCCTTCCCCGGGGGCCGTGGGTATCTTTGGAAGATTTCCCCACTTAAAAAAAAGGTATCTATCTACTGTTTAAAACGGAATATCTAAGCAACTTATTAAGTAAATTAAAAGTTAAGAGACTTATAATTTTTAAGAATTCTTTGAAATAATCGTTTAGACGTAGGTTAGATCGTTTCATTATAAGAGCTAAAATAATAATAGGTAAATGATAATATGAAACAAAGTCAAAATATAATATAGGAAATCTAGAATATTCAGTCTAGATGTAACACAATGTAATTAGAATATGTTCCCTGTTTTGGTATAATTACCTAAGCCTGCGTATAAACTTTCATTACATAAAACACAAGCTTTGGGAAAATGATGACCTTCAGACTTAAGTATTATAATATCTACTTTAGTCTTTATTCTAAACGAAGTTTAATATACATGATACAACGAAATTCTTGACGATTCTTCTCGCTATACGAAACATTCAGAATGCCTAAGTATTTCAAACGTCTACATAATATAAATAAAGTACCTAGGTATGATTAGAAAATCATTGTAAATCTATCATACAATACTTTATTCCAGAAAAATAATAAATAATAATAATAATAAATACACTTTATTTAGCACCAAATAAAAACAGACAATATAACAAAAAAAAAAGACAATATAATATAAAGCCAAAAAGGCGGCCTTATCGCTACTGAGCGATTTCTACCAGGCAACCTATGGGTAGGATTTTGAATTAAAAAGGGGAAAAACAATAGGTGGTGCAGTAATGAAAATTTAATTATAATAGATTTAAACCAAATAACTACTTATATTATAAATATATACATAATGAATATAATTTAAAAATACATATGTATGATATATATATCTATATATATATATATATATATATATATATATATATATATAATTATATTTTAATACAAATATACAAATAATACATATAATATACAAAAAAAAAATAAATAAAAATAAACAAATACTTACAGTAAAAATACTAACGATTTATCTGGGAGGAGAAATGATTGAAAATTAAATTTTTAAATATATTTAGCGATTTCGCACGTCTGATTTCTATTGGTAGAGCATTCCAAAGGAGTATGGACTGTACATGGTAGGATTTGTGGTAAAATTTGGATTTGTGGGGAGGGATTTTCAATAGCAGGTTGCCAGTACATCGCAGATTTAACTCGACATTCGAACGGAATTCAAATTTTTCCTTAAGGTAAACAGGGGATTGGGGATAGAAAAGGATTTTGTACAATGATGTTAGGATATGCATGTTACGACGTAAACGTATAGGTAACCACTTCAGCCTGTTACGATACTCTGTGACGTGATCATACTTGCGGAGGCCAAATACGAACCGTATACCTTTGATTATCCGTATACATACATTTTGTAGCCGTTCGAGTTTGTCTAATTGTAATTCGTTAAGGTCTGGATAGCAAATGTCGGCATAATCGAGGATGGGAAGGAGGAGGGATTGTGCAAGAGAAATTTTTGTTGGATTGGGTAAGAAAAATAGTATTACGAATATTAAAAATATTTACTAGGTAGATCATCCCAACATTAATCATTGGAATTTTTTATGAAGAGAATATTCAGGTTATTTTAATTGCGGCTAGAAAGGCTTTCATTAATTATTCAAAATTCTGCTTTGTGCAGAGAATTCTGGCGAAATTTTGCCTTTCTACGTTTTGCGGTTTATACTCGTTTTACGAGGTAGAAAAATTATTTTTTGATTATCCTTAATTTCGTATTGAAATTTACCGTCGATTTCCTTTAATGCAGTGGGATAATTGGTAAATTATTATTATGTTATTACAGATCACCATCAAATAAATTATAAATAAGTACCTACTAAATAACAGTTCTGTAAAATAAACAGAATTATGAATCATTAAATATTTAAAGAACCAAGATTATTCTTTAAATATTTAAAGAACCAAGAAATTGATTTAGCTACGCACATAATGGTGGTTTTTAAAGAATAAAACAATTTTAGGCCAAGCGCGCACCACGATTTTAATTTTTGCGACACGATTTCAAAATCGCGCTGTAGAAAATCGCAGAGAGTACGGTGCGCGCACAGCGATAATTTAATAGTGATCATTACTCACTTTCATCATGGATTTCGTACAAGTTGCTTGTCTTTATTTACTACTTCGGAGGATAAGAAGAAAAAAAAAAGAAAATTCGTTAATATTGGACTCATCCTTTTACAGCAGATAGAATTGTCCAAGGTTTCTTTTATCAGAAATACAATGAACTTCCATGTATGGATATCCATATTCATTGTATTTCTGATATGGATGTATCCCAAAAAATTCTTTGGCTATTATAGAATTAAAATTCCGCCAAAAGGCTGCCCTTTGTGCTTTTTTATTATTTTTTTATTATTGTAAGATTTATGTATATTTTGTTTCTTGCACAATAAAGTGTTAAATAAATAAATAAATTAATTCAAACTTTTGACAGATTACTGAGTTTATGTTTACCAAACAGTACCTGTACCACTACGATGTTTACTGTTGGACAGACGAAACACAAGTGAAGTGCCGGCCGGGCCCGAGTGTGCGATTTTATTATCGCAGTGCGCGCGGTACCATACAATTTCATATTCTGCATTTCATTTTCGCGACAATCGCGTCGCGAGCAGTCGCAGCAAAATGTGACAAATCACAATTTTAAAATCGCTGCGATTATTTAATCGCATGTGCGCGCATTGTCATAGTAACTCATACGTTGTATTTCTGCGATAAAATAATCACGCTGCATAAAGTCGTGGTGCGCGCTAGCTCTTACGGATCACACAAGCAATTTACTTTCGTCAAATAAAAAAAAAAGTAAAAAAAAACTTAACCCACAAACGTCACATTTCGCGCGCAATAATGACATTGACAGCGACATAAGGTGCGAGCTCTCTGCGCGTTTTCCAAAAGTTGAGTCGACCGTGCGTGATAAAGTTATATGTATCGATCCCGTCGCAATGCGACGGCACGCGATCCTCAGCTGATTTTGACTTGGTCTAACTTATGTAACTGTTGCAACACCATACTTAATACTTACGTTTTTATAATGCGGTCTAATATTGTTATTACTTACTTGCTTGAGATTTGCAAAATATGTATTGATATAATATTATGTTATTAATGTTTCCGAATTTGTAACAATTTTTTCCAATCAATACAAATACTAGGTACTGCACTATTTTAATAATATTTATTCATCTCTTTTATAACCAAAAGATAATTATTTAAAGAGTAGCTGTGAACATAAAAATACTCATACGCATTATTTACAGTAATAGTCCAAATTTAAAGAAAATCGGATAACTCTTAACCCATGTTAAATATAGTTTTTCCCCACTATCGTTCACCCTGCCCTGACAGCTATGCTTGGCACGTACTTAGTTTCTTAGAACAAGTTTACTACGATCAAACTACTTGAATTCGTTTTAAATAGATTATTCTTACATACTTAGTTCAAGTTTAATTCTTTATATTGACTTTTGTTGTAGAAAAAATATATATAAAATTCGCGTGTCGCGGTGTTTGAAGTTAATCTCCTCTGAAACGGCTTCTCTCGAAATTTTTTTTGGTCTGAGAATCGGACATCTATTTTACTTGCCCCTAAGTTATGAGAGTAAGGCAGAACAACGTTTTTCGGGATAGTTATTAATATTATAAGTTTAAGAATTTAATTCTATAATAAAGTTTGGCGGCCAGTGGCTTCATCAAAGAGAAGGTGATGATCGGGTGTGAAAAGGGCTTATTGGAGCACTTCAACTAATTAAGTAGGCATAAAATAGCGTTGTGGAGACATTGAAGACGTTGGACAACCATCAAAAGTATAATACTAGCTGACCCGACAAACATTGTCTTCTCGAGCATTGGAAAATAACTGAGGCCTGAAGTTTAAGAGCCAATCATATCGTTGTATTTAGTTTGAAGTTTGAAGCAATACTATTGGTTATTTACAAACACATTCGCGCTACACATCCTCATTATTGGTGGAAAAGCACCCTAAAGCCCTTTTTGAAGTGAAACTTTAGGCGCGTTGAGAGTAAAATTTTAAGGTCGCGTCATGGAATGTGGCGACGATTTTAGTATCTTTGAATCACTTGAAGTTTCACTTCTGACACGTGTGCTCGGCACATATGTATTGCATTTCAGTCAAACTTAACTGTATGTAGGTATACTTTACTACAAAACTTATCAGCATTTTAGATCTAACATTGAAAATTAATTGCTTTTCTAGTGATCGAAGCTATAATATTATGACCTCATGTAATATGCTTACACGCTCACGTGATGGCACAATTATTCGGTCACTGAGAGACGTGCTTTATAATTCATACAAACTCAGCTCATTGTACAACAAACCTTAAGGTAACCTTAGGTTAATTTCACGTTAAAACTCGGCCAACCATTATTTTTCCCTGCAATCATTAGTTACTGCAATTTTATCTCGCTTCTATTGTGTATTATACGTTTCTTCTAGAGGGATTGTAACATTTTAAATCTACATTTGAATGATAACTTGTTATAATATTATATTCCATATTATATTTAGGTATTGTCATTTTCGGAATTGTGTGGAATTGTTATGGAGCTTTTTTAACACTGTAGATCGCGTAGAAGTAAAAAGGATTACTAGAATATTTATTTGTTTGTCTGCTGGTTTGTTTTTTTTTTTTGTTTGCGTAAATTTGTTTCCGATAATCTTAGAAACGGATTGACCAATTTTAGCGCTGCACTTAAAATTTTATATTCATTTTATGCGATATTATAGAATTTAAAATGCTCAATACTATTTTTTTTACCATAGGCAAATGCTTGTCCACGATATCGCTAATCTACCTATAGGTTACTTACTTACCTTACTTACCTTATGTTCATGCTCAACATTGTCTTAAAATTACATCATTACCTGAAATAATCAACCCTTTCAAGAATATATTTTCTTAATCCATCAACGTGTTTTCTCTCTCCGCTTATTAAATTACACCTGCCAAATATTACACGCCCTAAATCATAATTATCCGCACATCTAATTTTCACCAAGTGACGGCCTGTCGCGAATCACAACGAGAAACTTCAATGCTCCAATTTATACGGAAAAGCGATTTGTTACATTATCAAATGAATTCGACAAAATCTATACCAATATTATAAAGCTGAAGAGTTTGTTTGTTTGAACGCGCTAAACTACCTACTGGTCAGATTTGAAAAATTCTTTCGCTGTTAGATAGCCCATTTGTCGAGGAAGGTTATAGGCTATATATATCATCAAGCTAAGACCAACAGGAGCAGAGCAATGCGGGTGAAACCGCACGGCACAGCTAGTTTATAATATAACACAGCAGTTGCAGTGCCACAAATCGAATTGAAATTTTGTTACAAATATTTGAAGACAAAGTACATGTAAATTGTAGGCAGTCTAAGCTATATAATAATACGTTATTTGAATGAAAAACCTATCTAATATACCTCCATCTAATCGGTTAGTTCCCTGAATACTTTCAAATAAGTATTGTATCCTATTTATCAAGTACCCAGAATTATTATTTTTTATCAAAAAATATAGGGCAAATTTTTAGGTCAATTTGTGAAAAAACTAACATTCGAAGTAGTTATTTATAAACGCTAAAACGAATTTACATCTAGTAAAGGCGTGCTAGTTTTAATAATTTCATATAAAAATATAAATTCAAGTCTTGTACCAAACGTAGCGCCTGAGGAAAATTTCGCACTCAACCTTTTTAGAAAGTACCGTAGGCATATTCGGGATTAAATCCTGTTAAAATATAACGCTGCCATGTTTGACACATTTCGGAATTTAATTATTTGAAGAAGATTACGTTTTAACCTTTTAAAGGAATCGTATAGGAGCTACCAACGTTGACAAGAGAGAATTTTAGTATAGTTGGTTCTTTGATATACTGTTTCTCTTCCTATTTCGGTTAGAGTCCGGGCTGTCTGGCTGGCCGCAGTGGTTGCGTTTATTAGTGCGCATCTTATCTGCACAGGAAAATATCCGTAATTTAAAGTCATTTATTAACGCGTAATTTTTAATCTTTTGCCTTTAGATAGATCCATCAGACATAAATTTTTTATTGCAAGACGTTTTTTTCGTTGTTAAATAGGTGCCAGACGCAATTTTTTATTTCAAAATCATTAAAATGTCATCGAAATAAGTGAAATTCCATCAACATGAGTCCCCGTGAAGGATATACTATGTATAATATTCATTTTACTATTTACATTTTTTTAGCAACAATCTACCATGGTGCCTCCTTTTCCCAACGAACCTCAAATAGGACGTTAATGTAAACTTGATAAAAACCAAATATCATCAAATTCATATTAATACCCAAAAGTGTAACAAATATGAAACCATCTATTAAAAATATTAGTTTACTAATTATTCAATATAAGTATTAAAAAAGGATAATATAATATATGTAATAAAGTTATTACTTACCTTTTAAGCGGACTCATGTTGATGTATTTTCACTTATTTCAATGACATTTTAATTATTTTGAAATAAAAAATTGCGTATGGCACCTATTTAACAACGAAAAAAACGTCTTGCAATAAAAAAATTATGTCTGATGGATCTATCTAAAGGCAAAAGATTAAAAATTACGCGTTAATAAATGACTTTAAATTACGGATATTTTCCTGTGCGCACTATTAAACGCAACCACTACCGCCAGCCAGACAGCCCGGACTCTAACCGAAATAGCAAGAGAAACAGTATATCAAAAACCCAACAGCTATACTAAAATGACTTTTTTTAAAACGTTAATAGCCCGTACCAGAATCTTGCCTGTTTTGTAGAGATGAGCGTATTTTGTACGTTTGAAGTGGTTATACATAAAAAGGTGATATAGGTGAATTTGAGTTAAGATAAGCAAAATTTTTTTAGTGAAAACTGCACTTAGCAATGTAAGATGCTATTTTTAATTGACTATAATATTATATCTTTCTAATTTAGTTACATAATAATATAAATATTTCTGTTCAAAACAGTTCTCTTAATAAGATTTTTTATCTACATCTAATATTATATTATAAAGGCGAAAGTTTGTATGGATGTATGGATGTATGGATGTATGGATGTATGGATGTATGGATGTTTGTTACTCTTTCACGTAAAAACTACTGAACCGATTACAATGAAATTTAGCACACATATAGAGGGTAACTTGGATTAACACATAGAATAGTTTTTATCCCGGAAATCCCACGGGAACGGGAACTATGCGGGTTTTCCTTTGCAAACGCGGGCGAAGCCGCGGGCGGAAATCTAGTATACTAATATTATAAAGAGGAAAGGTTTGTATGTATGTATGTATGGTTTTCACGCATAAACTACTGGACCGATTTTGATGAAATTTGGCACAGATAATATATTTTAGACCCTTAGAAAGAACATAGGCTACCTTTTACTGCGAAATATGTACCACGGGCGAAGCCGGGGCGGACCGCTAGTTGAAGATATGTATTAACTTTAATTGAAGAAATACCAGCAAAAAATAAATAATAAATGGTTTCATTACAAAAATCTCTATCTTCAACCTACAAAGAGAAATCGATCTATCCTAACATCAAATCTAAAATTCTGTTACCCTAAACTTTGCGATAAAATGACACATACAAATAGTAATAAACCATTTATCTACAATAAAAGTTTTACAAGGATTAACTTGTTCTGCTCTTCCACAAGTGAACTAAAGCAAATAGGATTTTTTGCTACGTTACATCGATTTACAATACTTTCAATAGTTTATTGCTTTTAACGAGAAAATCAGAACCTGCTAAGAATGTAGACATTTGAATTTACAAGTCTTCCCTTATATTTTTGATAGCGTAATTTATTTTTGTATATTATTTATCCTACTAATATTATAAATGCGAAAGTTTGTGAGGATGTGTGTGTGTGTGTGTGTGTGTGTGTGTGTGTTTGTTACTCTTTCACGCAAATTCTACTGAACCGATTACAATGAAATTTAGCACTCATATAGAGGGTAATTGGATTAACACATAGAATAGGTTTTATCTCGAAAATCCAACGGGAACGGGAACTATGCGGGTTTTCCTTTGAAAACGCGGGCGAGCCGCGGGCGGAAATCTAGTAATTTTTAAATTAGTAATGATTCACTTTTCCTTTGCAGATTCCTGTTACAGCGTTGAAACTTGCAGTCCATGTTTCATTATATACGGAGTAATCAGACCTTATTTAATTTGAAATATAATAAGTATCTTACTTAATTTTTCGTGTTTTATTTCTGCTAACTAATCAAAAAGCCATGTTTTAAAAACTCAGTCTAATTTAAATCATAGACATTTGACAGCCTCTTTTTTAAAAAAGAAAATCTACAAAAGTTTTTCCTTTTTATATAACTTTGAATTTATGTTTAACTTTCTACGAACAAGAGATACATTAATATTCCGTAAGCCGCGGGCCCTTCAGGAAAACATTTATTGGAAGAATCACGAAACTTTTCTGCTGTCGGTACCGAGAATCAAGCCTTGTTAACTTAACGAGCCGCTTTCATTCCTTTATATATAATTTAGTTCTGTTCTGGTTATGTTACATGTAAATATATGAAAATGTTCTTTTGCGGGTAGATGGAAAAATTAAGGAGTTTTATATGTAAATGTACTGTATACACATGCTACATAAGTAAAAACCAAATAATTCAAGCCATATTAATTTAAGCAAGCAAATGTGTAAAAAACATATGTTAGGCATAATTTAATTACATATTCTAAAACAAAGTTCATGGACGCATCTGTCTATTTGTTCACGATAAACTGAAAAACTACTGTACCGATTTTCATTTTGTTTTTACCAATGGATAGTATAGGCTCAGGTTCATGAGCTACGAGGAAGGTTTAAGTTTATTGTTTCATGCGGAGAGATAGTTAATTATAAAAATATTTTATGGTTTCCATACACCAAGTTTACGATAAAGGATAAAAATATAAGTACTATTTTTTGTACACTATCTACAAGCGTAATTCTACAGAAATTTAATCATAGGTGTTTGTAGTAGGTAATTTTGATGCTAGGAATTTTCTCATAACATTATTTCTCATTATTTCCTTGTCAGTCAGTAAGTACTCTTACTACTTATTTACATTTTAATAACTTGCATCGCAATATAAAATACTTCTATTAAATTATGAAAAGCCTTAAGAATCTTTTGTCCTATTTCTGCGCTATTTTCCTAGAAAACGCTGAATATTTTCCATCTTAACAACTTTCCATGGAATACAATTTTATAACGTTTAAAGATGAAAATGTTGATAACACTAGTTGGATCCCGCGGCTTCACTCGCGTCACAGATAATATAAAAGATAATACTTTATACTAGATAATTCTAGCTCGACTGGTAGCCGAGTAAAAGTAGCCTATGTGCTAATCCAGACTTTAATCCGATTCGATAAGCTCTTTTGCGTAAAAGAATGGACATACATCCATACAAACTATCTCGTATATAATATTAGTAGGAATCCATTTTCAGCCATATAAGCGACATTAATAACGTGTTAAAGAGACCAAAGGCATGATCATAATTTGTTTTCTGTCAAACATGTAAGACGTAGTACTATACACACAAACACACACGGATACATTCGCAAATTTTCCACGAAATTACGAAAATTGGTAAAAAAAATATATTTTATTATTTATTTCTATATTGTCCCGGGAATTGTCCACAGTCATGTCAGATGTTCGTAATACGAGAGGCGCCTTCAGCGTCACTTAGCAAAGCAAACAATGTCGTCTATTTCACATAGCTTTGGATACAGATTTTCAAGAATAGGCTTTGTATTAACGTTAATATAATCTATCAAAGGCTTACTAAATATTGCAATATTCTATGCGATTCAACTTGGAAAGGTAACGCCAATCTATACTTAATATTATAAAGGTGAAGAGTTTGTTTGATCGCGCTAATCTCAGGAACTACTGGACCGATTTGAAAAATTATTTCGGTGTTAGATAGCCCGTTTATCGAGGAAGGCTCTAGGCTATTTATCATCTCGCTAAGACCAACAGGAGCGGAGCACTGTGGGTAAAACCGTCGGGCACAGCTAGTGAAAGATACAATATGAAACTTTATGTGTCAATATCATGTTGAAATGCATTTGAAATTCGATTTAGTTCTTCCTTGCTTACTTTCCTGTTTGGTTTTCAATAAAATATGTTTTTGAAGTGAAATTTCTTTGGGCGCGTTGAGAGTAAAATTTCAGGGTCGCATCATTGTAATACGATGGCATGGAGGAAGGCGACGATTTCGGTGTCTTTGAATCTTGCCAAAGAAGTTTCATTTCTGACACTTACGCTTTTTTATGGTCGCTTAAAAACAAAATGATGCACAATCAATCTGGGATTAGTAAAATATTAAGAAATTAATCAAAATATACAATTTTGCTCATTTATTTGGGCCGTAGGCGATGTTTCAGCAGGCAAGTAGAGAAAATAATATTCCTTTGATGTCTCTACATATGTATATTATTATAAGAAATAAGACGGGGGGGGGCCTGTTTAAATATTAGTTTGAATTTAATAAGAATGTACTGAGATTCTACACAGCTACGTATTTGATGTAGGTAGTTGATAACAAATCGCAGCTAGTCAACGACTATTAGCAAAGTGAAGGTAGTTGGGTCGAACGTCGTATAAACAACGTCCGAGCCCCTAGGCACGATTCGTACGAATGCGCCACGAGACAAAGGAACGCTGCATTTTATAGTATTCGACAGCTAGCATGTTTTGACAGGAAATAGTGACAACTATAATGATAACTATTCATCCACTAAAATATTAAATCAAAAGTTACGTCTAACATTATATACAATTATGAGTATTTCTTTTTGAAGTGATTCCGAGGATTTAGAAGTGTCTTTTCTTGTGAAATAATAGTTGTTACAAGGTTTTTAGAGTCAAAGAAGATATTTGGTTACGTAATAATTCGTCTGTATTTTCTTTGTTCTTATTTATGTTTAAATATTCATCGTTTTACTACGTTTTTTTTTAGATTTCGTATTGGTATAGTATTATAATTAATTTGTTCTATATTTTTGAAAGAAACATTAGATGTAGAAGAGAAAATTTAAATTTTCCCTAAACTTTGGTTCGACCGGTAAATTTTCTGCAAAAATCGTTCACACCATGGATAGGTATCGTTTTCACAACATTTTTAGAACAGATTTTCACAGGTAATTGATACTGAAGCCTGAGTAAACGCGAAATATTTGCATAAAGTAACCTTTAATCTCGCGTAAGTCCGATCAATACTTCGCTTATTGCGTTGTATCCAAATACTTCACCTTTACCTTTATAACTATTTCTATACTTATCTTTGATACAAATCTAGATTTAGCTATCTAGGCATAGATTGATGTAAAAGTGACCACTAGTATCTCTTCTCTGGTATCTCTTTGAGAGGTTATTAAATTTTTTATCAATTTTCTCGTGTATTATTGGATACCTACACAATACGCAACGTTGGGCCTAAAAAATGTAACATTTCAATGGACTACAATTTTTTTTAAATGTCGAGATTGAATCTAGGATCTGGAACGAATCGATATATCTAGGTTCACATTTCTTAAAATATTAGGTCTCTTCGTATCCTATTCGAGATTACGACGTTTTCTTTACTTTTCTTACATTTAACGTAGTAACGTTAAATGTAATTCAGGTTATAATGACATCTTAATATAACCTAATCAGTAACAGTTTCTATCTGCTTTTGTATTTTAAAATAATCTTAAAACATATAACAAAATAAATAATCACCAGAACAGAATTCGAATAAATTCTCACAGCAAAGATAAAAATAAAAGACATATTACTACAATGGTCAGTCCAAATGAAATGTCACAGCAATGAGATCCGGAATGAGCGGCTTAATTACTTGTTATATGTAGGGTAAACGCAGCTATCAACGACCCATCGAAAATCTGAAGGTATTACCGACCTATAAAAGTAATTCGAAATTTAAACGTTCCCAGAACTATTATAGCTATAGGTAGGCAAAGTTATACACGAATGTATTACTTGAGCATCGTATACTTTTACGTTAGTGTGAATAACTGTGCAAAAAAGAGTTAAAATACGTAAGTTGCTGCGGGGTAGCGTGGACGCAGGACGTTTCGTACTGTTCCGTTGTTCCTTCGGGTAAGTACTGTGATTTATCTTTTTAAGACATTTACAAACAAATGACATCTATACTTTAATTTATATTACTAAATGTCAATGCATTTAAGTGTCAACTTTTCATTTCTTACAACATTTTATTAATAAAAAGTAATTTGAAACGATAAAACTTAAAATAAAAATGGGACGGTGTTAGCTTCACCAGTTTAAGTCGTGGCAGGTATCAACGACCCATAAGTCGGCAATGGCAGCAACGTAACTTTTTGTTTTAAATTTCTTTTATGTTATTGTATCACACTAACACAAGTGGTTTTATGGACCAGTTTAAATCTAAGCTATGAGTCTTCATAAAAATCTATTAGCGACTAAACTTTTTTGTCTAGTGTTTATTTTTTAGCGTTGTCAATTTATACAAAGTTATGATATTTTTCGAGGATCGGTATCGAATAGTTACAGTAGTAAATCATTGTTTTTTTGTTTAAACAATATGCATTTGTTCATATTTTGTATGACATTAATCAATTATAATCTATTTTATAGTCTGATGGTCAAATGAATTAAAATAACCATTTTTTTATGGGTCGGTAATACAATTTAGGTTTATACTTACATACTTTATTACCGACCCATGTGGGTCGGCAATAGCAACTATAGGAAGCTATTACCGATCGAATATAGATTGTTTAGTTTCTCATCTACTTTTATGACATAATAGGTGCCTATTAAAAATGCTTCTTCATGGTTAAATTAACACAAAACATATAATCATATTTTTTTCCAGAAATATGGAGCCACAAAAGCGGCGAAAAGTATACAGTAAAACACAACTCGCCGAAGCAATCAATCAAATAGCACAAGGAAATACCCTAGAGTTTGAAATCCTTTAATTTAATATATGTACATATATTAATAGTGTTATGTTGATTAATTTAAAAGTTTATAATTATTTAGTTCATTACTAAGAAGTACTCATTTGTTTTATTAAAAATAACTACATATAATAAAAAAATACGAATATATTTGCATTTTTATTTCATTTTATTAAGATCGGTAATCATCATCATCACTAGCTTCTATTACATTCCATTGCTGGAAAAAGGCCTCCTCTCACGTACGATCGGGAATAGCTGCATAAAAATCGTTAATAGCTTCACAGCCGTTTTTATGGGTCGGTAATTCCAACAATCGACTAAGTCACATTGTAAATTATTTTTTACAAGATAATCCTTTATTTGAATGTATTTGATTCAATAAAAACATTTTTTATACATAACACTAGCATATAAAATGAAACTATAAATCTTTAGAAGAACCAGTATACTTAAAAAATATGGTTGATTTTAAAATTGCCTTAGAGGGGTCGTTAATACCTGCGTTTACCTTACTTATATGTTATCTGTGGGTGAAATCGAAAACTGGTGTTTTGTGTTCTATTTATATAGGTCTGAAGATTGTTTTGTGGGATGTAAAGTTAAAATAATAAGTTTAATTCAGGATTTAATATTGATTGTAAAGTCATGTAGGAAAAGAATTACTAGTTTCGATGAAGGTTTTTAAATTGTATGTTTCTCTAAATTTATGACTATGTCATCTTTAATTCTTTAGACTTAAATCATTACTTACAGACAAAAAATATAACTGGGAAAAATATCAAAGCGCTACTTGATTTAAATTTTATTTTGCGTCATCACTCATCAATTAATCATTAAATTATTTTAAATTAACTTACTGATTTATCTAATTATGTATAATGAAAAAAAAAAGACGGGTTGCACTCCGGGAGTGCCGGCAGAAGTGAAAACGCGCGTAGTAGAGAGGGGATAGCTGTCTACTCTCCATCCGTCTTACGCTTTTTCGATCAGGTCACGTGTCCTGACGCGAGTTTAAGATTTTATACTCATTACCTTAGATCATTAAGTAATGGATGGAGTACGCTGGCAAATGTTCTAACTAAACTTTCTGCTGATTTTGGTGCGGGGAGGGTAACTCACACTATTGAAACACAATTATAATCCCCGCAAATTGCTAATGCGCCTGGCCGCCATTTTGATGACGTAATGATGACGTAATCTCGTGACATTGTTAACTCAGTACCGTAACACCACCGGCCGGCTGACGTGCGGGTGACGTCACGTGGGTGTTAATTAGACAAGGTTCCAGCGCATTAGCAATTTGCGGGGATTATACACATTCACAAAAATAATTTGTGTCACGAAAGTCGTAAAAATTTACGACCTTTTAAGCGACGAGTTTTTAAATTCAACTCTATCCCTAAGTTCATAAAGATTAAATTTGTATTTCATTCCAAGTTGTCTCGTGGGGAGTGCGGTTCAATATCGCGTTCTAAATTCAACTTTATAACTTAGGTCATAAAGATTAAATTTGTATTTCTTTAAAAGATAGTCTCGTAAGGAATGCGGTTCATTATCGCGTTTTAAATTCAACTTTATCTCTTAGTTCATAAAGATTAAATTTGTATATTTTCTTTCCATGATAGTCTCGTGGGGCCGCATCAATGATCGAGTAAACATGACTCGATTATTTGTCTTGATCATATCGCTAAACGATACATCGACGATTATTAGAAATTGCATTTAATTAGAAATGTACGTTAAAAAAATAAAAAAATATACACAAATGAAAGGTTATTCCATCTTTTTTAATATTCGACATGTTTGAATTGCTTCTGCAAGACTTGACAGTGCAAAACGGCATTTTTAGCGGAGCACTCGCAGACGTCCTTTCGATGTTTTACGAATACGCAGAGTGTTTGTTTTTATGAAAGCATAAGATTTTTCGATTCGAATAATCTTATACCTCGGCAAAAGGGGAAACGCCTGCGAGTGTTATCCATTACTTAATGATCTAAGCTCATTACAGAAAAAGTGCTCAACGCCGCTAAAGAAGTTTTTCACTTCAAAAATACCTGATTATCACTGAACTAATTACCTGAATATCATTAAAACGACACAAGGCATAGATCCCAACGCAATATTTTTAAGCTTCCCTATAAATCATACTTACCTACTCCTCCTCATAACCTTATTTTATCCCTAAAGAACTTCCAAACAAAAGTCTAGTAGCTATATTATGTATATCTATAGGTACCCTGGAAACAGCGTGGCTGCGGTGACAGATTGATAACGTTCATTAATCCGTGTTCAACCTAATTGTGCCGATCGAGGCCCAAGTAACTATTGGATACATGAATATATAAAGATCTCTATATGTTTTCAGTGAAAGTCTATGAGGATGTGTGAAAGATCAATAAATCTTTCAAACTGAAACCTTTAATTGTTCAACTAGGCTTTTCTAGAAGCCTTTTGAATCGTCAAAATTTAGAAATAAATGTTTTACCATCAGTTTGGAAAGCAGTGTCTACAACTCTACAGAAAAGGCAAAAAACTTTAGTAAACTTTGCTATAAAAGTAACTGATGGATACTATCATGCAGATATTTTAAGCTCATTATTTAAACTACTTACCGATTTGAAAAACAAATCTAATAAACATACACTAAAGTACATGAATGTGCCTTACTTTGATAGGAGAGGATAAAAGAAATGAAAATTTTAATGATGCAGCAATTAATCATAATCATAATTATTTATTCACCAGAAATAACAAAATTAAATACATAGTGTCATTATCTTGATTAATTAAACATTCAAAATACAAGGACATTATAATATACATTGAACCTGAAGATTAAAATAGCAAGAACTGCAGGCCTACACTAAGGCAGCTTGTATCGTAGGCCTTCCTGATAACTAAACTAAAATTAAACTTAAACTAGGCTTGTCCTCCTTCATCCATGTATCTCTTAAATAGATAAATCAATAAGGTATTCAATACATCAGCTCGGTACCGCTGACAGCTGGTGTAGGTTTGCGGGGACAGATTGATGCCGCCATTAATCTATCTGGGTGCGGATTTGGAAACGTGGTTAAGGGTACTAAGCGTAATGGCAGAAATAGGTTGAAGGCTTAGAACTTGGTTTAGCGTAGATTTTATACGTGTTGTTACGTTGCTGGAACTTGAAAGGAATAAAAAGATTAAATTGTCCTTAGTCCTTAACACGATTTTACAATCAAGCTAATTATGCCGTAATGATTTGAAAAAAAAAAGTTGCATTCATTGAGTGAGATGTTAATAATAATTGTAGGACTAACAACTGTTGCAATATCACATCGTCATTATAATATATTAAAGGTACAATCAAGAGATAAACCTACAAATAAATTAAATACCATGTAATATGAAAAGACAAGTAAATATTTTTAACAATGAGAAGCACAGATTGCTTTAAAACAAACTCAGCAGCTTACATAAAATAAAAAAATTCTGTTCTTTTTTGTTTTCTCTTCTCATTATACTTTATTATTTAGTTCTTGAAACTATGAGTGTATTTAGTAGTGCTATCCGCGAGGGGGGCTAGTGATCTGTACTACAGGTCTTTCACAGACCTATTACAGACACTAGTCCTTCACAACGAAAATACTACATACTTACATATTTAGTTCGTTTGTAATAGTTTTAAGTTGTGAAGGTAAATAAATGAACTTTTTATTTATTTTATTTATTTTTAAAAAAGGTCAAATTATAATGTGAAATAGGCTCATACATTACATTTATTTACTTCTTATCACCCTAAAAATTAGGTACCGATCCTATACATATAAATGAAGACATTAAATATTTACGGCTAAAATCTGAGCAGTCCCTCCCACGTGTTCCCTTGTATCCCTCTGTCATCACAAATGACAGGTAGGGTTCGGGACGAAATTTATATGCGCCATATATTTGTGTCCCTTCTAATCATGCAATCTGATCTATGTAAACTTTATATTTTTAGCTTATATTATGCTTTCATGAACTTTTTACTATGTTTGTGAATTAGCCAAGTATTTATTATGTGAGTTTCTGATCGCTGAAAATATGAATAGCAGGCCGCTGTGTCTATTTTTCTTTTTATACGAGTGTGTGGTTTATAATAGAGACTGTATTTTGTTTTACAGCCATACTCTAACTTATCGATCTTTATTCTTTCAGTGATAAGACGTGAACAGAGCCCTTTCTCAATTATTTCCACGTCCGACTAGGGCCCTTCCGGCCTCCTCCACTCAAGCGACAGCCCAAGACGAGGTTCGAGATCCCCGTCAAGGGGGGGACGCCCTTGCGCATGTCGCTACCAGGGTGAATCTTCAGTTCACCCACGCGTCCGCGTTAAAATGTAGAAGCCCTTCTGACTAACATTGAGAGACACCACAAAAAAAAATCAATTATTTATTACATGGCTTGAATGCAAATGGAAATATCCTGCCGCCCACAATTAGTAGGAGGCATTAATTCGCTGCGTGGAATATTTCGTTATCATTGACACCTAAAACCTACAGCTATTTGTGGATATTATGCAATGGAAGCTCCTAATGCCCTGTTGTTGATTATCTTGAATCTGTAACAGCTTATGAACAGTATTTTTAAACACATTTCGGCCTTACTTCTGCTTACTTACTTTCTACTCTGCAGTAAGAATTACCTAGTATCCAGCCATATCCGAAATGCAGCCAAGAAACCTATAATTCCTCCTACAGCGTGGTTTCTGAATGAGTACCAAGAAGGTGATCTAATAAGGAACGCTATGGACGCGTTGGCATCGTGCCGCGCCAGCCAGTCTGGTCACCCTGACGACTCTTATGTAATGTTAATCTGTATGTGATTGTGTATTAATAAATAAGTATAGGAATTTGAAGTGTTCATGGGTTTCAGGCAGGTAAATCTTCTATTCATGCGCTCGCTCGATCGGTAATTTTTGAGAAACATTAGGTTGCCTGCAATGTGCATAAAAGTGGAAAATTTTCGCACTTTAAAATAATAAATAATCAAAATTATAGTACTTATTTGTTTTATTTATGGTTCTATTATGTACTTAAATAAACTTTCTTCATTCTTTCATACATCGGTTATAAAACTTCCAAACAATCATCATTACGTCTCAAATAAGCCATCAAACGTCCACATCTGTCCTCTTACAAGTGGAATTATTTATCAATTGCACTATTTACTATTCCGTTCTTATAAAGATAACTCGGTATCCGATAATACGGGCCATCGCTCGCCGGTCACGTTCCCCCTCCCCACTCCCACTCCCACTCTCCACACAGGCTCCTGTAATGGAAGGCAAACAGTGACAAACACGAACTAACACCTAGGTGAGGCGTAATTAAAACCTACGCTCTGGATTTGCTCGCTGCAAATTTCATTAGTTTCTGTTTTGGTTAGGAAATTTCCGATACGTTATTGTATAGTAGATATTATGGTGTCTTCTCCCAATATTATTTTGTTTAATTATTGATTTTTCAGAATAACCATTTCTAAGTGAGACATTATAACCTTAGCTTTGTCAAATATTCTCTTTGAAACCCTCTAAATATTTCGGCGATTAACAAGAAAAGCCTTACATAGAATTTACAAGACACCAGCAAACTTATTTTATATTTTTTTCAAAATTTTTGCCTGTATTTTTTGAGTGGTTAGTCTGAACTACTGAAACGGGCGAATATGAAATAAAGATACCTTACTTACCTTCAGATCAGCTCAATAACTCAGGTTTCTTATTAATAAATAATTCAATCAAACACACAAAATTAATAAAGGAAACACTACAAGTCGTCACATAAATTATATTAGCGGGTTCGCAGGCCACTAATTATCGTGGGGTCGGCCGTACAAGCGGGTAAGGCAGAAGCTCCGCCCGTGGGCTCCTCCCCTGTCTCAGTCCCTCGAGCCTCGTTTACTGGAACAGATTGTAGCAACCCTGTTCCCAGAGAGGGGAAGAGATGCCTTGACAACGGCGGCGACGTCTGATGAACAGGAAGACTCTGCAGGTGTATCTGTTCCGGATGTCACCCGGGACGAGGTGGAGACAGCGGTGGGGCGACTCAAGCAGAAGAACACCGCCCCAGGCCCAGACGGAATCCCTGGTCGAGCCTGGGTGCTGGCGATGGAGGCTCTCGGACCCCGAGTAGAGCAGTTATTTTCAGCCTGCCTTCGGCAGGGCCAATTTCCCCGCAGGTGGAAGACGGGGAACTTGGTCCTGCTGAGGAAGGATGGGCGCCCGCAGAACTCACCCACTGCTTACAGGCCTATCGTTCTGCTTGACGAGGTGAGCAAGCTTTTTGAGCGCGTTTTCGCAGCTCGCCTCGTCAACCATTTAGAGGGAATAGGTCCGGACCTCAGCAACAACCAATTTGGTTTTCGCCGGGGGAGGTCTACGCTCGATGCCATAACGCGTGTGAGGGCGACTGTGGAGAGCGCGACTGAGAACGGCGAGGTTGTTCTGGCGGTGTCCTTGGACATCGCCAATGCCTTCAACAACCTGCCGTGGGAGAAGATTCTGGACGCGCTCCACTTTCACCGCGTTCCGGAATATATGATGCGCCTACTGCGATCATATCTTTCGGACAGGGCTGTGGCGTATCCTACTCGGGATGGGTGGAGCGAGAAGGAGGTCTCGTGCGGTGTTCCACAGGGTTCAGTCCTCGGACCTCTCCTGTGGAACATTGGATACGACTGGGTCCTGCGCGCCGCAAATCTCCCAGGTGTCGGCGTAACCTGCTACGCGGACGACACCCTGGTGACCGCGCGTGGTGCCTCGTATGACGAGGCGGCTCTCCTAGCTGCTGCGGGGGTGGCGGACGTGGTGGGTCGCATTCGGCGGCTGGGTCTCGAGGTGGCGCTGGAGAAGTCGGAGGCTATCTTCTTTCCCGGCCGTCGAAGGCTACACAGCGCTGGATCGGAGATCCGGGTTAGCGGGGTGCCCATCAAGGTTGGATCCACAATGTGGTACTTAGGCATTGTACTGGACAGCAGATGGAGGTTCGTGGAGCACTTCCGTCGCCTCACCCCCCGTCTTGTAGGGGTGGCCGGGGCACTGGGAAGCTTGCTCCCAAACCTTAGGGGTGCCAGGGGTGGGTGTCGCCGCTTGTATACAGGCGTAATCTGCTCCATGGCCCTCTATGGGGCCCCCATCGGGGCAGATGCCCTAAGCGCCCGTAATAGACCATTCCTGCGGAGACCGCAGCGGGTCATGGCGCTTAGGGTAGTGAGGGCGTACCGCACGGTCTCATTCGAGGCAGCGTGCGTAATGGCCGGAACGCCACCGTGGGATCTGGACGCCGAGATGCTCGCGGACGTGTATCGCCGCGTCTCGGCGTCCAAGTTACTTGGGCTCAACCCATCCTATGAAGAGGTTGAGCAGTGGAGGGATGAGGCCGTCGAACGGCGGTTCCGGGAGTGGGAACGCCGGCTCGAAGAGCCCAGCGCTGGAGAGCGGACGGTCGCAGCAATTCGACCGGTGCTGCGAGAGTGGTGCGACAGGCGGCATGGGGCCATAACCTTCCGCCTTACACAGGTACTGTCCGGGCACGGTTGCTTCGGGCGGTATCTGTGCAAAGTCGCGAGGAGGGAGCCCAGTATGGCTTGCCATTGGTGCGCCTGCCCGGAGGACACGGCAGATCATACTCTTGCCGTGTGCCCCGCGTGGGCCGAGCCTCGTGCTCGCTTGGTCGCGGTCGTCGGGTCGGATCTCTCTCTGCCTTCCATAGTTCGTTCAATGGTGGGCAGCGACAGATCCTGGCGCGCGGTGATCACGTTCTCCGAGGACGTGATCTCGCGGAAAGAGGAGGCTGAGCGGGTCCGCGAGAGGGATCCTCACGCGGACCCGATCCGGCGCCGACGCCCTATTGGGCGTCGTCGTCGTGTTGCGGCTGATTTACGCGGCCGCAACCAGCCTCCCTAACGAGGGGCGCCGGGCGATGGAGCGGGGATTTAGTCCATCGTCCGGAGAGATGTGGTGGCATGAGACGTGTTCCGCTCACGCCGCCCCATGAGGTTAGAGCTGGTTGGCTCACAATTTGTTTTGGCCTGGCGACGGGCAGCCGCTGATGGGGTCACGGAAGAATTCTACCATACCCGTGGCACCGTCGTTGATGCGGCTTGACGGAACTCAGTGGGGTTTTGGTCGGTAGAATCCGACATTACCCACGGCCCCTTCCCCGGAGGCCGTGGGTATCTATGCAAGATTTCCCCACTTAAAAAAAAAAAAAAAGGCCACTAATTATGATCACAAAGCATCTAATAACCCAAATGGTGTTGGAAATAGCTCTTTGTACTCTTTATTGAGTCGTTGCGTGTTCTACTCGGATGGCGGGTGTGGCCACGAAACCAGCTGTTGACGATGTAGCGATTCTGAAATATTTTTTTAATCTATTAAACTATTATAAAATACATAAAGATTTGTCTATGGTATATAATATTATTGTTATAAACTGTTTTCAGGTAAGTACAAGTCTTGTTCGGAAGCAACTTGTTCCTATTATTTAATTTATGGAAATACAATTGTCCGTGATTGATTAAGTAGAAATATTTTAATTAAATATTGTAAGTTAATAATTAAATATTGTACATGGCGATGAATATTAAATGGTGACAACGCTCGTACATACATTTCCATTATACTTACTTACCAGGCCGACAGTTAAATTATGTCCCATTACATAGAGATTATCGTTTAAGGAACAGCATAAATAATTATAATATTAACATGAATCTGTGTTTAAAACAACTATTCGGTAACATAATATTACTTACTTTTAACCATCCATTGACCAAAATAAATAAATAGATTCGTAACCTTAGCGTATAAAACCTCTCGTTTCGTAGCCGTACAATCGTCGATCTAGCGAAGCCGTGAACTCTGCCCTTATTTGTGAAACAGTTCTGCCATTCCTTGCGCCAAACTGACTGGCACATTATTTACGTAATACATTTCACGGTATTATATTTACTATTTACACGGTATTGTGTAATGATTAGGAACAGAGGTAAATAGGGAAGCATAAAAAGGATAGAGACAGGTGACTATACCTTGGTTTGAAAATAGTGAAGTTACGATCTCCAATTTATCTTATTTACTTACGCACATAACCAAAACTGCTTTTATATTATGCTCGGCACTAACTACGTAAGAAAGTAGAGATCCAATACTGACAACTTTTCTCTTTCTTGCCATGATAAAGTCGAAGGTCTGGTTAGTCTGCGTCGAGAGCTTCCACTTATAAACAGAATGTGCAATCCTACTCTATCTCTGATTATCTACGGTACTTGTGAATAAGAACTCAATCCATAGCTTTGTTAAAATGTAGCCAAATCAATTCAGTATCTAAAGGTGACATAGCAACGAACATTCACTTATAATACCACAAGAGCTTCAAAATTATCGGGTATTTTCCGATAGGTTCGTTGCAAACAAATGAAGGAGTCAAGTTTTTAGTCAAGGTTAAAAAATCACGAGCGCGAAGCGCGAGTGATTTTTCCTGAAAAACTTGACGACTTTATTTGTTTGCAGGGAACCTTGAGGGAAATGCCAGATAATTTTGAAGCTCGTGTGGTATTCGGGGGATTATTTTTCCGTCCCAAATGTCGGCCAATAATTTCACAATTGAATTCAACCTGTCAGTTTGACGTCAACGACCAGAGAAAATTTTCAAAAAATTATCAGTATAATACCATGTAGGTTGTACCACGTGACGTCGAATGGTGCAATTCTATTGGTCGATATTTGTGTCGGAAAAATAATCCTATTAAAATTTGTATCATAAAATTTATAGGATAATAGAATACGTCAGACTGTTAGGAGATTATTTATTCATTAGTTACAACATTATTTACTAAAATTATATCTAGGTTACTGCCACCAGTCCACCGCATTTGCTGAAACCGTTCAAAATGTCGGGCACAATGAATTAATAACGAATTTATGTATAAATAGCGTTTGTAAACCACTGAAAGGTCTCTAATTTCACAATTATTTCGTTATTCTAGTTATAATATAATAAATTCAAGATGCTTTCTAGATACCGAATGAAAATGTAATGGGCTTTCTGTGACATTGGGTCTAATCGCCCCGGGACCTTATTTTAAAAGCTTTTAAGGTGTTTCGTACTTTAATTGGATCAGGAGTTATTTTAACAATGTTTTATTTATGTCGATAAAGGTATCTCACGCATACTTACCACCTTTTATCATAATACTAGCTGTGCTCCGCGGTTTTACCCTCAGTGCTCCGCTCCTGTTGATCTTGGCGTAATGATATATAGCCTATCTCCTCGACAAATGGGCTATCTAACACCGAAATAATTTTTCAAATCGGACCAGTAGTTCCTGAGATTAGCGCGTTCAAACAAACAAACAAACTCTTCAGCTTTATAATATTATTAGTATAGATTAGTATCTATAGATTTCTCCTAAATTTTTATTACTTTGTTTGTTGTAAATTAAATTCCTGACCAACTTAAAGAATTCTTAATCACTTTTTTATAAGACTATTGCTTTATTTCCACATCGATAACTACTTATACATTACAAGCACTTCTCCAAACGCTTCACATTATGATGCGTGCAATCCCCTATATTTCATTCGAACAAAATCATAAAAACCAAATCCCAAACTTTTATTGGCCGTCACGGACCACGGTACCGGTGATATTCGCTTCCATAAAACGAGTATTGATCCTCCTTTCGGCAGTTATCAAGCGATTAATAAATAAGGACACCTTCCCACGGTTGAATTAACCTGAATACTGTATCGATTTTACTTATTTTTAAGGTCAGACAGTTAGGTTGGGAAATAGGTGTTACTAATTTATACTATACTAGATTTCCGCCCGCGGCTTCGCCCGCGTTTTCAAAGGAAAACCCGCATAGTTCCCGTTCCCGTGGGATTTCCGGGATAAAACCTATCCTATGTGTTAATCCAAGTTACCCTCTATATGTGTGCTAAATTTCATTGTAATCGGTTCAGTAGTTTTTACGTGAAAGAGTAACAAACATCCATACATCCATACATCCATACAAAATTTCGCCTTTATAATAGTATTAAGACAAGCCTTGAGACCTGGCCCCGGTCGGGATGAACGATATTAAATCATAAAGCCTTCTACTAATGAAATAACCTTGTAGCATTATTGTAGACGATGGTGGTAGAGTTCCTTACAAACGTAATTCTTTATTTGTAATTTATAAATAATACATTTGATGTTCATTACAAGTCGAACTTTTATTATATGAATTCCAAATATCAGCGAAATTTATTTAGTAGTTATTGTAGGATGGAGTAAGAAAAATCTGGTCATCAAAACGAATATTGGCTCTTTAAATTTTTATTATTTATATAATATTTTTATTAAATTGACTAATATACTTGTAATTTTAAATCTGTAATAGTAATGCTTGTTTGTTTGATTTATATAATGGCTCTTTAATTATTACCTATTGTTATATGTATACTATTTTTTTAATAAAATAACAAATTGTAATTGAATAATACGTAATTGTAATGAACATTGAACGCTGTAATTTCCTGTAATTATAGGTACAGTAGATTATGTATTTTAATAATATGTAATAAACGTGAACTGTGTCCTTTGTTGGAAATTCTATAATAAGTAAATATATTCATTATATTAACAGTATTTTAAAGCTTCAACAATAAAAAATACGTAAAAGACAGCACCTGATAACGACACTTAATGTGCAATACTTGTACGCACAGACATGTATTACTTGTACGTGTAAAAATAATTCATTTTAAGCTATTGCGTAGCTTCTATCGCGGGCCTTGAGCGCGGGGACCGAATCCAGAAATTCCGTAACGATTATACGAATTTTAATTAATTCGAAATATAAAGATTTAAGATATCCTAATAGTTCTTTTATTATATGAAACCAAAAGTGGAAATTCACTACAGCTTACAGACTCCAACACCTCTTTTATGTTTTCACTAAATTTTAATATATTCCGCCCTCGAAGATGGCAGAAAGGTGAGCTAAGTTTTAATGGCTTCCACAACAGTGTCTGTATTCTCGGTAACTCGAGCTTCTCTTTAAAGGTGATGGTCCAAAAAAAACCCAGAGTCGATTTAGACAAATTGGGTATCAATGGCTTTATTATATTACACAATTTACCCCACCGAAAAATTAATGCCCATATCCATGGGGTATGAGAGTTATAGGCTAACAAAGTATATATGAAAAAATCATGAGTAGGTAACTTGTTATTTTTACCAGTTTTTACAACAGCAGTATACTATTAAACCATCCATCAGCCGAAGGACGTCCACTGCTGGACATAGGCCTCCCCCAAGGTTTTCCACCGCGATCGGTCCTGTGCCACCCGTATCCAGCGGCTACCCGCGACCTTCACCAGATCGTCGGTCCACCTTGTGGGGGGCCTACCAACACTACGTCCTCCGATTCGCGGCCGCCATTCGAGGACCTTTCCGCCCCAACGGAAAAAAAAAAAGCCGCTGGATGCGGGTGGCACAGGACCGATCGCAGTGGAAAACCTTGTGGGAGGCCAATGTCCAGCAGTGGACGTCCTTCGGCTGATGGATGGATTAATAGTATACTGCTGTTGTAAAAAATGGTAAAAATAACAAGTTACTCATGATTTTTCCATATATACTTTGTTAGCCTATAACTCTCATACCCCATGGATATGGGCATTAATTTTTCGGTGGGGTAAATTGTGCAATATAATAAAGCCATTGATACCAAATTTGTCTAAATCGACTCTGGGTTTTTGGTCCATACATTTTTGGACCATCACCTTTAATCGAGATTATATTTAAAACTTATAGAAGAATATTTTAAAGGAAATAACGTAAATCCGAGGACTAAGACTTTGAAATTGAAGAGTTGTTTTCTATAAGTAATTTACAAAGCTCCGTGTTTAATTGTAAAAATAATCTGTAGATAGAGCGGAATCCTTATACTCAATTGTACCGAGCGGACTGCGGAGTCATGACTTCTCACCGGCTTCTTTTTTTTACTTCAAATGTCATAGCGTTTTGAACATATCCTTGAATATTCCTAATAAATAATTATTATCAGAATAAGTAGGGCTTACAAGTAGTACGGTAGTTTCAATCATAAATACGCTAGATAGCGCCATAGACGAAACCATACGACATGTACTTGTACTTACCACAAGCTACTCACATATTATGCATCCGACAGATGTCACCACTGTTTATCAGACACTTTTTAGCTCTCGCTTTAGTTATTTTTTTTCCGAGTCGTAAATAATCTCGATTGCTCCAGTACGTTATCGTCCCTCATGGCTGGAGGACTGGAGACTCAAGGTCAACGTGGGTAAAACTCAGGCGATTTCCATCGGGCGGGCGCGCCTTCTGCCGCCCCCGGTGTCTCTCATGGGCGAGAGCGTCGAATGGTCACCGACGGCCAAGTACCTTGGTGTGACCATCGACAAAACGCTCTCGATGCGGCCCCATGTGAAGAACGTAGTTGCCCAGACGCGTGCCGTGCGGAACATACTCCGCCCCATGCTAGCATCTCACCTGCCTCTCCGTACGAAGCTGTGCATCTACAAGGCGTACGTTCGCACGCGACTCACCTATGCGGCCCCTGCGTGGTTCGCGCTGACCAACGAGACGGACCGCAAGTCGCTGCGAGCGCAGCAGTCGCTAGCGCTCCGCACCATCTCCGGAGCACCACGCTTCGTACGGAATCAGGTCATCTCCAGGGACCTGCGCATGGAGAGCCTGGACGACTTCGTCCGTCGCCTGAGTTCCTCTATGTTCGCGCGCGCCGACGGAGCGCGATCCCAGCATTTGCAGGGCATCGCGCCATACCATCGGAGACCGCCGGACATAAGAGGCCTACCACGTGACCTAGTCTCCTAGGACACGACCGCTTCCTCGCCGTTGGCTGATGGGCGCCCCCCGGCACCTTGCCGGCGGGCTCGACCTCGCTAAGCGGCGGGAGGCCTCACCCACGGACATTCCGCCCTGCAGCAGCTAGCAGATCGCCCGCGATACATGCGGGCTCGATCGCACTGCAGCAGGACACCTCCCGGACACGACACCTCGGACCACTAGGTCCCACCCAGTGCCCCGCCTGTAGTTGCAGGCGGCGTTGCCACCACTGAAAGGGGCCGTCGCCCCGAACAGTTACCCCGAGGCCTGTGAAGGCCTGCGTGGAAGACCCGATGATGATGATGGTACGTTATCGCTTCTCGGCCTTTTGGCTAAGATCAAAGTGTAGTATCTGTTCTTTTCAGCTTAATATCTGAAAGTTCCCGCACAGCGGGACCAGTATATTAAACTGATTTTTGTAAACCGACCGGATGTTCGGGGCTCGCTCCACTCCCGTCACGGGTCGGCCCGGCATTGCAGTGCCGCCGGGATCGGCCCACATAATATTGCTAAATGATACATCAAATTATCCTACTAATCCTGCTTAATAATATTATAAATGCGAAAGTTTGTGAGGATTTACCTATAAATTATTATAAAATAAGAATAATCAATAACAATAAAATAAAGTGTGTGTCTCTTTATTATATCCAAGAAGCTTATATCTTATACACTGGAGATTTCGGTATGAACATTTGACGTGTAACAAGAAAATTGTTGTGTTTTATCACTTTCACACCTAACTTGGTATTGCCACTGTTAATACGAAGTTTTCCCAAGGCTACTATGTATTCTGTAATATTCTGTGCAAAAGGTTAGTTTTTGTACATGAGTTTGTTGATAAATTGCCAACAACGTCATTCAGAAGCATTGTTGGATGAGACAATTATTATTTATGCTAAATAAAATAAGTATCTGAACCAATTATTAAAAAGCGATACTCCCTGATTATGGGTAGTTACCATAATAAAATTGTAGCAACTCTCACTATGACAATATGGCATAAGTGTCAAAAAAATTGCGTCGCTTCGAATATTTAAGTTAATATTGTTGCGTATTTAATAAATATTTTCTGAATATAAATAATGTATTGCATTGTGAAAAATTGCAGAAGTTTTTGGACACCAAATTCTGGCATAAAATTTCACAGGCAAGTGTATATTTACGCTATTTACAATATTCCTCAATACTCATGCATTTACCTGTTTAGAATCATTTTCATGGCAAAAATCGTCAATTTTATCATCATTTTAGTAATCAATCATGCTAAATATCTTCTATCTATCTTCTTTTCCTAATAATTTCATCATTTTTCAATAAACCAATTTAACAATTAGTAAGGTAACCATGATGACGAGTTTTTACGGATAGCGAAGAGAAAATATTGTAATAGTTAACAAAATTATGATGAACATTTAGAACACCATTTCAAAGATTTTTATACTAGTAATGAAACAACGCACGACATCGATATTGCACTCACATGTGGTTTTATGTTTGTTCTTCTTTAACATAGAAATTAATAGTTCTTTTAACTTACCAAATTTTTTTTTGTTTTACTTATTTCAGCTTTCCAAAAATGAAATAAAAAGAAATAAATGGCTGTCCATAGTGCCTATCAAGGGTAAAATTTATCAACATGCCAGAATATGCAGTTTGCATTTTAAGCCTGAGGATTACGGTCCAGAAAAAAAATACCTTTTGAAAAGTGCTATACCTTTTTATTTACCACATTCTTGTTACTGCGTCTCAACTGTGGATAAAGTAATTTTAATTATATTATAATTAACCACCATGAAACCATTAGTAACCGTAAGTACAGCTCCTGAAAGACATACGAATTTCTGAGAACTGTAATATCGTTACCACACATCAACACTAGCGATGCAACTCTCCCTTTGGAATATTGAAAAGTTTTAGACTGAAGCTTGAGTAACCAAAACGATGTTTTAATGTATGTAGCACTCATTTTAATTAAAAAATCGTAGTATGAGATCAAAAGTTATCAAGCGTTATTTAAAACTATCATTCTCTACCAATTAAAATGGTATGTACCTATAAAGATGATAATTATTCATGTAAGTTGACCAGTAATATTATAATATAAATACTGTTAAAAATATATGTCGTTATTATTTATAGACCATGATTTTTAGTTTTTTTTATTTCGAAAAATCCTGAATATACAAACCAGTGTGGTCACCTACAGAAAGAGACAAAAAACAACACTGACGTCATTCAAGGTTATATTTTCTTGTGACAAGTTAATGGTCATAGTGCAATCTCCAGTGTATTAGATATAAGCTTCTTGATTATATCCATGCGTTGCTTGCGATTGCTGCTTAACCTTTAGCACTTTCGGAGTATGTAAATATACTTGTCGCAGGTTGGCCGAGATCGGAATGATTAAGATTCATGATTCTTATAACTTTTATTAGTAATTCTTTTACAAAATTTATAATTTAAGTACACACAAAAGGACAATGGACAAAAACGATCCGCCGAGGGAAAAACTAATTGTTTCCGAACAAAGAGACCACTGACAAGTCACGACAAGTGACAGTTCTTTTTCGCGCCCCTTCTTCGGCCCCGGCGTTCCGTCGGTACGCGACACTAGCTCCATCCAGTGTCACATCGCGTACTTTGCCAATTCCTTTTCACGCCGACATACTTATTTTATTTTCCATAAATTCTATACAAAAAACTTGTTTATTTGTTACCTACCTGCCCAAAGACGTTATGTCTCCTACATTTACATCATAGATATATTATCATAGAGTTAACCTGTAAGTTTATCCGAGTGCTATATATATCTAGTATCTGGTATCTACTACTTGGCAATAAATAGAATTTATCTCCTAACATCTAGTACAAGGCTTTAAAAGCAATACGAGTTGAAATAAAGTGGGAGTTTGTCAAGAAATGTTATGTTGGATCTGATGTCGATATGTTGCCAAGAATAAGGTTATGTTGGAAATTGTTTTAACCGACTTAGAAAATATAGACCTATATATAACTAGACATGAATTTTCATATCCTAAGGGGTGGATTTATTAATTAAATATGTTTGGGACAGTATATACAAGTTTGTGAAATAAAAGATAAGTCAATTAAAAAAATATATAACAGCAAAATACAATTGTGTTTACTTAAAACGTACTAAACTGTAAAAAAGATCTTAAATAAAATATCTTATGACCTATCAACCTATCAAAGAGGTAATATTGTATTGTACCTAATTAGGTACATGTTTACGTTTTCTCGCCATAAGAACCATCTTCATACTTAAAGGAATATTATAAAAAAGAATTAACGAAATGGATTCAGCTATTCTCGAGATTTTCGCTTAGCAAAAATTTTAGCGTTTCATTTTGATATTAGAGACAAACAACTTCCGTATATCAAAATACAAAACTCATCACCCATAATTTCATTTTAGGGGAAAGATAACATCAAAATAAAGCAAAAACATCGCTGAAAAAGCGAACCCATTCCTAGTTTTGACGGTCATCATTGCAAATAGCATTCCACCAAAATCTACATAAAGTTTGCAACTAAAATATTGCATTGGCACGCTGCCAAATGCAACTACTACGAGGTCTCTATTTCTTCTTAACTCTGTGTAACTTACACTTGAAAGGACATGGCTTTTTGACTTCTTACTTGGTTTTGCTAAATAAAGTGTTATGTATAATGTGTATGTATTTATTTATTGATTTTTTTAACTGTCTAGATAGTATTATAAGCTAATGAATATTAAATGAAATATATATATATATACTAGCGGTCCGCCCCGGCTTCGCTCGTGGTACCTACATGTTTAAACTATCCTATCTCTCAAGTTGGATCGAACTGCACATGGTGTGCGAATTTTATTATAATCGGTTAAGTGGTTTAGGAGTCCATTGAGGACAAACATTGTGACACGACTCACGAGATTTATATATATTAAGAAGGAACTATTAACCCCATTTCTATTTCAGCATTAATTCGCCCAGCTAGCTATTCCTCGAAACGAGTCATTAAAAACAATGTGAACTATACTTGCCATAATGTCCTGAATAAATTGTAGAACCAAGATCATAAAGCTGCAACTTTAAATCTGAAAATTATTATTGGACTCGCGCCAAATAACCTAAACCAGAAGGCGACAATATCTTCAACAATAGAGGTTATTTTATATTTTATTTTGACAAGAAATATATTGTCTGTGACAATCAGCCACAGGACAAAATTTTATTCTAGTTTTAAACCCCGATGGATCTTGCGTAAAAGAATATTGTATTCGATTTAAAAATTAAAAGGGAAAAAAGGCGAAAGATTTATACGTTTTGAAGGGAAACCAGAGAATTAAAAGGGAATTTTATTGAGTTTCATTCACTTTTGCTATATTTACATAAGTGTAAATTTCTACCAAAATAAATACTAAGAATAATTATCTGTATTTTTAAATTAAATAAATATTTGAAAAGTTACGGCGTAGAAAAATATTTAAAATAATTCAGTTTTTATGAATCTCTAAAGGTGGGTTCCCACGGCATGATTGCTTCACAAACCTCGGCAAGCGACAAGCGCCTGTCGCCGTCCGTCGCGATCTGAACTGAGCGTTCCCACGGCATGTGTGCGTCCGGCGAGGCGTGTGGACGGTCATACCTACTGATTAATAATTTAATTCAACGATAGGTATATTTCTATGTGTTAAGTTGGTTTTTATTCGTAACCACGCATCATTAACATAATTTCTATTTTTATGTTGAGGTTTTGAACAATTCCATAGCGCTGGTTCATTTTGGTATAGAGTTAAAAACTCGAAAATAAGTTCGTTCGTCCACTCTATCAGCACGTGTACTCGCATACGCGGCCGCAGGTGAAATGAATGATTACAACCGACGCATACGCGCTACAGACGGCAGGCCCCGACGGACGTCGACGAACGCCGTCGCACCGCGCCACGCCGCACCTTTGATCTTACCGACTTCCGATGGGTAGCACGGGCCTCGGCAGACGTCCACAGGCGCACCGATTCCCACGGCATGTGGTCTGGTGTGGCGCGGTCGGGTTTGTGAAGCAATCATGCCGTGGGAACCCACCTTAAGTAACAAATTTTTGTTTACAGAAAATTGTGTTTTAAATGTGTAAATTTTAAGAACCATTAATATATTTGACTTTACGACCACTAACAAAATAAAATACATCACAGATGAATGGACTTATCAATTAAATAATAACATAAAATCAAAAAATTTTTTCTTTCTCTAACAAATATGTAACTAATATTATATTTTAATTGTTATTTTTAATTATTATTATAAGTGTAGGTTTATATAATTGTTGCATGTTGTGTTCGCTCTTAGAAGGCCGTCCAACTAAAATTCACAAAGATTATGATTGTATTTTCACTATTTCTTAATGTTGGAACGTCCAGTTAGCGGACCAAATAAAAAAAAAAAAAAAAAAAAAAAAAAAAAAAAAAAAAACATGAATAACTGGCTTAAGGTGGGTTCCCACGGCATGATTGCTTCACAAACCCGACCGCGCCACGCCTGTGGACGTCTGCCGAGGCCCGTGCTACCCATCGGAAGTCGGTAAGATCAAAGGTGCGGCGTGGCGCGGTGCGACGGCGTTCGTCGACGTCCGTCGGGGCCTGCCGTCTGTAGCGCGTATGCGTCGGTTGTAATCATTCATTTCACCTGCGGCCGCGTATGCGAGTACACGTGCTGATAGAGTGGACGAACGAACTTATTTTCGAGTTTTTAACTCTATACCAAAATGAACCAGCGCTATGGAATTGTTCAAAACCTCAACATAAAAATAGAAATTATGTTAATGATGCGTGGTTACGAATAAAAACCAACTTAACACATAGAAATATACCTATCGTTGAATTAAATTATTAATCAGTAGGTATGACCGTCCACACGCCTCGCCGGACGCACACATGCCGTGGGAACGCTCAGTTCAGATCGCGACGGACGGCGACAGGCGCTTGTCGCTTGCCGAGGTTTGTGAAGCAATCATGCCGTGGGAACCCACCTTGGTTTTATATTTGCATTAAACTAACCTAGTAAATTAAATATATTCGGTTTTGGGAATAGTAAATACTGACTACTTCCATCATTACTGAACATCAATATGTATGAGTTATTTCAAAATTACTTGCATTTTGCAATAGTTAATTAAACTGTAATATCTAGTTTAAAAGTACAAATACAATGTAGCTAACTAGTCGACTTACGGTCTTACTAATAAAATGTTACCCATTCGCTTTGCAATGGATTATAGTTATTGCAATAACCTATCTTGTTTTTATGATTGACGTTTCATGTGAGCAAGAGCAGGACACAGCTATGGTAGAAAATGGTAGAAATTTATCCATTGTTTAACTTTTTTTTAGTAAGGCCCACAGTAAGGCCGTTATAAAATAAACTTAATTTATTTTATTCGTGCAAGTCAACCTATAAAGAACAATATTATATATTTTTTCATTTATATTAGTTGCAACAATGTTGCTATTAGAATATATTAAGAGATATTTCGGTATTATAAAAATAAAAGAAGAAAACATTTTCAAGAACTGACTCGTATTTTATTTATGTGTGTGTGTGTACGAGTTAGTCTGTGTGTGTATAATCAGTAAGATAAAACGAATAGATCGCAGTCTCTTACTTGTTTTGGAGTGTTTCTCTAAATATAGCCATGATGATAAATTAAAATTATGTTTTTACATTTACATGCCGATTTGTCATACAGATTTGTCGATTATTATAATATTATGTTTCATTGCTACATGTTAAGAAAGACGCATGTAGGAGAGCTCAGAGAGAGTAGGTCAAGTCGAACTTGAGCAACATTGTAACGAAAGTATCTACCTATATAATTCTAACTGAGAATAAAACAACACATACATTGAATAATAAACAAAATTACACAATTCTCTAATTAAAATGACAATTACATTAATTTTTACACGAAAAAGCCGTTAAACGAATAGCCAATTATGCATTTTACACTGTTTTCCGCGAAAATTGAAAGCTGACACTCCGTGAAGGTATTTGATATGGGGCCAATAAAGTTTTATTAGTGCCGGCCGAGCGGCGCCTTTGTCAGGTCGTTGACATTGTGTGAAATTGTCGCTGTGAAACCTTTTTGGTAGATTTGGTAGTTTTCAGGCGTTACTAATTGGCAGCTTGGTAGCTTTGTCTCTTTTGGTAGAGCTGCCAATCGTGAAGATCCGAAGAGGCCCTGATTTTTGACCTCGATAATCAACCTTTTTTACTGGAATTCTATCTGATTGTAAAGGATTCTGTCTAATTTTAAAGGAAGTTTTCTATTAACTTACAAGCTTATATTAATTAAACGTCTTTTCAATGTTTACTTTTTATTTTGTAGGTTTACATATTTAATGAATGAATATTTATCGAATATCAATGCCACGCTCTTGCGATAACTTGGATATCTGGCTTATTATGTACCTATATTGTATAGTGGTACAATAACATGAAAATCCATACTATAATATTATAAATGCGAAAGTAACTCTGTCTGTCTGTCTGTTACTCAATCACGCCTGAACTACTGAACCAATTTGCATGAAATTTGGTATAGATATATTTTGATACCCGAGAAAGGACATAGGATAGGTTTTATCTCGGAAATCCTACGGGAACGGGTTTTTCTCTGAAAACGCGGGCGAAGCCGCGGGCGGAAAGCTAGTAATGAATATAACGTTCGTCCTTAGAAATCGTTGTATATTCATAACTAGCGGTCCGCCCCAGCTTCGCTCGTGGTACATGTTTACGTTTTCTCTCCATAAGAACCATCCTCGTACTTCAAGGAATATTATAAAAAAAGAATTATCGAAATCGGTCAACCCGTTCACGCGTGATGCCGTGATGTACGTATGGATTCATTTATATTGTATAGAGATGGGACAGATATTCCAGAAACGTAGAAGAGAAGAATTTTAATATCTACTTCCATTGTTTTACGTAATCACATTACTTTAAATGTATTACAGCTGATTTCAATATATTTCACGAAAATGTATCATTGGTTGAAAAGGTTACGGATTCATATCGTAAAATATTCACCACCTGACCTGGTTTTATTTCGTAGAATTAAATTCATCAAACATACCTGTATCACGGATTAAAACAAATGAAATGAACTGAAATTGAGTGAACGAAATATTAATTAAGTTGATATGTACATATTTATTAAGCAATTTTTTAAATAATCTGTGCTGTCGTTCGTGGAAACTGGAGCACTGGAATATTTTAAAATTAATTTTATAAAGGTCCTTTCTGATAATCTATATATATATATATAAAACTCAAAGGTGACTGATATAGTGATCTATCAACGCACAGCCCAAACCACTGGACGTATCTGGCTGAAATTTGGCATGCAGGAAGATGTTAGGTTAAGTTAGACGTAGGCATCCGCTAAGAAGGGATTTTCCGAAATTCTTGCGGGAACGGGGAAAAACGGGGATACACGTACAAAGTCGTGGGCGGAAGCTAGTTGCGTATAAAACCGTATAACATTATGTGGATCTAATTAATTTATTTAACTAATTTTCCTTTGTGCTTTTTAAGTTCGACTTGTAGTAGATAAATACAGATTATTGATATAATTATTATTCGTTAGTTAAGTTTAATTCGGTTTACTCTAAGAGTATATATTAGGGTTTACTTAATACCTACAAACTAAAGTTTAATTATCATAAGTGCGCGGACGTCGCTCGATCATATCTTCGTGATAGGTACCTACCTACTAAGTATTTAACAAGTAATTGCGTAATTAAAAATGTCAAACAGAATAATATATACAGTTTTTTGTGCTAAAAATATTTCAAAGGAATTTAACTGTCATTTTAGTTGAATATTGTGGGAATAAATAATTGTGTTAAAATCTGAAATTATATTCAGCAATGTTCTCAAACTATCATTTTCTATTTGCGAAAGTTCAAAGTTAAGCGTCAAAACATCAAATCAATGGAAAAGCGTTTGAAAGCACATGTTCTAATAGCTTTTTAATACGAAACGAAGCCGCTTCTGGGAAAATATTGCGCATTGCTATGTTTGTGTAGATCCCTGCAGATATGGAGTTATTACTCTCCTACTCACTGTGTGGATTTTAACTAGTAGTTAAAAGCGGTTTTTAAATAAACTATGAAATTAATAAAAATTGATAGGAAATGTACCTAGTCACGTTTTGAAATGGTTTAATTTTTGACGTGACAACGTCTTATAATTCGATAGAGCCGCCTGCACGCACGAAAAAACATGACTCATGCGGCGTTACCTCGCTCTGAGGCGTTCCGTGTAAAGCTTGAAGTGCGAGCGAGAGCGCGGAACGAGCGACAAAGAAGCACAATCGGACGTTGTCACGTTAAACTATCGTCAGCAAGAAGCTTATATCTAATACACTGGAGATTGCACTATGACCATTAACTTGTCACAAGAAAATATAACCTTGAATGACGTCAGTGTTGTTTTTTGTCTCTTTCTGTGGGTGACCACACTGGTTTGTATATTCAGGATTTTTCGAAATAAAAAAAACTAAAAATCATGGTCTATAAATAATAACGACATATATTTTTAACAGTATTTATATTATAATATTACTGGTCAACTTACATGAATAATTATCATCTTTATAGGTACATACCATTTTAATTGGTAGAGAATGATAGTTTTAAATAACGCTTGATAACTTTTGATCTCATACTACGATTTTTTAATTAAAATGAGTGCTACATACATTAAAACATCGTTTTGGTTACTCAAGCTTCAGTCTAAAACTTTTCAATATTCCAAAGGGAGAGTTGCATCGCTAGTGTTGATGTGTGGTAACGATATTACAGTTCTCAGAAATTCGTATGTCTTTCAGGAGCTGTACTTACGGTTACTAATGGTTTCATGGTGGTTAATTATAATATAATTAAAATTACTTTATCCACAGTTGAGACGCAGTAACAAGAATGTGGTAAATAAAAAGGTATAGCACTTTTCAAAAGGTATTTTTTTTCTGGACCGTAATCCTCAGGCTTAAAATGCAAACTGCATATTCTGGCATGTTGATAAATTTTACCCTTGATAGGCACTATGGACAGCCATTTATTTCTTTTTATTTCATTTTTGGAAAGCTGAAATAAGTAAAACAAAAAAAATTTGGTAAGTTAAAAGAACTATTAATTTCTATGTTAAAGAAGAACAAACATAAAACCACATGTGAGTGCAATATCGATGTCGTGCGTTGTTTCATTACTAGTATAAAAATCTTTGAAATGGTGTTCTAAATGTTCATCATAATTTTGTTAACTATTACAATATTTTCTCTTCGCTATCCGTAAAAACTCGTCATCATGGTTACCTTACTAATTGTTAAATTGGTTTATTGAAAAATGATGAAATTATTAGGAAAAGAAGATAGATAGAAGATATTTAGCATGATTGATTACTAAAATGATGATAAAATTGACGATTTTTGCCATGAAAATGATTCTAAACAGGTAAATGCATGAGTATTGAGGAATATTGTAAATAGCGTAAATATACACTTGCCTGTGAAATTTTATGCCAGAATTTGGTGTCCAAAAACTTCTGCAATTTTTCACAATGCTATACATTATTTATATTCGGAAAATATTTATTAAATACACAACAATATTAACTTAAATATTCGAAGCGACGCAATTTTTTTTACACTTATGCCATATTGTCAAAGTGAGAGTTGCTACAATTTTATTATGGTAACTACCCATAATCAGGGAGTATCGCTTTTTAATAATTGGTTCAGATACTTATTTTATTTAGCATAAATAATAATTGTCTCATCCAACAATGCTTCTGAATGACGTTGTTGGCAATTTATCAACAAACTCATGTACAAAAACTAACCTTTTGCACAGAATATTACAGCATACATAGTAGCCTTGGGAAAACTTCGTATTAACAGTGGCAATACCAAGTTAGGTGTGAAAGTGATAAAACACAACAATTTTCTTGTTACACGTCAAATGTTCATACCGAAATCTCCAGTGTATAAGATATAAGCTTCTTGATCGTCAGTAAACCGACTTTACAAACAACCAATTTTTTTATCAGTTTGTGTAATTATTTTTTTCGATAATTTGGTGTCAAATGTATCTCGTGTCGTTTACAAATCTTAAGGCGCCTTTAAAGTTTCCTTATTTTACATTCATAAAATCAAAAAGCGTAACTTTAATCACATTCTAGCTGATTGTAACGTGTTGTTGTAACCAAAGACTTAAATATTAGAATTTAGAATGCTACGTTGTTACTTAAAGTAAAAAATATACATTAATAAATAATTGGTAGTAAAATTCGCACAGTGAGTAGACATGTGATGTAAGTACAAAGCTATGTCGACGCCAAATCTTTCTGTAAAAATATGTCTAGACTGATAGAACATTTTGCTTTTTCAATAATGGCCTACTATAACTGAAAGAATATAAATTATTTAAGTAATTGATTGATATGCTTTTATATTTAAAATCCTTCTTCGTAAGTCTGCTATAAGATAAATAAAAAGTAAATAAATGAAAAAACAATACACTAATTGCTTACTCAAGTCTCAAAACAAAATTCTATTTAACGAGATGTTATGTCTATGTCTAGGTATGTTTTTTATAAGCTTTTTGCCGTTTCATTATTTTATAAACCAACTAGCTTTCCGCCCGCGACGTCACCCGCGCTTTCTGAGATTTCCGGGATAAATCCTACCCTATGTGTTAATCCAAGTTACTCTATATAATAATATGTGTGCTAAAATATTGTAATCGGTTCAGTAGTACTTGCGTGAAGGAGTAACAAATAAACACACACATACACATACCTACATAGAGGATGGATATCCTCACAAACTTTATTTTTATTTCTAAACCATAAAATGTATTAGGTAATATGCATGTAAGTTACCACAATATTATACAACAAAGATTTTCCTGGCTCTGAGAGGTGACATAAATTTGCGGGTCGTAGAGCCCCAAATACATTAATCTTATATGACAAGCCCAGGCTTTCGGAACAACAAAAACTACGTATTTATGTTGAAGATAGCACTCAGTTCTTATATCCTAAGATCCTACTATGCTGCTGATATTCTGTTTCATCATCATCATGTCCACCATCTTCAAAAAAGGGGAGGTTCTCAATTTGACTGTGTTTTCAGAACTCTTGACAACTTAATCGACTATGTGATTCGATTTTGTTGAGTCTTTTTGACAAGTCGGTTAATATGTTTGTAAATAAATTTGATGAATTAATTTAAATGAATGTTCAAGATGTGTGCAATAGGTTAATATTAGGGAAGACACCTATCCTATATATTATATTGTAATAATTGTCCGCAAGAATCTGTAAGTAATTAATTTTTGGATAATAATTTTGTAACATAAAGTCCACCTATTTACTATGAATTATTATCTTATTTATTATTTATTATCAATTTTACGACAATTTTAAAAGATAAGCTAATATATAAAATTCTCTTGTTGCGTGATCCGAAACTAACCGATTCTAATGAAATTTTGTGTGCATAAGAAAAACACCTTATTTTACAAATATACCTTTTTTACTAGCCATATTACCAGTGGAATCTTATCCCTACTATTAGGTTAGGTTAGGTTAGTTTAAGTGGTAATAATTTTTGACCCCACCCGTTCCTAGATTTAGTATCAAGGTCAGGATGACCTTTACAGTCCGAAGTTCCATAAGTGACCTGTTATTAGGCTTATTGTTTCATATTCTATTAGGTTTTTATGGATACATGATGTAAATCGAGGTTCTGAAAATAAGCATTTCATCATAATGTTATGCAATGTGATTATAACTGGAGTTATGGGACTTAGTTTGGAATAAAAGTCACAGTAAAAGGTAGACAATTTTTTCATAATAAAATGCGTATCTTTTTACTTACGATTATTAATTACATGTTCAATCACTATCACTGCATAGTATAAAACAAAGTCGCTTTCTCTGTCCCTGTATGCCTATGTATGCTTATAAATCTTTAAAACTACGCAACGGATATGATACGGTTTTTTAATAGATAGAGTGATTCTCGAAGAAAGTTTGTATATGTCATTTATTAGGTTTTAGACAAAGCATAACCGCGGGGCATAGCTAGTTTGACAAATTTACAAGTGGTATCTGGTCCGAGACACAATATCCGGTATCATAGCTCAAGCTACGACTAGTCAATCGATAGAGTCGTAACTATTTGTAGTGAACTAAGAAGCAATTATTTCGAAGATATGTAGCTCTCATTGGAACTTGTGTTGATCTCAGCCAATATTGTAGTTATAGGACACCAAAATATGTCGTGTGTTTATTAGTTTCATTTCTATCTTTGGACACATTTGCCGTATGTCATAGACTTATTAGATATTTGTTTTCGTTTTTCTTTCATATTGAGAAGAGATTGCTGTTTGATATTATACGTATAACTAGAGTCACGAATGTCGTATTTTGTTAATTTTTGATAATTATTAAATAGAGCGTTAAACTAAATAAATAATTGAACACATAATTACCTATTAGTAAAAATGTAAATCCAGAACCAGCGTACCAAACGTATCCATCTACGGCGAGGCGTGAGACAAGGCGACGTAATCTCGCCGAAATTGTTCACAAACGCGTTAGAGGATATGTTTGGGACGCTGGATTGGAAAGGACGAGGCATTAATATCAACGGTCAGTACATCTCACACTTGCGATTTGCCGATGACATAGTCATTATGGCTAAATCGCTGCAGGAACTCAAGCAGATGCTGAACGAACTAGCCGAATCCTCCTTACGCATCGGTCTCCGCATGAACTCAGACAAAACGAAGATCATGGTCAACAATCATGTTTTACCGGAGCCGATCATAATAAATGGAGTCTCCCTAGAAATTGTTCAAGAGTATGTATACCTAGGGCAAATGCTCCAACTAGGTAAGAACAATTTCGACGGTGAGATCAACAGGCGGATTCGGCTGGGTTGGGCGGCTTTTGGAAAACTCCGTCGAGTCTTCGCGTCGTCACTACCACAATGCCTCAAGACAAAAGTATTTAATCAGTGCGTCCTACCAGTCATGACCTACGGAGCCGAGACGTGGACACTGACAGTACGACTGGTCCACCAACTTAAAGTCGCTCAGCGTGCTATGGAGAGAGCTATGCTCGGTATTTCTCTGAGGGACCAAGTCCGGAACGAAGTTATTCGCCAGAGAACGAAAGTTACCGACATAGCTCAACGGATTAGCATGCTGAAGTGGCAGTGGGCCGGTCATATGTGCCGCAGAACGGACAACCGCTGGGGCACACATGTACTAGAGTGGAGACCGCGGCTCGGCAAACGTAGCGTAGGACGCCCTGCTACAAGGTGGAGTGACGACATCCGCAGGGTTGCTGGGCAAAACTGGCGACAACGAGCGAATGACCGGGCTCAATGGCGTGCCATGACTGAGGCCTATGTCCAGCAGTGGACAAACATGGGCTGTTAATGATGATGATGAGTAAAAATGTAAAGACAACAAGCGAAATAGTTAAATATAAATGTATTTGTAATATTAAACTGATAAATAAATAAGCCAATAATAATTTTATAATTCAAACAGAAATGTTACATTGAACGAGATCTCAGTTTCCTTTTTAATATTTCACAGATAAATAAACACCAATTATTATTTTGAATTCAACAACAGAATAACAAACAAAAGAGTTAATATTTGTAAACAACCTTTAATATTATACGAAGCAAGGCACATTCAGTCATGCGCAGTAAGACCATTCAATACTAGGATTCCTGTTTCGATGATATCTCTAGAAATAGGTTTCTCACGCATTTTTTGTCCTATTGTCCAGGAGATAACTATAATGTTTTTATTTATCTGTTGGTATTATGTCACATTTTAAGGATTATGCTATTGAAGAATTTATTTATAGAAACTGTCAACCATTTATAAATTCGTATATTATAATATGGACTTTGGTTTATAATAATTGTTGTTACTGCTAGGGTCTCTAATATGGTGCTTATTTTCACTCGATACAAATTTAAAAAATGACTTAAGAATCTCCTTTGTTTTTGCGAATGTTGATTAGGAATAAAAACAGTGTAGGTAGTACGAATAATTTATTAGCTCTAATAAAAAGACACATAAAAACAAATTTAAGAAGCTTCACTCCGCTTTATATAACACTATTATATTAATATTTAATTTTTCATGCGTCTACCAGTTTTGTACAATAAGTAATTAAAGTACCTACATTTAAATAAAAAACTTTAACAAAGCAGTCATAAACTCTTTGAATATTAATGCGTTTTTTTTATTGTCTCTACAGTGCCAGTAATGGACAGGAGGTGAAGTGTTACTCTACTCAAAAACATAGTAGATAGAAGATAATTCAAGAATTTTTAAAGATCATAGAAGAAATCAACATTTTTAATAAAAAATAAACCTATTTCATATTCTATTCAGATAGAAAAAACTTGTCGCGAGGAGGAATTTGTTCTTGAAAAATCAAATATTTGAAAATAATAAATTGCGAAAGTATTTAAAACATATTCTTAATAAAATAAAATCATAAATATTATAAAAATTCACTTCGCAAAATACAATTTTCTCTACGGAACATATCTAGGGATCGTACAGTTAAAACCATCAAGTTCTCACTATCCCAAAAGAATTGTCTAAAAAACCAACTCCCCAGTCGCTCAGCCGCTCTTTTAGCGAACCTTCTAGAATTACTAAATAAATATCACATTAAAATCACTTGGAAGTTTGTTCCCAAGTGAGGAGCTGATCCATTACTGAAAGCATAGCTGGGTTCCCGCCAAGGCGCGCGATCTGCGAATTAGTAAAATTAAATTATTATGAGTACAATGTTTTAGTATGAAATATTACGTATTTTTTGTTTATAGTGATTTATAAGTCTTTAATAAAGATCTTTGTATTATCTTCTAGTTGTTTCTTCGTAAAGACCTATTTTATCGTCATTCACCTATCTAAAACATATATTTTTTTAATTATATTATAGTCAACATATTATGGAAGTTAGTTATCGCTAGATGTCGGTATCTAGTAAAACATGTGTTTTATTTAATGCTCACTACATTAATTCTGAAGATAATTTAACTACCTTTTCCTATATTAAGCGTATAATTACACAAACCAGTATCGTGAATTCTACCGAAATCACTCAATACAATCTACCTTACCATCTATACTTTGTAAAATACTTTAAAATTTACCTCTTCACGAATATCTCGATCCAATTCCCGTAGAACATTTCGTGTATACTCCAAACTGCCTAGGTCTTCTAGAAGCTTCACGCAAAATCGCTTCAAATTTATGTCTTTAGTACGTTGTTTCAATATATCTGGATATCTATAAGGACTTTTACATAGGTACTTTTATTTATTAATAGTAAGTGGAAATAGTAACTGTAGGCTTCGTAACGAATATACAATTATTTAAAATTGTTTTTTGTAAGTATAATACCACTATAATACATATATATTGGGTATGTGCAAGAAGGAAAATTACTGATTATTGAAATCTATTGAAGAACCATAATTAAAATTAAACTATATTTTCCAATCTATTTTGTGTTCTGATGAAATAGTTCATTAACGAACTATTAAAACATTTCCAATAAGTATTTTATACTCTACATCTTACTATTTCAAATTAAACGTTACAATAAAGTATGCAACTTCAAGCGATCGTTAGCTGTATTCATACTTCAGATAATTGGACCACTTATAGAGTAACCTACGTTGAAAAGACGAACGTCTCTACGTTTATGAGTAAAATAATAAGAGTGCGTTTCCATCAGAGATGTTCTATGCTATAATGCTGTGGATGCGTTTGTTATCTTATCATATTCATTAATGCACATAGAGTAGCACAATTGGAAACGATCTCAGCTAAATAATTATGTTATTTTATATGGAACTAGCTGTGCCACGCGGTTTTACCCACAGTGCTCCGCTCCTGTTGGTGTTAGCGTGATGATAGTCCATAGCCTTCCTCGATAAATGGGCTATTTAACACCGAAAGAATTTTTCAAATCGGGCCAGTAGTTCCTGAGATTAGCGCGTTCAAATAAACAAACTCTTCAGCTTTATAATATTATTAGTATAGATATGCTTTGGATGATGCATGCTTTGGATGCATGCTTTGGATGTGTGCTATGGATGCGTGCTATGGATGTGTGCTATTTGCAGAGCGCCTGCTATCTTCATAGTTCATACTATCGCATCGTCCTCGCACAGCAACGTGGCACTAATACCAGTGGAAACCATAACATAGTTTCATAGCATTTTCGTAGGATAGCTGCATAGCACACCTCTGGTGGAAACGCACCATAAAGGATTTATTTCTTTAAAAAGACTCATTTGAAAAGGATACTCAGAACTGCTGTGCCTTTCAAACATCTGGCGGCATGGATGATTGGTAGCGTGAATTTGCCTTCTGTTAGGTCCATGTAATAGTCGTATAGGATCTGTAAAATAATATATTAAACCAGCTTATCGCCCGCGGCTTCGCCCACTTTGTCTAAAACCTATACTAAAACCTTCTCCTTGAATTCTATCTATTAAAAAAACGCATCAAAATTTGTTGCGTTGTAAGATTTAAGCATACAAAGGGACATAGGCACAGTGAAATCGACTTTGTTTTATACTATGAAGTGATACTGAACATGTCAAAACCACACAATACTATGTTACTTAATAATATCTATAGATTTCGCTTAGAAATATACTTCATAAGATGATGATATTTACCTGATCAGATGGTCGCTCTTCTAGTTTCTGAAACAAATACAAATCAATTTTAAAAGAAGTTACATTATTATGGCACTGGTCACCTTTATCAGAATACGATTTTGATTTAACTACAACGATTTATTTACGAGAAATTAATGGAGAGGCATATTATATACACGCACATAGAATATTGTTTACAGTGTATGTTTTAACAAGTTTTAACCACCAGTCGTCTTATATGAAAACTAGATCCTACTACTATTATAAAGGCGAAAGTTTGTAAGTATGGATGTATGGATGTTTGTTACTCTTTCACGTAAAAACTACTGAATGGACATCGAGATATATGTACTACTAGAGAGGTTATTCCAAACAAAAACATTGCGCGCGGCCGATGTGGTGGGGTACGTGTGGAACGAGCGAGGCGTGGCTTCAAGTTCAAAGATTAAGCAATGCGTGCAGATGCGACACATTGTGCAATCTGTTTACTCGGTACTATCTGGTGGTACTGATACTAGGGAATTAATAAAAAGAGGATTTTATATTAAACTATGTATTTTAATTTCCTTTAAATAATATCAATTTAGTAAGCTTTTGTCGTTTTGTGTAGTAATCAATAGTTTTATCAGTTTTTGCTTCATGATGTAATCGAATTTTGGAGTATTGGTTTATAATAGCCCTAATTAAATGGATACGATGATTCAATGTTGATGGCTGATTCAGTGAATGTTGGGTTAAATTTGAAAATACTTCTTTCCCGATGAAATATTTCAGGGTGTTTGCCGTTATATAATTGTAATCATATTTAGAGGCCAGACCTTTCCTTTCATAGGCGGCTTGTGACAAAGGCGGCTTGTGTCAAAGGCCTCGGCGATATCATTTAACAACATAATGTGTACTTTAGGCAAACTTGTAATAAGATCTATTTTACTTTCTTATTAGTCCATTTGACAAGGATATTGGTTAAGATACCTATTGGAATAATTTTATTATTATGTATGTACTTATTAAATCCGCGAATAAAAAAAAATTTTAGTCGCGAATATAGAAATTGGGTCGCATTTTTTTAATCCGCGAATAGTGAAAACGCGAATAAAGGAAGCGCGATTAAGGAACTTTTACTGTATTAGTTTCTGTGAATGTTGTGTTTATTTGTAATTGTTGTGCATAATAATTTATAAATCCTATTGGAACAACTGTTGATGAACCTTTTTTTAATAAATAAAAATAGGTACTTAAATAAATACATATTACTTAATATAACCTACCGTTTTACTTTGCGTAGTCGGGTAAAAGTATAAATATTTAGGTACTACACCACGGTAATCTTTCCTAGTATATATTGTATATTCATTATTCATAGTTAAAAAATCCAGTTGCATTTTTTTAACAGACTCATCGATAGTGTCACGTCTGTGCTGTTAGTCTATGAAAAATGGCGCGAAACGCAGAACGCGTGGTGATTTTTCGCAAAATGATAACAATATTAGTAAAATGCATGACTTACTCATAATAAGGAAACTTACTGGTGAAAAGTCACTCCTCGGGCTTTGTTTGTATTATAGGAACTGTTAAAACAATATCTTAGCACACACGAAGGCATTTTGAACAGAGCAATAACACGTGTTGACGCGGCAAGCGGGGAGCACAGTCCGGCACAGACTAATGAGACTCGTGACTTTTGACTCTAGCTCGTTGTAAAGAGAGTGTAGTAGCGATCGCCTCTCTAGTAGTACATATATCTCGATGTGAATGGATTACAATGAAATTTAGCACACATATAGAAAGTAACTTGGATTAACACATAGGGTAGGTTTTATCCCGGAAATCCCACGGGAACGGGAACTATGCGGGTTTTCCTTTGAAAACGCGGGCGAAGCCGCGGGCGGAAATCTAGTACTCTATATATTAACGTACCTACCAGTTATCACTGTACCAAAGAGTAAAGACCGAAATACTATATTAATAAAGAGCTAGACAATCCTTACCTCTGGTTGAGAGATATTACAATAGTCGTCTCTCAGCTGGAAATACATGCCAAGCTTCCTCCCAAACGCGCGGTAGTCGTTGGTATTTGAGCTCGCTAGCTGCATCAGTCTGGCTGCTAAGTTAAACATTTCTCCCGTCTCTGAAATTATTAATTAATAATATAGCAATATATATGTCGCCGTCATATGGTTGAATCTGCTATTTGATTGATTGACTAGCGCGTTCATTGAATGACGACGTTTTAATAGCAAAATCAACCAGATGACTGTTACATTACAGAGTGTCCTACCGACGGTATGTGCAATGGAACTTATAGTTTAGTAGTCGGGGATTTTATGAGTATTTTTTACGTAATCAGCGTATATAAAACTATGCGTTCTATTACGCATAGTACATCGAGGGCGGGACATCCTGTATAGAGTGTAGAGTTTAATGATTTTTTGTGTAGATATTTTCAATAGATAAGAAAATAAGTTGCAAACTATTTTTTTTTATATAAAGTAAGAAAAATGCTTTTAATCATGTAAGTTTTTTAATTGTATTCTTTATCGGAGGTAATTACAGATGGATGAACTCAAAAACTTTCACTGTATTGTACAACATACTAAAGAAACTGACGGGCCATTAAATTCGCTTAAACACATACTCATAACTGAAACATTATTCAACTTGATTTCTTTTAGAAGCGTTTTATACAGTCAGCAGAAGAATTCGAAAAGAGTTATTTCTACTTACTTTGCCTTAGCATTTCCATATATTCTTTTTCAGTGGGACAGATAAACATATCTCGCCAATATATTTCCTTTCCCTGGCCTCGAATTAGTTCTAGAGATTGCTCATTAAATATATCCAGCGCCTGAAAGTCATTATTTATTTAATGTTATCAGATTACTCGTTAGTTTGAAATGTATATCGTTATTTAATTATTGTACTTAATTATTTCGTTAACAACATTTACATGATAAATAATTATATTAAGATAATTAATTCATAATCCCTACTAATATTATAAATACGAAAGTAACTCTGTCTGTATGTCTGTCTGTCTGTTACGCTTTCCCGCTTAAACCTCTCAACCGATTTTGATGAAATTTGGCACAGACAATCTTTACCTGAGAAAGAACATAGGCTACCTTCTATCAAAACACCACGCGGGCGAAGCCGCGGTCGGAAGCTATTTGGATATAAGCAGAGTCCTGTTTGTGTATGTTATATTGTAATTTGTACGTTTAGTTATTTTGTTTCAGGCCTTTATATCTTGACTTTGTTAGCTTTTATTTGGTTCACAAATTCAAACTGACACAAATTAACTTTAAAACAGACATTGCATTGCAAAATGACAGAATTCATAAACAGAAAATTAAAAACAATTACTTCAGGATGATATTCCCGGCATCCTTTCATGACCAACAATATAACGTGTACAGATGCATTTAGTGTCCGGGGTACACCAAAAACACAGTGGGCTGCTGGAATCCCTCGTCGTATGTTATCTCCATCTTGGATATCATCAGCTCTAGAAATAATGATAAGTTAAAAAATGCCTCTTATTTTTAATATTTAAACGAAAGACGTAAAATCTCTTATAACTAAATTGGTTATTAACAAAGAACAAAATATATTAACATAAAAATAATTAAAAAAAAAGTCTAATTGGTGTATCAGAAATGAATAAAGGCTTCGACTTAAGCGAAAAAACCGAGATTCTTATGTTTATTTGTCGCAGTCATTAAGCATAATCAGCTGTTTTATTAAACGGCCGTTTCTTGAGGAATCGTGATATGGTCGAGATCAAACTACGTATATTGGTCAGGCTAGAACTTCAAAGACAATATTTAAAGGTACAAAATACTCACAAAAGACTAGCAATGTGATACATATTAACTATCTTTAAGACTTCATTCATCTTCTCATCGGATATTTGCATCCAATGGTTGAAAGCCTCAGCGATGCGCCTGCGCATGTTCTTACTGGAAATTTCTAATATGTGTGTGTATGGTAGGAGGAGCTCCTGAAATATAATTATTAGTGTGCAATAAAAATCATTCATTTATCTATACTAATCTATACTAATATTATAAAGCTGAAGAGTTTGTTTGTTTGAACGCGCTAATCTCGAGAACCACTAGTCCGATTTGAAAAATTCTTTCGGTGTTAGATAGCTCATTTATCGAGGAAGGCTATATATCATCACGCTACATCAGGAGTGGAGCCACGGGGGTGAAACCGCGCAAAGCAGCTAGTTCAATATATTTGAAGCTTTAAGTTTACGCCTCTATAATATGTATAAACTATAATGGGTTGCATTTGGCTAGTAATATAAATCTAACAATAAGTTTAATACAAAATAATATTCACTGATTAATTATATTCAATAATTTAAATATTTCATGTCTTGATATAGAGCCGATGCGGTACTTAAAAAAAAGAGTAGGCGTAGAACATTCTTTCGTTGTTGTTCGTGCTTTCGAAAAGATTCTATGGAATTTTTTAATACTGAACAACACTGAATACGAGTTTTCGTTTACACTAAAAGATCACGAAAGAATGCTCTAGCTTTAGCTCTAGCTCTATGTTCGTTTGGTCTAAATGCACCGTTACGAGGCTGAATCTATTAAAATATGAACAATTCTTTTAACTTATTTTACATTTAAATAACTATAAAAATTATAATTAAGTAAAAAATACCTCCTCCAGACGAAGCTCTCTTTTTTGTAAGCAATGACGTTCAACAACAAAAAATAAAAATCCAACTTAACGTCTGATTCTTACAAGATTAAGATAAGGTCATCGGTTACACAATTTAAAATGTTAATTTATATTTTGTGGTTAGCTATCATAAAGACCACTTAAACACCAGATAAGTAATTAAACAACCATGTAGCTAAATACAAGCTAAATACAATACAATCTTAACTGTTTTATGTTGAGAACGTTTTTGACTTTGTAATAACGTGGATAAAAATTATTTTCAATATTACGATTTAAGTTTTAGTGCTATTATAATCATACTGACAAATGTAAACGAATCTCGTATTGTTATTATTTATTTGCGATTGTTTTTTTTTTTTAACTACATTACAATTAATAATTTCTAACAATGTTGAAAACTATAGGCCCTAGAAAAGATCCCTGTGGAATCCCTGAGGAAATAACATCACATAATTATCGATATAACTTTGTACGTCTATCAATTGATTATAATGAATGAATGAATGAACGAATGAGAACTTTATTGTACACACCAAATTACAGACATTACATAAAATGGAATACACATAAATTGCACAATGGGCGACCTTATGGCTACAGAGCCATCTCTTCCAGGTAACCCAACCAAGGAAAAAACAACGAATACAGGTAGGTGGTGTAAACTGAAGCACTGAAGCAATAAAGAGATAAAATTTAAATATATATAATACGTACTAATAATAGGATAACCAGGAAATTAAAAATATAATTAAAAGATAATATACATTTTGCAACATAAAGAAATGTATACATAATATATTATAATAATTATAACAAAATAAATACAGATAGGAGAAAAAACATAAATATATTATATACACTTAATTAATGTAAGGAGTAACGAAATCAAATGCCAAGTAAAAAATACCCGTTCTATTGTAATGAGCTGTAATTACTGATTACCGTAACAATGTGATAAGGAAGTATTTAAATTCATTTATAGTCTTAATAATGTAAAAAACTGCTACATGAAATTCTATATTATTGCTTCATAAAGAGCTTTTATAGAAAAATTATTTGTGTTTCTTTGTTTGCGTATCTTATTTTCTTAACATTATTTTTTTATACCATAAAAATCCTGAGCCTGCTTTGGTGTTATTTTCAAAAGCAATGATTGATCATACTAATTCAGAACACTCCTTATTTTAATTAGAATTATTTATTTAAATAATTATTGAATATATGTATAATACAAATATCAAGCATTATAAATAATTTAGGTACATTAAATAGCCTTCGGCGTCCATAACAAAACAAGATTTCGAAATATAGCACTGATAAAAACGTATTTACTTTTACAAGGTGTATTAATTCGGATTGTTTCTTCTTGTAAATTCATATTTAGGCTACACCATTTTTGTATTTTAACGGGTTTTAATCTCAAAATTACCACAAAATCAACTGTGAAAAAAAAGCAAACAGAAATATACAGGCCGAATTGATAACCTCCTCCTTTATTTTTGAAGTCGGTTAAATATCAAAAAGGTAACAGCCCTATAGCTATAACAGTGCTTACGTCATAATTTCATCGCAGGGGCTTAGGCCGAGATTCACAGATCGCACTTTACTTTACTTTCATGGAAAGATCTACTTTCACAGAAAAATATATTTCTTAGTCGTGTCAAGCTCATCTTTACTTTCCGAAAACTATACTTTACTTAGTAAAGGCTAAGGAGTCGATAATCATGACTTTGGTCTCAAAGTAAACTTTACATGACTATGCGTATAAATCATGTAGGCCTTCATTTTAAACTAATTTCCTAGAACAGAAACGCATTTTAATATGGTTGGGTTATAGCTCGAAACGTCATGTCGATTTGAGTGACATTTTTTTGTTGATTTGTTGATCGTTGCATTGCTTCGTTTGTAAGTAATATTTTTCTGACGTTTTTTGCTGTGGCTACCGGTTTTTTATATTTCTACAACAATCTTCCCGACCGTGGCTTGTTATAACGGATTTGAAACTGCTACCTGACTGACAATTATTATTGCAAATCCGCGTAATACCTACATTGTGTTTTTTTTTTCTAATCAATTAATTTTTGATATAAAATAATAATGTTATTATTATATATGGAAATATAACTTAATTCAATTATATGTTCTCATAAACATAAATTATGCGTATAATGTAACAGTCACACGTCTTTCCCTGTACTTTACTTTGAGGCCGTACTTTTCTAAGGAAAGTCAAGCAATTGTCTCTGAAATTAAATATGTTGAAAGTAAACTTCGGTCATACAAAGTTTACTTTGTGAAGACTCTTTTGCGGTAAAGTAAAGTCACGACTGTGAATCTGGGCCTTAGTTTCCTAACTGTATCACTACATAGTATAAAACAAAGTCGCTTTCTCTGTCCCTATGTCCCTATATCCCTATGTCCCTATGTCCCTTTGTATGCTTAAATCTCTGAAACTACGCAACGGATTTTGATGCGGTTTTTTTTAATAGATAGAGTGGTTCAAGAGGAAGGTTTATATGTATAATAACATCCATTAAATAGTGGAGAAGTACTGTTATTTTTGAGGTTTCTAATGTGATGTCGTAAATAATTACATTTTTTCCGCTTACATTGCAAACGCAGGCTGAACCCTACGAGTTTTATCAAAATAATGTACTAAGTATTGTACACATTGAAAAGGTCTACAGAAAAGTCCCCGATGGTATATGTCTATCTCTTATGGGTAACCCACAATAACTTTTTTTTGTCATTTACTTTTTACGACAAATAATGGCTAATTTTCGAAGCGATTTTAACCAATACAGCATTAATCCTTAACCAATTAAATACCTTGAATACATTGTTCATTTAATATAGATCTATATGGCCCTTTACACCGTATGATTTAAGTGAATATTTTCGAAGATATTACAGATTTAAAAATTGCGGGACGTAGCGTTTGCGGCGGTACCGGCCGGCCGCTATTGCACAAGTGCGAAGCCGGGGCGGGTCGCTAGTGTACGTATATATCTGTCAACTGTGGTAGCGGTTGACACATCCACAGATTTTGAATGAGAAAGATACATAGTATAGAAAAAAGTTTGTATGTGTTCAGTGTTGGTAATATTTTCTATGTGTGAAAAAAAGTGATGTCAATGATACACTTCACATTAAATAAATATCGATTGTTTCACTTTGTAGCCCTTTCAATAAATATATTTGTAAATACCATATCTGACTACAAGTTAAAAAGAGACTATTTTTTAATTTCTATAGATATGGCAGCATGAGTTTTAAATTATGTTGACATATTTTCTACCAAAATGATAGCTACAAATAGTCACTATTAGGAGTCCAGTCTGTTTAAAGATCGCATCTATTTTTTACGCAATCTAGAAGAGCACAAAAATCTAAAAAAATGGAAACCTTAAAAAAATCTTGTTTAATGTGCATAATTATTACGTAAAAATTGGGGAAGACAAAGATAGATATTATAATTATTGTATTTTTATCGATACGTGACGTCACCACTTTGTCAAGCACTAAGCCTTTCAAACTATTTTCTTTTTCATCCTAAAACAAAAAGGTGGAGGTTCTATGCTCGTATAATAATAATTTTAATTTATTTTTGCATATTTTGTGTTTTTTAATTTAATTTAATTTATCGTTTTAAAAATAATTTAGTAGGTATACCTACATACAAGTATTGTAAATTCTGGTTTAAAATAATTGTTGAATATATGTATAATACAAATATCAAGCATTATAAATAATTTAGGTACATTAAATAACCTTCGGCGTCCATAACAAAACACGATTTCGAAATATAGCACTAATAAAAACGTATTTACTTTTACAAGGTGTATTAATTCGGATTGATTCTTCTTGTAAATTCATATTTAGGCTACACCATTTTTGTATTTTAACGGGTTTTAATCTCAAAATTACCACAAAATCAACTGTGAAAAAAAGCAAACATAAATATACAGGCCGAATTGATAACCTCCTCCTTTATTTTTGAAGTCGGTTAAATATCAAAAAGGTAACAGCCCTATAGCTATAACAGTGCTTACGTCATAATTTCATCGCAGGGGCTTAGTTTCCTAACTGTATGTACGTATATATCTGTCAACTGTGATACAGTGGTGGATTTACACTAGGGGCAGTCGGGGCTAGTGCCCAGGGCGGCAAATTTTCTAGGGCGGCAAAATTTGAAAAGTGAAATTTTGGAAAAAAAATTTTTAGTGTTATCAAAAGTTTTTAATAGGAATTTTTTATTCTTTTTAATTAATCATTTATTATTCAAGAGAGTAGTATACGTTACGCGCGCAAGCGCACGCATAAATGTAGAATTAATTTTTATGCTTATGATATATTTAACCAATCACATTTCGAATAGTTCATTTACACATATTAATTCATCTAAATTATATTTGTGGATTATTCAAGAAATTTAACTGATACATTATTTGTCAAATCGAACTTTGGTAAATTATAATTTTGGCACCTTAAGTAAAAATTAATCTTGATGGAAATAATTTAATTAATTCATTACCTTGAAGATATCAAATGGTAATATTTGATTTTTTCATTTTCTGGAATCAAAAAATTCAAATTTGGTTTCAAATTTGTTTTTTTTTTTGGAAAAAATAAAAACGTTTTTGAGTAATTTCTGCATTAAAACAAAAATAAACATTAATTAATTGAATAATTTCTTAAAAATTTAATAATTTGTCGATTATACTCATTAACTTAAACTTAACGAAAATCTTATACTTTTGAATCTTATCAACTGGCAACTGTGCATTCTGCCACCTGCAGTCTGTTTCATAAATATTTATACACTATCGATTGAAACACAATTTGCAATTCAAAAAGTCAGACATGAACAAAATTATTGCAATATAATTATGAGTCAAGCTGAGTACAGAATTTGTAGTTCTAAAAACAAAAATAAATATTTTTTTATATAATATTAAAGTACATAAATAATATAATATATATAATAAATTATTTGCAATACATGAAATATTTTAATTATTTAAAAAACAAATCAATAAAATTTCAGTGATGGGGCAGCATTTTTTCCAGTGCCCAAGGGCGGCAGAAATTTAAATCCGGCCCTGGATTTATATAATATCTGTATACATATACTAGAATGTATACGGATAAAAAAGCATTTGTGCTAGTCCAATCTATCTAAAGAGATAAAGATTTGGTAAAGACCAAACTTCATCCAGATCCAATCTACCATTTTTCGAAAAAAAGAGTTAAAAGACCAATCCATCGTCACAAACTTTCACGTTGATAATAGTATTAAGGTCCTTTTTCTAGTTTAAATAAATGTAGTTTACAAAACGTGCGTATTTGCGGAAGTCGGAACACGTATCGCAGTAATTCAATGTTTATTCATGGAAGTAAGGCTTTAAAATGTAAAGGCTTTACAGAATTTTATAGAAACGTGTAGGTATCTGAAATCACCGGTATATAAAGTATGAAGATATATCCTACTAATATTATAAATGCGAAAGTTTGTGAGGATGTGTGTGTGTTTGTTACTCTTTCACGCAAATACTACTGAAGTACTGAACCGATTACAATGAAATTTAGCAAACATATAGAGGGTAACTTGGATTAACACATAGGATAGGTTTTATCCCGGAAATCCCACGGGAACGGGAACTATGCGGGTTTTTCTTTGAAAAAGCGGGCGAAGACGTGGGCGGAAAGCTAGTATAATAAAAAACTTGAGGGGTGTCAAGGGACACTCGGATGGAACGAAGTTTTAAGTTAGAGGGAGACAGACAGAGAAACATGCGCACGCCGCATAGCTTAAAACTATAGCAAAAAGTGTCGTAACTTTTCGTCTTAAGTTTTTCCGTCTAACCCCCTTTCGCAACGCGCGATAAGGAACTTCGTTCCAAAAATGATCGCCAAATGTGGCTAAGCGCAAATCTCGAGAACGGCTGAACCGATTTCAATAATTCTTTTTTGTTATATTCCTTGAAGTACGAGGATGGTTCTTATGGAGAGAAAACGTTAACATGTACCACGGGGGGAGCCGGGGCGGACAGCTAGTTTATAATTAATGGCCAATGCCACAATTAAATACAATAGTTGTATACGTAGTATATTATTATTAGTCTGTGACAATAGTGATTTCTGGTATAAAATAACTTTTTAGTGTGTGGAATTTTTAGAGATTATCCAAAAAAATACCATTGTAAGACAGGTAGAGTGATACATATAATTTACTAGCGACCCGCCCCGGCTTCGCACGGGTGCAATGCTGATACTAAATACACTTCAGAAAAACTGTGAACGTTGTATATAAAAAGTAAAAACATAGCGGCCCGCTCCGACTTCGTACGGGTATAAAATAGATAGCCGGGCGGCCGGCCGGTGCCGCCGCAAACGCTACGTCCCGCAATTTTTAAATCTGTAATATCTTCGAAAATATTCACTTAAATCATACGGTGTAAAGGGCCATATAGATCTATATTAAATGGTCAATGTATTCAAGGTATTTAATTGGTTAAGGATTAATGCTGTATTGGTTAAAATCGCATCGAAAATTAGCCATTATTTGTCGTAAAAAGTAAATGACAAAAAAAAAGTTATTGTGGGTTATCCATAAGAGATAGACATATACCATCGCGGACTTTTCTGTTATGTAGACCTTTTCAATGTATATAATACTTAGTACATTATTTTGATAAAACTCGTAGGGTTCAGCCTGCGTTTGCAATGTAAGCGGAAAAAATGTAATTTTTTACGACATTACATAAGAAACCTCAAAAATAACAGTACTTCTCCACTATTTAATGGATGTTATTATACATATAAACCTTCCTCTTGAATCACTCTATCTATTAAAAAAAAGACGGGTTGCACTCCGGGAGTGCCGGCAGAAGTGAAAACTTGATTATTAACGTTGAGCATGTTTGATATCCATCCGTCTTACGCTTTTTCGATCAGGTCACGTGTCCTGACGCGAGTTTAAGATTTTATACCCAACGCCGCTAAAGAAGTTTTCACTTCAAAAAACCGCAACAAAATCCGTTGCGTAGTTTCAAAGATTTAAGCGTACAAAGGGACATAGGGACATAGGGACATAGGGACATAGGGACATAGGGACAGGGAAAGCGACTTTGTTTTATACTATGTAGTGATTAGGTTTTAATGTTTATACAAAGCAGACGAAGCCGCGAGTGAAAAGCTAGTAAGCAATATAATAATTACCTCCTCTAAGTGTAGGCTCCCATTACTCATTTTAGCACGAAACCACAGATAAATAAACACTTGCGACCTCTTACACTGTTTGCTTCAAAATGAGTAAATTTTAATCGGTTATCTACCTTTTGAATATTAAACCTCTGTTTTTCCTTAATTTGGTACTTGGAAACTACAAACGTAAGATGTGAGATTTCTTTACTGTGCGGATTTTTTCGTAAAGATTCGAATTTAGTAAGTAATGAAGTCGGTTAAAAAAAAGACAGATAACAAAAAGATATATATACATTTTCATCTGATTACGAACAACCGCTTTCTTGGAAGTCTCTATAATCAGGCGTCAATATAACAAAGAAGGAAATCTAGATGGTATATTTAAATTAAACATTAAAATAACATTTAATTTACGCTACATAAATTAAAAAATACAAGTAAAACTAGGTAAGCGTTATGACTAACCAAAAGTTTTTCAACTGGGAACTTTATGTGTACAACATAATAATCTATACATTTATTACATATTGTAACATAAACACATATAATTTTCATTAGTAGTTTAATTAATTTTTATTAATTACTAGCGGTCCGCCCCGGCTTCGCCCGTGGTACATATTTCGCAATAAAAGGTAGCCTTTGTTCTTTCTCAGGGTCTAAAGATTATCTGTGTCAAATTTCATCAAAATCGGTCCAGTAGTTTATGCGTGAAAACCATACATACATAATTAAAAACCTTTCCTCTTTATAATATTAGTATAGAAGTTATTAAATTGGTATTGAAACCAGGCGAGAGCGTTTGTATTGAAACCACTACGAAAAAATAGTTCCTACCCCTATCGTGATCTTAATACAAGTCAATATAATTTAAAACCCTAATATTAAGTCAAGAAGGCTTATTTATCCTACTAATATTATAAATGCGAAAGTTTGTGAGGATGTGTGTGTGTGTGTGTGTGTTTGTGTTTGTTACACTTTCACGCAAATACTACTGAACCGATTACAATGAAATTTAGCACACATATAGAGAGTAACTTGGATTAACACATAGGATAGGTTTCATCCCGGAAATCCCACAGGAACGGGAACTATGCGGGTTTTTCTTTCAAAACGCGGACGATGCCGGGGCGGACCACTAGTATTTTATATAATAAAGTCTCGTAATAGGACCTATCCTATTATACATTTAGAACATTTCCTTCGCTCTTATCGTATTATCTTCCAAGTGAATTCCAATTTATCTCTTCAGTGCATTTGAAGACGCTCCTTCAGTAATTGGCGACAATTATGTCAGCTAGTTACATTGCAAGATGTCTTTCTATTTAAATAATTTAATGGTTTATTGTAGCGATCAAATCTTTATTCTTTTATTTTGATGGGTCAAATAAAAATACAACATTTTATCATTTATGCAAAATCTTATACTTAGGTAGGTAGTTATTCACAATGTTCTATGGACATAGGAGGAGGTGTATATTTTTAAACTTACCTATTATATTTTACTGACAATTGAAATTGTAAATTTTTTAGGTAATATTTAGTAAATAAAAGTCGCAGGAAAATGGTTAAGTCATTCTCAGTACATAAATAAACAAACAAAAGAGATATGCATGAACTTTATGCTGTACCTAAAAGTTATATTTTTTTTAAAGCTTAGACGTTAAAAATTAATGTTGGTGCCTTTCTGTTTTTAAAAATTAAATCATAAAGATTATGTTGATAAATATTAAATAGTTAAGAGGTATAGTATAATAGGTACCTAAGTCAACTTATGGGGACGAAAAAGAAGCAGGTAAATGGCATTTACTAATACAAAATTGAGGTGTGCGTGTATATATATGTTTTTTCGATACTTTAAAATGAAATAAAAATTATAGTGTGTTAGATATCTGTCCAACGTAGTATCGATCCATATTCCAAGCATTTTAAGAGAATGTTCAGTTTATACAATAAAAAAAATCTACCAATCTGAAATATTTTCTAATATTAATCTGCCACAATACATAATTTAATTTCCATACATAATATCAGTAAAAAAATCAAATGCGTGTGAAACAACTATTAACAATAATAATTATTTTTTTCTTATATCAATAAATTTAAATTTAAATGCCTTTAGACTTTATAAGTAAATGTCAACTATGCATTGTCTTCATTATACAGCTAACAGTGTAAAAAGGTACAAGTATATTTAATGTAGAATCTGTGGCAGTGAGTGAACTCTTGATTTTTTTTAAATGGCGTCGACAAAGAGCGAAGTTCACGAACATCTTGAGGAGGTATTTATTTTTATATTTTACAATGGAAACAAGTATTTTACACTCGCGGTCCGCCCCGGCTTCTCTTCATAAGAACCATCCTCGTACTTAAAAGAAGATTATAAAAAAAGAATTATCGCGTAGATTACGCGTGTTATATAGATAGATACGAGCTTAGGATACGCGTAGATATAGAATTATAGCGTATATTACGCGTGATGCCGTGACCAAGGGAAATAGGGATACGTTTTTATATAAATAGATTATTAAAAAAATGCGTTTTTCAGTGCGATTAAAATGTATTTTAGCTCTACAAATGTATAGTTTATCTTATAAGTACTCTTCTACTAAGACTTTTCAAAATAAGGATCTTTTGAAAGTTATACGAAAGTGCCTTTTTATGTGTAACATCCATACTAATATTATAAATGCGAAAGTAACTCTGTCTGTCTGTCTGTTACTCAATCACGCCTTAACTACTGAACCAATTTGCATGAAATTTGGTATAGAGATATTTTGATACCCGAGAAAGGACATAGGCTACTTTTTACCCCGGGACATAGGATAGGTTTTATCACGGAAATCCCACGAGAACGGGAACTATGCGGGTTTTTCTTTGACTGCGCGGGCGAAGCCGCGGGCGGAAAGCTAGTACATTATAATTTATAATAGCCACTAGAGAGTACTTAAGTATGATTAAAGAAAACGTTATTTTTTAAAGTATATTCTTAAGTTAACTGAAAGATTGATTCTATTTTTTCTAGTTTTAAAATATACTTCATGAAGTATAACTACAACTTTCCACATTCAGACAAAATTTTATCGTTCTCGGTAATCGAACCGGCTATTTACTTGGCACGATATCGCTAACCACTAAACTATAAGGACAGTGAATAATTAATTATTAAGCCGTGACCTGAAACTCAAAACTGGTTCTTAGTAACAAAATGTGTCACAGAATGATTATTAATCGCTAATTAATGGTTGTTTCATTATAATAAATATACTAGGTGCAACCTGCGGCATCGCTTGCTTGAAAAAGTCTGAGGGGAATTCCCGACTGATATAATATTTTATCTGTGCAAATTGTCGTTCAGAAACATTCAGAATTTTTGGTGTCATTGAATGTACATACAATACCGATGCTCTTACAGACCGTTCACAGTTATTTTACCTCTGACAGATGACGTTTTATCATTTCTCTGTTGGTTTTTTTATATTGTGTGTGATTATCTCCTCTGCAATCATGCCGAAAAGGATTCAGAGTGGAAGAAGTATAATACTAGTTAATATATAAAGAAACCAACATAGAGAAATGATAAAACATCATCTGTCAGAGGTAAAATAACTGTGAACGGTCTGTACATACAATACCAATTTCCAGGAGCTCCTCCTACCTTACAGTCATGTGACACAAATCGCTAGCAAAGGCCTGCGCAAGCGCATCGCAGCGGCGTTCAACCATTGGCTGCGAGTGCCTGAAGATAAGATGCGAGAGGTCGTTGACATTATACAGATGTACAGCGATAGTAGTTTGATGTAAATATGTGATTTTTTTTTTAATTATTAAGCAAAGAAAAATCATGTTAGAATTAGAAGGTATGATTGTATCAAATATGTCATCTTAAAAAATTACGAAACAAAAACAAGTTACTCTATACTAATATTACAAAGCTTAAGAGTTTGTTTATTTGAACGCGCTAATCTCGGAAACTGCTGGGCCGTTTTGCAAAATTCTTTCGGTATTAGATAGCCCATTTATCGAGGAAGGCTATAAGGCTATATATGATCACGCTAAGACCAACAGGAGCGGAGAAGTGTGGGTAAAACCGCGGAGCACAGCTAGTAATAGTAATAAAATCGCTTTTATCCCTTTTCTTTCTTAAATCAATATACCGATATTCTAGTCTTGTAAAATTACCAATCAACTCGTAATAATGCAAACATTATTATGAAACTTTTCAGGCAACTTTTAGATCGACAAAATAAAGTGACTAGGGTGTGTAAGATACAACTTTATTTTCCAAAAAAAATCCTATTACCTATTTTATTTATATTAGAATTATTTATAAGCGATACCAGTTAAGAAATACACTCAGTTACCTATAATATGAGTATATGAAAAACGTATAAGGGATCAAATAGACATAACTCACTCGTAAGTGCCATACTTTCGCAAGGGCAATAAATCTTAGGAAATCGGCAATCCATCCATTATTGATAGCTAACAAAAAATATATTCTAGTTCATTGTCTTTTGTGGAATAAAATTCTCATTTTGGGTGTAAGTTCTTCCTTATTAAATAACTCAAAAAATCTTTCTTATTAATCTTATCTAATTTAAAATCTAATTGAAAAAACATTTTTAAGGACGCGTTTACGAATCTGACTAAAATAAGCAGTTTTTCGGTGCATTTTGCGGCGAAATAGTACAAAACCAAATTTAACTAATAATTACCATAAATAGATTACTCCTTAATCTTTAAATGGTACTAATTTTTTAGTCGAAAATTTTGGTTTATAATATTGAAAAAAATAATTTCCGTTGCCTCTTCACACAAAATTGACAATATCGTGCTGAATAAACGAACATTTTTCTTGTATTTAATAAAACAAATTAATTTATTAAAAAATATTTTAAGTAAGTAGACATGTCTATCTCAAAAAGGTACTAAATCACTAAATCAAAATGTTACAAATAGGCTGAGAAAAAAATTAAAATCAAATCTTATTTTTTCACATATTTAGCTGTAACGCGTGATACTTATTGCATTGTAATAAGGGTTATTTTATTTGTCACTATCTTGATTTATTGCACAAAAATTTGTAATGAAATATTTTAGTAATTTAGTCGGCGCTCGGACGCCGTTGTGAGTAGACACTGAGACGCTTGTAAGCAGCTCCTCGTTTACGAAAAGATCGCTGTACGTATACAAAATATTTGACCTAATAAACTTGATCATTGACGCATTCTGCACCGACAACCAAGGCACACCAAGGAAAGATTTTATTTATAGTTTTTCATACTTATGGGATTATAAATTTCATATTTAGTTTCTGACTTGATGGAGTGACCTGCATGTGTACTTCGAAGACTGCTACTGGAACTAATAGACGAGTAGAGCTAGGTGTGCCGAGTTTGGGCTCGTTTTGTTAGTTATGTTGAGACCTTACCTCCGGACTTGATGGAGTGACCTGCAGGTGTACTTCGAAGACTGCTACTGGAACTAATAGACGAGTAGAGCTAGGTGTGCCGAGTTTGGGCTCGTTTTATTAGTTATGTTGAGACCTTACCTCCGGACTTGATGGAATGACCTGCAGGTGTACTTCGAAGACTGCTACTGGAACTAAAAGATGGTTAGAGCTAGGTGTGCCGAGTTTGGGCTCATTTTGTTAGTTATGTTGAGACCTTACCTCCGGACTTGATGGAGTGACCTGCAGGTGCATTTACAAAATATGTTTTATTAATTAATGTAATAATATAGTGTCGACTTATAAAAATACTACAGGTTTGCCGGCAGCTTCGCCTGCATCATTTTTAAATTTAACCCAAATTCGGCGCCATTTTGAAATTCTTTGTTAATTGACCGATTTCGTTCAAAATCGATATCTGAGGATCCTTAGGATCACAAAACAGGAAACTGTTACAAAAATTTGAAAAAGTCAACGCCATTTTGAAATTTTCTGTTATTGTACCGATTTCGTTCAAAATCGATATCTGAGGCTCCCTGGGATCGCAAAACAGGAAACTGGTACCAAAATTTTAAAAAGTCAGCGCCATTTTGAAATTCTTTGTTATTGTACCGATTTCGTTCAAAATCGATATCTGAGGATCCTTAGGATCACAAAACAGGAAACTGTTACCAAAATTAAAAAAAGTCAACGCCATCTTGAAATTTTCTGTTATTGTACCGATTTCGTTCAAAATCAATATCTAAGGATCCCTAGGATCGCAAAACAGGTAACTGGTACCAATATTTTAAAAAGCCAGCGCCATTTTGAAATTCGTTGTTATTGTACCGATTTCGCTCAAAATCGATATCTGAGACTCCCTGGGATCGCAAAACAGGAAACTGGTACCAAAATTTTAAAAAGTCAGCGCCATTTTGAATTTTTTTGTTATTGTACCGATTTCGTTCCAAATCGATATCTGAGGATCCTTAGGATCACAAAACAGGAAACTGTTACCAAAATTGAAAAAAAGTCGACGCCATTTTGAAATTTTCTGTTATTGTACCGATTTCGTTCAAAATCGATATCTGAGGCTCCCTGGGATCACAAAACAGGAAAATGGTACCGAAATTTAAAAAAGTCAACGCCATTTTGATTTTTTTGTTATTGTACCGATATCGTTCAAAATCGATATCTGAAGATCCTTAGGATCACAAAACAGGAAACTGTTACTAAAATAAAAAAAGTCAACGCCATTTTGAATTTTTTGTTATTGTACTCATTTCGTTCAAAATCGATATCTAAAGATCTCTAGGATCACAAAACAGGAAACTGGTACCAAAATTTTAAAAAATCAGCGCCATTTTGAAATTCTTTGTTGTACCGATTTCCTTCAAAATCGATATCTGAGGATCTACGATCGCAAAATAGGAAACTGGTACCAAAATTTAATAAATTTAGCTGGTAAAGAAGCAAAATATACAATTCTTGCAGTTTCTATGTCAGTTAACTGTCGAATCTTTCTGCCAGCGTAAGCAGCAGAGCTGAGTTTGATCCTAAGGATCCTCAGGTATCGATTTTGAACGAAATCTGTCAATTAACAAAGAATTTCAAAATGGCGCCGAATTTTTTAAATTTCGGTACCATTTTCCTGTTTTGTGATCCCAGGGAGTCTCAGATATCGATTTTGAACGAAATCGGTACAATAACAGAAAATTTCAAAATGACGTTGTCTTTTTTTCAATTTTGGTAACAGTTTCCTGTTTTGTGATCCTAAGGATCCTCAGATATCGATTTTGAACGAAATCGGTACAATAACAGAAAATTTCAAAATGGCGTTGACTTTTTTTCAATTTTGGTAACAGTTTCCTGTTTTGTGATCCTAAGGATCCTCAGATATCGATTTTGAACGAAATCGGTACAATAACAAAGAATTTCAAAATGGCGCTGACTTTTTAAAATTTTGGTACCAGTTTCCTGTTTTGCGGTCCCAGGGAGCCTCAGATATCGATTTTGAACGAAATCGGTACAATAACAGAAAATTTCAAAATGGCGTTGACTTTTTCAAATTTTTGTAACAGTTTCCTGTTTTGCGATCCTAGAGATCCTCAGATATCGATTTTGAACGAAATCGGTACAATAACAAAGAATTTCAAAATGGCGCTGACTTTTTAAAATTTTGGTACCAGTTTCCTGTTTTGCGATCCCAGGGAGCCTCAGATATCGATTTTGAACGAAATCGGTACAATAACAGAAAATTTCAAAATGGCGTTGACTTTTTTTCAATTTTGGTAACAGTTTCCTGTTTTGTGATCCTAAGGATCCTCAGATATCGATTTTGAACGAAATCGGTACAATAACAAAGAATTTCAAAATGGCGCTGACTTTTTAAAATTTTGGTACCAGTTTCCTGTTTTGCGATCCCAGGGAGCCTCAGATATCGATTTTGAACGAAATCGGTACAATAACAGAAAATTTCAAAATGGCGTTGACTTTTTCAAATTTTTGTAACAGTTTCCTGTTTTGCGATCCTAGAGATCCTCAGATATCGATTTGGAACGAAATCGGTACAATAACAAAAAAAATCAAAATGGCGTTGACTTTTTTAAATTTTGGTAACAGTTTCCTGTTTTGTGATCCTAAGGATCCTGAGATATCGATTTTGTACGAAATCGGTACAAAAAATTATACTGCGTCCATAGATAACAGGTATACCGACCTTTGAGACGTATAGATTTTTTTTCTGTTTTAAGTAGCGGAAATTGTGTCAACAGACTATAGAGCGTTATTTCCATCCGAAAAATAATCTCATTTATCTACTCTCAACCGCGCCTAAAGAAGTTTTACTTCAAAAATAAATATTAAAATATTTAAGACTAAAAAAAAACATCCGACTGCGCGGAAGCTTGCAAAACAAAGACAATCGGTCCATCCATTAAGGCTGTAGGCTCAGCCAAACAGTTTTTAAAACACACCCACATACATTCATACATACATACACACACCTTCCCTGATGTATTTCCTCCTTCTGGTGCAGTCGGGTAAAAATGAACATACATCAGCTTGACAACTAACTCTATGGGGAAATTCGCAATCCAAGACTGGCAACACTAAAAAACGACGCGTTGATTTTGTGAAAATAATTATGAATTTGTTATTTTTGTTTCCGTAAATTACTATTAGTTTTGAGTTACTTACCGATGGTAGGAGATTTTGTTAGTTGTTCGTAAACGTCCTTTGTAATTTCTGCAGATTTTAATCGCGCAGCTTGTCATTTTCACCGAAATAATCTAACGCAAAAAATGAGCCGTGCGTGCGTATCTCTTGACGTTACAATTGACACTGAGGAGTGGTGAGCGCTTTAGAGGCTAACAGTTAGCTGATATTTTTATCGACGCCTTTGACGCGCCGATACTCTATCTAGGGAGTATATAATCAAAGGTCCGGAGGTAAGGTCTCAACATAACTAACAAAACGAGCCCAAACTCGGCACACCTAGCTCTACTCGTCTATTAGTTCCAGTAGCAGTCTTCGAAGTACACCTGCAGGTCATTCCATCAAGTCCGGAGGTAAGGTCTCAACATTACTAACAAAACGAGCCCAAACTCGGCACACCCAGCTCCACTCGTCTATGAGTTCCAGTACCAGTCTTCGAAGTACACTTTGGCAAGTACTTGTTTACCAAACAATCACTGTCCAATGAAATTAGATAAATGGTATCTACTTTTGTGACCATTCAACGTTACAAACTTTACAAATCAAAGTAAAGTTAAAAAAAACATAGCAATAAAAATAAGCTCAATTATCAAGTCGTGTCAGTTTACTCATAATTTCGCCGCTTCGCGCATTTCGATGTGTGTGTGAGCCGTGCACGTGTAGTAGTAAGACTCAATACCTAAAATTGATGCGCGTCAATTTGTAAATACGTCCTTAAGCTATTGCATAGCTTCTATCGCGGGCCTTGAGCGCGGGGACCGAATCGAGAAATTCCGTAACGAAAAACCTCACGCTCCCCATTCCGACGGGCGCGGAGGTGTGGCTTGAAGGCATGCTATGCAATAGCTTTACCGCGGCAGTCCCCGAGTGCCACAGCCCGCACGTCTTTTTTTATTTCTTTGTCCTATACACAATCAAAACTAGATTTAATGTAGCAATTAACATAAAGGTACAACTAAACCGCAGCTTTTTAAAGACCTGCAATAAGGAGTCTTCATTTATTGATTAAAGTATCGATTTTCTTTTTTACCTTTCGAAATTTTGTAAGAATAGAATAAAACTATCACGGGGCGAGATTCAAACCCGCGTATTTCGCAGGTTTAAATATTAAATTCAATCCATTTCCATCGATACAATACTGTATTCTATCGATGTATCCACTGTAATAATGTTTCATATTGGTTGAGATGACACAAAACTGATAGAAGAAATTCGATTGCTCACGGGTGGCCGCGACGCTAGGCGTTGCCCCGGCATGGCAAAAAGACGCGGGTTCGAATCCCGCCTCATGATCAATGTTTTAATCTTTAAAAAATCTCGTTTATTAGCATTTTAAAGCTATAATACTCCTCAGATTAGACGACATACAAGACAGCAGCACAGTCCGGCGCGGGCTGCCCGCCGCTCACTGCGTGTATGGAGTCCCGTGGGCTGTGAACACATCGGTGCATGTGTTTGTGTTGGTGCTGTTGAAGTGTTACAAGTTGGGGGATAAGGTAAATAAAAATGAAATAATTTGCATATTTTTGACGTGACAACGCGAACGTCTTAAAATTCGATAGAGCCGCGTGCACGCACGAAAAAACATGACTCATGCGGCGTTACCTCGCTCTGAGGCGTTCTATGTAAGGCTTGAAGTGCGAGCGAGAGCGCGGAACGAACGACAAAGAAGCACAATCGGACGTTGTCACGTTCAACTATCGTCAGTAAGCCGACTTTACAGACAACCAATTTTTAATTGTTTTTGACTTCTATCACAATATACAGATACATACAGTAAGGAAACTTCATACAAAACGTTCGAAATGGCTCACGCACACAAGCAAGCGTGTTTACGAGAATCATAAGGGTATTCAGGGGGATCGATAGTAGCGGGTGACACATCCACAGATTTTGAATGACAAAGATACATAGTATAGAAAAGTGATGTCAATGATACACTTCACGTTAAATAAATATCGATTGTTTCAGTTTGTAGCCTAACTATGTATATTTTTGGCTTCGGTATCTATTGTAAGTATTCTTTTAAAAAAATATTCAATCTACAGTTTTGACTTTCCTACAACCATTACATAAATATGCCTTTATTCGAAAAAAAAATTACAAATTATTTACTGAAAAATACTTTCGTCTACTACGACTAATTCGGAATTTATTGTTAAATTTTATAGTGTAAAATATTCTCAATCTTATGAACTGTTTTTTAAGTAACTGATTATGTTTAATTCGTTGTAAATAAATTCAGCCACTTTACAGTTTATGTGTTGTCTCTTAAAGCAGCAACGAAAATGATATCCATTTTCTCGACATATTGAACAAAATCATCTGGTGGTATAATTGGTATAGTTGAATTCAAGCAGCCGAATACTGCGCAATTAGTACGTGGCATTTTTAAAATGATCGCCGAAATCAACATATCTACAAGCACGTGTTCAAATTAAACTGAAATAATATATTTCACCAAAATGTTAAAACATAAATACATAAAAGATAGATATTATAATTATTGTATTTTTATCGATACGTGACGTCACCACTTTGTCAAGCACTAAGCCTGTCAAACTATTTTCTTTTTCATCCTAAAACAAAAAAGTGGAGGTTCTATGCTCGTATAATAATAATTTTAATGTGATTTTAATTTATTTTTGCATATTTTGTGTTTTTTAATTTAATTTAATTTATCGTTTTAAAAATAATTTAGTAGGTATACCTACATACAAGTATTGTAAATTCTGATTTAAAATAATTATTGAATATAATATGTATAATACAAATATCAAGCATTATAAATAATTTAGGTAATTAAATAGCCTTCGGCGTCCATAACAAAACAAGATTTCGAAATATAGCACTGATAAAAACGTAATATTTACTTTTACAAGGTGTATTAATTCGGATTGTTTCTTCTTGTAAATTCATATTTAGGCTACACCATTTTTGTATTTTAACGGGTTTTAATCTCAAAATTACCACAAAATCAACTGTGAAAAAAAAGCAAACAGAAATATACAGGCCGAATTGATAACCTCCTCCTTTATTTTTGAAATCGGTTAAATATCAAAAAGGTAACAGCCCTATAGCTATAACAGTGCTTACGTCATAATTTCATCGCAGGGGCTTAGTTTCCTAACTGTATGTACGTATATATCTGTCAACTGTGCTTCTATATACACACCACTATAGAGATCTACTTATGAAAATGTACAGTGAGCACACAATTATAAAGATAAATTATGTCTATATCGACTGGTACAATTTGTAATCACGGATAAAGTGTAGACAAAATTTGTCCGATCCTTATTTACTCCTTTGACACATAATTTTACCGTAATCATCTCCCTGCAAAATATTGTGTAATATTTTATGTACATAGATATAAGTACAAGTTACAAAATAGAGTCTTAACTTCAAAATTACATTACCCTGTGTACTAGTAATACAGTTTTAGTCAACGAAATCCAAGTATTTGCGAACAAACATTTAGTGACCTTTGACCTTTAATATCCACAGATGCGAGGAAACTCAAAACTTTCGAAGGTAAAAGCTATCTAACCCGTATATAGAAGTTTATTTGTTTGCCCTCAGATTCGGTTTATACGACTTATAAAGGTCACGACAAATATTGGAATGGCTTATAAAGTTTCTTTCCATTACTTTGTTATTACTTTTTAATTTTACATATTAAAAAGTAATAACGAAGTAAAGGAAAAATTATACATAATATGCATTTAAAAAAAATACGTGTGGCACTCGAGGACTGCCGCGGTAAAGCTATTGCATAGCATCACATGGCTATGCCGGTTGGAGTGGGGGGTGTTAGGTTTTTTCGTTACGGAATTTTTACATTCGGTCGCCGCGCTCAAAGTCTGAGATAAAAGCTATGCAATAGCTTAAAAATATATTTACATTTCATAATAATCAAATTTGATACGTAATTTATGTGCAGTTTCTATTCCCTTTAAACCTTTGTTGGAAATAAGGGTGTTATAAGTATTCTATACCTGAGGCAGCTGACATACGGAAGTCCAATTCAATGCGTTTTATAAGACTTCTCTTTAAACCTATAGTTGGTGAATATAGGAGCAGTTGACTTGAAAATATTCCTTTCTTATTGGAACTAGAAAATCTCAGCCAATAACTTATACTGTAAATTTAACAGCACTGTGATCATATTTGTCGGGGATATTTAGTATACTTTTATCCAGCATTCTCAAAAAAAAAATTGGTTGTCTGTAAAGTCGGTTTACTGACGATAGTTGAACGCTCGGAGCAATTAACAAGCCTGGAGAAGTAACAATTAATTGAACGTTTCTTATATAGTGGCTCTCTTTTATTCAATACCCTAATTAATGCGATAGAAAGAGACAACACACTGTTATCGGCTTGGCATTCAAATCCACATGTAGCCACTTTTTGTTCTAAAAAGGTAGTGCTTGCCACTTTATCGAATACTAAAATATCGATAAATAAAAAAATTAAGTTATAAAATTGCTTGAAGATAATTTAAGATTCTTTTAATTTTGAATTATGGATAGGTAATTCCAAATTTTAAGATTCGTTTAATTTGGAATTATTCATTTACGATGCGCATTGACTGCCTTGCATTGTATGGTAGTGGTATTTATAAAAAAATATTATTAGGTATTTCGGTTTAGGTTGTTTTTTATGGTTTCGTAAAAAGGTACGTTTTTTTCCTGTTTTCATAGATTCATTCATAAAATTATACGGAACCATTCGTGCGCGAATCTGACTTCCACCTGGTTGATCTTTTTACAAATCAATAATCGTATCCTACTAATATTATAAAAGCAAAAATATATAAGAATGGACATTTGATATTCTTTCACGAAAAAACTACTGAATGAGTTTTTATGGAACTTTACAATTATACATATTATAGATTAAACATCAGAATAACATATAGGCTACAATTTACCGCGGGAAAATAACTCATTCCCACAGGAAAAAATTGGTAAAAGTTTAAAATAAATTGCTTCAAATAAAACAAATAAAATTTAAAAATTTTTTTACAACATTTTATTTCGATACTTAATTAACAAATTACAATATTTATTATTTAAAATAGATGCCACCTTAAACTTGTGGCACAGCATCTCTGCAAAGCACTTTACTTTTCTTCCCGTCTGATTCGAAATGATTTGAACAAGGCCGAGAATGTTTTGAAGGCTTCCAATTTTCCCTGTGCTATAGCTTTAACCCAAACATCTTTTAATTTTTCTCAAGCCAGAAACCTGCAAATAACAATAAAATCCATACTTAAATACCTTTTTTTTTCTCCTAACCTAAAGCAGTCATTATCAATGAAGTACTTCGTACCTACTCAAGTATCGATAATTGCACAACACTATGGAAGTTATATTTTGCATTTTTTCTAAAAACTAAGCTGATTATGATTTCATTTCAATGATTACGGTTAGATAAAACATAGATGATTATGAAAATAACGTAAATTAACTTATTTATAATACAATTAACAAAAAAATTGATCAAAACACTAACCTGTGAAAAGACAAATTCCAATCTTCATCCGATTTCCCAGTACTACGGCTTTTACAGCCGTGAACAACACAAGCCATGTAATCTTTTGTAAATTATCTTTTCAGAAAATAACATAAGAAACTAGAAAACACGTTTTTCACTTCAAAAACAATAATTAAAATCACCATGCGTTAGTGACCAGACTGGTCACTAAAACAAATTGAAATGGCTACATGTCATTTCAAACTGTCGAACTGACATATATCTGTCCTCTTTTTTCGCATGACATTTTGCCATAAGCCAAAAAGGCCAAACTAGTGCTTTATTGTTCAATTAATTGTTACTTCTCCAGGCTTGATAATTGCTCCGAGGTTGAACGTGACAACGTCCGATTGTGCTTCTTTGTCGCTCGATCCGCGCTCTCGCTTGCACTTCAAGCCTTACATGGAACGCCTCAGAGCAAGGTAACGCCGCATGAGTCATGTTTTGTCGTGCGTGCAGCCGGCTCTATCGAATTATAAGACGTTGTCACGTCAATAAAGGTTGTTTTATTTCAAAGTTTTTATAAATCGAAACTATAAACTATACATATACATTATTACCTATACTCATATATATGAATTTTTCCATAAAATTAATGGAGCGGTTTCAGAATAATGCGATTACTTTAATATATTCGACGAGCTGAATGCCACGGCGTTACTCGCGTTGTTATTACCTATATTTGTGTATTTACTGCCGTTTCAGAAGAGACCGATTGCAACGTTATTTTCCCATAAAAACAAGTTTTCTACACATAAGAAGAGTAATATTAAATTGCCTTCGATTTCAGGCGCAGCAAATCTTTTCTGAGCAATCACTAGAGCTGATTCGAGGTCAGGGCAAGGAGATATATTGGCGGGACAGTTTCATTTGTCCCTCTGAAGAGGAATACAAAGCGATGCTTCAACAGAGTACGTAACGAAGTAATTCAACTGTGTAGTGGTTTTGTGGTTCTAGATAGTTGTTTGGAATTTCGAATTGGAACAAATAAATGTTGAGGTTATGGCTTCTAGTTTTTGTAGATTGTGGATTTTTAACCGACTTCAAAAAAGGAGGAGGTTATTAATAAATAACTTTTATTAAACTTAAATTTTAAATCACATTAGTAGCTTATCGCCCGCAATTTCGCCTGCATTTTCGAATGAACTTGAATAACTTGAAGTTTCATTGTGAATGAGATGTCAATCCCGATAAAAAAATGGCCAGTAGCTTATATTAGGTACTCTCTACTCTCCAAACTAGCAACAGTCACAAAAATAATATCATTAATTCGTTCTGTTGCGATAAAGAAAAACAATCACATAGGTACATTTTCACATTTCAAATATTAGCAAGGAAGTAAAGATAATAATTGATTAATTGTTTAGTATACTTAACATTCTCCCTCTTATAATTTACTCTTGATAAGTTTACTGTTTAAGAGTTCATATGTTATTTCTAGTATATTAATTTAATGTTATTTGACAATTACAGAAACGGGAGGTATGTTCAATTTGGCGTGCCAACTGATGCAGATATTCAGTGATAACAAAACCGATTATTCCAATTTCGCGAAGACCCTCGGCATGTACTTCCAGCTGAGAGATGACTATTGTAATATTATACAACCAGAGGTAAGTATTTAAATGGATACTATTTGTATTTCTTAATATACTAATTGGAAAAAAATATTTTTAACAAAATTATAGGAAAACTGGTTTTACTTAGAAATTGACCTTGCAAGAGCTTAGCAATGGACAAAAAATCTTCATGAACTTATTACTGTAGCTAGGAGGTGCTCTGTATCAAAACAATGAACATAATTAATTCATGTCTTATTAGATTGTGTCAAATTTTGTTTTTTTACCCAAGTAGCACCACGTCATATTATTAAATAGTTGTACATTCAGGCTATTTCTTTAGGTAATGTATTAACTATTAAAATAAGTTTTACTTATTTGTTACAGGCATGTGACGAACGGCCAGCAGACAAGGTACTATTGTAATAAATTATTTCTCTTTGTTTTGAGTTTTAATATTTCTAAATAGTGTTATATATTGTATATTTCAGGCTTTAGATGATTATTGCATGGATTTAACTGAAGGCAAATTCACATTACCCGTGATTCATGCGGCGAAAAGTTCGTGGGGTGCAACCATTTTGAGTATCCTTTACAATTAACTAGTTTCCGACCGTGGCTTTGTTCGCGTGACCTTTTGTATTATTGCGCCAAAACTGAACTACAACTTACAGTTTTCATCTCTACAAAATACTCTTCAAAAGCGTTCGAATTAAAATTTCCGATACGATTTTTTCATCAAAGCCACAAATTTCATTTAAACCGTTTCCATGGCCTAGTCTTCAAAACGTAACATAGAAACCAATATACATTCATCTTAATATATATAAATCTCGTGTCACACTGTTTGTCCTCAATGGACTCCTAAACCACTTAACCGATTATAATAAAATTCGCACACCATGTGCAGTTCGATCCAACTTGAGAGATAGGATAGTTTAAACATGTAGGTACCATGGGCGAAGCCGGGGCGGACCGCTAGTATTTTTATAGGTATCTATTAGCACAGATAATATACATAATATTACACTAGTTAACACGTTCACTGCGGCACCTAAAATGCCAAACTTACCGTTGTTGCGGCATGTCTTCAATACTTCACATCGGCAAGTTCACCACTGTGCGTCATGAGCCATTTTTATCACATCGCACCTACTGACTTTGAAGGTTAATAATTTCATGAAATTTCAAGATATTTCAAAAATTTTTTTTTCGGATAATAGTATATATAGTCTTGTATATACCGCATAAATAGCTTTTAGTTTGACTCAATAGTTTAAAAGATATGAGGGAAAATGTAAACCCCTGATTTTGTGAAAAATTATTTGCCATCCCGCACTGCGTTGATACGGCATGTTTACAGTAATAGCGATGGGAAACACTGTAAAATAAAACATCGATATCGATATAAATCAATTTTGTATATTTCAGTCTGTTTGTTAACAGATAACGAGATCGTCGATACAAAAAAAAAACACATATAAAACAAGGTACTTGATCAGGAAATTGTTCAGTAACTTTTGTTTTAATTTGTTCAGTAACTTTTGTTTTAATTTGTTCAGTAACTTTTGTTTTAATGTTTTATATTATTTTCACAACTGTCATCACATTTTTGCATTTATGCTACGAAATAAAAGAAAGTAAAAAAACTAAAGCCTCTAAGGTATCATTGTCATTTAAAAATTTGATAACGACGCGTGCGGTCCTGGTACATCACTATGCGAGATTGACACGCGGCGCGCTCGCAGTACAGTGCGGCATGAGGTGCTTGTCCATGGCAAAATATTTGACATGCCGCACACAAAAGAAACGGTTTCTTTTCTATGCGTGTGTCCAATATTTTGCCATACGATTTTTAAACGAAATTGAGTCCTACTTCAAACTGTGATCACAAAAATATATTTGTCTCTTTTCTAGTCATTGATTAACATATAAAAAACCTCGCCGCACCACGGTGAAAACTGCGATTTTGGGCGCCGCACTGTGGTGTAGTCGCTGATGGCCCGATACTGGACATGCCGCAGTGAACGTGTTAAGGATGATGTGACTGATGATGACTAAACGATTTGAAGTTAATTAATGTAATGAGCTTGGTTGGTAGTGGCCCTGCCTTCTAAGCCAGAGGTCGTGGGTTCGATTCCCACCCGGGGCAAATAATCGTGTGATGAACATAGATGTTTGCTCTGTGTCTGGGTGTTAATTATCTATTTAAGTATTTATTTAAAATTATATATGTATGTTTATCAGCCATCTGGTTTCCATAACACAAGCGAAAGCTATATGGGATGTTCGTGCCGTGTGTGAAAATTGTCCTGAATATTTATTTATTTTATTTATTTAAATGTATTAATTTTACTTTTTAATGTCTATCAAATCAATCTTATTAGATACCTTAGTTATATTCTTTTAACTGAAATCTTAACTATTAAATAACCATAATATATCCTTCGCAATATATCCTTAATTCCTGAGTCAAACAGACATACTAAAGCAGCGAACAACAGACGTGAACACAAAGCGTTATTGCGTGACGCTGTTGGAAGAGACAGGCAGCCTGGAGTATACGAAGACATGTTTGCGAGATCTCGACCGGCATTTGAGAAATGAGGTAAGTTACAGGAAAAAGAGTAAAAAACATAAATATCACTACATAGTATAAAACAAAGTCGCTTTCTCTGTCCCTATGTCCCTATGTATGCTTAAATCCTTAAAACTACGCAACGGATTTTGATGCGGTTTTTTTAATAGATAGAGTGATTCAAGAGGAAACTTTTAGTATATAATTTATTATGTTTTAGACAAAGCGGGCGAAGCCGCGGGCGGAAAGCTAGTATATAGATAAAATCGTAATGAAAAAGCTCGCATTCTCGTATTTTATAGTCATAGAGAACAAGGTTGAAACCAACTTAGTCGGTTCTTCAATTACTTATCTTTTACTAATTCATTAATTTAAACTGAAAAAAATAACGTTACTATTTTAGTTGAATTCAATGTTCAAACTGTAAAAACACCTTACCGTATACGGCATCTGTGTCATACTATTTCAATACTGCTTTTAATCCATTATTCCGCAACGCCGCGGCCGTACAAAAATCATGGAGACAAGGGGAAAAAATCTCTACCTGTACTTTCGAATTCTCATCTGCACTCAGTTGGACAGCTTACAAGTGACGGCATAGTGCTGAATCTTATTATTTTATGCTCTTATATCGTTCTAGATAGGGTCACCTGTTGGTTCAAATTACCCATAATTTTTTCAACATGGGTCTATAGTCTAAAAATATATATTCTGTCAACCAGGCCAATACATCTTCAAAAAAATATAATTGTATATTCTGACAGTTGTAGTTTTTAATATTTATAATCTGTTGCAGATACAACGTTTTGGCGGGAACCCACTGATGACAGCCGTGTTGGACATGCTACAGTTGGAGAATTAATTAAATTGTGATATTATTTATTGCTCTAATTAAGCGCTTTATTTAATAAACGATATATTTGTGTAGTTTTTGAATATTATTCGCTAGTCTTTTATTCGTAATTCTATATCCAGTGGTTAAAAAATAAATATAATCCTCTCATTAGTTATCACTATCATTTATTTTATTTAAAGTTACATTAATTATATCTTCAAGAATTGTTGCGTTAAACAAAAAATAAATTACTATAATATAGCATTCGGTAGCTTAAATAATGTTTAAATATTATAGTAGGGCATTTTTAATTTAACGGTAACCAACAAACATACTGAATTTATCCCTACATATATCTAAAAGACTTAGATTTAGATAATAAATACAGGAAATTAATTAAATAAGCTTAAAATGATATTGTTTTGGCAGAATATCCAACCTTTTTAATATTAGGTAAGGCTGCTGCGCCAAAAACTATTTTGTATACAACTCATATCACACTACTATTTTATTTCTATTGTGTAATTTATCCCAGATACTGAATAATTCGCTTTGTCTTTCGTTCTTAATTAAAGGAAAGCTTGAATCGTCTGTGTTTAAATTCATGTAAAGTTAATATTATGTTCACACATCGCAATATTTTTAAATTGAAAAAAGCTAATTATTGTACGAACGATCTGAAAATACACTTAAAATAATCAGATATCAGATAAGTAATTAAATCAATATATTATTAATCTATACGTTGCACACTTCTCACACTTTTTACTTGTATTAAATTTCTTCATAGTACATCTTTGTGTCCCTTTAACCTAACCTAACCTAACCTAACCCAACACAGTGTACATACACTCGAGAAGCATAACCCTCTTTCTTTCGCAATCGGGTAAAAACTTAAAACACAGAAAGCGAAATAAAAAACAAAACACTTCATTCAAAAATCTTGGCATAAACAAGTTTAACAAAATATCGTTCAAGCTAATTGCCCGACTAGTAAAATCCAGGACACTGCGTCAGTTCCCTGGCAACTTGCCAGCAGGATACAGCAATAAATGATTAGTCTGCAATAGCTGGAGGTGAGTTATGTTACCTTTTATGTAAGATGTTTGAATTTAAAGTGTATTTTGGCTTCGTGCATTGAAGAAGACGTTATAACGTAATATAATATGAGGATGGTTTTTATCTAAGGTTTTTATATTTTCATGCATAAACCGTTGAAGGATCGGGATGAAATTTGCTACAGAGATAGCTTGTAATCTCAAAACTCAACAACGTAAATCGATTTACGTTTAAGACAGCCGTAAAAGTTCAATAAGGCAAAATCACTTACGTTTACTTGCTGTTAATGTTCATAATCGATACATTATTGACGTAGGTAAATAATCATAATATATTACTTATATATTTTCGTTTTAATTGACAGCTAATCATATCATCAACCTAAACCGAAGCTGAGAAACGGCCTGTCGTATGTTCAGAATGTTATATAGCTTTACATTGAATATAATCTATAATAGGTACCAGGAAAAACAAAAAGGATAAGGAAAGGAAGGTATAGATCTTTTTACAGGTCGTATTTGCTTAACTAATATAAAAGGGCAACTGGATGAAGTTAATTATTTATTACTTTCCGCCCACGACTTCACACTTTGGTTTTATCGCGATCACTGTTCCCCATACCAATTTGCTTTCCCGGTTACATAATGCGCTTACGTTTATTTGTAATAGCTGCTCCGCGCGGTTTCACCCCCGTGGCTCCACTCCTGTTGGTCGTAGCGTGATAATATACATAACCTTCCTCGATAAATGTGCTATCTAACACCGAAAGAATTTTTCAAATCGGACCAGTAGTTCCCGAGATTAGCGCGTTCAAACAAACAAACAAACTCTTCAGCTTTATAATATTACTAGCGGTCCGCCCCGGCTTCGCCCGTGGTACCTACATGTTTAAACTGTCCTATCTCTCAAGTTGGATCAAACTGCACATGGTGTGCGATTTTTATTATAATCGGTTAAGTGGTTTAGGAGTCCATTGAGGACAAACATTGTGACACGATATTTATATATATTAAGATTAGTATAGATGTAATAAACAATTGTGTCTCTCAAGATAACATCTATTCACGTAAGTATAAAACCATAGTATAAAGAGAACAATACTTTCAAACGTGGTACCAAACTTACATAATATCACAGACTAATAATAATATACTACGTATACAAATAATATCATACATGACAGTTATCTGCGCCTGTTATAATATAAGATAGGTTAAGTACCTTTTTGATTTTAGACGATCATAAAGTATGATCGTTTATTTCAGACACCGCAGAATAAAACTAGCCATAAAAGTTACGCCTGTACCAAATATATTCTAGATCAATACTCAGAGCTATACCTAAAAAGAAAGTCACGTAGGTCACAGACATATATACATGTCTGTGACGTAGGTAAGTTCCTACCACGTTTTCGCAGTTTTAGCTCAAACTACGTAGGTTTGTCAATATTTTCGTGTGAGGTCAATCGGTCTGTAACCTTTTAAGAAGGAATTAGAAGTAAGAAAAATTAACGCAAGGGCGTCTAGCTGTGAAATAATATGACCGGTAATCTAATTATTCTGTCTTCAGGAAACTGACGTAAAGGTTACATTAATTAAAACAATATTAGTGTTGGAGTCTTACCACAAATGTAAAACTAATATTTTTCTTGCATTTGTTCTTCCTATACCATTTATATATAGTATTTATATATGGTATACAGGGTGTAATCGTTAAGTGTGCACAGGCGATTATTCTGAAACTATTGCATATATCAAAAATCTTTAAACTGATATAGAAAGTACTTAACCTAATGAGTAAAATGGCAATAATAAGTTTTTAAAAATAAAACGAGAAATATCCAAAAATGTTACATTAAGCACTCCCATACATTTTATTTCCCATACATTTTGTATTCAAAGCAGATTTTCGAAGTGTCGTCCTCATTGGGCAATACAATGAGGAGCTCTATTTACAGTTTCTAAATGAACTTTCCTCAAAATTGGCGAAGCAATTAAAGCAAAAAACCAAAAAAGAAAAAAATAACTACTTATAACCTTTCATAATAAATGTACCATGGAATATTCATATTTCATACTAAATGTATGGGAGTGATTCAAGTTAATTTTTTAGATATTTCTCGTTATATTTTTAAAATGTTATTATTGTCATTTTAGTCATTAGGTTAAGTACTTTCGATATTAGTTTAAAGTTTTTTGATATCTGCAATAGTTACGGAATAATCGGCTGTGCACACTTAACGATTACACCCTGTATATACCATATATTTATAGTTTCATTTTTCACATGAATACTATGAAATAATCATGTTCGCCCGCGTAGGATAAAAATTTACAAATGAAATATATACTAAACCTTCGTCTTGAAACATTCTATCTATGAAAAGCATCAAAAACCGTCACGAAGTGTTAAAGATTTAAGCATAATATCTTGTAATATACAAATTGATTCAACATAAATTACCTCCAAATTAAGAACTGGAATAAATAGAAGATAAAAAGATGGAATCTAAATATAAATAATATGAAAATAACCACTTAAATAACAATTAAACCTTATATCGATTGACCCAAAATGCGTAGGAAAAAAAAGAGCCTACGCGTCTCTCAAAGGCCGGCAAAACAATCGCAAAGTTAAGTAACGTTAGGTAACGTTGCAAATTGCAATAATTGCTCATGGGCGGCGGTGATCATTTTCATCTGTACACCGCCCGCTCCTTTGTCGGTTGTGGTATAAAAAAAAACCGGCCAAGTGCGAGTCGGACTCGCGCACCGAGGGTTCCGTACAAATAAGTTTAAAATTATTAAAAAAAAATATATTATGTGATGTAACTAAAAATTTATGGTTTTCGTAATTTTTCCTTTATCTATGCTATAAGACGTTGCTTCGTACCAAATTTCAAGATTCTGAGTTCACGGGAAGCACCCTGTAGGTTTTGATTCCCTTGCAAGTGTCGAAAATTTGCGGCATAAACGGCTGTATCTTTTGATTGCGTTGGCTTAGAAGTTTGATTTTTTCACAGCTTCAAGGGACAGTAGACCTGAGTAATTGATATAAATTTCAGCTTCATACCTCCACGCGTTCCTGAGAAAAAGGGTCTTGACAGACGGACGGACGGACGGACAGACGGACAACAAAGTGATCCTATAAGGGTTCCGTTTTTTCCTTTTGAGGCACGGAACCCTAAAAAGGAAAAGAAAACCAACTCTACTATATTATTGCACAAAAATTAATCAATATGAGTGCAGGCATTCTATTTTTAATGTATAAAACCGCTACGGTATACAAATTTTCAGGTGAGTTTGTGTAAAATCTTTGAATATGTACTTCGTTTTACTATTTAGTATATATTTATATGCGCATTTAACAAAGTGGGAATTATTCAGGGCAGTGAAAAATTCGTTACTTAAAAAAATAACCTGGTCACAGCAAAATTAAAATGATTTATTTCGATTTAACCTAACAAAGGCATCAATACAATTTTTCGAATAAAAAAATAAAATATTGAGGCCGTCTACACATTTTAATAAATCAAAATAACAACGCCGACACTATTGAACAAAAAATATCCAATTAGTATTTTTCGTACCTACCTTATGCACGTACGGCTTTTAATTAAATACTATTATCTGTACTGTTCCGGAAAAAAGATGTTGTCCGATTTTCAGACCCTACACAACATTTCATGAGAATCGGTTAAGCCGTTTCGGAGGAGCTTAACTTCAGATCCGAAAATTTTATGTTTTAGATGATGACGGTGACAATGATGATATAAAAACATTTTTTCCTTAACTAAATACTAAAATAGCTTCATATGAAACACCTGATGAGGTTTGCAATTTGATCGATCGTGACCTTGAGGTCATCGACCCGGGATATAGGGCGAAGGGAGTAAAGGTGGATCGGGTGGAATTCAATTTAGATTAATATTTCAAGAGATTTATGAAGTAATAATGGATTATTTTAATTGGATATGTAAGAATATCAGCTTCAGATACGTTGTTTTTAAAATTAAAATTATAATGAGAAAATTGTTATAGGTACATTGTAGAAGAAACAGTTGAGCCGTTTACGATAAATTGACTTCTTACAAAAGCTTAATAATTAAGTGATTAGGTACATATGTATTAAGAAACCATATCAATTTGTGAACTAAATTCATGTTGTTTTGAATAATAAAGAATAATTATAAAATGTAGACATATTGTATAAAATATACAATATTTGCTCATAGTATCATAATATTTTTTGTATTAGTACAACAACCAGATTTTTAATGTAGGTAAGGTACCTAGGTATATTTTTCTATCTGGATCTTGACATTGCCTTAGATCTTTACCTACGTATTATGGAATACTTTGAATAAACATTTTCATTAAAATTTTATTATAAACTAGCTGTGCCCCGCGGTTTTACCCGAATTGCTCCGCTCCTGTTGGTCTAAGCGTGATGATATATAGCATATAATATAGCCTTCCTCGATAAATGGCCTATCTAACACCGAAATAATTTTTCAAATCAGACCAGTAGTTCCTGAGATTACCGCGTTCAAACAAATAAACAAACAAACTTTTCAGCTTTATAATATTAGTGTAGATAAGTATAGATTCAAGAAAACTCCACAACACGTGCATTTGTTCATAAATTTTCCGACCCAATTTAAAAAAAAAAATTGCACAATCCACACTAACATTTTCAGCTCGTTTAACAAAATTAAAGCGCACAAAAGAAAAATGTCAAACGCACAATTCAATTTTAAGTTTTCCATGAGTTTTCCGATATACTGACAAAGGCAGCACACAATGCTTGTCAATGGCTCAGTGAAGCGAGAAATGTCAAACAGTCTATATAACTAGTGATGGGACGATTTATTCTGATTTTACATAGGTTTTCTAGGCTAGAACTATTATAATTATAATCTATATATATAATAATGAAACCCGTTTCGCGTTGTCACGGCATAACGTGTGAACGGCTGAACCGATTTCGATAATTCTTTTTTTATTATATTCCTTGAAGTACGAGGATGGTTCTTATTTAGAGAAAACGTAAATACGGGCGAAGCCGGAGCGGACCGCTAGTTAATAATAAAAATCTTTATTGGCATACATATAGGTAAAAATAATGATATTATGGGTGGATATTATTAAATCTTCTTTTGATGAGTAGGTACTTTTCCCTAACTGGGCCAAATTTCTAAAGCTGATTCGTATTACTTTGACTTTTTACCCGACTAAGGACTGATCTTTCAATCGTTGGTTAAAACCCATTTCAAAAATGTATTCTAATTGCCCGTATTTGACAGTTTACAGGTGACATTTTAATATTATCGTGAAATTTATTGGTTTTAACCAAGGATTGAAAAATCGGGCCTAAACTAAACTGCTGATCAGATTTTGACTTATGAGGTGTCGTTATAATCATTAGAATATTCTGGTGAGTGATAGGCTTCATAAAATAGCAGACGGGTTTTTTTATTTCATAATAATAATAAAATTCTTGTTAATCAGTGATAGTCTGAATGATATTGCTGATCAGATTTTGACTTATGAGGTGTCCTTATAATCATTAGAATATTCTGGTGAGTGATAGGCTTCATAAAATAGCAGACGGGTTTTTTTATTTCATAATAATAATAAAATTCTTATTAATCAGTGATAGTCTGAATGATATTATGAATTGTAAGGTTGGCAATTTTATCTTCAACATATTTATACAATGTTGCACGGAATAACCTTAATTTAATGTACAATCAGTGTGTCAGATTTAAATGTAGATATTGCTTTTTTAAAATATCGATAAGGCTAATGTTATATTATATGAAGTTGTTTTCTAATGTAACCAATGTTAAGCGTCCAATATTAGGAAGACTGACAGAGTCGCTTTATTGATGACTATTAAAGAAGAGAAGAGAGAAGAAAAAACTTTGATAACATACATAGATTATTCACAAATACGAAAAACTGATATTGTTTTGATTCTATCAAAGCAACTATACATAGTGGTTGCTTGGAAGAGATTACTCATAAGTGATAAGGCCGCCTTCTGTGCTGTATATTCTTCAAGTTTTGCTAATACATACAAATCACTAACGTTAAGCTGATCTTTAAGCCAATCAGAAAAATCCATAATATCCGTTATGAATGGAAAAACTCCAATAAATGCAACCGATATCGGCTCGGCCATGCCTAGCTCGAACAAAGGGCTCTATTCCTTTGTTGGGACTTGACGTTAGATGTTGGGCCTTTCAATGTGTCCTCTAATGATAGCATTTAGCTCTTTGGCTATTGAATTACCTTGTTGATGTTGTTCTTTTGATGTGTCTTTGTTTGGTCACCTGCTCTTTGTTTTCACCAGCTTTGAAGTAAAATGTATGTAATAGAGAGTTTAAAACAGTTGTTAATTAATAAGAAAGGCAAAGAACTTATAACTTCGTCCAGGGATCAAGTACATATTCAACGGTGAAAGATATTTTATAAATCAGTCGCATAGCTGCAGAGATGAACATTTTTAAACAAACAAATTAAGGTTTATATTATTACTTATTAGTACCTATAGAAAAACGAATTTAATGATTTTTGGTTTGTTGAAAACTGGACTCTCTCCGCTTATAACTAACTCCCTTAATAATTTAACTTGGATACATTTATATTTTATAAATATTATATAAAAAAATCGGGTGAAGCCGGGGCGACTAGCTTGTATATAACATTTTATACAAGTTTTCCGCCTTGCTAGCTTTGCACGTAACTATAAAAATTTCCACTCCGTGTTTTACTCATTGCAATTTTGTTTTAGCAGGAAAGAGCTTATTTTCTTTAGAGTAGGAAAGGCCTAATCTTTATCTTTATTATAATTGACTCAAATTTAGTTAGGACTTCATTTATTCAAGTCGTGAAAATGGAACTTACAACAAAGATATTTAAAAACTGAAACCTATGGGATCAACAAATTGGATATATTTTTATAATTGTATAGATAGATGAAATTCTTTTTGAACGAACATCATTAAAAAATATTCAACAAATATTATTATTTAATTAGAATGAATCCGAATGAAATAATAAAAGTTCTACATAATATTCACAAAGGTTGCAGAAGCGCCAGACGCTAAGCCGTTTTGTAGGTTACGACAAATCGATATCAATTCGATATTAATTTACTGAAAACTGATCGGGCTTCCCACGCGACTGTTGCTAGCAGCGACGAATGATACGTGAATTATATGCAAAAATTTGTTACGCAAGAATTGTTGAAAATTTCATGTAATTAAAAGTCATATAGTCCCAGAAAATTAAGCCGAAAATGGGCCAGTAGCGGAAATAATTGGTGTAGTTTTGAAAATCGCTACAGTTATTCCAATAACTCAGGCCCCGGAACCACAGACACAATAGAAAATCTTTTGTGTCTGTGACCGATCGGGCCGCTTGGGGCTCAATGGGTTAATGTGTTCCTAGGGTGTAGGGGGGGGTTCAAAGGACATTTTTTTTTTCCTCATAAGTCTAAAACCTGCACAAATAGCATCACGGTTACTTCTGGGAAATAAATATTAATAATATATAAAAAATTTAAAAAGGGACCTTTGAACGCTTGAGGACTTTCGATATGATCATCTGGACATGTCAAGGAATAACTGTAGCGATTTTCAAAACTACCTACACGCTAATTTTACTAATTTTCTCGGACTAATAAATTATCAGTCATCTAAAAAGGGTAAATGTAAGCGCTCACGTAAGATCTGTCGAAAACCAGTAACTCACACACAGAAGATAACTCATGCTATTAGCACAGTATTACAATATTATTTGCTATTAGTAGTAAATATGTGCTAATTATATTTAAGAGTAAGAAATTGACGACATTGAGTCGTGGTTGCGAATTCGGCTAAAACTGCAAAATGTTTATTTCATTTATACCAATTTCAAGAATATTCAGTATCAATTATAAAAACAGGGATATTTTTTATCAATCAAAAGGAGTAATATTTCTACTTATAAATTGAAATAAAACAATTAAAAATAATGAATACCCCGTTGGACAGATTTCAATATAATATCAATTGAACAAAATGGAATCGCAGAACCTTTAAAAGGTTTAACAATCAATTAAGTAAACCCATTTTTCAGCATCATTTATCGAGATGAAAATTTGTGAAAAAATAAAAAATCTATGAAAAAAATTTATTTAGCTGACCTGACAAAAGTCGTTATGACAAGACATCCTAGGGGACTACACTACCTAATGGGGACATACACATTTAGGGGTGTAAAGTGGATTCTTAGAGCTAGCTATTATAGGTGCTAAAAATATGAAATTGGTTAAGCCGTTTTGAATAAGTTAACATACACATATTTAGACACAATAATTATATAGGAATAGATTACTTACCACTTGCTCTGGCTTTGGATAGGTTAATAGGTACCTTAAATATTGCCATTTGCCAATATTACTCCGTAAGATGTAGAAAAATAACTTCTAAAATCGGTCAAGTAGTTTCGTAGTTAAATAGTAGGTACTAGAGTAACATACAAAAATACATGTATTTCCTCTTTATCATATTAGTTTAGATTAGATGTATGTAGATAAATTGCCTTACAACTTAATATTTATTTAGTTCCCTATAAAGTCTCATGCAATACTAAGCCAGGACTCCATGCACCCTCGGGGACACGTAATGAAGAATTTAATTGAAATTCCTCTGCAACTCGGAATCAGTTAGTTTGTTTTTGTGCCGCCTTGGGATATGTGTGATGGAACCATCTTAGTATGGTATATTTAGTAGAGGATACCTACTTAATAAAAATGTTTATTGTATTCAATTATATGTTCGGGATTTACCAGGGGAAAAAAAGTACCTACTCTATATTATGATAATTGTGTTGTTATATGTGTTGCAAATTTTATTCAAATCAATGCATGTTACTAAAATTTATATACTTTCACGTTTAGAATTTATGGTTCTCAACCTCTAGGATATTTTCCTCTCATCTCATTTAAATTGGTTGTGGCATGTAATTTAATACCGTTATATATGTTGATTGTTTGAACATACTTACCTTTACATTTCATTATAACTTAAGTAGGTACATTATATTACCTTTACATTATATTATAACAAGGAATAATTAAATAATTTTATTATTTCACTCCTTTTTACTACAAGTAGGTAATGAACAATATATAATCCATACTAATATTATAAATGCGAAAGTAACTCTGTCTGTCTGTCTGTTACTCAATCACGCCTAAACTACTGAACCAATTTTCATGAAATTTGGTATGGAGATATTTTGATACCCGAGAAAGGACATAGGCTACTTTTTATCCCGGGAAAATGACGCAATCCCGGAAATCCCACGGGAACGGGAACTATGCGGGTTTTTCTTTGACTGCGCGGGCGAAGCCGCGGGCGGAAACCTAGTAATGCATAAGGACTAAATATCTCTGTAACAGTAATTACTGGTATAAACTGTTATATATAAATATGCGATACAAACCAAAAATACCGCCCAAGAGTAAAGGCCAAACATTTCCCCAAATATTTAACTTTACTGGACGCGAAACATATTGTATTTCTCATTAGACGCTTGTCCCTTCGTACAGTAAAGCCTGGCTTATGTTACCATGTCACTTGGTAAGATGTAGCTTTTAATGGTAAAATATTAATTTCGGTCTAGGAGTTAAATCGTGATAAACAAATAGAAATCAAATCTTTCCTCTTTATATTATAGCTACTGGCTCTTTATATTATACCTACTGGCTATTCGGCCGCAGCATCGCCCGTGTCATCATCATCATCAGCGCATATATTACGTTTCATTGCATTTATAATCACTACATAGTATAAAACACCGTCGCTTTCTCTGTCCGTATGTCCCTTTGTATGCTAAAATCTTTAAAACTACGCAACGGATTTTGATGCGGTTTTTTTTAATAGATAGTTTTTAGTATATAATTTATTAGGTTTTAGACAAAGCGGGCGAAGCCGCGGGCGGTAAGCTAGTATCTATATATACTAGTTGTCACTTGTTCCACGGTTTTATCCCGTATTCCTCCGCTCCTATTGGTCGTAGCGAGATTGTATATAGCCTGGAACCTTCCTCGATAAATGGGCTAAGTATCTAACACTGAAATAATTTTTCAAATCGGACCAATAGTTCCTGATATTAGCGGGTTTAAACCCACGAACAAATTCTGAACGTTATTAGTATTAGTATAGTTAATGATTAAATTTTATATTATATTATTATTAACTTAATAAAAACATCTAACATCGAGAGAGCGTCATGGCTGGCTCAGTACGAGTCAACCATTAAAATATAACATTGGCTAGCTGTTCTTATAACATTATACCGCTAAGTCAGTAAATGATTGCTTGTAGACGGGGAATATTGACCTGTTTCCTGAATTTATAATGTTTTACAATATTATGTAAGTTTATAATCTTGTAAGTTTCATTATTCTTATTTCTGATACAATATAACATAAATAGTTGTTATTATTTACGCTGTCATGTTCCACTGCACTAGGTACATTTTTACATTTCAAATAAGTATGATTTAAAGAACTTTATTTTTAAAACTTACAAAAATTGAACTTAATTATTGTAAAGATTTAGATGCAGCAATTTTTATTATTCAAACTAAAATACCTACATTGACTGCAAAACCATCCAAAAACGTTTATGACCCAGGGCCACTTAGGGACCTTACCTTACTTTACTTACCAGTTAAATAAATGTCACATAAACGTTTTAAAAATGAGGTTCTAATGATCAAATCCTTCGAGAGACATAAGCCTTATTTCACTAGTAAAACGTAACAAACTTTGTTATTACAGCGTATAAAGTGATTATCTGAGTTCGCAACATGAACGTTTTGGTTAGGGAGCCAGGTGCAAATTTGGTTAATTATTTCCTCTCAAGAGATAATTCGTCAGACGCATCAGAGTATAGTATTACAAAGCCTCGTGAACGTCAGCTGGCGCTCGGTTGGGGGGGTGAGCGGTTGTAGCCTCCCACGCACGTAGGAAAAAAAAATACATTCATTCATTTCCTCTCAGCTAAAAATTGGTCAAATTGTAGCTAACCCAATATCTCAACGAAAAAAAATAATCAGCTGGTTACAACATGGTGTATTATACGTCAGCTGGTGTCTCGAACATGAAAAAAATAAAATTATTTTCCGTGATTTCCTCTCAAACAAAAATTTACCTGATGATAGCTTATATGTAACTGTGGATATATATATAGGTCAGCTGGCTGTATCTTGGTGGAAAAACCGTCAGCTGATACTTTGAAAGTTATTACATAGGAGTTAGACAGAAGCATCTATTGCCAATTTATATGCATCAACTGACTAGGTTTTCCTCGAATTATTGCTAGCTGATTTTTTTTATTTATCGCATCAGTATATTAACAATCAGCTCACAAATTTTCATCTGAGATGAAATGACGTATCTTTAATTATTATCGTTATTTTTAAAAATTCAAGCAACACACGCTAGCATAATATAGACAGTAATAAGGTACTTGGAGGTGGTTAGTTGTGCGCATGATCGGGGTACTACGTACATTCAGCCACATCGGTAAACATGTTTTTACAAATATGTATTATAAACTGCATTTAAAAATAACTATCATATCATCAAATTCACATAACTACCTAAAAGTGTAACAAATATGAAATAACCCACTAAAAACATTAGTTAACTATAATTATTAAAAAAATAATAGTATAATATATAATTAATAAAGTTATTACTTATCTTTTACGGGGACTTATGTTGATGGAATTCCACGTATCTCGATGATTTTGTTAATGTCTCATTATATTCGAGACACCAGCTGACGTATAATACACCATGCTGTAACCAGCTGATTATTATTTTTCGTTGAGATATTGGGTTAGCTACAATTTGACAAATTTTTAGCTGAGAGGAAATGAATGAATATACTTTTTTTTCTTACGTGCGTGAGAGGCTACAACCGCTCACCCCCCCAACCGAGCTCCAGCTGACGTTCACGAGGCTTCATAATACTATACTTTGATGCATTTTACTAATTACCGCTTGAGAGGAACTTGGTCATAAAATCTGCTTCTGGCTCCCGGACCATTTAGTTTATATGTCACCCTGAAGTCCTATTTTGTTACCCTCAGTTTAAAATAATATCACCTATAACCATAGATAACATAGGAGTTTCCGCCCGCGGCTTCGTCCGTGTAGTGAAGAAATAGCTCCTGTTCCTGTGGAAATTCCGGGATAAAAATCCTTTCTCGAGTTTCAAAGTATGTATCTGTATCAAATTTCATCTAAATCGGTGGTTGAGGCGTGAAGAAGAAACACAGACAGATTTACTTTCGAATTTACAATATTACTTATGATTATTTTAATGGAATTCAAACTTGCATTTAGATGATACATTAAATGGGTTTCAACAAGGGTTGCCAACTTTTTTTATAAGAAATAAAGTATATTCAGGTCTATGAAGATTATTAGCAGTATTTTAGCAAAACAAACAGTATTTATTGTAGTGTGCGCCCTCTGACTAAATAAAAAAAAATTGTGAGCGTCTAAATGTAACACATAATAATGTGTCTGCACTTTGATGCTGAAAACAGTATTTTGTATACTTTTTTTTTGTTAAACAGTAAAAAGTATAATTTAGTGAAAAACAGTAGAATACTGTTTAAAACAGTATAGTTGGCAACCCTAGTTTCAACAGCATATAATAACTAAATGGTTCATTGTTTTCTTTGTTATAAATCATAAACAAAGTTTTTATAGAAAAGTTGAAAGTCGAATGTATTAGATACATTTTATTAAAACGTGTAAATGATTGAAAACTGACGTTAAAACGCAAAAAAAGAATCAAAATCGTCGGTAATCTATACATATAATAAATCTGTAAAAGGGTCAATTCTTTACATTGAAAATATTGAAAAAATAAATAGCAGGGGTTGTTGGTGTTACTGGATCGATACCAAACCCAAATATGTGATTAAAAAAATTTTTGTCTGTCTGTATGTTCAGGCATCACGTGAAAACTAACGGTTAGATTTCGATGAAACTTGGTATAATTATACCTTATTATCCTGGGCATAAAATGGGATACTTTTTATCCTGGAAAAATACGTAGAAAAAAAAAGACGGGTTGCACTCCGGGAGTGCCAGCAGAAGTGAAAACTTGATTATTAACGTTGAGCATGTTTGATATCCATCCGTCTTACGCTTTTTCGATCAGGTCACGTGTCCTGACGCGAGTTTAAGATTTTATACCCAACGCCGCTAAAGAAGTTTTCACTTCAAAAATCTTAATTTTTCTTAATTTTTCCGCGCGGACTGAGTCGCGAACGGAAGCTAGTATTTAATAATATTTTTTTTAATACATACTAGATACTTCAATTGTATCTTTGTCCACAAATATTATTGGTAAATACATTTTATCTACTTACGGAAAATAGTTCACGTAGTTTTTCCGACAAGTTTATAAAATTAGTACCATTACAATATGTAGGGTAGCGTGGCCGAGCGGTCTAAGGCGCTGGTTTAAGGCACCAGTCTCTTTGGAGGCGTGGGTTCGAATCCCACCGCTGCCAATCCTTTTTACTCAATTTTGTAAATACTTTAAGAAACAATCTACCTATATAATCTTTTGTCGTTCCGTATAATCTAATAGAAAAACAATCTTAATAAAATTATAAACGCCAAAGTTTGAGGGTAGATCAGTGAATTGACGTTTATACTTCACGAATACTGCTGCAAATCTATCTAAAATTTTATACAGATACTAATTACTTACAATACATTTATCGAAAATAAAACAAGCGAAGAGTGAACCGGTACCTACTAGCTGGGAAGCGCGTACCATCTTAGACCTCATCTAGCTATCCATCAGGCGAGATTGTCAAGCGCTTCCCTATCTATACTAATATTATAAAGCTGAAGAGTTTGTTTGTTTGTTTGTTTGTTTGAACGCGCTAATCTCGGGAACTACTGGTCCGATTTGAAAAATTCTTTCGGTGTTAGATAGCCCATTTATCGAGGAAGGTTATAGGCAATACATCATCACGCTACGACCAACAGGAGTGGAGCCACGGGGGTGAAACCGCGCGGAGCAGCTAGTCTAGAATAAAAAAAAACATAATTTATGACGTGTATATATTCAAATATAACTAAAATAGCTACTTGTTGCAAAGCATACCAAATAACTCTTAGGTAATCTACAGAAAATTATTATAGTCTCACAGGGCTGCAACAAAAGTCGCAAAAATGTCAAGTCTTTTTTCTATATCCCCCGGATTTCCAATGTTGGTTTTGTAATCTGCATTTTAAAAGAAAAAGCCCGCATTATTAGCTCTGTATCGGATTGAGGGATAATATAAAAACACGCAGTGAATACAAACCTCTAGAAACACGAGTATATTTTATATCAAAACATAATAATCGTCCTTATGACGCGAATGATACGTGGTGTGCTATTTTTAATTTTTGATACGCGTTTTTTTTTTATTTTAATGAATAATCTCATCACGATTAACATCTGTATCGTTGACAATGAAAGGACGTTTAATCTGTACCACCTGTCCCAAGTAACCAGCTTAATCAGCCGTCTAATAAATTTCCTAGCCTCTTTATTATACTAAGGCACTGCCTGACATGGATCTGACCAAGACCATCTTAGAGAATAAGGGTACTCGTATTGCAAGGCACCTGTATAGATTGGACCACCTATGTAGATGGTTTGAAACAGCCATCATCTTTCATTTCCCTTGTATGTACTTTCAAAGCTCTATCGTTATGAGCATTACCAGCTAACCTTTTATATCTCCTCCTGATTCCTTTATTACGATGAAAAAATGCTACGAATTGAGAAAAGGTATTTGCGAGTTTTTTCTCTCTGTGGCTTCATTCAATACAATATTAACCAACTAGTTAAAAACTATAAATTTTATAACGGGATACAATTAAAATAGAAAAAATATAAAAACGAAAGAATAAATACATTAACTAGAAACATTTATTAATTACGTAAATATGTAAACAAACGTCAAAATGAGAAAAAAACTAAATTTGATACGAGATAAGATTATCATAGACTTGCTACGAAACAACCTACGTCACTATTTTCTTAAAGCATCCACGTAAATAAAATATATCTTTCATTCAATCTATCAAAGGAAACATAAAAATACCAGCAATAGCAATTTCTTAGCACACAATTCCCCGGATAATAATCCGAGATGAAAATGCGTGAAGTAACTATTTCGATGGATGTATTCTATTCAATTTGCTGTTATTGAATGGCCTATCTGCGCATGCTCGTAGGTATACCCACGGTATACCTCTGAGATAGATATAGCCTAGGATATAGCATAGGTATATTGTTTACAATTGCGAGAAACAATTAGTTTACGCAAATGGTAAAGACGAAACCTATATCACACTGTTCACAGGGACTCTAGAAGATCAACAAGTCAATAAATAGTACAAATTAAAATAATTTGTTTCAATCTACGAAGAAACGACGATCACTTTTTAAAAATTTACCTCGACGAATGATATAGTAGTACTTGGAATCAACAAGTAGCATTGATTATAATGGTTTAAACATAGGTTTAAAAATTTTATTGAAAGCTAAATCAGAGTAATAAGTAGCAATTAAAATTAAAGTAAGAACACAGAAATATAATTTTAATGTAAGAGCGATGGATAGTTTGGCATAAGAAGAACGTAATTTACACGTGGTCTAATTATCGTTATAAGGTTCTATGTTATGTTCTATAACTGTGTTTAATAGCACCAGATTATTATCTGAATCACGAATACAGATAAATCAGAAATCACTACATAGTATAAAACAAAGTCGCTATCGCTGTCCCTATGTCCCTATTTCCCTATGTCCCTATGTCCCTTTGTACGCTTAAATCTATGAAACTACGCAACAGATTTTGATGCGGTTTTTTTAATAGATAGAGTGATTCAAGAGGAAGGTTTATATGTATAATAACATCCATTAAATAGTGGAGAAGTGTTATTTTTGAGGTTTCTAATGTGATGTCGTAAATAATTACCTATTTTTCCGCTTACATTGCAAACGCAGGCTGAACCCTACGAGTTTTATCAAAATAATGTACTAAGTATTGTACACATTGAAAAGGTCTACAGAAAAGTCCGCGATGGTATATGTCTATCTCTTATGGATAACCCACAATAAATTTTTATTGTCATTTACTTTTTACGACAAATAATGGCTAATTTTCGAAGCAATTTTAACCAATACAGCATTAATCCTTAACCAATTAAATACCTTGAATACATTGTTCATTTAATATAGATCTATATGGCCCTTTACACCGTATGATTTAAGTGAATACTTTCGAAGATATTACAGATTTAAAAATTGCGGGACGTAGCGTTTGCGGCGGTACCGGCCGGCCGCCCGGCTATCTATTTTATACCCGTGCGAAGCCGGAGCGGGCCGCTATGTTTTTATATACAACGTTCACAGTTTTTCTGTAGTGTATTTAGTATCAGCATTGCACCCGTGCGAAGCCGGGGCGGGTCGCTAGTTACATATAAAGAGATGTGGAAAAGTTCTCACAAAACAAAGTCACAAGTACGCTTCTAACTAAAACGTGATTTGAGCCAATAAATCTTGCCTTACAGAGTTTTCTTCAGCTCATCGCAGAGTAAAGTAATATTATCCACAAAGCAAATAGATAACTTCCGAGAGCCGTCATTGTGAAGCTGCTGTGACATACGAAGTTTGTAAATATTTCCTATTTCCACACATTGCGGCTTCAAATTGATAATACTGCAAATAATCCTTATCCTACTAATAATATCTACAAATGCGAAAGTTTGTGAGGATGGATGTATGTGTATGTGTATCTATGTTTGTTACTCTTTCACGCAAATATTACTGAACCGATTACAATAAAATTAAGCACACATATAGAGAGTAACTTGGTTTAACACATAGGATAGGTTTTATGCCAGAAATCCCACGGGAATGTTAACTATGCAGGTTTTTCTTTGAAAACGCGGGCGAAGCCGCGGGCGGAAAGCTAGTGGTTATATAATAGCAGTGTTTTAAATAATATTCAGACTGCGACTTTACTTACATTAGTATATAAAAAGTATAGTAGTTTAGATTTCAGTATCATTAATGATACTAATATTCAGTATTGTCATTACTATGAGCAACATCATCATCACCATTCTAATTAGCTAGAGCATTCATAACGCCAATACCATCACCATCAGTCATTAACATATTTTTTGCTAATTTCATTACCATCGCCAATATCACTACCCTGATGCTACTACCTGTGTCATTATGTCATTACCATCAGGTAATGACATTAATAATTATATATTACCTGATGGTAATGACATTAATTATACATTACCTGATGGTAATGACATTAATTATACATTACCTGATGGTAATGACAATGATTTGTCATTAATAGTAGCACATCTAACATTTTTTTCTCTTTAACATCTAAAATTTTTATCATAATTTATTTAGGTATAAATTGAACTAATATCACTAAAAAGTTCACGCATTTACTATTCATTTATTCTAATAATTTTAAGATTCACAGTGGCTCAAGATATTACGATAACATGATGTTCAAAGCAAATTTTTAAGGCGCTTTAGTAACGACATATTACTTAGCAATTTCATACAAATACAAGTATAAGTAAAGTAATAATAAGTCATATAAGTATATAAGTCATAGCAATTACTCTCCCTGTGTGCCTAATCTCATAAGAGCCTCAATCAACATCTCTAGTCAATTTCAAGGGTTAATTTGCTAGACTAGGCTTAGAGCTAGATATTTCAGAGCAAAATATATCATTGCTCTTTCATATAAATCAACTCTATTCAGTGGATTGCTTCCATATTTAATGTCTTTTAGGATTCATACCTTATTGGATCGCAAATACTAAGATTGTAAACCTAGTACGATGACGATGTACCCAAAAGGGGTCGTTATTACATTTCAATTTTCTTATTATAATGTATTTATTCTAACGGAATTGAATAGAATTAATAGAGTGAATAAATAAATTGAATATTTGTCTCTTAATCTGTCGATTTTTAACGAAAAAAACCACACGTTTGGATGAAATTTTAATGATATTTTTTTTCATAAAATTTTTACGAACAAAAGCTTTCAAGTTAGTAAGAGTTCACAATGAAAGATGTTGAAAGTTACTGTCTGTGACTTTTAAAGTCGAAACCGAGGGTAAAGCTAGTTCACTATTCCATAATTTCATTAAATAATGAAAATAAATTTATCAAATTATATTTCTACAAAATGCTGTACTAATTGTTACAAACCGCACGCATAATGAACACTGATTTTTGCAAGTTAATTAACTATACCGTAGATGTAATTAAATTGATGCGGTTTTGAGTTTAAAATAGACCACTCTATCGAGAGTTATTAATATATTTGTTTACAACTAGCTGACCCGATGAGTGTAATTTTGCCAGAGCACCATTATGACTTAGGGGTAGAATATTCGACCTATAAGGAGGTAGTTAGGTAGTTACCTAATATAAAAAAAAATCATAAAAATCGGACAAGACTTAAATTTATAAAGAATATAAAAAACTCGATCACGAGGCGGGATCTAGATTTCAATGCCATAAAATCAAAAAAATATCAAATTCATCGGACAAGACGGTTTTTTCGGTAAATTTTGGATGCAAACTATACATTAACATAACAAACAACTATACCTAGTAGCTTGGCTCTTTCTGACTAATGATCTAGTACAAAAACCTAAACATTTCATATACAGGCCACTTTAAGAGGAGGCTCCCTAAAATAATTTCTGGCACTGAGAGACCGATTAGACCGCTACGGTGCTAGACGCTAACACAGCCGCAATAAAGTTGAATATCGCGTGCGCTCTTTGATCACGTTCGAGCTCGAAACTAAATCTCGTAAGTCTCAATTCTTATTTCGTTTATAACTAAAGTAATAATTGATCTAGAGAAAAAAAAATTGGGATTGGATAGTAAACTATATTTTCTTACTGTACACATTTATTTTAGACATAAAGTCCAAGTAACTCTTTAAAAAAATGTAATAATCCTTAAAAAGGCTTAATTTTTGAATATAAAATGAATCGATCGAAAACGTTACAATTACGTAACTGTCTTGTACATGGAAAGAAAAAGACCCAATAAATCATATACTAAAGTTCCATTTTAATTTGTATGTGTGACTGTTTCAGAATATTAATGCAAATTCACATAAAATTAATTAGGGAGCCTCCTCTTAAGTACACAGCTTCCAAAGAAATATATAATAGAACCATTCAGATAAAGCAGTGTTATAAACATGCCCGGGCTACGTCTTTAAGGATGCCGGGAAAAATGCACTTCTCAAGTTAAATTTACATAATCTTGAAGCAAGATGAATGCACAATCTCGGAGTAAGCATAGTTGCATACTATACATATTTGTTTGAGTTTAATTAAGTAATGGAATTTTTATTTATGTGATATATTATATTTTGTGAGAGTAGGGCGGATTTTGGAAAGCCTTGTGCTAGCACAGTATTACAATATGCTAGTGTTTATTATCGTCTTGATAAAATATAAAGAAAATTGCAAATTCAAATTCAAATTGTCTTTATTTGCTGAATGTAGTTATAAAGCTGAGGTACAAATAATAAAAATACTTTTAAATTGTGGGAAAATATTCTGATGTACTTCTGTTCGGGAGGTACAATTGAATAAACATACACACAATAGACGGTATACTAGTAGGAACAGTTAAAGGAAGAGAAAGATCTCATATTTTTCAAAATCTTAAGATATCAAAGACTTTCAGAAACTTTCAAATACTACAATACACTTACTTCACTTTAATGTGCAAACAGTATTCTCAACGTTATAATGGTATAAATTCAATGCATTTTCAATTGAACTATTGCAGAGAACATTCCAGAAATACTCGGTTGTATTGACATTCGCTAATGGACATTGGAATTAACAACCTAGTATAAAACAAAGTCGCTTTCTCTGTCCCTATGTCCCTATGTCCGTTTATATGCTTAAATCTTTAAAATTACGCAACGGGTTTTGATGCGGTTTTTTTAATAGATAGAGTGATTCAAGAGGAAGGTTTTAGTATATAATTTATTAGGTTTTAGACAAAGCGGGCGCGGGCGGTAAGCTAGTAATATTATGTATAAGTTCTTATTATTATAATGATTGTAAGTAATAGAACTCCTCTGAAACGGTTTCTGATTTTCGTGAAATTTTGTGTTTATTCGATAGTTGCAAATTATTTAAGTATTTACCCCTGAAGGTGCATTTCCGCCAGAGATTTGTGCGAAGATGCGTAACGAGAGATGTGTTTATAAAGTACCAATCATATCGCTTCATTTAGCGTTTGAAGGTTTGAAGCGATACTCGCACCTCCACATCCTCGCACATCTCTGGTGGAAAAGCACCCTTTACTTTAAGTAGTGGAAAATCAACTTTTGGACGTATTTACAAATTGACGCGCATCAATTTTAGGTATTGAGTCTTACTACTACACGTGCACGGCTCACACACACATCGAAATGCGCGAAGCGGCGAAATTATGAGTAAACTGACACGACTTGATAATTGAGCTTATTTTTATTGCTATGTTTTTTTTAACTTTACTTTGATTTGTAAAGTTTGTAACGTTGAATGGTCACAAAAGTAGATACCATTTATCTAATTTCATTGGACAGTGATTGTTTGGTAAACAAGTACTTGCCAAAGTGTACTTCGAAGACTGGTACTGGAACTCATAGACGAGTGGAGCTGGGTGTGCCGAGTTTGGGCTCGTTTTGTTAGTAATGTTGAGACCTTACCTCCGGACTTGATGGAATGACCTGCAGGTGTACTTCGAAGACTGCTACTGGAACTAATAGACGAGTAGAGCTAGGTGTGCCGAGTTTGGGCTCGTTTTGTTAGTTATGTTGAGACCTTACCTCCGGACCTTTGATTATATACTCCCTAGATAGAGTATCGGCGCGTCAAAGGCGTCGATAAAAATATCAGCTAACTGTTAGCCTCTAAAGCGCTCACCACTCCTCAGTGTCAATTGTAACGTCAAGAGATACGCACGCACGGCTCATTTTTTGCGTTAGATTATTTCGGTGAAAATGACAAGCTGCGCGATTAAAATCTGCAGAAATTACAAAGGACGTTTACGAACAACTAACAAAATCTCCTACCATCGGTAAGTAACTCAAAACTAATAGTAATTTACGGAAACAAAAATAACAAATTCATAATTATTTTCACAAAATCAACGCGTCGTTTTTTAGTGTTGCCAGTCTTGGATTGCGAATTTCCCCATAGAGTTAGTTGTCAAGCTGATATATGTTCATTTTTACCCGACTGCACCAGAAGGAGGAAATACATCAGGGAAGGTGTGTGTATGTATGTATGAATGTATGTGGGTGTGTTTTAAAAACTGTTTGGCTGAGCCTACAGCCTTAATGGATGGACCGATTGTCTTTGTTTTGCAAGCTTCCGCGCAGTCGGATGTTTTTTTTTAGTCTTAAATATTTTAATATTTATTTTTGAAGTAAAACTTCTTTAGGCGCGGTTGAGAGTAGATAAATGAGATTATTTTTCGGATGGAAATAACGCTCTATAGTCTGTTGACACAATTTCCGCTACTTAAAACAGAAAAAAAATCTATACGTCTCAAAGGTCGGTATACCTGTTATCTATGGACGCAGTATAATTTTTTGTACCGATTTCGTACAAAATCGATATCTCAGGATCCTTAGGATCACAAAACAGGAAACTGTTACCAAAATTTAAAAAAGTCAACGCCATTTTGATTTTTTTTGTTATTGTACCGATTTCGTTCCAAATCGATATCTGAGGATCTCTAGGATCGCAAAACAGGAAACTGTTACAAAAATTTGAAAAAGTCAACGCCATTTTGAAATTTTCTGTTATTGTACCGATTTCGTTCAAAATCGATATCTGAGGCTCCCTGGGATCGCAAAACAGGAAACTGGTACCAAAATTTTAAAAAGTCAGCGCCATTTTGAAATTCTTTGTTATTGTACCGATTTCGTTCAAAATCGATATCTGAGGATCCTTAGGATCACAAAACAGGAAACTGTTACCAAAATTGAAAAAAAGTCAACGCCATTTTGAAATTTTCTGTTATTGTACCGATTTCGTTCAAAATCGATATCTGAGGCTCCCTGGGATCGCAAAACAGGAAACTGGTACCAAAATTTTAAAAAGTCAGCGCCATTTTGAAATTCTTTGTTATTGTACCGATTTCGTTCAAAATCGATATCTGAGGATCTCTAGGATCGCAAAACAGGAAACTGTTACAAAAATTTGAAAAAGTCAACGCCATTTTGAAATTTTCTGTTATTGTACCGATTTCGTTCAAAATCGATATCTGAGGCTCCCTGGGACCGCAAAACAGGAAACTGGTACCAAAATTTTAAAAAGTCAGCGCCATTTTGAAATTCTTTGTTATTGTACCGATTTCGTTCAAAATCGATATCTGAGGATCCTTAGGATCACAAAACAGGAAACTGTTACCAAAATTGAAAAAAAGTCAACGCCATTTTGAAATTTTCTGTTATTGTACCGATTTCGTTCAAAATCGATATCTGAGGATCCTTAGGATCACAAAACAGGAAACTGTTACCAAAATTGAAAAAAAGACAACGTCATTTTGAAATTTTCTGTTATTGTACCGATTTCGTTCAAAATCGATATCTGAGACTCCCTGGGATCACAAAACAGGAAAATGGTACCGAAATTTAAAAAATTCGGCGCCATTTTGAAATTCTTTGTTAATTGACAGATTTCGTTCAAAATCGATACCTGAGGATCCTTAGGATCAAACTCAGCTCTGCTGCTTACGCTGGCAGAAAGATTCGACAGTTAACTGACATAGAAACTGCAAGAATTGTATATTTTGCTTCTTTACCAGCTAAATTTATTAAATTTTGGTACCAGTTTCCTATTTTGCGATCGTAGATCCTCAGATATCGATTTTGAAGGAAATCGGTACAACAAAGAATTTCAAAATGGCGCTGATTTTTTAAAATTTTGGTACCAGTTTCCTGTTTTGTGATCCTAGAGATCTTTAGATATCGATTTTGAACGAAATGAGTACAATAACAAAAAATTCAAAATGGCGTTGACTTTTTTTATTTTAGTAACAGTTTCCTGTTTTGTGATCCTAAGGATCTTCAGATATCGATTTTGAACGATATCGGTACAATAACAAAAAAATCAAAATGGCGTTGACTTTTTTAAATTTCGGTACCATTTTCCTGTTTTGTGATCCCAGGGAGCCTCAGATATCGATTTTGAACGAAATCGGTACAATAACAGAAAATTTCAAAATGGCGTCGACTTTTTTTCAATTTTGGTAACAGTTTCCTGTTTTGTGATCCTAAGGATCCTCAGATATCGATTTGGAACGAAATCGGTACAATAACAAAAAAATTCAAAATGGCGCTGACTTTTTAAAATTTTGGTACCAGTTTCCTGTTTTGCGATCCCAGGGAGTCTCAGATATCGATTTTGAGCGAAATCGGTACAATAACAACGAATTTCAAAATGGCGCTGGCTTTTTAAAATATTGGTACCAGTTACCTGTTTTGCGATCCTAGGGATCCTTAGATATTGATTTTGAACGAAATCGGTACAATAACAGAAAATTTCAAGATGGCGTTGACTTTTTTTAATTTTGGTAACAGTTTCCTGTTTTGTGATCCTAAGGATCCTCAGATATCGATTTTGAACGAAATCGGTACAATAACAAAGAATTTCAAAATGGCGCTGACTTTTTAAAATTTTGGTACCAGTTTCCTGTTTTGCGATCCCAGGGAGCCTCAGATATCGATTTTGAACGAAATCGGTACAATAACAGAAAATTTCAAAATGGCGTTGACTTTTTCAAATTTTTGTAACAGTTTCCTGTTTTGTGATCCTAAGGATCCTCAGATATCGATTTTGAACGAAATCGGTCAATTAACAAAGAATTTCAAAATGGCGCCGAATTTGGGTTAAATTTAAAAATGATGCAGGCGAAGCTGCCGGCAAACCTGTAGTATTTTTATAAGTCGACACTATATTATTACATTAATTAATAAAACATATTTTGTAAATGCACCTGCAGGTCACTCCATCAAGTCCGGAGGTAAGGTCTCAACATAACTAACAAAATGAGCCCAAACTCGGCACACCTAGCTCTAACCATCTTTTAGTTCCAGTAGCAGTCTTCGAAGTACACCTGCAGGTCATTCCATCAAGTCCGGAGGTAAGGTCTCAACATAACTAATAAAACGAGCCCAAACTCGGCACACCTAGCTCTACTCGTCTATTAGTTCCAGTAGCAGTCTTCGAAGTACACCTGCAGGTCACTCCATCAAGTCCGGAGGTAAGGTCTCAACATAACTAACAAAACGAGCCCAAACTCGGCACACCTAGCTCTACTCGTCTATTAGTTCCAGTAGCAGTCTTCGAAGTACACATGCAGGTCACTCCATCAAGTCAGAAACTAAATATGAAATTTATAATCCCATAAGTATGAAAAACTATAAATAAAATCTTTCCTTGGTGTGCCTTGGTTGTCGGTGCAGAATGCGTCAATGATCAAGTTTATTAGGTCAAATATTTTGTATACGTACAGCGATCTTTTCGTAAACGAGGAGCTGCTTACAAGCGTCACAGTGTCTACTCACAACGGCGTCCGAGCGCCGACTAAATTACTAAAATATTTCATTACAAATTTTTGTGCAATAAATCAAGATAGTGACAAATAAAATAACCCTTATTACAATGCAATAAGTATCACGCGTTACAGCTAAATATGTGAAAAAATAAGATTTGATTTTAATTTTTTTCTCAGCCTATTTGTAACATTTTGATTTAGTGATTTAGTACCTTTTTGAGATAGACATGTCTACTTACTTAAAATATTTTTTAATAAATTAATTTGTTTTATTAAATACAAGAAAAATGTTCGTTTATTCAGCACGATATTGTCAATTTTGTGTGAAGAGGCAACGGAAATTATTTTTTTCAATATTATAAACCAAAATTTTCGACTAAAAAATTAGTACCATTTAAAGATTAAGGAGTAATCTATTTATGGTAATTATTAGTTAAATTTGGTTTTGTACTATTTCGCCGCAAAATGCACCGAAAAACTGCTTATTTTAGTCAGATTCGTAAACGCGTCCTTAATATTACCTACAGTGCCTACAGTTATCATTTTTCTGCGAGCGTGAATGTTGTTGTTTTAAATCTATACTAATATTATAAAGAGGAAAGGTTTGTATGTATGTATGTATGGTTTTCACGCATAAACTACTGGACCGATTTTGATGAAATTTGGCACAGATACTCTTTAGACCCTGAGAAAGAACATAGGCTACCTTTTATTGCGAAATATGTACCACGGGCGAAGCCGGGGCGGACCGCTAGTAATAAACAATAATAAAAGCCATTAATTTTTTTCCATTATTGAAATTGCAAAACAACGAATATAAGATCATTGGATGTTTGTCATTTCCTTCTACACACTTCAAAACAGTTTTGGTGTAATTTTAAATACAAATAATAATATCACATGGTAAGGACTAGAGATGAAACGGATATCCGGTAACTATCCGGTATCCGGCCTATCCGGCCGCCATAATACTATCCGGCCGAATACCGGATAGCTACTTTTCGGCCGGATATACATCCGGCCGATTAAAAAAAAGCTGGATAATAGAAACATACTTTTGAGTAATTATTTGCTTTATTTAGAAGAATCACATTTCCCCGAAATCAATAATTATTGAATATGTTACGAAACTTGCAAGATATTATTTTACTTGATAGGTATTAAAATTATTGCAATTAGATTATTTATTACTAGCGACCCGCCCCGGCTTCGCACGGGTGCCTTGGCGGCCGGCCGGTACCGCCGCAAACGCTACGTCCCGCAATTTTTAAATCTGTAATATCTTCGAAAATATTCACTTAAATCATACGGTGTAAAGGGCCATATAGATCTATATTAAATGAACAATGTATTCAAGGTATTTAATTGGTTAAGGATTAATGCTGTATTGGTTAAAATCGCTTCGAAAATTAACCATTATTTGTCGTAAAAAGTAATTGACAAAAAAAGTTATTGTGGGTTATCCATAAGAGATAGACATATACCATCGCGGACTTTTCTGTAGACCTTTTCAATGTGTACAATACTTAGTACATTATTTTGATAAAACTCGTAGGGTTCAGCCTGCGTTTGCAATGTAAGCGGAAAAAATGTAATTATTTACGACATCACATTAGAAACCTCAAAAATAACAGTACTTCTCTACTATTTAATGGATGTTATTATACATATAAACCTTCCTCTTGAATCACTCTATCTATTTAAAAAAACCGCATCAAAATCCGTTGCGTAGTTTCAAAGATTTAAGCGTACAAAGGGACATAGGGACATAGGGACAGAGAAAGCGACTTTGTTTTTTATTATGTAGTGATTAGATACATACCTGCTTTTTTCGCTTCGCCGCCACGAGAAATATTAACATTGCATAATAAACAAAGAGCTAACTTTTTATTTTTACTGCTTATGTCAAAGTATTCCCATAAAGACGATCTTTTCTTCACCGATGCCATTTCTCGTTGCTAAATCTTTTAGACCTATGTCTATATGTATTTACTTAAAATAATAAGAGCACAAATAAAATTATAACCTAAAAACGATCACGCACGTGTCTGCCCTGCATGCAATCGACACAATAATAAAATTGTACAATAATTGTTAACTTCACTAATCAACGAAAAGACCCGAATCGAATCGAGTCCATCCTATCGTTCGCGCGACGCCTACGCAAACGGCTAAGTTTCGCCGGATATTCGGCGGCCGGATATTCGGCTATCCGGCCACTTGTTCGACCGAATATCCGGTATCCGGTATCCGGCCAAACTGCTATCCGTTTCATCTCTAGTAAGGACCAATTAACAAAAGATAATCCTATCCTAAAAGCTATAAAATATATCGCAAATGCATCGATATTCAAATTCACAATTTGAATATAAATCGAAATTGAACAATGCACGGGAACCGTTCAATTTGACTGAAACAATACATTCATTTGACTCACTCACTCAGACTTGTTGCTTGAATGTCTGACAAAAATTAATCGAGATTTTTTTATTGATTTAAGTTTTTAGCACAGAACAGTAAAAACATATAGAAGTGCGATAATGTCATAATTAGTATGAAAACCTGTGTCGCCAAACCCACACATTTAAACCGATAGTTATACAGTACACTACAAGTAAACTATGCCTTTGATTGGACAGCTTAATTTGAGTAAAAACTGACTTAGGTTATAAATTCAGCATTTCAATATGTACCCTAACGCACCATGTTACGGTTTATTTTAGTATAACATCCCTAGGTATATTAGCTGTTTTGTTTCTCATTGCACAGAAATTCCAAATTCGAAAACATCCAGCTACTCCACAACAGAGGGCGTTAGTTTTCGATAGATATAACTTTGAACCTCAACTCATAGAGATAAGGTTGAAATTTGTGTCACTCAACATTAATGACATTAACTTGATATTTATCTGATGCTATGCTCTGAGGGATGTCAGCCTTGTTATCGATAATTCACAAATAAATATTTTTTGTGTATTTTTTTTTTCTTTCTTTTATATGAGTATAGTATAATGTGTCACATTTTGGAGTATGTTTATTACTACTAAGTAGGTCTTTTTATGTTATTATTATTAAATAAAAAACGGAATAGAATAGTATTAATCTATATTTACAAAATACAAACAGAAAATATGCATTATTTTAAATCTTGGAACTGCCGTAGGTTTGCTGTATCGGTGGCCTTTGTTAGACCGCTTAGTGCTGTTCGGCATCCAGTTAACTCGTCACGTTGCATTTATCCATTTCTCTTTTAAATTAGCCTCTTTGGGAAATCTATAAATAAATTGGACAAATGAAAGCTAAGGAAAAATAAAATAAAATTTAATATTTATATTGTTTGTCTTTTCTAAAGTATCGATACTGTCGATATGCGCCACAAGCATCACTAAAGCGACATTCGTTTGTTTATTGCAATAATATTCCAGAAAGTCTTGTTTGCTGTTCAATCTATAATAGTACTAATTTCTTACGGATTAAGGTTCATTTTGACTAGATATTTGTATACAATTTTGACAAATTACGACAAGCGAAGTTATAACATAAAATATAATTAAAATAAATAAAAATAAGACTTACCGATGGTATGAAATGCCTCCATTGCTGATATTATTTCGTCTGCTATCATTTTTGCACTCTAATACCGAACAACACGTCCTAATTAATGAATAAATATGGAAAAAAGGTTTGACAGCTGACAACCGACTCGAATATTTTTCTGCGCACAACTGAGAGCAAGTTAGGTGATCTTACCTTACCAGTGACACGTGGGCCACGCCCACATCACACTTCTATCTACTTTACTGTTCTGTGGTTTTTAGATTATCCTGGTTTGACAGGGGTTAAATAAAAACATTTCCCATGTCAAGCCCATGTAATGTAGATCGGTAACGGTACTTACTTTATTTTAAAAATAAGTCTGAACTGAAAAAAAATAGTACCGCTCTTTAGCATAAAATAATCATTTAGACATATTTACTTAAAAAACAATCCTTTTTCCCGTTAATTATTATAATATTACAATTACGACACGTCGTAATTCTACTCATAAATAACTTCAGTAACAAGCTATTATACCCAGTGTTTCCAACAAAGGAACTGTAATAATGGAAACAGACTTAAGGCCGTGTACGCGGTCCGTGCGCTGTTTGGCTCATATATGTGATTTTTCAAACCAGATTGTCCATCAACCACTTATCTTACAAACATATGAGTTACTAATAATTTTAGGAAATTTTATTGTCTATGTAGTTAGTTAAGAGTTTTTTTCAATTAATACAGTATTTGTGAATACCATCAAGATAACTGAGCCGATGATTACTTGATTTCACTTTTAGTGTCAATTTCGAAGCTAAAAATATCTGAAATTGCTGACAGCTCTAACACACAATTTTTTTTAACTAACTGCAAAAATCCTTATTAAAATAGTTAGTTAAAAGATTTTTTTTATTTTGGACTCCTAACTTACGAAATTAAAATCCGAACAATGTGAATTTTTTTAGAAATTATAGTCGACAAAATGATTATTTTCACCAAGATATTTGACTTAATTGAATATAATTTATACATATTGCAATAAAAGAATGTCTTACTTATAAGATAAAATTAAAAAAATCAACCAAGGTACCTCTATTATTTTTCTACAATTTTTTTTAAAGTACTATAAAACACTGCGCGCGACCCGATTCAAATCAGTCGGCAGCGAGCCTTTCCAGAGAGAGGACATGTTGCTCGGCGCTCTCCTGTGGACCTATGCTGTTCATAGTAAAAGCACAGTATTACAATATTATTTCCTACAGTAAGGAATCGCCTTTGATATCGCGCGATGCCGCCGCCAGCGTAGGTACTTACGCTGCCACACGAAAATACGCTAGGGTTGCAACAAATGGGAAATAAAACAATTGTGATTATTAATATTATGATGAAATCATTTATTCATATGTACATTCAAAACAATTGCGATTATTAAATCTGATGTAATTATTTGTTCATAAATATATAATTACAGATATTGCACTGCTAAATATTATTTACGTGGACACTTTATTTTTGGATGTTCTTAATTGTATATTATAACATTTAACTAAGTAATGCATTCGCATTGGGATGTACAATCTGATTAGAAAATAATGAGGACAACATATACATAGCTTTGATTTTAATTCAACAGATACAATTAATACAATCTTTCTGAAATATTGTTTCCTTCTGGGATTTCAATGTAGATTTACATCCGTAAACGGAACAGTTTGTGCGCGCCATAATAGAATATGTAAGTACCTATGTATAATAAAATTATTACACAAAAAATACGACTGCATCGTCCTTTCGCGCTAGGTAAGGCAAACTAAGCGTGTTTGCTTTACGCGGCCCGCGTCGCCCGACCCCCCGCCAGTTCCCCTCCGTTTCTCTGCACAAGTACATTCGTCGCACTACTGGGTAAAAGGATAGCGCAAGCCGCGATCTATCGTAATAGATCGCGGAGATTTTGACTTGCGTTTAATTGAATAAGCGCTCTGAAGCGTTTATTTGACGCCGAGACGACCCAAATTTCCTCTTTCTTCGGCGCAATTAATTTTTGTCTTCTAATGCTTTAGGGCTTAGGCAATTGAAATATACGAAAAAGTAATTCTTTTGGTGGTTTTATTTGCTATAATAGGATTTTTTGTTTCGTGTTTTATATTACTATCGTAAACGTGTACCTAAAATTTAACATTAAGCAAATTCATATTCCAACCATAATTCCAACACTTGTATCTATTTGAAATAAAAGTCATAATTTATGTTAATAGTTGGCTACCCCTACCCATATGGAAATTGGAATGCATTGTAATGTTTAATTAGCAAAAAAACTGAATCCTCAAGGTTCATAACACTCGGTAGGTATCTCAATATAGAAAAAAATATATATATTTACCTGTCCACTAATTTTTGCTACATTCCCGTATGCGGCGTAGGTATATTGAGAAAGCCCTGTCCCATGTTTCTAAAAAGTAAAAACCCTTTATGGAAAGAGCTTCTCAATAATTATCTTATTGATATACTTAACTACATAGTTTAGATGTAGTAAAGTAAATTCTTCGTCGTTCATGCAGTCTTATTTGCGCACATAATAAATAATAATGTACTAAAAAACAAAATTAACACTGCTACCATATTATTGTCTAACTAGCTGCTCCGCGCGGTTTCACCCCCGTGGCTCCACTCCTGTCGCCCGTAGCGTGATGAAATATAGCCTATAACCTTCCTCGATAAATGGGCTATCTAACACCGAAAGAATTTTTCAAATCGGACCAGTAGTTCCCGAGATTAGTGCGTTCAAACAAACAAACAAACAAACAAACAAACAAACTCTTCAGCTTTATAATATTAGTATAGATGAAAACACTAACAGGGGAAAAAAGTAGAAAGTATGTATCTGTGGTATGTATGTAGATCATATGTAGATAGGTATATAAAATATGTATGTATATTTTTTCGTCATTTTTGACCGACTCAAAAAAATATGGAAATTTCTGTGTTCAAAACATCAAAATGTGATCAACTCGGAGCAATTAGTGATCAAAATTTATGTTTACCGATTTTTCGTAATTTTTTAACCGATTCGCAAACTTTCTTTTTAAATCGCCTGAGTTTACAGAGAGATATATTTTAATTTTATACAGCGCAGAATGTAGCGACCTTAGAGTATATTTATTATAAATACAATAGTATAGAGCGCGTGTATTACACAAATTGCTTAGTGCGCATCGTAGGCAGATGAGCTATAGATACTTTATCGATGTGTGTGTGACAAATAGGGATGGGTAGGTATCAATTGCGTGTTGAACTATCGATAAGTTATGTAAATAAATATGTATCATAAGTAAATTTTATGTTCAATAAGTTATTAAAGGAAAAATATATGAATAAAGTATAAATATGTAATTTTAAATTTGTTTACCAACTGAATTAAGTTTGTTTATTCCATTTGAATATTTCTTCTATTAATTATAAGTACTTTAAAAAAATATGTTTAATTGGAATATCAGAAAAACGTGAGTAGGTACTTTTTAAATAATAAAGTTGATAAAATAAAAGGTCGGGTTTAGTGCTATTTCTTTAATAATAAATCAAACAATAATAATAATGTTTTAAAAATGTTAAATAAAAATAAGAAATAATTAAAAAAATGTTGTGTGGTTTTATGAAACCACGGTAAAAGTGAAACTTAGGCACAAAATTATCGTATTTGTACGATAATTATCGTACGGTTCGACCGTCACGCGACATGCGCTACACAGAGCAAAAAGTTTGAGACGATGTAATAAAAGTTTCACTTTAATAATTTAAAATGATAATATAATAAATAATATTAATAATTTTTATATTTCATTTTATCCATTCTACTATCAAAATCTTCAAAATCAATTTAGCGGTTCAGAAAATATATCGTAAAATTACATACTTTACATTTACACTATAATACATTCGCATTCATAATATTAGAAAGTGTATCATACAAAACACACCACAAATTAATTTATACTTAATACATTTTTAAAAGAGTTTAAATTTTAAAGTTAATTATATAATTTGTTAAAATATAGTTCTTCTAGTAAACTTTATATCGAGTACAGCGTTGATCAGGTCACATCACTACGATAAAATGGCGGCAGTGAGGCGCGCGAGCAAGCCTGCGCGTGTCCGCCTCCCACCTCCCCCTCACCCCCGCGATGCTAGATTTATTTTCATAAAAATAAGTATAACATACGACTTACTGATGAAATGTGATACTGGATTTCAATTTTGTGTTTTTTCTAGTATCGTTTTTGCAAGATAGAACTGCACATTTCACCATGTTTATTCGTAAATATGAAAAAAATTCCGGAGCAACGCACTTCGACAGCACTCAACCACGACTACGAGCGCTCGCGGCGGGAACGTCGTGTTGTTCCCACCTGTGCCTACTGTTCCCACTTGGTTGTTCGCACTCTATAGATAGTATATTATATATATACTCTAAGGTACAGACCTACCAACTTTACTGTGAACTGAAAGGTGTCGTTACTGTCGTTTCTGTGTTGCCAATTAACTGTGAGATGTATGAAAATTGGGAAAATATAATGTAATCAGTAAAAACCATTTTAAAATAGCTTAAACATATTCATAATTGCTGGATTGTACCTGAAACATTACTGTAGTCAAGCAATGTGTCTACTTACGGGATAGCATTTGGATTTAAACTCATTTGTCTAAAGACCCACCTAGACATTGTGGTAGTGCATAATGGATGTAAGTAACAGAAAAATAAAAATTCAAGTATATTTCTACAATTTATTGAAAACCAGGTTTACAATAATTATGGTCAATCAGGGCAGAATAAAATTCGTGGACTTTACGCCTGATAACTCCCATGTCAAAATCATCGACATGAACAAATCCACTTTTTCGTTTTCTTTCCTTGCCTGGTGAGCGAATTCTGGTACCAGTTTCTTCTGCTTGTCGTCCTTCCTTGACAATTTTCGAAATTAGTCCTTGACTTACACCTGAAATGAAAATTGTACAATATATTATGTGTGGTAGACAAAAATACATTTAGCAACTTATTAGTAATCCAGCAGGTTAAGTGGATCACTCCGTAAGTAAGCGGATAGGTTAATATTATGGTAGTTTTTTTTTTCAACAGCAAAGCATCGCATAAAAAAATAAAACAAGAAACAAGAAATCTTATCGCCATAAGAATGGAGACAAAAATGTAAACCAGTAAAACAAAGAAGTGAATTAAATCATTAATTATTGTTGGGTATTTTAGTTATGATAACTGACAACACTAACCTGTAGCGGCCGAAACCCTTTTGTATATTTGATTAAATGGAATGATTGGAGCCTGCTGCCGAGCTTCTTCTTCAAAAAATGATTTCACTTTTAGAATAATATTCCGGGCGTCACTTTTTATAGCTTTTGGCATATTTAAAGTTTAAAATAATGAAATATCGCAATAAAATTCACAGAGCACTCGAAAGTAGTAGACACTGACAATTATTTGCTGACAATCGAATGACTTATCAACATGGCGGCCGTAGTTCCTATTTTCGCCGTTTCACAGTAAAGTTGGTGGGTCTGTAGCGACATCTTGTAAAGTTACTCTAAAATGAAAATTATAATACATATTACCATTGTTCAAACATAGATGGCGCTATAACTATTTTGACAATAAGTAGGTATTTATAGCAACTTTAACTTGTCCTTTTAGTGATATTCACATATATTATTAAACAATTCACTATTATTAAATTATTTTCTTAATTTGATTTTCATATATTATTTGCATTGGACTATATTTAAAAGACCGTTTTTACCGGTTTGCAAATGACATAGTACTTTTTTTCAATGTTTAGACATTAATGACAAATTGAGTTGACTTGACAATTTATATTCATTAACTTTTGAAGCTCTAAATAAATCAGGGCTCAGTTTTATAATTTAACATTTTTTACCTATTCGTTAAATATCCATCGATATGTGTTATCAATAGCGCGGACTGGTTTGGGAAAGTGCAACGTGTTAAAATTGTAGAACTCGATCGCAATAATGAAACATGTCGTCGCAACCTCACTATGGATCCATGTACAACAGAACAAAAAGAAAGTGACGAGTTGATCGTGTGTAAACTTAGTGTATTTTAGTTTATTTTTTAGTGTTATTTAAAAATGGCGCAGACGGTGAGACGTGCCATCGAAGGGAGATATCCCTCTTGTTATATACCTAGCAGAATTAAGGAGAGAAGAGCGAAGGCAAGGGCATTGAGGTAATTAAATGTAAATAAAGAAACACTCGAGATCAATGACACGAATACGTGACCTCATATTTTTGTTACCAAACTTATCTTTGTTATAAAGAATAATTTGACCTATTTTAATTGCAAACTTTATAGTGCCAAAAGTTTTTATTGGAAACTTATGTAAACTTCTTCATACAATTTTATATTCGTATTTTAGTTGTTGTCTAACATAATGAGAAGGCTTTACTATTTATATACAAATAAATTAGGAAAGCTGATTAACTGTTGCCATGGTATTGGATTATTTATCTAAGATACACTAGAGAAATACAAATAAGATAAGAGATAAATAGATTACATAAAAAGTCAATAATACTAACAAAGTCTCTAATTTTTTTATTAGAAATGCTATATTGGTAATTGGTATGTACTTTTAATAAATAAAACTAACATAATATAAAGAGATTTTAAGTTAGATATTTTATAAGTATTATGTTATAGGACTTGAAATTTAATTTGAATGATTAACTATTAAATAATCGCTTAAATCAAACCTATCTATACATCGCTACTATTTGTTGTAGATTAGAGCAGCAACGAAAGCCTGAAAAGCCGGAAGACTTTGTATGTTACTCAGATAGTGATAGTGAGGAGGAGACACCAGCTCAGCAGCACAGGATCTTATCCACGTCCTATAACTTTGTGGACTATGTTCGCTCCAGGGAAATACAGGCTCCCGAGGTATGATATATATCTTAATATACATGTATATAAATCTTGTGTCACAATGTTTGTCCTCAATGGACTCCTAAACCACTTAACCGATTATAATAATATTCGCACACCATGTGCAGTTCGATCCAACTTGAGAGATAGGATAGGTTTTATCCCGAAATCCCACGGGAAAGGGAACTATGCGGGGTTTTCTCTGAAAACACGGGCAAAGCCGCGGGCGGAAAGCTAGTAAACTATAAAGACATCATCATACATGGAAAATTGCAAAAAAAATGAAATAAAGGCATTCTACTTAACCATACACAGTCATAAGCTTGTTCTATACAAGAAAGAATGCATTATATGCTTGTGTGAAACAAAAACAGGTACAAAAACATTTATGCGTCTTTTATGCCTTGATAGCGCATTTGAGAATATTTTTGTATTATGCTAATGGCATATTTATACATTAATTGTTGCATCTTTCTTTGGCTAGATTGAATAAATATGCATTCAAATAAAATGGATTTTCAAGTTTCAAGTAACTTTATTTTCGCACTAAATTCTATTGTAAAAATGATATAGTGATATCAAATTGAAGTGCAAAATTGTGTATGTAATAATAATATTGTTATCAATTCCCAAAGTTATCAAAAATCAATATCAAGATGACCTTTGGAAAACTTTGACTTTGTCATGCCATTTGTGAAGTACTAATGATTATTAAATAATTGTTTTTAAAAATTAGTTTATTCATTTATTGGGCTATGCTTGTTAAACATGTTTACTAATTCCCATACGAAATATACAGTCCTAAGTATGTGAGGATGGATGTATGTGTATGTATGTTTGTCTTTACTCTTTCACGCAAATACTACTGAAACAATTACTATGAAATACATATATAGAGTAACTTGGATTAACACATAGGATAGGCTTTATCCCGGAAAACCTACGGGAATGGGAACTATGCGGGTTTTTCTTTGAAAACGCGGGCGAAGCCGCGGGCGGAAAGCTAGTACACAGATAATAACCATATGCTTCCTATGTGATATTGTAGTCTTATATATAAAGAGTAAAAACATTTAAACAAACGTTATAATCCAGTATAATGTAGTACTGGCTTAAGTAGTATCAGGCATACCTGGTATGTGTCATTCAAAATAGTTTAAATTTTTATCAAAAATAAATGTTGGTATTGAATTTCCTACCAAGCTTGTTCTTTTCGTGAATGATGAAGCATAATGTAATTGTAAGAATAGTATACAGGCCAACTACAAATTATTTAAACCTTCATTCAACACATATTAGTTGAACTCTGTCTAAACATCTAAAAGATGTTACAATTTTGAAAATAAAACAATGTTGAAGAATATGCTATTTACAAATTAAATTTTCCGTTCTTACAGAGAATTAAATCAAAGGTGCCTTTCACTCATTTCATACATAATTTTATTATAAACTATCATCCACCGTTTCAGCCTCGTTCCGTGGACCCATCATACGCCACACGGCACATGCTCACGCACGACATGTACCGCGAGACCCCCGTCAACCTGGGTAACATGAACAAGGTGTTCTGTTCCCAGTGGCTCTCCGACAGACAGATTGTGTTCGGCACTAAGTGTAATAAGGTAAGTCTTATGTAAAGGGGTTGGATGATATTGATTACATCTATACGCCACACGGCACATGCTCACGCACGACATGTTCCGCGAGACCCCCGTCAACCTGGGTAACATGAACAAGGTGTTCTGTTCCCAGTGGCTCTCCGACAGACAGATTGTGTTCGGCACTAAGTGTATTAAGGTAAGTCTTATGTAAAGGGGTTGGATGATATACAATATTGATTACATCTATACGACACGGCACATGCTCACGCACGACATGTACCGCGAGACCCCCGTCAACCTGGGTAACATGAACAAGGTGTTCTGTTCCCAGTGGCTCTCCGACAGACAGATTGTGTTCGGCACTAAGTGTATTAAGGTAAGTCTTATGTAAAGGGGTTGGATGATATACAATATTGATTACATCTATACGACACGGCACATGCTCACGCACGACATGTACCGCGAGACCCCCGTCAACCTGGGTAACATGAACAAGGTGTTCTGTTCCCAGTGGCTCTCCGACAGACAGATTGTGTTCGGCACTAAGTGTATTAAGGTAAGTCTTATGTAAAGGGGTTGGATGATATACAATATTGATTACATCTATACGACACGGCACATGCTCACGCACGACATGTACCGCGAGACCCCCGTCAACCTGGGTAACATGAACAAGGTGTTCTGTTCCCAGTGGCTCTCCGACAGACAGATTGTGTTCGGCACTAAGTGTATTAAGGTAAGTCTTATGTAAAGGGGTTGGATGATATACAATATTGATTACATCTATACGACACGGCACATGCTCACGCACGACATGTACCGCGAGACCCCCGTCAACCTGGGTAACATGAACAAGGTGTTCTGTTCCCAGTGGCTCTCCGACAGACAGATTGTGTTCGGCACTAAGTGTAATAAGGTAAGTCTTATGTAAAGGGGTTGGATGATATACAATATTGATTACATCTATACGACACGGCACATGCTCACGCACGACATGTACCGCGAGACCCCCGTCAACCTGGGTAACATGAACAAGGTGTTCTGTTCCCAGTGGCTCTCCGACAGACAGATTGTGTTCGGCACTAAGTGTAATAAGGTAAGTCTTATGTAAAGGGGTTGGATGATATTGATTACATCTATACGCCACACGGCACATGCTCACACACGACATGTTTCGCGAGACCCCCGTCAACCTGGGTAACATGAACAAGGTGTTCTGTTCCCAGTGGCTCTCCGACAGACAGATTGTGTTCGGCACTAAGTGTAATAAGGTAAGTCTTATGTAAAGGGGTTGGATGATATACAATATTGATTACATCTATACGCGACACGGCACATACTCACACACGACATGTTTCGCGAGACCCCCGTCAACCTGGGTAACATGAACAAGGTGTTCTGTTCCCAGTGGCTCTCCGACAGACAGATTGTGTTCGGCACTAAGTGTAATAAGGTAAGTCTTATGTAAAGGGGTTGGATGATATACAAGTTTGATTACATCTATACGCGACACGGCACATGCTCACGCACGACATGTTTCGCGAGACCCCCGTCAACCTGGGTAACATGAACAAGGTGTTCTGTTCCCAGTGGCTCTCCGACAGACAGATTGTGTTCGGCACTAAGTGTAATAAGGTAAGTCTTATGTAAAGGGGTTGGATGATATACAAGTTTGATTACATCTATACGCGACACGGCACATGCTCACGCACGACATGTACCGCGAGACCCCCGTCAACCTGGGTAACATGAACAAGGTGTTCTGTTCCCAGTGGCTCTCCGACAGACAGATTGTGTTCGGCACTAAGTGTAATAAGGTGAGACTTTTTAATGGGTTTTGATGATGTTACAAGTCAACTTTTAGCTTGTTTACCTTGTAATTAGTATTATGTACATAATCATCACCTTCTAATTTAAATTACCTACATGTATTAATTGCAAGAATGTAGTTACTTCAGTTGATTCGCTTTTTCCAGATTAAGTTTGTTTCTTCTTCTGCGTTACGAACAATTTAGGCAACGTTTATATTTCTCGTTCATTATACTGTGTTTATTCTCTACTTCCGTATGTACCTTTTTAAATATATGACTTGTAATTTACGCCTTATTTATGTTTATTTATTACTTGTACAGTTAATGGTATACGACGTGCGCTCCCGTTCGCTGGACGCGATCCCGACGCTGCGGTCGCGCGCGCCGTGGCCGGGCGCGGAGCACCAGACGGGCATACATGCGCTTCAGATCAACCCATCGAGGTAAGGCTGTTTACACGCGAGGCGGTTTGTGGCCGTTTTTTTTTTTTGGTGATTGGAATTGTTAGTAGTAAATGCTTTTATATTGGTTTTCTTTCTCTAATTTATATGATTTTAACAATGAATCGAACGTAACAGGATTAGCATATTTAAAATTTTTGTTGTTGACAAAATATAAAAATATAATTTTTGTTTAAATTACTAGGTAATACCTTTTTTTTACAATTTAGTTAAGTATTACATTGCCTATTTTTCAGAACACTATTAGCAACAGGCGCACGTAATTCTTGCGAGTTGGCTATCTACCGTCTGCCAACACTCGACCCCGTGTGTGTGGGTGAAGCGCATAAAGACTGGGTAAGTCAATAATAATTATTCAATTTTTAAAAACAGGATAGTTCTTTGATATCATAATTTTTTTTGTAAATTTTAATGTAAAAAATCTATTATTATATTTCTGTAGAAACTGCTATTTGAAGCGAGCATTGTCTCTGAATTACGACGATTTTAAAACACCAAACCAATTTTAAATAATTAAATTATACTCATCAATTGAATATTTCAATTGATGATTATATTTTTTTGAATAACAATTAATTTATCAATTATACAAATCAGGAATACCAATGGTCCAAATTTATGTCCTTGTGGAACCCCAAATACTCTTAATTCGTTGTAGGGTCGTGTATTAAGACTTGAAACCGGTGTCTTTAGCTAATTAGAGCAGTAATAATGTAATTATCACTGTTTTGTATAATAATGCATGTGAAAGTTTTGCCCGAATCAAATTTTGAGGCTTAATGGGTAATGTTACCTGTGTAAAAGGCCTAATATGTTTCATCCATCTGTATTATATTAATTGATATTTTAAACTTAAGAATTTGTTAGTTAGAACGAGCTTAGCTTTAAAAAACTCGAAAAATAAGTAGTGAAAAATTATTTTTGAGCTGAATAGATGATTATTTGTTGCGCTTCTCAATATGAGCAGAGCAGCAAAAAAAATGTTGCACAAATGGGAAAAAAATATTAATTTTGTGAGCAAACGTGGATGGGGGACCGCTAATCTATACTAATATTATAAAGCTGAAGAGTTTGTTTATTTGAACGCGCTAATCTCGGGAACTACTGGTCCGATTTGAAAAATTCTTTTGGTGTTAGATAGCCCATTCATCGAGGAAGGCTATAGGCTATATAACATCTCGCTAAGACTAACAGGAGCGGAGTCGGTAAAACCGCGTAGCACAGCTAGTACAGAAATATTTATATCGTCCCATTGAGTTACTATGTACTACGTACTAGAGAGGCCATCGCTACTACACTTTTTCTAACACGAGTTAGAGTCAATCGTCTCAAACCATTTTTTTTTGTTACATTGATTGGTTTTAATTGATTAGTTTATTCATATTTTTATAATAAGATAAACAACATTTATTTGTTACATTGTTTGGTTTTAATTTATAAGTAATGGGCAGAATATTTGCAAATTGTATGACTCACTAGCCAGCCCGCGCCGCCGCGCTTGTCGCACAGATTTTGTTGGTGTCCTCTCTATAATAATACCTCAATGTATCGTCCAGATCCTGGACATGTGCTGGCTAGACGACGAGTTCGTAGTGACCGGGTCGCGTGACTCGCGTCTTGCATTGTGGCGCGCGCCGCCCCACGAGCCGGCGCCGCTCGCGCCGCTGCACCGCTACATCGCGCCGCACGCCGCACGCGACTGCCGCGCCGGTACGTGCACACACAAACACACACACACACACAGCTACACACACGTACAATAAAAAAAATGTGTGCGTGTACTAGTGTACACACGTAAGAAGTGAAACTTCTTTATGACCTTATTTTTTAAAAAATAATTTATGCAACTATACAGAAATCCGTCGAATCACGCGTGGTAGGGATAAGAAAAAGATGGCGCGTAACGGAAAAATGTCACGCGTAACGAAAAAATGTAACACTAAATTTTTTTCCAACCCCGATAAAGAAGAAAAAGACGTGTGGGACTCGGGGACTGCCGCGGTAAAGCTATTGCATGCTATGCCTTCAAGCCACACCTCCGCGCCCGTCGGATTGGGGAGCGTGAGGTTTTTTACATTACGGAATTTCTGGAGTCGGTCCCCGCGCTCGAGGCCCGCGATAGAAGCTATGCAATAGCTTAAAAATACGTGTGGCACTCGAGGACTGCCGCAGTAAAGCTTATTGCATAGCATCGCATCGCTATGCCGCTTGGTGTGGGGGGTGTCGTTACGGACTTTTTACATTCGGTCGCCGCGCTCAAAGTCTGAGATGAAAGCTATGCAATAGCTTAAAATACACACACGCAACCCAGCTTAACACATGTTCAACACACGCATTATCTCGCGCGCGCAAAGCGAGCTCCTCTATGTTAACGCACACACGTAAATACACTGCAAGCATACGTCGTACGCGCACACTGCCCACACATGCACGCAACCTTACACACATATATTTGTTTGCAAACCAGACACGATCTCACACGTATGCACACTGTGCGCATTTCCACCCCTCTCTCAATACTCATATTGTTTTTTCCCCGCAACCAAATACATACTGCTCACGTTCGCTCCACACGCACATTTGTAAATGAAACACACCCACACACGCGTAAAAGATTCACGAAAACAACGACACACACATACTTTTATTAAACCAATATTTATATTATAAATAAACTTCACAAAAATATAATTTCTGAAAAGGACTCCAGAATTAAAAATTACTAATTCACAACTTAATAAAATATAAAATCATCCCCAGGTCAAAAAGTCCGCGCGCTAACATTCAACAAGCGGTGGCGTGAAATCGCAGCGCTCACTCTCAACGGCTACATACACGTGTTCAACGCGGCGACGTTCCGACAGACGCTGTCAAGGAAGCTACCGTCGTGCCAGGATCTAGTGTGTTTGGCTACACAGGTAAGTTGATATACACAAAACATGGGGTTTTTTCACGTGACAACGTCTTATAATTCGAAAGAGCCGGCTGCACGCACGAAAAAACATGACTCATGCGGCGTTACCTCGCTCTGAGGCGTTCCATGTAAGGCTTGAAGTGCGAGCGAGAGCGCGGAACGAGCGACAAAGAAGCACAATCGGACGTTGTCACGTTCAACTATCGTCAGTAAACCGACTTTACAGACAACCAATTTTTTTTTTTTTTTTGTTAACGTCAATTATTTTTCTAATGAAAGTTTGCAATGTTCAAAAAAAATTTGTGACAAAAAAAAGAAAGCGATTTTGTCGGATTTTTTTATAATTTAAGACTATGTTTGTATGAAAACAATTTTTTTTTGCCCACTATTATTTTTTTTAAAGATTTATCTATTCGTTTAATATAGGATAAAATACATACATGATATCAGTAGTGATTTACCTTTCGCATTTTCAGCACTTGAATTTAATTTGAGGTAACTGAAACCGAAATCCTAACCTAATTTTTTTTTTTAATTACAGGAAAGCGGAATTTATGCGATCGGCTGCAAATCCTACACTCTACTATTAGACTGCCGCACTTTACAATCAGTTAAGAAGATCACATCGAGATACAATGGATGCGGCATCCGATCGGCCACGTTTAGAGGCGATATGCTCACCATTGGTACGGGTTTGGGTAAGTAACAGACTAGTAATTAAACTTATTGGCTAATAATAAAATAAAAAATAATGACGCAAAAAATATAAATTTGACGATATCCTAAATTGAACGACATATTATTTTTATACATATTTGTCATTTATTCATATTTGTCAAAAAAAATCCCAGTGGCGTTGTATAAATGTATGTAACTTTTACATTGTTTTGCGCAGATTAATTTATAATTATATTTCCAAGTGTTTTTTTTTTTTTTCGTATCATTTAAATATTTTTTTTTTTTAGGCTTGTTAATGTTCTACGACCTGAGGGCGGGTAAATATCTAGAGAGCAACATTCATTCGTCGAAAACAGTCACACTGAGAGCTTCCAGAGGTTACGTGGTAGGTATTTTATTTTTATTTTAATTACATATTACAATTTTTTGAGCTTTTCTATCATTTTTCTAACTCTTGGAGTTATAGTTTAAATATTTTTAATTGTTTATTTTGTGCACAGATGTTGCTACCATCGAACATTCATATTTCATACATATTAATAAAATAAAAAGAAAATGTGACTCAAGTGTATAAAAAAGATTTTCAATTCACTGGGATGATGCCGAAATCCATCTATTTTTGTTTTAAATTTTTGTAGTGTCCTATAACGTGAAAAAAGTCGCGGGCGTCGGCTATCATAATATATATTCGCAACTGCCAATTATTTTATGTCACTATATTAAGGCGAAGCCCCTGCTCAATCATGATGAACTTTTATTATTAAGGCGAAGCTCGCAGGTTCGAATCCCGCATCCCTGCTACTAACGATTAATATTTTTTTTAATAAATTAAAATAAGTAAATTAAGATGAAGCACGCGGGTTCGAATCCCGTTTTTATCACTTTTTTTTTAATTTTACCAAAAAAAGTTACCATTATAACAATAACAACGCGCCAGTTCCCCGACGAGGAGGCGGAGGGGTTCAACCAGGTGAAGTACGTGCCGGCGATATACACGCACTGCTACGACGACAGCGGCACGCGCATCTTCACCGCCGGCGGCCCGCTGCCCGCGCCGCTCGTCGGCAACTACGCGGGCATCTGGCAGTAGGGGGGAGGGGGGGCAACTACGCGGGCATCTGGCAGTAGGGGGGAGGGGGGGCAACTACGCGGGCATCTGGCAGTAGGGGGGAGGGGGGGCAACTACGCGGGCATCTGGCAGTAGGGGGGAGGGGGGGCAACTACGCGGGCATCTGGCAGTAGGGGGGTTCTATAATTCAAGAGGCAGAGGGGGGAAGCTTAGAGATGAGGAGGTCGCACGTTGGGAAATACGCGGGCATCTGACAGTGGGGGGTAAGTGAAGAGGGGGAGGGGAAAAGCTTAGAGATGGGGAGATCGCACGTTAGATAATACGCGGGCATCTGGCAGTAGGGGAGAGAAGCTTACAGAAGAGCAGGAGGAAGCTCGCGCAGTACGGGGCGAGGATGAGGATGATGAAAAAAGGGAAACTAACGGGAGAAGAGGGGGGAGCTCGTTGGCTACTACGTACGCGGGAAACTGGCAGTAGGGAACGAGAGGGGAAGTAGGGAATGACTGTATGGAAGAGAAAAGGGGGGCGATTAGTTGTGTGATAAAGGTGGGCTCATGTTTTGGGAAGGGGGAGAGGCAACAGTATGTGTAAGAAAAGAGGGCAGGAGATCTTCTAGCTGATTGTGTAAGAAATGAGAGTCGAACGGTAGCTGACATTTCTTTTATTTTGGCTGGCTTGATTATACGCGAGAAGGGCTTGTCGCAATAACATGATGATAAATATCTAAATAAAAATTTAAAAGATAATAAAATATGCTATTAGATTTTATGAAAATGGTTTTAATATGATTGCTAGGAGATTTTGTATTAAATGTTCTAACAAAATTATAGATTTAAGCGATTTTAAAGGCAACGAATGCAATATTAAATGCCTTTATATTATGTACCTATAGAATTTTTATATGGTATTTAAGTAATGTATATTAATCAGAAAATAGCAGTTGCCTCTCTCCCCTCTTTTTCGCAGTTTTACCCTATGGATGTAAAATTATCGCCTATTATAAATAATATTTTATGTTAAACAAAATTGAGACCTTTTTTTACTTTGTGACATGCCATTACATTTCCCTTGAAAAAATTAAAAAACGTAAGATTAGATGAACATACATGTGATTTTTCGTTGCTCAAATAACTATGTTTTATTTTTGTTTTAATGACTACTTATGATCAAATAAAGTGTAGAGATTTTAAACACTATGAGATTTGTGTTTTAATATACATTTTAAGTTATTTTTTTATTATTATGTTATTTGAGCAATGAAATGACTCCTTAGAAGATTTCTAAATAGTGATGAATTTATGTATCTATTAGTTTATTTCTGTAAAACTATTAATTTCTGGTACCTATTTTTATAAATTGATTTTGAAATAAATACAATGCAATATGAAAAAAAATAAAATGTTATGATAATTGCACTTGTCATTTTTAAGCGTTTACAAAAACAGCGAAAATGCGAAATGCCCATCAAGTGATCATATTCTTCGTAACTTTAAAATTAATTAATAAGTCCAATTTAAAAATAGTTCTATCACTGAGTGATTATTATTGCAGATTATTCCAGATGCAGTTTAGAAATTTCAATCGTAAATGATTTATTTATGAAGTTTACCGCTATTTTGTGATCTGTGACATTGGCCTTACGTCAAAAATTTGGGAGGGAAAATTACGAAGTTTTAATATGTATTTAAAGGCTAATGATTGGCAAATTATTTACCTAAGAATTCTAATGTTTATAATATTATAAGATTGATGGATACGTTATGATAACATGAATGTGAGTGAAATACTTAGCATCGTGGAACAGCCTACAAACTAAAGCAAGGCAAGTACGTATGGTTTAAAAAAAAATTGATCTGTGCATTATAATAGGCAGGTAAATCATGTAGTTCAGGGATGGCGAACCAATGGCACGCGTGCCATTGCTGGCACGCGACGAAATAATTTCGGCACGTCACTGATTACGAGTTTAAAGAAAAAAGTATAAATTATGATTATGATGTAGCATAATACCTATGAATCTTTGAAAAGCAAACGCGCGCGAGCGTTCGGGTCCGGTGCGCGGGGTGGAGGCGGGGCGTAGTTGCTATGCTAGCGCGGGGAATGCGGCGGTGGCGCGGGGCGCGGGAACGCAGCGCGGGGGCTTGACTTGAGTAAATAATAACAAACGAGGCGCAGTGCCCGCGCAAATTGTTTGTTTACGCAAAAAATAGTTGAATTTCATTGTGAAAGTGAACTTTAAAGTTTATTTAAGTTATTATTTGCTGTAATTTAATATGGCTAGTTCAGCAAAGAAACTAAAAGTGCAAAATAGCAAGGATACTAGAGAATTTCAGACTTGGTGGACTGATAAATTCGGCGTGATTAATAAAGGTGACAAAGCAGTGTGTGTTTTATGTTCTGGCACCATGGTATGTAGAACATCTTCCGTTAAACGGCATTATGAAACAAATCACAAATCAATTTGTCAAAAAAGCGAAGCAGAACAAAAGGAATTAATTGCGAGTGCTTTGAAAGACAGAAACAAACAGTCAACATCAATAAATAAATTTGTTGGCAAAAATTGTCATACAAGTGCGGCAAGTTACACGGCTGCAAATGTCATTGCTCGGCATAGTAAACCCTTTCAAGAAGGCGAGTTTTTAAAGGAAGCCTGGTTAGCATGCGCGCCTTCTCTTTTTGCTGATTTCGAGAATAAAAATAAGATAATTCAGCGCATCAAAGATACTCCTTTGTCCAGAAACACAATAAAGGAAAGAATCTTAAAATTGGCTGAAAATGTTACAGAGCAACAAAAGCTTGACATTCACTCTGCTTCATTTATATCGCTATGTCTCGACGAAAGCACTGACGTCACAAAATCTGCACGTTTAGCTGTTTTTGCTCGATACTGCGTAGGAAACGTCATTAAGGAGGAATTAATTGCGATAAAATCGTTACCAACAACTACAAAGGGCGCAGATATTTGTACGGCAGTTAAAAATTCGATAGTTGAAAAAGAAATTGATATAAAAAAAGTTGTTTCTGTAACAACTGATGGTGCTCCGAGTATGGTGGGTAAAAAAATTGGTTTCATAAGTTTATTTCAAACTGAAGTAGGACATTCGATTCTTGAATTCCACTGCATCATTCACCAACAAGCCTTATGCGCTAAGAGCGGCTTAACATCTCTTGATAATGTTATGGCAGTAGTTACGAAAATAGTCAACCTCATCTCTGCTCAGGCTTTAAACAAGCGAAAGTTCGACGCTTTGTTGGATGAAGTCAACTCCGTGTATAATGGCTTACTCATGTATAATAATGTTCGGTGGCTGAGTCGTGGGTCTGTACTTGAAAGATTTGTTGAATGCTTGGAAGAAATCAGACTGTTTCTGCAAAATGAGGGAAAAATTGAACAATACCCACAGCTTTTGGACGTCATGTGGCTTTCAAAATTGATGTTTTTTACAGACATATGCCAACACTTAAATACGTTAAATGTGAAGCTTCAAGGCACAAACAAAACAATAATCGTCATGATCGATCTCATTCGCGCCTTTGAGGCTAAACTGCAAGTTTTCAGAAACGATATTATCGCAAAAAACTACAAGTATTTTCCATACTTGAAAAAATATATCAATGAATCTGATATACATGAGACAACAAATGCAGAAAATATTACTGAGGAATTTATCTCTGTGATTGATTCTTCAATTAAGGAATTTTCAACAAGATTTTCTCAGTTCAAAGAATTATCAGAAACGGTCAAGTTTATTATGTACCCAGATGTAACGACCTTTCATACACTGAACTTCTCCCAGTTCGATTGGTTGGAAATTGAAGATTTTGAAATGCAGCTGATTGATTTCCAGTCTAGTTCAATTTGGATACAAAAATTCATAGACATGAGAAAAGAATTAGAGTTAATTGAAACAGAAAGATTGACCAGTAATATAAGTAAAGATGCCAATAATAAAATTTTAGAAACCTGGAATGCGTTGCCAGAAACATTTAATTGTTTAAAGAAGCTGGCTCACGCTATTCTAACTGTATTTTCATCAACATATGCCTGCGAGTCATTGTTTTCAGAGATGAATAACATCAAAGACTCTGTTAGAAATAGACTGACTGATGAATCAAGTTCAGCATGCATTCTGCTAAAAGTAACATCGTACAACCCCAATATAAGTCAATTATCGTCCAATCTGCAACAACAGAAGTCGCACTAATTTTTAATTGCTCTTGTAATTGTATTTTTGGTAAATATAGAGCTTTGAGTTGATATTGTTTTTTTACATTATTTTTCCACTGATCACAAAGTCAAGAATATTTGATGGCACGGCTGCGACGTCATTAAATATTATTCCAGAATATTGGCACGTATACGCATAAAGGTTCGCCATCCCTGATGTAGTTTATAGTCTGTTCTACGTTGTTGTTTGGTATGAAGCCGTATTACCTCAATTTGATGTAATGTAGGTTTTATTCTTAGGATTGGTTAGAAGTTTGAAATGTTACGGCCGTGTTTAAATTTGTCGTGTTTCGGGAGCAACCTTGAAATTATATAATTTTAGCTTTGACACCGTATAATATCTACTGTGAAATAAATTAATACCCCAATATTCTTGAAAATTTTATTGAAAGAATGTTTAAGTTATCGTAATAAGAAAAATATTCTTGTAGGTATGTCGCTCAAAACGCTAAAAATTAATTATTATTATTGAAAACAATCTGTATCTTATTGAGCTGCGATAATATTGTAATATGTTCATCCTAAGGGCTCTTTCAATTTATGCGTTTCGTATCGGACCGCAGCCGCACGTTTTCCGTGCCGCTAGTTATAACCCGCTGCCGTGCCGTTGCAGTACGTTAGCAGTCCGTTACCAAACGCTTACATTGAAAGCGTATCTGACTGCCGTGCGTTTGTATGCTAGTGCTGTTTTAAATTTATTTGACACCAGTTAAGCCATGGACTCTGACGAAGAAACATATAGTGCTCTTCTTGAAAAGTTTGGTTTTTAAGTTGGCAACTCTGTTAGTCAATTTCAATTTCCACTGCCCGTCCGTATTATTACCACGACTGACTTATACATTATAACCTCAAGACGCGCGTATTTCTGTACTTGAGTACCCGTAGAAATGTAAGATGATTGAATTAGATTAGACCAAAAAATTAATTTTTTAGAGCACGAATATTCTCTGTCAAATCATACCGATATATCGATATTTTTTAATAAAAATATCAATAGAGATTTTAAAAAAAAAATCATCGATACGATATATATCGATACTTTATTGCATTTCCGACATCCCCATGGGACTTGCGACGTTTCCGTCCTGTTGTCGAGCGTTTGCGGTACGGACGCCGCGCTGTTGCCGCACCGTGCATTTTGTATGAAAACAAACGACCGGCCGTGCGCCGTACGACAAACGCACCGCTTCGGCACTGTAGCGGTCCGATACGAAACGCATAAATTGAAAGAGCCCTAAGAATTTTATACAAGATTAGTTTTAAATACCACTTACTGAGTAAATTTTGGCGCGCTGTCAGATAATTTAGTCCATAGACCATAGATTATAAATGTATGGAATGTAATTTAATGTAATGGAGATGCGTTTGGTGTGTTTTTACAAGTAATTTTCTTAAAAAAAAATGATGATTAAAAGACTTGGATACACAGTATACATATTGTTTTTCTTATAAATTTAAGGATACCTATCTATACAGGGTGTGGTGTATCGGTATACTAAGCGCGAAGGGACTTGTAGTTTTGCATACACTGATCACGTAAAAAATACTTAGACAAAAAATTTACGTCAAAAGTTTTTTGCTAAATTTTTCCTTAAAATCCATGGTTTCTTCTCAAACTTCGCGCAGCCGGTATATACCGCTTCGCTAATGTGATCATTTTGTCTATGAAAACATAATCTTTAAAGAAAGCTCACGTGCGGGTGGCAAAGTTGGGCGGGTTGCTTGTTAGGGGTGTACATATATGTAGTTTTAAGAATTCATCTATCTGAAAAAAAAATGCGTCTGGAATTTTATAAGTATTTTTTACGTACTCAGCGTACCTATGCAAAACTATAACCTTCTTTGAGCTTAGTAAACCAACGGTGGGACACCCGGTATAAAATAAAGTTATGATCAACATTTTTTCCTGTCATAGTTTGGGATGTCTAAATAAAACAACAAATTCTATAAAATTATTTATTAGGAAGCGATATAAATGCAAAAAATATCAAATGTATTGAAAGCCTGTAAATACAATCCAAACTTACATGTTGACAACCCATCCAGGTGGAAGCAGAGTGCCTTCACTATCAATGTATTGATCCCATTGGGACCTGAAACAATAAAAAATCTCTATTAGATACATATTCAGAAAAAAATACTGCTATGAAGTTATCTATTATAAATTTCAGATTTATTTGTAAAATTGTGATATTTATAGAATTTTTAGTGATAGATGATTTTGTTTACATAGTCATTCATGGACCGCCTTTCAGAAAAATAATTATTGAGGAAGTTTCCTGCAATTTTTTTATATTTACATAGTTAATATCTGTACCTTTACTAGAACTTTTTATGCAATAAAACAACAAGTAGGTACATGAATATTACACATAATATTATATAAAACTAGCTGCGCTCCGTGGTTTCACACACGTGGCTCCCCTTCTGTTGCTCTTAGTGTAATGATATATAGCCTATAGCCTTCCTCGATAAATGGGCTATCCAACGCCGAAATAATTTTTCAAATCGGACCAGTAGTTCTTGAGATTAGCAGGTACAAACAAACTCTTCAGCTTTATAATATTAGGTATAGATTATTAAAAAAAATACCGACCTGACGGAAACAAACTTGTCACTATCTCCATTAAAATCAACCTGTGGGTTCGTCCCACCAAAAAGCACCTGCCTCCAATCATCCAAAACAGTTTCTATTTGTATGGCATCTTCCACTGGTTTTGCTGCTTTGGTCAGCTGAGTCCGTAGATTGGTTTCCTCCTTATCATACATTTCTAGCCTTTGCGTCCATAGGGTTTTTAACTTTTCTGTAAGATAAGATAACCTTGATATCTTAATATATATAAATCTCGTGTCACAATGTTTGTCCTCAATGGACTCCTAAACCACTTAACCGATTATAATAAAATTCGCACACCATGTGCAGTTCGATCCAACTTGAGAGATAGGATAGTTTAAACATGTAGGTACCACGGGCGAAGCCGGGGCGGACCACTAGTATTGCAATAAAAAACAAATTATTTTTAAATGTGAATGAATAGTATTAAAAAAATTTAGTTTACAATGAAATGCAAGTTAGAAAATTGCTAATTAGATTTGAAACTTATTATCTTTTATTGAAACACCTATGTTTTGCTAATATAATATAGACAGGTTATTTAGTTATTTACTAAGAAATACAACCCTTACAGTATAAACATTGTATGTTATGCTACACCCCAAAATATACATGAAGAACCAAAAATAAATACTTACCAATATTTTTTTGGAAGGCATCAGTTTCATTATCAGATATATTTTGTCCCCTGCCTTTGGCTGTGTTCTGTCTTGCTTGCCGCAACTTCAAGAGGGCATCCAATTTAGCTAAACACTTTTTGGTGTCACTCTTCTTTCTGATTACATCCTTGAGTACTGTATCCGCCTCTAATTTAGCTTGTTCTTCCTGTGGACAATTTAAAACTATTGCACAATCCACAAAATAACATACTAATATTTTTTTTTTTTTAAATCTCCTCTAAACCTGCAATCTGCCTTATTAAGCACTAGCTGTGCCCGCGACTTCGTCCGCGTGGAATAGTGACTGCATAGTAGTTACTACTTAACTTTTATTGAATAAACACGTACTACCATAAATAATTAAAAGAACAGTTAGTAAAATTTATTACTAAACTGAGCTAAAAAATAAAAAAATAAGTGCCTAATTAATTTTCTACGTAAAATTTATTTTAAATTATGGCATATTATTTTTTAGGCACCAGGAGGGAGAGGAGCAAATTTATTTACCTTCCTTCCTTGTATGGATGTTTTTGACAATATATTGTGCAGCAACTGAGTGCCTAGGCAAACGTCAAAACGTAAAGGAATAGAATCCGCTATCGATACTAATTGACATAAGCGTATGATGTTTTGCTAAGGATTTGTTCACCCTACCAACGACGACGACGACCACGAACAAAATTTTCATCCAGTCGCAATTTAATAAAATTGTGCAAAACACAATTAAAAATCAATTATTAAAATTTCCTGTCGTTCTGGTGATTGGAAATTTTTTTTTTTTTTTTTTTTTTTTTTTTTTTTTTTTTTTTTTTACATTAGGATAGGTAGACATTTGACCGCAGTCCCACCTGATGGAAAGCGGTGACGCGGTCTATGGTGGTAAATCATGTCTACCTAAAAAATGCCTATTTATTCGCCTCTTGAAGGAACCCATATTGTAGTTCTCTGGAAAGACAGACGCTGGCAGGGAGTTCCACTCCTTGGCGGTTCGCATTAAGAATGACGACGCAAAGCGAGAAGTGCGAGCAGTCGGCATTTCCACCAAGTAAGGATGGTAGCCTGCAGTGCGCCTGGATGTCCGTTGAAAAAAAGGGGAAGCAGGGATGATGCTGTGCAATTCAGTGGCGCATTCGCCGAAGTGTAAGCGATAGAACACCGAAAGACTGGCAACTCTTCGGCGATGAGTAAGACTCTGAAGGCGGTTTTCAGCTAAGTTATCGTCGCCTATAATTCTTTTGGCACGTCTTTCCATCGCTTCCAAAACATCAAGGTGGCATTTGGCAGTGCCTGCCCACAGGTGGCAGCAGTATTCCACACAAGATCTAACTTGCGCTTGGTAAAGATTTAGAAGCTGTTGTGATGTGAAATACTGCCGCACCTTAGATAGTATGCCAAGTTTTTTGGCTGCAAGTTGTGCTTTGGACACTATGAACCGCCCGAAGTTGAGATTTGGCGATAAAGAAACGCCTAGCATCTCCAAGTGGTCCGCTAATTCTATCGCCACTCCTTGGAAACTGGGAGTCAAGGTGAGAGGACTCTTTTTGGCTGAAAAAAGACAAGCCTGGGTTTTTGCAGCATTAAATCTGACTAAATTCGCTTCTCCCCATTGAGATACATTTTTTAGTGTCAGATTCACCCGCTGAATCATGGCCTCCCTTTCCATTCGGATCATGTCTCCTGTAGAACGAGCATTAGATAGGTACCTCTCTACGATGGTGCAATCATCTGCATACCCGAAGATGTTTGATTGAAGTAGATCATTTATGTGTATCAAGAAGAGAGTTGCAGAGAGGACAGACCCCTGAGGTACACCGGCATTAATGGCCAATTGATCAGACGAGCAGCCATCAATAACTACTCGAATGGATCTTTCTCTCAAGAAATCGGCTATCCAAGCTGTGAGGAGTGGAGGTAAACCGTAAGAAGGAAGCTTGCTTATAAGGGAATTATGCCAAACTTTGTCAAAGGCCTTCGAGATATCCAATGACACTGCTAATGCTTCGCCATGGTTCTCAATAGCCTCTCCCCATAAGTGAGTCGCGTGCACTAGGAGATCCCCAGTTGATCTCTTTGGGCGAAAACCATATTGGCGATCGCTCAAAAGATCATTGGCCTCTAGGTATGCGAGCAATTGATTGTTCAATGCACGCTCCATAATCTTACAGATTATGGACGTGATTGAGATCGGACGGTAATTTGTAGGATCAGCACGGCTTCCCTTTTTTGGTACAGGCTGTACGTTGGCAAGCTTCCAAGCTTTAGGTACGATTCCAGAAGAAAGAGAAAGGCGAAATAGGCGTGTCAGTATGGGAGACAACTCGGGTGCACAGGTCTTGAGAACCAACCCAGGAATTCCGTCAGGTCCGCAGGCTTTATTCACGTCAAGATTTTGCATTATTTTTAAAACATCTTTATGGATAATACGAACTTTAGACATAAAGGAACCGCAGTGGGGTATGGTAGGTGGACTAGCGTTTGTATTATCGAGACGTGAATTATTGGCAAAGAGTGACGCCAGAAGATCAGCCTTCTCTTTTGCTGTATGAGCCAAATTACCGTCAGGTTTCAAGAGTGGTGGCAGTGAAGGGTGAGAAAAGTTACACTCTATAGCTTTCGCTAAGGACCAGAAGGCTTTACTACCAGGAGGGTAGCTTGCCAGCTTATCACCTGTTCGTCGGATATGATCATATCGAGCTCTCTTCAGTACTTTTTTGCATAACTTGGCAGCTCTATTGAATGATCTCTTTCTAGCACCAACATCCGGTAATTTGTGGAACCGAGCATCGACCCATGATTTAAAGGCGTTCTGTTTAGCAAGTTCTGCATGCCTACATTCTTTGTTAAACCACGGTCTAGCTTTGTTGACATCGGAAATATCAGAGAATGGAATATAATATTCCATACCTTGCCGGATAACATCGGCAACATCGTCTGCAACTTTTGACGGGTCGGTAGAAGAGAAACAAACTTGCCGCCATGGATAAGAAGCAAAAAAGTGGCGCATCTCGTCCCAATCAGCTAATTTATATCGCCAAAGTCTTCTTTTTCCTCTTAAAGTAGTATCCGGAGGAGTAAATGTCGACACGGATTTAACCAGACAGTGGTCGGATGATCCCAGTGGAGCGGAAACCGTAACCGCATATCGATCTGGATCAGATGTCAGAATAAGGTCAAGGCAATTAGCAGAATGATTTTCAATATCTGGGACCCGAGTAGCTTCATTGACTAACTGGAAAAGGTTGTAGGATGTTGCAAAATAAAATGCCTCTTTTCCAGCGTGGTCAGTCTTCTGGAATGGGAACAACCAATCTGCGTGACACGCATTAAAATCTCCGAGAACGACAAGTTGAGCTGACGGGTAAAGGGTCTGTGAGTGGTCAGCCGCATCACTGAGGTAATTAAAAAGTCGAGTTGTCTCCGAGTTTCCGCTATGCGATCGGTAAACACATGCATACACAATTTTTTCACAGCCTGTATCCACGAGAGCCCATAAGACAGAGAAACTGGGTTCCTCAAGGTGACGGAGACGTAATACGCAAATGTCATCGCGAACATATACACATGTACCTGCCTTGGGTTGGAAGTTATGTTCAAGAGTGTATCCAGGATACAAGAGATATGTCGCGTCAGCTGGACACTTGATTTGAGTCTCCGTGAGAAATAGTAAGTGAGGCTTTTCAGTCTCAAGATGGTGGTGGACTGCATCGAGATTAGAGTGCAGACCTCGAATATTGGAGAGGTGCACTTTTAAGGAGAGGATGTGCAGCCGCTGTGTAAACTTACTATTTTTGTGGACCTTTTTCATTTTTCTTTAATTAATTAGACGAAGAATAGGCGGGGAGATAAACAGAACTTGGATTAGGCTTTACGACCAGAGCCACCTAAGTGAACATAGATCTGTACACTTGTGGAGTCTAGAATGGAGACTGCGGGGACGCCCGAAACCCCCTGAATATCGCCAACGGGTCCTCTCATCCGGTCGCCAACCGGCACGTTGAAGCCAACTCAGGATTATGCACAGGCGGCGGGGCAGCCTTTCACGGGTGGCTAACCCGCTAGTTGGGCCCCCTACAACCTGCGGTCGGCCAGCGGTGAACCGTTTCTTCGGATCCCGCTACCCTCCATATCTAGACACCCGGCGACGAAATACTAAGCCACTGGAATCGGCTCATAGACGTAAAAACAAATTATCCAGTACATTTATCATCCCGAATGGTTTCACCAGACCTCACACCGGAACACAACAACGCTGCGAACGTCATCGCTTGGCGGCATGGCGTCGTCAGGTGGGTGGTAACTAGCCACGACATAAAGTCTCCCACCAGAATGCTCGTTTTGCACAACCCAGGGGGCACGTGTAGGGAATCAAGTGTTAGCACCTACGGACGCGAGCATAAGCGCCCCCAAAAATTATTTTTGAGATCAACGATGAATGAAAAAATAGATTTTTCGTAGAAACAGTGGCTCCTAGAAAAAAATGTATGTGAAGTTTTTTAAAGATAATTTTATAATCTACAATTTTGGTAAAAGTTAAGGATACCATACCATACCATCATTATCATAATAATATATCTTATATATATATTTTTTTTAATGGTACTTAATTTTAAAGATCGTCGGGAAGTTTGTAAAATTATATATATTCCTTTTCCTTCGTTGCGTTGGGTTTTTTTTTTTAATTTTTAAACTTCGGTTTCTTATTTTCATTTAATATTTTCAAGTGAGCGAGACCTACCTCTACCTCCATAATACATTCCTACATCTGACATCTTTTAAGTTGGGCCGTAACCGTGCATAAATTGTAATGGACCACAGTGGCAAAAGAAGTGGTATATTTAAGAAAAAAAAATTGCCAAGGGCCAGGCCTATGTGGCTTTGAGAAGAGTTCAAAATTTCCAGGGTGTGGCTATCCTCTCGCTCCCATGTCCCCCTCTTCTTTCACAGACTTTCAACCCTTCCCTTTCCATCCCTAGTAAATGGCAGAACCGATTTTGATGTAAATAATATTATCTAATTGTACCTATATGTACACGTCATATCCTATCGTTTGATGCTCCATTTGGTTTATTTATCTAACCACTGTCACCCCTAAAGTGCCCTATATGTAAAAAACGGATGAACCGATTTCGATAAAACATTACTAATTGTAATTCACCCGTTATGCATATTCATTTGATATATCACTTAGGTAGGTACTATCACAATATTTGACAACATTCGTTTCTTTCATTCCCACTTATACCTATACAGGGTGTAATCGTTAAGTGTGCACAGGCGATTTTTCCGTAAGTATTACAGATAACAAAAAACTTTAAACTGATATCGAAAGTACTTAACCTAATGAGTAAAATGGCGGTAATAAATTTTTAAAAATAAATCGAGAAATATCAAAAAAATTATCTTTAAACCCTCCCATTCATTAAGTATGAAATATGAATATCACATATACTTACATTTAATATGAAAGATTTTAGCTTTTTTTTTTCTTTTTTTGGTTTTCTGCTTTAATTACTTCGCAAATTTGAAGTGACATTTTCCACATTTTTCCGGACATTTTCACGCATTTTCCGGATATTTTCCGGGAATTATCCAGGCATTTTCCGGACATTTCCCTGACATAGCCTGTAAATGTCTGGAAAATCCCCGGGAAATGCTCGGAAAATCCCCGGAAAATGTCTGTAAAATCCCCGGAAAATGCCAGGAAAATGTCTGGAAAACATTGGGAAAATCCCCGGGATATGCTCGGAAAATCCCCGGAAAAAGCCTGGGAAATTCCCGGAAAATAACCGGAAAATGCCTGGGAAATGCTCAGAAAATGCGTGGAAATTTCCGGAAAAACCGTGGAAAATCCCTGGAAGATATCCGGAAAATGCGTGAAAATGTCCGGAAAATATCCGGTAAATGCGAGGAAAATCCCCGGAAAATGCCAGGGAAATGTCCGGAAAATGTCTGGGAAACATCCGGAAAATCCCCGGGAAATGCTCGGAAAATGCCTGGGAAATTCCCGGAAAATGTCTGGAAAATCCCGGAAAATAACCGGAAAATGCCAGGGAAATGTCTGGAAAATATCCGGAAAATGCGTGGAAATTTCCGGAAAAAGCGTGGAAAATGCCTGAAAATGCCAGGGAAATGTCTGGAAAATATCCGGAAAATGCGTGGAAATTTCCGGAAAAAGCGTGGAAAATGCCTGAAAATGCCCGGAAAATGCTCGAAAAATGCGTGGAAATTTCCGGAAAAACCGTGGAAAATCCCTGGAAAATGCCTGGAAAATATCCGGAAAATGCGTGAAAATGTCCGGAAAATATCCGGTAAATGCGTGAAAATGTCCGGAAAATATCCGGAAAATGCCTGGAAAATCGCCGGAAAATGCCTGAGAAATGTCCGGAAAATGTCTGGGAAATGCGTGAAAAATCCCCGGAATATGCCAGGGAAATGTCCGGAAAATGTCTGGAAAACATCCGGAAAATCCCCGGGAAATGCTCGGAAAATCCCCGGAAAAAGCCTGGGAAATTCCCGGAAAATAACCGGAAAATGCCTGGGAAATGCTCGCAAAATGCGTGGAAATTTCCGGAAAAACCGTGGAAAATCCCTGGAAAATGCCTGGAAAATATCCGGAAAATGCGTGAAAATGTCCGGAAAATATCCGGTAAATGCGTGAAAATGTCCGGAAAATATCCGGAAAATGCCTGGAAAATCCCCGGAAAATGCCTGAAAAATGTCCGGAAAATGTCTGGGAAATGCGTGGAAAATCCCCGGTAAATGCCAGGGAAATGTCCGGAAAATGTCTGGGAAACATCCGGAAAATCCCCGGGAAATGCTCGGAAAATGCCTGGGAAATTCCTGGAAAATGTCTGGAATATCCCGGAAAATAACCGGAAAATGCCAGGGAAATGTCTGGAAAATATCCGGAAAATGCGTGGATATGTCCGGAAAAAGCGTGGAAAATGCCTGGAAAATGCCCGGAAAATGCTCGGAAAATCCCCGGAAAATATCCGGAAAATGCGTGAAAATGTCCGGAAAAAGCGTGGAAAATGCCACTTCAAATTTGCGAAGTAATTAAAGCAGAAAACCAAAAAAGAAAAAGAAAGCTAAAATCTTTCATATTAAATGTATATGGGATATTCATATTTCATACTTAATGTATGGGAGGGTTTAAAGATAATTTTTTTGATATTTCTCGATTTATTTTTAAAAATTTATTACCGCCATTTTACTCATTAGGTTAAGTACTTTCGATATCAGTTTAAAGTTTTTTGTTATCTGTAATACTTACGGAAAAATCGCCTGTGCACACTTAACGATTACACCCTGTATATAGGTATAGTAAATGGATGAACCGATTTTGATTAAATATGTCTAATTATACTTTACACGTCATGCCCTTTCATTTCATATGTCACTTGAGTCAAAATTCACTTTTTTTATTATCTACCACTTTTATACCTATCTTCTTATATATAAAAATGAATCGCAAAATGTGTTGGTAAGCGCATAACTCGAGAACGGCTGAACCGATTTCGATAATTCTTTTTTTATTATATTCCTTGAAGTACGAGGATGGTTCTTATGTAGAGAAAACGTAAACATGTACCACGGGCGAAGCCGGGGCGGACCGCTAGTCTTTATATATAAAAATGAATCGCAAAATGTGTTGGTAAGCGCATAACTCGAGAACGGGTGGACCGATTTCGATAATTCATTTTTTTATTACATTCCTTGAAGTACCAGGATGGTTCTTATGTAGAGAAAACATAAATATGTACCACGGGCGAAGCCGGGGCGGACCGCTAGTATCAAATAAATGGATGAACCGATTTTGATAAAATTTGACTTATTTTTACTGATAGGTCGTTCACTTTCATTTAATATATCACTAAAGTATATTCGACAACTTTAGTTATTTTCATTCCCACTTTTACACAATAAATGGATGAACCGATTTTGATACAGTTTATTTAAGAACCAGCGTCGGAAAATATGCTGCCTAACAAAAAAACATCATCTAATTCGGATTACCTGCTAGCGAGCTACGGTGGCACAAACACACACACACACAGCGGTCAAACACTTATCACCCATATTTTTGCATCGGGGGTTAAAAATATAATATTATAAATACGACATAATTTAAAGGACATTTTATGTATAAAATTTACCTAGAAATAAGTATAATTTTAATTTGACCCCTCCCCCCTACTACCTCAGCTTACCCCCCCACCCTTGGGGACTTTCGATATGATCACTTGGACATAACTGTAGCGTATAACGGATAACTTACGTTTTATCGTACACTGTATGTGTACCATAGAATGCCTTAGCAAATGTTCGCCGTGAGTACTTAAATGGTCATAACTTTTTTATTTATGAACCGATTGACATGAAATAAACACTAAATGTTAAATGAAGATTACCACAATATATTAGTGAAAACCGCATCGAAATTGGATAAGCCGTTTCTGAGATTAGCGTGTTCAAACATACAGACAAACAGACAAACAGACAAAAAATTTTTTAACTACAGTTTTGGGTTTGGGATCGATTTAATAATAACCCCTGCTAATTTTTTTTTACATATTTTCATTGTACAGACACCACTTTTCTAGAATTTTATTATATGTATTGATTAAGCTGGTGGTTAAAAGTAATACTAATATAATACAACATTTTAATAGTAAATAGCATCTCATGACGATAAAAGTTAAGAACTTTAAAAATAATAAGTCAACCCATAACTTTATAATAACAAAAACAGTATCACTACATAGTATAAAACAAAGTCGCTTTCTCTGTCCCTATGTCCCTATGCTTAAATCTTTAAAACTACGCAACGGATTTTGATGCGGTTTTTTTTTAATAGATAGAGTGATTCAAGAGGAAGGTTTTAGTATATAATTTATTATGTTTTAGATAAAGCGGGCGAAGCCGCGGGTGGAAAGCTAGTTTATCATAAAATAATCATTATACTTTACCTTGAGTAAATCATCCTTTATCTTTTGCAGATCCTCATCAATCTTTCTAGACCGTTCCTCATTTTCTTTTATTCTTTCTATCTTTTCCAGTTTCCTTTCTTCTCGCAATCTTTTCATACGCAACCGTTTAGCTGATCTTTTTGCCAAAGACTTCCTAGCTAACTCCATGTATGGACTATCAAATTGTGTAATTATTCCATTGATTATAGCCTTCTTCTCCATAACAGTGTACATTATAGACTTCCATTCTTCTTCTGTGTATTTATCAACATTTTCTGATAAGTCCTTGTGTTTCTCTTGTATTTCTTTTAATTGTAACATTAATGTTGTTAGTTTTTCTTTCAATTGCCCAATATTTACATCTTTTGGCTTAGTATGTCGTGTCGATCTGATATGACGTTCAAATTTTTTGACAAATTCTTGATCAGTCAATTCAGGTGTTAAAGAAAAAGGGGTGACAGGAGGGGGTGGGGGAGTGGGTAATGGGTTTGGATATTGATTTTGGAATGTAGAATTGCTTCCGTGATAAACATTATAAAAGTTTCGATTATTAGCCATGATTGTTAAAATAATTATAATACTATAAGAAAAATATAAAAGCTAGGTTTAGGTTGATTCAGGCAGCTGGCTTTCAGCGTCTTTGAGCACCTGCTCAGCTAATTGGTAATCTTCGTTTTCTTTTAGGTCCTGCTCTGTTTCCAGGATTGATTTAAGGTCTGTATATGCTTTCATAAGTCTGGAAAATACGATGATTAATAAATTAATTTTACTTACATCAGACGAATTAAAATCTTTTCAAGTATGCTTAAACAGTTTAATTACACTGCGACCGCCTATCACAAAAGAATCTGCAACTAAAATGTTGACCGCAAAACATAACCTTAGCACACATGTGAAAACAGTCATTTTTAATTGTAATTACGTAAAGACTACGTTCAAAATGTGTTTCAAAATCAGCCCCATCGAGAGAAATGTTAGTAAAATAAATACGTACCGTCTCTGACAGTCAGGGACCATCATAAGAGACTCCTGAAGAACTTCCTCCTGCTTCCGAATATTATGTTCGTCCTGACCCTCGTCTTTTATTCTTTGTACCCTATTCCTTTGCTGCTCGGCCTCCTTTTCGTAAACGACTTTTTCCTTAGCAATGCGTTTTACAACGCCAGTCTTAATTTTTATTTGCCTGATGCGGGGATCTGCCATTGTTGCTCACGCTCGTTTTTGTTTTTTTTTCCAAATTTGACAGTGGTCAGTGTCATGAATCATGATGTCATGAATCACCACCACCTTCAAATTCGGTTTGACTTTGACATAACAGGACATTGGCAAAATTGTGGCAACCACGTCAAAGTCAATTCAATTCAATATTTTAATTTTTGTTAGGGCCAGGGCCGTAGACGGACAATCCAATAGACACCGGCAATGCGTGTCGCAGAAAGGGATAGAAAAGATTACGTCACAATATTTAGGGTTACCGTATGAGGGAAAATTTACCCCACAATTTGTAAGATACAAATCTCTCAATATCATTATTCACATAAGTGGATAATAATGAGATATCCACATAATGATATTATGTAGATACATATGTACTTACATTTCTATACTTAATATTATAAAGAGGAAAGGTTTGTAATTATGTATGTATGTATGGTTTTCACGCATAAACTACTGGACCGATTTCAAAAATTCTTTCACCATTAGAAAGCTGCATCTTCACTGAGCAACATAGGCTATATTGCATTTTCAAAAAAATTAGAGATCCTTACCAAAAATGCAATAATGTATCCTTAATAAAAATTCTGTCATCGCGTGCGCTGCGGAATCTATTGAAGATAGAACAAAAAAATGTTCTACGGTATTATAGAATGGATCAATATCTACAAGAAAGTCCGCGATATTCCATTCAAAAGATATAACGAATTTTTAAAAGTGTCAATTTACAGAAAATAGTAGGTATACTGTATAATTCAATGAGGAGGCGTAGTACGGGACGGGGTGAAGGTGAGTAGGGAAGGGATATTCGCAGGAACTACTTTGATTCCGATTTGAAAAATTCTTTCAGTGTTAGATAGCCCATTGATCGAGGAAGGCTATATTGTACCGTAACACTAAGACCAACAGGAGTGGAGACACGCGGGTGAAACCGCGGAGCGCAGCTAGTATATAATAAACATATTACTTTTAGATGGGTAATACATATTATGTATTTACACATACCTATGTATTATATAATATGTATATATCATTATCATAATCCCATATGAAAATGTGTATGTAATGATAATGCAGATGAAAACTCGATTGTTTATTATTTTTTATAAAATAAAATAAATAAAATAATGTTTATTTTCGTAAATTAACAGATACACACTTTAATTATATTGACCAACCCGCGAAGGCGCAAAAAAAACGAAATTTACTTAATAATAATTTATTGTAATAAAAAAATTACATTTAAATTATCTCTAACTTAATTAACTACGTCCCTCCGGTTCAATGTTGGAACCAAGAGCGTCCATTGACTTCGGCGGGGCAGCGTTGCGGTGGTGGTGATTGCCGTAATACTTTCTGGAACCGCAGGTGTGCGCGATGTCGCAATCGTTACTGGGTACAAGTCCTTACTGGGTGGCCTTATGCATCTTCCTATAATCAATGCGTGTTATATGTACTTAACAATCCTACCGGCTGCGCCAATTATATTGACCGACCCGCGAAGGCGCAAAAAAACCGAAATTTACTTAATAATAATTTATTGTAATAAAAAAATTACATTTAAATTATCTCTAACTTAATTAACTACGTCCCTCCGGTTCAATGTTTATTTATATGAAGGGCTCCAAAAAGTGAAATATTTTACCGACAATTATTTAAACATTTTTTTTAATGTGCAATAAGGACGGAAGTTCAAAAAAATTTCGTTAGTTAACATTTGTCTATAAATGTAAAATAATATATATATAATAAAATAATATAATAATAAAATGTCTATAAAAGTAATAAAATGCACAAAATAATGTTTTTCTACAGGTGATTAAATTTTAAAAACATAAAACATAATATAAAAGTTGAGACTTTAATTGATAAGATTAATATGCCACTAAATATTTACCAGAATAGGTACAGCATAAGGATATAGCATTGTAAGTTTTTTCTTTTGGATCAACATTTTTTTCTCAAAATGGTTGCTGCAAATTTTTGATGACGGTTTTGGTTTCCAAGCTGTTCGTCCTGTAGCTACAATCCAAATTTTTCGTAAATTATCCGGTCCAGGAAAACTGGAAAAAGCCATTGAATATTTCAGATATTTAATTAAATACACACTGCAGAATATATATTATTACTAGCGGTCCGCCCCGGCTTCGCCCGTGGTACCTACATGTTTTTAACTATCCTATCTCTCAAGTTGGATCGAACTGCACATGGTGTGCGAATTTTATTATAATCGGTTAAGTGGTTTAGGAGTCCATTGAGGACAAACATTGTGACACGAGATTTATATATATTAAGATTTCCCATAATAGTGGGTAACAATTTGTAGAAAAGTTGGCAACACAAAATTTTTTAGGTTAAAATTTATAATTGTTATTTTTGTGGTTTTTAAACAATGTATTCAAGTCAACAGCACGTGATACACAATATATTAACACGCTAAAGTATCATGAAGGCCTATTAACTGATAAAGAGTTGTATACTTACGAGTGAAAAGACAATCCAGGCATTTTCGTTTCACTATCACTTTTACACCCTTTAACACTACACCGCACCATGGTATTATTTTATAAGGTATTAACGGTAAGTTTAAATTATGCAAAACCAAACACAATGAATTACTTCTAACTTATAACATGTAAAAACTATATTTTTAGGGAAGACGATAGTTAGCTGTCAAACTTTGTTTAGCAAAGTAGGTTTCTTTTCTTGAAAAAAGTGGCACGCTGGGTGAAACAAAAAATTTTATCGTTCTCTCTCATTTCTTTACGCAACACCGGCATAAGTTGCTCTTTTTCTTGTGTGAATGCGACATAAGATATCAATTTGTCTATTGGTTTCTCTGTCTACGGCCAGGGCCGTACTGCGTTGCCACCACAGAACAGTAAATGAATTGACTTTGACATATTAATTTGTATATTGCAAAGCCAAGAAAGCATACCCAAAAAATATATTCAATGTAGGTATGCAAAAGTATTTTTGAATGAATAGGTAAATACGTGTAACTTTTAATCTTGCACAAAATTTTGCGCCATGTGAGTTTTTTTTTTAACTATATTGATTATTATTCATATGGCAACGATTTCAAAATACCTAATACTTCCTCGGTTTAAATTTTAATTATATTACTTGCTCTGTGGTTTAATTCAAATAATAATTATTATCTTCAAAATTAGCCTATCCGCTATCGTTAGCGGCACAGTGGCTGCAATTATCTTAAGCGCTGGCTATATTAGGTACTTGCTATGTGGTGTTGGCCAACCTGCGCTAAGTCAATAATAAGGTTTCTGAGTACATAGGTACAAGGTATCCTAATGTAATTAGGACAGAGTCTAGGGATGAGAATTATTCGTTAAATTATGTGTATGTTAACACATACATCAAAAACAATTCTAAGTAAGCTCACATTATGACGTACATATAATTCTGATTTAAACCTTTAAGTTTAACAGACAACCTTGGCATGTTGGTTGAGGCGTGAGCATAGAATCGAGGTATCCTGTGTTCGATTCGCGGTGAGGATATAGAAAAATATTATCTTGTTCGGGCGGGACGTAAAAGACTGATCACCTACTTATTTAAAAAGAAAATCAATGAGTGAAACAGACTAATTGATTTTCTTTATGAAATAAGTATCTAGTTGTACAGGGAGGTAAATATTGTGTATATTATACTCTAACGCGACCAATACACTAGGGGATAAGTTACTTCACCATAAGTTTGATGAATTATTACGTAACTACATTGTTTATTACTTAAGTACATCATATTTCGTGAATACAAAACACTTTAAGATGACAATATCTAATCAGAAAAAAATTTATCAGCACTCGATAAAACCGTTATGGAGTCCAAATTATATATCAAAGGTGGTTACTGGTTATCATGTATGATCGCCTTCTGAATAAGATGTAAATTTATTTATTACATATTTATTAAACAATTCTATCTATCTTCTACCGTATTGATTTAAGTATAATACATAGATATTATATCAACAACTTAAAAAGGCAAAAATGCGTATTTTAACAAAAAAACATTTTAATTTATGAAAAATTTAAGAGCACCTAATCCAATAGAATGAGAATAATTAAAAAAGTAATAAAGTTTCATTAGGCCTACAAAGGTATAACAAGGCCTTGATCGAGATTCAACACTTCATTTGTATCCTGATATTCCTCTACCAACAATTGAATTAAAAATTGGAAAATCTCTCAGTAGTCAAAGAGTAATCATTGCGAAGGATCTTCACAGAATATTTTCAACACGTTCAAGTTGAGTTAAGAGGCCTTATAAGAAACTAGCGACCCGCCCCGGCTTCGCACGGGTGCAATGCTGATACTAAATACACTACAGAAAAACTGTGAACGTTGTATATAAAAACATAGCGGCCCGCTCCGGCTTCGCACGGGTATAAAATATATAGCCGGGCGGCCGGCTGGTACCGCCGCAAACGCTACGTCCCGCAATTTTTTAATCTGTAATCGGTGTAAAGGGCCATATAGATCTATATTAAATGAACAATGTATTCAAGGTATTTAATTGGTTAAGGATTAATGCTGTATTGGTTAAAATCGCTTCGTAAATTAGCCATTATTTGTCGTAAAAAGTAAATGACAAATAAAAGTTATTGTGGGTTATCCATAAGAGATAGACATATACCACCACGGACTTTTCTGTAGACCTTTTCAATGTGTATAATACTTAGTACATTATTTTGATAAAACTCGTAGGGTTCAGCCTGCGTTTGCAATGTAAGCGGAAAAAATGTAATTTTTTACGACATCACATAAGAAACCTCAAAAATAACAGTACTTCTCCACTATTTAATGGATGTTATTATACATATAAACCTTCCTCTTGAATCACTCTATCTATTAAAAAAAACCGCATCAAAATCCGTTTTGTAGTTTCAAAGATTTAAGCGTACAAAGGGACATAGGGACAGAGAAAGCGACTTTGTTTTATACTATGTAGTGATTGCGCTGGACGAAAGTAGGTATTTTAACGTTTGAACGCGATCATCGTGTAGTTCAGTAGCGAAGTCTTCAGCGCTTAAAGTGGAAACATTATAGGACCTTATTATCTCGTTATCGTCTACTCTACCAATTCTAATTCAGAGTCGGACACTTTTTAAATATTGAATAAATCCTTAATTTAAGATATTATAACACATTGTTACTAATTTAGTTTTTTTTAAACAAGCTCCTAAAGAATTACAGAAACAAGTCAAAATCACTCTAAAATCGATATGGCCTCTTATACACTCAAATATCGAATCTTTCCCGAATATGTTTTCGTCTTAACCGGGGATTAAAGATACTGTCAAGAATAACTGTACAAGATAAGAGGTGATATGAAGAAATAATAAATTGATCTCTAAAAATGTATTACGCTCATATCTCTCTGAGTTAAAAATGAAGTGGCTCGTCTTGTTGGCAGGTAAGTTATTTTTTTTAATAAGAATTTTTAAGATGACGTAATTCCGTTTATTTATCTTGGTAAAAACCTACCTACGCGTTAGTTGAGGTTAATCGAGCTTAACTAACGCGAAATAAGCTAAATTTTTCGAAAAACTTGCAAAAACATCTATCTTGTTGGAGCCAGGCCGAATGGTACCTACCTATTTTAGAAAATTGTTGTTTAGATTGCTTGAATTAATTAAATAATTTTATAATTATCAGGGACATAGTTATGAACTTGTAGAATGTTAAAGAACATCTTACTAATATTATAAACTCGAAAGTTTGTGAATAAATGAATTACGCAAGAACCACTGAATAGATTTTGATAATTCTTAAACGTAGGTAGCTTATGAACCAGAATAACACATAGAAGTAAACACTTGCCCACTGGTTCGGTTTAGCCCATTCCTATAAGACTCGATTTTGACCCACTTATAACGGACAGATTCAAACTTTGGCTTTTCATTGCTTAGATATTGTATGATCATTAGGTACATTTAAGTGCTTAGACTATCTTTTTAAATTTAGGATCGTATAACGCATCTTTAGTAAACCTCTCAAGTACATATTCAATAAAGTTTCGATAACATCAAACCAGAATATTGTTAACCATCATCATTCGACTTTTTTCACAGGCTTTTCGGTGGCGCTGGGAGTACCCCGGTCGCCCACCGCCCGCTCCTTTATCATGGAAGACCATGAGAGCGGTGGAAAGGTACTCATTGCTGCTCCTTCAAATGGTAAGTACTTAACAATAAAAAAAACTAATATAGTCATTAGGAAGAGTAACTAACAGAAGTAACAGAATCAGTAAGATCTAGTAATATTTCTACGAATAATTTAAACTAGTTATCAATTAAATTCTTATTACTTTATATTAATACCTTGCCATTAGTTTACTTAAAATGCGAAATGATAATTGAATGAATCATCACTTCAATATTACAAGAAAACCATTGTGATAAGATTCTTATTGTTTTATAATATACCATGGAATTGTTTTAACCTTGTTTTTATTTGATAATTAGGTAATTCGGACTTCGTGGGTCACATTGGGCGCAAGATTTCCCTCGATGATGATGAGGTATCATTCGACGTATCTGGTACTTACTACGACGATATCCAGGGCTACAAGCTAACCGTTTCGTGGGACGGGCCCAGTGACAGAGTATTTGAAGACTGTTATAGCTTCGGTAAGAATTACTTTTACCTCCTATTATGTTAATGTTTTCAAATACAGTTTTATATTGATTTGCTTAAAATGAAAAAATAAGAATGATTCGATACTTTCCTATATTAAAAAAACGTTACATTTAATCTTCTTTTTTATCTAGCTACGATTCAATATAAAATATATGTATAATTTCGAATTTGTTTCGTAATAATTAGGCTCAGCCCAATGGTTCGGAGGACCAGAACAAAAGGAACAATACTGGCCAATTCAAAAGTCCAACCTGCAAAAATACTCAACAATTTCAAAGGAAGACGACAATTCAGCTGTTTCGGAGAGATATTGGCTCAACTCAGACGGTGTTTATATTTACGTCCACCCTGAAGCACCACTGTTTGTTGACTACCACAACGTTTTGGACAATCACATCTGTTTCATAGCTGAAGTAGCAGCTCCTTACTCTTCAAGGCGTACACATAATGTGCTCAAATACGATATCTGGTTCTTCGAAAACGCAAAGGTAGCCCACCAACACGCAGTGAGCAATTACTTGGGACAACCTTCTGGCATCCCAGATTACAGGATGATTCAGTACCCCATCTGGTCTACATGGGCGAGGTATTCCAGGGAAATTGATCAAGACAGCCTGTGGGCTTTCGCTAATGAAATTAAAGATAGTGGTTTCCCCAATGCCCAGTTCGAAATTGATGACCTATGGGAAGTTTGCTACGGATCTCTTACAGTGAACGAAACTAAATTGCCAAACTTTAAACAGCTGATTCAGGATATCAAGGGATTAGGTTTCAGAGTTGCTATTTGGGTGCATCCATTTATCAACAAGGACTGCGAACCTTGGTACTCAGAAGCTCTAGAGAAAGGGTATGTGATATTTGCTAATGCGATACTTAATATTTATCGATCATTCAGGTTTTCATTAAATTCTAGTTTTGTATAATTTTTACATGTAATAATATAATCTTAATAAATCGATTATTATGCCAACGGATTCCTTACAAAAATATTTTTATAGTAAACAAATAACAAGTGCTATTCTTATTTGCTCAATTATTTTAGCTACCTCGTTCTAAACGAAGAAGGCAGCCCAGATACAAGCTGGTGGAACAACAATGGCTCCATTCCTGGATACATCGACTTCACAAACCCAGAAGCCTCGAAGTGGTACACAACCAGAGTTCAAGAACTGATTGAAACTTATGATATTGACACTTTGAAATTCGATGCTGGTGAATCCAGCTGGTCCCCTCAGGTAAGGTATATGAACCGCTCTCTCAAAATGCTTACTTACAAATATTACTCTATACTTGTGTATCCCAAATTAAAGGATAAATTTTTAATCTAATAATTATTTTTTTAGATTCCAGTTCAAAACGGAGACATTGATTTACATCCCGGACACATTGTCCAATCTTACGTGAGAGCTGTCGCTGAATTCGGACCCATGATTGAAGTTAGATCTGGAATGAGGTACATTTCCATGTTCATTAGTTTTTTTTAAAGCATTTTGAATTGTGTTCATTTTATAACCTTACAGAAAGCTATAATATTAAGCAATTCACCAAACTTGAAGCATAATAACGCAATACGTAATCGATAACCTTCTTTTTTTTGGGTTGATATATTTATTATTTTTGTACTTGTTACTTGTACTAGTTTTACTAGTTGACTGAAATATTTTTTTTATTATATTGATGCTCTCATTGCTAAATAAATGAAAATAAATACGACAAAATACACTGTTTATCCATTTCTTTTCAAGCTTCATAAATACATTACAAATTCCTTTCCACCATTGCAGAACACAAGACCTCCCAGTGTTTGTGCGAATGGTCGACAAGGACACATACTGGGGCTTCAACAATGGTCTCCAGACCATGATTCCCACTCTCCTAGCCATGAACCTCAATGGATATACCCTCGTCTTACCAGACATGATTGGTGGCAACGGGTACAATGATAAACCGAGCAAGGAACTGTTTGTGAGGTGGCTGCAAGTGAACGTGTTCATGCCTACACTGCAGTACTCTTTCGTGCCTTGGGATCATGATGATGAGGTATTTTTTATTTGAATGTGTTTTAGAAGCTGTTCCTTACTTTCATATATAGATGATATGATTATTTTCCTCAGAAAGAATAATATTATGTTAAAAATTTCAATTTTATAAATGAAGACAGCTAAGTTTTACGTAAGATTTTATATGTCAAACTAGCGGTCCGCTCCGGCTTCGCCCGTGGTAACTACATGTTTAAATTACTATCCTATCTCTCAAGTTGGATCGAACTGCACATGGTGTGCGAATTTTATTATAATCGGTTAAGTGGTTTAGGAGTCCATTGAGGACAAACATTGTGACACGAGATTTATATATATTAAGATTATCCACGTAGTCCATTAGAGCTGCAACACAAATATTGAATACCACTCGAAAATTAGTATTTACTGATGAAAATTATATTACATACTTAAAAACTATTACATTTTCTTTACTGATGAATATTGTCACTTAAAGCTACAATATTCATCAGTTAACAACCACTTAATTATCGTTTTCACATATTCCAGGCGGTAGAAATCTGCCGCAAGTACACAGAAGTACACGCGCAGTTCGCGGACGAGATCACAGCCGCCATGGAGGCTTCAGTCCGTGACGGGACGCCGGTCAACCCGCCCGTGTGGTGGTTGGACCCTACTGATGAAGCCGCACTTGCTGTTTGGGATGGTAACATAATAAACATTATTCGGTTGTTGTAAAAAAAACACGTTGCTACTTATAAACTAGCTGTGCCCCGCGGTTTTACCCGCAATGCTCCGCTCCTGTTGGTCTTAACGTGATGATCTTTAAGGGGAGGCTTTCTAAATTTTATGTGAATTTGCATTAATATTCTGAAACAGGCACACATACAATCAAAATGGAACTTTAGTATATGATTTATTGGGTCTTTTTCTTTCGATGTACAAGACAGTTACGTAATTGTAACATTTTCGCTCGATTCATTTTTTATTCAAAAATTATGCCTTTTTTAAGGATTATTACATTTTTTTAAAGATTTACTTGGACTGTATGTCTAAAATAAATGTTAACAGTAAGAAAATAGAGTTTACTATCGAATCCCAAGATATTTTTTCTCTAGATCAATTATTACTTTAGTTATAAACGAAATAAGAATTGAGACTTACTTTTCGAGCTTGAACGCGATCAAAGAGCGCACGCGAAATTATGTTAGGGAGCCTCCTCTTAAATAGCATATCTATCTACTTTAATAAGTATCCCTATTGTTATTTAAAAATTTACCTTTAATACGCAAAAAAAAATTTGGTTGTCTGTAAAGTCGGTTTACTGACGATAGTTGAACGTGACAACGTCCGATTGTGCTTCTTTGTCGCTCGTTCCGCGCTCTCGCTCGCACTTCAAGCGTTACATGGAACGCCTCAGAGCGAGGTAACGCCACATGAGTCATGTTTTTTCGTGCGTGCAGCCGGCTCTATCGAATTATAAGACGTTGTCACGTCAAAAACGTTATTTTCTAACAAAATTATTCGGGATTTTTTTTTTTCAAAAGTTCAATATGTGTTTCAAATAACAACCAAATAATTTTACAGAATTCCTCCTCGGCACACGTATCCTCTCAGCTCCCGTGGTAGAAGAAGGCGCTGTATCCCGCGACATCTACTTACCTCGCGGACAGTGGAAGGATGGCAACACTGGCCAGGACTACACTGGGCCAATCACTCTGTACGACTATCCTGCTCCTTTGGACATCCTGCCCTATTTTATATTGCAAGATTAAACAATTAATAAACTGTTTTAAGTAAAACTTGTATTTTTTTTTATATCACACTAAAATACCTATATTTTGGCAACACGGGACAGGAGTACACTGGGCCAATCACTCTGTACGACTATCCTGCTCCTTTGGACATCCTGCCCTATTTTATATTGCAAGATTAAACAATTAATAAACTGTTTTAAGTAAAACTTGTGTTTTTTTTTATATCACACTAAAATACCTATATTTTGGCAACACGGGACAGGAGTACACTGGGCCAATCACTCTGTACGACTATCCTGCTCCTTTGGACATCCTGCCCTATTTTATATTGCAAGATTAAACAATTAATAAACTGTTTTAAGTAAAACTTGTGTTTTTTTTATATCACACTAAAATACCTATATTTTGGCAACACGGGACAGGAGTACACTGGGCCAATCACTCTGTACGACTATCCTGCTCCTTTGGACATCCTGCCCTATTTTATATTGCAAGATTAAACAATTAATAAACTGTTTTAAGTAAAACTTGTGTTTTTTTTTTTATATCACACTAAAATACCTATATTTTGGCAACACGGGACAGGAGTACACTGGGCCATTCACTCTGTACGACTATCCTGCTCCTTTGGATATTCTACCCTATTTTATATTGCAAGATTAAACAATTAATAAACTGTTTTAAGTAAAACTTGTGTTTTTTTTTTATATCACACTAAAATACCTATATTTTGGCAACACGGGACAGGAGTATACTGGGCCAATCACTTTGTACGACTATCCTGCTCCTTTGGATATCCTGCCCTATTTTATATTGCAAGATTAGATAACTAAAATATACGTTGGCAAAACTAGCCAGCAATATACAGGGTCAATTGACTTTTACTTAACTTCAGCTTCGATAGATATTCTGCCAAGATTCTGCCCTATATTTTATATTGCAAGAATACACAATAATAGATAAACTGATTATTGAGCCAATAAACTGTACTAATTCTGTTCTAATACTTTTTATTCTGTCTATGAAAGTTTAATAAAATCAAACAATTTGAACTTTGAGTAAAACTTGTTTTTATATTATTGAAGTGAAAACTTCTTTAGCGGCGTTGAGCACTTTTTCTGTAATGGGTATAAAATCTTAAACTCGCGTCAGGACACGTGACCTGATCGAAAAAGCGTAAGACGGATGGAGAGTAGACAGCTATCCCCTCTCTACTACGCGCGTTTTCACTTCTTCCGGCACTCCCGGAGTGCAACCCGTCTTTTTTTAACACGCTTTTTATTAGCTTCACCTGTATGTTTGTATGTTTGTTTGTAACCGACTTCTTTGGGCGCGATTTTGACCCACTTTAAACGGCCAGATTTCGTTCAAACTTTGTATATTTATTGAGGACCGATGACAATACACTAATTTGATAAAATTATTCCATTTTTCAATTTGCAAACTCAAACTCAAACAAACTCTAACTCAAACACAAACACGAACACGAACACGAACACGAACACGAACACGAACACGAACACGAACACGAACACGAACACGAACACGAAAACGAACACGAACACGAACACGAACACGAACACGAACACAAACACAAACACACACAAACACAAAAACAAACACAAACAAACACAAACACGAACACGAACACGAACACGAACACGAACACGAACACGAACACGAACACGAACACGAACACGAACACGAACACGAACACGAACACGAACAAGAACACGAACACGAACACGAACACGCACACGAACACGAACACGAACACGAACACGAACACGAACACGAACACGAACACGAACACGAACACGAACACGAACACGAACACGAACACGAACACGAACACGAACACGAACACGAACACGAACACGAACACAAACACACAAACACTTTTGTGTTTGTTTGTGTTTGTGTTTGTTTGTTTGTGTTCGTGTTCGTGTTCGTGTTCGTGTTCGTGTGCGTGTTCGTGTTCGTGTTCGTGTTCTTGTTCGTGTTCGTGTTCGTGTTCGTGTTTGTGTTTGAGTTTGAGTTTGCAAATTGAAAAATGGAATAATTTTATCAAATTAGTGTATTGTCATCGGTCCTCAATAAATATACAAAGTTTGAACGAAATCTGGCCGTTTAAAGTGGGTCAAAATCGCGCCCAAAGAAGTCGGTTACAAACAAACATATAGGTGAAGCTAATAAAAAGCGTGTAAAAACAAGCTATTATAAATAATCCAAACTAAAAAGTAGAAAATAAATAATAGTTTAAAAAAACTAAAAAACACGCTTTTTATAGAAAACCGAACTAAAAAATAGAAAATAAATTTAAATGAATTTAAATTAAGAAAATAGTGTTAAAAATTTCAATGAATATAAATTAATAATAGTGTGAGTAAAAAAATTATTTTATTTTAAAAAAAGCGTGGGGTGCATAGTGTCAATGGTTATAGATATTTTATTGGCAGATATGAGTAGAGTGATTATCATTTCGATAATATCTTAAGAAGCACCCCACGCTTTTTTTTAAATAAAATAATTTTTTTTTACTCTATTATTTATTATTTATTATTATTTATTATTTTTAACTATTATTTATTATTTTTTCACCTCGTTTACGTTGTTGGGTGTGTAATGTTGGAGTAATTTAATAACAAATGACGTAGACCTACATCTTAATCTTGTTCATCCTAATTGATAGTAATCTCATGATAACTACTGATACTAAATAACACAGTAGGTATCAAAAAAAATTGTTATAAATTTAATCCAATAACAAACGTGAAGTAACTACTTCTTTTTGAGAAAATAAGAGGAATCTCATTGGAGGCCCGTGTCCCAGCAGTGGGAACGTATAAGGGCTAATTATGATGACGATGATGAAGAGGAATCTAATTATACATTTATATTGTTTTCACTATATATAATACATACATATATTTTTTGTTGATTTATTTAAATAATCAGAGATTGTAGAGAGCCAAAATTATTTTAATAAATACAGACGGTGATGATTGATGACAGAAAGATTATCTTCTATTTGCCCATAAGCTAAAATCAATCATTTAAACGAATTTGAATTTCAAATCCCCACTATTTATTTGGGGTATCTCTCAAGATCTAGGTACTGAATATTGACATAGGAAATCTTCAATCTACAATTGAATATATATTTACCTACCTATAGATATTTATCTTAAATCGATACTGTCAACAGGAGTTAGAATAAGTTATCTGATAAATTCATCGTTTATTTCGAGAGATTTCGATAAAAGATGATAATAAATCACGAGTTAGTTGCGGCTGCTGTGCGATCAAAGATGGCGGCTTTGACGGTTTTTATCGGTATGTAATTAATATATTTATAATATTATGATTCCCAGAAAAACAACTAAGTAAAGGTTTCTAGATTGTACCTACTCTTGGTTGAATTTCGGATAAAGGGCTCTAAATTATCGAAGAGACTAAAGACTTGCTATGATGGTGCAAACTAGGGGAAACCCTACTTGTAATATAGATCCTTTCATGAATCGGACTATGTAATTGATGAAAAATCCATGAACATAAACAGGAACAACACTTATTTTCTTGATAGCGGGCTTCTAGTGATCTGATAACTAAATTATTATTTATTTCAACTTAAAACCTGAGACATCTCGATTTGAACATGGCTACAACTAGACCATCGGTACAGAATTGATAAAATTATTAAAAACTTAATATTTATAAAATGCACAATAGCGTAGGAGTGATTGAATTCGTTGCCTAATTTCTTTAGTAAGTATCTACTGAACTCAGTTTGAAAAAAGAAAGCATATTAGGTATATCAAGTCCGTTAATATAATATTTATAATATTTTCCTTCAATTTCAGCGGTGCTGGCCTTCAGCGCATTAGGCCATGCAATGCCAGTGTCTCTTCGAGCTGATGGTGTGGAGCTGACGCTAGAACCACAGCTCACTGGCGGATTCCACTTGGTACTAACAGAAGGTACTTTTATATACTTTAAAAAGAAACTTAAAAGTAAAAGATCCTTATCGAATTTTCCGGCGCTTTCTTGTCGGTATGTTAGGTTCGTTTATTTGACAGAAGAAGATAAAACATTGATAATACAGGGAATTTAACCGAATAACAATATGACTCACGATTTCAAGAGAAACCACTTCACTTCTGAAGAAAACTCAAGGTTAAGTCAACCAACAAAAAGCACCTGAATGTTTCTTAATATTTAACGTTATTCTACAGGTGACCAGAGAACTGTATATGGCCACATTGGAAAGACGTTATATTCATCGTTCACGTCAGAAGAAATAGAGGGAGGTGTTCTTATCCAAATTGGTGGCACCAACCTTACTGTGAATACAGTGTTCGATAAAACCGCAGACGCGAGAGGCGTTAAGATCAAATGGGATACAGAGAACTTGATGCGATTTGAAGACTGTATAGATTTTGGTAAGGAATATTTACAGTATAAGTGAATTCTAGTCTAATTATTTTATTTAATATTTTAATTAGCCGCGGGGTGCCGGTTAGCCGCGGGGTGCCGGTTCAAGAATAGCACCTCCCCATCTCCTCCCGTGGGTGTCGTAAAAGGCGACTAAGGGATACATCATACCGGAATGGGCAGCAGCGTTCCGCGATCCACTACTTAACACCAACTGCGCTCGCCAACCCGCCTGCCAAGCGAGTACTGGCATTATCCCCTCATGGATAGCACACCACCAACCAGGCCCCTAGTACCCGGCAGCCCCGCTATTCCTGGCTACGGTAGCGGCCATGGTAACGGCGGGGCAAGGGGTGCTAAGAATCACCGGATGAGATCCGGCTACCACTCCACACGACCCCTGGCCCTGGTAACATACAATGCACGCACATTGAGGACGGACGAAAAGATTGTTGAGCTGGAAGAAGAATTGAACAAATTACGATGGGATGTCATAGGGTTATCAGAAGTCCGAAGAGAGGGGGAGGACACGATAACGTTGACGTCTGGTAATTTGTTCTTCTACCGCAGTCTTTCCCAACGTGGGCGATAACGCCCCCTTGTGGGCGCTGCAGGCCTAAAGGGGGGCGGTAAGAGACTCAGAAAAAAAAGGGGGCGTTGTGTAGGGCTTTGGGGTCGATTTATAATTTCATCTACCTAGCTAGGAAGACTCTTAGAAACCGACTGAACTCTCGACTTCGAGAGTCGACATCTTGTGAACATCAACTAATATTAATTAAGATATAGGTAGCTCAAACTCGGTTCGATATAATAGACCGCGGGCAATCATGTTTTAACAAGTTTTTGTAAAATAATCCGATTTGTACATTCCTGTATCAATCGGCTGGTTCTATAATACTTGTTCTTGCTTGTCGAGTACGATTGGGCGTCGAATGAGATAAACGAGTTTATGCACGTTTGATGTCTTATTCCTGTTGGTGCGTGCTGCTTATGCAATCCTATATAAACGACGTAAATTTATTTTATTTTCATTTGCGGTTTCGCGCATAATAGATAAGCAGTACTTGATTTCAACACTTACGTATTTCTCAAAACAAAACAATGTCGGAAGTAAAAAAGAAGAGACGGCAATACTCTGCGGAATATATTAAATTCGGATTTATTGAAAATCCCACAAACCCGTCGTCGCCTTTGTGTCTTCTATGTCTAAAAACATTTTCGAACGAAGCAATGAAGCCTTCAAGACTGCAAGATCATTTGAATAAAATGCATCCAGATAAGAAAGAAAACAATGTAGCATTTTTTCAAGACCTAGAGAAGAAGCATAATACTCAGCCAAGTGTATCAAAACTATTTTCGGCGGCTGCTAAGCAAGATGACGACGGACTTCGAGCTTCGTACAATATCTCTTTGTTAATTGCTCAAAAAGGCAAACCACACAACATCGGAGAAGAGTTAATTTTGCCAGCAATAAAGGAAGTAATAACTACTGTGCTTCATAAACCGGCCGCAGATATTATCCGAAAAATTCCTTTGAGTAATAATTCTGTGCAAAGACGAATTGATGAAATGGCTGAAAACATTGAAGAATCATTGTGCAATCATCTGAGGACTAGTCAATTCTCAATTCAGCTCGATGAGTCCACTTTACCAACTAATGAAGCGTTGTTGCTATCTTACGGGAGGTTTATTAAAGATGAGAAAATACGTGAAGAACTATCTATTGTTTGCCAGAAATTTGGAGACAGATACAAAAGGCGAAACCATATTCAATACATTGGAAAAGTTTTGTGAAGAGAAAGAGATTCCTTTGAAAAATATTATATCAGTTGCTACGGATGGCGCTCCGGCTATGACAGGGCGCCATAAAGGCTTCATAGCGTACTTAAAGAATAAAATTCCAGATGTCCTTGCTATACATTGCGTTATTCATAGACAACATTTGGTTGCTAGAAACTTAAGTGAACGACTATTTCAATCACTGCAATATGTCATCAAAGCAGTCAATAAAATCCGTAGCAGCTCTTTGAATGATAGATTATTTCATCAGCTTTGTGCTACTAATGACGAAGATTTCAACCGTTTGTTGCTTCATACTGAAGTTCGTTGGCTGTCAAGAGGCAATTGTCTGATTCGATTTTACAACCTGTTTGACTCTGTGATAGAGTTCTTGGAAACTAAAGATACAGAACTGCGCAACAATCTCATAACATCAAAGAATGATATAGCTTACATGACAGACCTGTATAAACTGTTCAACGACATGAACCTCCAACTGCAAGGCGATGAACTAAATTTAATTAAAACAAAAAATGTCGTTGCTGCTTTCGCAGCCAAACTGCTTCTGCACAAAAAGAATATGGGCAGACGTGAGTTTCACAATTTTCCGAATTTATCAGTATTTTGCAGTAACGACGACTTGTTTGCCTACTGCCAACATTTGGAAAACCTCCACATTGACTTCACCGAACGATACCAGGACATTTTAAACTTGGAAATACCAGACTGGGTGTTGGATCCGTTTTCAAATGTCAACACAGCAATGTCACCTCAGCTGGAAGAAGAACTTATAGAATTGACAACAAACGAAGAAACAAAAATCAAGTTTAAAAATGGATATCAAGAATTTTGGCTACAAAAACCGATCCCACAATTGTACCCTGGATTGTGGTCAATTGTTCAACGATTCTTGATAGCATTCCCATCGTCATATTTGTGTGAACGTGGATTTAGTGCTGTGGCAACGCTGCTTACTAAAAAGAGAAATCGTTTGCGTGTTACCGAACGTGGCGACTTGCGGCTGTTTTTGTGTAAATTGGAACCTGATATCAACAAACTTATTGAACAGCATCAGATTCAACCTTCACATTAGTTTTTATATAAGAATTAATTATGTTTGTTTTATTTTCAATAAAAGATACTCTACTATAAAGTTGCGTTTCAATAATCAGTTATAAGTACTTAGCGTTTTTTAAGTATGTTTAAAAAGGGGGGCGTTAAAAAATAATTTATTCTTAAAGTGGGCAGTAGACAAAAAAAGGTTGGGAACCCCTGTTCTACCGGGAGGGCGACCAACAGTCCCAAGGTGGAGTCGGGTTTATCGTCCACAAATCTCTCGTCAACAACATCGTAAGCATTGAGAGTGTGTCGAGCAGGGTAGCGTGCCTTATACTCAGAATATCTCAAAGATATTCGCTGAAGGTCATACAGGTTTACGCACCGACCTCGGCTCACTCCGATGAAGAAGTGGAGATTATGTATGAGGACGTAAGTAGAGCCATACATACCTCGAAAACACACTTCAATGTTGTGATGGGAGATTTCAACGCAAAGTTGGGGAAGAGAGGCGATGATGAGTTGAGAGTGGGGCAATTTGGGTTTGGGCAACGTAATCCGAGGGGCCAGAAACTTGCTGATTTTCTGGAGAAGGAAGGACTCTTTATGATGAATTCTTTCTTCCAGAAACCGAATCACAGGAAGTGGACCTGGCTGAGCCCGGATGGAAGGACGAAAAATGAGATAGACTTCATTATGACCACGAAGAGACAAATATTCAAAGATGTATCTGTGATCCATAGGGTGAAAACCGGAAGCGATCACCGAATGGTACGAGGCATCTTGAATGTTAATGTCAAACGTGAAAGATCACGTCTAATGAAGTCTACGCTCCGCCCTTGCCATGCTCAAATCCAAAACCCCGAAAGCTTTCAACTGGAGCTCCAAAATTGCTTCGCTTGCCTCGACAGCAGCGTCTCTGTGGACGATCTAAATAACAGGCTGGTAGAAACTATCCGCGCGGTTGGGTCCCACTTTAAAACCCGCAAAGTAAATCCGCAAAAACTCTCGGACCAAACTCTGAAACTAATGGCAGACCGGCGCTCTATGCCACTGCGCACATCTGAAGATGCTAAGTCATATAGGCAGCTCAATAGACGGATATCTAAATCTCTGCGGCACGACATTCGCTCCTTTAATGCTTCAAGCATTGAGGAAGCGATTAAGCGAAATCAAGGCTCGAAAGTGTTTGCAAGAGATATGTCTATTGGGCAGAGCCAGCTGACGAAGCTGAAGACAGATCGTGGCGTAGTAGTGTCGGCCAAGCCAGAGGTATTAGGAGAGGTCGAGAGGTTCTACCGGCAACTTTACACCTCAGTTGCCAAGCCTGTTTCTAGTCCGGCGAAAGACCCAAGAGCCCGACTAACCCGACATTTCACCGAAGATATCCCGGACATCAGCCTGTACGAGATTAGGATAGCTCTAAAACAGCTTAAGAACAACAAGGCGCCGGGTGAGGACGGAATCACCTCTGAGCTTCTGAGAGCGGGTGGTAAACCAATCCTTAGAATGCTACAGAGGCTATTTAATTCCGCCTTACTCGAGGGCACAACGCCTGAAGCATGGAGCAGGAGTGTGGTTGTTCTGTTCTTCAAAAAGGGAGACAAGACCCTATTAAAGAACTACAGACCGATATCACTCTTGAGCCATGTTTATAAGCTGTTCTCCAGGGTTATCACGAATCGTCTCGAACGCCGGTTAGATGACTTCCAGCCTCCCGAACAAGCCGGTTTCCGTAAAGGCTTTAGCACCATAGACCACATCCACACGCTGCGGCAAATTATACAGAAAACCGAGGAGTATAATTTGCCACTATGCTTAGCGTTTGTGGACTATGAAAAAGCCTTCGATTCGATCGAGACCTGGGCCGTGTTAAGGTCTCTCCAGCGGTGCCGTATTGACTATCGGTACATCGAAGTATTGAGAAGCTTGTACGAACACGCCACCATGTCAGTCCGAGTACAAGATCAGTGTACAAAGGCAATCCCATTGCAGCGCGGTGTCAGACAAGGCGACGTGATCTCGCCCAAACTTTTTACCGCTGCTTTGGAAGATGCCTTCAAACTGTTGGAATGGAAAGGACTTGGCATCAATATTAATGGCGAGTACATCTCTCATCTTCGTTTTGCCGATGATATCGTAGTCATGGCAGAATCCATGGAAGACCTTAATGCAATGCTCGATGACCTCTACAGAGTTTCACAACAAGTGGGCCTTAGCATGAACATGGACAAGACGAAAATTATGTCGAATGTCCATGTTGTGCCCACTCCAGTCTCTGTTGGAAACTCTACTCTCGAAGTTGTTGACGAATATGTCTACCTCGGACAAACCGTCCAATTAGGCAGGTCCAACTTCGGGAAGGAGGTCAATCGTCGAATCCGACTCGGATGGGCAGCGTTCGGGAAGTTAAAGAACATCTTTTCGTCCAAAATCCCTCAGTGCCTGAAGACTAAAGTCTTCGAGCAGTGTGTGTTACCAGTGATGACTTACGGAACAGAGACGTGGCCTCTAACCCTGGGCCTTGTGAAAAAGCTCAGCGTCGCCCAACGTGCTATGGAAAGGGCTATGCTCGGAGTTTCCCTACGAGATCGAATCAGAAATGAGGAGATCCGTAGGAGAACCGGAGTCACCGACATAGCTCGCCGGATTAGCACGTTGAAGTGGCAATGGGCGGGGCACATAGCCCGTAGAACCGATGGCCGTTGGGGCAGAAAGGTTCTGGAATGGAGGCCACGAACGGGAAGACGAAGCGTGGGACGACCTCCCACAAGATGGACAGACGACCTGGTCCGAGTGGCAGGGAGCCGCTGGATGCAGGCCGCCGGTGACCGGTCGTACTGGAAATCCTTGAGGGAGGCCTTTGTCCAGCAGTGGACGTCCCACGGCTGATAAGAAGAAGAAGAAGAAGAAGAAATATTTTAATTCTGACTATAAGTACGTCGCTCCTTTGAATGAACTATAAAATCCATAGCTTATAAATGGTAAAGTATAATATTTTTCAGCGCCTTCATCTTGAAAAACTGCTTTAAAAATCCTCAATGTAGCTAAAAGTAACAAATCCGAAATTTCATTTAAAATGAACTTTGTGTTCAGGTGATAAGCAATGGTATGGGGGGCCGATGCAAGAAGACCAAGTGTATCCCATTCAGAACGCTCACCAGAACTACACGGCATACGTCACACAAGAAGCCGACAACGCAAACATAGTCGAGCGATACTGGCTCAACTCTGCCGGCGAATACATCTACGTGCACCCACAAGTACCTTTATTCGTTGACTACAACCTCCTTCAGCCAAATCACATCTGTTTTGGAGCTCAAATAGCTGAACCCTATTCCACTAAAAGAACACACACAGAACTTTCATATGATATCTGGTTTTTGTCAGACGTGAAGGCAGCGCACAAACATGCGGTGGCCAACTATTTGGGGAAACCGTCTGGCTTACCAGACTTCCGCATGGTACAACACCCTATCTGGTCCACTTGGGCTCAATACTCTTATGATGTCACTGGACAGAAAGTTATGGACTTTGCCAATGAAATAAGAGAGCATGGATTCAACGATTCGCAGTTGGAAATTGATGATCTTTGGGAGACGTGTTACGGGTCGATGGAAGTCGATACAAATAAGTTTCCGAATATGACTCATCTCGTAGAAGAGGTGAAGAAATTGGGATTCCGTGTGACAATCTGGCTGCATCCGTTTATTAATGGAGGATGTGAACCTTGGTACTCCGAAGCCTTGAACAATGGGTAAGTCGAGATGTTGTATTAAATTTGCATACAAAATATGTACCTAATTAAAGACATTAAAATTCCACAGAAATTATGTAATTGCATTTGGTTCAGTTATCGACAGTGCATTGTTTTTCGATCTCTATATCATCATCATTTTTAAAGACTTCATTTCATAATTATGTAGATTTGATCTCTGATGCGATCGTCTGTCATCAACGATTAAAATGTCCAATATTCAACAAAAAATAAATAAATATAGTAGATAATAACACATACAAACAAGTTTACAAAAATCCTATTTATCATTTTCCAAATATTTTACATACAAAATATTTCAATAAACTTCTATCTTCAGCTATCTAGTACTTAATGAAGAAGGAAGCCCAGCAGCTTCCTGGTGGAACAACAACGGCACGTCGCCAGGTCTGATCGACTTCACGAACCCGGCCGCGGCGGGCTGGTGGTCCTCTAGAGTGAGGAACCTTCTCGATACTCACGGCTTTGATAGCGCTAAGTTTGACGCTGGACAGAGCAGCTATTCGCCACAGGTAACAATAGAATTAAAGGTATTATCTTTCGTTTCAATAACGTTTATGTTATTGAAACGAAAGAAATATCAATTAATAAAGATTAGTAAGGTGTCCTGACAACCACAACGAATTTTACCTTGCTAACATAGAATATGAATAAAAAATTTGTAACGACATTACTCGAGTTTTCATATTTTATTATTTGAAAATTTTGTTCTATAATTTGAAAAATTTAAATTTTATAGATTACTTAGATAATGCATTCTAATAAATTTGCGTTCGACTGCCACTACTACTGCATTTTTACTTAAATATAATTATTTTTAGGTACCAGTGCAGAATGGAGACATAGATCTCCACCCACACCACATAGTGGACGCGTTCGTAAGAACTTGCGCAGAATTCGGAGACATGGTGGAAGTCAGAGCAGCATTTATGTAAGAAAATAAATACTTGCTAACTCAAACTATATTTATACATCTGTTTGAACTATGTGGTTTGAACTATCAATTATTTATCCAACCTTTTTCCACATAAAAATTGATTCATTAATTATCTGATTAAGGTCGTGAAAAGTTATTATTTCTGTGAATATTTTGTTAAAAAAAGTTTATTTTTAACTCCATACTCCTATCATCATACACAAAACCTTTACTTTACAGGACTCAAGACCTCCCCATTTTCGTGCGCATGGTAGACAGAGACTCCATCTGGGGCATCAACAACGGCCTGCCCACGGTCATCACAACCACCTTCCAGATGAACCTGAACGGCTACCCCTTCGTGCTGCCAGACATGATCGGCGGCAACGGATACAACCTGAACCACGCACAAGCTGACATTCCTTCTAAGGAACTGTTTATTCGCTGGGTTCAGGCGAACACGTTTTTACCGTCGATGCAATATTCGTATGTGCCGTGGAACTTTGATAATGAGGTAAAATATGAATATTATGCATATTTGGAGATTAAAAAAACGGCCAAATCTATTTTCGTACTATATCTAATGGAAAGCATAGTTAATTCGTCACACATCAAGACATCCCTATTCAAAATTAAATAAGGATTCGTTAATGGCATAATTATTGTAGAGTAATTGAATAATACGATTTGCGTCATATTCGTTATAGCTACCTACTTACAAAAAAATAGGTTAAAAATTGAAATGAAATAATTACTTATATGGTTTTTAAAATAAATCACATCACCATTTAAAACAGACTAAATTAAGAGCATAACAGTAATTTGTACCTAAAGCAGATTATTGTATTTTATGCATATCTAGATATCATGATTTAAACAGAATAGTTATAGGTAGGCTGATCTAGATTTGTCTGTACCTACATCGATTACGACATACATATCACAAACAAAACAATCAATATTTAATAACACTGAAAGTGTTTCTAATACTAGGCTTCGTGATCACAATCTTCGTCATCACCTTTGTTAAATACAAATTAACTCTAATGGCCAGAGACACCTTCAGGAATAATAAAGCGCATCACACACGGTGAAGATAATGTAAAATATATATTATCTTAGAGCATATTTCCGATTATCGCTCGCCATACAAATCCTATGAGCCATAATACACGACGAATATAATATATATTTTACCTTCAATATCTTAAAATACCAAGCGATAAGCCATCTATAGGCCGGGAGATACTGACACAAAATTTCGGGTCATTTGTAACAGGATGGCGGTTCTACAGGGGTCTTAGTAAGCAATGACAAAAAGAAAAATGATGGTCAGAACGCTGATACCGGATACCTTAAGATACTGTCATATTTTATATTAGAGAATCTTAACATAAAATATTATAGTATCTTCACCGTGTGTGATGCGCTTAAGACGTAATATCTATAGCATATTTAATCGTCAATAATCAATTATCTTATTGAATGAGTAATTACTGTTGATTAGTGAAATAAGTATATGATACCTTTGGTCGGATTTCGTTACAAACTAACTGAATCATTAGACGATTTATTATAACAATGCAGAGTTAAGATTTTAGACCACTAACACCAAACTTGAACATCGACATTTTCATATCCAAATGAAACAAACATAGTTATATAATTCTTATAGCATCTTTTAATTACATTTTATTTTATCGCGTTATCTTTGGTACCTGAACAAGGATCCCTGTAGACATCATTTCAATATATTCCAGACGATCGAAATAAGCAAGAAGTACACAGACCTCCATGCAGAATATGCTGACCAGATCTATGCGGCCATGCATGCGTCCGTGCATGACGGGTCACCTGTGAACCCTCCGCTTTGGTGGATCGACCCTACGGACCCTGAGGCTCTGGTTATAGCTGATGGTAAATAATTTTCTTATACATCTTATGAATACTATTTTTCATGAGGAAGGTTATGATAGTATGTTGATGTGTCTCTTTAACCCGCCAGCACTCGCGCCTCAAGAAATTACATCAGCACTCGCGTGTAGAGCATTTTGCTCACGTTTATGAATGTCAATAAATGCATGTTTTACCAAAAAATATGAATAAAAAAACATTTTATTCAATAAAATACACATTATTTATTCTACAAAATATATATTCAAAGAGTTAACAATATTAATCTTTTTTATTTTAATTAAAAATCATAGAAACTAATTTGCCAGTCTTGTAAGGTAGTCTTACGGAAAAAATTAGACAAAAAAAACTTTTCAAAAAAAAAACTTAACTAAATATAAATAACGTATACGCGAGCTTTACACATATAACATACTGTACGACTATGCTCGGTACATAAAAATTTTTGGCAGTAAATGCAGCTCTTTTTGGTCTTGCGATTTTTGCGTCTTGGGCCAACCGCGCAGATACCATTTGGTTTTTCTTCTTCTGGTAACTCAGATTCTGGTAAAAAACGTTTCAACACTTGCTGAAGAGGATATGAAATATTTTGGAAGGTGCTTCTTCTTTGGATATGTGGCTGTGTTAGGTAGTTGAAAAGCTAGTTGTTTCAAGTAGTCTCTGCGCGTGATGATTATACCCGTATTTTCTTTGTAAATGATTTGACTGTTGATTCCGGCTATGTTTAGGATCGTGAAAAATAATCTCAGCGGCCATCTACATGCCACTCTTGCCACAGAATACTCTTCTTTTAGTCGATCCACAACATCAACACCTCCTTTCGGTTTATTATAAAAGGTGATAATTTCTGGTTTCGCGGTAGTTCCAGTTGTTGGATCGATTCGGTCGTCGTTATGAAGTGTACTTATCATAAGTACATTTTTTTATTCTTCTTGTTTGGTACGTAAGACACCAGAACCTTGCTCTTATGAAAACCAAAGATACTACTAGGTTTTGGTCTAAAATAAAATAAAATTTGTTCATCCCTTCGATCACGATCCATCTATAATAGAAATTCATAATAGATTACTATTTCAGTAATGTAAAATCATAATATTACATAAAAGTAGCAGTAAAACAGTCGCTAAGATGAAAAAAAATAAAGTCATGAGAAAAAAAAAGTACTTGCGTCGATACCCGCGCGATGAGCAAAACGCCGCCTGATGGTACACGGCGCAACAAACCACCTCGTCCAAGTGACTGGCGCACACTTTCGAGAAGTGAACTGCATACAGGGGTGGGGGACGGAACAAAACTCAGCTACCAAATGAACGATGTACGTATGAATAATTTTGACAAAATGGCGGGTGTTTTAAATTTACTGTGAGCAAAATGCTCATAGCGCGAGTGCTCGCGGGTTAAGAAGAGGCTTAGATGCTTCACGAACACGATACACCGTAAAAAACCTCGGGTTACATTCGATTAACTAAAAAATTCAACTTTAATTATCTTAGCAATATTATAATGGCAAATAATTCATAAAATTAGTAGTTTTATTTATTAAATTTGTTTTGTATCCCGTCTTATCACTGAACAGCGAACGATCAGGATAATTTTTATTTCAGCTTACAAAATTTTCAATTATTAAAGTTGTGTTTTACTCGAATTTTATAAAACACAAGAAAATTTTCCTATCTTTCCCAGAATACCTATTAGGGGAAGAAATCCTCGTCGCTCCAGTTCTTAAGGAAGGAGCTAGAACCCGGAACATCTACCTACCAGCTGGCACTTGGTTCGAAGAAGGCGACCCAGACAGGGCTCATCTGGGCCCCATTTGGCTCCAAAACCACCCAGCTCCTTTAGAGACACTTCCCTACTTCGTGAAACATAAAGAAAATGTATCTGATTCCGCATCTATTCCTACCTTAACTTTAGCAACTTTCGTATTAGCGCTAGCTATTATTTTCGTTTAATTAACCTTTGAGAGTTTTGTATTAATATATCGAAATGTAAAGTGTAAATAAAATACTGTAGTTAGTAAGATAAAATAAATATTATTTAAGAATTGATTGTTGTTTTATTGTCGAAACTCAAACCTTAGACGTTCGATTATATGATAAGATCAACTACCGAGTACCGAGTTTCTACGTATTTTTCTCTGTAAACTATGTGCAGTAAAATAATTTCATTGCATTTGGACGATTGACAAGCCAAGTTGAATAATATTTGTAAATTTTGGTGTTAAGAGATGTTAAAAAATAAGTAAAATTATGAGTCATTAGAAATAACTTGTAAGATCCGCTTACATAACACTCTTAGTTGTAATTTCCTTACGATTTCCAAGAAAGGTTAAATGGCTGAAACAGATCAGTTAATCTGCCTATAATTAGGTATAGAGATGTAATTACTTACAATGATAGCAAAAACAGATACATAACAAACGCAGAGACGCGAGTTACACAGTCGCCGATACGCCGACTGACCTACGATATGGACCACAAATTGTTCTGTGAGAATACATTTTTGTTATTATTGTTTGTAGGACATTTAAATTTTAAATACAAGCAAATAGTTATATTTTAATTGCTAATAGATAGAAATATGCCGATAAATAAAGAGTACCTAATTAATAAATAAAGAGAAAACAGAGTCGAACTATGTTATGATCTCCATTTGCTCGTTTTGCAAAAGCTATTTCCAATTGTAACAAAAATTACCTTAATTTGTTGCTCTTAAATATTCTTATATAGTAGATACGCAATCCTGAAATTCTAGACAATAATTTAGAGGATGCGTAGGAGATGTACCTACAGATAGGATTTTTGTAAAATGCAAATATATATTCATGGATGCGATGAATATCCATCTTATAAAAATTAAATTTCCAAATACGTAACACCAAAAATTTACGCCTTACAACCAAATTACAACTCTATTCCTGTTTTTTTTTTGCATAAATAGTGCTCGCAGTGTTGTATCTGCGAGCGTGTATGCTGTGGATATCAAGATATTGGATATACCAGACATAAAACTTCAACTGGAAAATAATCCTTATGGCGGAATTAACGTTATATCCGATCGCAGTAAGTATTAAAGTATTATTTATTTTTAGCATACAAACTCATTTTAATGATTATATTTTTTTTTGTATATGCCAGAGATCGAAGAACTCTCAGTTCTACGATTACCCATTTTCCACCACTAATTTTGTGTAGTGCCGAGATCATGATCATCAGATCATCAGATGAAATCAATTAAATTCATTTTAAACCGATAATTAAAAAAAAAGCATAGGGCAAGTCTCCCATGACAAATCGATGTAACCAAAACGACGTTTTAAATTTAAGCCGATATCAGTTAAATAGTCTTTCATCAATTTTTAAGCAAGCTCATCTTTTAACCCAAATAAAATTTCCTCAGAGGGTCTCCGAGAAACCATTTCCGTGATAGGCCGTCACGCCGGAGACATTAAAGATACAAACCAAGATGGGGACATCATCCTACAATACGAGAACGACACACGACTCACTATTACGGCTAAAGAAGTGACCAATGGCCATCTCATTACATTTACGTGGCTCTCAGGAAACAAAGAGCGGCTTGAAGATTGCGTTAATTTAGGTATTTATAACCCATTGTTTGTAGTAATTATTCACAATAAGAATGTATTTTCTAATGTGTAAAGGAATTTTCCTGTTGAAGCCGTAATTTTTCTCGAAATCAGTGTTTGTCTTAGCATCTTAGTTATCTATTATTTTCAATCACAATGGCTTTCAAACAAAACTAAAGGCACTAAAGCAATGAACTCTACTAACTTTTATGTGATTAATCCGTGAACAAAAACCTAGATTACGGTTTCCAAATTTTTTTATCAAACACTATTTTTTAGGTAGCCATCATTGGTACGGAGGACCACAACAAAAACGTCAGTACTGGCCAATTGAAAAACTACTCTTGCAAGATTACTCCTACATCACGAAAGAAGCAGACAATTGCGCTGTAGCCGAACCATACTGGCTCAATTCTAACGGCATTTTTTATTATTTCGACAAGAGAGTTCCCTTATTTGTTAACCAGAATAACATAGATAAGAATGCTGCGTGTTTCTATGCAGAAATAAAACCCCCCTACTCTAAGAAGAGGGAAATAAACGAATTAGTTTACGCTTTGGGTATTTTTGATAATCCAAGGGCAGCACATGAGTTTGCCATAGAAAAATATTTGAAGAAACCCAATGGATTGCCAGATGAAGGCATGCTAACGTACCCTATATGGTCCACTTGGGCTAGATACAAAAGTGGAATTAACCACGACGTGGTATTGAAGTTTGCAAATGAAATCATTACCCATGATTTTAAACGCAGTCACATAGAGATAGATGATGTTTGGGAAAAATGTTATGGATCTCTTACCGTAGACGAGAGGAAGTTTCCCGACTTTAAGAATACTATCGGTACTTTAAAAGGGATGGGATTTAGAGTTACGATGTGGGCTCATCCCTTTATTAATAAGAACTGTGAACCTTGGTATTCTGAGGCAGTGGAAAAAGGGTAAGCAGAAAAAAAAGCATAAGTACCTACAATGATATACTTATTATAATGTTATATTTTTTGCGACTTCATATTCGTTTGATATGATGTCTGCGTTTATTAAAACCTTCCGTGTTTGACTAGCCTATAAGTTAGGTTTAGTCGTTACGAAGTTATTGCGAAAACAAACCTTCGAATATTTTTGATACTTACAGTATTATCACAGACTAATAATAATATACTACGTATACAAGTATTATTCACTTAACTATAGAAAATCTAACACTTCAACTTTTTTTTTCTGTTTTATTAAAAAAGGTTTTCCAACATCACAATAATCTCTCTCACTCTTCTTCCACTTGAAAAAAAAAGAAAAAGAAACACATTTATGTTAAGAATACATTTAGTACAGTCATTAGTTTTAAATAATATACTATATCCTCTTTCAGTTATCTGGTATTATCCGAATACGGTTCAGTAGAAACCAGCTGGTGGAATGACAATGGTACCACCACAGCATACATCGACTTCACCAACCCAGACGCGCGTGTGTGGTACACGGACAGATTGAAGAACTTGCAAATGGAATATGGCGTGGATAGCTTTAAGTTCGACGGTGGAGAGTCTAGTTGGTCGCCGCAAGTAAGTTATGCCAAAAATAGATAAATCAATATTGTGCCAATGCCATCTTGTTTCAAGTTGAGCAAAAAATTTCGGACTATGCACATAAGAAATTTTATCTTAGAAAATCTCACCCAAGAATTATCAAATCCGTGCAGTGGTTTTCGCGTGAAAGAGTACCACACATTCATACATTCTTAAAATAGCTTAAAATATTATCAGGAAATAGGACAAATTAAAATGATATTGGTATTTTTTTTTAGATTCCAGTACTTAAAGGCGACATCAACGACCAACCAGGCGTCATAACGGCGGATTACGTGCGAACTGTGGCACAGTTTGGGCCTTTAGTGGAAGTTAGAACTGGATATAGGTTAAAATATGTCTCATACCTTGTTTATGTTAAAAAAATTCCTTATTGAATTAAAGAGGAAAGGAATGAAAACGACTGAGGAAAAAATAATACTGTTTTTTTTTTTTAAATACATAACTATTGTCATTCTTAAGCTAATTAGTTGTCATAATTTGATAGAAATTGAGTCCACTATTATTATGTTCTTTATGGGTGCTGACTTTACTTTAAACTAACTATATATTAATACTAGGACGCAAGATTTACCCGTCTTCCTGCGCATGATAGACAAAGACAGTTACTGGACCTTCGAGAACGGTCTTCCAACAGTCATCACCACATTACTCCAACTGAACATGAACGGCTACCCTCTGGTGCTGCCAGATATGATCGGTGGCAATGGCTATAATGAACCTCCTTCGAAAGATCTATTCATACGGTGGTTGCAAGCGTCTACATTTATGCCGAGTCTACAGTTTTCCTATGTGCCGTGGGATCTTGATAATGAGGTAAAATTCAGTAATATTTTACATGCAAAATATATATTTTGTTTTATTGATTTATGTTTCGTGACAAAAGGCAACTACAATTTAATTTATAAACAACTATATAAATTAGTCGTTCTTATCTGTGGTTCTTATACATAAATTGTAGAGGGCAAAATTCAATTCAGTTTTTCATTAGAACCCCGTAAAAGTACTAGAGAACTGAACAATCTTTTGTGTTTCAGTAGCTTTTATGTTTAAAAAGTCTGTAACAAAACAGCTTATTACTGAATAGGTATTTAACTATTCCAGACAATAGCAATAAGCAAGAAATTCACTGAACTACACGAAGCATTCGCGCCAAAACTGCTAGAGACACCTGTCAACTCGCCTATTTGGTGGATAGAACCTAATAATACTGAAACCTATGATATTTGGGACCGTGAGTTAACATTTAACTTGAACTATGATGTCTTTGTAAATATAATTAAAATATAAAATTTGACTAGAATGGGCTAAGATGTCTTTGTAAATTTAATTAATGTCTCTTTGAGCCTAGAATTACCTACGTGATGCATGGCAATGATTTCGTGTTTTCAGAGTACATGCTAGGTGAAACAATTTTAGTTGCTCCTGTAATAGAACATGGCGCTAAGAAACGTGACGTCTATTTGCCAAACGGAAAATGGCAAGCGCAAGGAAATCCAGACAAAATACATGATGGTGGTGATTGGATACGAGGCTATCCAGCGCCATTGGATACTTTGCCTTATTTTATAAAGGTGTAGAATAAGTTTTAATGTAGAGTAGAAAATAATGTATCAAAGTTCTTATATTTTTATTGATTAACTAAAACACGTTTTTTACTCACACCATCGTTCCTCATAAAAATAATTTAAAGGGTTCTACTGAACTTATGATTAATAATTAGCATTTGTACTATCAATAAACAAATTTACTTAGCTATATTATTTAGCTATCTCTATCTATCAATCCTATCCTTACTCATAAGAAAAATTTTCTAAAAATTCTAACCGAATAAAATAGAGGTTTATAGTTATGAAAAAAACTCATTTAATTGGAATCAAATATAATATATTCCATAAGAATACTAAGAATTAACAACAATATCAGCAACAAGACCATTTCCCAGTATCCTGAAATCTTCTAAAATGGCTTCAATATTCACTTTATATTTTGTTTCTCCGTTCACTTTGAATGGTTTCACTCCGTTTGCGTTTATTATCTGAAAACAAATCATAAATAAATATAAATAACAAATAAAATAAGGGAATTATCCTAAAAATTATACAGGTAAAAACTTTGTAAAAGGAGGCTTTTTCCGTCAAAAAAGACTTTTTTTTGTATAATTTGTGCCCAAAAAGTCTATTCTAAATAATCTACCTGAAAATCTCTATGCTCTTTGACGTGTGGTTTCCATAACACCGCGATGACGTCACCGCCATAGTGGTCGTGGAAAAATAGCGCGAACTCATCGTATGCACTCTGAAATAATATTAAAATTTTCACACATCTATATCATTAACGAATTTATTACCACATATATTATTTACAGGTTTTTTTTCGACATTCACAGCGAGCGTAGTCGCATTCAGAATGAGCAAAGCGCGAGTTTAAACCGAGATTTTTTTTAATTTTTTGACGTTTTCAATATTTTAATAGTCGCACAACTATGTAACAGTATTACAGTAACTTACAGTTTACGAGTATTTATTTTTTGACGTTTTCAATATTTTAATAGTCGCACAACTATGTAACAGTAACTTTACGAGTAGCATATAGGTAAAAAAAAACAATTTATTTTTTGTAAAATTTATGAACAAAAATGAGTTATAACAATTAAATGATCGCGTATATCTAACCAACTCACCCTCAAATCGCGCAAATACGCTTCCACCACGTGGAAATCAAGCACAGGTATGACGTCACAAGTCCCATGCACACTGCGAGTGTGCGGCGCACAGTCCACGCGCTCGGTGCGGAGCGGCGCCGCGCGCAGTTGGAGCAGCGCGTCGTAGCCCGAAAGCGACGGGACAAACGCGCCCTGGGAACGGTACAACGGTATAGGTAATAGTTATAGGGGAGCCCATAATGCTAAATGTGGATTTACTCGAGCGTCACGGGAACCTATTAGAATTGGTAGATTAGACCATAGCGAGAAAAAAAGGTCCTATAATGTTTTCACTTTTAGCGGTGGGGAAGGGTTTTTTTATTTTTTTTTAATTTAAAAAAGAAAAAAATTGGCTTGGAAATACTCAAGCACGTTAGATATTGATATTTTACATGCTCCAGGACGTCACTGAAATAAAATATACATTAATCTGAATATTTAAGTGGCGATTTAATCGCTATGAAGAAAGGGTAAAAATTAAAGTAATATTATTCGAGCGAGTCAGATTAATATATGGGGGGGTTAATTACAATACAAGAAGTCCCCATTTCGCTAATCTGACGATTCGAGCTCAACCTTAGGGAATTATGGATTTTTCAAATTTTGATCCTGAGCGCCTGAGCGCACCCACCAACCATAACTGCTCATATTGACTAGAGGTACTAATGAATAGCTAAGGTACCTTCCCTTATAGTAATCTGACGCGCTCGAGTAAATCCCAAAATCCCCTCTTGCTCCCCTACTATAAGTGTAAGGGCGGCCGTACACGGACCGCTTAAAGCAGTTGAGACAGACGGCTCGAAGCCGCGACCGTGCGGTGAACTATGGACATTCATTCACTGCCGTACGCGGCCTGCTCGAGCAGTCGCGACCGCTTCAAGCCGTCAACTGCGCGGTTTGTAGCGACAGCTCGAGCAGTCAACGGCCGAACGCTCGAGCAGGCCGTGTACGGCCGCTCTAACACGGGTGTGACGTCACAAGCCACACGCTCACTGCGGAGCGGCGTCTGGTGACGGTACAACTGTAAAATCAAGTAAGAATCTGTCGCACGATAAAGATCCAATATCTTTGTAAATCCTCTTTATCGTATTAGTATAAGTACAAACAAATCATACATCTTCGGTAAAATATAGGGCGCATCAATTGTCAAAGTATAAGTGACATTCAGAGTAAACTTAATGTATTTAAGTATCGAAAATTGTATTTATTAATCGACTACATAACTAAGAACAAGTTAACCGTATTTTGTTCAAAGACTCGTGCATCCTTTCAAATCAAATCCGGCTCGAAGGACCACTATCCAGTGGTCCTTCGACCCGGATGTAAATCAAATCAATCAAACTATAAATTTTAATAATATTTTTTTTATATTTAGCTTTATAGCGTTCAAATGCATTATCAATGAGATTGTTTTTGATAATAAAAAACAATCTCAACTTTATCTATTACTAAAATACTTACAAGCAAATTTTCCTCCCCTTTTTCCACCCCCTTCTCCACATATTGCAGGGTAGCTCTAGCCAACCCCTGTGCCCGGGCCACGACTTGCTGAGTCGGATTTGATAAACTCCATGCGGATGGTAGATCGCCATCGTACGACGTGGCTATGAACATCGCCGGTTTGTTGGCGGATTCCGTGAATTTGCGCTCTATTTCTGTTATTTCTTCACCTGGAATACATTTTATGACTTTGAATATTCTATCATACAAAAAAATAATCATAAAAAATCGACAACAATTATTTATTTGCTTGATAAGTAGAATTTAAAAATAATATATGGTGTAAAACTTTTCATTTTAGCAGAACTAACAATTATTCAGCAGGCAATTTAAATGTTTAAATGGCTGCTCAACAATTATTTCCACGTGTTACATGAATAACAAATTCCGATTCTAAAAATTTCTAATTATAATATCATCAACACAAAATCTCATAAAAACACAAAATGATATTTCTTATACAGTTTCAAAATTACAACCATAATTATAATTTCAATAAATAAATGCAAAACAACTCACGCGTCATATCCTCATTAAAATCGAGCACGTACATCTGGCTTCTCCAGTCCGTATCGGCCAATACCTTCAACGCTCTATACATCCCCGTGGTGGGCTGTGTGGGGGGGGATAATGGGGAGGGGAGGATGAAGGGGATGGCCGCGAGGAGTTCGACCAGGGGAGCGGGGAAGTGGGGGGGAGAGAGGAGGTGGGAGGATAGCCAGCGTTTGAGGATGCACGCGGTTGGCCCGAAGGCTGGGTGCTTTGTGTGGAGGCTGCGGGGAGATTGAAGTTTGTAATGTGGGTAGTTAAATATTTGTTGAGTTAACACTATTATAACTTTAAAGCTAGTTTTTAATTTAAGGTGATTGCTACGATCTGTTCCCAGCCAATATCCCGCTAGATGGCGCTGAATTCTACATTTCTAGTTTATTTGAGTTTTTGCGTAATTGGAATAGTCATCAAACCTAGGAATAGTCATGGCGGTTACTGAATATTATATTTTATTGAAATATGTTATATCATTGCCTTAAAATCCACCCAATTCGGTAAAATTATGCGTTTTAACATCTGTCATTGCATACAGGGTCGTTTACACACACAGACGTATACAAAAATGATAAAGATTTAACTCTAGATGGCGTGAATGTAAAGCGCGTCACACACGGTGAAGATACTACCTATAATATTTTATCTAATCTAGTAATATTTTATATTACAGTATCTTAAGGTATCCGGTATCAGCGTTCTGACCATCATTTTTCTTTTTTCGCTGTAGAACCGCCATCCTGTTACAAATGACCCACAAAGGAGAATGACCACGGGTGGTATCGGTAAAATTTTAGTTGTGCCACGTATTCGTTATATTGTTAATTCCTATTTGTATTTATAATGATCATATGTATCAATATTAAGTCTTAATTAAACCGGATAAATTGAAATAATAGTAAAAGTAAAAGTTTTTCTTTTGAAACATGTATGACTACGTATGGAATCGGTAAAATACTAGTTGTGTCACGTGTTCGTGATATTGTTAATTCCTATTTGTATTTATAATGATCATATTTATCACTATTAAGTTGTAATTATACCGAATAAATAGAAATAAAAGTAAAAGTTTTGTTTTGACACATACCTATATCTATCTCTCTTGCAAACGTCATATGTCATAGTTTCTATTTGAAATGTCAAATGAATGTGTTCGACGCATTGTTCGATGTTATTTTGAAATAATGTTTAAATTACGATTTACTTTTCACATTTGTCTTGTAAATTAAAATATTACCTATGTAATAAATGTAAAACTTAACGTTCATCGTTAGTTTAAACTCGATTAAGTAGTTTTTTGAAGTGTTGAATAAAACTATTGTTTTATTTTTATTGTCGCGAACTGCGGCTTATTTACATAAAAACTTTAATCATATCTAAAAGTACTAACATCAAGCTTTAAATTGAGCTATATTTCATCTTGACACAATAAGTTTGATTGCGATACCAAGTGCCATAGTCACTTGGGCAATCTCCTGTGGTTTTCATTTTTCTGTATGGGTAGACAAAACTTCAAAACGCCACCTGCTACGGTTTATATTATTATGAACGATTAGCTTTCCGCCCGCATTTTCAAAAAAAAACCCGTATAGTTCCCGTTCCCCTGGGGTTTCCGGGATAAAACCTATTCAATGTGTCCAAGTTACGTTCTATATGTGTGCTAAATTTCATTGTAATCGGTTCAGTAGTATTTGCGTGAAACACACACATACACATCCTCACAAACTTTCGCATTAGTAGGAAGTAGGATTGTTATAAAAATAAAAGTTATATTTGTTGGCGTAAACTATTTTATTGTAATTTTGGGAAATAAATAATGTCAAAATTGATTACCTACAATAAAACGCAGTTTTATTTTATTACCTACATTACACTATTGTTTTTTTTTTATCAAAACATGTATTTGAAGTAGCAAATATGATATTATGCTGATCCAAGCATTTTCACTCAAAACTAATATCACTAATGATTTGTAAAAGTAAATTATTTCAATATACATTTCATAACCAACAAGTAAGAATAATTATTCATACAACAACAAATCAAAAACACTATTTACTATGGAAAAAAAACCAGGAAGGTGAAAAACATATTTACGATTTCGATGCACTCGACTTTTAGTAAAATAATAGGTAAAAATATTATTATGGTTTTGATCACAGACATATCTGTGGTTTTGATTTTAGCTACTAGTATCAGAAAGCTGCGTGTTCAATGCACGTCGGGGTCCCACAACTGTGGAGGAAGGAAGGTAGAATACCTCCATCGAATAAGTGAAGTTTCTCGACATACTCGATTTGCCGGCCGGCCTCAATGAAGATTGTCCGAAAGTTGTATATGTGCTCTGTAACGAAAAAATTTCGCTAGCGCGATTCAGAGTGAGGTGTCGTACAATATACCTAATGAAGTTTTTCATCTTTTTATTTTACTGCAAATACAAAATAAAAATTAAACAATGGTAATGTAAATTCTAAACAAACTACTACCAAAATACAATTAGAACAAAAATCATTTGACTGGTTGATTTCACCCAGAGGCCAGAGGCGGCTCGTGACAAAATTGTATGGGTGTTCACTTGAAATAAAACAACGAAAATACAATAGCGTAGCAGGATAATTTATTACAAAAAAAAATGAGCACCACATTTTATAAATGTCTATAACACTAAAAATTACAAAGTACAGGCTATTTCAAAACGAATTCAATGACTAGGTATCAATAATTAGTAAATCACCGAATTTGCATTCGCGAGCGTAGGTATCCATAGTGTTTGTCACTGACGGTCACTGACCTCTATAACTTATAGTTATAGAGGTCAGTGGTGTTTGTTGTGTAAACATGTATGTATTTGAGTAGTTAGTAGCATATTATATTCTGAATTTCTGATCCATGCCTATTCACTCAAAACTAATAACACTAATGATTTGTAACAGTAAATTATTTCAATAGGTAGGTATTTGAACATTTCCCAACAAGACGTAAGAATAATTATTCGTAGGTATACAAGATACAATAACAAATCTAATACACTATTTATTATTTTATTATTTACTAGCGGTCCGCCCCGGCTTCGCCCGTGGTACATGTTTACGTTTTCTCTCCATAAGAAGTAATAGCTAGAGAGCTAGCGCAAAGCTACCTGTATGTATTTGACCAGACCTGGATTTTTGTGTGTTGATTCCCCTATACCTACTATACATGAGATGAGGAGTCACTAAGCCCAGAGTGGTGGACGGGGCGCGCGCTTAGGTAAGACAGGTGGAAATTTTTGGCGAACTTTGAAACCATTTGACCACGTCTGCCATTTTGATATTTGAAAATAGATTATTATTACTATCGGAAAATAACAATGGCAGACCATTATCACGCGGATAACATTCTGGCAGACACTTATGAAAGTGCTGAAAAAAATACAATTTTGAAAGTATTTGACCAGATCTGCCATTCATATATTTTATTTATTAGGGTCTTAAAAACTTATTTTCGAAACGGCAGACATTTTCATTGCGTACAGACTTCAGCAGACAACAAAACTTTACAGACTTCAGCAGTCAACAAGACTTAGCTTCTACATGGTCAGATGTATATATGTATTACGTTCCCTGACCTTACATCAATGATTTACTTTATTAATGTTTTTATGGTCATTTACATTTAATTTTGAAAACTATGGAATAAAATTTATAAATTTGATGATACAAAACTAAATATACATTTGTAAAGAATCTCAAATATAAAGTTGTGTTGCAAATAACAAATCATCATTTAAATATTTAGTTTATTTCTTTATTTAAGAAACAATTAACAATTACAAAACAACATAAAAAAACACGCATGCATTTATTGAAATGTTCATTCATCATCACTATCGTATGGCGTTGTGTGACTCGTCTTCATAATCCATTGAATCGGATTCTGTAAAAGTAAAACGTAAATTATACACCACTAGTTTTTAATCAGTACAAAAACTTTAAGGACATGTTAGCGAATACATTATTATCATATGTATGATGTAAGAATTACATAATATCGATAAATAGCAAAGATATAATCATTTGTTTATTTAAGAAAGTCTCACTAAAATCATAGACACATTGCAGAGTTCATTGACTTATTCGTTGATAGTATTACCTAACCTTGGACAATAAAATGAAACAAGACATGTAGGTAGTTACTAACTTTATTTATTTTAATTCCTAAATTCAAATCTCCCCTTCATACTTCATCCAGGCTTAGGACCGGCATAATTACTTTTTACAATAAATTAAATAGGTACGTAGGTAGGTATGTAATTACAAAACAAACAATATCAAAATAAAATAAGCTATTATGTATTGAAAGAAAAAACGATTTTGGCGTATTTAAGAAGTTAGAATCAGCTGTTTTTACAATACCTAATCTGTATTGAAAGAAAAAACGATTTTGGCGTATTTAAGAAGTTAGAATCAGCTGGTATACAATTATCTTAACTAACCTTACAAGTATTTCAATTGTCCTTCAAAATGTCCACCACCATTGTCAATACACAGACGTGCACGTTTTATTAAATTGTTTTTTAACGAGAGAAGTACGTTTTTTTGTCTTTTCACTTCATCCAATATGCGCTGTTTTAATTGTTCGACACTAATCGGCTCACTTGTGTTCACTTAATTTCACTCCACAAAAAGAGGTCCAAGGGTGTGAGATCAGGTGAGCGAGGAGGCCAAGCTGCAGGCCCGCCTCGACCGATCCACTGACTTCCAAACTCCGCTGTGAGAAATTCATGAACCGCAGCGTTATTCGACACTCGTACTACGTCGAGGATCCTCTTCAAAATACGCTAGTACATTACACGATAACATTTTGTGACAACGCCTGCTGGTAAGCATTTACCACGTTTCGTTTCACATTTGGCGATCGAGCGTTCGGGACTCGGGTACTTCTTATCTGTACATACGTACTGCTGCACTCGCATTTTCCGCACTCAAAAAGAACGCACGAAGCATAAGTACATAATCCCGTGATGTGAATTGATATGACATCGTACCGGGAAGAACGTAAACAAACGCGACGAAAAAAAGCAAGTTTTCACTTCCGCTAACAATTTGGCACTGTTTGTCGCGTTGGGGCGGGGGGCCGTTGGGGTGCGACGCGGGCGCAGGCCGCAGAGGGAAAGGGGGTGGCGGGGTGAAGGATGGCGAGCTTCGACGCGAGTTTGCCGGAATTTATCAATGGAGCTGTGCCGCGGACCTACTCGGAATCGTACGCTAGAAAATTACAACACAATACCTAGTGTGGGTCATTGATTAAATTATAGGTTTAACAATTTTTACATATTTATGTGGACAATTTTGGGACATTTCTGTTTGTTAGTGTTTTTAATTATTTCTTACTCAAATATGATTGGTTAAAGATACTTAACACCCTGTAAAATTTTTTGTACTGATTAAAAAATAGTGGTGTATAATAAAAGAAATGAGTCATTATAAACTTACCTAGTAAGGCAATGCCTTTGATGTCGCACGATGCCGCCGCGCCGCCAGTGTAGGTACTTCTGCTGCTACATGAAAATATGCTAGGGTTGCAACAAATGGGAAATAAAACAATTGTGATTATTACTATTATGATGTAATCATTTATTCATATTATGTACATTCAAAACAATTGCTATTATTAAATCTGATGTAATTATTTTTTCATAAATATATAATTATTATTAATTACATAATATATTGCACTGTGAAATATTTACGTATCACTTTATTTTTGATGTTCTTAATTGTCTTTTATAAAATTTAAGTGACGCATTCGCATTGGGATCAACAATCCGATAAGAAAAGAATGGAGACAACATATACATAGCTTTGATTTCAATTCTACAGATACAAAATATACAATCTATCTAAAATGATACAACGGATGTTTCCTGCGTTTTCTCGTCAAAATACCGAAACAACGTAATTATTGTATAGTAGTTGGGCGTGAAAGTAAAAAAACAAATGAAAAGTGTTTTCCATATGATTATTTATTAAATTTACGCGATTAAGAATAATTTCAACGATACAATTTAGTAACCGAGAATTCAGAGGATTAAAGAAAATACCTGCCTGATCATTTTATCAAACTCTAAAAGAATTATGGTTATTTCGCATCACTCGGTTTATTAGTTTGGTAATAATTATTAAAGGTAGTTACAACCCTAGCCATTGAGTCGAACGGTAGGCAACACAATATCGACTTTGTGCGGGTACATATGGTACATTTCTTCTTGCTGTGAAGCGTAATTATTATTATTAAGATTTTTTAGGCTATTTTGAATCAGCTGTTCTAATTTAATTCTAGAAATTTATTAAAACGTGATTTTTTTAAAAGTATATTATGAGTTTATAAATACCTCAACCAATAGTTATTGTGTCCTATCCTCATTTCTTTATATCTTGGTAGTTAACTAAAGTGTTAAATTTACATAACCTCAACAACAACATTTACACTGCCACTGCACTAAAACTAAACTAACTAGCTCTCTAGCTATAAGAACCATCCTCGTACTTCAAGGGATATAATAAAAAAAGAATTATCGAAATCGGTTCAGCCGTTCTCGAGTTATGCGCTTACCAACACATTTTGCGATTCATTTTTATATTAGACTAGCGGTCCGCCCCGGCTTCGCCCGTGGTACATGTTTACGTTTTCTCTACATAAGAACCATCCTCGTACTTCAAGGAATATAATAAAAAAAGAATTATCGAAATCGGTTCAGCCGTTCTCGAGTTATGCGCTTACCAACACATTTTGCGATTCATTTATATATATATACTAGCGGTCCGCCCCGGCTTCGCCCGTGGTACATAATATTTACGTTTTCTCTACATAAAAACCATCCTCGTACTTCAAGGAATATAATAAAAAAAGAATGATCGAAATCGGTTCAGCCGTTCTCGAGTTATGCGCTTACCAACACATTTTGCGATTCATTTTTATATATAAGATAAGATTATGTGAAAATAACCAGGAAGGTGAAAAACATATTTACGAAAACATAGTAACATAATATGGCTGTCGCTACAATAATTATATTTCAATTTTATCTTTTTATACCTAGTAGAACTGGCCGACGAATAAAAAAAATCGTATTAGAATAAATACAATAAATTACGGAACAAAAAAAGGATTGTAACTGAATTAGGTATGTTTGTTTCTGGGCGCACCGTTTTCGACGACGCGACGCGCGACGTAAGCGTATAGGTATAGGTACCTACTTTGCTAAAACAAACTAATAAAATTGTGTGTCTGTCTGAAAATTCGGAAAAGCATATTTTGCAAGTTTGTAATTACTTTGATAGTTTACCGATTTATAATAATTGTAATTGTAATTGTATAATATATAATTTGCAATGTGGTGAAATTTCATAAAAATCACGGGCCAATTTTTTGTTTTGAATCCCACCGAAAATATAATTGCGTTATTAGAATAATTAATTACTATACCTACCCACGATCAATTATTACAATATAGTCTCAAATGCATACTAGAGAAATATTGCAATTTGATTCAATTAAAATGCATAGCATACAAAAATAAATTCACAACACAAGAAATTCCGCGCGCAAATCATAGCGCGTGTCAATGAAATCAAGAATGTTTTATATCAAGCCGACGCGGACGACGACGCGACGCCGAACAAAAGTACCTACGACGGACGACCACGCTTCGAGTTGCCAAACAACATGAGTAATAAATTGTTTACAAAAAAAAACAAGTTTTCCATTTTTCTGTATGAGTAGACAGAACTTCAAAACGCCACCTGCTACGGTTTATATTATGAACGATTGTTATAAAAATAAAAGTTATATTTGTTGGTGTAAACTATTTTATTGATCAATAATTTTGGAATTTAAAATTGTCAACATTGATTACAATAAAACGCAGTTTTATTTTATTACACTATTGTTTTTTTTATCAAAACATGTATTTGAAGTACCATATAATATTATGCTGATCCAAGCATTTTCACTCAAAACTAATATCACTAATGATTTGTAAAAGTAAATTATTTCAATATACATTTCATAACCAACATGTAAGAATAATTATTATTATTCCTACCTACAACAACAAACCTAAAACACTATTTACTATGGGAAAATAACCAGGAAGGTGAAAAACATATTATTATTTACGATTTCGACGCACTCGACTTTTAGTAAAATATAGTAGGTAAACATAATATTATGGTTTTGATTTTTGCTACTAGTATAAGAAAACTGCGTGTTCAAACTACTTGTTTGTCTGTCTGAAAATTCGGAAGTACTTTGGTAGTTTACCGATTTATAATAATATTGTATATATCGTTGTTTAAAAAATATTCAAACACAATAAAATATGATATACTGATTTATCACTGGTTTCAGTGATGAACTGATGAGTCAATTATAGCCACTATACTTTCGTCATACGTGTGTATGATTGATGTGATTTGCAACGTGGTGATATTTCAGAAAAATCACGGGTCAAATTGTCCCACCGAAAATATAACTGCGTTATAAGAATAACTATACCTACGATAAATTATACATAATACAATATAGTCTCAAATGCATACTAGTGAAATATTTTATTTGAATCAATAAAAAAAAAAAAAAAAAATAATAATAATACAAAAATAAATTCACAACACAAGAAAATCCGCGCGCAAATCATAGCGCGTGACAATGAAATCAAGAACTTTCGAGCCGACGCGGACGACGAAGGAGCCTAACAAAAGTACCTACAATCATAGGCGGCTCGTGACAAAATTGTATGGCCGTGTTCACTTGAAATAAAACAACGAAAATAGGTACCTACAATAGCGTTAGCAGTACAAAAAAAATGAGCACCACATTATAAATGTCTATTTATACACTAAAAATTATAGAGTATTTCAAAACGAATTCAATTATTATTTAGCAATAATTAGAAAATCCCCGAATTTGCATTCGTGATCGTATTCATAGTGTTTGTCTACACTAATATTATAAAGAGGAAAACTTTGTTTGTTTGTTTGATTGTAATGAATAGGCTCATAAACTACTGGACATTTTACCAATGTTTGCAAGTTTGTGATTACTTTGATAGTTTACCGATTTATAATAATTGTATACTTATATCATTGTTTAAAAATATTCAAACACAATATGATATAGGTACTGATTTATCACTGGTTTCAGTGATGAACTGATGAGTCAATGTTAGCCACAATACTAATCACTTTCGTCATACATGTGTATGAACTATGATTGATGTGATTTGCAATGTGGTGAAATTTCATAAAAATCACGGGCCAATTTTTTGTTTTGAATCCCACCGAAAATACATATATTACTAATTGCGTTATTAGAATAATTAATTACTATACCCACGATCAATTATTACAATTTACAATATAGTCTCAAATGCATACTAGAGAAACATTGCAATTTGAATCAATTAAAATGCATAGCATACAAAAATAAATTCACAACACAAGAAATTCCGCGCGCAAATCATAGCGCGTGTCAATGAAATCAAGAATGTAATTTTATATCAAGCCGACGAGCGACGACGCCGAACTAAAGTACCTACAGTACCATTTACCTTCAGTGTACAATACAGTTTACAGACCTACGACGGACGAACAATAATGAGTAATAAATAAAAAAAAACATAGTTTCTAAGGTCATTAGTTTTATTTTATTTTATTGTTATTTTCTTTGAACGATTGGAAATGAAATTACTCAATTTTTACACAGAACTTTGATTTATTAGAATTATGCTCATTATGCATAAGATAACGAACGCGAATGCACGACATCTAGCGCGTCAATGTCTAAACATCGCCTTTCGTTTAGACATTGACGCGCTAGATCTGTAATAAGTATATAGTCTATGCGCTAGATGTCGTGCTTTATGTCGTGTTTCGCTTGGCAAAAGTCACGCACACTACTGTAGAAGTGTCAAATTTTTCCGGTATTTTACTGTTGTTTTTCTAAGTAAATATTGTAAATTATTGATTAAAAAGGTCGAACGCGCACACATTTCATTATAGAGAAGTGATAAAATGATTAGTTTTAAAGAAATAGTGTCTGTGTTAAGTGTTTAGAGGTAATCAAAAATGTATGGAGGGACGGTCGGAACATCAACCTTAATTGGATATGTAAACAAATAGTAATGAATAACTTTTAGACCATTATTATTTATATTTCGAAAATAAATGACTTCTTACGATATGATATACTTGAATACTTGTGACAGTTAAACTCCTATTATTGACGTTAATTTCGACCTTTACAAAAAAAAATCAGCCAACTATTCACAACATTATTTTGTAAAATTAACATAAGTAACCAATAAAAATATGAAATCCCATTTTTTTTACCTCAAACATCACTATTAAACCAAACTAAAATATATTTTTCCTTGACTCACCCATGTAAAGCGCTCCTTAACCTCGGCAAGAGCACAGTCTCACACTGCAAACTCAAACTATCTTCACTCTCCTTAAACTTAACCACTCCATTCTCCATCTCTCGTCTCAAAAGAGTTATTTCCTTTGGATGCGCTATCTCCAGTCTAAATGCTAAGCCGTTTTTCATGACGTCGATGTGTGTGGGATAGGCCTGGCTCGGTAATGTGTACTGTTGGGTGATTCGGTCGGAAATTTGCAAGTGGAATGCCGCTTTGAGACAACGGAAGGCCTCGATTTCTCCTGGCCATTTGCCGCTGTGTGCTGAAAAAATAATTAGGTTATGTTATTATTATCATGTTGATATTGCGAAGGATTGCATATTACGTTACTAAACATATACCGGGTGTAATCGTTAAGTGTGCACAGGCGATTACTCCGTAACTATTGCAAATATCAAAAAACTTTAAAATGATATCGAAAGTACTTAACCTAATGAGTAAAATGCAATAATAACTTTTTAAAAATACCGAGAGATAACCAAAAATGTTACATTTACATCCAAATAATACTTATAGTACCAAATGTTTAGGTAAAGGTATTGTAAGATGTTAAAAAGTCATTCTGATAAGGATTTTATAACTCAATCTACTCATCACATCACAATTGAAAAGACCAACATTTTTTTCTATTCTTTATAAATTTATATTTATAAAGCATTTGAATGCCATCCAAAAAAAACCAAAAATATCAATTTCAAGACCAACATTTTCATAAGGCTTAATGGACATTTTATTACATCAGCTCAAATATTGCAGATTCAGATTATTAAACGAAAATAAAGATTATAGAAGCAGAGAGATCTTAATAAATTTTACAGAAAATAATTCATAAAGATAAGTCAGTAAACTTCAGTCATCTTAACGTCATAGCAAAATACTTACTCAACTCAACGATAGCCTTATTGGCTGGTGTGTACTCCGGTATGTATGGCTTCTTATCATCCTGGGGCAGCTTCAGCAGGCAGGTGGAAGCCCGTCTCCAGGCCCGAGGGTCTGATGAACTGGGCACAGCTGGTGTGGGGCAGCAGTAGCTGAACACGGGGGATGTTCCTGGAAATATTTTTATTACATTTGAAATCATCTATTATATTTTACTAGCTTACCGCGCGCGGCTTCGCCCGCTTTGTCTAAAACCTAATAAATTATATACTAAAACCTTCCTCTTGAATCACTCTATCTATTAAAAAAAACCGCATCAAAATCCGTTGCGTAGTTTTAAAGATTTAAGCATACAAAGGGACATAGGGACAGAGAAAGCGACTTTGTTTTATACTATGTAGTGATGGACAGAGATACTTTAAAAAAGGACTATATTATAGTTCTTTGCTGATTATTCTCTGTAGATGTGTGTGTATCTATACATATAATAAATCTGTAGAAGGGTCAATTCTGTACATTGAAAATATTGAAAAAATAAATAGCAGGGGGTGTTACTGGATCGATAGCAAACCCAAATATGTGATTAAAAAAATTTTTGTCTGTCTGTCTGTCTGTCTGTCTGTCTGTCTGTCTGTATGTTCAGGCATCACGTGAAAACTAACTGTTCGATTTCGATGAAACTTGGTATAATTATACCTTATTATCCTGGGCATAAAATAGGATACTTTTTATCCTGGAAAAATACGTAGAAAAAAATAAATCTTAATTTTTCAGTTTTATCCATAGACGTTGTTCTGTAGAACCGAGAACACACGTTGCGTTAATTATTATAGGTATTTGGGTCCAATAGATATTTATAAGATGTCATTGTCAGAGTTACTCAAAATGGAGAAATAAACCATCCACGCGAAGACCGACATCCGCGCGGACGGAGTCGCGGGCGGAAGCTAGTATTTAATAAACACTTGTAAAAGTTTACATGAGTTACTACTCTCTGATTGAGATCGCATATTATGTATAAGCAATAAGGTCGCTTATTTAAAATGAATGTTTATCTTTTTTAATCGAGCTACTCTGTAAAAAAAGGGATATGTAGTCGTACATAAAAAATACACGTTGACTTCGGAACATCCTCTTTTATTTCTTTGGTTGAAAAAATGTTGTGTGGTTTTATGAAACCACGGTAAAAGTGAAACTGTTCGAACCACAGAACATTAAAAACAAATAGAAGTGCTATAATGTCATAATTACTATGAAAACCAGTGTCGCCAAACTCACACATTTAAACCGATAGTTATACAGTACACTACAAGTAATCTATGCCTTTGATTGGACAGCTTAATTTGAGTAAAAACTGACTTAGGTTATAAATTCAGCATTTCAATATGTACCCTAACGCACCATGTTACGGTCTATTTTAGTATAACATCCCTAGGTATATTAGCTGTTTTGTTTCTCATTGCACAGAAATTCCAAATTCGAAAACATCCAGCCACAACAGAGGGCGTTAGTTTTCGATAGATATAAATTTGAACCTCAACACTTAAGAGATAAGGTTGAAATTTGTGTCACTCAACATTAATGACATTAACTTGATTTTTATCTGATGCTATGCCCTGAGGGATGTCAGCCTCGTTATCGATAATTCACAAATAAATATTTTTTGTGTATTTTTTTTTCGTTCTATTATATGAGTATAGTATAATGTGTCACATTTTGGAGTATGTTTATTACTACTAAGTACGTCTTTTTATATTATTATTATTAAATAAAAAACGGAATAGAATAGTATTAATCTATATTTACAAAATACAAACAGAAAATATGCATTATTTTAAATCTTGGAACTGCCGTAGGTTTGCTGTATCGGTGGCCTTTGTTAGACCGCTTAGTGCTGTTCGGCATCCAGTTAACTCGTCACGTTGCATTTATCCATTTCTCTTTTAAATTAGCCTCTTTGGGAAATCTATAAATAAATTGGACAAATGAAAGCTAAGGAAAAATAAAATAAAATTTAATATTTATAATGTTTGTCTTTTCTAATGTATCGATACTGTCGATATGCGCCACAAGCATCACTAAAGCGACATTCTTTTGTTTATTGCAATAATATTCCAGAAATTCTTGTTTGCTGTTCAATCTATAATAGTACTAATTTCTTACGGATTAAGGTTCATTTTGACTAGATATTTGTATACAATTTTGACAAATTACAAGCGAAGTTATAACATAAAATATTATATGTAAAATAAATAAAAATAAGACTTACCGATGGTATGAAATGCTTCCATTGCTGATATTATTTCGTCTGCTATCATTTTTGCACTCTAATACCGAACAACACGTCCTAATTAATGAATAAATATGGAAAAAAGGTTTGACAGCTGACAACCGACTCGAATATTTTTCTGCGCACAACTGAGAGCAAGTTAGGTGATCTTACCTTACAAGTGACACGTGGGCCACGCCCACATCACACTTCTATCTACTTTACTGTTCTGTGGTTCGAACGGTTCCGAACACTGCTTTGTGTAGCGCATGTCGCGTGACGGTCGGCTGCCGAGTAGGTATACCTACTCGGCAGCCGCGATACACGCGACATGCGCTACACAGACCAAAAAGTGAAGAGACGATGTAATAAAAGTTTCACTTTAAAAATAAATAGAATTGAATGTTAAGCTTTTTATTTCCACCATTTTATGATAAAAAAAACAGCAAAAGCGGGAAAAAGCACTAATTATCAAAATCATATTACTATATGACCACTAGAAACAGCACTGACTCACCATAAACAGCGCTAATCTCCAACGGAAGCTGTGCCAATCCTCTCAGATCCCTCCTCAACTCGTCGAAGGTCTGCAGCACGTGGACCGCCAGCTCTTCCATCTGGTCTCCATTGGATTCCTTGCGGGCCAGCAGGCTGTCGAACTGTCCGGATATGTGGTAAATTTCTGATGATGGTATACCTGTATTGAAATAGAATAAAATGAATAAAAATGTCAAATTTCACAAATTTTACAGGGTTAAAAAAAACATATAGGAATCTTATAAGTTTGGTTTTCAAAATATAACATTGCTTAATTAGAATTAAAATTAATTGCTTCATTATAATTATATATCTGTTTAGCGATGGTTGGTTATATTCAAGAAGTTTTTAATGGTTTCATGTTCTATTAAATATACAATTTATATCTTTTAAGTCTACAATGGATATTTAAAATCCGGCTCGAAGGACCAAATTTAAAAACAATCATCAATATAAATACATTCATTTCATTTCAAAAACAAATAAAAATCATGGATTGTCAAAATAATTCACAGTGGCATGTTATTCAAAAATTTCTTACACCGCTTTTTCATTCCATCTGTCATACATCAAAATTTCATTTTAAGCATTTAATTCCAAAACAAAGACTCTCACCATACTTCAACTGCATCAAATAGTCTACAATCTGTGTGGACACGTTCCTCCGTTGCGCTGGTGTGTGTGCGCTCCATACACACGCCTCTGTGTGCGTGCCGTCTTGGAAGCGACGCAGTTCCGATTTGTCGCCCCAGAATAACCTAGGCACAAGTACATTCATTTTTACAGGAAATTTTATATTTTTTGTATTTTTATTACCATAGTTTCTATCGTGACACATGGCAACGATTTTCGTTACTACTTTTCATACACTTATTCTTTCAAAAACAATATATTTAGGCAGTCATCTTAAATGTTAAGCATAACATCGAAATAACTTCGATTTTTAATTATTCATATTATAATACTAGCTATTCCCCGCGGTTTCACCCGCATTGCTCCGCTCCTGTTGGTCTTAGCGTGATGATATATAACCTATACGCCTTAGCCTTCCTCGATAAATGGGATATCTAACACCGAAAGAATTTTTCAAATCGGACCAGTAGTTCCCGAGATTAGCGCGTTCAAACAAACAAACAAACTCCTTAGCTTTACAATATTAGTATACTTAGATGTAATAGGATTTTTCAACATTTATGTGCACTAATAACTATACAATTTAGACGATTTTTCATAATTATCTTGATATTGACAATTATGCTAATATTATCATCAATTATAAAGATTTTTTTTTTGCATGAATGGGATTTCTATATGTGTAACATACCTAAACTGTTCTGCCTCTGGGAGATTAGCTTCCGGGCCTTTATCAACGATTCTTGTTGCATTTGACGAGTTCAAAACTAAGCCAAATGATAACTTTTCTTCAAACCTAAAAGAACACAATCGATTAAAAAAAAAAACAGAGCAATTTAATCACTAAACAACAAATGAGTAACTTTGTTATCCACAATAATAATAATGTGAAAGTATGCTTGTTTTGTCTTTCTGTTATGTCACAACAGATTTTATGGCACGATTTTTGTACTTGGATATAGTAAGGAGGCTAGAGAGTGATCTATAGATCACTATTTTTTAAATTTTTGGCCACTTTGCAAGCTTGAATCTATAGCAAAACTAATCTTACCCATCCTTAGCTTTTTCCGGAGTACTCTTCACAGACCAGGTAAAATCAGCATCAACCAATTGCAGTATTAGATCAACTCTATCAGTAAGACCTTTTGTGAGGAGAGAATACAGGGTTTCCACCACTAAGGGTAACTCGTCAATTCCATAGTTCAGTTTTTCTTGCTTGGATACTGCTTTTAAGATGGACGTCTTTAAATTTTGTATGTTCTTGAATCTGTGTATTACAAATGTTTATTAAAAACATGGATTGATTTAAAGGTATGCAATGTTGAAGATTTCCTCTTCTTATTCGATAAATTGTTTAGAGTTGTGTAATAGTGATAGGTAACTTATCAATATTGTAAATTAATATATCAGTTTTATTGTAAATTAATATATAATTTTATTAGTCATAGATATATCACCGAAATTGTCCGATACAAGCTACTTTTTTATATTTACTTTTGTAAATAACTATTTTAAAAAATACTACTTCCTGTAAAAATTGCTATTCAAAATAAGAAATCAGTCTTGCAATATTCCAAAATAACCAAAATTAGAAATCAGACTTGAATCAATGTTTCTTACCTAATAATATGGTCAAACTGAGTCAAAGGCACCACTGGAGTCATGAAGAGTGGTATAAAGCTATTAATCTTTGGATGATCCAACATATCCACGGCCATAGCACTCTCTCGTCTCAATGCGTTATAAGTGCCCTTACACATTTGCCAGCAAATATTATAGTACCCAGTTTTGTCTAGGAAGACTACTGGGAAATATTGTAGGAACTCGTCTATTGGTGGTGTGTCATCTTCCTTGTATAGCGATAAACCTTTTGTGTCCCACTCTGAGGTTTCTATAAAGAAAATTAAATTGTAATATTGAAGAACTCAATGCAGACAAGGAAAATTCAGCTTTAAATGACAGATGTATTACTTTGTATTACAAAAATTGTTATTAAAATAAACTGTAGTATGGCAATATTATCTATCAGGTACATTATTTACATATTCAATGATATTATTATTTTTTTTATACATGATAATGATATAAGTTTTACTGTTTTACCTATGTATAACATTATTATCAGATAGTTGAGAACTATACTTACTTAAATATATCCACACATTCCTAACAATCTGATAACTGCTCATAATATTGTTGATCCGCTTCATCTGTACCAAGCAACATACTAACATGCTAATCACATGCCCAGATACATTCAATTTTCTTTGCCTTATCCAAATCTTTAGTAACACTATAGCCTGTTTCAAATTGTCACTATTTGCAAGTGTCTGTTTCATGAAATCTTCATTTATTTTTGCCGTTAAGTCACATAACACACTGGCATTGTAATAAGGTGTTGGTGAACCAACTTCTGTGTTTTCTTCATTCAACAACCATGATTCACGTAGATTGTTACGCCCAGGACTGAATCTGTGTAATTTATAAGCTTCTTCTTCACATGTAAGGTTTATTCTTACTGTTAATACATTGTTTAGCTTTCCCTTTGGTATTATGTCTAATACAGGCTTTGTGAGACCTCCATTGAGCCATGAGTAGTTAATATTCTCTATTAAATCAGATTTTGACAAGTGTGAGGCGATATAAGCAAGATAAGCTGCACGTTTTTTATGATATCTGTAATTAATCGAGTCATTTTTCGTGTATGTTTCCGCTGGGACTGTTATTTGTAAATCTACAATCAATTTTGAGCTTATAGCATTTCCCGAGGCATATGAACCAACTATATCTATATCCTTGAATTTAAGGAACTTAAGCATTGCCTTTGTTTTATGCAATTCAGTGGATATAGGCAGTTTTACTTTTAATTGCTTCGTAATTGCTTTTTCTGATAAATCATATTCTGTGCCATCTTCAGTGATGGATAACAGGTATTCCTTCAGTAAATTAAACCAATCATAAAATCGCTTTACCGTCTTCTCTTTAAGTTGCACTTCTTGCAATATCTCTTCTATTTGTAACCGGAATAAATTGGAGTTGAACAAATTTTCTGTTTCTTGTAGACGATTCAACTCTTTAGCAGTTGGTTGACGGTATAAATTTCTAATACGTTTCTTGCCATCTTTAGAAGCTTCTGCCGCCGGTCTTTTCCCATTTTCATTGAAAATGTTTGTTTCCCCATCGTCTTCTGAGATAGATGTTTTCATTTCCTAAAAAAATAGTTTTACGATATTTACTATGAATAACCTGATATCCTGTATTAAAATTAATATTTAAAACGTAAAACTCACGCTCTTAACCATTTTCTTACTCAAGATACTATTAGAACATTTATTTTAAGAACAAAATAACAATATTTGAGGTTACACTTTAGTAAACAACATGTTTCACTTCACATGTGAATTTAAGTTTGTCAATGTCAACACAAATGTCAATCGGTGTCAATTATTGACAACTGTATAGAACGTAACGATTATCATTCATAAAAACTAAGAACCAGTAAGAACCCTTTACATGCAGGTGTGAGGCAGGTCCACTTAGATCATTAAGTAATGGATGGAGTACGCTGGCAAATGTTCTAACTAAACTTTCTGCTGATTTTGGTGCGGGGAGGGTAACTCACACTATGAAACACAATCACACATTCACAAAAATAATTTGTGTCACGAAAGTCGTAAAAATTTACGACCTTTTAAGCGACGAGTTTTTAAATTCAACTCTATCACTAAGTTCATAAAGATTAAATTTGTATTTCATTCCAAGATAGTCTCCTGGGGAGTGCGGTTCAATATCGCGTTCTAAATTCAACTTTATCACTTAGTTCATAAAGATTAAATTTGTATTTCTTTACAAGATAGTCTCGTAAGGAATGCGGTTCATTATCGCGTTTTAAATTCAACTTTATCACTTAGTTCATAAAGATTAAATTTGTATTTCTTTACAAGATAGTCTCGTAAGGAATGCGGTTCATTATCGCGTTTTAAATTCAACTTTATCTCTTAGTTCATAAAGATTAAATTTGTATATTTTCTTTCCATGATAGTCTCGTGGGGCCGCATCAATGATCGAGTAAACATGACTCGATTATTTGTCTTGATCATATCGCTAAACGATACATCGACGATTATTAGAAATTGCATTTAAATAGATATTTACGTAAAAAAAATAAAAAAATACTTACAAATGAAAGGTTATTCCATCTTTTTAAATATTTGATGTGTTTGACTTGTTTCTGCAAGACTTGACAGCACAAAACGGCATTTTTAGCGGAGCACTCGCAGACGTCCTTTCGATGTTTTACGAATACGCAGAGTGTTTGTAATCGATTACGCAAGTAGTTTTTATGAAAGCATAAGATTTTTCGATTCGAATAATCTTATACCTCGGCAAAAGGGGAAGCGCCTGTGAGTGTTATCCATTACTTAATGATCTAAGCAGGTCCATGACACGCACACCACAGCGCGCACGCACCGAGGCAGTTGGGCACGAACTTATGTTAAGTCAACGTGATATTTAATGATTTAATTATTAAATGGTATATCCTATAGGTATACCTATTAAATTTTAATAGGTATACCTTGTGGTATACCTATAGGCTATACCACGAAACACTCTATATGATGTTATAACTATCATGTATTCTGTGCAGATACTTTAAAATCTGGAAAGTACAATATATTTACAACCACATTCACAACAAAGAGGAAGAAAAAACAAAAATGATGGATTTTGTTTAATATATCTATTGGATTCCCTGATTGTATTATAATAATGACCAAACTTCACAGTCTATAAAGTGCAATTATACAACACTTTTAAATTATGCAATTTAAAATACTCCACTTGGAATATATTTTACGTCGTAACGTGTATCGACAGCATATTAAGAGTTTTATATGAGGCATGAGCAGAAGTTTACAAAATGATTCATAATTTAAAAGTAAAGTACCAACTTAAATAAATAACTTTATTCTTAAATACTGCTTTCTTTGTTAAAACTATTTCAGAAAGTTGTTGGAAAAGGCGAAATATTTTTACATCTACCGATTTTTGAGAGGGTGATTAAATAATAAACAATTTGAAAATTTAAGTATTTTTTATTAACAAAATCTACACTAAATTGTGAATTTGTTGAATTGGGAATAAATAGGTAACATGAGACAACAACTCGGTTGTAATATCGACTTAAAAATAATGGTCTTTGGAAATTTTATTGCTATCATCAATAATTTCTGAATAGGGCTATCTTTTCACTTAATATGTATAAGTAACATTTCACTGTAACACGGTAAGTATAATACTAACAAAATTATTTACAATTTTGAAATAATGGCATTTGTGTATTCGCTGCACTTAGCAGTGCCTCCGAGATCTCCGGTGAGTGTCTTTCCTTCCCTCAATACTTCGTAGCAGGCGTTCTGTACTTTATCAGCGTGTTCGTTGAATTGTAAATGCCGCAACATCATAATAGCGGAGAGCAGTAGAGCTGTCGGGTTGGCCATGTCCTTGCCAGCTATGTCGGGAGCTGTACCGTGGACCTGTTAAGATACATTTATAGTTATATGAAAAAATGCTACTTTACTACCTATTTTAGTTCACTTGATCTATCTATGATTGTTTTTTTGATAAATATATTGTAATGATTTACTTTTCCGAAACAAATTTTTGAATGGTAACACTTAATAATCCCCCAGTTTATAGACTGTAAACAGGTATCTATTATCTATATAAGTTGGTAATAATAACGATCCTCTTTTTAATTTAACTGTATCAACTACCAACATTGTTTTATAGGCGTAAACTAAACCAATAGAAATAGTATTCTAAAGTTTGTAAATATATTGTTTAGAACTCCGTAAGAACTTCACAATTAAAACACCGTACACATTCAATTGTACTTTCCTATGGAAACACAGAGTAGTAGATCTGTGTATGGAAATAATACACCATCTATCAAGAGTTGTTCAAACATTAGAAAGAAAATTTATAAGATTATAATAGTGAAATGAAAATTTTTATGCTTTTACGGCTTTAAAAAAATAGAACCAGATTTGAAAAAAAAAATACTAGGAACGGGGAAATGATGTATAAATGAGGTAAATAAAGCAACAATAATTTTAATCGACTTTATTAACTACCTACATAAATTAATGTGAGACCACACAAACATCGTGTAATCGAATATTACAGATTTGATTAGCATTATTGTCAGATTTCATCTGAAATTGTACTTAATTAAACACGATCAATCACACAGAAAAATAATAATAAAAATCACATAAATACTAATAAAAATGCACAGGAATGTATTTCTATAAATACTGAAATTAACTATGTACCTATTCACTAATTGTACCTTCTACTGAGAATAGCTTTAAAAGTAAAATACATAATTCATAATGAATAAATAAGAAAAAAAAATACTAAGAAAATAAGCAGACAACACAATACATAAAACAGCCATTTCTCACTATTTATAAATAATTATGGTAACACTAATTAGCTGACAAGGAACTGGCAACTTCTACATGACATAAATGTCGGTGGTATTTAAAATACAAGTGGAGTATGTTCTATAAATCTCGGGGCTAATTTTTAGATAAAAAGTTGCCATATTAAATTAATACATTAGTAATACGAGTATGCGATAAAGAGCATGGCAGTTATTTGTTTCCAATTGTTGAATCCATTGCAAATGTGAAAATGAAGGAATTCGCCAAGAACATTTAATTCATATATTTTTCTTATGTGAAAATATTTATTAAATTTACATTTTTATATTGACATAACTTCAAACGTCAAAATTTAGCCATAGACTATTCATAAACAGTCGTGTTATAAAATGATAATTAAAATCATAAATCAACACATTTTATTGTATATCATGGAAAATCCCTTCAATTCCTCGCAGATCTTATCTTTTATACTTTTTGGCTAAACGCATTCGGCTCGTTAAATTAAATTCAACTATAATTCCTCTAAACGTCAATGCCGCGTCACTTGGTGAGGAAAAAAATAACTTAATACTATCGTCAATACTGTAAAAAAGATACGCGTTTGTAACGTGTTATATTTTGGAATCTAACATAGTATAATATACAATTTTAATGAATTTCCGATTTCGACTTTTCTCATAAAACATTTAATACGAAAAGCATTAAAAATAAATCGTCATTAAAATTAGTTTTCAAACAGTATAATTATTCTTGTCAGTTTGATTTTCATATGTTTAGTCATTATAATTAAATTAACCATTTTTATTTCATTAAATTAACCCACGTTATAAACACGCTCCAACGGCGCAACACAACATCGACAACCGCAAATTTCCTTTGCCCAAAAAAAAAAAAACTAAGCTAGATTCTTTATGATCTCATTCGTATAATCTGTGCACGAGCTGTTCCCGCCCAAATCTTCTGTCAAAACTTTTCCTTCACGCAGTACATTGAAGCAGGATGTTTCAATTTTGTCCGCGTGTTCTTTTAGTTGCATGTGACGTAACATCATGACACCGGAGAGGAGCAAAGCCGTGGGATTGGCCTTGTCTTGCCCGGCGATGGCTGGCGCGGTGCCGTGGACCTGCAAATGTTAGTTGTTTTACACACACGGACAGACATGCGGTTTATAATGGCCTGAACCAACGGAGTTAGTAAATTTGGGACGGGACTAACATATTATAATATAGTGTTATATTTAGTATAGATATACAGTACTCCAAAAGTAATAATGCGCATAGAAATCTTCGTCACTGTTCAGCAACTGTCATATTCCCGGAGCTTCCGAAGACGATATGTATATAGAGTGGTTAAATGCATTTTCTTCATGGATAATTTAGTAAAATTATGTGTTTTGTGCTAAAATAGATTAATATTGATTTATAAGTAACGATTTTGTTTCGATTATTTCTTGAAAGTAAAAAGCGAGGATAAACCCACGATTGCGAATAATATGACCTATATCTTTGTTGGATTGATTATATTGGAAAATTTTGTAGTACTTTAAAATGTCTTACTGAAGCTGGTGTAATGATGGAAGAAAATAAGTTTTATTTATTTATTTATTTATATAAAACCATTCCTACCATTACGTTAAAATAACACAAGGTTTATATTGTATAAAATATGGTTTTAAAACACAGGTTTATATTTAAATCATAGAAATCTAATCATTAAAATCTCAGTTCAAAAGTATTTATAGTACTGATCATTTCACAATATTATAAGAATTCACAAAAGAAAATAAAACAATCAGAATCAGGGATTATCTTTATTTCTGACATTGTAGATGCATCGGAACTTTCATTATACTCTTCTTCATTTTCACTTTCCCTACTGCTTTCACCTGTGTAAAATAATAATTTAATCGAAATATTCAACTTTAAAAACAAAACCAAGAAGGGTATGTAATAGCAGCTCTATATAATTCAACACAGAGAGAACACGTGCAGTCACCACCAATATTTAAAGACGACTGACGGATTTTTGACTGACAGGCTACCGTCACTTACCGTCCGAATTGTTTTCGATTGTGTATGACCGTGAATTAACTTCTATTTCTTTTGAACAAAGTGTAAAATGCAAGTGCATTGTTTAGGGCTCTTACCATTCAATGATTCGGGTGTATACGGAAATACGACAATTAGCGAAGATCTGCATGCGCATTATTAATTTTGGAGTACTGTACATGGGTTTTATAAAATAAGATTTTGTTCCCAAAAATATTATGTTTGATTGCTTATGGTGGATTATGATTAATTGTTTTAAATATATATGTGAGATTAAGTAAACAAGAGTTTAGGATTTATTTTAATGTTATGTATGGATATTTTAGTACGGGATTTGGTTGATTTAGAAACTTGTAGGTTTTAACGTGTGTAACTTGTATGTAAAAAAAAACTGAAACATATTATTATAAATTGACACTTGATTTGATTTAACACAATGAAGTTATAATTCGTGACATAAATGATTGAATTTTTTCCCATAAGATAATATGTAACAATTAATAATAATTTAATTTCAGAGTAAATCTCTAACTGGGTAGAAAAACTGATTTAATGTGGATTTGAATAAAAAAAAAGTTCAAACATGTATGTTACATACAATCTTAATCCCACAAACACAAGGACGAAGCGACTTTTTAATTATATATTTTATATAATATTAAAATACATCACAGTATAGCAATGTGTTAACAAATATCTTGCATGCAGCCATTCTGTACCACACCTGTTAGTGTATATTATATTAATAATAAACTTACGGCCTCATAATATAGCACACTTGTTCTTTTTATTTTATTTGTTTATTTTTATTACCAATGTCTACCAGCCCCCCTAGACAAGTGGCTTTCTATTAGCGTAACGTTCAATAGAATAGATTATGAATGTATGAGATTGACGTTTGATTACGACGACGACGACGATTGATTACGTCAATCTCATACATTCATAATCTATTCTATTGGATGTTACGCTAATAGAAAGCCACTTGTCTAGGGGGGCCGGACACCTCTTCTAAGGGGTATAAAATAGTTGAAAACCAATCGCAGATCTACTAAACATTAATAATAGAATATATTGCATTTGATTTTTGTTGAGAGTAAGTTTTTTTTGCTTTACAATTCATGTTTTTAATCTTTTGCCTATAAAGATGATAAAAAGTTTAATATAGTAGAATAGTACAGTAGCATGTATATAAAAATAATAATCTTTGATATAATTTTGAATCGTTTTCAGGGAATCTTTTTATCAGAGATAATTTTATTATATTGTCATATTATTAATGACTCATTCTTTTGAAACCAGCCTAATAATAATAATACGGGCATTTCTCCGCAACTCGACGTCTATGCGCCTATTTTGCGTGAGAGAGGGAGGTGGGGGAAACCAGCTAAAACTGAAACCACCCGAGCTCCTCCATGAAGCCAAGCAGCTTGTGAGGGCTGCCAAAGGCTTCAGGGAGGGACCCGGGAGACCCCAGGTGTCTTGCCCTGTACACCGCAACCCCCTTACATTCCATGATGACGTGGGCTGCCGTTTCCTCGGTCGCCATGCATGCTCTGCATAGCGGACTGTCTGTGATCCCTAGATTGAAGAGATGTTTGTTAAAGGGGCCGTGCCCTGTGAGGGTCCCTGTTATTACACGTAGTTGCACTCTACGTAGGTTGAGAAGCCGACGTGCAAGTCTGGAGTCAATGTCCGGTAGGGCTTCTCTGGTTTGCTTGCAGTCAGATCTGCTTGACCATTCTGCTTTCTGCGCAGTGCTAGTTAGCTGGGTAATATATATATAATAACCAGCCTAACATGTACATATTCTAGCAACTTTTAAATCAATGACATCCTTATTCTACATAAATATTACTTTCTGATTAAATTAAAATCTTTAGAATACAGACAAAAATAGTAATTTTGAACTTCTCGTTATTTATGAACATTTCATAGCTTTAAGTAAGGAAATAACAGCAAACAGAATTATTTAAGATTCGAGTCAACGATTTTCGGTCTTTTATATGTATAATTTTAAATTATAGTTTTATGAAATGTTAATTGCATGTACCTTATATTTTGTGTTTGAGTTTCTTGAACGAAAATTAAAATAAAATTTAAACATTACATTCAATTTATATCTGTACTAGATTCAGTCAAATGTCATATCATTTTCAAGATATTGCCACAACAACTTGAAAATGCATTTGTATTTACACCATTTTGTCCCCAAAAAATACCGTCTTCTGCAATTTGTCGTATTTACTTTAAAAAAAAAAATCTCAAAAAAGCGCGGCAAACGCCTATATCTCATACTCACAGACTCAAAAAGCGCGCCATTCTTGCCGATGTTGCCAGATGGCGTGAGCCCGAGCCCACCGACGAGCCCTGAGCACATGTCGGACATAATGTCACCATACAGATTGGGCATCACCTGTAAAATAGAAAAAAATTGCAATCTGTAAAAAATGCTAAAAAATTTATAAAAAAATATTTTTTTAACTCGTTAAAAATTAAAAAAAAGGAAAGTAATCAAATATAGTTATCCATTGTTGATTTTAAGCAAGTATTTCGAAATTAAAGACATTTTAACTGATTTTAAAGTGTTTGAAACGTAGTATAATGAATAAATCACGTTTAAATTTGTAAAAAAAATCCAGTATCAGTCCGATACGGATTAGCTACACTGACTAACATAATTATAATATCATATTATCTAGATAATTATCTTTTATATCTATTTTACATAAACCGGTGAAAACGAGACAATTGCTTAGTGATTATTCGACTTCTGAGGATATTCTAAAACATTCAAGACTGTCAGTTATATTAAATCTGTCAACTATATAATTATTCATCTAAAAACGCAGAAGAGAAGTGCTAAAAACGATACAGAAATATTTTATCTAGAATTTTCGAATATTATATTATAGTTACATTTTTAATTAATTTTTTCATCTTTTATAATAAAAAATATTTTCATATACTCACAAGGACATCAAACTTCGATGGATCTTGCACCATGTTAAGGCAGACTGTATCCAAGTAGCGTTCCTCGAATCTAATGTCCGGGTACTTGGTGGCCAGATCGCGGCAACAACGTAGGAACAGACCGTCCGACATACGCCTGGAATATATAGATAGTACAATTAATTGTTATTGAATTTTGAATAAATGAATGAATGAAAAATTCTTCATTTCACACTAAATACAGAATTACAAAATAAGAGGGGCCGTCTTGTCGCGATAAGCGATTTCTGCAAGACAACCCAAAAACAGAAAGGATTCAATTTATTGTGGTGGCGTGTTAATGTTATATTTTTTGCTTTAGAAATAAAATAATTATGCCATAAATAAATATATTATGTAGGTACAAAAATACCTAAATAATTTATAAATATTATGGACATGATATTTCCTAGAAAGATAGATTATTGTGTGGATTATCAAAGGCTAATTGATCTATGTGTGTGTCCATCTTTGATATAAGAAAATAATAATAAACACTTTCATATTAACCGTTTTGTTAATCATATTAATTATGGCAAATTAATTTATTCCATATGGTTTAAGTATTGGAATAAAATTAATTCCATTATCAATGTGCAAATTAATCTCCAATTGTAACTAGTTTAGATGTTTATTACACCGTCGCAGTCTAAACAAGTAACATAATAACTTTAACACATAAGAAAAATGTTACTGATGTCTGTCTGTACAAATAAGATATCTTCAGGGCTATATATGAGGAGAAAGATATTGGTATGACATTCTATATTAATGACTAGCTGCGCTCCGCGGTTTCACCCGCGTCCCGCGTGGCTCCGCTCCTGTTGGTCTTAGCGTGATGATATATAGCCTATAGCCTTCCTCGACGAATGGGCTATCTAACACCGAAATAATTTTTCAAATCGGACCAGTAGTTCCTGAGATTAGCGCGTTCAAACAAACAAACTCTTCAGCTTTATAATATTAGTATAGATTATTATTTTTTACTGTTTTCTGATGCCTGTGAATCTATTCACGCTAATCTCAGAAACAGTTTTACTCATTTTGATGCTAATCACTAATTAATAGCCGTTATATTCACGAAAATTGTGTTTATTTCAAACCATTGATTTGAAGATACTTGAAATACAAAAAAAATATTATGTCTACATGGACAAAGTCAGATCAATCAACTAGTATAAGTATCACATATCTACACTAAGCCACAATTGTAACACAATACAAATGGGCCGACCGACACCTCGTTAACAAGACTATGTGTTTCTATTATCACTATGCCATATCTATTGCATAATGTGTGTTCAGTGTTTAGCTGTATTGCATGAAATGGTTTTGGACGGATGTAAATTAAGTTGTATCAACATAAGTGTAGCAGTTTGTGGTGTTTTGGAAACATTTTTGATAAGAAAAGGCAATAGTATTCTGGTTTATTTTTTTTTGTACTTATTGGTGTGGGATATCTTTTAGGATTAAACAATTATGATCATTTTAATAAATGTTTATGGCAACATGGTATACTACCATATAAATAGAAAAGTTACTTTTATAAGCAAGAATTACATCTTTAAGAGCGAACAATGGACAGAACATTAGTTGATAACAAATTACTTTTATGCTTTTAATATTAACTGAAATATAGTTTTTATAAACTGCAGTTATATACAGAGGCGGCTCGCCCTAAGGAGCGCTGGTGCAGTGAACTCCCATAAATAATTATAATAAAATCTTAAATCATACTCCTTAATTTAATTATAAACATTAATTATTACTATTTAAAATCAATCGTAATCTTTAAAACTACTGTTAATACCAATGAATATATCCATCATTCCATCATTCCATACACCTGTATAATACCTACTGTATTATGTAACGCGCGAAGCGGAGCGCTCACGATTGCGCTCCAATGAAAAAAGATTTAGTACATTTCCTAATACGAAATCCAATAGGAGTGAAAGAGAGGGTTTTGCCAGAGCCCTGCGCGTGAAACAAAAGATTTTCTATGGAAAAGTAGCAAAATTCGGAGCGCCGCACCCGCAAACGTTGCCGGTTCGTTTTTACCGTCCGGCAGGACAGCGATTGCGCGCGCGGCGCGACGTTGCCAGTTGCCACTTCTATAATATAAACAAACACTCGAGTCAACTTCAATGCACGCGCGCGATTCATGCAATTTTCTAATTAAAATTATAAAATACGTGTTGAAATAGCCTGTAGTTATCAGTATTACTTGTGAGTGTTAAAATGAACAATAATTATAATGTGGCGTTCATTAAAAAGTGTGATAAAACGTTACAAATTCGGCTTGAATGTAAAGCTAAGGGACCGCCACGGCCTGAACTTGATCTGACGCAAAAATGTACGACAAAAACGAAAACATATACGCGTGTGTTTAAATCTGAACAATATGTGAAAACACCGTGGTTGTGTGGTTGTGATGAAAGCAACAAACTATTTTGTTTTCCGTGTCTTTTATTTAAAGCGGGCGCGGCCGGCGGAGGTGAGAGTGCTTGGACTGAAACGGGCGTTGACGACTTAGCTCATCTTTCAATCAAGATGAAAAAACATTCACAATCTCGGTACCATTTGTTGAATGAACTGCAATTGGCGTCTATCGGTCTTGTCGCTTTAAGTTATAGATATTTTTGCACACCAAAAAGAAAGACGTATCACGTATGCATTTTCTTTATAAGTAATTTTTTTGATAAATTGTACTGCTTTACACCATGTATTTTCAGTGTTTTATTTCAAGTGAACACCCATAAAATTTTGTCACGAGCCGCCTCTGGTTATATACACAGTCCTATAAACAACTAACCACCAACTGTTGCGAACATTTATTTGACCCAAGCGTACGAGCGTATTTCAGCAGTTTGGCCAACAGATTTATAAAAAAAGCAACTACCCTCATAAACCATACTCACATAATATTAGCCTTGTGGACAGCAGTGACCTTCTTCCTCTTATTATCCCTCGCGAACTGGAACGCGAACTCAGCGACACGCTTGCTGGCCTCCTCCGTGATCAGTTTGATGGATTGCACAACGCCATCCACGATCTCGTGCTCGATGCCAGAGTACTCGCCCTCTGTGTTCTCACGGATGGTGACTACGTCCACATTGTCGTAGAGGGTTTTGATACTGTAAGAGAAAATAAATTTATAGATAACTAGCTGTGTCCCGCGGTTTAACCCGCATTCCTTTTGATAAGGGAGAAGAGATATATAACTATCGGTGCCCCGCGGTTTTACCCGCATTGCTAACCTCTTTGTATCGCGTTTGATATATAACCTATGTGTTAATCCAAGTTACCCTCTGTGTGTGCTAAATTTCATAAAAATCGGTTCAGCAGTTTTTCACAAACATACAAACTGAAACAGACACAGATACAGGCTGAAATATTACCGGAAAGCTGTTAAATTGATCGATTTTCTGTAAGAGCAGGATGAACCATATTTAGGTGCTATGCGAGAATAAACTTTTTTTGTTAGCCTCTATTAGGGATCGAATTCCTAATATAAATCTAAGATTACATTTTTCTGGGTAGGTTTTATGCCAAGACGGCATTCGAAACGGAAAAGTATGCTGTTTGTTTCTCAAGAAATCTGACAAAAAAAGGACGTTTCGGCTTGAAAGCGTGAGTAACAAAATAACCGTTGTAAATGTAGTACAAACAAAAGACAGAAAACAAAAGCGATGACCCTGTACTGACGAACTTCTTAGTCATTTTTGCTTCTTAGTCATTTCATTTAGTTCTGCATTTGATGTGGGTACTTAGTACTATATCCACTACATAAAAAATAAGAGCGTTTGTGCCGAGCACACGTGTCAGAAGTGAAACGTCTTTGACAAGATACCAAAATCGTCGACTTACTTCATGACGTGACGGTATTGCCATGACGCACCCTTGAAATTTTACTCTCAACACGCCTAAAGAAGTTTCACTACAAAAATATTATTCGTAGAAAGAATACATAATCATATGTACTGGACAACGGAATATGGAAGCGTAGAAAATTGAAAGATAAGTGTGGATAGATTGAATTGCGAGTTCAAATTGACGATAATTTGATATTTAAACGCTTTGAATTATTCATGGTTCTGTCGCGCGCTTGGCAGTATTCCCAACTTGATACATTGTAAGTGAAACAACGAAATAAAAACAAACACTTAACTTCAGTACTCGGACCTAATTTATTTTTAAATTTGCTTTCGTCGTGTTTATTTCATTCATAGTTCATACTATACTCTGAGCTGTGCAAAATTTCATAGTTTGGTTAAATTGGCATTTATCTTCGCCTCTCATGTTTTTCTTTAATAAATTAGCCATTTTTGTATTGAAATAGGTACTGTACTCAGTTTGTGTTATGCAACTTTAGGGCGAGGTCGTTGTATTGATGAGTTTGTAAGTGAGCGCATTGAGTAGACAAGATATAAGCGTTTTCAAGTGCTTTTAAGGTGAAGTATCATATCATTTATAAAACAAATTCATTACATAATTCATATATCAAATCGGCCAGACCGATTTTTATGTAACTTTATCTTCTTGTATCTGACTTCCAAATAAAACATACTTGAAGTGATACGGCTACATATTGATTGTAATTTTGTATGTCATATCAGTAAATACGACAATGGCTTGTAGATAATGGGCTATCAGGTTTCCCGATCAGATTATATTTCCTGACTTTATCGTGTGCGGAATTCAAACGGATTACGTACATTTTGTTATCAGTACTTATCAATTTTTTACAATTACGTGACTGTCTGATGGTATTCTTAATTTATAAGTCACTTTTTAGGGTTCTGTATTCTAGAGGTACAAACGGAAGCCTATTAAGACTCTGTGGTGTGACTGTGTCTGAAATTAAATTGTGTGAAAAGTTGACATTTTCACAGATGGTGTTTTCTTTTGCCCAAATTACAATACTAAAATAGAATAAAATATTTACTTTTGGCGTTGTTTATAGATGGTGTGGAAAAACTTGTGCGCGAATCAAAACTTTTATCAAATAACTGGTATTATTGGACATTAAATAAGAAAAGTGACTATGTTTTTTCTAAATAAAATAAAACTGAGAAGCAAGCACAATATCCTAAAAAATAACTTATACTTTTATCAGTCCTTTACATGTAAAACAAATAAATATGCAAATGAAATGAGTTGTATCAGTCAACTCATACAATTTTAACATTTCTTGGAAATAATACATTTATCCTGTCATTATTTTTGGTGAAAAAATAAAGTTACATACAGACAACATGCTTAACTTTTTTTATATTGTAATAGCAACATTGACTTACAGATAAGCATAATCAGTCAATGCTGAATGTGAAAAATCAATCACTGATAGGCGAGCCGTTTGCGACATTCTTTGGATTTAAATCATTTATATCCTGCAGATTATTAATTTAATCCCATTCTTACTAATTAATTATGATTTATATATATTTAAAATATGTATGTTATATAATAAGAATGAAAATAATGAATCACTACATAGTATAAAACAAAGTCGCTTTCTCTGTCCCTATGTCCCTATGTATGCTTTAATCTTTAAAACTACGCAACGGATTTTGATGCCGTTTTTTTGAGTGATTCAAGTGGAAGGTTTTAGTATATAATTTATTATGTTTTAGACAAAGCGGGCGAAGCCGCGGGCGGAAAGCTACTATGTGATAAATCTCTTTATTTCTTTTCAATATGAAACTTTTTAGTAATCTCTTGTTAATTTATCACATAATGACTGAACTTAAAAACTTGAGTATTGCCTGAGATATAGTTAAAACCTATAATTGGGTCGATCAACTTTTATTGGTCCGACGGTACACGCATCATGTCCCTGAACGATAATTAATAAACATGAAATCATAAAGAGTTAAATTGGTTTTAATTATATTCCTTTTAATATTTTCTAACATTATTGTGAACAATATTTTACTTGTTTTATTAATTTGTGCGTAGTTTCATGGTTGTCCAGAGACTAAATGCAATTTTCCAGTACTATCACATTTGTCCCCAAGCTACAATGCATTAACAAACTTCGCATCACGAACACATACTATCACGACCATAAATACCAAATACACTTCTTGTTTCAGTTCATAATTATTGACATAAAAACATACAAACAATTTTTTTTTTATTGGATATAATACGATTTTCAGGCATTTTACTTTTGTCCCTATAAATCATCTACATGGCACAGGTCTCACAGACAACCGTAATTTAGTTATGAAACCAAAACACAGATGGCGCGGTAGATTCCTAAACAACAAGCTAAACATAATAATTAACTGTCGGGCTCAAACGCCACTTTGATTTGTATAAAATCACGGCAACAGTCGTCCGAGCGACGTTGGTGAGTGTGAGGTGGCTTTTTTGTCAGTCCGTCAGACAACTGTGATTAAAACGTAAGTACTTGATGCATTGTTATCAATTATACTACACGAGATGCGCTTTCGTCTATATTTTAGTGTGAGCTGAGATTAATATATAAAATAACAATAGTATTTGCTTGGCGGCTCAAAATTTTAAAAATGTCCCGCGGACAACCAGTCACTTGGTCAACCAAAGTGGTTGTACCATGGACAATTTGGTTGTCCCTAGGACAATAATTATATAAAACTTATACTTTAACAGTTAAATAGTTCATGTTTTGTTTATTACTCGGCTGTTTCGGGAACACATTTTTATTACGCGATTTTATGTCTAGTTTAGATGTAATTTTAACATTTCAAAAATCAAGACGCTACTACTACACTACAACTATCCCCATATGAAAATCACATTATACTTCATTCATTCAGTTTTATCGAGAATCAGTTCATTTTAATTAAGTAAAATCAATAATACGATACGTAACAACCTCGCCTTAATAGTTTTTTTGTAAAAAATATCACTATTTCCGCTTTACTGAAACTTTTTTATATATGAAACATTATTTGGTTGTTCAAAAGACATCATTCGTTTCAATTTTAATAAAAATATTTCGTATTTTGGGTGTAAATAGAACAAATATCAAAATATTATTTATTATTTAATATTAGAAGAATTTGTTTTAATTCTTAAGGGAATTTAACATTTAAAAAAGTACTATTGTGTAAGTTGTCCAAAGGACATTATTTCCCGTGAATAGATCGGTTCGTGAAGTTAAATCCACAAATGTATTTAATCAACATCACTGCTGCTTATATAATCTTAATCTACGAAGAATTATCTTCTAAATGAAATAGTAAAATGCTGAAAATTAAGTAAAAAAAAAAATACGAGAAAATTATGATCGGGACCTTTAAAAATTGATTGACCCAATTATTAACTAAACGAAACTAGCACTGTAAAGAATATAATATTATAATAATGATTGACGCTTTTCAAAAAAGAAAAATTCTGAACCAAAATTTTTGGGATTTCCCATATTTTTATTATCAGAGTTGTTTTAATTTGAATATTTCAAATTCTCTTATCTACATGTTATCCTCAATGCTGTTATAAATAATTTAAAAAAAAATATGGTTAGGAGCATCAAGGTTCTATGAAACAAATATGAATGCTTCTATAGTTCATATCTACACCGATCTGCCAATTAAATATTTTATGATAAATCATTTAAAAATAATGACTCATTTTTTAAATGAAAATCAAATCAATGAATTTAACTTTTTATGAATATTTAAAAACATGGATCAGACACAACTATCAGATATGATTTTCTTGTAAGAATATATTTAAAACCAGCATTCAAAATTTTGTTAATTGAATAAAAGTATTTCACTCACCCATCTAAACTCTTGCAAGGCCTGACATTAGCATACAGGTCAAACTCCTTACGGAGAGCCAGGTTCAATGATCGGTAGCCTTTGCCGACTGGAGTCATCAATGGACCCTTCAGCCCAATTTTGTTTTCATTGACAGAGTCAATTGCCCTTTGAGGAATGCCGAATTTGCCATCTGGACCCTAAAATTATAGGTTAATTTTAATGCACGGTTTTAAATCATAATTAAATTTAATTAATAACATAATCAATGTCTTGAAGCATGTTTATTATGATGTAGTGTACATAACTAACAAGATTTAGTTACGATGTCGCAGGTACTTACCCTAACAGCTGTCACATCGACTTCATCCCACTCGATAGGAACTTTGGCTGCTTCGAATATTTTCTGCACCGCCACGGTAATTTCCGGCCCGATTCCATGTCCAGGGATCAAAGTCACCTTCCGCACTCCAGTGCTGTACTGCGCAGCACCAGCCCTGCTCGCCGGAACCTAAATAAAACACAAAATATATCACCACTATCTTAACCTCGCACACTTAACTACATCCTTGAATAAAATTATGTTAACCTTACTAACGACACTCCCGACCGCACTGGGCGACTTTTCCACCCCCGAATCGAACAATTTCAACAAGCTCTTTACGACTTTACTCTCACGAAAAGGCTTCAAAAGCGCATTTATGTAATTCTTCGACATAACTATAAGTCTATTTTTGGATGGGAAAAATTAACTACACAAGCGGCTTTTATGTGTTAGAAAGAAGAAATAGCATGCAGATAAACAAAAGAAATTAGTTATTGCATTCACGAATCACAAACTTACGATTTTTTTAATAAATCTTGCAGCCATTTCACTAAAATTTTATATTACGACGACAAGACTCCGCGGCAAGAGGCGGAGGGGAGGAAATTGCGAGCAAGACATCGACGCATGACCGGAAAGTACTGTCAAATTACCAAGGTCGATTTAAATAAAATATTTTATTACACCTGCATCTTCTTACAAAAATATATATGGAGATTGCAGAGATTACTTATACCATACTTATCAACAAAAACATGTGAATAATTAAATTTATTTAATATTTTGAACAATGATATGTCTAAATGGATAAAAAATTACTGAACGCATGATAATTGAATGCCAGATGTCAATAATTTCGTAAACGTCATTGTCAGCTGTTTCATGTTTGCTAAAATCTTGTTATTTTATGCAAAAGTAATAACAAAAATATTTCAAATTAATAAATAAATGTTTTGAATAATTGTATGGACGTAGTATGGTAACGCTCCAGTGATGGATCAACCTCTGTCGTTAAAGTTGGCATCATTATGCCTTATTTCACAACACAAACTCCAATGTATACTGTCGGCTTGCGGCAGTAAATTAGATTTGATTATTGACCCAATTCTCATTAAACCTTTGGAAAGAATATGTGGAGTGAGTTGGTTAAGGTTAGTCTGAGAGACAAGAGTTTTATTTATATTATTCAAACTAAAAATTACAAAGCAACAAGTAGCTAATATTACTATGCCTTCAACGTTTTCTGTTATTCCTCTTCTCTAAATAAATATTTATTTATCTTTCAATTGTACTTACTTTTGAATTACTTTACCTAGGAATATTTTTAATCATTAATTCTTATTGAATTCTTGCAGGCAACATGGTGTTGATAAAATTTACAAAATGGAACCACAATTGGGAAATACGGCTAACACAAATCGTGCATATCTGATACCGGCTTGCCTTCAAAAATACAAATGTGTTCTTGACCAAATCTCTTCAGTACTCAGCCAAAATCCTTCACTAACTGATGCCAAATGTTTCAATGTTATTATTGTGCCCAAAACAATGTCTACTTACGATTCTATACTTGAAAGTAAAGGCCTGTACGACATTGTAAAATTACACTCATTTTCTTGGGAATTATTTAGTTTAGATGAACAATTACTAAGTTTGGAATTACCATTTCTCTATAGACAGATGTTTGTCGAGCAAAATCAGTCTTTATTGAGCAGCATTTCTATGTGTTTGTGGAGTTTATTCCATGTTACTGGCCAGCCGAAATGTATATTATCGCTTGGCAAATTATCATCCAGTGTTCTTGATATATTGGAGGTGTATAAGGAAAGCTATGAAAGAGATTTTGTTAATATGGAAAATTCCCAAGAAATAGGTGCTATGATAATCATGGATAGAGACCAAGATTATGCCTCTAGCTTACTTACTCCTGCTACATACAGTGGTTTATTGAATGAAATCTTCAGCATAAACTGTGGTCACTTAGACCTGAATGTCAAAGAAACAAAATTGAAAAAGGGCAAGATGAATTTCACGTCTAGTGAGGATAAAGTAGAAAAAAACACAGTGATGACGTTAGACAGTTCTATAGATAACTTATACGGTGAAATTAAACACAGGCATTTCTCTGAAGTTTTAAGTGTGTTAAGTTCAAAGGCAAAACTGTTGAAGAATGAAGATATAAAAGCTCTTGGTATTCAAGAAATGAAAGACTTTGTAGCGACGAAACTACAGCAAGTGACACTCTTTAAACAGAATTTAGTTAACCATGTGTTGGCTAGTGAGACAATTATTGCAGAAATGAATAACAAATTCGAGAACTTGACTCAAGCTGAGTGTGAAATGTTGAATAATAGAAATAAAAAATCTAACTTCACTTTTGTTGATGAGCAGTTTGGTACGGATATTCATATGTATAACAGCTTGCGTCTAATGTGTTTATTAAGTTTAACTCAAGGTTTATCTTATGATGAATATAATTCCTTAGTTAGTAAATATTTACTCGCTTTTGGATATAAGTTTCTATATGTGTTTAATAATTTAATCAGTGCTGGTTTGTTAGTGCAGCCATCTAGTCCGAAATTATCGTTAAATATTAGTAACTTAAGCAATCTCAGTGAACGATTACCGAAATGGCAGACTGGCTTTCAGAACATTGCTAATAAATTAAAACAGTTACCTCAAACTGAAGCTGGTACATCTCCTGGTTATGTATTTAATGGGAGCTATATACCATTAGTCGCTACTCTCTGCAATGCTTTACTGAGCTCTGAATCTCTTGTGGAAGTACTGAATAAACTATCAGCTTTAAACGACTTAAAAGTAGGTGGCGCTGTTGTAGACAAGTTGAAAACTGGTATGGAAACATTGAATGAAAAGCTTTCCAATCTATCTATACAAAGTAATATAGATCTTGGTAGTAAGGACGCAAAGTCGATTTTGAAAGTATTGAAAAGTGATAGTAAATTGAATAGTGGGTTAGCGATAAAGCCTCGGACGGTTTTAGTGTTTATTATTGGTGGAGTGACGTACGCAGAAATAGCTGCGTGTGATGTTGTGCAGGCGGCGACGGGGAGCAAGATATTTATTGCTGGGGACTGTATAGCTAACGGCAGTGATATTATGGCTGCTAATATATGAATAAATTAAATTCAAGATTAATTTGTTATGTGTATATATTGATGACTATTTTATTTTCTCACTATAATATTATGAACGTAAATTGTACCAGTAGAATTTAATGTACGAATGTCAAATCGTTTACATCGTTTTTAACTACCTATAATAGACTAGCGGTCCGCCCCGGCTTCGCCCGTGGTACCTACATGTTTAAACTATCCTATCTCTCAAGTTGGATCGAACTGCACATGGTGTGCGAATTTTATTATAATTGGTTAAGTGGTTTAGTGGAGGTTTAGTGGAGTCCATTGAGGACAAACATTGTGACACGAGATTTATATATATTAAGATAGAAAAGAATTAAATACTCTGAATAAAAAAGGACATACCCATAATGGGTAACATTTTTAGGTAGTCTTAATACTTGTTATAATATATTGGTGAGACAGCACTGCCTATATTTAATTAAAGAGGGAATCCCCTCTTCATTTGTCATTGAATGATATTTATTTCTATGTAAGTGTATTATTATTTATTACTTCACTTTGTATATCTCATCATATATCTCAAATTCTAATGATTATGCATTGCATTAAGTTTATATAATACTAGCTGTTCCGCGCAGTTTCACCCGCATTGCTTCGCTCCTGTTGGTCTTAGCGTGATGATATATTATAGCCTATAGCCTTCCTCGATAAATGGGCTATCTAACACTGAATTTTTCAAATCGGACCAGTAGTTCCTGAGATTAGCGCGCTCAAACAAACAAACTCTTCAGCTTTATAATATTAGTATAGATTTAAATATACAGTGTATAAAGTTTATTATTAAGTATCTCTGTGACTGTTAAGCTTGAAATAAAACAAAAATTCAGTAAAAAATATATATTTCGTTTTATTTATCACAGTAAAAAATTATCTTACATTCTTAATAATTAATAATACGGCTTCAAATCGCAAGCAAGACAGCCGACATAACATGCAATTAATATTATAGATACAATTTAGGATTTAATTAACCTAGAGCATTTAATATTAAGCTTTTGGTCCGAGATGTAGTAAATATTTCTTAGCCTTTGAAGAATATATCTTCTTATTTTGAGGTTAACTAAGTATTGTCTTTTGTGTCGATTTTAATGAAAAATCCATCCATTTGATTTTGCCTTAAAAATATGTATGTATCTATTAAGATTTGTATCAATATTACAAAAAGTTTTACTTGATCCGAATATTTAAAGGTAGTAATAAAAACTATAAATATTTTTTGAAGTGAAAACTTCTTTAGCGGCGTTGAGCACTTTTTCTGTAATGGGTATAAAATCTTAACCCTTAATTACTCGCGTGGGGTATATCTAACCCCACGGCGTATTTGAAGCGTCGTATCTCCGCCATTTTTAAAGCTACCTGCGTGCCGTTCTTAGTAGCTGCCTAAATATCTTCCCCCGTCGCGAATCAGTCGCGATCGCCGCTCCATGTCGTGTGGTTGTGTCAGGAGATCGCGTCTGGGGTATATATTGCCCCACGCGAGTATTCGTGAAACTTTTTTGGACGAGTGAGTATGTGTATTTTTATTTTATAATGTTCAGTACATATACTAAATGGTTCGTTTTTTTACTTATCTTTGTTTTCTGTTTATTTGTTTTAGGTTAGAACGCCTAAAATGGCAAGTAAGCGTCTTTCTGACTACCAGATTGTTGAGCGTTTGGAAGATGACGAAGAAAGCATCATAGATAGTCCCGATGAAGATGAGGTAGACGAGGACGTGATCCAGAGTGACACCAACCGTAGTACGTCGTAGATACCAACGACCAAATGTGTGCTAACTATAACGTCGGCAGACGTACAAAGAGATGGCCTATGGTTATATTTTATCACCTTCTCAACGTTGCTGGTATCAATGCATATGTCATTTATAAAAATAAAATTGACCACGGAATATCAAGAAGGGAGTTTTTGAAGCATCTTGCAGTTGATTTGGTAAAGGCTCACCAACAAACTCGAGCAACTATACCACAACTGCCTAGGGCCATACAAAAACGGCTAAAAAAATGCTCAAATTCAGGATCCTAGCCCCACTTCCAGAGGTGGTCCATCGACAACTTATAAAAGGTGCCATATCTGTCCAAGGTCAAAGGATAAAAAAATAAGATTTATGTGTGCCAAATGCCACCAGCAAGTTTGTCACGACCATTCCACTATGATATGTGATAAATGTATTGATTAAAAAGTTCCTAAATTTAAAGTTTCATCTTTAAAAGTTTATTACATTTATATTGATTAAAGATAGTATTATAATTTAGAACAATGTTGTCTCTTTCTAATTTTTATAATAAAAATAAAAGTATATCATTAAAAATATGTTTTATTGTACCTTAAAAATTGGGGTTAAATATACCCCACGCGAGCGTAAGTGTAACTATATGGACGCGAGTAATTAAGGGTTAAACTCGCGTCAGGACACGTGACCTGATCGAAAAAGCGTAAGACGTAATATCAAACATGCTCAACGTTAATAATCAAGTTTTCACTTCTGCCGGCACTCCCGGAGTGCAACCCGTCTTTTTTTTTTTAAATGTCTCTCTGTCTTTTAACTGTAAGAAAAGAAAGGGACATAGATATTAATTGATATAACAGTAGTTAGTTAAATGGTTTTTTTTAAACACGCACCTGCACCGAATAATATTCGGAAAACAGTTTGTAATATGCGCCACCATTGTTTTTATTTAAAATTTAGTAAAAATTTATTAATCAATGCATACAAATTTCGTTTTATAACTTTTTAACCCGTGACGCGTCCTATGTACAGGCGGTTGCTCATAACTAAAACTGTACTGTAGCGTCCTGCGTAACAACGACTGTTCATAACGCGGCCAATGACTTTGAAGGTCACCTGTAGCTGCTTACAAGTGAATGTTTCCAGTATAAAAAATATTTGTCTATGCCTTATACATTTTTAATTCGAATCGGTACGACTCCGACGCTGGCAATAAAGACTAAAACCACAAAATAAAAAAAAAAAGTGAATCATTGATTGAGTTGCGTCATCGGCCATAGTTTGTGACATTTGTCTTGTTCAACGAATATTTGGATTGTGAATTATGCCGAGAGGAATAATTAGATGAGTGATAATTGAGACGTATATTACTGGAAATTTTACGTAGAATACGTTTATGATATTGGTTTTAGGGATATTTGAAGAATACTCAGTGAAAAAGTGTCTCAACTTTTCAGTGCGGAAGACGCAAAATGGCGCTTTTTTTCTTGTTTGTGAATAATGGAGATTTGTTATTATTCATAGTGAAATACGTTGTGTTAAATGTGTGAAAATATAAGTGAATGTATTTGGCAATCGTGTAGTGATATGAAAACGTGAATATGATCATTTGATGACTCAGCATTATCATGTAAGTGTTAGTATGTAAGCAATTAAAATTAAAACAAAAGAAAATCAATTTTTTATAATTTTATAGAAAAAATATATCGTCATGATTACATTTTTATGCTATAACTAGTTTCTTCCTCTTTCCAAAAATATATCATACATGGCATATAATTATAGAACAATAGGGTAAATAAAATTTTCAAACTCGGTAGTCATAAAAAAGCTAGATTTCGTGAAGTCCCTTGACACTATCGGGATCGGTGCCGGCTGTGCGCCGGACGCGTCACGGGTTAAGGCAAAATCAATAGTACAAGGTCATTTTAATTTATATAGAATTCAAATTTAACAATTTTAATATATTATTCAGGGATTATAAAGCAGGGATTAATTACATACTACTTCCAAATAATACTTGGACTGTTTCGAAATATTATTTTCGTTTCGATTATTGAATTTTTTCGCGACATGAGTAATTATTCCACTTGCGCCAGTGTAAGTGCAAGCAACTTGCGCTAGTAGACACGAGTCCGAACACAATCTTCTTCCATTCTATGGAATAATAATTCTACTTGCGCCAGTAAACGCAAGTTATTTGCGCTAGCTTATACAAGTTAAACGCGCCAGTAAGTTCAAGTCACACGCGATGGTTTCCCTCTTGCATCACTTATTGCAAATTAGTAACTTGCGCCAGTGCGTGCAAGTTACTTGCGCCAGTACTGCGCGAATTTGTGAAAGTGTTCGACGAGTGCCGCCATTACAGCTGTGACTGATAAATCTAGCAGGTTCTGTAGGTAATGTACTGCTTCTTCATCGCCCAGGTCCAGGCTGTGGAGAAATTAAAGACATGGTTATTAAAATGACAAAATAGTAGAACTATGGAATTGATAAATTTTGTGTTGTTTAGTTTTGATGTTGTAGTTCTTATTCATGAAAGGTTTGATTCCCACAAGGCTAATTACCCAGAAAATGATGACAAAATTGAAAGTGAATTTAGATAGCCAGCAAAATCAATTAAAATAAGACGATTTAACAAAACCTCGGAGTAATCGGTGTACATACATAAAAAAAAAGAAATATACCGGTCGAATTGATAACCTCCTCCTTTTTTTGAAGTCGGTTAAAACAAGAAGGCTTTATTTCTCAAAAAAATTACAGCCACGAAATATAATTATGATATGAAAAGAGACAATTAATGGGAAAATGATTTTTCTTTTTTTATAAAACTTCACAATATAAAAACAAGTATTTTACACAAAATATAGCCCACTTAACTTACCGCAGTTTATCCTGCACTTTCTTAACCGCTTTATCCGGTTCGAGAGCTATGTCTGGTACGGACGCGTCAACCATCAGAGAGAATAGGTTCAGCATCAGGTTAGCGTGTCTAGGGATTATTTGGATGTTTAATGTATGAAATTAACTTTATTCATATGAAAAGTACTTTTATTTTCACACATGGCAAATTCCGAAAATATTGACATACTTAAAAATAAATTGATGTAATTTTTTTGCACGATGAGCATTTTTTTTATCTCTTAACCTTAACACTATTATCAATGAGAAATATCTTCAAAAAAAGGTCTATTACCAGCGCAAATGTAGGAAAACATTTGTGCACTGTCTCCAGAGATCTTAGTACTATCCTGCCCATAGTTTCAATGGATTTGACGCATTTGGTGCACTTCTCAAATGGTACACTTCGCAACTGGTGCACTTCTCAATTGGTGCACTTCGCAAATGGAGCACTTTTTAAGATGAGTGGAGATTTGGAAAAATTGTCTAACTACTACTTCTTACTATTACCATTTTCTGAAAAAGTTAGGGTTTTTTTTGTCAATTACCTGCGCAAATGAAGGAAAGCCGTATAGCACTGTTTACGGAACTCATGGTAATGCTCCGAGTGGACCCCACCCATGGCTTCCACCATCTCCTTACTCAGCTTCATTGGTGGGGGAAGTGGTTTGGGATCCCGTCCCAGGATGTACCCGAAGTCGATGTGGAATAATGCCCCGGATTTTGTGAGGAGGAGATTGTCCAGGTGACGGTCACCTACACCTGTGGACAGGTTGAATTGGTTGTTGAGGCAGTGGTTTAGGAAGGTGCTGGTCAAAGAATTGTTTCATTGTTGAAATCCTTTTTTTATACAAATTTCCCCTATATTTTATTGGTATGGATTGAATAGAATTAAATTTTGCGTGGAACAAATTTAAATTTTAGTTAATTTTATATATGTAACTTAGATATTTTAGTGAAGTGAAGGGTCGGGGCGGATGCCGTAGGGCGCCGTGTCGCAGGCGCTGTGCTTGCGGAAGCAGTTCCACTTCTGCCACTCACCCAGCAGGTACGTGATGACGCAGTAGCCGGCGCAGGAGCGCAGGTACGTGTCCATGGTGTCGGGGCGGATGCCGTAGGGCGCCGTGTCGCAGGCGCTGTGCTTGCGGAAGCAGTTCCACTTCTGCCACTCACCCAGCAGGTACGTGATGACGCAGTAGCCGGCGCAGGAGCGCAGGTACGTGTCCATGGTGTCGGGGCGGATGCCGTAGGGCGCCGTGTCGCAGGCGCTGTGCTTGCGGAAGCAGTTCCACTTCTGCCACTCACCCAGCAGGTACGTGATGACGCAGTAGCCGGCGCAGGAGCGCAGGTACGTGTCCATGGTGTCGGGGCGGATGCCGTAGGGCGCCGTGTCGCAGGCGCTGTGCTTGCGGAAGCAGTTCCACTTCTGCCACTCACCCAGCAGGTACGTGATGACGCAGTAGCCGGCGCAGGAGCGCAGGTACGTGTCCATGGTGTCGGGGCGGATGCCGTAGGGCGCCGTGTCGCAGGCGCTGTGCTTGCGGAAGCAGTTCCACTTCTGCCACTCACCCAGCAGGTACGTGATGACGCAGTAGCCGGCGCAGGAGCGCAGGTACGTGTCCATGGTGTCGGGGCGGATGCCGTAGGGCGCCGTGTCGCAGGCGCTGTGCTTGCGGAAGCAGTTCCACTTCTGCCACTCACCCAGCAGGTACGTGATGACGCAGTAGCCGGCGCAGGAGCGCAGGTACGTGTCCATGGTGTCGGGGCGGATGCCGTAGGGCGCCGTGTCGCAGGCGCTGTGCTTGCGGAAGAAGTTCTGTATGCTGCCCTCGCTGGCCAGCGCCTCGGCCACCGTCACCGACTCCACGAACTGCAGGAAGCCGTGCTTCGAGCTCGTCGCCAGCACTTTGTAAGGCGTCAATTTTAGGTCCAGGTTCTCTCTGCAACCGAGTGTACAGTGTACACTTTTATGTCACTCAAAAATTTATTTATTCAATTAGACTTCTTCTAGAAGCACTTTTGAATCGTCGTTTTTTAAATTTACCACCGATTAGGAAAGCAGTATCTATGGAGAAGAACCGGCAAGGATCTCACTTGCCGCTTGTCCCGCATTTATTTATTTATGACAAATTATTGTACAGTACCAGAAATAAGAATAGATAAAATAACATTAATAAAAACATGAACATTGCAAGTGTACAACAGGTGGACTTTTTGTTTAATAGTCTTAATCCCTTTATTCAAAAACAGTAAAAAAAAAGTATTTAATCAGTTAACTTGTTTCATCAAAATATATTTGCTCTTCTATGTAATATTTAAATACATCTCCGTTCATATTATTAAATTAGAAAATTCTGATGATGCATTGGAAAGAAATCTATTTGGAGTACCACAGGGATATCTGTTGGGTCCATTGCTATTCATAATGTATAAGAATGACTTCATACATACTTTTCGATGAAATTGTGAAGAAAACCTAAATATTGCGATTTCAGAATTATAAACCGATGTCACTATTATTAAAAAGCACTGTATGAAAGAAAAACACAGCTTTTTAGAAATCTTACATAAAAACAACAACATTTCTTTTGATTTTATTTAATATTCTCTATCTTACCTCCTCAACAATTTATCCATGAGTGTTATCATTTGCAAAATAAGCTGGTCTTGTCGCAGATCGTCTCCATGCTTGAAGATGGCTTCGTACTCGCTACCCTCAGTCGTGAGGAACGTCAGCTTGCACGGCATTAAGGCAGATTTGAATAGACTCGCCTTTTTCGCTACTATGCCCTAAAATGATGGCATTGAATGAAATATTATTATTGTAATAATGTTGTTGGGTATTTAAAGATACAAATTGTGAATAAATCCACAACAATTTTTCCATCAAATACAATTAGGTTAAAACTATTACCAACTGTTCAAACGTTTCAAAATTTTTAAAACAATTCATTTTATAGTTATTGATTGTGAATTTCATTTCAATTCATTAATTGATATGATAGAATTTTTTTTTTTCAATTAATCATGAATGTAATTACGGTCTTAGATTACTAACTTTACCTTACTACATCTTGTTATCGGAAGAAAATGATGTATCAATAAACATGTACTTTTTAACACACAAACACAATCACACGTCAAATTCACGTCTGCCAGTTGTACACACAAACATTCTTCTCTCTTGTACCTTAATAGTGACAGTAGGATCAAGCGGGAAGGGCATCGGCTCGAAGTTGGCAAAGTTGTACTTGAAGTGGTCCGGATCGGCCAATAGTAATTGCAATCTTTCCGCTTTGCGCTGGCGCGAGCCGCTCTCTCGTGCGACGCTCTTGACGAGTCGCACTAGCTTGTCTATGAACACTTGTTGTCGCGCTAGGAAGGAGCGTGTGCGCTGTTGTGCGCAACTACCTGGGGGAAGAATTTTTTTAATTATTATTTTTTCATATAGAGGAAGTTCTGTGTCCATGTGCGGTTACATGTCACGTTTTATTGTTTTTAATCTGGAACATATAAAATTTGTACGTATTAGTGTATGCATGTGTAGGTGCGTTATTGCGTATATGCGCGTGCGTGCGTAATATGTTCTGTTGTGCAAGCGTACAACTTTATGGGTGTATTAAACATGAGTATGTGAGCGTGTGAGTAGATATTTTTTTGGTGAGTTAGTATATGCGTGTTGCGTGCGTGTGTTTTGCATTTATCACTAGTGTGCGTGTGTTATCTATATGTGTTTGTTGTGCATGTGTGTGACGTCACCACATGTGCACGTGTGACGTCACGCACTCACCCTTGGCCAGGCGGTGCGAGAGGGTGCGCATGACGGCGAGGTACATGCCACGCGTGTGTGTGTGTGCACGCGTGTGACGTCACGCACTCACCCTTGGCCAGGCGGTGCGAGAGGGTGCGCATGACGGCGAGGTACATGCCACGCGTGTGTGTGTGTGCACGCGTGTGACGTCACGCACTCACCCTTGGCCAGGCGGTGCGAGAGGGTGCGCATGACGGCGAGGTACATGCCACGCGTGTGTGTGTGTGCACGCGTGTGACGTCACGCACTCACCCTTGGCCAGGCGGTGCGAGAGGGTGCGCATGACGGCGAGGTACATGCCACGCGTGTGTGTGTGTGCACGCGTGTGACGTCACGCACTCACCCTTGGCCAGGCGGTGCGAGAGGGTGCGCATGACGGCGAGGTACATGCCACGCGTGTGTGTGTGTGCACGCGTGTGACGTCACGCACTCACCCTTGGCCAGGCGGTGCGAGAGGGTGCGCATGACGGCGAGGTACATGCCACGCGTGTGTGTGTGTGCACGCGTGTGACGTCACGCACTCACCCTTGGCCAGGCGGTGCGAGAGGGTGCGCATGACGGCGAGGTACATGCCACGCGTGTGTGTGTGTGCACGCGTGTGACGTCACGCACTCACCCTTGGCCAGGCGGTGCGAGAGGGTGCGCATGACGGCGAGGTACATGCCACGCGTGTGTGTGTGTGCACGCGTGTGACGTCACGCACTCACCCTTGGCCAGGCGGTGCGAGAGGGTGCGCATGACGGCGAGGTACATGCCGCGCGTGGGCAGCGGGCGCGGCGCGTCGCCGTCCTCGCACTCGACCAGCAGGTACCAGTACAGGTAGTTGGCCAGCGCGCTGTTGTGGCACGCGCGGCTGATCAGGAACGACGCGAGGCTCTGTTCCGCCGGCTCCGTGGGGCTGAACGGTCAAATCGGACGAATTTACGTCATAATGAGTTCGGTTAACGCTTATATATTTGTTAGGCGAAAAACTTAATTCTAATGTTAGTACTTAACTCACTCACTCACTCACTCAATGACACATAATGCACAAACAAGTCATTTAGAAACAAAACGTGTACGGTCTAAAGATGCAAAACAAAATTCGAGCAAAATATGTATCGATAAAATTCCATACAAATAGCTATCAATAACGCGTAAATGTATCACCATTTCAACGTGCAAGGGCGTTGCTACTATGTAAAAAAATTGTTATTCTTTGATCATACCAGATTTAAATGAATTCCGGACACCGTTAAAAAATTATCAACATAGAAAAATCGCACAATCTCTCAAGTCAATCATTATTGCATATTAAAAATAAAAACGGACCTAACATGGAACCCACCATATGCATAACTGAGTACGGAAAGTTTTAATCCATCCACGAAATCTTTTCGATATCGGCAATTAGGTAAGAGGCTATTAAATTTAGATATTAATTTGATTCCATATCAAAATAATCTTTTTAATGACGTCTTATGTTCGACGAATCAAATATGCAACAAAGTAAAAAGCAGTAGCGAAATCAATCAAATAGCTAAAATTTTTGAATTGAAGAAAAAATTCCTTAATTCCAGTTTTATTTACTTTTAAATTAAATCTTATAAAAATGAATTCATATTTCCCTTACTCACGCGTGAATGGGTGAACCGATTTCCACAATTCAAATTTCTTATCAAATTAAATCTTAGGAAATTTGCGACAAAAATAAAATAGTTAATTAAAAAAAAGAGCGTGTGTGCCGAGCAAACGTGTCAGAAGTGAAACTTCTTTGGCAAGATTCAAAGATAACAGAATCGTCACCTTACTCCATGACGTGACCTTGAAATTTTACTCTCAACGCGCCTAAAGAAGTATCACTTAAAAATCTAAATGGTCATTAAACTTCACGTTTGACAGTTCACGCGAATACAGTCCTGGTCGTCCGTCGGGTACAGCTAGTTTTATTATAAGAACTACAACCGGTTTAGTAATATCATCGTCAGGTTTAGTTAATGCTACTATTGTTATAAATGCGAAAGTTTGTGAGGATGGATGGATGTTCGCAAATACATACTACTGAACCGATTACAATGATATTTGGTATGTAGGTAGCTAAAGACCCAGAATAAGACACAGGCTACTTTATCCCACAAGAACGGGAACTGTTCGGGTTTTTCTTTGAAGACGCGGGCGAAGCCGCTGGCGGAAATCTAGTATTTAAATAAACTACAAATAAAAATGAAAATGAAAAATATATTTATTTCATACCCACATACAATTACAATTTTTCAATGACAGAAAATTGATGGGTCCTCCTAGTAAGTTTACAAAACCCTGAGTCAGGAGGACCCGCTCTTCCTTAACTAAAGTTTACAAATATAATACGTGTGTAATTGGTGTATGTGTGCGTTTGAAAGTGAAAAAGTGAAATATTACCTGAATTCAGCATTATCCTCCAGTGTTTGTATCGTTGAGTCGGAACCCCCCTCTTCCGCTGTATCCGAATGTCGACTACTAGTTGATGTTGTCATTTCACTTGCTGTTAGTCCTTAAAAAGGTTTATTTACCTTATTTATTTTTTTGAGTGGCAACTTCTTTTTAAACATTTATTTATTTATTTATTTAACAATTTAATGTATCACATCAAGTTAAAAATAGTTACAATTATACAAAAACGGATTAATACAGTACATAACATTATGTAAACATCTGTCAAAAATAATTTTAATCTGCTAATAAGTTTCATTTCTTTACACGACAAGAATTATTTTAACTCCAAAAATATTTAGGATTTTTTACAATAATAAAAAATATATAAAATCTCACCAGACGCAGAAAGTAATGTGGCCTGGCTACCGCGGTGTTGCGGTCGGATCTCTCCCTCGGTCGGTATCGCCAACTCTTTCCCGCACACTCGCACGTATTCTATGCAAAATAATCGGTGGATACTATTTGTATCGATATTATATAGAAAGCCATTAATTTAGATACTGTCAATTTGATTGTGAAATAATTTACATTGTGAATTTAGATACTGTCAGACTATGCAGAACATTAAATTTCAGTCAGAACATTAAATAATTTATCAGAACAATAAATTTCAAAACAGGACTTCCGAGTTATTTCAACGACACATTTATGTCAAAAGGTCACAAATAATTGAAAAAAAAAAAATATTTTTTTAACAAAATCTATAAATATCTACCTACCTTCATGTATTTCGAGAAAGTCTTCATACTTCAACGCTTGTACTAATTGCAATAAATACAACAGTAGGTCTTCGTCGGGTGCCTGTTTTAGTCTAGATATTGCGTACCTGTTAAAACAAATTTATTTTAAATACGGGCTATTTAACAGTTAATTTAGTTAACACACAATATGAATTGAATGACTTTTAGAGTTTATACATTCCAAGACGGGAGTTCTGATTGATTTTATAAGATAGGTGCTTTGTGAAGTGCATTATTACTGGCAAAAAAGCAGTGTGGTTGACAGTAGAAGTGAATTTAGTGACAAGTAAACATAGCGAATAATGGATATAGTGAACTATTAATAATAGAATTTAAGTTAAAATAACATCGACCATTAGTCAGCCTGACCTGTTGGACTTTATTTTGCGTGTGGCTAATTTTCGCAGCAAAAAAAAATTTCTTTTATAATTTTTGTATGTATAACTCACTTTCTTACAGCGGGATGCGTGAACTTTGGTGTCAATAATTCAAGGGCATCTTCTACGTCCATGGGCGCCCATTGTTTCATCATTGCTAAAGCTTGACGTACCTCACCTGAATATTTAAATTTATAATTATAAATTTTTGTAATTATTATTTTTTGTAATTTTCAAAGGTAAATATTAAATTAAATTTTGTACCTGGTCGATTCCAATTGACACATTCCAAGAACTTCGTGAGTGCTCTCCGATGAGTTGACAAATAAAATCTGCAAAATAATAGGTAAACTAGGTTACTTTACTAATAAGTTTTTATCATAAAAATTACTTTAATCCATTTGTCCAGAAACACAGAAATAGAAACGTACTCCCAAAAGCTATATAGTTTGTGCTCTGCAAGGTTATTTTCTAAAAAGTCGCCAAACTCTGCATGGTCTACCCACCCAACTTCAACAAAACTCCTCATCTTTTCCCACTTTTCCTGGTCCTAATCAATTTCTTACCGATACTTCCATATAAGATCCTGTTCATCAGCGGACAGCGGTGCCGGTGGGCTGGACAATAATCCCGCAAGACGATCCCGCTCACCGGCTGAGGGCTTCGCGTCACGAGCTGGCGCTACACCGCGGACTGAACGAGCTAGAAGTTACTACTTAGTGTATTAGTTATCATACTTACTCCTACGTCCAGAAAGTCAGGAATACTTGTGTTACTGCCAAAAAGCTCTATAATTTGTGTTCTGTCAGGTCTTTTTCTGGAAAACTGCGTATCCTAGCAAGATCTTCCCACCCAACTCCAACGATACCCTGAAAACACGCTATTCCAACCATTTTTTCCCACTTTTCCTGGTCCTAAACTGATTCTTACCGATACTTCCATATAAGATCCTGTTCATCAGCGGACAGCGGTGCCGGTGGGCTGGACAATAATCCCGCAAGACGATCCCGCTCACCGGCTGAGGGCTTCGCGTCACGAGCTGGCGCTACACCGCGGATTGAACGAGCTAGAAGTTACTACTTAGTGTATTAGTTATCATACTTACTCCTACGTCCAGAAAGTCAGGAATACTTGTGTTACTGCCAAAAAGCTCTATAATTTGTGTTCTGTCAGGTCTTTTTCTGGAAAACTGCGTATCCTAGCAAGATCTTCCCACCCAACTCCAACGATACCCTGAAAACACGCTATTCCAACCATTTTTTCCCACTTTTCCTGGTCCTAAACTGATTCTTACCGATACTTCCATATAAGATCCTGTTCATCAGCGGACAGCGGTGCCGGTGGGCTGGACAATAATCCCGCAAGACGATCCCGCTCACCGGCTGAGGGCTTCGCGTCACGAGCTGGCGCTACACCGCGGATTGAACGAGCTAGAAGTTACTACTTAGTGTATTAGTTATCATACTTACTCCTACGTCCAGAAAGTCAGGAATACTTGTGTTACTGCCAAAAAGCTCTATAATTTGTGTTCTGTCAGGTCTTTTTCTGGAAAACTGCGTATCCTAGCAAGATCTTCCCACCCAACTCCAACGATACCCTGAAAACACGCTATTCCAACCATTTTTTCCCACTTTTCCTGGTCCTAAACTGATTCTTACCGATACTTCCATATAAGATCCTGTTCATCAGCGGACAGCGGTGCCGGTGGGCTGGACAATAATCCCGCAAGACGATCCCGCTCACCGGCTGAGGGCTTCGCGTCACGAGCTGGCGCTACACCGCGGATTGAACGAGCTAGAAGTTACTACTTAGTGTATTAGTTATCATACTTACTCCTACGTCCAGAAAGTCAGGAATACTTGTGTTACTGCCAAAAAGCTCTATAATTTGTGTTCTGTCAGGTCTTTTTCTGGAAAACTGCGTATCCTAGCAAGATCTTCCCACCCAACTCCAACGATACCCTGAAAACACGCTATTCCAACCATTTTTTCCCACTTTTCCTGGTCCTAAACTGATTCTTACCGATACTTCCATATAAGATCCTGTTCATCAGCGGACAGCGGTGCCGGTGGGCTGGACAATAATCCCGCAAGACGATCCCGCTCACCGGCTGAGGGCTTCGCGTCACGAGCTGGCGCTACACCGCGGACTGAACGAGCTAAGCGATGTTGTTTGCTTTCTATTAGGTTCTCCTGGGTGAAAAATATGAGAGATAGTTTTTACTTCTCGATCGAACTACATTTTCAACACATTTTCATTAAAAATTCACTATTGATGGACTTTTTTTTGAACATAGAAAATGGCGTCAAATATAACAATCTATAATATAAAAATGAATCCCAAAATGTGTTGGTAAGCGCATAACTTGAGAACGGCTGAACCGATTTCGTTAATTCTTTTTTTATTATATTCCTTGAAGTACGAGGATGGTTCTTATGTAGAGAAAACGTAAATATGTACCACGGGCGAAGCCGGGGCGGACTGCTAGTTTTACATAAAATTGTTTAATTACAATCGTTATAGCTTGCATGAAGATCTTGCTATACCTGTAGTATTTCGTAATCGGGTACGGTTACAATTTCAGCTTGCGCTCTGAACTGGTACATTTCGTCGCCGTCTTGCTCATAGTATACTACTGCGTGCTGTAAAATATTATTTTTTACATAATATGTAAATAGTCCAAAATTTGGTTACTTTAGTACTATAAAATAGTCAGATAAAGAAAGAGATTGAAAATGGCGTCACTCAGCTGTCAAACTGTTTTTTGCCTTTAGATGTGACTAGACAGAAATATTAAGTGAACGAGATAGCTGCAATTTTCAATCTCTTTCTTTATCTGACCAAATTATAACTCATTAGCTGTGCTCCGCGGTTTTACCCGCAGTGCTCCGCTCCTGTTGGTCTTAGCAAGATGATATATTATAGCCTTCATCGATAAATGGGCTATCTAACATGAAAGAATTTGTCAAATCGGACCAGTAGTTCCCGAGATCGCGATGAACGCACTACGTTCAAACACACTCTTCAGCTTTATTATATTAGTATAGATTATCTCAACTATTTACTTATAAGGATTTCTTACATCAACGCCATCTATCTGAACTGTCGGGAACTCGATCATGAGGTACATATAGTTGGAGTTTCTCTTCTCTTTTTCGTTGATCATTTCAATCTCTCTGAATGTGAGTCTGTCGAGCCAGTCCACCTGAAATACATTAAAATAATAACTTTAAAAATATCGTTACTTAATAAAATTAAGTTTAAAATGTACTCCTTGATTTCTATGTCTATAGCTAATCAATCCAAAAAGAGAGAACGAGACAACACATTTGGATAATATATATATATAATATATTTAATCTGATCAATAGCTTTTATGTGTAAAAATTAATAACTTACCCATCTTTACAACCAAAAACTTACAAATTAGGACAACAACAACAAAACTAACTTCCAATACTTTTCAACTGATAACCTAACAAGACATACACAATTTCTATTCAATTATCACACGTGTAGATACGTCTTTAATCAATTTAAAACAGAAGACACTATTTCTAATAAAACTGGACACGTGTATCAATGGTACTCGAACCGTGACGTCACTCCCATATTATATATTATGTCCTTACGCCGTTATTCGAGGCCTTTAAACAATAATGAGAGAGACATCTTTGATTTCCGGCCGACATTACGTAGTTGTAGTTCCAATTATCTCCACAGAGGGCCTCGTTGTCCCGCTTCCGTGTTTACCAGAGTGACGTTTGTACAGCTAAGCTTATAAATAACGGTTATCGCAGTAATTAGCTCATTGGCGTCTTAATTTTCGTACCGACAGTATATCTTGGGATAACGCTGTTAGCGTTCGTTTATTATCCTTTGGAATAAAAGTTGTAGTTTGCTATTATATTACGTTTTGAAATTAAAATTTTAAATATTAAAATGCAGTAACAGTTTAAAATTTAAATAGAAGTTGTCGTGTAAAGTGTATTTAAAATGAGTGACGGAGGTGGTGAGAAGATGCCAAATGATAATTTGGTATCCAGCGTTTGTTCGTCGTCGTTATCGTCGGATGAAGAGGAGGTCGTACGTTCACCTAAAAAGACGGTTAAAAGAAAACGAAAAAGCAGCAAACCTAGTAAGAACAAGAAAACACGTAAGGAAAATGAAAGTTTGTCATTACTTTCAAATCAGGTCAGTGAAAGCATTTTCTTGCGAATTTCTCCTCTAGTTTTGGCTACTACCCGCCGGGGTATAGTTATTGTTCGGATGGAATTAATTTAGATAATTGTGTTCATGTAAGCGAACCGGCTGTCGAGCCGAGCGTTTCTTTTAACTTCGATTTGACTACAAATTTAAAAGAGCCAACCGTAGCAAATACTTCAACTGAACATTTGCAATTATTAAATTCTCTTCAACATTTTAATTCGGAGAATTGGACAAACGTACGTTATGCCGATATTCAAAAATTGTATAACGCTCGTCCGGGATTTATTGATCTTGAAGTAAACGATGAAATTAAACAATTCGAAAAATCTAATAATTTAATTGCAACTGAAAAGTCGTTAAGTGCTATTACTCATGCGTTAATTATGCAAAGCGATGCGTTAAAAAAGGGCGTATCGGAATTGTTACAATGGACTAATGACAGTGAGGAAATAAACAAAGAATCCTTGCTTTCTAAAATTAAAGAGACATTTTCGGGCAGTTTTCAAAAAATTTCTCTTGATTGCTTACAATTAGTATGCGGTCGACGAGCGGATATTGTTGAACAAAGAAGGGATTTTTTCTTAAATTTGGTAAAAGATAAGTTTTTGAGGGTTAGTTTAAAAAAGATTCCGCCTTCTTGTGAATATATTTTTGAAAAGGAAGCATTTTCTGAATTTTTAAAAATAAATGGCGGTATTAATAAAATTTTTTCGCAAAATAAATCCTCCTTTTCTGCGCAAGAAAAGCGAGTTATTTCTGGGTCCCAGGCTGCGCAACCTGGACCTAGTACGTTTATTCAAAACCAAACCGGTCGCTCCTTTGCACCGTTTGCGTTCAATTATAATAATAATAATAATAGTTTTAGACATTATGCGCCTCCCAAAGGAGTGCGTCCTAATTATGACTTTAATGAGCGTTTATTTCGACCTCAATTTAGATCACAATTTAAGCAAATGCGTTTTAACCGACCGCAATCTAACAGTACTAGTGCCTCGCGCCCAAGAGGCAAAGGTGATAAAAGATTTTGACTATTTACAGACGTTTCGGGGGGGCAGGTTAACGGAGTTTGTGAGTATTTGGAAAGAGAGGGGTGCTCCAGAAGCACTGCTAAAAATAATAACAGGTTACAAAATTCCTTTTCAAGCGAAACCGCCCTTGGTCATGCCGCGCCATACCAAAGTCCACTATCAAACTGTTCCATCTGTCGAGATGGATTTGGAAATAAACAATATGCTAACCGAAAATATTTTACAGCATGCCCCCGAAACGCCCAGTTTTTTATCTACCCTCTTTCTAACACCAAAAAGCGACGGTTCAATGCGTCCAATTTTCAATTTAAAAAGACTGAATCAATATCTCAAAGTAACGAAATTCCGACTAATTTCGGTACATCGAGTTCCAGATTTTCTACAGCCGCACGATTTCATGGTAAAAATCGATCTCACCCAAGCGTACTGTCACGTGCCCGTGGCCGTGAGTCATCGCTGCTTTCTGAGGTTGATGTACAAGGGCCAGATGTTACAGATGACCTGTTTACCATTTGGGCTCGCAACAGCACCCAAGGTTTTTGCGTCCCTGACGAACTGGACAGCGGAATTTCTGCGCGAAAAAGGTATTCGAATCATTGTTTTCCTCGACGATTTTTTAATTGTATGCCAGGACAGAGCCAAGCTCGTCAACCAAGTGGAGTTCGTGCTAAAAAGTCTAGAGGAGCTGGGCTGGAAGGTAAACACCAACAAATCGATACTCTCACGTCAGACCTCTTTAGAATACCTGGGTATAGTATGGGACACGTGGCAGAACGGGAAGTGTTTACCACAAAACAAAATCCGGAAAATAAAGGTAAATATTTCACATCTATTGGAGAGTCAGGTCATAACTTTGAAAGAGGCTCAGAGTACTGTAGGCTTTCTAAACTTTGCCCGTCTCGTTATACCCCAGGGCCGGCTCAATTTCCAGACTGCTGAAACACCAAGGCCGAACGTCGTTTCATCTGCCGCAACAGGTGGTCAAGGAGCTCAAGTGGTGGTTGGTAAATTGCGAGAAGTTCTCTCGAATTCATCCTCCCTCAACCACACATTTCTTAACAACGGACGCGGCGGATTCGGGTTGGGGGGCCGAGCTAAATGGTATTCATATGAAGGGAGAATGGGTGGGCGCAGAAAGCTTACTTCATTCGAACCAAAAGGAAATGCTCACTGTTGTCAAATGTTTAAGGGAAGTGGGTCCCTCTCTGATTCATTCGTCAGTTCTTCTACAGTGCGACAACAAAGCCGTTGTAGCCTACTTGAAAAACGAAGGGGGTTGTCGGTCGGCGGAACTGATGAAACTAACTTGCGAAGTTTACCATCTGTTAGACATTTTCGACATACATTTGATTCCTCACCACATTCCAGGCAGTTACAATATGGAAGCAGATCGCCTATCGCGGAACATGTCCCCCGCGGAATGGCATTTACTACCATCAACGACAGATCTAGTGTTTGCGAAATGGGGAGTGCCAGATGTAGATCTTTTCGCTTCAACACGAGCTCATGTGGTACCCAAATATGTGAGTCTAGACCAACGGGATCGACAAGCATGGAAACACAACGCGTTTGCTTGGGAGTGGACCTTCAGGTTAGCGTGGGTATTTCCTCCTCCGAGTGTCCTGCCCCGAGTTTTGATGCATCTCAATCGAGCGAAAGGTATGTACCTAATAGTAGCACCGAGGTGGCCGCGGGCATTTTGGAGAGCAGATCTGAAGTCGCGAGCGATAGCACCACCCTTCACCGTCCGCCACCTGGAGACCAAACTAATAGATCTGACCACGGGTCTTCCTCCACCAAAGGTAAAGAATATGGTACTCGAAATTTGGAAATGTGGGGGTGGTCGCAAGCGTTAGAAACATGGTCAAGCCAGCAAAAATCGCTGTTGCGGTCAGGATGGCGAGGCTCTACTCTTAAAACGTATAAACCTGCTTGGGAACGGTGGATTAATTGGTGTTTAAAACACAATGTCGACATTAAGAATCCAACAGGATCTGATTTAGCCAAATATTTAGCTGATTTACATTTAGTCGAAAAACTTGCATATAGGACAATTTTAGTTCATAAATCAGTCGTGTCCACTTTATGTAAAACGGAGGACAATTCTAAGTTAAGTTCGAATATTTTAGTAAAACAGATTTTAAAAGCTATAGCAAATACTAGCCCAAAATTGCGCGCGGGTAACATTTGGGATACCTCCATTTTGATATCGTGGTTAACTAATCATAATGTGCAGAATAGTAGTAACTTGTGGGAAATTTCACGCCGTTGTGCCATTATATTATTATTGTGTTCAGGTCGTAGAATACATGACTTGACACTTTTGAGTGTTGCAGAAGGCTTTTATGTAGATAGTACCGTAGAAAATTCTATAGTTTTTTGGCCCAAACATGGATCTAAGACTGACTCGGATTCATATGTTCAATCGGGTTGGAAATTATTGTCAAACGCAAGTAACTGTAATATCGACCCCGTATTTTGGATTAGAAGGTTATTAGATCTGGGCATGGATAGGCGTAACTCGGCTAACGTAGATAATTTATTTGTAACCGTTTGTGGCAAGGCGAAAGCCGCTTCTAGAACTGTAATAGCTGGTTGGGTGAAATCTGCTTTAAGAGAGGCGGGTGTTGAAGCTGCTCCTGGTAGCGTTCGATCAGCTGTTGCCTCTAGGAGCTGGTTAGACAATGAATCTATAGATAAAATCCTTGCAAGGGGAAATTGGAGGTCACAAAATACCTTCAAAAAATATTATAGAAAAGAAGTGAGACCGGTTAATAATCAGAATAATTCTTTATGTGCTCTGTTTGAGCCCTTATCACAATAGTAAATTGAAATGATTATAAATATATTTTTTGTAAATAATCACATTGGCGTCTTGTTTACCAGGCGAAACCAAACAATGTCTCATTATTGTTTAAAGGCCTCGAATAACGGCGTAAGGACATAATAATTGAGTTTTACTTACCATTAAAACTCGTATTATGTCCAGGAGCCTTATTCGAGGCCTTACATTAAGTCCTGCCTGGTAGTTTGATTAAATAATTAATAAAATTAAATTATTAAAAATAATGAGACTCAATGAGCTAATTACTGCGATAACCGTTATTTATAAGCTTAGCTGTACAAACGTCACTCTGGTAAACACGGAAGCGGGACAACGAGGCCCTCTGTGGAGATAATTGGAACTACAACTACGTAATGTCGGCCGGAAATCAAAGATGTCTCTCTCATTATTGTTTAAAGGCCTCGAATAAGGCTCCTGGACATAATACGAGTTTTAATGGTAAGTAAAACTCAATTATTATCAATTATAGAACAGGTTCATTCGGCCTTCCATCTTTGTTTATAAACATGCTATTTCATAAGCAATATTAATTATGTAAGCAATATCCAAAGCCTTTCTAACCTACATAAGGTTTGTGAATATTAAATTGAGTGCCATGAATGGAATTGATAGTATTTTTTATCTTAATAGTCTAATAGAAATCTTTAATTTTGTTATATCTTTTGTCAAATCTACTTTCTACTTGTTAATTGACTATAACCAAATTATTTGGTTTCTATTGTATTTTTAAATGGTAGGTTTTAGAAAAATATGGAACATGTTTCTCTTTTAATATAAGTTTTTTTTGCAAACGAACACAATAGTTTTTTTTTTTTTTTTTTACTTTTTTTGACGCCTGCTTAATAAAATTTTCTTATACTTAGTCATAGTTTTAAAAAACTATGTTGAAAAATAAGGTGGTAAGTGTTACCCACCTGCTAAGTTTTTTCTTGCTTTGTAATTTATAACTTGATATTTCAAGTTTAACAATACAGTGGAGATGTAGCAGACTAATTAATTATTATAATTATCCAAAAAATAATATTGCCATTAATATGGCAATGTTTAAAATATAATTACAAGTATGACTTCATTTATTCTTATTACGCCTTTGGGATGTTATTATTTAAATAATGTATCCGCTTCTTTTGTTATTAAAACTAATTAAATATCTCATTCAAATTTATAAACATTAAATTAAATATAGCAAGAAAAAAATATAATATATCAGCCATTCAATTACTACGTAAAGAATTAAATCCTTTTTAATTTTTCATTTCAAATAATTCTTTATTTTTTGTGCCCAAAATATTTGATGTCCAATAAAACACTCCCCAATTCACATATACGCATAAACATATCTACACGTTGATATGTTTGCTACTAATTCATACAAAATTCGTTCCCTTATTACGTACATACATAACTAAAAGATCAACTCACCTTTGGCATGTGGCCATTGCGATGTTTCTTGGCCAGCTTGGCCAGCCTCTGCATCTGCTCCTTGCCCCGATCCGGCGCCTTGCCTGGCGTCTTCTCACTTCCCTCCACGCCGGGCCACACGCGCAGATCGAACATCCCCTTTGGGACAAACAGTAACTTCTTCAGCTGACCCACGAGGTACAGGTAACACTTCTTGCAGGCGTTCAACGTACTCGTCGAATTGCCCATTTTAACGTATACAAATCATATCAATTCACTACACTATCACTTGTCAAACATTCCTCCATGCTCCAAGCTTTCCCGCATTTTCGATACATTAGTCTTTCGAATTCTAGAAAGCGCGGGAGTTTGAAACGCACTGAACTATCTTGCAGGATTGTGAGTTGTGACGCAACGATAGCTGAGGTCAATATAAACATAATGGAGCAATTATCGATCATTATTTATATGTGGGCGGGGCGGCATATCAGCGAGGATCCAACTTGATCTTATGAGCTCATGGTCATGCAAAACTAACTACTAACTTGAGGCTCGAGAACAAAAATCTAAATGGGCGCTAAAAGTTCTGAATTTTCAGAAGCACAGAGCACCTATGCCTATAACCTATACCTATATTGAATTGTCTCAATGAAATTTGATAGCAGATAGAATCGTTGAAAATGATAAAAATCGTGAGACAAATCTTTAATTAAATCTTTAATTCTCTTTAATTTCCAGACTCGGTAGAAAAGTGCATTTAACCCATTGAGCCCCGAACGGCCTGATCCGACCGCGACACAATAGATTTTCTGTTGTGTCTGTGATTCCAGGGCCTGATGGATTAACGCTGCGGTGTAGCATAGAAATTTACAACTTCTATTCAATTTTTATTTTCACAAAAACCTACGACCATCTCTAAAGTTCCAACTACCTTTACAATATACATGTATCGAAATACATGCAAATTCGTATATAGGTATATTTGTAATATGCTTATTACAAATATACCTAAATGCCATGCATGCTAAGGCATAAATATACAGTTTAAGTATAATGGCTGGTTCAGACAAGGTAATACCATAATATTATGTACCTATTAGAATAGGTATTACCTCTGATAGTATATAATTATCCAAACTAATTATAGTACGAGATCCGGCTGCAGGATCAGTGCGCTCATCGGTTTTTTGCTGAAAACCGAATTTTTATGTATATTTATAATTAGGAGAATATATATCGACTAGGTTGCCAGTCAAAATTTGGCCGCAAGCATGTTTAATTAAAATTTTTCTAATCGATTTTTGGGAAAAAAATTCTTTCACTTGTTTTTTGAATAAAATGTAGTCTACATCACGTCAAATGATATAAAAATTCAAAAAAATCACGGTTGCCGCTTTTCACCTGGCCGCAACATCTTGGCAGCCTGGTGCAAACAGGTATGATTTCGATTCATTTTTACGTTCATAACGCACATTTAAGAAACATATATCAAATTAAAGCTATTTTTTTTCTATTTATTATCATATATGGTTGCCTAATTAAATCCGGCCGCAAATAAGGGTTGCTGGCTTATAAAAATTATAAATATAGGATTAGTGCGTTCATCGGTTTTTTGCTGAAAATCGAATTTTTATGTATATTTATAATTAGGAGAATATATATCGACTAGGTTGCCAGTCAAAATTTGGCCGCAAGCATGTTTACACTCAACTTTAAATATTCAACATCTTTAACAGCCGGCAACCCTTATTTGCGGCCGGATTTAATTAGGCAACCATATATGATAATAAATAGAAAAAAAATTAGCTTTAATTTGATATATGATTCATAAATGTGCGTTATGAACGTAAAAATGAATCGAAATCATACCTGTTTGCACCAGGCTGCCAAGATGTTGCGGCCAGGTGAAAAGCGGCAACCGTGATTTTTTAGAATTTTTATATCATTTGACGTGATGTAGACTACATGTTATTCAAAAAACAAGTGAACGAATTTTTTTCCCAAAATACGATTAGAAAAATTTTAATTAAACATGCTTGCGGCCAAATTTTGACTGGCAATCTAGTCGATATATATTCTCCTAATTATAAATATACATAAAAATTCGATTTCAGCCAAAAACCGATGAACGCACTAATCCTATATTTATAATTTTTAAAAGCCAGCAACCCTTATTTGCGGCCGGATTTAATTAGGCAACCATATATGATAATAAATAGAAAAAAATTAGCTTTAATTTGATATATGATTCATAAATGTGCGTTATGAACGTAAAAATGAATCGAAATCATACCTGTTTGCACCAGGCTGCCAAGATGTTGCGGCCAGGTGAAAAGCGGCAACCGTAATTTTTTAGAATTTTTATATCATTTGACGTGATGTAGACTACATTTTATTCAAAAAACAAGTGAACGAATTTTTTTCCCAAAAATCGATTAGAAAATTTTTAATTAAACATGCTTGCGGCCAAATTTTGACTGGCAACCTAGTCGATATATATTCTCCTAATTATAAATATACATAAAAATTCGGTTTTCAGCAAAAAACCGATGAACGCACTGATCCTGCGGTGGGATCTTAGACTATTAGTATTCCTCGTCTCAAATGAGTGCTCAACGCTTATGAAAATGCAAAAATATTTTATTTTTAGAAAACTTAATTGCATTAAGCTTATTTGTAATAAAATGTCTCACGTAACCTTTAAACAGATGTCATGAACCCGATAAATATTTACTTTGTAGTTTATATCGAACATAAAGGTAATAAATAAACTCGTAATGTTATAAGATTAATTGAATCAAACAGTGTGCCAGTTGTTTTTATATTACGCAGTTAAAATAACAACTTGAAGACTCTTCTAGAAAAAAATATTCTAAGGAAAGTTGGTATACTCTACCATTAGTAAGCTTACATATCCCGGAATATATTTTAATCACATTTATTTAATTATATTTATTTAATTGTTTACTTTAAGTTAATGTTCCTTTGACAGTTTAAAATACATAATTATATTTTTATACATAACGTCATATTATGTGGATGAGACCTTCAAACCACCATTAGGTATTAGTAGTTGAATTATTCCAAGGTTTTTATAACAAAGGTCGATATCTAGTCGAGCCATAACTAACTACGCAAAATTTTAAAAATATTCCTATGTAATACGATATGTAGTGACAACATTATTGTTTGTATTCTAATAATTTTTAATCGCTAATTGCGGAGATCAAATTAGCATTTAGATGTATCTATGAAACAGTTGAAGGTATTAATGATATATTGCTACTTTTTTCCTGATTATTATGAGAATTGCATATTTGCATATTAAATTGCATATTGTTTAATTAAATTTTTTTGGGTAATCAAACCATTAATACAAAATTCACACAGATTTTCAGAAGATCTGCTAGTCTGGTAAACTAGTTACCATCTATTTATAAAAATGCATAGTAACATTCACATGAAAAAAAAAAACCTACGGTATGCAAATAGGAGAAACAAAACATCGAAGTAGGAAATAAAAGTTAAATATAGGTACAACAATGAAAAACGTTTTAAAAAACTCATTTTCGAAATAGCTCCATAGCACAAGATACTGGATATTTTTTTTATATTTTTTTAATAAGATTTTGCCTTCAAAGTTTTTTAACCCTGATTTACCAAGTAATTTTCATTTTGATTTCATATAATTTTTTGGATCCGACATATTCTTTAAACCTTGAGTTTGAGATAAGGTTTGTCCTTTGTCAAAGTAACTTAATTATTGTTAAAAGTTTTTGAGTAATTAATGAAAACGGAAATGCATTTTTGCAGCTTATCTAGTTAATTAAATCCTTGTCATATAAACTATCGCTCATATTTTTAAAATCTCTAGGTATCAATAATTAACATGTCTTTGAACTTTTTGGCTAGACAGAATGCTAAATTTTATTTAAGTGGTATAATGATAATATCTAATAGGTATATTCGACATCCTACGCATTTAACATAAATTTGAAAGTTCACATATTAAGAATCAATTTTTATATAACAAATATTAAAAGTAGGGCAAGAGTTATAAATTTATAATTGAGTTGTGCGATTATTATTTACTATTTTTTTTTTATTTTTTTAACTTCAATGTACCTAGTTATTATGGTAGAGGTTTTCTTAATAGATTCATAACATTGAAATCAGCTCAGAATTTTTTTTTCATCTAATTATAACAGATAGTCTATTTTTCTAATCCCGGATACTGGACCATTTTTAATGGAGGTATTTAATTTCCCCTAAAACTATTTCACGTGAATAGAACTACCTACGGTCAGAAAACTAAAAATCTTTCATTATTATTATTAAACAAAAAATATAATCCATAACAATCGTGAATTATGAATAAAAAATGCATTAATTAAAATATGAATAATCAATATTAAGCAATGCAATTAACATGTTATCGTTTCCGCTTTTTAAATTGGAATAAAAATATAACATTTACAAAAAAATGTGAAAACAAGACATAATTTTATATTGAAATAATCCTGATTTACTTCCCAAACAAAACAAAAATCTTGTAAAAAGATGGAAGTAATAACTTTGTAAATTTTTTAACTTTTCTTAAAGTAGAACTTTGTAAATTATTTAATCAGTAGAAAGCTGGGTAAGTTACATAGGCTGTACTATATATTTTTATTGTTCCGGTTTAACAAGAGCTTAGCTGGTAGGTACTGCAGAAGCGAAGCAAAAAGCATAAAAGAAGTCAGTACATAAGTTTGTTGGTTTATTTTTCCAATTAAGGTTTTGTTCAAATAAATGGTGTTGTGAAAACCAGCCTAGAGTCAGCTCTTATCGAAAAAATTGTCCAATCTTTTTGAGCTGTAAATAACAATTTATTTTAGGGTTGAATTCAATAATTTAATTATTGGTCTGTTTAAAATTCCAATGGAAGTTTATGAAGAAAAAAAAGATTTTGGAAATATATTTAGTTTGCTAAATACTGGACTATTACAATTGGCTAAATAATCAAATTACTGAACAATATTAAATCATAAGTTTTCCTGGTTAAATATCAGTATTTTAGCAACTTTAAAAATTAAAATCCGTTAGGACAATCAATCAATCAAGAACAAAAATAAGTTAATTTACTTCCAACAGCAATTTCAAAGACAATAGAAATATCGTGATTAAACCAGCATTTAGATTGTTTTCACATATTCTCAGATCCTTTACACAACATACAAGGTACTAATTTTTCACACAACACAAAACATGAAACACGACATAACAAAAAAAAATCAACATAATACAACACTGAAACTCGACAAAACAAAAAAATCTAACTATTAGCAAACCACTGTTTACATTACCGCGAAAACGATTCAAAACAATAACTATTAAAACCACCGTTTCCAAAAACAATAGCGATTCATAATTTATCTAAATTAAACCTAACACCCCTAGTTTAATTAAAACTTTCTACAAGATATTCAGCTATGTATATTTTGTTCCAAAACTTCATTTGTAAACAAAAATTTACATAATTTTATAAGGAAAATACTTCGATCAACGTGTGCAATATTTCGCGACGTCCAACAAACTAAAACATAACTTGTAGATATCTACCGACTTCTGAATAATGTTATAAAAACCGGTCCTCAAATGCAGTACGCCATCAGATTAAATGTTCAAATCGTGTTATTTTATTAAGGACGCTGTCACAAATCTGCGCTACTCAAATTTAGGTATTTAACGTCGCAACGTAGTTCGCGAGACATCACGCTCACGTAAACATAGCGCATTCCATTTTATAGACCATCTTCATACTTGATATTATTATTTTTTTATATTTTTATTGAAATTGATTCCAGAAGATTACTGGGAACTTTAAAAATTTATTTTGTTACTTTTATTAGTAGGTACGATCCTTATAAGTATTTTAGTGTATTCAACGGTCAACCAACTTAAAAAAGTGTGACTATTTTACAACAATTTGAATATGAATTGTATTATTGTATACAATATCGAAGCTTTTTAAGAAATGTATAAAATACTTTTTTAAGAATTATTATCATACATAATATTATGTTACCGGCAATATATTAAACCCGGCATTGTATGCAATTCTTAGTAAATGTATGTTATTCCGAGAAACAGTCGGAATGAAATAAATTAAATTCGTCACATTACCTATATCTTTAAATCTGAACTTTTCCTAAGTAGCAAACACATTTGCAAATGTGGGTGGTTTTTGGGGTAGCTATTAACCAATATGAGGTCAAAACTAAAATCCAAGATGGCGCCGACGAAAATTTGACATCATTTCGTCATGGGTGTCATTTTCATGGTTTTTGGGGTAGCTATTAACCAATATGAGGTCAAAACTAAAATCCAAGATGGCGCGGACGAAAATTTTACATATTTTCGTCATGGGTGTCATTTTCATGGTTATTGGGGTATCTATTAACCAATATGAGGTCAAAACTAAAATCCAAGATGGCGCCGACGAAAATTTGACATCATTTCGTCATGGGTGTCATTTTCATGGTTTTTGGGGTAGCTATTAACCAATATGAGGTCAAAACTAAAATCCAAGATGGCGCGGACGAAAATTTTACATATTTTCGTCATGGGTGTCATTTTCATGGTTATTGGGGTATCTATTAACCAATATGAGGTCAAAACTAAAATCCAAGATGGCGCCGACGAAAATTTTACATCTTTTCGACACGGGTGTCATTTTCATGGTTTTTGGGGTAGCTATTAACCAATATGAGGTCAAAACTAAAATCCAAGATGGCGCCGACGAAAATTTTACATCTTTTCGACACGGGTGTCATTTTCATGGTTTTTGGGGTAGCTATTAACCAATATGAGGTCAAAACTAAAATCGAAGATGGCGCCGACGAAAATTTTACATCTTTTCGACACGGGTGTCATTTTCATGGTTTTTGGGGTAGCTATTAACCAATATGAGGTCAAAACTAAAATCGAAGATGGCGCTGACGAAAATTTTACATCTTTTCATCACAGGTGTCATTTTCATAGTTTTTGGGGTAGCTATTTACCAATATGAGGTCAAAGCTAAAATCCAAGATGGTGTCGACGAAACTTTTACATCTTTTCGGCATGGGTGTCATTTTCAAGGTTTTTGAGACAGCTATGTAGGTATTACCAAATCCCCAATGTAATCGTCGATAATTAGGTATATTTTTCTTACTCCTTTAAAGTAAACTTAAATAAAATAACAAAAACGTTAACAACTACAGTTTTGTAGAAAGTCTTAAAAAAAAACAATTTTAAAGAACATTGAAATGCATATTTAGAATTTAGAAATGTAATATAAAACGCAACTCTGTGGCAATCATCATCTGTGTTTATATTCTGACAGATATTATTAACTTTAAATATATTCGCTAAACTTTATTTAAAATAAAGTTTATCTAAAACATTTAAACGAAGAGAATAAAATAAAAAAGAACGTGTGTGCCGAGAAAACGTGTCAGGAGTGAATTTTCTTTGGCGAGATTCATAGATACCAAAATCGCCGCCTTGCTCCATAACGCGACAGTATTACCATGACGCGATCTTGAAATTCGACGACCATCTTGGATTTTAGTTTTGACCTCATATTCGTTAATAGCTACCCCAAAAACCATGAAAATGACACCCATCATGAAAAAAGTCTAATTTTCGTCAGCGCCATCTTGGATTATAGTTTCGACCTTATATTCGTTAATAGCTACCCCAAAAACCATGAAAATGACACCCATGATGAAAAGATGTCAAATTTTTCGTCGGCGCCATCTTGGATTTTAGTTTTGACCTCAAACTGGTTAATAAGCTACCCCAAAAACCATGAAAATGACACCCATAACGAAAAGATGTACAATTTTCGTCGGCGCCATCTTGGATTTCAGTTTTGACCTCATATTGGTTAATAGCTACCCCAAAAACCATGAAAATGACACCCATGACGAAAAGATGTAAAATTTTTGTCGGCGCCATCTTGGATTATAGTTTTGACCTCATATTCGTTAATAGCTACCCCAAAAACCATGAAAATGACACCCATAACGAAAAGATGTAAAATTTTCGTCGGCGCCATATTGGATTTTAGTTTTGACCTCATATTGGTTAATACCTACCCCAAAAACCATGAAAATGACACCCATGACGAAAAGATGTAAAATTTTCGTCGGCGCCGTCTTGGATTATAATTTTGACCTCATATTCGTTAATAGCTACCCCAAAAACCATGAAAATGACACCCATCACGAAAAAAAGTCAAATTTTCGTCAGCGCCATCTTGGATTATAGTTTTGACCTCATATTCGTTAATAGCTACCCCAAAAACCATGAAAATGACACCCATGACGAAAATATGTCAAATTTTTCGTCGGCGCCATCTTGGATTTTAGTTTTGACCTCATATTGGTTAATACCTACCCCAAAAACCATGAAAATGACACCCATGACGAAAAGATGTAAAATTTTCGTCGGCGCCGTCTTGGATTATAATTTTGACCTCATATTCGTTAATAGCTACCCCAAAAACCATGAAAATGACACCCATCACGAAAAAAAGTCAAATTTTCGTCAGCGCCATCTTGGATTATAGTTTTGACCTCATATTCGTTAATAGCTACCCCAAAAACCATGAAAATGACACCCATGACGAAAATATGTCAAATTTTTCGTCGGCGCCATCTTGGATTTTAGTTTTGACCTCATATTGGTTAATAGCTACCCCAAAAACCATGAAAATGACACCCATGACGAAAAGATGTACAATTTTCGTCGGCGCCATCTTGGATTTCAGTTTTGACCTCATATTCGTTAATAGCTACCCCAAAAACTATGAAAATGACACCCATCACGAAAAAAAGTCAAATTTTCGTCGACGCCATCTTGAATTGTTTTACCCCACCAATCTATTCAACAACCCATAAAAAAGAGCATCTCAGGCAAGGTAATTTTTAAAACATAATTTTAAATTACAAATAATTGGAATATGAAACTTATACAGTTTACTCTTATAAAGTATCAAATATTTCAAATCACGAAAACGACAGTGCACGCACAATAATCTTTTTCTAATTCGTTTTATTTTTGGGACGAGGAGCGATACACCCGTCCTTCCAAGAGCGCTTCTGAGCGCGGTCTGACGACCCGCGAGAGCAAAATGTATGAAGAAATCGACAAGTATTTTTAATTTAGCTAATAATTGAATTAAAATTTTGATTTAGATACAAAAAAATTATCAGAATCTATAAAGGACTATATATCCCTCAATAATTTATAGGTAAGAAGATAGATTAGGCTTTTAATTTTCTTAAAATTGTACCGTTTTAGACCCCATTTTTTTTGCATTTTATGCGATCATTGTGCTGGGAAAATCGTATTTCAGCGACAATTTTGTATGACGTCGTACAATTTTTATAAGATGATCGTAGAACTGAATATATTATCTTTAAATTAAGATATTACTTTGTTCTCACGTGTAATTGCTTTGAGTTAAAATGGTACCGTAAAATAGCGTTTTTTGTTAAAAATCGGTAATAGCACCCTTAAACAACATACATGACTTTTATTATTGGAAAATTAATTAGTAATGCTAATATCATACAAAGAAGAGATTTTTATTTTTGTATGTATGTCATCACTAGGATAAGGATAAACCAAGGATAAACTATAATAAAGCTTTGAGTCTTCCCGCTATCTGTCAGTCCCTATGTATGCTTAGATCTTTAAAATTGCACAACGGTTTTTGATTTGTTTTTTTTTTAATAGATAGGTTTTTGAAGAAAGTTTCAGTAAATTATTTATTAAGTTTTAGAAAAAGCTGGTGAGCCACAAGCGGAAAGCTCGAAACGAATAAGTAAGTAGGTATACTCAAAAGCTACTGTGTATTCAATATCATCTTTAAACATTAAAATAATGTTAGTTACATTTAAACAAAGATAAGAAAGTTAATTAATAGAGAGTTTTACCAACAAATAAAACTTACCTATTATTTTTTCTTCAATATCCGGAATCCATCTTGAATCCATCTTGAGTCAAGCACCCCCTCTTTGTGCCTTGAGTCAGCGTTTCCCCTACCTCTCCGCTGGTGGCGCCCTCTATCGTACGGTTTTGGTACTACTTACAAGGCGCCTGAGCACCGGGTGAAGTCTCGTCATTATGGCACTCATGATGCACCAGGTAGACATTACCTGGATTCCGGATATTGAAGAAAAAATAATAGGTAAGTTTTATTTGTTGGTAAAACTCTCTATTATTTGTTTCGTATCAATATCCGGAATCCATCTTGAGTGATTTGTTTGTTATCACCTGGTGCGCAAGCTATGTCTTATGCACATAGCTTGTAATAGACGCTATAATGTGTATGTAATAAAAATAATAAACATTGAATGTTTAATAAACTATTTATTCTTACTAATCAACATACAATGTGAATATACAATCTTTAATTTTATGTACTTAATATTATTAATTTTAAACAGGATCAAAATAATTAGACAATGATACCGATTCATTACAATGAGACCTATTATATTCAATCAATTCTTTTTGGTAATAATTCTGGAAAGTATGTATTGCCTTCCAATTACCTGTTTCAAGAATTTTATCTATTGAAAAATTTTCTACCCAATTTAAAGAGGCTAAAGCAGATCTTACAGAACCTGGAGAAGCCTCTATACCAGCCTCTTTCAAAAGGGATTTTATCCAGCCGCCAATAACAGTTCTAGATGCAGGCTTAGATTCACCTCTAGCTGTGATGAAAAGATGATTAATGTTATTTCGACGCTGTACTGTTATTTTCAACAACTGTCTTATCCAAAAAATCAAGTTTAAGTTCTTAATAGGGTGTTCTCTAAGCCTCCACCCAGACTGCCTATGATTAATACTATCAGTCTTAGAACCAAAAGCTGGCCAGAATACAATTGAAAAGGTCATGAACTCTACGACCAGAGGCTAGTAATAATAAAGTAGATGTAAGTCTAGAAACCTGATAAATATTATTTTCATCTATACTATGTGAAGAAATATAATCTAGCAACTTTTTTGGATTCCAAATAGGCGGTTTTACAGGTTTATTTCGAGCAACAGATATAGCTTTAAGCATGTGCTTTATGAAAAAATTTGATGACATGTCAATATTAGTAGAAACACTAGTAAATGTTGAAATAACTGATTTGTGTACTAATATAGTTCTATATGCAAGTCCAACATCGCAATGTAAATGTGCCAGGTATCGCGCCACCTGATCGGCACTCGGACATTTAAAATTAATAAAATTTGACTCACACCATTTCTTCCATCTAACCCATGCTGATTTGTAAGTATTCAATGTTGAGCTTCGCCAACTGGACATTAGAAGTTTTTGTTCCTGATTCGTCCAACCTGCTAATACTTCTTGCCACCCGACATCAACCAGGCTTCCAATTGCAGGTCTTGTACTTGTGGTGGGTGCACACCCGTTGTCGTGTCGATTAACAACTGTGCTAGATCTGGAATGAGATAAGGATGATCCAGCGCTCTCCGCTGTACATCGGCCCGCCAAAACGCTTTGTGCCATTTGGGGGCAATCAGAATGTACCTCCCCGTAGCTTCGTTCAGGTGATGTAGGACTGTCGGGATGAGATTTGGCGGGGGAAACAACCACCCTAGACTGTAATTCCACTGGTGACAAAAGGCGTTGTGATGCTGCGCCATGGGGTCTTGCAAGTCCACTGTCACATAGTTTGGGATCACATGAGCTGACGTTGAGGCAAAGAGATCTATTACTGGAGTTCCCCACCTTCGAAATATCTTCATCGTGGCAGGTGGTAGCAGATGCCATTCGGGACAAGGTTTTTGACGAGACAGAGCGTCCACTTCGGCGTTGTACCTGCCCGGAAAGTATTGAGCTTGAAGATGAATGTTGAGCCCGTCCAAAATCGCCAGAAGCTGTCGAGTTAAATTTAGAAGCTTTTTTGATTTTGTCCCACCTTCCTTGTTTATGTATGCCACGACTGTTCGATTGTCCGTTTGTAGAAGGATATGAGCATCTGCTAACTGGTTCTGTTCCTGCAAAACCGCTGCATATACCGCGAACATCTCTTTTTGATTGGCGTGCCACGCTAATTGGCGCACTGTCCAGTGACCGAATATGTTTTTGCCTCCTAGACAAGCCCCCCAACCGATATCCGAGGCATCTGTCGTTAAAAGATGAGTTATTGCAGGTAGATGAATTGGCGAGCTCGTCCCGATTGCGTCCTTCCACCATACCAGGTCCTCTATCACTCTTTTCGGGATTTGAATCTTGCGATAGGGATGGTTCATTGGCAGCTGTCGACTGTAACATTGCAGTGAACGACAGTGAAGTCGTCCCCTTGGAACGACGAATGCGGCGAAGTTGAGTCTCCCCATTAAGGATTGATATTGCTTTAGAGCTAGCGCGCACGAGCAACTTTGTCTCCGCAACTATTTTGTCTCCGCAACTATTTTGTCTCTCCACCCATGGGCTAGTATGAAAGTGCGCGCACGTAGCGACGCAACTCCCGGGAGACTTTTTTGTCCGCGGGTTCGGAGACAAGCCCGCGACGCAACTGTCGCCCTATCTATTGGTTTCAATGCAAGTGCGCGCACGGCGACAAAAACGTTGCCGGCCGGCGGCCGCCGGCCAGTTGCCGCGTAACCGGCGTAGCGATAGTACGTATTTATGTCAACGTATTTATTCTCGTACACAGTAGTTTTTAACCGACTTCGAAAAAAGGAGGAGGTTATCAATTCGGCCGGTATATTTTTTTTATGTATGTACACCGATTACTCCGAGGTTTCTGAACCTATTTACGCGATTCTTTTTTTGTTTGATGCGGAATGGTGTGGAATTGGTCCCATAAATTTTATTCGGATAAGCCCAGTAGTTTTTATTTTGTGAGCGTTTTTGTCTGATCTCGATGACTTAATTGAAATGTAGCAAGTAACTTTGATTCATTTCCAGGTAACCGATTGAGCTGAAATTTTGTATACGTATGTAAATTGGATAGCGATGAAACATTATTATGACATAGAGCTGATTTGATGATGGAATCGGAAGGTGGCCATAGGAACTTAGTAATATATTGACTCAACTTTATCGAGTTTGGGCTCGTTTGATTCGTGTTGAAAAATACACTAAAAAGTATTAAATAAAAATAACTTCGTTAAAAACAACCGACTTGAAAAACGGAAAAGTAAAAAATAAAAAAGATTGATATTGATATTATTAATTACTACATATTATTTAGATGTGTTATTTACTAAAAAGGTTTGATGTCGATGCACGGGCTTAATACTAAGTGCTTAGTGCTTGGCACCGACTTCAAACCTATTTAATAAATTAATAATATTGTTTTTAATTAAGTTATTTTTATTATTAGTAGTTTTCTGTCTATAGTAGAGCTATTTTAATAGGCAACATTGACAGTTCAACAAAATTCAGCAACGTAATCTAGTAACGACGCCATAGAAAAATATGTTATTTCGTTTTGTTGGAACTGCACATTTACTTAACTTTTTTCAATTACGATTACATATCTATACTAATATTATAAAGAGGAAAGGTTTGTATGTATGTATGGTTTTCAGTTTTCACGCATAAACTACTGAACCGATTACAATGAAATTTAGCACACATATAGAGGGTAACTTGGATTAACACATAGGATAGGTTTTATCCCGGAAATCCCACGGGAATGGGAACTATGCGGGACAAGAGCACAGACCACAACCGTTTCTTCGAAATCCATGTTGATAAATGCAGAAAATTTTAAAGAAAAAGTTGCGTTGCTGTCGCTTTCGTGAGCGCATCGTTCAAAACTTTGCGAGGAGACAGCGACAGAGACAAAATAGTTGCCGGGCAACTAAGTTGCTCGTGCGCGCTCGCTCTTAGGGACCAACTGCCTGTTTCGATCTGTTTTTGAAGTGCTTTGCGTAGCGTTAGGCACTTCGGCACCGACAGGGACTTTGCGTTGAGCGTTGTGTCCCAGGTAATGCCGAGAAACTCGAGGCATTGGGTCGGTACCAACACAGATTTTTCGAAATTTATGTTCAAGCCCAATAGCGACATGATTTTGATTGTTTGAGCTATGTCGTCTGCCAGCTGGTGCATGGACTGACTCGCTAGAAGATAATCGTCCAAATAGACTACGCACCTGATGCCTTTGCTCCTGAGAAACTCTGCCACCCAATTGGTCAACGTGGCAAACGTTCTTGGTGCCGATGAGAGACCGAAGGGCAGGCACGTCATCTGCAGCAATTGGTGCCGACTTGGATCCTGGTGATAATTGAGTCTTAAGAACCTGCGATGGCGTTGACAGATAGGCACGTGAAAGTAAGCTTGGCTCAAATCCAGTTTCACCATCCAATCGGAATCCTGCAAAAAGGCTGGCACGCGAAAATGGCTGAATAATTGAAATGGCTTTGTCTTGATGAAGAAATTCAACCGTTTCAAATTGAAAATTGGACGGTGGCTGCCGTCGGGTTTCGGTATCAAAAAGAAAGTCGAAAGGTAACTTGGAGTTGTCTCTGCTAGTTCTAATATTCCCGATTTCAACATGTCTTTTATTTGTAAGGTCATGTCTGGAGACGTCTGTGTTCGATATTTTTCCATTATAAGCGAATTTGGAAATATCAGCGGTGGTTTTTGGATAAAGGGAATACATACTCCACTTAGTAGTTTGCAAATTTGTTTTGGTGCACCGAAATTGCTCCAGACACATTGAAATTGTTTGAGACAGCCGCCGTAAAATAATTGATAGTCATTCGCGATTTTTATTTTTAAACGAAGGCCGCGATCCTCTTTCTTTTTGTTTATAACTACCCGATTTGTTTCTATTTGCGTATTTTTGTTGCCTAGATGTGCGCTTACCCTTTTTAGATGATGACGAGTTGTGTCGAAAAAAATGTTCATTCGATTGTGAGCTTGTTGACGGTTTAGATTGATTGTGCTGATTACGAATGAAATTATCCTTTATGTGAGGCCCTGATCGAGGTAATGCTATTAATTTTTCGGCCCCCCCAATTTTTTGGAGATAGTTTTGCACTGACTCGTCATTAAATAACGTTGACGCACTTGGAGGTATTTTAAATAAAACGTCGCGGTGAAATTCCTCCGGAATTTGTTTAAGCAACGACTCGCGGCGTAAAGTAATACAGTCTGCCCGTCTTCCACAAACTATTTGTAATAAATCGTCAGTAACTTTATTGTATGCCGATTCTTTAGAAAATAACGATTCTATCTTATTAAACAATGAGTTTGGCGTTAACGACTCTTTTTCTTGACTAGCCCAATCTACTAATGATTGCAACGTTTTTTGTAATTCATCTTTTTGGCATAGTATAGCATTAGTTAAAGCTGCAAATGACCGCTCGATTAAATAAGAACGAGGGTCCTCCCGAAGCATACCCGATTCATACCGTTTTAAAGAATCGTTTACACTCAATTCCACAAAACCGGGTGTTGTCAAATACTTCTTTTGTACATCAACAAAACGAATAGCGTACCAATCATCGCGGTTAAATCGTTGTAAATTGTGCAATTTGTTTAGATAAATTTCACTTGATTGCGAATAAATCGGATCTTTGACGGTAGTTTTTAATTCGGATAAATTTAATTGAGATGTAGACGCACCTTCCGTACTTAGGGTAGGTGGGCGTAAATTTAAATCGCTATTCGAATGAAGCACATTTTCAACGTTCTGATTAGTAGGAAGACCGTTGGCAAACGCGGCATTTTTGGTAATTAAATCCGTTAGATATGCAACTTGATACGATAGCATGTTTAAGTGTTCAAAACTCACGGTTTGTTCTTCTTTACCCGCCTTTTTAAACCTTTTTCGGTGCACACGTGTATCCTGCAAATCACTGTCACTGCTTGAAGAGACGCTTTCACAATCCGAACTCGGTGCAGAAGACTGGCGACGCTTCCCAGAACCCGATTCTTTATTAACCGGTTCCTCATTGTGCTCGTAGTCCTGATTCTCCATAATTATCAAAAACGGAGAGGTTGCACTCTACACTTGATAGTTTTAAATTTAAATTTTAAACGTTTCAACAAAAAAAAAACTAATTAAAACAAAAACGTAAAGTATACACTTCTAGCTGACTTGTGCACGGCACAAAGAACGACGCTATAATGACGAGACTTCACCCGGTGCTCAGGCGCCTTGTAAGTAGTACCAAAACCGTACGATAGAGGGCGCCACCAGCGGAGAGGTAGGGGAAACGCTGACTCAAGGCACAAAGAGGGGGTGCTTGACTCAAGATGGATTCAAGATGGATTCCGGATATTGATACGAAACAAATAATATTACATCTTACAACCTAAAATTTAAATATTATACATAATAATATAGATAGAATGTAATTCCAATCCACGTGATTCTTATTCGAATAAACGAACCCGTTTGAAAAATTATAATAATTTTACAATTAAATTAAGGATGATTTACATGTCTCGTGGCGAATGCACTTTTGACTGGCTAATGGCTAAAAACGTTTTTATTTAAAAAAATATATAAGTAGGGACCTACCTAATATAGTCAGGTTCGCGTTTGAGTCGTATCACAGAATAATAACTAGTAGCTAGCTAGTAGTATCTATTAAAAAGCATTATCTACATAAGGTATAAAGTGTCAGCCCCCCTAGACAAGTGGCTTTCTATTAGCGTAAAGTTCAATAGAATAGATTATGAATGTATGAAATTGACGTTTGATTACGACGACGACGACGATTGATTACGTCAATCTCATACATTCATAATCTATTCTATTGAACTTTACGCTAATAGAAAGCCACTTGTCTAGGGGGGCTGTTCGTGATAAAGGTATGTCAAGTCTCAAAAACGACTGAAAGTTTCTAAAAAAAAACATTAACGTAGTATATTTTAGAATAATAAATTAAAAGGGAAGCTGCCATAGCTTTATTTTTTGCATCATTGATTTAAATATGACTAAATTAAATCAACGATTGGTTATTGGTACATAATTGAGGGCACGGTAGTCGGCATTTCACCTGAATGCCTCTGTAGGTAGTTTGAAGTTGTTTTGGCATGATTTGATTACACACGTACGTTGTATTTAGTAAATTGTAAATTGTAATTTATGTTATAGTATGGGAATATGCGAGAAACAATAATAAAATTCTTCAAATTATGGAAGCTATAGAGACCGAATAGAAATAATCGTAAAAATGCGGACATGAGACATTGTTAAACGTGAATTTTTTTTTGGATCGGCAAAATGAAGGTAGGTACGTATTAAATCTCATGATGTGTATAGTTGTATTAAACAGGTATGTTTCATATATAGAGAGGTAAAATTATAAAGAAAAAATCCATATCTATTCCACTAAGAGCATAAAGCCCGATTCGTGAATTTATAATCGCTATGCAAAAAGTCGCTGTTGTACCACGCTGTGCGCTGAACGGCACAGCTAGTCTCATCATCATCATCATCATCATCAGCCCATATATGTTCCCACTGCTGGGACACGGGCCTCCTATGAGGGTACAGGCCATAATCCACCACGCTGGACAAGTGCGGGTTGGCGGATGACACATATCGTCGAACTTTTGATTCTTCGACATGTCGGTTTCCTCACGATGTTTTCCTTCACCGTTCGAGCAGTGGTGATGTTACAACATGCGCAGATAAATTGAAAAATCAATTTATTTCCTGCGCGCTCGCCCGGTCTCGAACCCCGGACTTATCGATTCGAAGTCCGAGGTCTCACCACTGAGCCACCACTGCTCTGCTAGTCTCAAGGTTCGTTAAATATTTATCATTTTTAAAATAAGTTTAATGACTTTAATTATTATAAAATACACGATTTCGATATTAATTATTATTATAGTAACCTTCGTGTGATAAAAAACACAATTGATTAAATAAAATTGTGTGAATGCAAAAATAATAGTGTACCTTTCGTTACATTAACCTTCATAATGTTTTTAAATAATTAATAATTTACATTTTGCATAAGTAGAGATAAGTTTATACTACATATTATATGCTTTTAGCACAATCCTAAAAAAAACGATTTTATTCTTATTTTTTGTTACTAAACAAATTTTCATGAGTTGTACTAATAACACAGCAAAATAAATTAATTTGTTTTTATTATAATAAAATACAGGAGCACAAATACTAGTTTATTCGCCGGTTTGTTATATTTTTAGCCTAATAAAAAAGAATCGTATGAATTTTGATATAAGTATGGATAGTTGGAACTTCATAAAAAACTTTTCTTAGAATAACTCGATAAAGCTACCTTAAGTCATTTGTAATAAAATGTACAGAATATTTGCTATTAAAATATCTTCTTCAGTCAATGATAGAAAATATATTTGTTTAAAGTGTATGCAGTATAAAAAGTTTATTTGACCTCCGCAATCGGAATGTGAATCCAATTTTATTAATACTTCATATTGTTACCTCTTGATGTAACAACATTTTATATCAAAAAAAAAAAAATAATAAAAATCTATTTTAAAAAAAGACACAATTCACTGGTTCAAAATAAATGTAAAAAGTGGTACTAGTGAATTGTGTTGCACTTTGTTATAATACAACTTTCTCACCTGTCTCAACATGCCATGTTTGCCAAACAGCGAGATGGTAGTACCACCAACCACCATTAGCTTCCCTGGCCCAGCGCAGTCATATATTGTCATGGCGAGTATAGCATTACGAGGCAAATCACTGTAGTAAACTGGTAGAGTTACCCATTCGTTCCAACTGTGGAGGTAAAGATATATCTTCTTTTTAAGTTAATTATTTTCAGTGTAGAAATTGTTATGATGTGGTTTGTTTGTTGAGTACTATGTCAAAAATGGTTTTCACATACTACTCTCATATATACTCAGTCTGAAATATCCATATATTTCAGACTGTGCTCCGCTCCGCTGTGCTCCGGTTTTACCCGCAGTGCTCCGCTCCTGTTGGTCTTAGCGAGATAATATATAGCCTATAGCCTTCCTCGATAAATGGGCTATCTAACACCGAAAGAATTTTTCAAATCGGACCAGCAGTTCCTGAGATTAGCGCGTTCAAACAAACTCTTCAGCTTTATAATATTAGTATAGATTTTTTCAGATAAAACTATATACTTGTACCTTAAAGACCTTATGCATGTATTGTTGCTACAAATATAATCAATTTGAAAACATCATAGATGTTGTTTTAAATATGTGCATAGTAATTCCACAAATTCGCTCAAAAATAAGCTGGGCCGATTTACCTCCTGTGCACTTGGATGGAATTGTCATACCATATAGTTCTGAAGTAAAAAATCTAGGCATAACTTTCGACGAGGTGTTATCATGGGTGCCTCAAGTCAAAGCAGTTAGTAAAAGAGTATTTGCTGCCGCAAACTCTTTGAAACGCTTGAGTCGCTTCTTGCCTATACCCACCAAAGTTATGCTAGCTCAATCCCTTCTCCTTCCCATTTTAGACTACGCGGACTCTTGTTACACGAACCTCGGCGAAGATCAGCTCAATAAACTTGAACGATTGCAAAATTTCGGCATCAGATTTATATATGGTCTACGTAAATTTGATCACGTGTCGGAATTTCGCAAGAAGCTCAAGTGGTTACCTATACGCCTGCGTCGGAATGCTCACACTCTCCATCTCCTCTATTCCATTCTTTTTCATCCCAGTACTCCTTGCTACTTGAAATCCAATTTCCATTACCTTGCTTCTGACTCCTATACTCTCCGATCATCTAATAACTTTCTCCTCCGTTTTCCTGTGCATGGTACTAAATTATACGGTTCATCGTTTACTGTATCGGGTATCCGTTTATGGAATGCCCTTCCTGAAACGATTCGTGGCGCCCAGACGATAAGATCTTTTAAAAAAATGCTTAAAGACTACTATCTATCTATATAAATATTGTATGTATATTGTATATTATATGTATATTGTATATTTTGTATAGTATGTATATATAGTATGTATGTTATGTATTTATAGTGAAGTATATATATATTGTAATCTTATGTATAATTATGTTTATGCATTTTATATGTATATAAATATAAGTAATTTTTATATATAAATTTATGTTGTATTTATAAATTATGTGTGACGTTGTGCTTTATTTTTATTTTATTATTATTATTATTTTTTTTTCTTCAAATTAATTATTTTAAATTTATTAGTTATTTGGCTTCCTAGCCTTTGGTATATTATGCTCTGTCCTTTACCTGAAGGTTGCCTGGCAGAGATGGCTTAGAGCCATAAGGCCGCCTTTTGTACATTTAAATCCATTAAGATATTATAAAATAAGATTAAACCTAATGTACAATAAAGAATAAATAAATAAATAAATAAATAATTATTACAGAATACATTGTAACAGTTACAGTTATTTGAATCGATTTTAAGTTTTTGTAGACAATACTTTAGAGTTTGATTTTACGCGAGTATTATACATTTATAAATTAAAATCGCATTTAAAATTTTATTGGAATATTTAATTTCTTGTAGATGATTTTAGCTGGCTATAATTCATGAATGTATTTTAATTATGACTAATATTGTTGTGGTTTACTTACTTCCATCTATTAGTGAAAGCTTTATACGACGTAGTGACAGGGAGCGCTAGAGGGACCCCATCGCACAACACTTGGCATGTCACGAAGAGATCGGAACACCCTTCCTGGTATAGCCCAGAGAATTTTAGCATAGGATCGGAGAGGAGCTTGTCATATTCAGGTTTGGATCGCTTTCCTTCTAAAGTACCACTGAAATGTAAGTAATAAATATGAATGATATTTAGAAGTAAAACACTTTCAACAGATGTGCTTAGATATTATTTTCATAATACCTGTGGGTGTTGGTGTTTTAAAGATAAGAAGTTTGAAATGTTTATATGAACTTTCAACACCACATATTTCAAATTATGTATGAAAAATCAAGCATATTATAAAAAAAAAATTAGTCCTAATTAACAAAACAGGACTTAAGACTTGAATCAAATTGAATACATTGCATCCTTATAATATTGCTGGATTTACAGTTTTAATCCTTGTATATATTATATAGTCCATACAATCCATAAAAACTAAGGTAAATGGCTAGTTAAAAATAAAAATCCAATAAAGAGAACTTAATAGTATGTGACATTCAATTTTTTTACACTACTAATGTAAGAAATTAAATGTGTAAATTCTAATATTTCATCTGTATTTCACGCATGAGATATTAGAAAATGTTAAATTCCATCACACAGATGTTTTCTAGTAAACAAGTGAAGAAAAAACGTAACGTTATAATTTATACCTTATTTATACTTTCCACTAGTCTCTTACTTGTATCAAACTATAAATAAATGAATTATATGCGTGTTAAATGTTTTATAAATATTGTTATTAGATAAAAATTAAATTTAAAAGAGTCTACATACATTTTTATTTCAACTTTGTGGTCCAACGATGAACTATACACATAGTAAAACTTATCGTCCATCTCGTTCATTTTGAATGTTTTTTATGCACACAGCTTAATATACATTAATTTATTTAACTAATAAATTGCAGATCTTAGATTTAGGTGTATAATCTAAGTTGCAGATATTTTCATTGTTTGCTTCGCTTGCCAAAATCAGATTTGTTTTGGATAGATAAAAATTTATCTGTTGTCTGTTGATTTGTTATTGTCATTTATGACTTGAGATAAGAGTATTGCTATATGAAAATTTGTTTAACTTTGATGTTTTTTATTTATTTATTTATATCTGAATGCTACCAAAGAGTAAAAATGTACGAGACTCAAAAGATATAACCACAAGATATAACAATCATATCTTATGGTAAAAATTAAATGAAAATCATGAAAATACGAGTAAGGCCATTCTCCCATTACGATACGCACAGGAGATTCAAGTATCCTGCAAGTCTCGGAGACTAGTCGCCGCGGAGTATCTCACATATATTATTTTGTATGTAGGCTCGCACACTACGCTACCGATACAATGTATGTGAGATATTCCGCGGCGACTAGTCTGAAGTCTCCGAGACTTGCATCGCCTGTGCGTGCAAGTGTCGCAATGGGAGAATGGCCTAAGCCTCCACAAGCATTTTTATGCTAGGCGTCCACTAGGCGGATCGGGCCGGGCCGCATCGCAACGCAAAAATACGCCGGCCTATGTTTTGTATGAAACATCGTCCATTAGCGACGGATCGGGCCGGGGCGGGCCGCAACGCATTGGCGGATATCGCTTCGCAGGCGGATTTCTGCCGGCGGTGCGCTGCGGCCCGGCCCGCCCCGACCCGTCTAGTGGACGCAGGCAGGCGGATGTGAGCGGCGAGCGTCTGTTAGGTAAAATCCGCCTAGGCGGTCCGCCGCGCCCCGTACAGGTGGACGCAGGAGCAAACAGCGTGTCCATTAGAGACGGCCCGTTGCGATGCGACCCGCCCCGATCCGTCTCTAATGGACGCCTAGCATTAGAATCCATTACTGAAATTGAACGCAGATTTTGATGACATTGACAGAAATGTTGGAGTTCTTAGAACTGTCACTTCGTAAATCGTATAGGTACACGAGTCATCAGTCAGTAGTTTGGTCAGTAGTCACGACTTTAATAATGTCAAATCGATTGTAGCCGAACAATTTAAGCGAAAGTAAATTAAATAAATAAGTGCCTCAAACAATAAATTTTCTACAATTTATTAAACTTTAAAAGGTGAGTGTGGGAATTTCTTGCTGTTCATAAATGTAGTATGTACACTATAATATGTCAATTCTTTTTGTGTTCCTATTCGTACAAAACTTATTAGTGCATTATTTTTGTATTTTGTAGTTTAAATGTATTAAAAATGTGGCAATGTATTAAAAACGCTACGATCAATGATCATACATCGACTCACAAGTTAATCAGAATTAATATTATATTGAGTCATTTTTTTCTCTTTTCAGAACAATGACAAAACTACTTGAATGGATATCCGCTATATCAGCGTTCTTTGCGGTATGGTATTCGTTAATCGGAGGTTATGTGAAACACCCTTTAATTGAAGCGAATATGAACCTTATTTTACTATCACCTATATGGTTTATAATAGTATTTGGCTTGTATGCCTTAACAGTGGTCTTATACAGAGTGTTCACCTTTAATAACTGTGAAGCGGCATTTTTGGAGTTGCAGAGACAGATAAAAGAGGCTAACAAAGACTTAGTTGCTAAGGGACTTAAGTGGTAGTTTTTATAATAATCATGTTAATAAGTTATTGTAATGCATCTGTTTTGTAAGTTATTGGTTCTTATGATGTAACTGAGTTATAGGATATTAAATTATTAAAGTAATACACACTATTCACTAGTTCTTGTTGTTTTTAAAATGATGAACAAATTGTGTCTGTAAATTTTGACTAATATGTAATGATGTATAGAAAAATATAAAAATAATAAAATCATATTTGTAACTAGTGAAGTGGATACTATAATAATTTAATTATTTTATTTCTGTTTTAAATATTGTATTTGCCTACCACATGGCACACCTAGTTTCAATTCACTCTGTATACCAATTTCATACTCATATTCTATATTTTAATAAATATATTCTTGACTGTATCAGAGAAAATTACTTGAGTTCATGCAGTTAGGTGAATAGGTTGAGATAGAGAATGAGAGATGTACATATTTTTAATAATAAAATTGTTCATGGATCTTGTCTTGTATAAAAAATGAAATAGAAATCAATTGTTTTAGATACAGTAGAACCTATTTAAGTCGAACATCAAGGGAGACGCCAAAAAATTCAAGTTAACGAGTTTTCAACTTATGGAGGATTTCGACTTAGGCGGATTTGGATTCAACATAAAGAGTTTGAGGTTTATTCTTACAAATTTTGAATTAGAGAGGTAAAATAAATAAAAATTCAACTTGCAGAGGTGACAAACATATTTATATTTATTATAAATCAACATTATTTCAAATTATTTTAAAATAAAAAATATGGCATTAAAAAAGTCAGTAATTTTTTTTTGCTTTACATATTTTGGTTGTTCTCTATCTATAGCATTGTCTTATCTATAAAGAGCAGAAAATTCTTCTTCTTCAGAGTTACTGGTTTGCTCTATAAAATTACGTAAGGTTATCAATGCGGTTCGCGCCTCTTCGATGGAAACCCATGGAGCGCATGTACTATTCACGTCTTCTATGTCATCTTTTTTAACTTCTTTAAAAACAAGTTCCTGTCTTCTTTTGAATTTTTCTAACCATCCATTACTGGCTCTGAAATTAACGATTCCCAATTTTTTAGAGAATATTTGGGCTTTTTCTTTTAACAGTGCTCCACTAACACTGATATTTTGGCTGCGACACTGCTCAAACCATTTAAGTAAGCATTCCTCCAAGGCCGGATATTTTACAATTCGTCGTCTTTTGCAAGACAAACTTTGACCGTTTTGTATTTTTCTCATGATGTCTGATTCATTTTTTATTATTGTTGAAAGAGTACTCATTGGCAGGCCAAATTGTTTAGCAACATCTTTCTTTTTTTGACACCTCTTCACAGCTTCAAGCACTTCTAATTTTTCACCAAGACTCAAAGTTTTTTGTTTACGTTTCACAGCACTCATATTGTTAACTGTTGTACTAATTGATGTGTATTGCAGTAGAACCAAACTACTTCTGACAGTATTTAAGTCGAATCAAGCAAACACGTGTTTACGTGAGTCATAAATTTATTATCGTATACTCCTAAAATGTTTTCTAAGAAACAATAGTGTAGGTACTTACATTGTCGGCACGTTCTTAAAGTCGGTAACTTGTTTTTGTTCGAACAATAGAGGTAATAAATTCCTAATAATCAAGTTGTAAAGGTTGTAAAATAAAACGTTGCTATGTTCGAGGTCAAATTTATTTTTTCGAGTTATAGAGTGAAAATATGTACCTACCAAAATGGCGAGGGGGATTCGGTGATTATTTCGAATGGCGAGGGGGATTCGGTGATTATTTCGAATCCCCCTCGCCATTTCGCTTTACACATGTCTACACTACGAGGTAGCCGAAGCAACACAAAATAGAGATTAGAGAAGAGAATATGCGAACAGAGGTCAACGACCGCAGCTACTATGACGGACAAAAGACGTGCGCATTTTGTTTTAAAATTATGACAGTTTTAAAATGCGTCGGGTATTAGATACCCGGCAACAATGACGCCGGGTTAAGAACACTTAAAAAAAATTCGAGTCTAAACTCTAAAGTTTTCTTAGACATTTTTACAAACAAAATATACCTGACAATGTAACGATAAATAACTTAACTCAAATGGATGTTATAAACTATTGTTAGACGTAACTTTTGATTTAATATTTTTGTGGATGAATAGTTGTCAATATAGCTGTCACTGTCACCTGTCAGAACATGCTTAGCTGTCGAATACTATAAATTGCCGCTTTCCTTTGACTCGTGGCGTCCCGTCCGATTAGGGCCCTTCTGGCCTCCTCCACTCAAGCGACAGCTCAAGCCGAGGTTCGTGGTCCCCGTCAAAGGGGGACGCCCTTGTGCATGTCGCTACCAGGGTGAACCTTCAGTTCACCCCCGCGTCCGCGTTAAAATGTAGAAGCCCTTCTGAGTTCTGGCTAACATTGAGAGACACCACACACAAAAAAAAAAAAAAGACTCGTGGCGCAATCGTACGGATCGTGCCTAGGGGCTCGGACGTTGTTTATACGACGTTTGACCCAACTACCTTCACTTTGCTAATAGTCGTTGACTTGCTGCGATTTGTTAATCAATTAGGTAGAGATAAACTACGATAACATGGCGCGCCCCTCCAAAATTCAAAACGTTTGAAAGTATTTGTGAAAGTATTTACAATGCACCACCAAGATTCACAACGCATGTGTGCGTAATGAGACGGCCGTCAAACAAAAACAAATCCACGGATTTGTTGCTCGACTAGTCACGCTCTAATCGCTCATTATTATTAGTAATGGCGCTGCACTGACGTATTCTATGAAAACGACACGTGCGTTGTCTTGGGCGCTCGGCAACTTATGATTAGTTGACCAACAAATCTGGTAATAAGTAAGATATTACGAGTACTGATTGCAAAATAACTATGAATTAATTTTATTGTGTTCAAATACTGAAATGTAATTTTATTATTTACTCTATATCTTGCATGTTTAATGTTTTCAATAAAATGAAACCTTTATTATATATTTATAACACATTTATTTTTAGTGACTAGTTAAGACATCAAAATCATTTACAAAAATACATAATCATCATTTATTTTTTATTATAAGAAAGTTTATAATATTATGTTACGAGCCAAGTGATAACAAAGGCATTATTCATACTGCCTGGGCATTAATAATAATATCCAAAGACGCCACATTCACAAATCAGTCGAGAACGGCGTCTCTGCCAAAGTTTGGAATTTCCTTAAATCCCTTGGTATTGGTAAATCCTCACATAATTCCATATCGTCAAGCGTAAATTTGGATGGCCTGAATACGCATTTCTCATCTCATGTGCAAAACTTCGATGCTGATGTTAAAAAGCGAACCTTAAATAAAATTTCCACAAATCCTAATCCTACACATCCTCCGTTCGTTTTTAATCAATTTTCTGATTGTGATGTTAAGAAGAACGTTCTATCTATAACTTCTAAAGCAGTTGGCAGTGACTGCATTAGCCGTAATATGATCATCCCAATCCTTGATATCATTCTTCCTGTAATAACTCATATCCTGAATTTCTCCGTTAGTTCACATACATTTCCCAGTGCATGGAAAAATGCACACATTATTCCTCTTCCAAAACTTTCAAAACCTGCCTCGTTTTCCGACTATCGACCTAATTCCATCCTTCCTTTCCTTTCTAAAGTCCTGGAGCGCTTAGTGCAACAGCAGTTAAGTGCCTTCCTTAATAAATATGATCTTTTGAATCCTTTCCAATCCGGCTTCCGTCCCGGTCATAGCACGGTTACTGCTCTTGTTAAAGTCACTGACGACATTCGCTTACACATGGATCAGAAACAACTAACGTTGCTAACATCTCTGGATTTTAGTAATGCGTTTAATACAGTTGACCATGACATCCTTCTTAGCATGTTACGTTCTCTTAACATATCTCCAACAGATATTGATTGGTTTCGTAGTTATCTACAGGGACGTCAGCAACGCATCCAAGTTGATAATTCTCTTTCTTCTTGGGCTAATGTTACTGCTGGTGTTCCACAAGGTGGTGTGCTTTCCCCTCTTCTTTTTAGTATATTTATAAATTCTATATCCCTAAACATCACTTCTCTATCATATGTATGCAGACGACTTTCAAATTTATTGCCACGCAGAGATCAATGATTTGCCGAATGCTGTGACAACAATGAACAATGACATTTCCACTATTGTCAGATGGAATGTTAATCATGGCTTAAACGTGAATCCTAATAAGACACAAATTATTATTTGTGGAACGAAATATTTCGTATCCAGGATAGATTGGACTTCACTGCCGAAAGTAGTAGTTGATGGCGTTGCAATACCATATAGCAACGAAATTAAGTGCTTAGGAATTTGGATAGATTCATGCCTAACTTGGAATTATCAAATAAAGGAAGTGCGTAAAAAGGTTTTCGCTGCTGCTAGTTCCATTCGCCGGCTACGCAACTTTCTGCCAATACCAACTAAAATTGCGCTCGTTCAAACACTCCTTTTACCTATAATAGATTATGCCGACGCGTGCTATCCTGACCTCTATGAATACCACCTTGACTGCCTTGAGCGCCTTCAAAATTTTTGCATAAGATTTGTGTTTGGCTTGCGCAAATACGATCACGTCTCCGAATTTCGTACTAAGCTCAAATGGCTCCTCATTCGTCTTCGCCGAAATACTCATATCCTTCACCTCCTGTACTGTGTTCTGTTTGATCCGAAAACACCGCAATATTTAAAAGAGAGATTTGAGTTCCTTATGTCTAATATCCACCCAATCCGATCATCAAACAAGTCTCGTCTGGTCGTACCAGGTCATGTAAATCATATATATAATTCTTCCTTTACTGTGCGTGCCATCAGACTATGGAACGATCTACCATTAGACATAAGAGAAGCTCAATCTCTACTCACATTCAAAACACTGCTGAAGCGATTTTACCTGTCCAAGTAATGAATTTAGATCTACTACCTGTTTAGTGTTAAATATCTTTGTATTGATGCTGTCTCCGTATGTGTCTGCTTTTCGACTAGTAAATAGCTCATTTCTTTCTGTATGTATATATATATGTATGTGTATGTATGTGTATGTATGTGTATGTATGTATATGTATATTTATGTGTATGTATGTATGTATGTATATGTTTGTATGTGTATGTATTTGTTTGTATATAATATGGATATATGTGTATTTTATTTATGTATTCTAAACTATAAACGCACCTCTTGCCCATTAACTTTTACTTCCACAGTTTTTCCTTGACCACCAGGTTGTCTGGAAGAGATCGCTGTCTTAGCGATAAGACCGCCTGTTGTGCTCAACTGTGTCTCTTTCTTTTTAACCGACTTCATAAAAAGGAGGAGGTTCTCAATTCGACAGTATTTTTTTTTTTGTATATTTGTTACGCGATTACTCCGGCAATTATAAACCGATTTGAATAATTCTTTTTTTATTTGGTAGGTCATACGTCAGAGGTGGTCCCATTGTCACCAGGTCAGGATCTGATGATGGGATCCTGGGGAAATCGAGGCAAACCCTCAAATTTTGTAGGCATATACACTGTTTATCAGAAATTATCTTAATCTATGTAGATTTTTGCATCTAATGGTCACCATCTGATGTTGCTGAGCTGATGATGAAGCTGATGATGAATGGTTTAGGAGTATGGGATCTCTGTAACAAAATTATGTAATACCATCGAATTTGAATGTGTTTGAGTCTAATTAATAAGTACTCCGATCCTATGTGGTATTCAGGGTCTGATGATGGAGACGGTAAATAGCCATGGGAACTCTGTAATAAAATAAAGCAATTCCGCCGTGTTTGTGCTCATTTGATTCGTCTCGACTAGGAGCTTCATGCTAGTCGATTTTTAACCAACATCAAAAAAGGAGGGTTTTTGATTCGACAGTATGTTTTCTTTTTGTATGTTTGATCATATAGATTGTTCGAAAACATTCCTGCGGTTGCGACTAGCTTGTCGCATAGCATCTAATCGAGCCGATCTGGATTCGATAGATTCATTTGACAAACGCTCGTGAATCAAACCAAGGCGATGAGAACGTTGCTCTTCGCTTTCGTTTGATAAACGCTCGTGAATCAAACTGAGTCGTTGAGCATGACTTTTTGGACTTTCATTAAGCCTTGATAAGTTTGAGTATGCGAAAGTCTATACGCCCGCTGCTCATCACTCTCATTTGCAATTTTTATTGCAAATCTTTCCCTACTCTTCTTTAGACGATCTTCCCTCTCGTCCCTACTTTCTTCCAAACGACGCTTTCTCATTTGAGAAGCGCGTTTAGTAGGCCTATCCATATTATATACAAACAAAATACACTAACTTTCCACTTAAAAATTAAAAATAAAGTTAATTTTTAGAAAAAAAACAAAAACCGACTTCAAGACTATACGTACAAATTTAAACTGAAAAGTAGAAAATAATATTAAATAATAATAATGATATTAATTTTTTATTTTAATTACTTTAAACATTCAACGAAAAGGTTTCCTGAGTTATTTTTGAAGTCGGTGCCAACCAAAACAAAAAAAAAGACGTGTGGCACTCGGGGACTGCCGCGGTAAAGCTATTGCATGCTATGCCTTCATGCCACACCTCCACGCCCGTCGGAGGCGGAGCGTGAGGTTTTTTCGTTACGGAATTTCTGGATTCGGTCCCCGCGCTCAAGGCCCGCGATAGAAGCTATGCAATAGCATAAATATCCTTAATAAAAAAATAACCTAATAATTAATTACACTATTTATTATATTAATTACCTTAACTTTTACTAGAGAACAGAAAATCGCACGTAAGCTTACTTATAAATTGCAAAGAAGCGCATCAAAATTTTTATGCATAGAGACACAACCGTCAACGACGTCTGCCCCATAGACTATATACTTATTACAGTCTGCCCTCACCATACTTGCTCTGTGGCCCTCACGCGCATCCGCGTCGCGCCGCCGTACATTCCATTTGTTGCTGCCTTTGCAACAATAAAACTGTTCTTGGGCGGCACCGACTTCAAAAATAACTCAGGAAACCTTTTCGTTGAATGTTTAAAGTAATTAAAATAAAAAATTAATATCATTATTATTATTTAATATTATTTTCTACTTTTCAGTTTAAATTTGTACGTATAGTCTTGAAGTCGGTTTTTGTTTTTTTTCTAAAAATTAACTTTATATATATTTGATTTTGTATTTTTATGTCCTGGTGCACAATAAAGTATTTTTGTTTGTTTGTTGTTTGTTATCCTCATTAATCACTTGGCCCACAACATTAATAATGAACTAAATTGATATGTGTTTGTATTATTTCAATAGCTGTGTATCTCTTGTATTTTTTATTTTTGCCTAACGGATCTTAGTCGTCCATTAATCTACATAATAATTCAATAAAGGATATTTTATTTATTATTTATTTATTTATTTAATAAAACATAAATCAAACAAACTTAAATCTTATTGATCTCTATTGGCACTGGAACTAAAATTTTCTTCATCACTGTCATAGAAGCTTGATGTGTCATTTTCAGAATCGGATTCTCCTACGTGAATAATAAATTCTTGCTCATTTTTTTTCTTGAATTTTCCATTACTAACTTGTTTTGCAATCAGTACTTTCGTATTACTGAGCGACGTAGAATTAATAACTTGACTGTCTCAGACCGCTGCCGGCCTGCTACTAAAGACGAATACGTACAACTACATACAAACTCCTTCGTAAGGATGTCACTACACACATTGAAACAGTAATTTGGAGGGGCGCGCCATGTTATCGTAGTTTATCTTTAGCTGTGAAGAATCGCAGTACGTTCTAATTACATTTCAAACTAATATTTAACCCAGTCTCGCGTATAATTTCTATTACTATGCAATATGCATTTATTTATTTGTATAAAGTCTTTTTAAAATATAAATTGTAATTTATTATAATGTAACTATGTTTTATTTAATAAATCATAATAGAAAACTTCTACCTTGCAGCTAATTTTATATGTGAAAAATAAAACAAACGAAATATTTAAAAAATAGCTAATTTAATTAAGCTAATCATAAGATTTATTTACATTACATAGTATTTACATATTATTCAAAAATCTTTGGCTCGATATAATAAAAAAATGGTAACATTAAAGCACAAAAAGACATACAAATCCACAATGTTTGCTTAATATTTTCTAATTAAATCATAAAATATACAGGGTAGCAAAAAGTAGTGACAATGATTTACAATAATAAAATAATAATTATACATATAACATTGGTGTTTAATGTAGTTATACTAACTTTTTACTGGATATACAATTTATAAATTGCTTTAACTTTCCAGTGCTACTCTTAACTAGCGAACGTACAAACACTAAGTATTTTGCAAACAAAGCTTGTTTTATAGTCTACGCATTTTTCGTATTTTACAACAACATTCGTATTTTAATACGTCTATCCCTTAGAGCAGCGGTTCCCGAATTCTTTTGGCTTCGGAACCCTTTTTGTTTCACCATTTTTCGGCGGAACCCTAGCTTTTAGTAAGAAGTAAACTAAAGACGGAAATACACTTACATCTCGTGGCGTGTGGTAGCGCGCCAGAAGCATATCGGTTTCATACATTTAATATGGTTAAAGACATACTTGTATGCCTTGTCGTGTCACGTCCTGTCAAATGTATGAAAACGTATGATCCTGGCGCGCCACGACATGCCACGCCACGTAAGTATATTTCCGCCTTAACAGCAACATTTTTTTTCGTGAAATCACACCATCTGAGGCTTTTTGGATTGGTGTCCGCAAAGTTTGATGTTAAGAGAAAGACTTTTTAAGATAAAAATATTTACTTAGTTAGAAGAAAAGGTAATTACAAAAATTTTAATGTGATGAATGAAATCTCTTCATAGTTTTCCTTAAAATTACATCGAAGTCCGGTTTTATGTCCGACAATTGGATGCGGAGGTCTGGTGCAGCATTCAACCTACTCCTAAACTTATTTTTCGTGTAGGCGTACGCTGAAAACCCAGCCTCGCATCTGTAAGTTGTCACAAATGGGAGTAATGCTATGATAGCTTTTTCAGCAATGCCCGGGTATTCGTTTTTCAGGCCAATCCAAAATTGACTCGGGTTCATGATAGCTTCAGATTCGAAAAGTTGTTGAAGTGTGGATGAATTTTTAATATCAATTAAATTTTCATATTCCAATACAGTCAGTGTTAAAGGTTTGGTACTAATCCTAAATGGATTTCGGACCCATTCGATTTCCCGTAACCGAAGCTTTTCTTCTGGAAAATATTCCTCCAAAGATGTTTTTAGGTTTGTCAAATGTTCACGTATACTTATCTCTACGTCTGTAGCGATTTGAAGATGATTATATTTTTTGAGAAATTGCTCAAGTAGTGGAAAACACTCATACCTTTTTTGTCCAAGACATTCAATCCACAAGGCGATTTTCTCTTTCAATGAAGATACTTTGTCACTCACTGTAAATATGGTTATCATTCTTCCCTGCAAAGAGCTGCTCACTGTGTTCAGTTTATCAAATATGTCAGCCAAATAAGCCAATCTCATCAACCATCGCTCGTCTCGTAACAGTTCAAGATAGCTAGCACTTGCAGGCGAAGGAAGGGTCTGTAAGAAAACTTTCAGTTCATCGCGCAATTCATATAATCTGTTTAAAACCCTTCCTCTGGAAAGCCACCTCACTTCCGTGTGTAGAAGGAGTGATTGATGCTGACTTTTCATGTCTTCACACGTTTTTTTGAATAGCCTTGACTGCAGTGGACGTGTTTTCACAAAATTGACGATTTGTACGGCTTGATCAAGGACTTGTTTTAAATCAGATGGCACTCTTTTCACGGCAAGAGCATGACGATGTAAAATACAATGACTGCTAGTACAATTTTGCGCAACAGTTTTAATTCTTGACACTGTTCCTTTTACTTTACCAATCATGGCTGCAGCTCCATCGCTGCATACATCAATACATTTATTCCAATCAATTTTGTTTTTTTTCATGTATTCATCAATAACTTTAAAAATTTCTTCTCCAGTTGTATTGGCCTCCAAAGGAGCACAGAGAAACAAATCTTCTTCGATAGATTCTCTGTATGGATATCTGACAAAAACTAGCAGTATTGCTAGTCCGGCAACATCCGTACTTTCGTCCAGTTGCATTGCAAATGCATTGCTCTCTTTCAATCTATCAATCAATTCATCTTCAATGTGGTCTGAAATCTTATGAATACGGTCAGATACGATGTTGTTCGAACACTGTACCGTTGCCACTTTCTTAGCTGAATCCTCTCCAAGCAAGCAGGCAACAACTTCAGTCATGCATGGTTTCAAAAAATCCTCGGCTATTGTGTGAGGTTTTCCAGCTCGTGCAATCTTATAACTTAGCATGAATGAGGCTTTCGTGGCGTTTTCATTATCAGTTTTTGCATATTTTTGTAAAGCGGTCACACCTGCTTGATGTACATCTCTTTGTCTTTCAAAAAAACTAATGTTTTTATTTTTGAGGTGAGGATGATTAGTATCAAGGTGACGCTTAAGCTTTGCAGGTGCCAGGGAGCTATTCAACAAAATCTTGCTGCAAACAACACATTTTCCATCAGGATTTTCAGCATTCCCTATCGGTATAAATCCATAGGACTCATCATATTTTCTCTTTTTTGAAGATATTCCCGCTTGACGTTCAGTATGGTCGGTAGTAGATGGTATCACTGTGTTTTGCTGATTTTGTTCAACAAAAGTGTCTTCCGTACCAATACCCTGAAAAAAAAATGCGATAAAAAACAGTTCGTATAAGCGCGGACACATACGTGTAACTTTAACAAATTGAAATAAATTATAAAAAATAGAATTAAGTTCTTACTGAACAACTAGCACCACTGGTAATTTCCGTTTTTTTTTCAATTGTCTCTCCTTCTGGTGAAGATGAGACTTGGTCAAAAGCTTGATTAGATTGATAAGCATTACTGTCCACAAAGCTAGCACCACGTTTCCCCTTAGCAATCCCAGGTTTTAGCCATTTATCCATCGTGAACTGTAAGTAAAACACAGCAATATTTTAGGCAAAAACGACCTGTTTTTGTGGAACTATTATAAGTAGCATTTGATTTATCATTATAATACGTAAAAATAATAAAAACATACCTGCTTAAAACAGTGCTCGTAAAACTATAAAAGTATAAACAATCACTATCTAGGTACGGAATTTATTCTTAGCTTATTTTCGAGTTTTAAAATTTGGTATCAAAAACTTGATCACGTGCAGTCCTAGTAATCGTATTGACTCAACTGAATGGTCGCAAGCTGCCGCGGTATGCCGCGGGCGGCGGGAGAGCGACGAACGGCGCGGGCGGTGGGAGGACGACGAGCGGCGCGACCGGGCGACGCGACACGTGACACGCACAGCGTACCTACCTACCTACATGGCGCCTAAATGGAATTTTGGAATGCAATATTTTAAAACAAGTTGATTGAAAATGAATAATAAATTACGTCAATTTAATATTATCACAAGTGAAACGATTTACAATATGGAAATCTTGAATTTTCGCGGAACCCCTGAGGGTCTTTCACGGAACCTCAGGGTTCCGCGGAACACCTTTTGGGAACCGCTGCCTTAGAGTATAGATATAGTATAGAGCGCGTGTATTGCACAAATTGCTTTGTGCACATCGTAGGCAGATGAGCTATAGATACTATATAGATGTGTGTGTGACAAATAGGGATGGATAGATATCAATTGCGTGATGAGCTATCGATAAGTTATGTAAATAAATATGTATCATATGTAAATTTTATGTTCAATATGTTATTAAAGGAGAAATGTATAAATAAAGTATAAATATGTAATTTTAAATTTGTTTACCAAGTGAATAAAGTGTGTTTATTCCATTTGAATATTTTTTTTGTATTAATTATAAGTACTTTAAAAAAATATGTTTAATTGGAATATCAGAAAAACGTATGCACTTCTTAAATATTAAAATTAATAAAATAAAAGATCGGGTTTAGTGCTATTTTTTCAATAATAAATAGAACAATAATAATAATGTTTTAAAATGAGAAATAATTAATAATTTAAAATGAAATAACTAATAAATAATATTTATAATTTTTTATTTAATTTTATCCATTCTATACCTACCAAAATCTTCAAAATCAATTTAGCGGTCCATATATCGTAACATTACATACGTTTCATTTACACTATAATACATTCGCATTCATAATATTAGAAATTGTATCATACCAAACACACCACAAAATTATTTATACACTAGGTTTCCGCCCGCGGCTTCGCCCGCGCAGTCAAAGAAAAACCCGCATAGTTCCCGTTCCCGTGGGATTTCCGGGATAAAACATATCCTATGTCCTTTCTCGGGTATCAAAATATCTCTATACCAAATTTCATGCAAATTGGTTCAGTAGTTAAGGCGTGATTGAGTAACAGACAGACAGACAGACAGAGTTACTTTCGCATTTATAATATTAGTATGGATTTCTAGAAGTTTTAGTTTTAAAGTAAAATAAATAATAAGTTAAAATATAGTTCTTCTAGTAAACTATCGAGTACAGCGTTGGTCAAGTCACATCACTACGATCACGTGAGTTGCGCGAGCGAGCCTGCGCGGGTCCCCTCCCACTTTCCCTTCACCCCCGCGATGCTAGATTTATTTTCATAAAAATAATTATAACAATCGACTTACCGATGAAATGTGATACTGGATTTCAATTTTGTGATTTTTCTAGTATCGTTTTTGCAAGATAGCACTGCACATTTCAGCATGTTTATTCGTAAATATGAATAAAAATCCAGAGCAACGCACTTCGTCAGCACTCAACCACGACTACGAGCGCGCGCGGCGGGAACGTCGTGTTGTTCCCACCTGTGCCTACTGTTCCCACTTGGTTGTTCGCGCTCTATAGATATCTATACTCTAAGGTCTATCCGTTTAGTAGTGCATTTACACATTTACACATTCGTGTTCACTGTTGGCTATTCGCCTCGTCATTCGACGAAACTTTCGTTTACTGTATCGTCGCGAACCACAGTTCACAAATTTGTAGTACAGTAAGTTCGTGTTGTTAATAATTACGTGTTCTTTATTGGCCTCGCTGTTTGCACGAATGTGTAAATCCATACTAATATTATAAATGCGAAAGTAACTCTGTCTGTCTGTCTGTTACTCCATCACGCCTAAACTACTGAACCAATTTTCATGAAATTTGGTATGGAGATATTTTGATACCCGAGAAAGGACATAGGCTACTTTTTATCCCGGGAAAATGACGCAATCCCGGAAAACGGGAACTATGCGGGTTTTTTTTGACTGCGCGGGCGAAGCCGGGGCATACCGCTAGTGCACCATAAACATTTAAAGCACTCTGTGTAAATTGTCTATGGACCTTGCATATTTATTAAAAAAAAAGTATTTTGGTCCATTCCGTGGATTTCATATTTGTGTACTGCTAATCCATCCGTGGTCCTTTAGCACCAAGTTACTACAGATTGTGAAGGTATTACAGATTTGAATGCAAGTTCAAAAGACGTATAATATTGGGAGCTAAATCTTGAAAAAAAAAAAAGTTTACTGTATACTTGCTTAAACAATGTTAATTGTATTCATATTAGGTACTTATTTATTAAAAAAATTAGACAATTTTGTATGAACTTCAGATTTTAAACTATTTTTAACCAAACAATAAATATAACAAACAGGCATATCTTAATAATTCATATTCATAAAAAATTAACATGCGTTTAGCATCAAAAGAAAGCATATGAATTACGAAAAATAATTCTGGAAACTTTCCAAATTCCTCGTAACTTTTTTTCTTACATTACCATTGATAGCAGACGAAAAAAATTGAGATTCGACATTTTTAAGTTTTCACGCACACAGCAATTAATCAAAATTATCACACGCAAACATTTATAAATTCTGTTGGAGTGGTTAGTGACTAGTAAAGAAATCTGTGGGATTAAAAAAACGTGCAGATTTTTATTAAAGAACAAACAAATATAGTTCTTCGAAAAATGAAAGAGCTTAAAACATTTTTCTTATTACAATAATCGCATTTAATCTAGGGTTTAAAGCTACAATTTGAAAGTGCCTATCTACGGATAGAGAAGAATCTAGTTTAAGGTGTAATGGGGTTACCATAACAAAAAAAAGGAACTGCTTTACTAGAATTTTTACTCTATGATGAAATGGATTTTCTTACATTCCTTGGTATAATAAAAATACACAATACATTACAATATCAAACAATAAGTACAATATAATAATATAAACTGTAATTTTACAGTACATAATAAATATTATTGAACTAGTTATCGATTTATAATACTAAAAATAGGAGAAATATGAATAGATATACCTACCTACTTAATAGAAATTGGAAATAATAAAGTATATTTTATATATCTACTATTATTAGTAAGTAAGTACAATATTTATCTACGAAGTTTTAAAGTGCTAAGCTATTGAATAGAATCTTAGTAAAATCTATTATGATAATGTAAAACGTGTAATATAACGTACGTATCACATGATCGCAATTAATTGAAACAAAATACCAGTAAAACCTTGTTATTTAGATTTCTATGAGTAAAACTAAAAAAATATTATTCAATAGGACAAGATACAGTAACGCAATAGGATTTTACATCCATTCATTAGAATTTTTCATAACTATCGTAATTATATCACGTTCCTGAATCAAGACCTTCATCAAAAAGGACCAACATCCACTAACAATATATTATCTATAGAAATTTCCATCTCATTTCATATTACATCTATCTACCACCGTACGTGCTTTATGTACCTACGAAATACGAATTAACATGTTAAGTACCTCTTTCTAATAACGACCCACAATTTTGACGGAATAAGGGAAAGATGGGGACTGGGGTCACTGAATTTATCTTAGGAATTTATAGTTAGCAGATGCCTTACATCCTTTGCGAGGCAGACCCCCACTTAGACCGATTTCTTATTATTTTAGTTATTTATTGAAGTGTTAGGGACAATTTTTTCTACAAATTATTAGGCAGGTAGACTGAGGGCAGGTAAGTGAAAAGTTTGGGGATATTAATGTTATGTAAGAAATTTATTGGTTTCGTAAACACTTATTAAACATTCCTTTTAAACCTCGTAGTATTTTCCTGCCCTTTTTTCGTATTTATTGGACTTTACTTTGTCATTGTGCGAAACCAGAATCGTTCTTAGTGGAAGTCAGCCCATATTGAGCTACAATGTTACATAAAATTGGTCCAAAATTATTTATTTATAATTATGTATACTAATTATTATCTGCTTATAAGGTGCACCGAAGTTAGAAGTAAAGATTTTATTTGTTCTAAAATGTGATTAGGGAATTAGCGAGTCAAATATTTGGCGTATATTTTAGTAGTTAGTTGTTTTGAAGTTTATAGAATTTTAGTTTAGAACTACAATAATGATATGAGCTAAAGTTCCTACGTTGATAATGGGAAGGGATTGAAATGTAGATTATTTATTAGTAAATATTTAGTTCATTGAAATGTTACATTTTTTAGGCCTAACCTTGCGTTTTTTAGAGGACGCAATTTTGTTTTTTTGATATGTAGGGGGGGTCAATGTGAAGCTAAAACCAAGTTTGTGGGGTCCCCACCCTTGTCCCACGGCCGCCATCTTGAAAATAGCGGTTGAAATGGTTTTTACGATATATCTCGTTAACTATTTATCTGTTAAAAAAATATCATTAACATTATTTGTTGCAAATTAAATTCTCTACAACTTTGGTGCAGTAACTTTTTGTCGTAGAACTATAAATAAAAAAGTTATAAGCGAAAATGTTCAGAAATTAGAGCTATTTATATTTTTCAATAAAACTTTTTTTATCATTTTACGAAGAAATGATATCAGACCATTTTTGTAGATTGTTTTTTGAGGAACAACTTTTATGTACAACATTTTTTCATTAAGTCAATAACTAAGGTTTTACAGCGCTCTGAAGTGAGTACTAATTTTCAGAACTCTGAACTATACAGAATACTTATATTTTGTGTGTAAGTAATAATAATTTGTCATCAACAATGACAAGGGTGGCGACCCCACAAACTTGGTGATAGCTTCACACTGACCCCCCCTACACATCAAAAAAATAAAATTGCGTCCTCTAAGAAATGCAACCCCAAATGTAACTTTTCAATGGACTAATTGAAAAGGCACACATTGCTGAGGCATCACATAAAATATTGCGAGTAAAACTGTGTACCTTATTAATTAACCTCTATATTTATTTATATGATTTCGTTTAGTTACTCTGTAATTGCAATTTCCCGCGAAAATGTGTTGCCACCGCAAAAAGATGTCGTATAATTAATTACCTTTGTAATGCAAATTTTGTCATATTGCATTGTATTGGTTTAACACAGTTGTTCTTTTCACTACTTTTATACGATTTTATAATAATATCTTGGAGGGAAATAATGTGGCAGGGATAAGCGGTACTGAAGTCCTTACGATTTTTTCGAAAAATTGAAAAACGGATTTGACTAAAATTATATTCTGGATAAGTTTAAAACTGTCGCCTGTTTGTTAAAAAAAAATGACATAAAAAAATTAAACGTATCAATAAGATTCTTCAATTCGACAGTCAATTGAGACAAACTTCAATTTTTAGCTGACGATCTCGTTTTCGCGAATTTGATTTCCTTTTTACTTCAAAACAGTGATTAACACCTTGACACAAGGTCCTAGTGTTAAACTGTACACCGGGCTAAGACTTGTATCCATTTGATGTTCAAACAAGTCGGTACACAGCCACAGCTAGTAAGCTGATGCTCGTGCTGATCCTCATTGGTGTGAAGTGAGTTGCGGATGAATTCCCAGAGAGTATGAGGGCTCGTAGCCGCTGTCGTTCCTGGTACCTGGTGTCTTCCCCGGGAGGGTCGAGACACTCGAATTCACAGCACCGCTCGCCCACTCTGAAGTTATTGCAGAACTGAAAAATGTTATTTTTTAATTAAATAGAGTAAAAAATGTGTGCGTTATGTTAATAAGCTTAAAGGTAGCTTTCTTATGATAAAAGAGATTTGGTTTGGAGATATCGGTTATCTCAGAAAAGAACAAGAAATTACATCCTTATAACCAATGAATTCGCAAGTTTATTTAATTGTACCATTATTTTGATCAATGCATCCCATGTATATATGTACATATTAGATAAACTTCCAATATTCAGCCATTCAACTAAAACTAATCTAGCCTATCTATCCGATATATTCGATATAGTTTTATAGCATTCAAATGCTTTGAATTGTTTATTATTTATTAAATTCGGCATGCAGTGAGGACATAGCATAGGCGTCCGCAAAGAAAGGATTTTGATCAATTTTACTCCCAAGGGTTAAAATAGGGGATGAAAGTTTGTACCATAAAATTTATCATTATCAGGCGAAGCTGCGGGCTACAGCTAGTCTATCACAAAGTACATACATAAGGTGGGTCGCAGTAAATCGCCTTGCACCACATGGGCTCCGAGTGGTAGCACACGCAGATGGAGCACACCCCCGGCCCGGGGACGTACAGCAGCCCGTGGGGAACGGTCTTCCCCTCCCAGTCCACGCAGTCTTCTTCTACGCATTCTGAAATTAGAAATTAGATATAGAATTGGTTGTTCTGTTTTCGTGAATCTGTCATGACGTGTGTGTTATAGAAAGTGGTATTTTTTTTACATTTCATTTGCACGATTCCTAGATTATTTCTTTAAAAAATTAAATGTTATCGAAAATGTCTACATCATAATATGACATATCATTTTTTTTTGTATATTTTAGGTCTCTGCAGTAACTAACACTTCATCTTCAATAAATAAATGACAGAAATTATATAGGTCATCGAGCAGCATCACATCCCAGTTCCCACGGGCCACACTGGAGTTAATACTGCGTTAGACATCATGGTATCCCCCCAATAAAACATTTTTATTATTTACCGTTAATTACTCCTATTCCGACTGGAAATAGAAATGGCATAAACGATTAATCTCAGGGGAGCTGGTTAATGACTGGTTTGATATTTACTGAGCAAATGTTTTTGATACAGCTTATTGTACATATATAGTAATAATTATAACCTTGACTATATCTATACTGTATAGACAGAACATGATGTGGTATGGGATTGTTTGTGAAATTTTGTTTAATTATCAATACTTTGTTTTATATCTACTCGTCTATCGTTTTCCGCGACTGTGTGTCTGTATGCTTAGATCTTTAAAATTACGTAACAGATTTTGATGAATGGTTTTTTAAATATATAAAGTGGTTCTCTCGGCATGTTTTAGAATATACTTTATTAGGTTTTAGACGAAGCGGGCAAAGCCACGGGCGGAAAGCTAGTAAATTATAATTTTTAAATCCTAGAAATAGGAAACATCATCCAAGTCAGCTATCACGTTTCGTCTGAGGTGACCTTTGCGTGATAGAAAATCAGTTCTTACTATCTGTACCTATTTCAATTTTCAACTGTATGATATCTGTGATATGTATTTTAAATTTTTTCTCATGATGTATCAGTATATTATGTATAACTTTTGTATAATTTTAAGTTATCTTTCACTAGCTGTGCCCTGCGGTTTTACTCGCAGTGCTCCACTTGCGTTGGTCTTAGCGTGATGATATATATATATATATATATATATATATAGTATTTAGCCTTACTCGATAAATGGGCTATCTAACACTGAAAGAATTTATCAAATCGGACCAGTAGTTCCCGAGATTAGCGCGTTTAAATAAACAAACAATCTTTTCAGCTTTATAATATTAGTATAAATATATTTATGTAGTGTATATCTTTGTAATTTTATGTTATCTTTCATAAGTAACTACCTATGTGTAGATTTTTAATACCTAGCTGTCTATATAAAATGAATGGAAAATGAACGCGAATATTAAGAAAATGTAAACTGGACGAACAATTCTGCCGTCCTTTAACTAAAAAGCCGTTAACCAACAAATGGTCAATTTTCAGTTTTAAATGTAGGGTGACAGAGTTCAAAATTCTCTATCTTTCTGTCTAAGAATCATTTCTCTAGCATCAATAGTTATAGAGATATGAAAATATTGTAAGCCGTTAAATAACACAATTTTCAGCGATTCCATAACTTGAAAGCGTCTAACCAACACTACTTCGCTAAATTTCCTTTAAAGTACCTTAACCGCCAGATTTAATAATTATTTTTTAGCTTTTTACTTGACTAAAAGTACGTTATCAGATTATACTTGACTATAGGGACGCAAAAGGACTATAACTGCTTTATGATAAGCTTTCATATAACTATTCCAATGGAAATCCTTACCTTATTTGCAGTTACTCGCCCTTAACGCTTTTTTAGTTAAGTAATTTGATTTAGGACAAATTCTAATAACACTTTTTTGCTTAGCTACAAAGCAGCTAACCCTCATTTTTTAGCTAAAAGGCAGTTATCCGATTCTGGTGATGCATCAGTTTTGGGGATGAGAGTGATGATGAAATAATGTCGCCCCCAAGCAGAGTACCGATTGCTTTTGATTTTCTTTTACAAGACGTATTATTTCTGATAAAGTTTACTAAGTTTTAAACAATCTAGCAGCTAAATTACGGAAAATATAACAAGTCAAAGTTACGAAAATTTGGTAGGTAATGGTCACGACAGTGCGAACTTTCAATCGTACTTCTCTGTTTAGACTCAGATTTGTCTCTGTAACCGAGAAAGAAGACATAGGCAGTCTATACTATGTATTTAATTTTTAAAACGATTTATTAATTATGTAATATACCACTTGGGTGGAATAAGTAATCGACTGTCAAGCAATGTACTAGAGATGGTAATACAAAAATTGTTATGAGTACACTACCTTTGACCTTCCCGCGGGAGACCATTTTGCCACTATTGCTATTTTTTCTTATCTTTATATTAGATTATTAAGATTTGTATTTTTTTACATGGTAGCAAATAAAAAGTTTTCTACCTCCTGCTATTTTCCACATATTCTGGTATATTATATTTTCTAAATGTGGATGAAAGACAAAGAGTCTTCTAATCATTTGATAAGCGGTTCTACATTATTTATTAAGAGCATCCCACATGTAAGAGCTTGAAGCCCTATTGAAACCAGGGTGTTTTTTATTAAAAACCTCTTGCACAAGTTTTAATTTTTTTTTCAGGAAACGTACAAACAATGTAAACATAAATGTTTACATTGTTTGTGGTTCTATATTATGTACTCACATATCCGTGACTCGTATGATGGCTTCGCAGAAGAGTATTTATAAAATAACGTTATAATTGCAATTCTAAATGAAAATACGGTTCCAAAAAGAAAAGCGAGAAGATTTATCTATAATCTTAACCCCTTAATGAGCCTCTGTAATGAAATAAACGTGAACATGACGAGAAATAAAGGTTAATTTTATCAACAACTTAAAAGAGTCATTTAGTAAAAGAGTTACAATACTTGTTACTCACAAACAGACGCAAAAACCATTAATTTAGATAGTGTTTAAATCCTTAATACTTAAACCTAAAAGCTTTTGATCCTTTTCCTTTCCATTGGTTGACCTAGAGGATGTAATTCCCGAGAGCAAAGCCTCAGACAGCAGCAAATTTTTAACATTAGTAAGATTAAAATTTAGTACAACTATATAGAATCATAGTACAAAAGCATCTAAAAGCCCTTAACCGTTGATTATTAAGTTTTTGAAATTTAAATTAAAGCGAAAGTCATAGCTTAAAAGTAGTTATAGTAGCTTAACGACGTTTTAGGTAAGCATTTTATTACTAAATAAAAAAAAAATCACAAAATGAAAATAAAAATACTAAATTACTTAGCTAAAAAGTCGCTATGGTATGTTAACGGCCGTCTTGTCCAGTAAATAGTTAAAATTTTCAGATTATATGCTGAACTAAACGAGAAAAAATGAATTTAAAAATAAATTATAACAGTTTCTGGGTAAAAACTGTTATTTATATATAATATAATTAAATTTCGATCGATGTATCACAATAATTATTCTAAGTGTCATAATCACTACATAGTATAAAACAAAGTCGCTTTTCCTGTCCCTATGTCCCTATGTCCCTTTGTACGCTTAAATCTTTTAAACTACGCAACGGATTTTGATGCGGTTTTTTTTAATAGATAGAATGATTCAAGAGGAAGGTTTACATGTATAATAACATCCATTAAATAGTGGAGAAGTACTGTTATTTTTGAGGTTTCTAATGTGATGTCGTAAATAATTACATTTTTTCCGCTTACATTGCAAACGCAGGCTGAACCCTACGAGTTTTATCAAAATAATGTACTAAGTATTGTACACATTGAAAAGGTCTACAGAAAAGTCCGCGATGGTATATGTCTATCTCTTATGGATAACCCACAATAACTTTTTTTGTCATTTTCTTTTTACGACAAATAATGGCTAATTTTCGAAGCGATTTTAACCAATACAGCATTAATCCTTAACCAATTAAATACCTTTAATACATTGTTCATTTCATATAGATCTATTATCCCTTTACACCGTATGATTTAAGTGAATATTTTCGAAGATATTACAGATTTAAAAAACCGGCCAAGTGCGAGTCGGACTCGCGCACCGAGGGTTCCGTACAAACCTGCAAGGTTTGTTACAGCTTAAAGGTATTATAGACCTGAGTATTTGGTATGAATTTCAATTTAATACCTCTACGCGTTTATGAGGAAATGGGTAGTAAGTTTAAAATTATTAAAAAAAAATATATTATGTGATGTAACTAAAAATTTATGGTTTTCGTAATTTTTCCTTTATCTATGCTATAAGACGTTGCTTCGTACCAAATTTCAAGATTCTGAGTTCACGGGAAGCACCCTGTAGGTTTTGATTCCCTTGCAAGTGTCGAAAATTTGCGGCATAAACGGCTGTATCTTTTGATTGCGTTGGCTTAGAAGTTTGATTTTTTCACAGCTTCAAGGGACAGTAGACCTGAGTAATTGATATAAATTTCAGCTTCATACCTCCACGCGTTCCTGAGAAAAAGGGTCTTGACAGACGGACGGACGGACAACAAAGTGATCCTATAAGGGTTCCGTTTTTTCCTTTTGAGGTACGGAACCCTAAAAATTGCGGGACGTAGCGTTTGCGGCGGTACCGGCCGGCCGCCCGGCTATCGAAGCCGGAGCGGACCGCTATTTTTTTATATACAACGTTCACAGTTTTTCTGTAGTGTATTTAGAATCAGCATTGCACCCGTGCGAAGCCGGGGCGGGTCGCTAGTTTTTAATAAATAACGATTTCCGTGTTTTTTGCCATTTACTCGAAACTCACTTCGTGGGCTTAACGGCTTTCTAGTTAAAGGACGGCAGAATTACGAAGCTACGGTTAAAGTTTATAGTATCTACCGAACTCCAAAGTACCTACTTATGTCTTACAAAATATACGACATATTAATAAACAATTATCCACCAGCATGAATCTTGCTCATCACAAAAGAACCTATTAGTCTAATGAGGCACATAATATTAACCTATATGGAAAATGCATACGTTATCTTGTTATGTATGGGAAGCATTTAGTGCTCATTGACCGTCTTATGTGACGTCCATAGGTATATCTCTAAATGAATATTAACGCGTCACTCAAGTAAGAGTTATGTAAAAGAATATAAGGACGACGATAATAGGAGAACTAAAAGGTAGAATTAAAGATCAAAGCTTTAATTTCTTCCTAAGATTGTGCATAATAACTAATGCAATATATAGTAACTGTCTCAATTCTTCATAATTAATTTTGTATCTAAATTATTAGTTCTTCTAGAGTATACTTTTTATTCAAAAGAAAACTTATATTACAAAATACTTATGTGTAGAAATCAATGCCAGGTTTTCAAGAAGTTTTATTGATTTTCCATACATATTATATTTAAAAAAAAAGACGGGTTGCACTCCGGGAGTGCCGGCAGAAGTGAAAACTTGATTATTAACGTTCAGCATGTTTGATATATTGGAATGGTATCCGTCTTACGCATGGAATATAAGGGCTAAAAAAAAAAAACATCCGTCTTACGCTTTTTCGATCAGGCCACGTGTCCTGACGCGAGTTTAAGATTTTATACCCAACGCCGCTAAAGAAGTTTTCACTTCAAAAATTAAAAAATATTTAAAACAAGTCTTTGTGTGATTATTGATCAGGATCTTATGAAATGTCCAACACTCTATGAGACGCAATATTCAGTTGTCATTCCTTCTCTGTAGAAATTGCCTTTAGATCCGGGTGTACGTAATAATTGTTGTATAATTTAACGATAAAAAATGCCTTTGAAGAATGGTTGAATGATTAAATGTTTAGGTTTAATTCCACTTAAATCCTCTTTCTCTACGCATATTTGCAATCAATTGATATGAGCTCTCTTAAATCTTTAACCCAGAACTCGGAAAGGCTCAAAAATCTTTTGCTTTTGTGTTCAGTGTTTGATAACGCTACAAACATTTTATATTTTAATTTTTATAGCGAAGACACAAATGATAAAACATGTGACCATCGTAGTCAATAATAATTGAAGATAATAATTGACTGGCCGGTTGGCTTGGTTGGGAGTGACCCTGCCTTCCAAGGTCGTGGGTTCGATTCCCACCCGGGGCAAATATTTGCGTGATGAACATGTTTGCTCTGTGTCTGGGTGTTAATTATCTATATAAGTATTTATTTAAAATTATATATGTAAGTATGTTTATCAGCCATCTGGTTTCCATAACACAAGCGAAAGCTTAGTATGGGATCAGATCGTGCCGTGTGTGAAAATAGTCCCGAAATATTTATTTATTATTTAAGATTATATATGTACTAGCGAGTAGCGACCCGCCCCGGCTTCGCACGGGTATAAAATAGATAGCCGGGCGGCTGGCCGGTACAGCCGCAAACGCTACGTCCCGCAATTTTTAAATCTGTATTATCTTCGAAAATATTCACTTAAATCATAAGGTGTAAAGGGCCATATAGATCTATATTAAATGAACAATGTATTCAAGGTATTTAATTGGTTAAGGATTAATGCTGTATTGGTTAAAATCGCATCGAAAATTAGCCATTATTTGTCGTAAAAAGTAAATGACAAAAAAAAAATATTGTGGGTTATCCATAAGAGATAGACATATACCATCGCGGACATTTCTGTAGACCTTTTCAATGTGTATAATACTTAGTACATTATTTTGATAAAACTCGTAGGGTTCAGCCTGCGTTTGCAATGTAAGCGGAAAAAAAGTAATTTTTTACGACATCACATTAGAAACCTCAAAAATAACAGTACTTCTCCACTATTTAATGGATGTTATCTATACTTATAATAAATCTGTAGAGAGGCCAATTCTGTACATGAAATATATTTAAAAAAAAACTATGAAGGGGTGATAAGGGATCGCTACTGATGCGAAAAATGCAATCAGTAAAATTTTTGTCTGTCTGTCTGTCTGTCTGTCTGTCTGTCTGTCTGTCTGTATATTCGTTATAGAAACAAAAACTACACGACGGATTTTAACGAAATTTGGCACAATTATTCTTCATACTCCTGGGCAGGTTATAGTATACTTTTTATTACGCTACGATCAATATGAGCAGAGCAGTGAAGGGAAATATGGGGAAAACGGGAGAAGTTACTCCATTTTTTAAGCTTCCGTCGGGTGTGCAGCCTTAATGGTTAAAGCTACATAGAAATCATGTACGACACAAATGTTCTTAAATTATTATTATTATATAAAAATAAATTCCTAGGCAGCATCATCGAGATAGTATGTACTACGTACTAGAGAGGCGATCGCTACTACACTCTCTTTAACACGAGCTAGAGGCAAGAATCACAAGTCTCTTTAGTCTGTGCCGGACTGTGCCCCCCGCTTGCCGCGTCAACACGTGTTATTGCTCTGTTCAAAATGCCTTCGTGTGTGCTAAGATATTGTTTTAACAGTTTCTATAATACAAACAAAGCCCGAGGAGTGACTTTTCACCAGTAAGTTTCCTTATTATGAGTAAGTCATGCATTTTACTAATATTGTTATCATTTTGCGAAAAATCACCACGCGTTCTGCGTTTCGCGCCATTTTTTATAGACTAACAGCACAGACGTGACATTATCGATGAGTCTGTTAAAAAAATGTAACTGGATTTTTTAACTATGAATATACAATATATACTAGGAAAGATTACCGTGGTGTAGTACCTAAATATTTATACTTTTACCCGACTACGCAAAGTAAAACGGTAGGTTATATTAAGTAATATTTATTTATTTACCTATTTTTATTTATTAAAAAAAGGTTCATCAACAGTTGTTCCAATAGGATTTATAAATTATTATGCACAACAATTACAAATAAACACAACATTCACAGAAACTAATACAGTAAAAGTTCCTTAACCGCGCTTCCTTTATTCGCGTTTTCACTATTCGCGGATTAAAAAAATGCGACCCAATTTCTATATTCGCGACTAAAAATTTTTTTTATTCGCGGATTTAATAAGTACATACATAATAATAAAATTATTCCAATAGGTATCTTACCCAATATCCTTGTCAAATGGACTAATAAGAAAGTAAAATAGATCTTATTACAAGTTTGCCTAAAGTACATAATATTATGTTCTGAAATGATATCGCCGAGGCCTTTGACACAAGCCGCCTTTGTCGCAAGCCGCCTCTGCCGCGATTGATGTTTTTGAGAATGTAAATAAACAGAATGGAAGCAACCTTATAACTCAATAAATAAAGTATATTTTTAAATGTAGTTCCGTTTATAGTAAAAGCCGCTTTGCGTATTTATTGTTTCGTCTTTCACATTCGTTACAAAAATTGTGATCGAGTGAGGGGCGTCCATAAATTACGTGAGGTGTTTTTTTAAATTTTCTGCAACTCCCTCCCCCCCTGGTGAGATGTCGTGAGATTTTATTCAACCCCCTCCCCCATCCCCGAATCTCACGTGAGATTTTTCAAAATGTGAGTTTCTTATACGTAAACGCCATCAACATTGAATCATCGTATCCATTTAATTAGGGCTATTATAAACCAATACTCCAAAATTCGATTACATCATGAAGCAAAAACTGATAAAACTATTGATTACTACACAAAACGACAAAAGCTTACTAAATTGATATTATTTAAAGGAAATTAAAATACATAGTTTAATATAAAATCCTCTTTTTATTAATTCCCTAGTATCAGTACCACCAGATAGTACCAAGTAAACAGATTGCACAATGTGTCGCATCTGCACGCATTGCTTAATCTTTGAACTTGAAGCCACGCCCCGCTCGTTCCACACGTACCCCACCACATCGGCCGCGCGCAATGTTTTTGTTTGGAATAACCCCTCTAGTAGTACATATATCTCGATGGGCAGCATATTATGTCTATCTTTTAAGATTGACTCACAATAACACGTGAAACTTCAATAGCTTAGCAATTCGGAGCTTTCTGATTATATTTGTCTACTCTTACGTTTACAAAACTCTCACTCATCCCTAATTAAAAAAAGTTAACATTATTACCTATTCAATAAAAAAAGAATCATGTAAATCGGTGTAGAAACACCAAAGTTATACATGAAGTACGCTATAAGTCATCGCGCGTGAATACAGAATCATGCCATAAGGATTATTTTTGTGTATCAGTTGCCGCGTTCGACGCGCTTCGCGGCGGGAGCTATAAAAAGGCGGCGTTTCGCGTTGTCACGGCATCACGTGTGAACGGCTGAACCGATTTCGATAATTCTTTTTTTATTATATTCCTTGAAGTACGAGGATGGTTCTTATGTAGAGAAAACGTAAATTTGTACCACGGGCGAAGCCGGGGCGGACCGCTAGTTATACATATAAACCTTCCTCGTGAATCACTCTATCTATTAAAAAAACCGCATCAAAATCCGTTGCGTAGTTTCAAAGATTTAAGCGTACAAAGGGACATAGAGACAGGGAAAGCGACTTTGTTTTATACTATGTAGTGATGATAAACCTAAATATGTATAATTTCGATACGATTCTGTGTTCTGGTAGAAAATGTAGCTTGGCCATTACTTATTTTTACAACTATTTTCATCTAGCAAACTATCTGTATTAAAATCCAATGATTTAATTTCTTGTCGCAATACAGAGTATCAAGACGCTTTTTAGTATGAACGTAAAACGGTCAAAGGGACTTCTTGAATCTCAAGGAGACTGTATAAGTACCTAGTCCTTTTTATCGTAGCTCCTTGGAACTCCATTTTATAGTACATAAAGAAACCGTTTCACAAGTTCAATTGATATTTTTCGTAGCTTTAATCAAAATATTATTACAATTTAATCACGACTATTCTTCATCATCATCCTCATCATCAGCTGATATCTGTGACACTATAAATTTATAAAGAATAGAAAAAAATCGATCACGAATCCGCTCCGGATGGGCGTGAAAGGATGCGGGTTCGAGTCCCGCCTCGTGATCGAATTTTTTCTATTCTTTGTAAATTTATATTTATAAAGCATTTGAATGCCATAAAACCAAAAATATCAAATTCAATCTGTGACACTAGTAAATTATGATGGCTGAAGACCTTACGTCATAATAATATTGCGATTTACGATATATTTACTTAAGTAAATGATAATTGAAGCAGACCACCGTAGTCCGTAGTATTTTACATAGATAATCTGTATTTTCAACCCTATAAATCATCTGCTAATTTGTCGGTTTACGCGGGTAAATGTGACTCGCTGTCAGCACTTGCCAGTTAAGTGGAGTATGAGCCAATCCAATTACGAGAAGATTAACAATATGACACTGTAAATTGCAATGAGCGAAGGCTATCGACGAGCAATTGTTGTGATTGGTTGTTAGTGTAATTAGTTTCTGTTGGAAGATTTGGAGTGATTCAAAGTTTATATTACTTAGTTACTTAGATTATGTAATTTGTTAATTAATAATTACTTATTAATTTTATATAAATTTTAATTAAAATTTTAATAATTAGGTAAGAAACATCAGTAACATCAGTAGGTAAGAAACATCAACAAAAATTTTATATAAATTAGGTAAGAAACATCAGTACCTACTGCAGTGGGAGCGTATGTGGGCTGATGATGATGTAAATAGTAGTATTTTATATGTATAGGGCCTTGTTAAAAGTATGAGTCAACACTTGGTCAATAATGAGAAAAGAGATGTATAATACAAGTTTAGACTTTATTAACAGACTAAATTATTAATTAAACCAAGTCATAGCTTTATTAATTAAAAATTTATGTCAAAGTTCTCGTTAGGGTTAATACATTTTAATACGTTGGTATTTGAGACATCATTTTAGAGAGATAGAGTAGAGATATCAGAGACTTTTTTATGAAGGAGAAGAAATAGGTATAGGTAGATAATAGATAGCAAGTATATTTGAAAATAAAAAAATAGGAAAATAAATCAAGATCTTAATCATAATATTAATATATGTATAAGGTACTATAGCCGCATAAAAAAAATATCTGTAGGTAGCTATAAATTGCTATATTATAAAATTATGTAAGTGCTAATAAATTAAATAAGGACAATAAAACACATGAAATAAGAAATCATCCAGAAAGAACAAATTTATAGTACGTCGCAAAATAATCCATAATCCATTTTATTATTAAGTCGAATGTCTTATTTGTAAACTGTGTAATAAATTTTAAAACTTGGCAGAGAAATCTTGTTAAAAATCTTCTCGTTAATATTTGGTCCGCAGTCGGTCCCATGTCCCCTGGGGACAGTAAAGATCATTTTATGAGGGACACTGGCTATTTCTGTGGGACACGTGTTTGGAGAGAAAATAGAATGATATCACAGATAAAATAATAGTATTGCGTAGAGACGTGATTTTTGTATTGAAAGAAATGTGGCTGTGCGTAATGTATAGGATTGTGTTGAGGGAACTTAATTTGGTAGGGTTGTATCTATGGTGAAGCAAAGAAGGTTATGAGTTTCATAATTTGAATGTTCGTAGTACGTATGTATCAAACTGCGTATTATTTGATAAATAAGGTAGGTTGAATGCCTACTAGCTTGAGCAATATCACATTACACTCAATTAAATATGGCACCCTCTCAAGGGCAATTTCATAAGTTTCGCAGCTAGAACTTTTCGTGAGGGGGTATTAATTTTCAAGTATTGAATAATAATGATAAATTAAATACATTTTTACTGTAGCTTAGCTAACATAAATTTTTATCAATTTTAATTACATATAACCATAATTTGGATTAGTAGGTAACTATGAAAGTAACTTTTATTTTCATTATTTTACAATAGCCATTTTATGAAATTAAACTAAATATTTGCTCTACGTCGTAGTGAAAGATGTTTAAACACAGCTAATTACGTAACATGTTATAATCTTTGTAGCAAATAAAGAATTATGAATTATAAATAGTAGCGTATTTTTAGCCGTGACTAGACTATACTAGACTTATATCTTTATTAGAGCCTCGTCTCACGAGTAACGTTTTTCTAGAAATATATAATTAAGAACTCTGAAACTTTTAACGAATGCTAGCACTGGCCTTTTTTCTAAGCTTGAAAAATACTTTGTTTTTTTAACATGAAATTAAATATTAACTCTTACTTTGCTGTGATGTTTTTTTTACAACAGCTGTTGAAGTATAATTAGTATCCATCCATTAAGAAATTAAAAGCAAATGTACCTAAACTTATGTAAGTACATACTGTATAATGTATGGTCGTATAGCATACTGTTTTCGAATCAGGGGTAAGGCTGATTATAATTTTATTTGTTGCTAAATACATCTCCCACAAAAAGTGCAAGTTTAACCAAAATCGGTTTAATGGTTATAGGTAAGTATATGGATATTAGATAAATTATCTTGAAGTATGGTGTAATAATTCCAATAATATCTACACGAACGACGACGAAAGTATAGCCTTTGAAGTTGGTTAAAAATTATTGTAAAACATGTCTTCCGTATATTCGGGAGTCTAAAGACTCCTTCAAAAAGTCATTAAAATCACGACAGGGGTTTCTATACAAAAGTATGTCACGGTGTCTTCGCTCGTCTTTTATTTTACATAGGTGAGAACTTGCAACCTCTTTGACATGGAGTTAGAAACTAAACGCGAGAGAGGAAAATAAAAATGTATTTGCGTAAATCCTATCTTAATACTATTATAAAGGCGAAAGTTTGTAAGTATGGATGTATGGATGTTTGTTACTCTTTCACGCAAAAACTACTGAACCGATTACAATGAATTTTAGCACACATATAGAGGGTAACTTGGATTAACACATAGGATAGGTTTTATCCCGGAAATCCCACGGGAACGGGAACTATGCGGGTTTATCTTTGAAAATGCGGGCGAAGCCGCGGGCGGAAAGCTAGTAATCTATAAATATACAAAATTTTCGATTATTCGCTTAACTCCTTGGAAATTGCACTTTTTATAAAATTAAATTCAGTGCTCTACGAAACGATATTTTTTTTTAATTTTATGATGTGTATATTTGTAATTTGGTAGTTAAGTAAAAGTAATGATTAGGGTGGCGATCGTAGTAAAAAGCAAGAACAATAAATAATATTATATATGTACTAACTAATTAGTACTTTTATTTTTGTTTGCATTGATTAAATTAATAAAATTAAACTCATTATTGTTGTAATATTAAAAACCCTTTATTGTAATTTAATCAAGAATCAGCGATGTTATAACCCGACTTCGTAATAAACATTTCAACAAAAAATATTACTGTGCAAATTCATCCTTTAGTTACTTCAAAAGTTTTCATTTTTCACTACTAGCAAAACCTATTAAAGTTATTAAACATTTAAAATTCCGACAACGCTCGCTTACAAAACCAATGCCAATCTAAAACAAATAAATACTGCATTGTTTGAACATTGACAATCATATTTTTTTAAATGCAGGCTTTTAGTAAATGCAGTGTCAAGTTTTATGTATATAGTCGCAATGCGGAATTTTCACCCCTAAATTAAAGTTTGGCTAACCATGAGTAAGTTGCTTTGTGTTGCTATTTTATTTATAAACATTTGAAAATAAGAGCAAAGTTTATTTTTGGTTGGGGTAATTGTGTATTTAATTTTAAATATTTTATTTGTTGTAATGCATTATTAATTAGGTACTTTGTGAACTAGATATACTCCGTGAGTTCATCAAAAACTTAAATAAAAATTATTTTTCGAAAATATAGACTGATGGATCTTCAAATATTTTCATTCAAATCAACGATGTGGTGTTAGTAACTTCGAAAGGCTCACAACCTTTAGTAATAAATGATAATAAAATGCATTATGCAAAAGCATGCAAAGGTTATCCTATATTTTATGTCCTAATCAGCAAAGAGCCCTAATTAATAAAGAAGAGCGACGTTGAAAAAAAAGGGTGACAAAACACAATGTATGGATTAATTATTTATTTTTAAAAAGTAGAGAAAATTCTCTATATTGTATATTATATTATTAAATGTTAAAAATGAAACATGTGTATCTAATTCTAAATCATTCATCATCATCATCATTCCAGCCTTTCAGGACGTCCACTGCAGGACATAGGCCTCCCCCAAAGATTTCCATAACGACTGATCACCAGCGACCTGACTCCAGCGGCTCCCCGCCACTTTGATCAGGTCGTCTGTCCATCTCGTTGAAGGCCGTCCCACACTGCGACGTCATGTACGTGGTCGCTATTCGAGAACCTTTTTGCCCCAACGGCCATCGGCCATAAATCATTCAAAACATAAAAAAATTAGAAAAACGAAAAATAAAAGAAAATGTTTTCCACGTGAAAAAGTTCGTTTATTTCTCAACGTTTAAATATTAATATTTAGTACTAGCTCATATACTTTAAGCACCTGGCAACATTGTCGTGAGACACTTTGATCTGGGAATAAGCTATCATTTATCACATAATGACGTGTTTCTATTGTTTTTTATTTAAGGTATAGGGTAATTGCGCTGGTTTGCCGTCCAGTTTCGGTTTTCGTCCATTTGACTGACCTGCTACAATCACGTGCGTAAAACTTGAATACAAACCTACCTTCCCGCGCAAGTTTGCACTTTTTACGTTCCATAATGTGTAAGCAACAGTACTATCAACATAAAAATTTGATTTGACAAGAAGAGAGTTCAAAAAATTAACGTAAAAGTGGCCGCTTCCCATCCGTGCCTTGCAGATGTCATCGCGCGAGAGAAAAATTTGCCGACGAGAAAAGTTCATGGTAAGTTAAATCACTGTTTTAGCTAGTTTACGTAATGTTTTTGGTACGTATGTTTAGTTATAAGCCTATTAAACGCAATTAGAAGTGTTTATTATACTTTTTTTATAATACTCTTCGAAAAATTAAGTGGACGGATACTAGGTTACCAAATTCTCAAAATATTTGGTTTTCGTCCAAGTGGACGAAAACTCAAACAGCTACGTGAATATTTGTTAGGTTCTTTTTACTCTATCGGACCTTTAAAATACTGAATAGTTTCTCCCGAAGTGATCTTTATTGCTATTAGTTTAGATTTTTTGGTTTCCGTCCACTGCTTTGTCAGTGCTGCCAAAATAAAAAAATATTTAAAGAAGTGGACGAAAACTAAATTTAGCTTTAAACGTTTTAGTTTTCGTCCATGAATGAGTATTGGAGTGGACAAAAATTAAAAATAGCTATTCTTTTGCATTACTTTTCGTCTTTTTTACGTATTGAAAAGTTTTCTATTCAGTATCTTCCTTATAAATAATTGGTGAGGGCCAGAGTGCTGTAGGTACCTAAAATTGTCATTCATTCAGTCATGTATCATTCTCCTTATGTGAAGTAGAGTCAATTATTCGTAGCATAAATGGGGGTAGGTCAGACATAATACACTGTATTTTTCTTGATTATCATTCACTTGAGTATCATCTTTTATTCTAGGTCTGTTTTGCCAATGCAATATTTTTTTATTCTACTTACTCAACGTATCCTAAGAAAGATCTTATTGTTTTTAGATGGCCTCGAAGGAGTCTAAGAAAGCTAGAAAAAAAACGCTACGTACACTGAAGAATCTTTAATAAAGGCATCAGTAAGACAATAATGCATAGTTCAGTAAGGTATAGTATAGTTTATTTTAGTAGCTAAAACGTATTATTATGGCTGTGTTTAATATAGTACGTTTCATTTGATAAACAAAGTATTAGAATGAATATTTCTGTTTTTTGATGTAGTTTCTCAGTCCTATAATTATTACTTTATTCATTTACATTGTAAGTAACGCATTCCTTTCTTTATTACGAATGATTAAACAGTCATCACTAACGCATATAAAGACTGCCAAGTGCTACATAGATCTCAGTGTTGACTAGTTATATTGATTATTATTAGTAAAACTAAACCTGTAAGGTAGTGAGAAATTGTGATGTTGATTAAATAAAAGTATATATTTACCTGTAATTGGTTTTTAACTTAATAGTTGACCTACCCTCCTTTTTCTACACGGTGGTCGAAAACTAGCTTACACTAGGACGAAAACCAGTTTTTTTGGACGAAAACTAGCATATACCCTACTTTTGCAGAAAATAATTTAAATAAAAAGATACGTCAAAATGATTTATTTTCACTTAATATTATCTTAAAGAAGACTATATAAGGACTAAATAAAAATATTATATGTTTAAGGAAGGGTGCTCCAAAATATTTATTTCGCATCACAAAGTTGGCAACTCCCATAACTGGACGAAAACCAGCGCAATGACCCTACCTACCTATAGCAAATATAATTTTCGTCGTTTATTTGATGTCTTTTATACGTTTACGATTATTGGGTACCTAGTAGGTACATTTATAATTCATTACCTGCTGCTTTAATCATATCAATATTTTCCGTTAATTCTATTGTAATAATACTACAACTTGTTTCGGTTTTGCCTGGATTGACATGAGATATCTAAAAAAGCTTTTTTACTCGGCTTTGACGAGCTTTTGCTTTGAAACCGGTTGAGTATTTTTGAGTTGAAAGTAAAGAAAAATAACAAGAAAAGAAAAGTGTTATTCTGTATAAACGGGAAAAAGCAAAGTTAAGATGAAATTGCTTATTCAAAACCACAGTTCAAAACTATCACTTTGTTCAAAGTCACATTGACTCCCTCTTCCATTTTAAATGAGAAAATAAATTCTTCCACATGAGTAGTTACAAAGATGGTATGATAAGAACGTAATGTAAGGAAATAATTTAAATTCTACACCAAGGAGTTCGTATAACTTGTGACAAGTGACAACGATGTAGCAAATTTTGGCGCCGAAATTTTAATTACGCTGTGACATGGTTATTTTTGCGCTAATGAGAGTGTTTTATACGTTTCCTTTTAATAAAAAACTAAGTAATAATTGTTAGTTATAAGTATGAAAATTATAAAATATGTTGAATTTTATTTGGTGAATGGCAAGCCTTATATTATTTATTTTTATCTGTGCTGGCGCCAAAAAACCGGGAAAATAAAAAATATAAAGATTCCCGCCCGATTTTCTTTTTAATAAATGTAAGGCTATTTCATAAAACAGATAAAATACAAGCAAACGACCTACAACAAGAAAAACGTAGGGTAAGTAGGTATAGACTTCATTTAACATTTTTTAAATAGTTAAAAAAAATAGTCAACGTAAAAAACATGGAGGACAATGGAACAATCTGAGAACTAATAGATAAGTAGCAATATATTATTTTACATAGTTCCATTTACAGTTCCAAAACGAAAAAAACGAATTATTCAGTAGGTGCTTTTTACATTCAATTTTCAGTATTAAATCAGGAGGCAATTAATGGGCGACGTTAAAACCAATCTTCATTTCGACCGCAGACCTCGACGGCTGATTGGTAGGTCGCTAAATTTCAATCAACCTGTTATATACCTACTCAAGTATAGGAATCAATAAATTTTATATTTAAAACCACTGGTAAAAACTTTCAAGTCTATATAGGCAGGCTTTTTCGTAGACTGAAAAGTTGTACCTATTTTAGTTGGGCTTGAATTTTTGATGGTTATTGGTCACTCAAATTATATTTTATTGAAAAAAAACCTGATACATATTTTCTTGGATCAATATTTATATTTAAAATATAAGTACACTTTTGTAAAATCTTAAGAAAGAACTAGAAACTTGATTGAAGATGGATTTAATTGCGATTTTCCTTAACCGCATCGAGTCTTTCCTAGCTTAGTATTTACTAAGCTACCTACCCGCATCGCAAACAGAAATGTACATTTCTTTATTTTCTTACATATTCTACCCTTCCAAATCTGCTACAACTCTTGCATTTTATATTATTACAACCTATCAAATCCTTCTACGAAACACGGCACAAAAGTAGGTAACTACTTAAATATTCTTACGAATCCCTTCGCTCTACATTCCTTTTGTACTTTTATAGTTTAGTTAGAATTTATTTAAGAATCTAGTTATAGTTTTAATAATTCATTTATTACCTAAACGAACGACTGTTTCCACGAATTTCAACATAGCGTGATCTCATGTCATTGTAAAGCCCAACTAAAATCAATGAATGGTCGTTGCATGACCGGGCTTGTAACGCAGCTAATTACCATAATTTGCTGCTACACGTAAGCAAATCTGAGATAGCATTAGTAGATTTCGATCTTATGATGCTATTTGCATTTATGTTAGTGACGATTGCCTCGATATGAGAGAATTGTCAGTACATATTGCAGGATAAATCTATACTAATGTTATAAAGCTGATTGTTTGTTTGAACGCGCTAATCTCAGGAACTACTGGTCTGATTAGAAAAATTCTTTCGGTTTTAGATAGTCCATTTATCGAGGAAGGCTATATATCATCAAGCTAAGATCAACAGGAGCGGAGCACTGCGGGTTAAACCGCGGGGCACAGCTAGTGATAATATAGTACTTATTACTCTTATAGTGTGACTTTTGACGTTGTTACCACAATTTTATTAAGGGCTGATTTATCAATCCTTGGTTAAAACTTATTCGTCGAATAATGTATAAAACTACCATTTTAAAAACGTATTCTAATTGCCCGTATTAGACAGTTTACGTGACATTTTAATATTATCGTGTAATACTTTATTGGACGGATAAGTTTTAACCAAGCATTGAAAAATCGGCCCTAAATCGCCTTTTCTTTTTATCACCATGAGTTTTTGTAGTAGTTACACACGCCTTCTATGAGAGTTTAGGAGATTTATCTTCACATTGGTCAAGGTAAAAATTGTGTCTAGATGACAAACTTTCTGAACTTTTTCTTGAAGCTTTACTTTAACATCGCTCCATTTATATCAGACTAGCTATGCTCCGCGGTTTCACCCGCATTGCTCAGCTCCTGTTGGTTTTAGCGTGATGATATATATATAGCCTATAGCCTTCCTCGATAAATGTGCTATCTAACACCGAAATAATTTTTCAAATCGGACCTGTGGTGCCTGAGATTAGCGCGTTCAAACAAACAAACAAACTCTTCAGCTTTATAATATTAGTATCTATAGATTTACATTTTGTTATTAAATACTCTAATAATTGAACGTTGTATACAAATACCAGGCTAGTCTAAATAAAAATAGGCCGCTAAAATTCAGAAGAGACATTTTTATACCACTCTTTTTCCAGACTAATAAGCTTCACTTATAAGTTATAGGGTTAGCAAAAGTAAGTCGGACGTCTAATTTCCGATGTGAGTGACCTAACGCTTCATCCAAACTATTTACTATCTTATACCATCAATATTGGCAATTTCCTTCATTTTGTATGTGTGGTGTGTTTTATCATGTACCAATTCATATCATCATAAATCACATTATAGGTAAGTCAATTCTGCTTAGCATTACCAGATATTATTCCATATATTGAACCAAAGCACTGTTAAAATATCTTGCTCACAGGCTTTTAATTACCTATGAAATTGATTCCATACTTCTCTAGCCATTGAAAAGAAGAACACATACTTTCACATTTATTTTAGTTATTAGAAGAAGAAGTATTTTCTATAATCCGTAAAATGCATTTCAATACTATTGATGTTATACTGGAAGCACAACGTTTAAATAAATAAATAAATAAAACAAAATTTTAAAACAATATATTTTTATTTCTATCATAAAATATAGATATTTCTGTATTCTATTCCAATCGTCAGCTTTTGCATAAACCGTAGAGCGCTATGTAATTTGTACACTGCGTCATTTATTGCATTTACTTATATCACTACATAATATAAAACAAAGTCGCTTTCTCTGTCCCTTTGTATGCTTAAATCTTTAAAACTACGCAACGGATTTTGATGCAGTTTTTTTTAATAGATAGAGTGATTCAAGAGGAAGGTTTTAGTATATAATTTATTAGGTTTTAGACAAAGCGGGCGAAGCCACGGGCGGTAAGCTAGTTATATTTTAATTTGATATTCTAAAAGTTCTATTGATAAATTCACATAAATGAATTTTAGTTATCTAATAATACAAAGTTGATAGAAATAATAAAACTGCACCCAAATAGGAAAATAATTAGAATGTCTCTAAGTATATAACTTCTGAACTATACCAAATTCTGCAATTCTTTTTTATATGGTTATCATTTTCACACAAAATTTGTATGAACCAAAACTAATCCATCAGAAAATTTTACCACCGACAGAGTCTGGGCGCAACCCTAGTTTAAATCCAACGTTCCATCAAAAGATGACCCATTATAAAATACACTCAGTTTGATCAAGCCATTCGCAAACGTTTACCTCAAACATAATCGCAGTTCCACCTGCATTAAGCTTTCACGATCATTGTTCAAAGTTTGACAAAGTCTTTGCTCTGCGGAACGACTTTATCTCGACTCTGATGTTTTTTTACCATACTACCGGTGCGCCTAGGATTTGCCCGTGATTTTGTCACTCTCTAGCATAATAATTAATATCTCCATATACAAAAATTGAATCATAGAGTTACCGTGGCGACGGGACAACAAAGACAGACAAACAAAAAATTCACATTAATTATAGTATTAATTAAGGATTTTATTGAGTAGAACTAGTACTCCGTACTTTATACTTTCATGTCAAATAAATGATAATAGAACTGTAGTTCTCGTAGTTTCATCTGGGTTATAGATTAATAAAAAAAAAGAAGCGCTCTAGCTACATGTTATTAATTATTATGATCAATCAATATTAAATCTTTTAACTTGTGCTGATATCATAGAACTTAGAAGGATTGTAATGAAGTAGTTATGTAGTTTTACTAACTATGAGCTAATAATATTTACGAAAAATTATTAAAAGCCAGCGTTTTCTGTGACTATAGAGGAATTAAAATATGTAAATATAAATTTTAACAAGTTAAGAAACTACTAAAGGAAATTAGAGTCGTTTAAATTTTAAATATAAGTAGAAAAAGTTGAGTATGAAAATTGCCTACTAACGCTGCATTACGAGATCTATCAGATCCCTTGCAGGACTTTTGTTTTGTGCGTTGAATATAATCGTGTTTTTTCACTCCTTGCGGGAGGATCTAACTTGTAAAGTTCTTTAAGTATGAGTAGGACAAATATACATATTTGCTTCCTACTTAAAGCTGAGTTCAATAACATTAAAAAATAAATTAGAGATGGATTAGGTCCCTAACGCACAGTACTGTAATTATATTCATTCCTTGCGTTAGGAGATATGTCGGTACTCGTGGAATCGTAGGCCTCGTAGACGCAAGAGAGGGAGGGTAGACGGCGCGGGCGCTGCGTGATTCGGTTTAGTGTTGTCCTAGCATCGATGTGGGAGCTCGCTCTTTTTGGAAATAATACTCGCGTATCTAGGTGTTGATTATTTTTTATAAACAATGAGTTCTTTTAAAAGAAAAGTGTAAAAAATCTATTTATTTTCGTGAGATTTCTAACAAACTCAAACTCAAACATTTATTTATTCAATTAGATTTCTTCTACAAGCACTTTTGAAACGTCATTACATATTTTTAACATTTAACACCGATTCGGAAAGCAGTATCTACGGAGAAGAACAAAAAATCAAAGCCGGATTATACTGCTTCATCGTCCAGTATAATAAAAATTTTGGAAAATGTTCGGTAAACGAATTTTTACCATATGCGCGCAATGCAAGCAATCAATTTGCTTACCATGAAAAACACTTTGCATAATTAATAAAACTATTTCAATCGACAACTGACATTCCCATCACTACTTACTACACATATTGAACTATCTTCGGTTGCGGTACGAGATACAATCGATATCTAATTTTTTTTTAATAATAATTAGGGATGTGACGACCCCATCGCCCACGGTTGGAATGTCTATTGTCTACGTGACAACAGATATTCCACCCGTGCAATCAGTCAACCCGCAGGACACCTTGTGGCGGGGTGTCGGGGAGTAGCGACCCCGCGGGAACCGAGTGCTCCCGGGGGAGGCCCCTGTCTTCATCTCCGGCTTGCCTTCACCGGCCGGTCGGAGTGAAGCCTGACGAGGACAGGACCCCCACCTCTGGCTTGCCTTAACCGGCCGGCCAGAGTGGAGTCGCGAGAGCTTTTAGCTCGAAGGGTGGATACGAATCGTAAGTGGCGAGTGGGCACGTGATGCTGGACCCTCAGGGAGCGCGTGATCGTAGTTTAAAGTCCAGGGACGCCTCTCCACCCTTAGCTGCTCACAATATGTTGCCCCCTTGTCGCACTATTGCAGCGACTTATTTCGGGGGCCCATACAGTGAGAGGGCGAGTCACCACCTGCCAACATATTTTTACTTTCTTTTAGTAGAAAGGCAGGTGCCATAGTTTCCCATAGTCCCCAATACCAGTCCATTTAGCATCCCAATCCATAGCCCAATTATTAAATTTCCATACCCTGCAATAGTCCTACATCGGCCGCGGACTGCCTAGGGCTGTATCTCTATAGTGCAGTCATGGGCAGGCTGCGGCTGGTGTCCCATAACACATTAAAATTCTCGAAAGGGCCTCTGCGTGTTGGATCCGTGTCCCCACGTAAGCCTTCCAAAGATCCGGGTACCGTCCTTCTGGTGGTACCCGAGTATTATGGAGAAGAGAAACATAATAATAATAATAAATCTTTATTTCAGACATCAATATCCATACATAATATAATTACACATACATTTACAATTTGGCATATATTTGGGACATTTAACTTAACAACATTTTATTTAACTTATTTATCAGTATAAAAAACAATTGAACTATTTACGGTTCCTACCTAAATGAACACACAACCAATACCTAATAATGGGACTGTTCAAGTACTCGGAGAGCGTATTTATGATTTTGTTATTAGAAGAGCGTATACGTGACCAAAAAGATGCTATTCGCAATCTAATAATTGCGAAGAAGTCATTGATGCCGCCATCTGCGAACATGCTAGACGCACTGCAGTACCTAGGCAATTTCATTAGGATGCGGTATGCATCATTATACTGCACCCTAATGGTGCCAAAAGCTTTTCTAGTGAAATTTGACCATAATTGACAAGTATACAAATTTTGACAATATGTTTTGAATAGAATCGATTTTACCTCTTCATTACATTTAGAAAATCTGCGTGCTAGCATGTTGCATCTGACGGCAAGCGCTCGTCGCTCACGCTCAATATCCTCATCATCATTTAGGTTTTCTGTGAGAAAGTGTCCCAAGTACTTAAACCGCCCCACACGATCAACGGGTGTACTATTCAAGTAAACGTTAGGAACCATATCCGGCCCTCGACCTGCCTTAAACACCATCACCTGTGATTTCCCAACATTATACTTCAGACCATGCTCAAGCGCATAACGCTCACAGATTGAGAGCATGCGCCTGAGACCATTGATTGAGGGACTGAGAAGAACCATGTCGTCGGCGTAGCTCAAGTTGTTAACACAAGTACTGCCAATATAACAACCCACCTTCGTTTTACTCAGTTCCTCAATCAGGTCATTTATATACAAGTTGAACAAATCAGGTGAGGTAAGCCCACCTTGACGCACTCCGCAGTTTAACCTATATTCGTTAGAAAGCGAGTCGCCCCATCGCACACAATTGGTTTGGTTCTCGTACCAGTATCTCAACAAATCAACAACATTTGATGGAACAGAACTATTAGACAGTTTATTCCAAAGCAGTTTATAATTTACAAGATCAAAAGCGCGGCTTAGGTCCAAAAAACATGCGTACACGGACGTATCTCGAGTTTTATAATAATTTATGACACTTTTTACGCTAAAAATTGCAGAATCTGTTGAGAGCCCGGGACGAAAACCAAACTGAGCGTCGTGTATTACAACATTCTTCGACAATTCTGGGTAAATAAGTCTTTCAAGAATTTTTCCCAGAATTGTGCCCAGTGAAATAGGTCTGTAATTGTTTAAATTCGAAAGTTCACCCGTTTTATTTTTAGGAACTGGCACCACAACGGTCTTCATAAGATAAGGAGGAAGATAAGAAAAGTTTAGACATAAATTATACAAGTCTGCCAAAACGCGAAAAATTTCCGGCCCTGCGTGTATTATATGCTCTAAACTAAGTCCGTCAATGCCTGGGGACTTACCACGTGACATGCCCTTTACCGTCTTAGCGATATCCTTAGCCGTATATTTACAGGGGTTTTCACTATTATTTATAACTTTATCACTGGCATTAGTAACCGAGCTTGAGTTTATTATTGGTTCTATTTGAAAATGCTTAGCAAATAAATCAGCAATTTCTTTTGGTTTCTGAACATTATTTATACAAGCGGGTGCAGATGTTTTGCCCTGTAACTTTTTTGTCGACTCCCAGAATTTTATGAAATTTTTATTCTGTTTATGCATTGCTAAGATGTCCATTCTTATCTTCTCCTGATTGTTTTGACACCATTTTAGTTTGTTTTTAAAAGTCCTTTTACTGTTGACCATATTAACAAATAAGTCCCCAGTCATTGGCTTACCTGCAGCTACCCAATTTTTAAAATTAAATCTCGCTCTCTGGTGCAATTCCCTAACATGATAATTCCAACCAGTTATATTCATCCTCCTAACCTTACGATGACACCCAGAACTTACAATTGCTGCATTCTGTAGTGTTTGAACAATTTTGTCATAATATTCATTAATTAAAAATAAATGGTTTGTACAATTAACCGTATCACAGATCTTACATTGACTAGAATATTTTAATTTAATTAAGTTATCACAGCATTGCTTACTATAAACATTAATTTGATTTAGGTCTCTATTACCCCAAATAACACCACTATTTAATCCCTTGCTACTGCAATGTACCTTACACTGAACAACTTCAATAGCTGGGTCCACACCGGCCGATCCACCGCGATCCGATCGCGCGCGGCAGGCGCGCGATCCAAAGATGCGGGCGGTGTGGACGTGCCGCGCGCGATCCATGCACGCGTTTTGCCGCGCGCGATCCCTACCTCGTGCGATCCGTTAGCGGGCGGTTTTTGTACCCGCTTCAAAGGTGCCTCAGTTGCGTGATGCGCGCGGTGTGGACGGTTGTGTTTTGGTTCGCGCGATCCACCTCACCTCAGAAAGTCATGGATATAAAAAGTATGGTTTTACTTACCTTTACATAATCATTTAACAGGTCAATGATGGCTTCACAAACTTCAGGAATAATTAATGATATAGACTGTTTAGAAATGCGGAAGAGATACTGCAAACTGACGTACGAATCTCCAGTTGCTAAAAATCTCAATGTTAGCAGTAATCTTTCCTTCACAGTAATGGCATCTCTATAATTTGTATCATTCTTTCTTAGCTTTTTATCCAATAATGAACACAATATCTCAAATTGATTAGCATTCATTCTTGCAAAATTGTGTTCCACTTCATCTGAAACTAACTCTGCGTACAGCTGAGTCCCAGATTCCAATCGATTTTTGTAAAGTTGTTTCACCCAAAACCGTCGATTTCTTTTTTTTGATTTTTTGCGCAAACATTTCAGTATAATAAAAGTTACTGCTGCAACGGCAAGACGCCGCCGTTGTACGTGTGACTCCATATCGTACAAGAGTTAGACTGCCTGAATCACGGATCGCCTTAGGATCACTTGGAGCGCATATTTTGGATCGCAAGTTTTTAAAGTGGATCGGCCTAACATGATCCACGATCCATGCTCCGCGATCCTGGATCGCGGATCGCGGGATCACTGGATCGGCCGGTGTGGACCCAGCTAATGTCACACTGTACTATAAGCGGTAGATGATCTGACCAATACACATCGTGTAATACATTTATCGAAGTTATACTAGGAAAAGCCGCTTTGGTCACAACACAATGATCCAGCCAAGATCTCGTATAATAGACATCACTTACGTACGTGTATTCATTGGAGTCTTTACCTAAAATTTCTAGGTCGGTATTATCTATTTTTGGTATTTGTAGTTTATTCAAATGTCATAACTGCGTGCGAACCTAGCAAAATATAAAACAATAGACTATCTTTCATCCACAAAAACTTCAAAGTATATGTCATTGTTTTCTGGAAGATATAAATTATTTTCAAAACTGTATCTTTAGGAGACTGATTAGGTCTCAAACGCACCAAAGGGTTGGTAAGTTTCGAGATCTTTTAGGTCTCCAAAGCACCAGCTGAAAGTTCTTTGATAATGATGGCGCAGTGAACGTGTTAAGCATGCCTACGTAATTAAAATTTATTTGTAAGTGGGCAACTGAGCTTTAAAATGAGTCATTTCAGTTTTTAGTACTTTTCTGTTGCAATTTTTTAAACGATTTAAAATTTAACTACCAAATTTCGATGAAGCAGAAGGTTCTGTCAACACCAATTATAAGACATTTGATTTTTTGTATGGTTCTAAATAGTAATAAAATAGCTCAACTATTTTTCTAAGTTTAGAAATAGGTAAGTGTCCCAGACCCTAGGGCATAGGTTTTTCTAAAGTCTAACTAGATTTTTAATTTAAGTAAGCAACAAGATATAGAAATTTCGATGTAATCAAATACTAACTAAATTGCTAAAAAAAGATTTTATAAAATAAATTGTCAGTCTGTAACAAATACCAAAAAGTAAAAACCAACAAAGGGATAGAAAAAAGAGAGGATTCATTTCAATTTCAAGTTCTCTGTTCAAATCAAATCAATTAAAACAAATGAAATCAACCAGAAAAGAGAGAGAGCAAATCAATTAACGAAAGTAATATAATAAAATCTGAAATTGAACAGATAAAACCTGCATTATAAATAATTTATTCAAACCTATCGCTGTATTAATTACAAAAGTGTTGAACTGTTTAATGTAATCAATCGAGTGACTTTATTAAATTAACTTATTATGTATGCACAATTGGGTTCTACGGTACTATTATAAAACAATATAATGAATGCGACATGATACAATCAATACTATAATAGCCTTAGATAATAGTACTCTTTGTGACGACCTATCTTAATTTAGACGAGCCTATTGCCAAGGAGATATATTATTATAGAGCGCAAGAACCTTAAGGCAAGTAGATTCTCTATTTCTTCATTTGCATAATCTTATGGAAAAGATTACCATCATAACACATACACTAAGACACATAACTCTAGTTAGTAATTTTAAAATGTATAAATATATGTAAAACTCGTATTTGGCGTATAGTAAACATTATTAGATTAAGGTTATCATAGTGTAAGCTGTGAAGCTGAAATAAACAACCGTGGAGGAGACTGACTTGGGCAGTTTCATTTGTGATTACAATATTTTGTCGAATATGCTAAACACTACGCCAACGAGGCAATGTATATGATAGAGCAAAGCTCTCAGATTACACCTAAATTAAAAGTTTCAATTCAACTGAACACTGTCAACAGCACAACTGCAAAGTCTGTGAAAAAAATATATTGTAAGCATCCCTGCTTGTCGTTAAACCAAAAAGTTATACGAAACGTGACATCTGCTAAATCCGTATTTTTCCAGCGTGGTGGTTTGTATACTAAGCTCACGTATCATGTCTGCATGTAACACGCATTTTTTAACGATATAATTAACATTAATCACTACGTAGTATAAAATAAAGTTGCTTTCTCTGTCCTTTTGTCCCTATGTATGCTTAAATCTTTAAAACTACGCAACGGATTTTGATGCCGTGTTTTTTAATAGGTAGAGTAATCCAAGAGGAAGGTTTTTGTATATAATTTATTAGATAAAGCGGGCGAAGCCGCGGGTGGAAAGCTAGTTATCTATATATTTGGTATTAAAAGAAATGACAATCGATGATTAGCATTATCCACCCTTCCTGCTAATGGCATCTATTTTCAAATTTATGCTTTTGACTGACGTTTCACGTTCGTTCCACTTAAAATTTAAAGCATCAGGCAATACTATTCAAGTCATTGTTATATACCTTTTTTAACTATATAAGTCATTTGCACATAACCAATGTAGTTACTAGTAAGAACTTCAATTTATGAACATAAACAGAAAGAAGTAAATCTCCTTGGCAGGTACCAAAATACTAAGCAAAATATATTGAGTCTATGTATTGAAAGAGTTTCTTTCTGGCTTCTTAAAAGAAAATCGATCCGCGTCATAGATACGAAACCACACCACAAGGTATATAAGGTAACATGGAAATTCATACTAATCCATATATTAGCCACCATATATTAGGAAGGACAATATACAAACATCTATACTTACTAATATTATAAAGCTGAAGAGTTTGTTTGTTTGAACGCGCTAATCTCAGGACCTACTGGTCCGATTTGAAAAATTCTTTCGGTGTTAGATAGCCCATTTATCGAGGAAGGCTATAAGGCTATATATCATCACACTAAGACCATCAGGAGCGGAGCAATGCGGGTGAAACCGCGGGGAACAGCTAGTATAATATACCTAAATATATTTGTACAGAACAAAAATAAAGACAAAAGTTAGTGCAGTCGTGAGTTGGACCGCTTTCAAATGGAGACTTGAGCTTGTTAAGGTTGCAGATCCTCAACTTTGTTTGATGCTGGACTCGCTGCCTTTACAATTGTCTAATGAGTTTTTCTTAAATAGCCATGTTAGCTATGCTATGCTGCTTGACTGGTCATTCACTTGTTAAATTTTGAATATACTTATCTATAAATATTTGTAAATTTACGAGAATCTCTACTTCTCTTGTTCACACTAAATCTTAATACATGACCGTTTAGTATTCATCATTATTCATTCGAGTCTTTGGTTCTTACAGATTGTAAAATAAACTGTTTATTATCACATATAATTTTGTTATTTATCATGTATTGGTTGTTGGTTGGTTGGTCATCACTTGAAAACTACACAATAACACGTAGTTTGAATATTAGATACACAACATAATGCATTATTTTCTGGATAATGCATTATGTTCGTTTCCCAAAGACAAATAAATTAATAAATAAATAAATAACTGGGAAGAGTCCATGTAGAGTCGCAAGATTTCCCTACTTTAAATAAAATGAAGAGTCAGGCTGAGCAGCTATTTATAATTACGTTAGATTCAGGAAAAGTTGCAGCGTAATTAATTATTTATGGCGTTTCATAAATTATTAGGAATATCTCTTGCTACTCTAAAGTATGAAGTAAGGTTATATTAGATAAGATTCAATTTACTCTGACGAGAGTTCTAGTTGCTAATGAAGTTTTTATTCCTGTATTATTTAATAATGAGGGCTGTCCATCCGAACTTTTCCTCTCGTGATAATCTGATAAAAACTTAATTAAATTTTATTCAAAGTTCTTATATCAGTTAAATCACGTCTGCAATTAGCAAAAATCATGTTCTGTAAAATACGACATTTGTTATTAAGATTTAGTTTAAGGTAGTTTTGTAGGTACATACATTTAAAACAAATCGTATAATCGTGCTCTTAATTATTTTACATTCTTCTCTTTCCACATTTTCATAGCCGAGGAAAGCACAACAAACTACATACAATCTAAAATAGAATTAATCAACTATACAACAAGTTATCTAGAATATAATTGCTCAACTAAACGATTCAGTTCCAGTAGTACAATACAATCCTTTGTATCCGTAATTCAAAGCACGTACAGCATCGGGCAGTCCTTCATTTCTTGAGTACTAGAGCTTTTAAATTAAATACGTACCGCCTTGTTACAGCTCCTGTCACTTTACTGATAAATGATCACTTTGCAGTACTCACTATGACTTTGTCCTACATGGTGAGGGATAATTGAAACTGAGTTATATTACCTTGAAAATAAGTTTTATGTTCGATAAATTGTTTTATGATGAACGCCTGCTATGAAATTGTCGTAAAATTGAAAGCTCTAGGTTTCTTGAAGACATGTGTGTTTTGGAGCATTCAAATGGGTAATAATTCAATGCGTTCAAATGTCCTCATAAATGATAGGACCTAGTTTATTTAATTAGCATTTTGAAATAAGTAACTACAGTCCATAGCAACCAGAGAAAAAAAAGATAGTACCTACCTATTTGCTCTATCATGACGTTGGTCTTATAAATGTGATTGTAAAGAGTAAATTGAATTATTATTAACTACAAAAGAAAGCTTAATTCAACCGGTCACAACTTAAAATATTAAATACACAGACAAAGCTTTAAATACAATTAATAAAGTATAACAAAAACTTTCATAAACTCGATACTGTAACAACGAATAATTCGCAAACTTTTGAAGGCTTCCAATTAAAAACAGTAAGCAAACTGCCCCTATTAGCGAAGTGTTTAAAAAAAATAAAGAACGAACTCACCCGCGATCGTGACGAGTGTAAGGAGGATTGCGAGAGCGACAACGCGCGGCATGTCTGCTCCGTACGACGGGCCGCAGCACACTGACTGGCCACGCGCCCCCCACCCCCCGAATGCGGCATTGCGTTTACACGTTTTCGGATTTACATATTTTGTTTTGAAATTCAGAATACGTAAAAAGGAACGTTTTTAGTGGAAACATTTTATTTAATATATTTTTATTATTTTTGTCTTATAAAAACCAGGGAAACACAAACATTCACTGATGTAGTCACACGATAAATAATGTAGAGTCGTTGATTTCTAACAAAGAGCTAAATAAGTTGTAAGTTTTATTAAAAAAAAGGCATTTACGGTGCTATATCTGGATTTTCAATTAAAATTCGTATATTGACGAGTCATCTCAAGTCATTAGTCATACGTCATATTAAGATTTCCATAAAAAGGGGAAACTTTATTTTTTGTATTAAATAAATATATTAAGTTAAAATTATATGCTTATGTTTATTCATTTATTGGAAAAGATTTATTTTTGTTTAAACGTGTAACTAACAAAAATATGACTCTACCATCATTTTAACTCTACCATTCAAGATTTAACGTTAAAATAAATAATATGAAATAATAAGCACAGACCTAGACTCTACTTTACAAATATTCTAAGCATAAGTTACACAGGCTAAGTTGGTTTATCCCGTGGGTAAATTCCGTTAAGCTCTTATATCTCTATGAAATGTAAGGAAATACGATATCTAGTTTGAAGCAGGGACAACATTAAATAAAGGTATTCACAGACATATTCACTAGCCATTTACTCTGGCTTCGCCCGAGCTGATTTGTGACAATAATAAATATAGTCTATCTAGTTCACTCAGTAATGGTTTTATAATTTTCTTTTGATAAAAACAATGTTTTTCTAATCTGTTGTACAGATAATATCAATAAAATTAAAAATGAGTGAAGCAGGGGCGTGTAGTAATAACATAAAACACATCAATGCACCTAAGTCTTACCTAAGTTATTAACTTTTTGACAATAATATGGAGTGTTCATTGCAATCTCATGAGCTATTTTATCGTAATGATTTTAATACGTTAATTTTGAATGCTAATTAGACTATTGCAATGTTTTTATAACCTTTACTTTAATTAATCGTAACAAGCACGATTCTTATAATAATATACAGTTTGCGTGTCAAGTAAGACCCAGGACGCGTCGTAAAAATAATTACAAGTATGTATTTTTTAATCATAAGCTGAGTTTACTTTAATTACTCAAGCTCTATATTGGTTCAATCCCATTTCCTTTTAATCATTTTAATTTTCACTTCACATACCTATATATTTTATATTTTAAATATACGAAAAACAAACATTTAAAATTTTAATAAATTTAAGTACATCATACACATAACCCTATGGGACTATAAATAAAGACATGACAGAAAAAATAATTAAAATGATCTGTTACAAAGTAGCAATTTACTAATTGCCTTAGTGTAAGTGTTGTTCTTTTTGGTTCAATTTTATTATCCATAAGTTTCAAGGATCGTATTCGGTATAAAGTTTATTAAGTTTGTTTTTTAATGTTTACTTAATAAACATTATTAAATATCTCTACATAATAACAATAAACACACTAAACGGAAGAATCTACACAAATAATTCACGATTCTTTTTATTTCTTCTTAAATATTCAATCCTCTTACGTAAATCGCCAATATAACATGTACACAAACATACACATTTTTAAAATAATTTCTCTCTAAACTACGTCGTTCATACACTGTCTATAGCTAGGTTGCTGTTTCCACTGCAAACATACTTGTTAAGGAGTGTATCATTTTTCTTGGACTCTGCACTGTAACAATGTGCATGAATCTTGAAGTATTTTTACTCTTTTCAACATAATATAAACGATGTGACATGCATTTCATACGTAATGTTATGAAAAATGCAAATTTAACTATTTTCAACAGAGAGAGACGTAAATACCTAAGTATGTTACTTTTCAATATTAGATAACAGATATAAATGAATAAATTATACTTATTAATTATTATTTAAATTGTTTTAATCGCTTGAGGCCTTGATACTTTGGTGTAGTAAAATCCAAGGTTTTTATGGTTCTATACGTAGTAGAGTCCTACAAAAAGTGGATCAAATGTTTTAATTTTGTTACCAGTATCGGTCCACCACCTTAAGAAGATACATCCATAACAAGAATTATGCCTCATTTTAATTAAGTATTAATATGTAGATACTGTTTCTATAATCTCTATATACAGGGTGACTGGTAAGACGTCAGACGCATTTTGACAGGAGCTTCTTCTCATGAAACTGAACAACTTTTGTTCTACAACTTCGCTAAATTCGTAGAAAAAAATTTGGCTTTGACCTTTGTATGGAAATCGGTCAGCTGATTAGCGAAGTTTCCTTACAAAGTCCAATTTTTTTTTACGAATTCAGCAAAGTTGTAGAACAAAAGTTGTTCAGTTTCATGAGTAGAAGCTCCTGTCTAAATTCGTCTAACGTCTTACCTTTCACCTGGTATAAAAATGAATCCCTATTTCCCTTGGTCACGACATCACGCGTGAACGGGTAGACCGATTGCGATAATTCTTTTTTTATAATATTCCTTGAAGTACCTACGAGGATGATTCTTACGAAGAGAAAACGTAAACATGTACCACGGGCGAAGCCAGGGCGGACCGCTAGAGTAATGTGTATAAAACAATGTCTTCATGAATAATTAAATTAGTAAGTTATAATCTATCTATACTTGCCAGTTCTCGTAGAACACGTGGCCTTTGTGTTGCTACGGCGCTATGGCACTACGCTGCTACGAACTACGATTTATGAAGGACTTTTGTGTTAAATAATTAAACACTTTGAAACAATTCATACTATCTCTTATATAATATCAACTGCTGAACCGATTTGGATGAAATTCCATGGAATCTGGAACTATTCAAGCAAAACCCCGGTACTGTTTTCGTTTGCCGAGAATTATTTATAAATTGAAATAAATTTACTGCAATACTTTCTCGTTCGAGGAAATCCAAGTATAAATCAAAGTACTTGATAAGGAACTATAGATTTATACATATATTTAAATTTGAAGCACCAAGAAAGGAAAACATTCAAATTTACTTTTCATCGCGAAGTAGCTGACAAAATAATATATCATTCCTAAGTATATAATTTATCACATAGTCAAATTATCTTGAAACCCTTAAAGTGTATTTTGAATAAAGTGGTAACAGACATTCATAAATTATTCTTACACTAGCTTTTCGCTCTCGGCTTCATCCGCGTGGTCAAAGGAAATTCCCATGAGAATGAGATGTTTCACCGTGGTAAAAAGTAGCTTGTATCAAGAGAGGGAAGTATTTTTAGTTTCATAAATAGAAAAGTCGATTACACTAAAATAAACTTAAGTATAATAAGTATTTACTTACTTAATAAAAAGTATAAGGTCGATTGGGATAAATTTGGGGCGCAGATAAATGTATAATTCACTAAAGAACTATGCTTTATGTTTACTAGCAGAACTGCGAGCTTTTTGTATCCTCTAAAATAATATTTACAGTTAAAAGCATATGTACTATTGCTAATTTGTCTATACTTCAAACTTTACACTTATCATTCACTTATCCCTCCATATAAAAGTACAGTAAACCATACTTTAAAAGGCGTTTATTCACAAACAAAGCCATCTGATGCAGCTAGGTCATGATCTCAACGTCTCTAGAGACACCGCAGAGCTTCCGCAGTCATTACGCTAAAACATATGGAACGAATTCGTGTTTACACACACATAACAGAAACCTCTTTAAGGTTTCTGTTATGTGTGTTTATGGAATCATTCTTCGTTATATAACTGACAGAGCAAAGTTATAGGTTGACTGGAAGAAATGGTTTATAGCTATAAGTTCGCTAATTGTAAATAAAATCTGTAGAACGGACTTTATTTTTTACTAGCTGTTCCGCGCGGTTTTACCCGCATTGCTCCGCTCCTGTTGGTTTTAGTGTGATGATATATAGCCTAAAGCCTTCCTCGATAAAGGGGCTATCTAACACCGAAATAATTTTTCAAATCGGACCAGTAGTTCCCGAGATTAGCGCGTTCAAACAAACAAATAAACAAACTCTTCAGCTTTATAATATTAAGTATAGATTTTATGTAACTAAATGGGTTTACAATGAAGACTACTATTTTTTGTTACACAAAAAGCTCTTGGGGAAAGTTTTATTTAGTTAGCAACTAGCTTTCCGCCCGCAGCAGCCCGCTTTGTCTAAAACTTAACAAATTATACACTAAAATCTTCCTCAAGAAATACTCTATTAAAAAACATGCATCAAAATCCGTTGTGTAGTTTTAAAGATCGAAGCATACATACATACAAGACGCGGGAAGCGACTTTGCTTTATACCATGTAGTGATAGTTAATAATGTCAATAACAAGTCAGTTGTAACCGTTACGAACATGCTAATGATCGTAATGATCCAATCAATTTTAAAACAAAGGTATGGTAACCATAGTATAAAATTTATACTTACCTACTTGTTGTTTCTTACATATAATTTTAGCTGTGGTGCGTATCCTAGCAACCATTAACAACCCTTGGCAACTGACAATTTCTTATTTATATTTGCAAAACATAACAGTGAAAATAGTATAAGTATTCTTTGGTGAAAATGTCTGGAATTAATCGTCCGATGAGCCAGATGCGGAAATTTGAAACGGTATTTCATATTTTATTTAACTTTTATTCATAAATTTCTAATTCATTCGATGAAAATATGAATTAACTGCCGCATTAAAGCCATGAGCCCCAGCTTCTTCCGGTTGGAACCAGGATAAATGCATACAGAAAATAGTTTCCTCAGGAATAATGTAGCTGTAGGTACCTATAACAGGCAACAATTTATAGTCCTTTCCACCTAAGATGATTTCTGTGACACATCGATTTTTGACACGTGTAGAGATGTCGGTTACTGAAATCGTATCAGTTGTTTTTGATAATCGATAATATTTTATATGGAAATGAAATCGATTTGAATAAAATACGAAAATTAGTTTTTTCGGCATTTCGCCAACAATTAACTAAGGAAACTTAGCAAACAACAGCAACAAAAAGTCTACAATAACAATTAGTAACAATAACAGAATACCACGTAAAGTATCAATATTAAAATGCAACTTGTATACAATGCTGACGCACTCGTACAGACGATTGACTCGATTGACAAACGATCACAAGATGGGCGCCGATTATATGATTTTCCAACTCTATGATTTTTCAACGATCCATTTCATGTACACGAATTGCGTAGGTATTATATTTTTGTGTTATTTTATTTTATTTTTCTATATATTAAACTAAAAAATACTGTTTTTGTTTTATAAGCTTAAGATGTTTCATTTTTATATTTTTGGTAATAATGCCGCCATAAAATAAAAATATTATGCACTAAAATTATTTTGGTTTTTTAAACATAAAATACGTAATTCGGAACACGATGAAGTGTCACAGAAATCATCATAGGTGAAAAGGACTATAATTGCAAGTCTCTTGTTTACTTTGGTTTACTTAATTTAGTTAGTGTCACTCATAAAAAATCAGGAATAATTTTTGAAAAACTGTAAAGAAATTTACAAATTATGACTCATTCCATCATTCAGTAAATACAGGGTGGCCCGTTTACAGTGGTCCAAAAATTTTTTTCAGCTTGAGAGCATCATGAGTAATCATTTAAAACATACTTTTATTAAGCGAAAACTTATGGTTTAGAAATTATGATTTTTTTTTAAATAATCCGGAGTTTCAATATTTTTGACGCAAAACCACTCTGTTATGAAAACTACTGGACCGAATTGAATGAAATTTGGTATAGGTATAGCGCAATAACCTACCTATTGCGCTATAGGCTCATTTTGTGTAAATAATTAGACTGCATTTTTTTATTTTAACTTTTTCTGTAGTTTTTTGAATTTCTCGGCAAAATATTGATTTTTCGAAAAAATCCTGTGAAAAAAAAATGTATTACCAAGGTTTTGCTGGTACTGCTAAAAACTACCTTAACATATGGTTATTCTTTACACAAAAAATCATAGTTTTCCTTCGATTGTAACATCTTCAAAAACAACATCATGTACATTAACACATGAAAATCGAAAAATTACGAAATTTACCATAATTTAATTTTAATCATTTGGAACGGCCAATTTTTGATTAAAGAACCATTTATTGCCATAAAAGTCGTTAACAGAGTGGTTTTGCGTCAAAAATATTGAAACTCCGGATTATTTAAAAAAAAAATCATAATTTCTAAACCATAAGTTTTCGCTTAACTAAAGTATGTTTTAAATGATTACTCATGATGCTCTCAAGCTGAAAAAAATTTTTGGACCACTGTAAACGGGCCACCCTGTATATAACATTATTTCGTTCTCTTAGATCAGTAAGTTATTCATAAATTGATAGCATAATAAATAATATATTCATACATTATCATACAGAAGGAAGCGATATTCCGTGCGCGCAAGAGGATCCTACGCTACCTCATTCTGGGCTTCCTAAAACAAGAGGGTCTGATGCGTTCCGCGGAGACCTTGGTCTCCGAAGCCGCCCTCACCAATGAGTATGAGCTCTGCGATAATATCGACTTGGATATTATTTTACAGGTATTTCATTAATGGTCTTTTATTATTTAACTAGCCTTTTGTCCAGGTGTCGATCGGGTCAAGCTGAAAATAAAGGTTTCTAATACCTAGTGAAATATTGTTTACAACAGGTCGAGTGATTGTAGAACTCAATAGTAACAAAATAATTAAACAAACATACGAAAGTATATTTGTAATTAATTATATAAGTACCTGAAACTTTTACAATTATAAGTACCTGAAAGCTCTAGACGTAACAGCTTTCAGGAACTCATAATTGGAAAAGTATCTCGCATCTTACTTAGGTATATGAAACTATGTGAACTATGAAAATATTTTTATTGTCAACTTATTATCAAAATTTTAGCTCGTAATATACTCTGTACTACCACACTTCAAACAAACAATTTTTTTTGTATGTTTTACAAAAGGAAAATCGATAAACGAAATTAATGTGAAAGCATCTGTCCAAACTCTAACACGCGTCGCAACTTTTTCGCAAAACAGAAGAGTTTCGTCACAAACTTTTCAATCAACTATTACGAACTGTGAATTAACGCTTTCGTTTCCACTTTCTACTTCGAGATAAAAATTAATTGTTCCTGTATGTGCTGACAGCTTTGTGTGCTCGTTTTAAAAAGGACGTTTATTAATGGTTTGCGAGACAAAGGGAAATACTTTGCTGTGTTTTAGACGAGCGCTATTATGTCGTCATTGAAAGGCTGTGATTTACCGACTGTGATAAGGGATGGGTTTTATTAATTTTTAAAGTACGTTTATTTTATTTAATAATCGTGAATATTTTATGAAATACCTTAAACGTACATAATTGAAGAGTTCGATTTAGGGCTGATTTTTCAATCCTTGGTTAAACTTATTCGTCTATTCGACGAGTAAGTGTAAACTACTATTTTAAAAACGTATTCTAATTGCCCGTATTTGACAGTTTACGTGACATTTTAATATTATCGTGTAATACTGTTTACTAATGTTTAATAATGTTTATTGGACGGATAAGTTTTAACCAAGCATTGAAAAATCAGCCCTTATTAAATTGCCGTATATACCTACTATCAAAGGGTTCTATATTTTTAATTGTTTATTGTACGTTTTCTCGTGTATACTTTTATACAGTACGTACTATTTTACTTTCTTTGCTTTAAAATAAATACAGTGCGTTTAATTTTAGTGTATCTTTCAATTAGAATCATCGTTTAAAAATTCGTAAATGCTGTATAAAAATATGTAAATTTGTCTAAATGAAGTTGGTAAATGAATGCACTATTATAAAGTTCTCTATAGCCATTAATTGGCTTAATATTTATCACCGATGACCTATTTTGCAGGAATCACTGCGAGCAATAAAGTACGGGAGCCAATGGGTCGTAGTTTCCAAGCCATAAATTTCAACTCGAAGGTTAAAAATTTAATGAATTATAAACCTTATAAAATAGAACATTAGGACGGTTTTGTTTCAAGTGATTATTTATTACGGAACGTTATAACTATTGTGTGATTTAACAATGTATCTTTATGTAATCAGATATTTATGTGACAAACTTTGTGTTAATTTAACACGGAAATAGGCTAATTTCGTAATTCTAAAGTACATAGTTAATTTCTAATCGAGTTAAATATTTAAATGGCATTTGTTTTGCATAGCGTGGGTTACCTAACTACTATAATTTAACAATAGATGGATGTTAGTATTTTTAAGGTGTACGTTTTTTCAGAATTATCTGAGCAGTAGTGAGTACCTAATTCTTCTATCCGATTAAAAACACACGACATTTTTTGTATTTTAACTTTTTTTTGTATCTACTTTCTTGGGCCTCTTTGATTGAAATTGAAAAACCCGGATTATAATTTAACACGCTTTTCCAAGTCTACGAAGTCTTTTTACTAAACATCTTTACCCTAAAAATCTGTTATAAATTATTTTCTGTATCAATGTAAACGTCTACCTTTATTATGTTACCTCGGTTCAATTTAGCGAAATTGAAAACTTGTGCAATATTTCACGTATTTTTTAACGGCAGCGAACCGTGCCAATCCAGATGTCTCCAAAATGTCTGCTGCTTCTGGGTCAAATTAGGGCAGGATGCAACGAACGCTTTGTAAATTTTAAATTTTAAAAGCTTCATTAGTTCAGGTTTTGGAAAATATGAAAAATTCACGATCGTATAAATTATTTTTATAACTACATAAAATTCGGATGAAATAACAAAAGGTGGGTGTAACAATTAAAAAAAGAATTCTTATAATTCCTGAAACTTTAAACGTATCTTAATTTTCGGACTTTCGGTTTATTTAGAAAACAATTATAATTAGAACCAAAAAAAGGTTAAAAACAACAAAAAAATTATCATAAATGTTTTTATTCCGTTTGAACCCGGGTGGCTATTGTAATATAAAAACTCTCACCTTCTCGCCCCCGAGGCCAAATGGTAGATAAATATTCAATGAAATATCCTACCGACCGACACAGAGGTCTGCACTTTGAATCTCTAAGAATAGTTCCAGTGATTTGATTCATAATTATATTGTTTTTTCTATGAATATACATGCTTAACTCCATGAGTCCTACATACTCACCTAAATAAATAAAGCTAATAACGTTGTTAGGTATATCACTGCTGTATGTTTCTCAGTTACATAGTTCAATAACAATATTTTTATAATTTCTAACCGCTTATAAAAACTAGCATTGTAGAATAGAAAAGAAAAAAACAAACAGTCGACATAGCTTATAATAGAAAGTGTCCTGACTATTGTCTACCTAGAGAAGAATATTGAGAAGAATCTACTTAAAAACAGGAGACAATCCTCAAAGGTACTGTTAATACAATGCAGTATTAGTTAATTTCCCTTGCATGTATTCAACAGAAAAGTCTCCTTCCTTTGTAATATTCCATTGAATAATTAACGTACTGAAACTCCCTGTATGAGAAACACCTTAGGAACGTTGTAGTTGCGAGTCTGGCTCGGTCAAGGTCACCGAGCCCGCAACATCTCATATTTTCTTCATGGTTTGGATGCCTTTACATTCGCAAAATGGCCGCCGCATGCCAACATGCATTAATGTAAAGCCTTGTGTCGATTATTTGACAAGGGTATTGAATAAATATAATTTGAATTTGAAAAAGTATTGAATATTTATTTAAGTAGATCGATCGAAATTTGCTTGATGGATGTCCTTTGCATTTGTTATAAAAGTAAAGTAATCCATTTCACTCTGTTTATTTTTTTATGGATTGTAAAAATTAATAAATTGACAAATAATATCATGAAAATACTACTATAATATTTGCAACACGTCTCTTTGTTTCTTGCATCGTAACTGCCAAACAGACGTTCCAATTCAAGTTGTTGTGGTTTTTGCAAATCTTGTCTGTCAATACGGATCTATAAGATGTTTCTTAGAAATCTAACTTTGCAGGCGATTTTCCTGAATATTATAATATATCGTTGAATATCATCGCGTAGTTTCAAACTTATGTTTCGGATTCAATTTTGGTAGAATTGTCATCGAGAATCGAACGCAAAACATGTCGCTTGTAACTTTGTTTTCTGAAATAATTCGGAGAGAGAATTCGCAAAACAGAAAATTATGATTATATAATTTTTTATTTTACAAAGCATTTAATCTTTTTAAAAGTACCAATTTGTTTACGTCGTTCGCAAAGCAAACTAAAATCCGCCATTACCTTTTTTATTTCTTCCATTCGTCCAACAACATTAGAGATGAAAAGCTTATTTATAATTCATATTTGTTTAACGCTCAAATGTTATGATAGCTGCAGTTGGAAAGCTGCCACGCTATCGTTAACTCGACTCCCAGACGCCCGTTATTACGTTGATAATCAATATCAATACATTTAATAAAATTCTAGAAAAGTGGTGTCTGTACAATGAAAATATGTAAAAAAAAAATTAGCAGGGGTTATTATTAAATCGATCCCAAACCCAAAACTGTAGTTAAAAAATTTTTTGTCTGTTTGTCTGTTTGTCTGTTTGTCTGTATGTTTGAACACGCTAATCTCAGAAACGGCTTATCCGATTTCAATGCGGTTTTCACTAATATATTGTGGTAATCTTCATTTAACATTTAGTGTTTATTTCATGTCAATCGGTTCATAAATAAAAAAGTTATGACCATTTAAGTACTCACGGCGAACATTTGCTAAGGCATTCTATGGTACACATACAGTGTACGATAAAACGTAAGTTATCTGTTATACGCTACAGTTATGTCCAAGTGATCATATCGAAAGTCCCCAAGGGTGGGGGGGTAAGCTGAGGTAGTAGGGGGGAGGGGTCAAATTAAAATTATACTTATTTCTAGGTAAATTTTATACATAAAATGTCCTTTAAATTATGTCGTATTTATAATATTATATTTTTAACCCCCGATGCAAAAATATGGGTGATATAAGTGTTTGACCGCTGTGTGTGTGTGTGTTTGTGCCACCGTAGCTCGCTAGCAGGTAATCCGAATTAGATGATGTTTTTTTGTTAGGCAGCATATTTTCCGACGCTGGTTCTTAAATAAACTGTATCAAAATCGGTTCATCCATTTATTGTGTAAAAGTGGGAATGAAAATAACTAAAGTTGTCGAATATACTTTAGTGATATATTAAATGAAAGTGAACGACCTATCAGTAAAAATAAGTCAAATTTTATCAAAATCGGTTCATCCATTTATTTGATATAGGTATAAAAGTGGTAGATAATAAAAAAAGTGAATTTTGACTCAAGTGACATATGAAATGAAAGGGCATGACGTGTAAAGTATAATTAGACATATTTCATCAAAATCGGTTCATCCATTTACTATACCTATATACAGGGTGTAATCGTTAAGTGTGCACAGGCGATTTTTCCGTAAGTATTACAGAGAACAAAAAACTTTAAACTGATATCGAAAGAACTTAACCTAATGAGTAAAAAGGCGGTAATAAATTTTTAAAAATAAATCGAGAAATATCAAAAAAATTATCTTTAAACCCTCCCATACATTAAGTATAATATATGAATATCCCATATACATTTAATATGAAAGATTTTAGCTTTCTTTTTCTTTTTTGGTTTTCTGCTTTAATTACTTCGCAAATTTGAAGTGGCATTTTCCACGCTTTTTCCGGACATTTTCACGCATTTTCCGGATATTTTCCGGGGATTTTCCGAGCATTTTCCGGGCATTTTCCAGGCATTTTCCACGCTTTTTCCGGACATATCCACGCATTTTCCGGATATTTTCCAGACATTTCCCTGGCATTTTCCGGTTATTTTCCGGGATATTCCAGACATTTTCCGGGAATTTCCCAGGCATTTTCCGAGCATTTCCCGGGGATTTTCCGGATGTTTCCCAGACATTTTCCGGACATTTCCCTGGCATTTTCCGGGGATTTTCCACGCATTTCCCAGACATTTTCCGGACATTTTTCAGGCATTTTCCGGGGATTTTTCAGGCATTTTCCGGATATTTTCCGGACATTTTCACGCATTTTCCGGATATTTTCCAGGCATTTTCCAGGGATTTTCCACGGTTTTTCCGGAAATTTCCACGCATTTTCCGAGCATTTCCCAGGCATTTTCCGGTTATTTTCCGGGAATTTCCCAAGCTTTTTCCGGGGATTTTCCGAGCATTTCCCGGGGATATTCCGGATGTTTTCCAGACATTTTCCGGACATTTCCCTGGCATTTTCCGGGGATTTTCCACGCATTTCCCAGACATTTTCCGGACATTTCTCAGGCATTTTCCGGCGATTTTCCAGGCATTTTCCGGATATTTTTCGGACATTTTCACGCATTTACCGGATATTTTCCGGACATTTTCACGCATTTTCCGGATATTTTCCAGGCATTTTCCAGGGATTTTCCACGGTTTTTCCGGAAATTTCCACGCATTTTTCTGGCATTTTCCGGGCATTTTCAGGCATTTTCCACGCTTTTTCCGGAAATTTCCACGCATTTTCCGGATATTTTCCAGACATTTCCCTGGCATTTTCAGGCATTTTCCACGCTTTTTCCGGAAATTTCCACGCATTTTCCGGATATTTTCCAGACATTTCCCTGGCATTTTCCGGTTATTTTCCGGGATTTTCCAGACATTTTCCGGGAATTTCCCAGGCATTTTCCGAGCATTTCCCGGGGATTTTCCGGATGTTTTCCAGACATTTTCCGGACATTTCCCTGGCATTTTCCGGGGATTTTCCACGCATTTACCGGATATTTTCCTGACATTTTCACGCATTTTCCGGATATCTTCCAGGCCTTTTCCAGGGATTTTCCACGGTTTTTCCGGAAATTTTCACGCATTTTCCGAGCATTTCCCAGGCATTTTCCGGTTATTTTCCGGGAATTTCCCAGGCTTTTTCCGGGGATTTTCCGAGCATATCCCGGGGATTTTCCCGATGTTTTCCAGACATTTTCCGGACATTTCCCTGGCATTTTCCGGGGATTTTCCAGACATTTTCCGGGGATTTTCCGAGCATTTCCCGGGGATTTTCCAGACATTTACAGGCTATGTCAGGGAAATGTCCGGAAAATGCCTGGAAAATTCCCGGAAAATATCCGGAAAATGAAAGAAAGAAAGAAGAAAGAAAAAACATTTATTTCAAGGACATCAATAAAGAACATCAATACAAAAAAAATAAACATAACTAAACTAAACAAAAAAAATAAAATTACATAAAATTTACACACAAGATAAAAAGTAAAAAAGAACATGAGAAAAAACTTAAAATAAAAAGAAAAAAAAAAACGTTTGTAAAACAGTGTCCTTGAAAAAGGGAAGCCAACTCAGCATAATCTATGCTGCAACATTATGCACACACAGAGCTGGTTTTCAGTGGCCCCTAGACATTGTTACGATTAGAGAAACAATATGTGAGTAATATGAAAATACGAAATAAAAATAGAATAATTACAAAATATAATCACGATACATATAGAAAAGATGGTAGTTATATTAAAAAAAAAAAAAAAATAAAAAAAAAAAAAAATAATATTAATAATAATTAAAAATATTAGATATATTTACATACATACTATATTTAAGTGTACATATTGCCACTAAGGTTGGATTTGTTGCATTAGTAATACAATTTTGTATTTTTTCTTAAAATGCGTGAAAATGTCCGGAAAAATGTGGAAAATGTCACTTCAAATTTGCGAAGTAATTAAAGCAGAAAACCAAAAAAAGAAAAAAAAAAGCTAAAATCTTTCATATTAAATGTAGGTATATGGGATATTCATATTTCATACTTAATGAATGGGAGGGTTTAAAGATAATTTTTTTGATATTTCTCGATTTATTTTTAAAAATTTATTACCGCCATTTTACTCATTAGGTTAAGTACTTTCGATATCAGTTTAAAGTTTTTTGTTATCTGTAATACTTACGGAAAAATCGCCTGTGCACACTTAACGATTACACCCTGTATAGGTATAAGTGGGAATGAAAGAAACGAATGTTGTCAAATATTGTGATAGTACCTACCTAAGTGATATATCAAATGAATGTGCATAACGGGTGAATTACAATTAGTAATGTTTTATCGAAATCGGTTCATCCGTTTTTTACATATAGGGCACTTAAGGGGTGACAGTGGTTAGATAAATAAACCAAATGGAGCATCAATCGATAGGATATGACGTGTACATATAGGTACAATTAGATAATATTATTTACATCAAAATCGGTTCTGCCATTTACTAGGGATGGAAAGGGAAGGGTTGAAAGTCTGTGAAAGAAGAGGGGGACATGGGAGCGAGAGGATAGCCACACCCTGGAAATTTTGAACTCTTCTCAAAGCCACATAGGCCTGGCCCTTGGCAATTTTTTTTCTTAAATATACCACTTCTTTTGCCACTGTGGTCCATTACAATTTATGCACGGTTACGGCCCAACTTAAAAGATGTCAGATGTAGGAATGTATTATGGAGGTAGAGGTAGGTCTCGCTCACTTGAAAATATTAAATGAAAATAAGAAACCGAAGTTTAAAAATTAAAAAAAAAACCCAACGCAACGAAGGAAAAGGAATATATATAATTTTACAAACTTTCCGACGATCTTTAAAATTAAGTACCATTATAAAAAAATATATATATAAGATATATTATTATGATAATGATGGTATGGTATGGTATCCTTAACTTTTACCAAAATTGTAGATTATAAAATTATCTTTAAAAAACTTCACATACATTTTTTTCTAGGAGCCACTGTTTCTACGAAAAATCTATTTTTTCATTCATCGTTGATCTCAAAAATAAAAATTCCAATCACCAGAACGACAGGAAATTTTAATAATTGATTTTTAATTGTGTTTTGCACAATTTTATTAAATTGCGACTGGATGAAAATTTTGTTCGTGGTCGTCGTCGTCGTTGGTAGGGTGAACAAATCCTTAGCAAAACATCATACGCTTATGTCAATTAGTATCGATAGCGGATTCTATTCCTTTACGTTTTGACGTTTGCCTCGGCACTCAGTTGCTGCACAATATATTGTCAAAAACATCCATACAAGGAAGGAAGGTAAATAAATTTGCTCCTCTCCCTCCTGGTGCCTAAAAAATAATATGCCATAATTTAAAATAAATTTTACGTAGAAAATTAATTAGGCACTTATTTTTTTATTTTTTAGCTCAGTTTAGTAATAAATTTTACTAACTGTTCTTTTAATTATTTATGGTAGTACGTGTTTATTCAATAAAAGTTAAGTAGTAACTACTATGCAGTCACTATTCCACGCGGACGAAGTCGCGGGCACAGCTAGTATTTAATATTTCAATAGATATGCGTATTTCTTTAAATTGGGACACGTTTGGGAAAAGCGGAACATATTTTTGCTAATATCGTGAAATAATAATGAAGTTCTAGTAGGTACTCGAAATAATCTGTAATAGCTTTTGTTTCCATTCATAAAGCCTTTTTTAAATGATCCACACAATGTGAAACGTCGTTTGATCTCAGTGGTTCAATCAAACGGACTGCATAAAAATCAAACCATAAAAATCAAACGGACTGTATTATATTATGGTTTATAATTTATTATTTTTCTTAGGGCTGATTTTTCAATCCTTGGTTAAAACTTATCCGTAGAATAACGTATTAAACTACCATTTATGAAAGGTATTCTAATTGCCCGTATTTGACAGTTTACAGGTGACATTTTAATAATATCGTGTAATACCACAGACTAATAATAATATACTACGTATGTAATACTTTATTGGACGGGTAAGATTTATCCAGGGATTGAAAAATCGGCCCTTATTCATTCATATTTACAAAATAGTTAGGTACTATAGTCAAAACGAGCATTTTATATATTTCTAGATTACCTATATTACATTTTAGATTTTTTCAATATTAAGTTATTGCATAGGGATAAAGGGATATAAACCGAGTAAACGATTCTAAATTTGCTTACTTTTTGGGAAATGGAACTCTTGCCAAATGTTTTTAAAATGGCAGTTTTAAGACCACAGTAAGCCGAGGTTTAAGTGCTGCAATGCTCACGATATTCTAATTATAACTATTATGGAAATCTTCGCCATACCAAATTATGTTTTTTTACTTCGCTATAGAGATAGCTAAGAAAAAAATAATAAAGATATTTTTTTTTTGTCTCCGCTTAGCCTTCTATTAAAGCTATTTTTACATATAATCATTAAAGGTATAGGTATACCTAATTGGACCTCATCAAGTTTTAATCATGGACTTATAATAAGTGTTTACTATTATTTCCATCTTTCAATATGTTTTCACTGATGCTCCTGCTTATTGGTTGTTGTCTGATGTTCTATAATGCTAGGCGTCCATTAGAGACGGATCGGGGCGGGTCGCATCGCAACGGGCCGTCTCTAATGGACGCGCTGTTTGCTCCTGCGTCCACCTGTACGGGGCGCGGCGGACCGCCTAGGCGGATTTTATCTAGCAGACGCTCGCCGCTCACATCCGCCTGCCTGCGTCCACTAGACGGGTCGGGGCGGGCCGGGCCGCAGCGCACCGCCGGCAGAAATCCGCCTGCGAAGCGATATCCGCCAATGCGTTGCGGCCCGCCCCGACCCGATCCGTCGCTAATGGACGATGTTTCATACAAAACATAGGCCGGCGTATTTTTGCGTTGCGATGCGGCCCGGCCCGATCCGCCTAGTGGACGCCTAGCATAATACAGCTTTAAATATTTTCCTTTACAAGATCTATTCAAGTACATAATATAATATTAATCATTCTGTTTCCAGGATTACTGCAGCTATTACCTCATGCGGTTCAACAAGCAGCCCCAATTCTGCCGCAAGGTGGAGGAGGGGTCGGTGAAGCGGCCGCAGACGCGCAGGGCGAAGCCCCAACACGTGGAACCGAAGCCCGAGGTGGTAGAACCTGTATGTAACGATTTGCCGGCTAGTTTCACTGTTACTCAGTTGTTACAGGTTGGTTATGGTTTTATGTTTAACTGAAATGCAACATAAGATTCACACTCAAATTTAAAATCATAGTGTATTTAAAATGCTATAATCTTTTGGGCATCAACGTTGATACATTATCATTGGTTTCAAACGTTACGCTATATACATAGTTGTTCAATTAAAACACATGATATGTATCGTGTAGCAGCACAGAATACGTTTATAGTCTCTAGTAGTTAAAGCAAACAAGCGCCGAGGGCAACATTATTGTACGCTATAAAAGTAGAGATGTTCCCTACAAGTAAAATTATGTATTTGCTTTCAGGATTCAGAAAACATTGAAAGCAAAATACCAGCCATAGAAAGAAAGCCCCTCAATGGATTCCTGGCAACTCTATCGAATGATAAGAAGCAGTTGGTGGAGATATTGTACCAGGACATCATACGGCCTTCAGACGTGTGCTGGGATGACGTCAAGGGACTGACGAACGCGAAGAGTATACTTATGGAGTCAGTGGTTTATCCTGTTAGGTTTGTATCATAACTTTAAGTTGCTGTCTTTTAATTATTTTATCATTTAAGATTGGTAATTTTTATTCAACTTAGTAAGTACATATAATTTATTATTTTCCATAGATTTAAACACGATATTCAAAATATTTTTTTTTGTTAAAATTGTTTGTCATTTGTTTATTTTCCGAACATAGATACAAATAACTCTATCATTAAATTAAATGTGACAGAAATTTTATAAATTACTCGATTTCAAAAGAGGCCCGTGGAGGCAGTGGGCACATCTATGGGCTGACGACGATGATGATGATGATGAATCGATTTCATATTTTAAGCTGCATGCCACTTGACAAAAACCATACATCTATCTGCTATCACACTTTACACACACACCTTTAAATATACTTAGCAAATATTCAAAGGTACCCCCACATGTTTACCGGCCTTCTCGAGCCGTGGCGCGGGGTACTTCTCCACGGTCCTCCAGGAACAGGCAAAACTATGCTCGCCCGAGCTGTAGCTGCTGAAAGCGGGTGTACATTCTTCAATGTCACATGCAGTACTGTTGTTAACAAGTGGAGGGGAGAGTCGGAAAAGATTGTAAAGGTAAGTTAACTGAGAATAGGATGGATTGAGCGCCATGTTGTGAGTTTAAAGCTATTTTTTTAAACTAATTGATAATGTTTGTATCGTTGTTGATATGCAAAAAGGATTTCTAAGGAAAAGTATTTTCAAATTATATTCGCAACGTGAAATAAATTTTGTTGAAATTTATTTGAATTAATAGCTACTACGTCACAAGATGGCGTTGAATCAATCCTATTCATACAAACAGACAGATTAATCGGATTTAATTCAACTGAAAATTAATTTTTATAGTGATGGCATCATTCATTTCAAATAATTCAATTACCTCTGTCAATTTTTGATAAACTAGCTGATCATAAGTAGAGCAAACGTTAGATGAAATTTCTATTGGACTGAGATAGATATTGACGCGACTTGATAAGTTATCAAATAAGATTCAAGATTCAAAGCTGAATTCATCACATTTTAATCAGAAATCTAGAATTGAATGAACATTTTCCTTTGCCAAAGTAGGTTACATCTATTGGACCTGTATCTTTGTTGTTCAAAATTTTTTATCTAAAATATTGAAATCGGAATTTATTATTGTTTATGTCAATTAAGATTAATATATTATAAATTTTGAACAGTTGGTGACGTAATTCAAGTCCTAATATCTTTTAAATTATTTTTTTGTATTAAAGTCTTATATAAACAGGCAGGCATAAAAATGTATTTTAGTATGAACTATGCCCTGCATTTTATTCGCGGCTTTATGAGTATGAAACCTTTGTCAACGTGTACCGCAATAACTTACAAGTGAATGAGCCTAAATTATAATGCTAGCCAGATATAATATTTCATAAAAATTGCCTCGTTTAGATTTTATGTGGATGCTCGTACATGGCCAGTGGCCCTATGGCCATATTATAAGGATACATATTATAAGGGTACTAGTAGAAAGTATACTATACACGTCTAATGCCAATCCTGGAAAAAATTTATTATGCTTATATAGGTTACGTAGTAAATATTTAGTAGGTACCTAATGTGCTATCTAAGATTAATATCACGTATGCCCATAATCAAAATTCTTACAAAACCCAATGAGGCAGATAAATTATTAATTATATTATTATAAAAATCCCATTAATTCTCAGGTCCTTTTCGACATGGCCTCTTACTACTCCCCATCCATCATCTTCATAGACGAAGTGGAAACATTAGCGTCAGAGAGATCCTCTGCGGGGGAACATGAAGCTTCAAGGAGGTTGAAGTCACAGCTTCTGACTGAGTTGGACGGGATTAACGTGAGGCATGGGATTGTGTTTCTATTGGCTAATTCGAATATGCCGTGGTGAGTTAGTTTTTATTCCTATTTAGATATAGGTACCTTCGTCAGTTTTAAAGACGGTTATAATGTAATTGAATTTTTACAATATACACAAGCAGATTATGAAAGATTTACTTACTCTAAGAAATATTATTTCAGAAAGCTGGTAATCATCAGTGCAGTATAAATTGCAAATTAATCTTTCTTATTTTTATCTTTTATTTTTAGCATTTAGGGCCGATTTTTCAATCCTTGGTTAAAATTTATCCGTCCAATAAAGTATTACACGAACATTTTAAAATGTCACCTGTAAACTGTCAAATACGGACAATTAGAATACATTTTTGAAATGGTAGTTTAATACGTTATTCGATGAATAAGTTTTAACCAAGGATTGAAAAATCAGCCCTTAGTTACATACCTAATGTAGTTTATAAATACATAATATATTTAATAAAAAAGTAGGGTTTTTCAATTCAACCCTTACCGTGTCATTTAATGAATTGAATTGTATTTTTGTTGCGTTTTTGTTTACTACAATTTTCCAAAGTGACCCATGCTAATCCTTTCAGGGAGATAGACTCAGCCATGCTGCGTCGTCTCGAAAAACGCATCCACATACCACTTCCAGACGCTAAAACACGATCAGAACTATTCACAGCTCACTTCACGCGGAACATCGAGTTGGAACAATCAGTTGATTGTAACAAGTTAGCCGCCATGACGGACGGGTACTCGGGGAGTGACGTGAAGTTGGTGTGCAAGGAGGCGCTCATGGCGGGTGTGAGGAAGATGCTCAGTGGCGGGAGTACGTTGAAGATTTTGTTGGAAGTAGAGTAAAGCTCCGTATTAACAGAAAAGATCTCTTGAGTACAAATTTTAAATCAACATTTTGTTCACAACAGCTGCTTACAAGACTGTTTTGTGTCTTGCAGAGATGGAGCATATTATTTTAAATGTTCTCTTCTGAAATTATGGAGCATTTTACTTTTGACGAGTAGTATAAGAGTTTATTAGGTAGAAACAATAAAAATCTCACATTCACATAATATAAAAGTGTTGTATTGATATTGGCTATTTGACATTTGTTGTAATGTTCTGGCTCTGCACCTGCAGTCATAAACATAAAAAAAGATAAATGAAATCGGTAAAGTGCCTAATTTATTGATTTGGAAAACTTAACAATATTTTTTACAGCTATATTTACCTAGTATGTACGTTATTTACTATCTAGACTAGATAAATTATGAGTCATTAATTTCTGAAAATATATTGTTTTCAGGTGCAAGAACCAGCAGAAAGGATAAGCTCCGTTTATCCGATATTTTATCAGCTATAGAGAGAACCAAACCGGTGTCAAAGAATTTAGATCAGAGACACGCCGAGTGGCAGAAGAGTATGGGTTCCGCATGAATTATAATTTATAATGTATTTTATTATGAAATATATGTTTTTATGTTGTTTTTTTATTTAGGTAATAAAACCATTTTGTAATAGATTGTTGTTTTTAAGTGTATCTCGCGATAATAAGTGCGACTGTACCATCTATCGGAAACATATAAGCATATCTTCTATTCTATATCTACCCGAATTTCTTTGATGATTAAAAACAGCTTGATTCAAAATCCATTTCAAAAATGTGTTTGTAAATTTTAATTTTAAAGAAACAAACGTAAAACAAAATTAACCTTAATGGCATGATTTAAGATAATTATGTGTAAGCTGAATTGTAATACATTATTTCTTATATCTAAGTTTATTTAATTATTTTATTAATACATAATAGGAAATATAACAGTTTCTGCAACTCTTGTATTACATATTTATAGACAAAATGCACTGCATTTGGGAGTTTCATTATAGGCTATGAAATGAAACATCATCAATATTTTTTATTTTATTTGGATCTAAACATCTCAAATTTACAAAATATAGATTTAAAATACATGTTTATGCTTATTTACAGTTCGGCCATGTACAACGGCCTTATTCTTTGATTAGTCTTATTTTCGTGGGATTCACATCCTTAAGTAGGCTAATCATAGCTAGATTTATAGCCGATCCACACTAGTACTATAATACGACATAATATAATATTTAGAAAGAATAGAAAGAGAAAATTTAAGAAGAAAACGAGGTTATTAAAATATCGACATAGAACATAATAAAACATAAAAATACAATATGAGTAATAGGTATCATATTTACGAGAAAAGCTTGTTATTTATGAAAAGTTACGAACCTTAATTGATTTTGAATAAATAAATTATATTGCACACTAAAAATATATAGGTAAGTACACTGAGCATTCAAAAAATAATGCTTTATAACTTGACTAGCGGTCAACCCCCTGGCAATTGCTAGAGTTTCTATAACTTATGTGTTATTTTGGTACACAAGCGCTAAATTATTGCTAAGTATCACCAAAATTCGTTCAAACATACATAAGTTCTTTCAAATTTATAATATAAATAGGATTATCTTTTTAAAGAATAAATTACAGTAAAGTATATATTTTTAGTTAAGAAAATCACTTCATTGGCAAATATATTAATTCCTACGCATATCCATACTAATATTATAAACGCGAAAGTAACTCTGTCTGTCTGTCTGTTACTCAATCACGCCATAACTACTGAACCAATTTGCATGAAATTTGGTATAGAGATATTTTGATACCCGAGAAAGGACATAGGCTACTTTTTACCCCGAGAAATAGGTTTTACCCCGAGAAATAGGTTTTATCCCGGAAATCCCACGGGAACAGGAACTATGCGGGTTTTTCTCAGACTGCGCGGGCGAAGCTGCGGGTGAAAAGCTTGTATGATATAAAAGCGTTTATACGTACATATAAGCACAAAGATGAAATCGTGTGGACCGGCCTTTACTTACACCTGGGGCCGTCTCCTCTTACACCTCTTATTTCCAGACAGTTCACGCCGTGAATTGAACTGACTGGCAAATTCATATTATGATCGCAATAACCAGCCATGGATGAAAAAAAATGGCTAAAAATACATTTTACAAGGATCTTCAAACAACAGCTATGATACGCCTCCTTACATTAGGAATTAGATATAATAAGTATAAAGATATTTGAAATTTAACATTTTATTATCATAATACCCAATAATTGAAAGTGACTAGAAAAATAAACGTTTAACATTACATCGAATATATTTTTATTTTGAAATTTTTTATCACGGAAATGGTGGGATTTCATATTCACTTCTAGTTATCGTGACCACAGTTTGCCACCCTAAATATTAAAAAAGTCTTTTTATTAGCGTTTTGTGACAAGATTACATTTTATTATGCGTAAATGTGGGTATAACGCGTTTCATTAAAGAAACGAATCTTAAATGGCGGCCAAAGCTGACATTGACATATGGTAGGGTCAGCAAAAAATAAAATAAAAATAACGTAAATGGATAATTATTTTAATTTGTTTGTTGACAAACTGTTTTGTTATGGCATTTGTGTATTTATATGAATTATCATATTTACGTATACAGAATGCAAAAAAATCCCCATAATACTCGTAATGAGCCCATAGAACTGAACAACTTTTCCCAAAGAACATAGTATGTCAAATTCCTATAAAATATTATTTACTATCGCAAATACATAATTGTCATTGTAAATTTATGATAAAAACTATTATAGGGAAAATCAAATACATTTTAGTGATTTTACTTTACCCTATTTTTTTGCATACCCTACGGCCGTGTGTAAGCGAGAGGGAATGATAAGCGCCGCCATTTAATATTCGATTCTTTAATGAAACGCGTTATAATTTAGATAATTGGCGCCAAAATTAGATTCAAGATGGCGGCCGCGTGCGCACTTTTGCGTTGCTATGGTAACGCATCACAGAATACGCGACAACGATATATTTTAACAACCCTGCTTTCATTCGTATCAAACTCGAGCCATACAAAGTATTTGGCGCTAACTATGCAAAACGTGGTTATTCCATAATTCGAGTAGGGTCTAAAAAGGGTAAATATCTAAGCACACAACGCTAATACGACCCTATAAAATAATAAGACACATTTATAAAACTCAAACGACACTTAATTTTGTGTTTTTGTTTGACGATAGTTTTATAAACTCAAAATTAAGCATCGACAGAGTAAATTGATTAGGTACATTTAAATTTACAAAAATATGTTTACTGAAAGACAATATTGATATAATTCTCTTTCAACTAGAGGAGGAACATATTTACAGTACTATATTACAATTTTAAAATAACAATACATTAGTAGATATTCGTTAGTATTTTAGGCTCTGTCAAACAGAATGAGATTGAGTTGGTTTGAAGGAATATCTGTTTTACAAAGCCTTTATTGTAGTCTGTGGCAAATTTTATAGAGACTTTAGAAAATAAAACCGAGTATTCACGTTAACTATAGCGCATTCAATACATCAATAGTTTCGCCAATACATTACTTACTTTAATGTATTAAATGCACAATAATAACAGGAAGTAATTTTCTTAAAAAATGAACCCTTAGCTAACATATTTTTTTCTGAGCACCAACCACATTCGAATAAATTAAATAATTATAAATTTCTTTTACCAAAACATTAACGTTACTCATATAATACCAGCATTGTTTTAGAAATGATTAAAATAATATTACCAAGAATCAAAATAAGTTTTTAAGCGTCCATAAAGTTTGTCACAGACTATACAAGAAACCCATTTGGCGGTATAGATATTATACAATTGAGCTAAAAAAATAAATTCACACACAATTTAAATTTCTATCACAGTTAGGTCTAATACGAGAAATACCTAAGCGTTTTGTTCGTGACGTTGAGATAGCATGATGAGAGAAAGAGATAGAAATAATTTATTGGATTAGAAAGTCACGCCGCGTCAATTTGCTCGCAATAAAAAAAAATAAATAATAATAAATAAAATCTTTATTTGAATTCATACATTAATATGTTACAATAGATTTAGAATGAACTCAAAACTACTGCACCGTTTTTCATTCTGTTTACATAAATGGATAGCGTTATTCTCGAGGAAAGTTTCAGCATACCTATAGTAATTTGTTTTTAACGCGGGCGAAGCCGCGGGCGGAAAACTAGACTACGATATAAATGTTTTCATGCTTATAATTACATTGAAGTAAACACATTTAGGGCTTGTCTTACCGCTTGTTGATAATGTCTCTGATAGCTTATTTGACAGTTTTTAACATTAATTTTCATACATGTTTTGTAATTTTAACTGACAGATAAGCGAAGCGTAAAATATGAGGCATCGGTGACACCAGCTATTAGTGATAACATGTCAATAAGTAATCAATAAGTTATTCCACACAAAGTTTGCAATATTGATAATCAAATCTGATTAAAACATCCATACATTAATAATTTAAACCCTATCCTACTTAATGAGATAGAACTGATATGATTCTTTTTACAATCAACGCAGTATATAAGAGTGGCAAATATAGTGGAAATAAATTAATAATAGTGGACTAGCAATTGTAGTTTGTACAGGTTACTAACCAGGAATGAAGTCGGTTAAAAAGGTATATGCACCATTAGCTGATAGCCAAGTCTTCTAATTGCTTATTTAACATTATTATGGACAAGGAAATACGAATGTTACAAAGAACACATTAAAGTTAAATACGCCACCGGCAACGATTGGAAACTTAGTAAACTATCATATTTTTTTGGAAGTTTGGTTAAATATGAAATCATCAATAACTTGATTATTATTCAATGAATACAGAGATTTTGTAAATATTATAATAGATTTTTAAATTCTCTACTATTAATTAAGAAGAATTATTTTATATTACGCGAGTACAATACACATATACATTTTGGAATTAAAAACTTTCTGAGGATTTTAAACATGATTTATTCACGGTCAAACTGACTAACTACGATTGCTAAAAGGTACAAATAATAAATGGCGTTTAATAATCGTTAAAATGTCTTTAATTACCAATACTATATAGGTTTATAGATGTAGTCATATAGGAACAATTATTATATAAGGTAGCTTAAAACATCACATTTTCTATAACCTATTTAATTCGAAATCCTACGCTTTATTCTCTATTTTACTATAACCACAATATTTAACCATTGAATAGTGATATATATGCCTTTAAGCAATTTTTTCAAAATTCCTCATAATACCTATGCATTATTATTTCCAAAATCAAGGTCACCAAATTCTACTTTAATTCCAAAGTTACCACAACACCATAAAAACAAATATCCGATGTAAGTATGGCTACTATTGGAATTTTTTGAAATTTAATACAAGAGACACTTCCACTTCTGTCGAGTTGCTTATTTTAAATTGCTTTAGATATAATGTGTATTTTTCTAATTTATTCAGTTGCAAATTAAGGCAAGTCCATTGCTTAATTTTATACTTTTTTTTATTACCTCCACCTCATCTAACGAATATGCCAATATCAAAATGCGAACGAATCAATTCATGAATACTAGTACTTCAGTTAAATTAGAAAAGTAAATGAAATCCAAGACTTTAGACTGCGCTCTGCACAATCTTTTTCATAAAATTTACCTACCACAGAATCCCGCCATTTTCAAACTGTCAAACCATACGTCATTGTTATAATGACATTGACGTTTCGACCTGTCACTCTCAGTGTTGCCAACCTCACGAACAAAACTCGAGCCGTCCACACAGAATAAGTTCCGCGAAACCGATTATGTGTTAAATGTAGAATATAATGGCGGGTATTTGACCGTCCTCGACAGAAGTGCCGTTGTTGTTTCCGGCCGCGTAAGAGAATTGGAAAGCGACCTTTTCGCCATTGTTGCAGTCGACGGTTACACGGCGAAGCCCCTTCGTGCCGTAGTATGAGTCTGTGCCCTGGAATAATAAAAATAATTCAAATCAAATTTAGTAATTCATGTGATGATGATGATGATGATGACATTAATTTATGTCATGTAATCAAAACGTGAATTTTTAATAGAATTTCATTCTTATTGTTCATCTTACTTTGAACAGAGTAGTTCTGAATATGTAATTAAAAAAATCTGAAGTTTTATAGTATACTCTTTTGGACTTCCCTTTTTAGTGGAGGAGACCATCAAATTATAAATTATTAATTAGATTTTAGAAGAATAAAATTGAAGATTTCATGGAAGTGTCACGATTTGATTATAATAATTAAATTCTGAGTTTTTGATGCCAATAACTGGGAAATTATAATCGACATACAAGTTAGTTAAGTATATTAAAATTACCTTTAATTTTGCACTGGCAATATAAGAGGTATTGGGCAGTATCTCCACAGGCTCTTTGAACATTGCTCTAAAGGTGTCATCTGTGCCATCGCAGCAGAAAGTTGTTGTGTTCGAACCACAAACTTTCTTTGTTGCTAGATGTATTATCTGTAATATTAAATGCTTATTAAACTGATATTCATAAACAACAGAATTTTTACAATTATATTAATTTTTAGTTACAATAAGCTTTATTATTATTAAATTATAGGATATTGTATTCTGCTTTGTTTCAATTTGCAAAAATGACTACACAAAATATTACAAATACACTTGTTCATACAAGACTACAATAATTAATATATTAATTAATTCAAAAGATAGTTTATCTTGTATCCTGTTTACATGAGGATAATATTTGTCATACTAAAGCAACAGTAAGTACCTACATTTTTGTATTTTGTGATATAGTGATTCATAAATCGTTTATTTGTTTCGTTACACAAAAATTTCATAATCTAAATATAGAAAAACATCAACCAACCTGCAAATGCACTTCATATTCACTGGGCCCAAAGTAACTGCCGTACAATCCAAAACCGACCACGAAAATCCTCTGATCAACTGTAAACCTAATTCGATCCGTTGTCCCACTGTAGCCCCAGCGTGACTCTGTTTGGGAAAACCTATTCACTGTCAGCTCTTTACCAGTCATACAACACCTTGGAGTATCCAGGAAGCCTACGTTTGGTTTCGGATTGACTGTAAAGTATAGAAAGAGTTGGACTATCTCTCTATCATCAAGTAAACCGCTCTGTGCAGGGCCCATTGCGAATTCTTCTACCGACATAAGTGGGAAGCGTATCGCGTGGAACGCTCTGCCGAGGACCATTCTTTGGTTGTTTGGAGTGACGGGCAGTTGACGCCGTATGCATTCAGCTTCTGACCATCGGAGGACTGCGGCGAAGATTTTCGCTTCTCTTATACGGAGTGTATCTCTGGAATGTAGAAAATTAATGTTTTAGTTATTTTGTTGTATTAATGATTTATTATGTAGTTTCACATTTTAATAAATGTATAGCTTCTACTTACTTCAATACAAAAACATGAAATCAGAATATACTTATAAGTTTAATTAAATTACAAATGATATTAAAATTATAAAAATAGATAATAAAAATTGTCTTGAAAAAATCAATCATTAAAGTTTTTGGTTCAACACTTGTAAATAAAGTATATTTAAGATTTTAAATATTGTTTTTGTTAATTATGTTAATTGAAATAGACTAATTTTGTCTAAGAATAAATTCATTATAAAAAATTTGACTATGAAATACCTTTCCAACACAGCGTTTAAAGTATCCTGATCAATATCAGTAAATCCTTCAGCATTAACCGCATCTGCTGTGTTTTTATCAATCATTTCCAAGCACAAAGCGGCCAGCTGCGGCTCATCGAACAGCCTTGCTTGAGTTAAGAGAAGGAATGCATTGTCTGTACCTAAGTTGCTCTTTAAAAAATCCACACAGTGCTCCTCAAGAGCTGCAACTGCATACTTCTTAGCCGTATACAACGTCGTCATGACGCTCTCCGGTCCAATACGAACCTCATCCGAGTATAGGAACTTAAGTAAATGAAGGAAAGCAGCAGGCTCCACGTCCGGCAGTTCCACCTCGTCCGACTTAGTGGCCAGCACGCCGTTGAACATCGCGTCGAACACTGCACTACCTACCGATAACACGAATTTGTGCGCGGGTATCACTTGCTGATTTGCGTCTTTGCCCACGATAAAATGTACGTCGGACAATATTTCATTATTGAATAAAAATGATAATCGTTCCTTTACTGTGGTTTTCGTCGCCTGCCAATTGTGTAAACGCCCTCCGGTGTTGTGTATAGGCAAATTTTCTATGGCTGATGATGAAGGTGTGGGTTCACTCGCGTGCCCCATCTCTTCCTCAGATCTACCACTTTGCCTCGCTTGCTGGTTTGAAGGTAGCATGTTTTGAGGGGGTAAATCTTCTCCCCCAGCCTCTTCTACCCTCACATTCAACAATCTATTGACAATTTCATTCTTAGACCCAGAAGCCATAGTTATCAAACATGGGACGAAACGCCGGTAAATTCGCGCACTGAGATTTAAAAATTGATATGTTTTGTTCACTACAAGAAAATTAGTGTAACGATTAGGAATTAATTTGGGAGTTTAATTACTATTATCATTGTGACGATTTTCGACAAAATATTCTGTTATTGACAAGAAGTCACAAATGTCATTTGTCAAATTGGCATTAGCCCTAGGGAAATCTGTCAAAAGTCGAAGAGCATTTACAACGGGCATTATTCCACTCAAATTCCACTTTGACGATAATTTTTAAATTATCTTCATGTGATCTTCATAATAACTTAAATGATGCTAAACTATTTATAATATGGCTCGTAAATATAATAAAAAACCCTACTTCAATAGATAAAAATTTAAAATATTGGTAGTTTTATATTTATTCTAAGAATGACAAACGTATGAATTCTTTTTTAATACTATCGAAAATAATAATATCAAACATCAAGTCTGTGCTTATTACTTTACTTGCGTAATAAATAGGAAATGACGTAATACCGTGACCACTCAAGTTCTTAAAAATACGTAACTACTACTCACTTCACTACTCTACTCCTATTTCATTGATCATTTCCCTGGGTTCAGGAACCCTGAGAAATGATCAATCAAAGATCCTTTAAATATAAGCTGCTAGCTGATAGCTGTGTTTAAACGTAACAGTATATTTAACATTGTATACGTAGTATATTATTATTAGTCTGTGGTAACAGACAAATAGACAGGTATACAAACAATAATATATAATAGAATCAGGTTATCTGTGTAGAGAACAAAACGCATTATTTAGGTATTTATCCTTTTATTGCATTTGATATCCTTTACTTACCACTTTCAAAAAATTACATGATATTTTAATACAGTAAATGAATAATTCATAAAATTTGTTACGTTTCAGAATATTTTTACCATGCATATCAATACAAGGGGGTTAGCATTATACCTGCGAAAAGTTAATTACGGTATACTGGTTATAACGATTATATATTATGACGATTTTTTAACATTCCTTTTAGCGTGAGTAGTAAATTGGTAAATTTTCATAAAAAGAAAAGTGTAAATCCTTAATTTACACTTTTCTTTTAATGAAAATTTACTACCTCAGACCTGCGTATAGTATTATGTATGCATTATGTTCTCTCTTATCTTCTCTCTCTTCTTTATATGTATATAATATAAAATTCTAGTTACCATACTCCTGCGATTCCTCCGAAACGGCTGGACCGATTCTCGTGATATTTTGTGTTCCTATTGGGTACCTATCTAGGTCTGAGAATCATACAACATCTATTATATCCCTTCTCTTATTAAAAAATTAAAATTAAAAAATCGATTTGATTTAAAAAAAAATGTGTGCGTGTACTAGTGTACACACGTAAGAAGTGAAACTTCTTTATGACCTTATTTTTCAAAAAATAATTTACTATATGCAACTTTACAGAAATACGTCGAATCACGCGTGGTATAAGAAAAATATATAAAAATATATTCAGGAATAAGAAAAAGATGGCGCGTAACGGAAACATGTTACGCGTAACGAAAAAATGTTACACTAAATTTTTTTCCAACCCCGATAAAGAAGTTTCACTTCAATTAAAAAACAAAAATGTTTATTATACATATTAATAGAAATTACACGCGAGACTGGGTTAAATATTAGTTTGAAATGTAATTAGAATGTACTGCGATTCTACACAGCTACCTAATTGATTAACAAATCGCAGCAAGTCAACGACTATTAGCAAAGTGAAGGTAGTTGGGTCAAACGTCGTATAAACAACGTACGTACGTCCTCGTACGCCTTTTTTCGTATTACAATACAACGGTAGTTCATCTCGGGATTTCAAAAACACACTGCCTCGGCCACACTGACCATACTTTTCTACGCACTCGTTAGTAAAACAGCGACTAGACAATACCTCAACGCTCAAATCCGACTAGCGAGTCAACTCACTACGGACATACAGACGGCGACTTGACGGTATATCTACGCTCGTACGACTAGTGAAATACATCACTACGATACGTCAGCGACTAGACAATACCTCAACGCTCAAATCCGACTAGCGAGACAACTCACTACGGACATACAGACGGCGACTTGACGGTATATCTACGCTCGTACGACTAGTGAAATACATCACTACGATACGTCAGCGACTAGACAATACCTCAACGCCAGGGTTCGACTAGCGATTTGAATCACTCTACGAGCCAATAACACTCATCGTCAAAAAAATTCGGCACATGCTTCGGGACACCACTCGCCACGCCAGGGCACCATATTATGCTGTGCCGCGGCTTGAGTCTTCTTTCCGTAGTCACCACAACGAGTTTCAACTCGTTTCGACCACTAGGCAGGATGTTCACTACTTCGTAGGGCCCTCGCATCCCTGAATCTAATTTACCTGTGAACTGAGAGGTTTTTATTACAAACACTGGACCGCAGCCCAGATAGCACACACAATTTCTTCGATGGACTACATTCCCGTTACAATAATCCACGTAACAAACTTTTACTTTACACAACGCACGAAAAAAAAAAAAAACACAAATGCCAGTTACAAAACTACGTAAACATAAACACATTTAAAAATAGTGGGCTTGAATTCTATCCCAATTCTGATAATAGAAATTACACGCGAGACTGGGTTAAATATTAGTTTGAAATGTAATTAGAATGTACTGCGATTCTACACAGCTACCTAATTGATTAACAAATCGCAGCAAGTCAACGACTATTAGCAAAGTGAAGGTAGTTGGGTCAAACGTCGTATAAACAACGTCCGAGCCCCTAGGCACGATCCGTACGATTGCGCCACGAGTCAAAGGAAAGCGGCAATTTATAGTATTCGACAGCTAAGCATGTTCTGACAGGTGACAGTGACAGCTATATTGACAACTATTCATCCACAAAAATATTAAATCAAAAGTAAAGCGGGTGATCCACTGGCGAGCAAAACCGCTGGTACGCTAACGAACTCGCGAGCCAAAGGTCTAAACCGCCAATGGAGCACTTAAAAGTCTGCGGGCTTAAAGAACGGCGAATTTGCTCGCTGGCTCGTTGTGCATGCTTGAAATTCTAAGTCCGCGGTCCAGAAAACCGCCAGTGGATCAGGCGAGCCGGCGAGCCTACAGTCTTTTTGCGACTTTCGTGTAGACCGCACGCGCTGCGTCTAGCTACAAAAATGGATTTACGCTCGTTTCGTCGCGAGTTTGTGTCGGAATTTATAAAATGTTTTTAAGAACATGATTGTCTATGGAAGTACATCAGCAGAGACTATAAAAATAAATTGCTAAAAACTTCCGCGTACAATAAACTTTTAGAGATCTACCAAAAACATGATCCCAACGGTACAATATCTGATATTAAAAACACCATTCAATATCTGCGTCTTTTCTTCTTTTTTTGTTCTTTCTCTTGATTTAAAAGTACCCCCAAGTAACACGCCATGACTTCGCCAACGATGAGAGTAAACTGTTTGGTACGCTAATGGATCACCAACGCGATTCGACGAGCCAACGAGTCAACGATCTAAACCGTCGGCTCGTCGGCTCGCCAGTGGATCACCCGCTTTACGTCTAACAATATTATAATAATTTATAGTTGTATCTACGCAATTTTGAAATGACTTTCGTATTAAGATTCATCTCATTTTGTCATATTATATTTCAATGAAAGTGAGTATGTAGCATCTACTTAATACATTCCTACATCATAGGAAATATGACTATAGCTATTAATTATAATGGGTTTAATTCAAACAATGTTTTTTTAGAAGCATCGTAGATAAACTGCTGATTGATATAATATTGTAAAAGTATAAACTTATAAAAGACTTCACCTTTCAGGGTTGAAGGAGCTTAAATGAATCGCAATAAGGGAAATTACTGACGCTACATACTTCACTTATGCTTCGTAAAATACAGTTTAACATACTGCTATCAACTGGAGAATTATAAGATAGGATTTAAACCTCTATTTCTTTAGCGTTAAGTGATATATTTCTATGAACACTTTGGGATACAATGCCGTACTCAGTAGCAGGGTTTCCGTGATATCTTCACGTGTATGTATTCTGTGCCTGGAGGTTTAAGCCGCGTATACATTACGTTTTATGGTTATTGAGATTAGAATTTGTATAAGAAAGAATGAGTTTTAATTTGAAGACTGTGGTATAGTGGAAAGGCCTTAAATAAATTGCCAAGGAGTGTTTGATTTTCAGTATTCGATAATAAATTTTATAGTGCGTCATGAACTAAATGTTAATAGTTATTAGTAGTGAACGTGTTAAGAAATATATTTTTTTCATTAGTATAATATTATCATAGAATTTTCGGCCTCTGAAAATTAATCTCTCTAATTAGAATAGACAGACAAATTATAATATAATTTTGGTTTGAGTAACATTAAGCCCTTAAATAACTTATATTTTAAAAATATATCGAGAAGAAAATTGTAGATTCAAGCTTGCTTTTTTAGCTTGGCAAGTTGTTCATTGGGGAATAGTTTTTCCTTCGTAATACAAAGCAGATTCACTTGAGACACATTCTATTTTATTTATAACGTTGTGAATGCATTTATTCTTATACACTTTTTACCCAGACCAGATAGAGTGGGTATTTATAACATACCTACAATAATTAGGTGTACCTAATTTTTGTTGTTTCTTTATATGAATTTTTTTTAAGTGAAACTAAAGGCGCGTTGAGACAATGTCATGGCAATAACGTTATGGAGTAGGCGACGATTTTGGTATTTTGAATCTTGCCAAAGAAGTTTCACTTCTGACATGTGTGCTCGGCACACACGCCTTTTTTATAATAACTACTTGACTGACTACGTGACTTTTAATAAATGCAAATTTTAATATTTTTAAAAAGTACAGAGGGAAATAACAGCACTATTTAGCGTATTGCATCCCTATGCATACTGCGTCTTAGTCTGTATTATTACAACTTTTTATTAAAACATTTCTCTAAAACCATAGCAAGAAGTATATTATGTTCTAGCAGAGAAAATATAAAAAAGCGGTTTAATTTCCACGTATAATTTATTCAAACGCCTCTGCAGTGCAAGAAGCGGGCTGTTACTTTATTCAATAACAAAAATTAATGTTTAATGAAAACAATCCTTTACAGCGCTACTAAAGAAAGATACAGCACCGCTTTATTGCCACTGAAACTGCGTCCCGCTCAAATATGAAGCCTTACTAATAGACGCTCCTTTTTATATACCTATTTTTAGGCCTTATCATACAAGGGGCTAATATAGAAAATATTATTTCTAAACGTATTATGTTTCGTTTTGATCTTTAATTTCTTGTAAAAAAAATATGCAAATATTATTATTTTGACAATTGAAACATCGATACCAATTAGATTTTTAAGCTGCAAGATACTAGAATACATTTTGATTGAATACTAGGTAAATATGTCGTTATAATTAATTAGTATGGATTTAATTTTCTTAACTATCTACTCCAATGTAATGTCAATAAAACATTATTTTTTAACTTGTAGAATGCCTGTAGGTATAGTGTACACGTGTTTATTGTGTATGTTTGTTTTATTTCCACCAGAACACTCCATAAAACTGAAACTCAGATCCTTACAAGCGCACGCTAAAGCAATTTAACATTGAAGCTTTAATGCAACAAGTCTAATCTCAATAGGTCTACAGCATATTTCGTACGTCACGAGAGACGCAAGCGCGCGACGGTCGATTCAGCTAACAGGTATCCAGCCCGGCAGTCCAACTGTCGCCCGCGACAGGGGAACATTACAAACCCTCTCTGAAGCCTGGAGCTCAAGGAACCCACCCTGTCATGACAGACTAACGCGTTAATACAACTTCCACTCATAAAAACCCTCCCCGCAATTTATAGCGCCTAAAATAATATGTGAGCAAAAATTAGTTTTGCATTATCGCGTATTGCGTTTACATATTCAACAGGCGCTCAGCTTTTGACTAGTGTAAATATAGTTGAAATTTTAATGTTGATCCTTTTTCTATACTATTGTTGATGTTTCTTAAGTATTGTCTATTAATCTAATCTGAGTGCTATTTAATTAAGTGTCTAAGCGTTTTGAAATGTTGAGCTTACTATCGATCTTTAAAGACTATTAACAAGTACTTAGCATGAAGTATTTTCATAAAATAAAGTTTGGAGTTATCTTCGAGTGAACGGTAAGTTTAATTTGTAAGCATAGTACCTAAGTAGTAACATTAAAAGTACAAATAAATAGAATAAGTATTACAGCCAATATAAAAAAAAAAAATAGCAAACATCAAATTTTACATTGCCTAAATAGACATAGATAATATTAGGTATACACCTACTACGATATTATTTACAATTACTATTTTATGTTTAATAGCACATAAATGATAGTAGAATACACGTTTAATACATCTATGTTAATCAATCAAGCTCGAAATTATGCGCAATGAGATTTAGGCGGCGGCGGTGTCGACTTTGATATAGGATTTCAATAATTGGCATAGTAGGTAGTTATAGCGCAAGTATTGATTTATTATTTATTTGTATTAAATCAATTGATATTATAAGCCATAGGTAGGTACTTATTCTATTTATTTTCAATTACTTAAAAACATAGTCAATGAAGGTGATTGAAGCGTTTGTATCTAAATCTATTGATTGGTTCCAATTTTAGGAAAGAGTATTCTAATTCCATCGGTATTTTTGAAACATTATGACCTATTTGCATTTCTGTTAAAATAATTACACTCTGTAGAGTTTTTATTTTACGTACAAACACAAATAATAATGTAATACCTACTCATCTTGTATTATAATTAATATAAAACGAAGCTACAGTTATGTTAAGATTTGAGAAATAAATAAATAAATGAGTCAAACTACAACACCAAGAAAAAATTATGACTTGCATGAATAGGTGCAAATGAACAAAAAACCCGACCCAGGATGTACATCAGCATTCATCTGGTTTTTAAAAAGCCATCATTAATATAAATTAAATATTTTCATTGAAGACTAAAAAAAAATTAAAACGCCGCCCTAACAAAAATACAATAAAAAAGTCAACGAACTAGTTAGGTATACCTAAGTTATATAACCACTACATTTAAAATTAACTAGGTAACTATAAACAATATTTCATATTTTCTATTAAAGTTACTAAAAAATGCAAGCAAAGGACACTTGTCACTACCAGTAGTCCAGTCGAGCCCTTGGTTGGTTTGCAAAAAAAAAAAAAAAAAATAGGCGGTAAAACTTAAAAAAATATTTACGCGCGAAAGCTCCTTGGTACGAGTCGTGTGGAAGTTTTTCATTTTGTTAGTCTAAGATCGGTTACAAATATTGTAGAAATTACTTTTTAAATCTCTATTATTTTAAAAAAAAATAGTTTCTGACGGTAACACTAATTTATTATTATGAAGGAAAACTTTTAATTGAAAGGAGTTGTTTTTCGTCGCAGGCCGCAGCATTAGGTAATTCGCGAACGGTGATACTTTATCTTATAATTTATTACAGCTTGTAATTAATGTTCTACCAATAATTATAATAATGACTGTTTCCTTTGTTAAAGGTCACCATCATGTTGAGCCCGAAGATGCAGCGGTCGATCCGCGTCAATGATGGCCAGCTTATTGCGCTCTCTGAACGAGCGCAGTATGACCATTCGCAGGTAAGGAAAAAATTATTTATAGAATATTAAATTTGATTTCAAATAAGCAAGGGTTTTATGTTATTACTATTATTTATGTTAGTACTTAATTCTTTATGAATTATAGGTATATAATTATTTTTCACCAATAATAATTAATTGATAATAGACATTGAGATACATGTACTACTAGATGAATCTAATGTTAGATATTTGAATGTTTTATTATTTTAACAAAATTCGTTACTCACACTTTTTATTGAAATTTAGTTCTTTAGGAAAATAATGCCTCACCTAAGGGAATCTAAAAATATATTTTTTACAGGCTGGCTATCTTCACAAGCGGAGTTCAGACAACACCAAATGGCAGCTTCGTTGGTTTATACTTTATCAAGTAAGTACATTATTATCTACTATTAGGCATTTTTAGAAAAAAAAATATCTTTAAAGTGAAAAACAGGTTATAATTTTCATTTCATATACCTAACTAGTAAACATCCAAAAACGTTTTTTTAAAGATACGAATTGTAGATATTGAAAATCGTTTCATTGGTAATCCATACTAATATTATAAATGCGAAAGTAACTCTGTCTGTCTGTCTGTTACTCAATCACGCCTAAACTACTGAACCAATTTGCATGCAATTTGGTATGGAGATATTTTGATACCCGAGAAAGGACATAGGCTACCTTTTATTGCGAAATATGTACCACGGGCGAAGCCGGGGCGGACCTCTAGTAAATAATAATTGTTAGCACATAAATTCCTTTTTATACAAGAAGTTTTGATGAAAAATTTAAAATTGGAACGTTTTAATTTTTTGTTCGTGCAAAATGTGGCACAAGACCGCAATTTTGAAATCCGAACACAATGTATATGACATTTTATTTTGCGTGTTTGTTTTGTTATACGCCGTTAGTACACCGACGCATTCGCGTGCGGCAGCGAATCTCTGCGAAACTACTGCGTAGCGAAATATCTGCGGAACCTTAGTAAACAGCAATGTTTTCGCAACTTTTTCGCAATGCGTCTGTGTAATGGCCATTTCGCAGTTCCTTGCGAAACAATACTGACAAGGACGCAACTATTTCATCTATCTATGTGCTAGAGTGAGACATATCATATGCGAAAACCTGCCATACTACTGACAGATTTTTCGTTGTTTCGCTGCCGCACGCGAATGCGTCGGTGTACTAACGGCGTAAAGTTCTAATAATTATCTTTTTAAACTTTTATTTATAATTTTACTATTAGAATCTACTATTCTACTACGAGTCGGAAAATAACAGCCGTCCGACCGGAGTCCTCTTGCTTGAGGGCTCATACTGCGAGAGGCTTAGCAAAGCGCCTATGGAGAGAAATGCTTCGGTAAGTTTATGTCAATTAATCTTCTTATAATATAAAAATGAATCGCAAAATGTGTTGGTAAGCGCATAACTCGAGAACGGCTGAACCGATTTCGATAATTCTTTTTTTATTATATTCCTTGAAGTACGAGGATGGTTCTTATGGAGAGAAAACGTAAACATGTACCACGGGCGAAGCCGGGGCGGACCGCTAGTAGTTATTAAATATGTTTTTTTAAACTACAAAGTTGTTTATAATCAAGGAGGTAGAGACTTTAAGCAATGCTAGTGAATATCTTTTAAAAATGGCTATCTTGCTTGTAGTCTAAGAGCTAGTGACTGTAAAACATGTGAAGGCTCTTTAAACATTAGGTTTAGCTTTTAAGAATAGCAGAGAACAATCCTTATTTAATTAATATCATTAAAATTATTGTCTGTCACCTGAATTAAATGTAATAAATTAAATTAAAAATAGATTAGAGACCTAAATGTTTGACAATATATCCGCCATGATGTCTTTCTCAAATAGATTTAAAACACGGTCGGACGTTTCTTAAATTTTGACATTATTTAACTGTTACTTAAACACCTCTCAACACTGAATTGGGTTTATAAGTGAAAAAAACGTTGACCAACAGCTAAGAGGGGCTCTTAAATTTAAGAGACGTTTATAAATTATAAGTAAGGCTGCTAGTTATAGAATAATAATATAAAAAAAATCAATCAGAAGTTTAAAATATAGAAGTTTATAATTAACACATAAATTCTAGAAAAAGAAAAGAAATAAAAAAAGCATGTGTGCCAAGCTGACGTGTCAGAAGTGAAACTTCTTTGGTAAGATTGAAAGCTACCAAAATTGTCGCCTTACTCCACGTCGTGACGGTATTGCCATGACGCTTGAAATTTTAATCTCAACGCGCCTAAAGAAGTTTCACTTCAAAAAACTGCTTTATCACCTAATAATGATATTTCATAGTAATAGTGATGTTTATTATCCAGTTCTGTTTCACAATATCGTATCGTCGTGAAAGTCAGCGTCAGTACGAACTGCGAGCTGCCTCTGAAGTGGACTGCGTGCACTGGGTTGATGCTATTCGGGAAGCCAGGTGAGGAAGATAATAATTATCTGAGTTTTTAGTTGTTAAAACAATTTAGTTCTTAAAAAAACCGAAGATAATATTATTATATACTATATCAACGATATAATTATTACCTACACAGGGTGTCCCACTATTGGTATACTTAGCGCGAAGGAACTTGTAGTTTTGCTTACACAGATAACGAAAAAAAATACTTAAACAAAAAAATTACGTCAACAATTTTTTGCTAAATTTTTCCTGAAAATCCATGTTTTCTTCTCTAGCTTCGCGCAGCCGGCTTATACCGCTTCGCTAATGTGAGCATTTCGTCTATGAAAACATAATCTTAAAAGTTAAACGATAGGTCACGTGCTGGTAGCAAAGCTGGGCGGGTTGCTTGTTATGGGTGTACATAATATAGAGTTTTAAGAATAATAATTCATCTATTTAAAAAAAACTGCGTTTGGAATTTTATAAGTATTTTTTACGAACTCAGCGTATGCAAATTGCAAAACTATAACCTCCATTGTGCTTAGTAATAGTCCCGCCTCGTGATCGAATTTTTTCTATTCTTTATAAATTTATAATTTTGTGGTGGTAATCACCACCACGGTGGCTATATCAGAAAATAGACTAGAAACGTTTGTATTGTAACGATTAAATAACCCTTAGTTAAAAATTACATTAACTTATAACCATAAAATAATAATACAATGTGATTATGTAACACAAGAAAATTCCTTCAGAATAAATGTAATTTTAAATTTTCAACAATTCTCACGGTACTACCTACGGAACGCTTTAAATACGCTATATGGGGAGCTCGTTGCCATGGTAACGCGAGATTAGGGTCACGGCCCTGACCTGGGGCAATATGGAGTTTACATAGGAATTCAAGTCAATGTTTAATATTATAATATACCCTTAGAATATACCATTGATTTTGTGATAAATGTATTTGAGATTTCATCGCATTTAATACAAAAAAATACGTGTGGCACTCGAGGACTGCCGCGCTAAAGCTATTGCATAGCATCGCATCGCTGTGCCGGTTGGAGTAGGGGTGTTAGGTTTTTTCGTTACGGAATTTTTAACATTCGGTCGCCGCGCTCAAAGTCTGAGATAAAAGCTATGCAATAGCTTAAAATATTTAAAAAATCGAGTCTGTACCTACTAGAGAAACAAGCCTGCATTAAAACTATAAACCATTTACAAAAAATTCTTATGAATAAACCATTTTGTTATGAAACTTTAGGTCATGACCTTACATTCCCAGCCCTTTAACCATACATACATATATTAATTACCTACATATTAATTAACATAAGTTCTATTTACCTGGCGGCCGTTGCCATGGAAACGGGGATTAGGTTCACAGGAGAACTGTGGTAATTGAAATAATTACAAGAAGTGATTGCGTGGTTGTCAGTATGTGGTAATAAGGAGGAACGTACTATAATGGACGAACAGCACCTATAGCAGGTTTATTTAGCATTTTAATAAGAAACGCTTTAAAAAAGAGCGTGTGTGCCGAGCACACGTGTCAGAAATGTAACTTCTTTGGCATGATTTGCCATTGCCATGACGCAAACTTGAAATTTTACTCTCAACTAGAGGTCCGCGCCACGCCGGCGTGCCGCCGCCGAGAGACCCCGGCGCGCCGCCGCCGCCGCCGGGTCACAGAAAAATTGGCGCCGAGTTCAAATTTTGCGCGCGAACCATGTGTCACGCACGCGTCTACAACACGGCAACGTCGCATCGATATAGTAGACAATGTCTACTATATCGATGCCAGATGTTTTACTCCAAAAGCTAGCCAAAAAACACTCCAATAGATTTATTGATGAGGATGACGACGTCGCTCAAGAGTGTTGCAGATATTTGGCTACGGCTAACCCTTCAGATTTAGGAGATGTAGAGGACAACATTCTTAAGTTCTGGGAACAAAAAAAAGTTGTTTTTCCTTGGCTTGCCGGATTAGCGCGATCGCTTCTATCTATCTCAGCTACAAGCACACCAAATGAAAGGGTTTTTTCTGTAGCTGGGCTAGTCTTAACTGCGAAGAGATCGCGTCTAAATCCTGCAAAAGTTAACAAAATTATTTTTATCCATGATAATTATAAACATGATTTGTTACAAATCAGTAACATTCATTGCTATGCAGACGACAGTACGGGGGATGCTCTTTATCCCGGCCGTGCAAACACCTCAAAGGAAAGCCTCAATGAGAGTCGAAACAAACTTGTGTCTGAAGTCGAGTCTTCTCTCCAAGAAGTCTCGGATTGGGGCGAACTTAATCTTGTCGAGTTCAATCCCCTAAAGACACAGGTTTGCGCGTTCACCGCTAAAAAGACCCCATTTGTCGTAGAACATCGGTTTATGAGTACTCCCCTTAGTATATCGCTGAAAATCGGAATCCTCGGAGTTGAAATCTCGAGTGACGTTCAATTCCGCAGTCATTTGGAAGCGAAGGCTAAATTAGCCTCGAAAAAACTTGGTGTGCTCAGTAGATCGAGACAGTACTTCAAGCCGGCCCACCGACTTCAGCTGTACAAGGCTCAGGTGCGACCGCATATGGAGTACTGTTCTCATCTCTGGGCCGGAGCCCCACAGTATCAACTCCTTCCTCTTGACCGCATCCAACGTCGAGCAGCTCGAATTGTCGATGACCGTAGGCTTTCCGATAGGCTCGATCCACTGTCAGTGCGAAGAGACGTTGCGTCTCTCTGTATACTGTACAGAATCTACTATGGGGAGTGCTCTGAGGAATTGTTCCACCTTTTACCAGCCGCACAGTTCCACCACCGGACCACACGCCGTAAAAACCTGTTCCATCCGCACCATCTGGATGGTTGGCGCTCCACCACTGTCCGCTTCACCCGCAACTTCCTTCCGCGTACGGTGAAACTATGGAACGATTTGCCACCTGCGGTGTTCCCGAACAACTACGACATTGGGGCCTTCAAGAAAAGAGCTTATTTGTCCATAAAAGGCCGGCAAAGCACCTGTAACACTTCTAGTGTTACAAGTGTTTATGGGCGGTGGTGACCACTTAACATCAGGTGGCCCACCTGCTCCTTTGCTTGCTCTGACATAACATTGCCAATAAAATTATTGGCAATGTTTATAATTATCATGTTCATCACTAAATAGTTAAGCTTACTTACTTGATTTTAATAAAAATATTTTTTTTATTAAACTTAAAGAGAGATTTTTCTACTGCCCGCCCACCCCCTAATAACTTTAAAAATAACTAGCCCACGCCGGCGACGCCGCGCCGCGCCGGGTGCCGCACACGGCGCGCCGCCGCTGGGCTTTTGGACTGCGGCGCGGACCTCTACTCTCAACACACCTAAAGAAATTTGACTTCAAAATAAAAATGAGAATAATACTAACTTCAATAATAATCATAGAATAATAAATTCTAACTTCAATAAAATTGTTATTGTCGCCCAGTGGTCGAAATTTCATTTCCTCGACAAAGCGACTCTCACCTGTTGAAACAGATATTTGAGAAATCTGCATTTTAATACGAAATCACACGAATACGTGATATAGAGATTCCAAATTTACGTTATTATAGTATACTAACTATATCGATAACATTTCTTGAACTCAAATATTTATGCTTATTCAAATAATCTATGCTCAAAAGCACTTTTGAATTGTCAAAGCATATAATAATAATAACTACCCGCTCGAATGGCCAGTTTTTTGAAGACTGAAATGCATAAACGTTCAGAAACTGGTTAAAAAGTTATTTAGAGATAATAAGTTATTCGTAGATCATAATTAAGATAAAAACATATCTATACCTACACATATTATATACTGTCAAAAAAAATCTATATTTAACAGCATAAAATATATCTCCCAGTTTTATATTCAAACACTTTGTAAAATCCTCTCTCAATACCAATGTACCTGTTAGATAAACATCTATACATTCAAAGGATCGGAATTAGGTCACAGCTCACCTCGAAGCTCCGTTACCACGGCGAAGTACAAAGGACCACCTACATGATCTCTGTAGAATTTACCAGAAATAATACGCGTAGGTATAAAAATGTATCAGTTATAGATGATTGTCGTTTATTGCATGCTTTCATGAATCAGGGATGATATCGTACCTACATGCATTTTATAAACGCAAGTTTCAATTTTAATTCTCTAAAAAACGAAAGCTTTTTTATGTTCTAGAATAATATAAATAAGATTAAATATTTTATATTGAAATGTTCATAAGATATATTAATGTTTGTAACGACAATTATTACGATTGGTATTATAATTTATATTACCTACAATACTAAGTAATTTTAAAATATTAAAAGCGTTCCTATATAAAGTTAAAACTTAGAAAATTATTAATTGGCAATAACAAGTGTTAATAAAGTTTAAAAATGTATGCAACCGCTACGATAAAGTTAATTTCATTAGCTTAGATATGATATTAAAAATATAATATTCCCATATTAATCTATGGACTTGGTTTACTTATTATATTATTAAAGTTCTTTGTAATAATAACAGATTTTTTATTATTTATTTTTAAGAGTAGAGCAATAGATTCTTCACAAATATTGGTCTTTGCCTGGTATGTCATATTAGGATAATGTTTGGGTGATGGGTATGCTAATGTGAATGAATTAAATACCCTATTAAATAAAAATGATTTCTTATTTTTTTTGGAAGTTGTCTGCAAGATAACAAGTTTTGAAAAATTCATAATGACTGTTAGTCTACAACAGCTGAACAACAAATTGGTAAACCCAGATGTAGCCAAGTGCCAAAAGTCAAGGATTAGCAAACTTTCATTAGACTTAATTCAGACAGATTATTAAATCAGTTAAAATTTCATTCCTATTTGTTAATTTATGTCTATCTTCAATCTCTCCAACTACCAGTTTCAATAAACTGCTCCTACAAAAAGAGGAGCTAGAACAAAAGCAGCTACATCTCTTACAAGTGGTGGAAAGCGAGAGGACATCACGCTGGCAGTACGCGCAGCAGTGCGAGGAACTGTCCAATGAAGTGAAGAAACTGCGATCAGAGGTAAGTGATATAACTAGTATAGTTGTATTATTTGTGGTGTAAGACTCGAAGTGAATTCTGAATTAACATTTTATGATTTTTTTTTTGTCGCGTCAAAAACAAACCTATTTCATCAATGCGATAACGAACATACAAATACACAACAAAAATATTAACCAACAATCGGTATAAAAAAGAAAAGATTACAAAGAAGTACACAAATATTTTTTTTGACCATACTCTTTATATTATGAAAACTCATCAACTCGTAACCGAAGCAACTATTTACGAACAAACGGCAAACAATTTTTCTCCCCCAAGCCGACTGGTCCTCGTGGGGGAAAGAGACCAACACCCTCCAACAATAAATCTCGAAAACTCAGAACCACATCTCGATACTAAAATATATATTGCAGCCCTCAATGTACTCACTCTGAAAAATGATGAGAATCTCACCGAATTAATGTACGCGCTAGAACAAATCAAATGGGACATTGTTGGCCTGAGCGAAGTGAGAAGATTAGGTGAAAACATTGTCGATCATCTGGACTACATGTTCTACCATATAGGAGAGACCCCAGGTCAGTATGGGGTTGGATTTATTTTAAAAAAACATATAACCAAGTACGTAGAAGGGTTTATAGGTATCACGGAACGCATTGCAGTGATGAATCTAAAACTTCCAGGCTACAGAGATCCCTGGTCTATTTTTCAAATATATTCGCCTACCGAACAAGCGAATCTAGACACTATCAATACATTCTACCTAGATCTAAATAAAGCTATTCACGAGCACGCCCATAAAAACTTAATAGTTATGGGAGATTTTAATGGCCAAATCGGTGAAAGACGAATAGGAGAAAATATAGTGCTAGGACCATTTACTAACAGCAGTAAACCCAGAAGCAGAAATGGAGAGAAAATAATAAATTTTGCATTTGAAAACCACCTCACTGTATTAAATACTATGTATAAAAAACATAAGAAAAATATGTGGACGTGGATTTCGCCGGATGGTAACACAAAAAATCAAATAGATTTTATATTGACCAACAAGAGAAACAACTTCACCAACTTCAATGTCATTAATAAACTAAATTTTAATACCAACCATAGACTAATCAGAGCTGAATTGAAAATAGTGCAACCCAAAAGGCCGAGACCAAAACTAAACTTGTTAAAAGTAAAACTCGGATTACAGCAAGTGGAACAAGTAACAGCCGCTCTAAGTGATAAATTTGAAAACTATACACGCGACACAATGGAATTGGGAACACAAGAAAAGTATAATTTTATAGAAAATATTATTACAAACCAGATACAATCAATTTCAAAAACTAAACATGAACCTAAAAAGTGGATATCAACAAGTACTCTGAAACTGCTACAAGAAAGAAACCATCTAATCAGCACAAGAAATATACATGACAGAAGAAAACGTATCACAAAAATTAGCAAAGAAATTAGAAACAACATAAGAAAGGACAGAAGGAAAATAAGATTGGAAACATTTGAAACGTATATAGCGAAAACAGGTGGAGTAAAAAAGGCCTATAAAGAATTATCCAATTCTCTGGACTGGATCGTCAAAGTAAAAAGCAAAAGATATAAGTGGAATTATCGTAGAGTAGACATATTAGAAGAAGCAACATCTTATTATAAGCAACTTTATGAATGCAATGGCAGACAAGGTGAAATTAAATTAGAAGAACCTTCCGATGTTCCTGCTATCTTGCAATCCGAAGTTAATGCAGCAATAGATACACAAAAGGAAGATAAAGCACCCGGACCGGATGGAATACAGAATGAAATTCTAAGAAAGAGCAAGGTAATTCTAACACCCGTTTTGACAGACATGTTTAACAACATCATACAAACCGAAATTATTCCTCATCAATGGACAACAACTAACATCACCTTGCTATATAAGAAAGGAGATAAACACGACATAGGGAACTATCGTCCAATCAGCCTTATGTCCAACATCTACAAGATTTTCGCTAAGATAATTCTAAAACGAATCGAAAAAAGTTTAGATGAACAACAACCAATTGAGCAGGCAGGATTTCGAAAGAACTTTTCAGTTATAGATCATATTCACGTAGTGCGTCAAGTTTTAGAAAAGTACAACGAATATCAACTCACTTATTATATTGCGTTCATAGACTATAGCAAAGCATTTGACTCTCTCCTGCATGTGAAAATATGGGAAGCTCTAGTGGAACAAGGAATTGATCACAAATACATTCGGCTATTACAAAACATTTATAGTAAAGGCACAGCGAGAATTCAACTTGAAAAGAAAGGTATTCCATTCAAAATTGAAAAAGGTGTAAGACAAGGAGACCCCCTATCTCCAAAACTCTTCTCAGCCGTATTAGAATCAATTTTCAGAAAGCTTAACTGGGACCACCACGGGATCATGGTGGACGGAGCATCGCTGACGCACTTGAGATTCGCCGACGACATTGTGCTATTCGCCAAAACGTCAGAAAGCTTAAGCATAATGTTAGAAGAACTTGCGATGGAAAGCGAAAAAGTAGGTCTAAAATTAAATCCGGAGAAGACTAGACTGATGACAAACGGAAACAAAAACATGATACAATTGGAGAACACCGAAATAAACTACACTGACGATTTCATCTATCTAGGACAGATCATAACCCAAAAAGAACCTATGTGCAAAGAAGTCCAGAGAAGAATCACAAGCGGCTGGAGAAGATACTGGGCCTTAAAAGAAATAATGAAAGATAAAAACGTTCCCATAAGCACTAAAGGTAAATTATTCAACACCTGCATATCACCAATCCTTATGTATGGCTGTCAATCATGGGCTCTCACTCAGGAGACAACAAGCAAGCTCGCTATCTGTCAACACGCCATGGAAAGAAGTATGTTGAATGCTAAGAAATCCGACAGAATGAAGAACCATGTCATCAGGAATAAAACTAGGAGTATAGACGTAGTTACTAAAATCAAAAGACTCAAATGGAGGTGGGCGGGACATATGATAAGAGATCAGGACAAGTGGAGTAAAAGAGTGACAAGATGGTATCCTAGAGATGGTAAAAGGAAGAGGGGCAGACCGCTGAAAAGATGGGACGAGGATATAAGACAAGTGGCTGGGGTTACGTGGAATAGAGTAGCTCAGGACAGATCAGAATGGAAACGGTTGGAGGAGGCCTTTGCCGATTGGCAAACAGATCTTCAGAAAATAAAGAAACACCAAATACTAAAATAATTAAAATAGTGAATAGTTTGTTAGTTTTTGCAATTGTTTCATTTTCATTATATGTATGTACTAGACTTAAGTTTGATCTGAAATAAAAGGCTATCTTATCTTATCATCAACTCGTAATCTCAATATGTATCATCATACATTATATTTCAATTTTAAACGCTTACGATTTACTCTCATATTTTTTTATTACTTACCCCACAATCTACATAATCGACATAAAACACCCATAGACAACAAAGCAACCTCAAATTATTTTCTATCTACTTAAACATTTACCATCACACAAAAATTCAGCACCACACAATTCCATCATCTATTAAAGTGCGAGATGTTAACATAGCTCTGCGCTTACAAGAAAGAGCACGAACCGTCGACCCGTGTGACTTCCTCCGCGAGTCTCTCGCCAACACTGTCCGATGAGATCGACCCTTCCGAGCTGAGGAAAATCAAAAAAGTCCAGGTAACTACACTTGGCAGTGTTTTAGTAGACTTTGCTGTGTTTTATTTGACTTGGTAGTGTTTTTCAAGACCTGGTAATATTACTACACTTGGCAGTGACTAGAAATAGCAGGAGTTAAGGCCTTAATAGGGGCTAGCGACCTTGCTAGGTGATTTACAAGGCGGGATCGGGGGACCGGCGCGAATCTACCGTAGTAAAAGTACGTATAAAAATTATTAAAAAGATATTTGGATATGGAATCAAAATTTAAAACAACCATGCCCTGTGTTTCAATTTCATAAACACACTGTAAAAACACTACAATAATTGACGTTATATTGACTTAGCGTTTTGGTTTACAGTCCAAAAATCGACCTCAGTTCATGATTTTTTTCCAAAAAATCTGATTGTAAAATAAACAAATTAAAACAACCATGCCCTTTATCATATTCGAAACTTTAATATACATTTTTTTTAGATATTATGTACATTAAGAATCTAAGAAGAAAAACGGTTATAACTAGAGTTAATTTTCGGTATTAAAAGGGAATTCTACCCGATTCAGGCCTTAACTAGATTTGTAAATGTTTTTAGCAACTTGGTATTTTTTTTTAAATACTTGAAAGTGATTAGACTTAGCAGTGTTTAGACATGGCAGTAGTTAACTAGATTTGTCATTTTTTTTACTAAACTTAACAGCATTTATTAGACTTGGCAGTATTTAAGTAGACATAGCAGTGTACTATCAGACTTGGCCGTCGTTAACTAGACTTGGCTGTCTCTAACAAGACTTGGCAGACTATAAAGTTTACTAGATTTGGCATTATTTACTAGATTTCAGTTTTTAATTCTTGTAGCTGATTTGATTTTCTTATTTTTATCATTTGAACAGAAATGTAGAGAAAAAGCTCCACTTTTCGCGTCAAACTGTTTTGTATTTTTCGGCAATTAAATATGTGCATCTTCTATTTAGAATATACTACTTGAAAGACGAAACTATAAATATTGGTTAAAAACTCAGAGATTTTATGTTCTCCTATGAATATAAAAGAAAATGTTATTTCTAGCCTACTATAATTAATAATCCACAAAGAGAATTTCTTCGTAGTTTTTTACTTATACATTATTCAATAAATGATGTTTATATTATTAAATTTAACCTCCTTCACACTTCACTCCACCTCTATTCTAATTTGTACTTATTGTTTTCAGCTTAAACCTTTTATCCATATCAATTAAGTTGAACCTAAATTGTAAACAATATCTAGTTATTTATGCAGAGTTTCTTCCGCGGCTGGTTGTGTCGCCGGCGCTGGAAGCAGATCGTCGAACAGTACATCAAGAGTCCACATGCCGAGAGCATGAGGAAGAGAAACAGGTAACATAATATATACATATACTCACTTATAAAAAAGAGCGTGTGTGCCGAGCACACGTGTCAGAAGTGAAACTTCTTTGGCAAAATTCAAAGATACCAAAACATGACGTGACGGTATTGTCATGACGCGACCTTGAAATTTTACTCTCAACGCACCTAAAGAAGATTCACTTCAAAAACTAAGAACTCATGAATTTATTGTACCTACTGTCACCGATCCGTGATGAAGTAAGATAATTCAATTCAGGGTCAAAATCGAGTAAAATTAGTGACGGTTAAATACAGGTGAAAAACGTGTTAAAAAGCTGTAACAACACATAGCATACAATAATTTTCTCGAGTTTCAATTGATTTTCAAATGTATGTTCCTTTTACGGAAAATGATAAAACCACTGGAAGTTATCAATATGATGACGATTCATATTTATTGCTTTTAGTTTAAATTGTAATACGTAATTATATTTTAGCCTCGTATTCAAAATGGTTGAAGCTGAAGAAGAATACTTGGAGCAAATGGAAATTTTGGTACGTATTGTTTAATGTCTCGATGAAATTAAATCAAATGATTGAATTATGTAGACCATTAATTGAAATCAATTTAATCTTCTATTACATTCAGGAACAATTAACTCAAATCAATACTTGAATAAGTAATTGCTATAATTTTGATATCCGCTTTCACGATAAAGCACTTACTTGACCTATAAAATTGAGTTTAAACACTTTATAATTTTACAGTTAGGGCAGTGTTTCTTTCAATCCTTGGTTAAATATCAAAAGACAGGTAATTAACACGCATTTGATGTGATTGTTTAACGGCCGAAATTAAGAACATTGTTGATTGATGATAATAATTCTACCTAGGATTATCATCAATTGATCAACGATTCGAGAAGAAGTCTAATTAAACAAATTAATATTTGAGTTTAAATCTTCGAATATTGTAATGCGAGATAAATCTTCGTTACGATTCTTATGAGCCTTCTTCACAATGAGCAGCGTTGGGCGAGAAAAAACAAACACGGTAGTGTAGAGGAACTAAATGTCTTTAATAGGTCGTCATAGTAGATGTTTATTTGTAATCGCCGTAATGGTTGCAAACGTTGACGAACATTTGTTGGGCCAACGCTCTAGATTGTGAAGAGAGCCCATGACATATTAATTTTCGAATACGTTTCAACCAAGGATTGAATATAAGCCCTATAATGTTTGACCAAGTATTGAAAAATCAGTACTAGAACTTGATAATACGATTACACCAGGTCACATGTTTCCTCCGGCCATTCAAAATGGCGGCAAGTTCTAAGAAGCCGCCCTGTACACACGAGGATGTGAACTCAATATTCCTGAACAGCGAGACGGTGTTATTCCTGCATCAGATATTCTTTAAGGGATTAACTTCCAGGATGGAGTCGTGGCCTACTCTTGTTTTAGGTAATTAGCTAATATGATACATATCTAGTGCTCAGTAATATTTGTTTTTAGATAAAACCAGAAATCAAGTATAAGTTGAGAATTAGAAAATATATGAGTATGGAACCATTAAAGTTTCAATTTTTAAATAACCTTGCTCCATCTAAATAAACATTGCGAAAATTTGTGATAGAAATATTTTGATTAAACTGGCACTGGATTTCTCTTCACTACTGTCTATTTGCTTCACAGATTTAACGGCATTTACCCATAAAATAAAATGCAATAAATTTTCTGAAAAATAAAAAACAAAACTTTGTATATTTAAATTATTTTCTGACGGAGTTTGTAGATTTGGTTACTTCTGACGATCATAATAAATTCGTCCCTACTAGTGTTGCTTACCCCCAGGGGATCTGTTCGACATGCTGCTCCCGATGCTGACGATCTACCAGGAGTACGTGCGCAACCACCACTACTCGCTGCAAGTGCTGACGGAGTGCAAGCAGGCCGCGCCCTTCACGCAGCTGCTGGCGAGGCTTGAGAGCAAGCCCGCTTGTCAGGGACGCTCCTTGGAAACTTTCCTTACGTTTCCGATGCATCAGGTGAAATTCTGACTCGAAATGTTAAAATAATACTCATTTTATTTATTTATTTATTTTATTCATAAAAAGGTACCTTACAGCTTATAATACGATAAATAGTAAATTAATAATTAAGTACGCCAATAACAAGGTACACCATTATCAGTTCAACGTAACTCGTGACAAAAACATAATAATTCCATAAAGTGTAATAATGATGTACACTTTAAGAGTGATTTTGAAGAAAAAGCGAAACTAGCTTGTTTGCACGGTCACTGAAGACATTCCTCACACTTCCCATGCATTGTTTAAATTGTACGACAACTTTTCTGTTTATGATAGTTTTAGTGATTATCGAGTGGAAACAAAGCTTGCTAGTTTGCCAGGGATGCTCGTTGGAGACCTTCCTTACGTTTCCGATGCATCAGGTGAAATAATAAATTTAAAATTTCTGACCTAACATAAATAGATGTTAGTTATAAAATAAAGAATAGAAAAAATTCAATCACTCAGCGGGACTCGAACCCGCATCCTTTCGCGCCATTCCGGGGCGGATGCCTGACCAATTCAGCCACTCGTGACCCGCCAGAGCAATCGAATTTATTCTATTCTTTCAGTTTTATGTGTCTAAGGGTCACACCGCGCGACATCTATTGGGATGATTAACAACCATCTCAACCAATATGAAACACTTTATAGATGTTAGTTTTTTTGGAGTGTAAGGCAAGAATAACTAGCTAATCTGCCAGGAACGCTCAATGAAGATGTTTCTCATCTTTCCGACACACTAAGTTAAATAAATTAAAGATCTTTTATGTTGCCATGCGCACCGTCTATTGTGTTTTATTTGTGTTCGTTTTTGTGAATGACTGAAAATCAACCCGGTCAACTCTGGGATCTCCCTGCTGGAGAAGTTCTTTACCTTTCTTTTGCATAAACCTTTTACTGAAGCGTTAGTTTTTATGAGTACCTATCATTGTTATGACGATGGCATTAATAACAATTTAATAATTGGCAGCGACTATTTGCAAGGTAGTCTTATCGTTATCTCAAATGATAATATACTGGGTTTACTAAGTTTACCTCCCATTACCCAATACCACATTATTTCTCCATTAAGTGAATAACTTATTTTTCTATTACCCAATACCACATTATTTTTCCATAAAGTGAATAACTTATTTTTCTATTACCCAATACCACATTATTTTTCCATAAAGTGAATAACTTATTTTTCTATTACCCAATACCACATTATTTCTCCATAAAGTGAATAACTTATTTTTCTATTTCTCATTTAGATCCCACGCTATATAATAACCCTCCACGAGCTATTAGCCCACACTCCACACGACCACGTGGAGAGACGCAGCTTGCAACATGCTCGAGCGCAGCTCGAAGAACTTTCAAGGCAAATGCATGATGAGGTAGGCTGTAAAAGTAGAACAATTATTATTTTTCTTTTGTTAAGGTTAGGTTATTTAATTTAGCTTGATTTAAATTTAAAAATTATCAAAATCAAGATACAGAAAAAAATGGCAATGACCTTTTAATGTTTCAAAATTTAAAATGATCCATCTCAATAAAATACACCTTATGTATATCAACAATACTTAAAAATGTATTTTCTTAATTCAATAGCAATATTTTGTAATTATGTAGGTGAGCGAAACCGAAAACCTTCGTAAGAACTTGGCTGTGGAACGAATGATCATAGAAGGGTGCGACATTTTACTTGATGTTAACCAAGTTTTCATACGACAAGGTGAGTGTTTATTAATTATAATTATTTAGAAGTGTGAAGAATTAAAGCCGCGTTGGAAATGTAGTTCTATGAGCTATCACCAATTTCTGCGCATCTTTTCCCGCGTAAACTAATTACAGCTTCGTATTATCTGTCTCTAGAAAATTATTTTAAAAGTAAAACAAATACATTAAATAATTCAATTTCGTTTTAAACCTACCATATTTTTTCCAAAACTAGGCACATTATCCTAAGTAAAATAATGCAATATTTTTGAAGTGAAACTTCTTTAGGCGCGTTGAGAGTAAAATTACAAGGTCGCGTCTTGGAGTAAGGCGACGATATTGGTATCTTTAAATCTTACCAAAAAAATTGGTTGTCTGTAAAGTCGGTTTACTGACGACAATGTCCAGTGTTGAAAGTGACAACGTCCGATTGTGCCTCTTTGTCGCTCGTTCCGCGCTCTCGCTTGCACTTCAAGCCTTACATGGAACGCCTCAGGGCGAGGTAACGCCGCATGAGTCATGTTTTTTCGTGCGTGCAGCCGGCTATCGAATTATAAGACGTTGTCACGTCAAAAAGCTAAAGAAGTTTCACTTCTGACACGTGTGCTCGGTACACACGGTTTTTTTTAAATATAAATTATTTTCCCAAACCAGGCACATTATCCCAAGTGGTGGGTAAAGGCCGTAGAGCAACTCTCCAATCCCGCCAAGCATTTCTCTTCAGTAACCACTTGTTATTAACAACTCGAGCTCCGGGAGGAAGGCTACATTTACCACCTTCGGGCAGATTGCCGCTACATGATGCTCTGCTCATTGAAGATCCTTCTAATCATGATGATGATGGTAATTAATATAATTGATTTCTGGACTTGGTTTTGTAGATACGATTATGTCATTAAAAAATAATTTTAAATGTAGCAATTTCGATTACCAAGTATAGATAAATATTTCAATGATTTTTTTGACGAAGAAGATTTATCCGTTAAGCTATGGTGATGATGAATATTATAATATTAAATTTATATTTTAGACACTGCTTCCGTTTGTTCATCGCCCGGTGGAGAAAGTTACCAAGGAAAAGATTTTAAGATACTCGTGGAAGTGAAGGGAGAACAGATCTGCGCTCATTTAGGTAAAATTTTGTTAAAACTAATTCTCCAAATGTATTTTATTATTATGATTGTTTGATTTTTTACTGTGTATTAATTATTAATTCTTACTTTTTGATGGAACTGCATTTTAATTATTAAATTTCAAATCAAATTGCATTCACTTTACTATATCCGATTTTTCTTACTTATTTTTAAAAATTAAATACATATTTATTGAGTATAGGGAGTATATTTTTTCTGCCTTACTATCATATTTATTTATCAATATCATGAGACGTGCCTCTCTTTTATTTTTTATTCAATGCCTCTGTGTTTTTAAAAAAATATTATTCACAACCCCTTTAAAAAGTTTACATTAAAAAAAATACTTTAACATAAAATTTCCAGTATTTTTTTAATCATTGCTACTTTTCTCAGTGGCAGCAACCCTAGAAGACTATCATAATCCTTATTATAATTCCCCAGTGGCAGCAACCCTAGAAGACTATCATAATCCTTATTATAATTCCCCAGTGGCAGCAACCCTAGAAGAGAAAGCAGCTTGGACAAGCGAACTAGCCCAATGTATGGAAAGTGCTGCTCTCACAGAACTGCTCCGAGCTTGTGGATCTTGTGGCACAGCATCCGCTAGTCTCCCCGCTTGTCGATCTGATAGAGCCTTGTTCACTGATGATGTGGATATCAGATTCAGTAGAACCTTGAACTCTTGTAAAGTTCCGCAAATTAGATCGGCTACTCCGCAGAGGCTGTTGCAGAGGTTGACTGGTATGGATAGACAGTTTTTTTACCATATTGTAGACTACTAGCTGTGCTCGGTTTCACCCGCATTGCTCCGCTCCTGTTGGTCTTAGCGTGATGATAGCCTTATAGCCTTCCTCGATAAATGGGCTGTCTAACACCGAAGGAATTTTTCAAATCGACCCAGTAGTTCCTGAGATTAGCGCGTTCAAACAAACAAACAAACTCTTCAGCTTTATAATGTTAGTATTAGATAATATAGCGCTTTTTAACTGAACTGCTCTGCCTCTGAGCCTGAGCTGTTTAAAGCAATAAAAGATTGATAAGAATAATAATAATAGTTATAATTTCAATTTAAATAGCCAAACTTTATTGAGTAATTAAAAATTTCAAAAGTTCGAGCTGAATTTTTGAGCAACGATATCTTAATTTATGCGCAATCTATTCTTTACAATGCAACAGTTTAACAGTTAATATCTTCTATCGCGCTAAAACCGTAGTCTTATCGTAAAATTCTCTTAAAAGAAACCTTATCTTAATTTTAAAGTCTCATATTCCAATTATCTTTTTGAAGTGAAAACTTCTTTAGCGGTGTTGAGCACTTTTACTGTAATGGGTATAAAATCTTAAACTCGCGTCAGGACACGTGACCTGATCGAAAAAGCGTAAGACGGATGGATATCAAACATGCTCAACGTTAATAATCAAGTTTTCACTTCTGCCGGCACTCCCGGAGTGCAACCCGTCTTTTTTTTCAGAACCCTTTTCTAACTATAAAGTCATATTCCAGATCTCCGTTTCCTCTCAGTGGACTTCCTGAACACGTTCCTCCTCACTTACCGCGTATTCACGGACGGGGTCACAGTACTGGAGGCTCTGAAGCAAGTTTTCTACGAACAGTCCCAACAGGACATGGACCTCCCCCCCCCACCCGATGCTACGCGGAAAACTAGCGCTGCTAGCTCTGTTTCAGGTGGTAAATTGATAATAAAGAAATTTATCAAAAAATTTAGAGTAACTTTACAATTCTACTTCAAAAAAATCACTGACACTTTTTTTTTGTCGGATGTCGGAATTTTTCACAAATATTTCCCTAATTCGAACTACCTTTATTATAGGCTATAAATTCAATGAAAATGTACTAAAAATCAAATTTTTTGTTTTTAATTTCTCTTTTTATTAGCAATTTTTAATATTTTGCATCATTATTTGACTATTTATTAAATATTCCGAATTCAGGTTACGGTTCAGAATATAGTGAGAGAGATTGGCAGTCTAGATTCTGGCGCGTTGGACGAGGGAAAAGTAAGAATTTTCCTTATTTTTTGTTGTTTATAAATATGTATTTAGGTTGCCAAGAATATTGACATAATTTAATATTTCAGGCGAGGAGGAAGATAAATTGTCGCCATATTTAATGGCACCATCGCGTCGTACTTCAGCTGTTGGAAAGGTACCTATTTATATTGACATAAATAACTAATAATAAAAAGATATGATTAAAATAATGAACTTCCAGCTTTCGTTAGAAAAGTAAAAATTGAAAATAGCATTATTAACAACATTAAAAATTTGTAGCCGTGGAAACTTCTTTAGCATTGTAACATTAATTTAATTTCAATAAATTTGAGAAATTTTTGAGAATTTTCATTTGAGAATTATATTATATTCAAAATTTAGCAAACCGAAGAAGACAACAGCCATCTCACGATACCAAAGATAATGGCAACTTCATCCAGCAATGAAACACTTAAAGGCACCGTCACTACAGGTAATATCATTAATAGCAATACAAAGAATTCCCTAATAAACCAGTTTTAATTGAGCCATTCCTATTATAAAATAGTAACTATGATGTTATATAAATTTATAAATTATCGGGCGGGTCACGAGTGGCCGAGTTGGTCAGGCATCCGCCCCGGAATGGCGCGAAAGGATGCGGGTTCGAGTCCCGCCTCGTGATCGAATTTTTTCTATTCTTTATAAATTTATATTTTTATAGCATTTGAATGCCATAAAACCAAAAATATCAAATTCAACTATCATGTTATAAAGCAGTATTGTTTTCAAAGTGGAAAAATGATAGATCTATCTATATAGGTCCTCTAGCGCCATCCCTTTCTCACTCTGGTATTATTACTGTAGCACACTGTAGTGACATCATAGTAGAACGCTGTTTTTAAAACAATTTAATTTTATAGGAACTTCACCATCATCCCCCGGTGCAATAAGTTCAGTGACTCTAGTAGGAAGTCGTAAAGGCAGTCCAGAACATAAGGACAAAGATTCCCCAACAAACAACAAAGATAACGATAAAGCAGCCGCCATTATGAAAGATGAAAGTATTGAAATGGTCGATCAAAGCGATGAAGATATTAAATATAAGGAAGAAGAACAAGAGAAACATAAACCCAAACATGAAGAGAAGTTTAAGATTTCGCAGCGGTTCTCGGAGGTAATAAATAGGGGTTCAGTTGGCTTGTTGTGATCTTTTATTGATATTTTTTTATCATACCTACTATTAAAAAATATTTATTATAATATACTCAGTACATAATTAGGTATATTAAATACTATGACAAAATAAAATGCTGCTTATCTAGAATGCTACTTTCAGTATTTACTTATGAACGATAATATCTTTACGACATTGTGCAACTAATACGGAAGAATCACAATAGTAGACCAACAATAATAACAACCACATTTCTGCACATTGTTTCACTCACACTTGTAAGAACGTCAAATTATTTAGATTACGTCAAAAATCGTTTGCTAAATTTTTCCTTAAAATGTATGTTTTCTTCTCTAGCTTCGCGCAGCCGCCATATACCGCTTCGCTTGTCTATGAAAACATAATCTTAAACGATAGCTCACGTGCGGGACACGTGTGCTCGGCACACACGCTCTTTTTTTTTAATTTTTGCTTAAATTCTACATTTTGATTATTAAAATTCTGTGTTTTCATTCCTAGCTACGAGCAGCGGCATATACCGCTTTGCTGATTATTTGGCTGTGAACATTGTGTTTATGAAAGTATAAACTTAAACGATCGCGCTTAGCGCAAGCGGGCGGCAAAGGTGGGCGGGTTGCCAGTTAGTGATGTACATACAGAGATATTTACGTCGTTTTACAAAAAATAAATGTAATTAGTATTTTTTACGTACTCTGCGCATATAAAACTACAAGTCCCATTCGGCTTAGTACATCGACGGTGGGACACCCTGTATAATATTAAGCGTTGGTTCTACTGCTTTACTTTCACTATTTGACCCCTATATGTATAGATGTCATAAGTTCTATATTTTATCTGTCAGTTAACTGACAAAAGCTTACAAACAGGTCAGATTATTATGTTAACTCATATCATTTTTATATTGTATTCAAAGCTTATTTTACATTGTGTTATGAAACAAATAAACGATTTTTATTTTATTAAGCTATTGCATAGCTTCTATCGCGTGCCTTGAGCACGGGGACCGAATCGAGAAATTCCGTAACGAAAAAACCTCACGCTCCCCAATCCGACGGGCTCGGAGGTGTGGCTTGAAGGCATAGCATGCAATAGCTTTACCGCGGCAGTCCTCGAGTGCCACACGTCTTTTTTTAAAGTGAAACTTTTATTACATCGTCTCTTCACTTTTTGGTCTGTGTAGCGCATGTCGCGTGTATCGCGGCTGCCGAGTAGGTATACCTACTCGGCAGCCGACCGTCACGCGACATGCGCTACACAAAGCAGTGTTCGGAACCGTTCGAACAGTTTCACTTTTACCGTGGTTTCATAAAACCACACAACATTTTTTTTATTTATATATTTTTTCTAAAACGCGGCACGACCAGGTAAGTATGGCGCACATCCAGCGCGTGCGCACCACGGAGAGCGGTCGCGCGGGCGGGCTGGCGGCGGAGCTGCGGCGGCGCTCGGACGGGCACCGCGAGCCGCGCCGCGCCTCCGACACCGCCGCGCGCCGCTCCGTCAGGTCAGTGTAGTCTAAGTGATAGTGAATACGTGCGATAGCTCAGTTGATTCGGAATGACGTCTAGAAAAATGTATCGGAAATGTGTATTAGCACACAAAAAATTGCAAGTCATAAACAAATTAAGTTGCAAAAAAAGGTATTTCGTTTATTGTTGATACGTATTTTTAAGAGACTTATCTCTATTTTACGCCATTTTCAACATCAAGTAGACTAGTGGACAAAAATAATATTTGAAGACTGATAGGGCGGAGTAATGACTGATGATCCGGCTACAAGGTGGAGAACGACATCCGCAGGGTTGCTGGGCATAACTGGCGTCAACGAGCGAATGACCGGGCTCAATGGCGTGCCATGACTGAGGCCTATGTCCAGCAGTGGACAAACATGGAAAGAAAGAAAGAAAGAAAATACATTTAATCACAAATACAACATTTTAGCTTACAACTAATACATTTTAAGAACAATAAAAAATAAATATTACATCGGATATATTCTAGTATTTGGTCAGTATTTGTGATAAGGTGGACTACTCAGCATTTGAAAGAAGAAAGAAAGAAAGAAAGAATAATTTATTTCGCAAAAAGCCAACAACAGATATAATAAAAGAATAAGGAATACAAAAAACACAGAAAAAGACAAAAGTGTGGCAGACCTTTAGCAAAAAGGGGACCAACTCAGTATTAAGCTGTGCCTTCAACAGCACAGCACTGATTTTCACTTGCCTCTCCGTATTAGTGGAGAGGCGCCGGTTTTCAGTAGTCCCCTCGACTTGCTACGCTTGGAGCACCAGAACGGTTTATTGGGTGGTAAAGTAAATAGCATAAACGTTTATTATAATTTTGAGATAGGTGAATAAAAGATAAGTAAGATAGTTATAATTAAAAGAAAAAAGAAACAATATATTATATGTCTATATATAAAAATGAAATGTACATACACATATAAATATACATAATGATATGAGCGTATACATTTAGCGCTACTAGGGCTGGTTGAGAAATTCAGCAAGTACAACTTTTCTATACTGATATTTAAAACTGTGCAGTGTTTTGCAATTTCTTGTAGGTGGAGGCAAATTATTCCAGCACCTAGTAGCGCTGTATGTGAAGCTTCCCCTGAAGGCCGCTGTGTAATTTCATGGGCTGATAATGATGATGATGATGATGATGATGATAGGGTGGCCGTACACGGGCCGCTTCAAGCAGTTGAGACTGACGGCTCGAAGCCGCGACCGTGCGGTGGTCTATGGACATTCATTCACTGCCGTACACGAAATGCTCGAGCCGGCGCGACCGCTTCTAACCGTCAACTGCGCGGTTGGTAGCGACAGCTCGAGAGTCAACGACGTGTACGTTACCCAGCCAATGACTGCTCGAGCTGCCCGTGTACGGCACTCTAACTTTTCCAAATAAAATAAAATTATGCTTTGCTCATACAAATATTTCAAAAATATTTCTACATCTTCTAGCGAGAGACGTTGCACGAATTCATCGATTAACAGTGAGAGACGTCGTCACTATGGCGGCTCGGAGCCGCGTACGTCTGTGACGTCACAAGCATCACAGATGCAGGTGATTGAAACATTATTTTGCTTTTAAATAAAGTTACGAGATTTTCTTAATCGTCTAAAACATCTTTATTACGTTAAACAAAATTTGTGTGAAAAGTGAAAATAAATAAGATTCTCAATCCATACTTAACAGCAGAGACAAAATTATTGACGAATCCGATGCATCATAATACATAAATCCATTCACTACAGAATTACCGTCGCGAGACCGGTCAACCGAAAGCTGGCGTGGTCATAACTTCATTCAGACAATCGCATAGAAGGTGGGACTGTTCTTGCCATTATTTCCAAATTCACCCAATTCTTTAACTTCATCGACAATCTCATCTATTACTAACTGTAGAGAAGATCTCAATTTCGGTGTTGTGGCATGACTCGACTATCTTCTATCAGATTTCGTTGGAATTTCATAAACGCTTTGCACAGATCCATACATTTATTTAACAACATTATCTATTTCAATACTGAATCTGAACTATCTTCTTTGCTCGAGTGTTAGGTTTTTATCAACGTCATAGTTATAGAACAGGACTGCATATAAATTAGAATTAAAATAGTGAGATTATTTTAAATGATGAAGATTTTATATTTATTTGAACAGCTTTGGAAAAGATCCATTGTGGTGAGTTTGGTCGAGGTAAAATGTAGAAACGATTTGTAGCGTCTAGATGACCTTTTAATATTCGCTTTGACTAGAAAATTTTGCGATTAACCTTTTTGATATTATTAGAAAGACCCCAGCACACCTACATCCAATAAATTGGTAATACATTGATACACCCAAAACGAACACATTGAATGTTATCCCTTACAATACCTAAATACCTTTGGTGGATTATTACAAGTTTACCCATGTAAACCTGTTGTTTGTGTAAAACCATGTCCTCCGAAATGTTAAATTTGAACCTGTACAACAATATAGTGTAACATTACCAGTATATACTACCCACAACAAAACTACCTATAGAATAAATGACTCATTGAAGTTTGATTTTTTGTCAAATAAAGAATTTATTATTATTTGATATATTATATTGGCGTAACCGACAGACTTTATTTTCAGGATATACAAGATAAACTTATAGACTTTAATCACCTACTTACTTCCATGAAGATACATACAAATACACTCACAGATACACTACAAAATAAAACGATCGGAAGCTCATAATTTTATGAACAATTACACAACATTGGAGAAAGCTTAGAAACACTAGTTATTTTTTTAAAGATTTAAAAATTAATTAGGCAAAAGCGGCTTAAATAATGCTCAGTTAGATATGCAGAGCGACGCGCACGCAATTTCTAGGAATTATTCATCAATAATATTATAGACTTCACATTTTAGGAAAATTAGCAGTCAAACTTTTTGAATGCATGTATCAACTTATATTTTACCTTTTACATACACCTTTTCTTATCTTACCACAAATTTTTTAATTTACATGCATGTAATTTCCTCCTTGACTACCAGATCGTAATTAAACCTATAATTATCATTAATAAAAAAGCTGTGGTCTATCTCGTTTCTTCGTATAGATTTAATAAGAATAATACCCATCGAAATTGATAAATTGGTGTTTCAAAAAACATGGACAATGCTAAGAGCTGAAAAGAATGACCTATCGTAAATACCACGTGATAAAACGAAAAAATATACCTTAGTTAAACGCTTCCTAACATCTACATTCAAATTCAAAATCTAAAGCGAACAATATTGCAGCAAAAGCTACTTTTTCTGGTGGAATTTCATCAAATTCTAATACCAATTTTTGATAGACTGCAGCTAATTTCCATCCTGTATCAATATTTACACATGCGTACTAATATAGGAGCAGTACATCAACGGCTGCAGTAGCTTTTGCCGTGGCTACGTCTGCGTCGTCGAACCCGAGGTCACCACCAGCGAATTCTCCGACACAAGCCAGACGAGATTCAGTTATTTCAACTGCTGCTACAATGAGAGTTCTTAATGTGTTACGGTAAGTTTACATTTATCCTTATCATTCATCATTAGGTGACTTTTGCTTGAAAATTTGATTTGCTTTTATAGTTTGCCCGATACTGATAATTTCACATCAACATTTTTAATTGCCTCATCAATTGCAATATAAAATCTGATTCTCATCTACATTTTTGCATTAAAATTTTATAACCATTTTTTTAAATGTATTTTTGTAATTATTGATAGACGGTTAAGTTATCTATTATTATTTGGTTAATCTTAATAAATAATTATTTTACAGGCACTGGATTTCCAAGCACTCATCCGACTTCTGGTCCGATGATCGTCTACGCGGTCTAACTATGGATTTCCTCAAGGAGATAGAAAGCAGTCCGGGATTATTGCCCGCAGAACATAAGGCAGCTTCTCAGTTACTGCGCTTGCTCGAACGGTCCCCGGATAGAAATGTTGATCTGAAAGCGCTGTTTGCGCCACCACGGGTAAGTTTCTTATGGAAAATAAAGGTTTTGTTTTGTCAGTATGTGGGTAATGGGTGCAAATTTGGTGCGAGATAAATCAAATGAAATTAAAATGAAATAAAGATGAGAAAATTTGTTTATTTCGCTTTACAGCTTTGGTAATAACTGTGTTTATATATAATTTACTATGTTTCGTTCTAGTTACCAACAAAAGAGAGTCTGGAAACATTATCAGCATTGGAGATAGCTGAACAGATGACGTACTTGGATTATCAAATTTTCAGCTCCATTCATAGCGAGTAAGTATAAAATTCCCAGAGCTTACGAGCTTACTTTCTGAGGTCCAAAAATGAATTGTTTCTCTGTGCGAATGTTAATCTAAATACAGGAATTATAAAAGCACTCACGCAAGATGGTCCCTTTTTCAAAACTGCATAAGAAGGCTTATATGAAAAGAAGAGAATAAATAAAATAGGTAAAACGTAGAGATAAATAATATTTCAAGACAAAATAAAATTTCCAAAAGAACACGTGTTAGTTTTTACCAAATAATACATAAGTCACTGTTTTCTATACCTTTGGCACATTAATTTAGGGAATTCCTGGGTCAAGCTTGGACAAAAGCGGATAAAGCAGAACGAGCTCCCCACATCCTGATGATGACAGCGCACTTCAACCACATCTCCAGCCTTGTTATATCTGAGATCTTGAAACGAGTGCCTTTCCCAGGTAAGATTTTTTAATTCCTAACATTAGATGTTTTTTTTTTCATAAAAAAAATTGGTTGTTTGTAAAGTAGGTTTACGATCGAGATGTTTACGTGATAACATAATGCAGTGGCAGCGCTCGAGATGAGACGGGAGATCGGTCCGTCTCTCTCTCGTTATACCTGCGATCGCGCCGCTCGTGAGGTTTTGGTGTGACACAAGTTTCTGAACATGTCACCCGACTAAAACGATTTTAAAAACGTTATCACGTTAAAAAAATAAACTGTTTACATTAAAATAAATAAAAGGCGTAAACAACAAATTTCACAAATGCGTAACTAACGACATGATCTACATATAAACTAAAAATATTTAAATTGTGTCACTTTAAATATATAACGTTTGAGTTCTGGAAGTTCTATATTTATTAAACACATTAATAAATATATTAACATTAACGAATAGATTGAACGATAGAGTACCTAGTATGGATCCTTGTGGACCAAACGACGATATTACATGATATTATAGATATTGATCGATGTACATAATATGATACCTACTTTTTGGGCCCTGTTCGAAGTTTGCAAAGAGAACAAATTTAAAAGGTTTCGTTTAATACCATTAAATGTGATTTTATCCGAAGGTGTGATCCACCTTGTCAAAAGCTTTTCGAAATTCCATAAAAATTGCCAAATAAAAATGTAAAGTTTTAAATCAAGAAATGTTAAGCATTATGATTTGAAAATTATTAATAAAAGCAAAACAATTATTTGCATCGTATTTCCATAAACATAACATGTGGTACACGTTGGTAGGTACCTAGATGCTAAAATAGTTAAGATAAGTGTATCATCAAGCTGACCGTCAGCTGTATAGCGTATAACTAGGCAATCGTTAGGACAGAAAAGAAATGTGTACCAATGAATCGGTGACTCTGAACTCGTTATAGTATAGGAGCTAGAAGCAAAATAAGTAAGAAATTCGTTTAAAAAATAATATCAATAAGTTTATGTTATTTTGTGGTTTAATATGACGTTAACAACGTCTAATGTTGTATCAATTGTGTTACACGTGATAATTATCATCTTTTACAAGCAACAGCATGTTTAGTTCTGACAATTTGGCAGTTTATTTCTTTATTGACGTGACAACGTCTTAAATTAGGTTGCGGCTGGGAGTCACTTATGAAAAAGTGTAACGCTCGGTAACGTTACGATGAGTCACCGAACGAGAGAGAGGCCCGCGGTCTGCCGCGCGCGCAGCACATAAATATTCTACCGAGAAAAAGACGTTGTCACGTAAAATCTTCGCCCGTAAAACCGACTTTACAGGCAACCATTTTTTTTTTATTGACATCAACTTAGGCGCCCGTGACATCCACGAGATGCAAGAACACGCGTTAAAATGCCGTGTATCGTCCATCGAGAAGTGGGTCGCAGTCGCGGACATAGCGCGCTGTTTGCACAACTTCAACGGCGTGCTGCAGATCTGCGCGGCCATCTCCAACACATCCATCTTCCGGTTGAAGAAGACTTGGGAGAAGGTGTCCAAGACGGTGAGTGGAAATGTAGTTAATATTCGATTTTTCAAAAAAATCTTTGAAAATTTGATGTTTAACTTTTTTAACTATATGCTTTATAATTAATGAGAAGTTTTTATAAAATACAAAAATTCTGGTTTTAGAAACTCAATTATAACCACGACTTCTTTAATAAATGAACAGGCATAGCTAAAATAAGGTATATAGCTAACCCTAAAAAAATGTCCTAAGCACGACTCTGCCTACGCGAGTATAAGGCAGAGTTCGAATGAGAGATAGAATATTTGAACATTACTGCTGCGAAATAAGGTGTAAATTTCAATAAATGTTTATACAATGCCACGCGTATTTTTGACGACACATTTTACTTTTTTCGTATGTTTGTATTTTGTCACCCATCTGAGCAAAGGAGTAAATGTTAAAAATTTAATTGTTTTTCAGAGCAAGCAAACATTGGAGAAACTGCAGAATTTAACTTCGTCTGAATGCCGTTTTCGCAATTTACGAGACGCTCTACACAGGTAATTATCATTTTCTTATACATCTATACTAATATTATAAAGAGGAAAAGTTTGTAATTATGTATGTATGTATGTATGTATGGTTTTCACGCATAAACCTCAACCTCATGAGAAAACGTAAATATGTACCACGGTCGAAGCCAGGGCGGACCGCTAGTGTTATATAAATATGTTTCAATAATTAATATAATAGAGTATAACTAGTGGTCCGCCCCGGCTTCGCCTGTGGTACCTACATGTTTAAACTATCCTATCTCTCAAGTTGGATCGAACTGCACATGGTGTGCGAATTTTATTATAATCGGTTAAGTGGTTTAGGAGTCCATTGAGGACAAACATTGTGACACGAGATTTATATATATTAAAGATTTATATTTGACGTAAATATTATTTTTAGGAAAAATACTTTTCAAATTCATCTTCATGAAACTTTTCCACAGTTCGATTTCATCACATTTCTGACAATCTTTTATCAATAGATCAATATCTATTTCATTCCAAGTGGATTCTCCGTTATCTAGAGAGTCTATTTAAAAAGATCTAAATCTGTTTTAAAAATATCTATCATAACATAATTTTATGTTATCATGAGTATGTTTACGTGATTTCTTTATGCCAGACGAAAACAAACCTAATCTCAATACAATCTTAATACCTACAATATAAATTTAGATCTTTATAACACAATCTATTATTTTTCAGAATTGCATTTTAATTATACTAGTTACTTACTCGTAATCAAAAATAGACAAAATAAAGATGAATCTTGAAATTGGCCCCTTACCACTAGAAAGGTGGAGGCGTCAAAAATTCGTAAAAATCTAAAAAAAATTTGCTTGAATTCATGTTACATAGTTACACCAAAAACATTCGTGCATTTAAAAACAATTTATTCTTGTGATGATTAACTCCTATCCTAGCAAAATGTGTTCCTCCTAAGTCCTATCCTAGCAAATGATGTCCTAGCAAAATTCCTTTTTACTAAATTCTTAATTCTAATACAAAAGCTAACATTATATAATTTATTTATTCTTACAGATGTGATCCGCCATGTATTCCATATCTGGGCATGTATTTATCGGACTTATCTTTTATCGAAGAAGGAACCTCAAATTATACTCCAGAGGGTCTACTTAACTTCTCCAAGATGCGGATGGTGAGTAGAAAGTTAAAATATGGTACTCGCCATGCAACCGAGATGCAATATGGGCAATATTGTAACAATTTCAGCTGTTCTCTAAATTGCCCCTGCTGGCTTATACACATCACAATTAAAGAGCAAATTAAGGGTATTCCAATATTGCCCCTGCTGCAGGTACGTGAGTAGCCGGCTTAATACAACCGAAACAATTGTTTATTGTATTTCATATTATCTCTTACAGATTGCCCATGTAATACGGGAGATACGCAACTTCCAACAGACGCCATACAAAATTGATCACATTACCAAGGTAAGCAATATTTAAGCTATTGCATAGCTTCTATCGCGGGCCTTGAGCGCGGGGACCGAATCCAGAAATTCCGTAACGAAAAAACCTCACGCTCCCCAATCCGACGGGCGCGGAGGTGTGGCTTGAAGGCATAGCATGCAATAGCTTTACCGCGGCAGTCCCCGAGTGCCACACGTCTTTTTTACAGATTCAGAGATCTCTGTTTCACTAATTTTATTATCTACTTCACTCTCTAAGCGAAAGCATTGTCGCGCGTTTCATTCACGTGAAATGGAGACCATTTTGGAACGCATTTCAATGTTTTCGTCGTGAAGCGTATTTAGTGGATAAATATTTGAACAAGGAACGGACTTTTCCATTCTAAGATTCTTCCATTTCATTCACAATTTTATAATTTTATTTTTGAATTGAAACTTCTATAGGCGCGTTGTGAGTAAAATTTCAAGGTCGCGTCGTGGCAATACCGTCACGCCATGGAGTAAGGCGACGATTGCAGTATCTTTGAATCTTGCCAAAAAAGTTTTACTTAGGGCTGATTTTTCAATCCTCGGTTAAAACTTATTCGTCGAATAACGTATTAAACTACCATTTCAAAATGTATTCTTATTGCATGCAATTGACAGTTTACAAGTGACATTTTAATATTATCGTGTAATACTTTATTGGACGGGTAAGTTTTAACCAATGATTGAAAAATCGGCCCTTACACTCTTTATTTGTCAGTGTGTCCCTAACAAAAAAATCCCTTGTTGAATTTGATATTTTTGGTTTTTATGGCATTCAAATGCTTTATAAATATAAATTTATAAAGAATAGAAAAAATTCGATCACGAGGCGGGACTCGAACCAACCACTCGCATCCTTTCATGTCAATCCGGGGCGGATGCTTGACCAACTCAGCCACCCGTGACCCGCCAGAGGGGTTCGAGTCCCGCCTCGTGATCGAATTTTTTCTATCTTAATATATATAAATCTCGTGTCACAATGTTTGTCCTCAATGGACTCCTAAACCACTTAACCGATTATAATAAAATTCGCACACCATGTGCAGTTCGATCCAACTTGAGAGATAGGATAGTTTAAACATGTAGGTACCACGGGCGAAGCCGGGGCGGACCGCTAGTAAATTTATATAAAAATCCCTTCCAGGTAACGGACTTCCTCCTAGACCCCGCCCTCGCGTACTCCGAAGAGGTACAGTATACTCTCTCACTAGAGCAGGAGCCCCGAGCAGCTCGCGGGTCGGCCGGCGGGCTGCAAGCTGCTCCTGCTTCACCTGCTTCACCGGCTGCTCAGCGACGGAGACGGGCTTCGTTGGCTGCTCTAGCTCCTTTGCGGGCTGAGCGATAGATTATATTGATGATTATGTGTTCTGTTTGTTTTATTTTGACGGAAAATTTTCAGATTTTTCAAGTTTTCTGAGTTTATTTCGTCGGAATAATTTTCAGTTCGTCATCGAATTTTTTTGTTGGTTTAGTGTCTTTGCTGGCTGTGACTTATATCGTTATATTATATTGACTTGTGTGTTTTGTGTTTGTTGTTTTTTTTAGTTGATTTTTATCACCACTTTTCGTCTTGGTTGGTTGGTTGTCGGAAAATTTTAGTTAAAAAAATAGATTTTTTTTGTTGATTCAAGCCGGCTACTCACGTATCTGCCGCAGGGGCAATATTGGGAAAATCTCGGTTGCACGGCGCGGCGGTTGGAGCAATTTCAGCTGTTCTCTAAATTGTCCCAACTTATACACATTACAATTAAGGTGCCAATTAAGGGTGCAATTCCAATATTGCCCCTGCTGCAGGTACGTGAGTAGCTGGCTTTGCTGGCTGTTCTAGTGTCGCTAAGGGCTCAGCGATACATTTAATGTTGGTATTTCTCCTCCACCCTGTACTAGAGCGGCGGGCTGCAAGCTGCGCCAACTTCGTAAGCTTCTCAGGGGCCGTATTATGGCCTATTTACAAACAGTTTACGCCGTGAATTGAACTGACTGGCAAATTCATATTATGATCGCAATATGCCATGGTTAATGATGGTATAATATGAATTTGCCAGTCACTGCGTAATCTGTCTGGAAATAAGAGGTCATGATACGGCCCCTGCTGGCTGCACTGAGTTGTTTGTTGCTTTAGCACCTTTGAGAGCTAACTGATGAGCGATAGATGTTAGTGGTTTTGGTGGGGGGGGTGCCTTTTCTTTGAATTGTTTTTTTTTAATTTATCAGGGCTTTGACTGCCTTCATACTGTGCAGAACTTATCTATATTTGTTTTCTTTTCATTATGTATCTACAGCCAGCAACGAAAAACAAACATGTCTGTGATATTTTTAAATTTACTTATGTTTAAACTTATTTTTATCGTAGTTTGTAAAGCCAGCAAACTATAATGATATAAGATGATATTTTTTTATAATCATTTTTGTTGAAAAATCTCTTTGTCAGTATCGAACCTTGTACTCAAATATGACATTTGTATAAATCCTTTTAATAGTTTGTGAAGTATCCATACTAATCCATACTAATATTATAAATGCGAAAGTAACTCTGTCTGTCTGTCTGTTACTCAATCACGCCTTAACTACTGAACCAATTTGCATGAAATTTGGTATAGAGATATTTTGATACCCGAGAAATCACATAGGATAGGTTTTATCCCGGAAATCCTACGGGAACGGGTTTTTCTTTGAAAACGCGGGCGAAGCCGCGGGCGGAAAGCTAGTTAAATATATTTTTATCTCATTCAAGTGGCTAATAACTTAAAAATAATATTTTGATATAATTAAATGTATCGAAATCATGATACATCAAATGATAACATAATTATTACCTTCATTGCTCATTCAAAAATAAATATCAAATCGCCAAAAAACTAGATATAATAATATAAACATTATTTATATGCAAATTACTTATTATTATAATACGTATTAGCTTTACAATACATAATGTGACTGTTTCTTAGTTAGCAGTTAATTAAATAGTCTACGCAAAGGACTAATATAAAAAAAAAATGGTTGCCTGTAAAGTCGGTTTTACGGGCGAAGATTTTACGTGACAACGTCTTTTTCTCGGTAGAATATTTATGTGCTGCGCGCGCGGCAGACCGCGGGCCTCTCTCTCGTTCGGTGACTCATCGTAACGTTACCGAGCGTTACACTTTTTCATAAGTGACTCCCAGTCGCAACCTAATTTAAGACGTTGTCACGTCAAAAAAATGCTAATAAGTGTTGCTCTCTAATTCTACTTCATCTTATTAACAATACATATACATTATACATATATATTTAACTTGTTTAATTTATTCACGTGTTATTACTAGACCTTTATTTAAATAGGAAATTCGGATATTTTTGTTACATGAACAAAATATCATACTCATAAAATAAGTTACTTTTTATTTTTGTAATGCGTTTAATCTTTTTTTATTGCATATACTGTGCATAAAACGATTTGCTTTGAAAAAACTATCAGCCTAACAAGTGCAATTATGTGCTTTATTTGTGAGGCGGGAGCGTATATTCTGCCGTAACACAGTCTTAGACTAGCACGGAGTGTATAACTGCTATCGTCTACAGCAGGGGTTCCCAACCTTTTTTTGTCTACTGCCCACTTTAAGAATAAATTATTTTTTAACGCCCCCCTTTTTAAACATACTTAAAAAACGCTAAGTACTTATAACTGATTATCGAAACGCAACTTTATAGTAGAGTATCTTTTATTGAAAATAAAACAAACATAATCAATTCTTATATAAAAACTAATGTGAAGGTTGAATCTGATGCTGTTCAATAAGTTTGTTGATATCAGGTTCCAATTTACTCAAAAACAGCCGCAAGTCGCCACGTTCGGTAACACGCAAACGATTTCTCTTTTTAGTAAGCAGCGTTGCCACAGCACTAAATCCACGTTCACACAAATATGACGATGGGAATGCTATCAAGAATCGTTGAACAATTGACCACAATCCAGGGTACAATTGTGGGATCGGTTTTTGTAGCCAAAATTCTTGATATCCATTTTTAAACTTGATTTTTGTTTCTTCGTTTGTTGTCAATTCTATAAGTTCTTCTTCCAGCTGAGGTGACATTGCTGTGTTGACATTTGAAAACGGATCCAACACCCAGTCTGGTATTTCCAAGTTTAAAATGTCCTGGTATCGTTCGGTGAAGTCAATGTGGAGGTTTTCCAAATGTTGGCAGTAGGCAAACAAGTCGTCGTTACTGCAAAATACTGATAAATTCGGAAAATTGTGAAACTCACGTCTGCCCATATTCTTTTTGTGCAGAAGCAGTTTGGCTGCGAAAGCAGCAACGACATTTTTTGTTTTAATTAAATTTAGTTCATCGCCTTGCAGTTGGAGGTTCATGTCGTTGAACAGTTTATACAGGTCTGTCATGTAAGCTATATCATTCTTTGATGTTATGAGATTGTTGCGCAGTTCTGTATCTTTAGTTTCCAAGAACTCTATCACAGAGTCAAACAGGTTGTAAAATCGAATCAGACAATTGCCTCTTGACAGCCAACGAACTTCAGTATGAAGCAACAAACGGTTGAAATCTTCGTCATTAGTAGCACAAAGCTGATGAAATAATCTATCATTCAAAGAGCTGCTACGGATTTTATTGACTGCTTTGATGACATATTGCAGTGATTGAAATAGTCGTTCACTTAAGTTTCTAGCAACCAAATGTTGTCTATGAATAACGCAATGTATAGCAAGGACATCTGGAATTTTATTCTTTAAGTACGCTATGAAGCCTTTATGGCGCCCTGTCATAGCCGGAGCGCCATCCGTAGCAACTGATATAATATTTTTCAAAGGAATCTCTTTCTCTTCACAAAACTTTTCCAATGTATTGAATATGGTTTCGCCTTTTGTATCTGTCTCCAAATTTCTGGCAAACAATAGTTCTTCACGTATTTTCTCATCTTTAATAAACCTCCCGTAAGATAGCAACAACGCTTCATTAGTTGGTAAAGTGGACTCATCGAGCTGAATTGAGAATTGACTAGTCCTCAGATGATTGCACAATGATTCTTCAATGTTTTCAGCCATTTCATCAATTCGTCTTTGCACAGAATTATTACTCAAAGGAATTTTTCGGATAATATCTGCGGCCGGTTTATGAAGCACAGTAGTTATTACTTCCTTTATTGCTGGCAAAATTAACTCTTCTCCGATGTTGTGTGGTTTGCCTTTTTGAGCAATTAACAAAGAGATATTGTACGAAGCTCGAAGTCCGTCGTCATCTTGCTTAGCAGCCGCCGAAAATAGTTTTGATACACTTGGCTGAGTATTATGCTTCTTCTCTAGGTCTTGAAAAAATGCTACATTCTTGTCTTTCTTATCTGGATGCATTTTATTCAAATGATCTTGCAGTCTTGAAGGCTTCATTGCTTCGTTCGAAAATGTTTTTAGACATAGAAGACACAAAGGCGACGACGGGTTTGTGGGATTTTCAATAAATCCGAATTTAATATATTCCGCAGAGTATTGCCGTCTCTTCTTTTTTACTTCCGACATTGTTTTGTTTTGAGAAATACGTAAGTGTTGAAATCAAGTACTGCTTATCTATTATGCGCGAAACCGCAAATGAAAATAAAATAAATTTACGTCGTTTATATAGGATTGCATAAGCAGCACGCACCAACAGGAATAAGACATCAAACGTGCATAAACTCGTTTATCTCATTCGACGCCCAATCGTACTCGACAAGTATTATAGAACCAGCCGATTGATACAGGAATGTACAAATCGGATTATTTAACAAAAACTTGTTAAAACATGATTGCCCGCGGTCTATTATATCGAACCGATTTTGAGCTATATCTTAATAAATATTAGTTGATGTTCACAAGATGTCGACTCTCGAAGTCGAGAGCTCAGTCGGTTTCTAAGAGTCTTCCTAGCTAGGTAGATGAAATTATAAATCGACCCCAAAGCCCTACACAACGCCCCCTTTTTTTTCTGGATCTCTTACCGCCCCCCTTTAGGCCTGCAGCGCCCACAAGGGGGCGTTATCGCCCACGTTGGGAAAGACTGGTCTACAGTAACGTACTAATAATTATTGTTCTACCCACATTTACGTACACATTTTGTTTCAATCTGGTTAGTGCATGATTTGTAATAAGTTATCGTATGAAATGTTATAAGTCTTATTAAACTTGTATTAGTTAAGAATTTAATTTGGAACATAAAACAATTTAAATATAAATAAATAAATGTAAAAGTATTAAAATATTGTTAATTACATATGACTATTTTCCAGTATTTATTTTTCTACTCTGTACCAGTTTCTTGGCATGTCTATTCACGCTTTGATTAACTTATGAGGTTTTGTCGCGCCTTGAATGGGCGTGTTTAAATTGAAGTCAATTCAATTACCTAGGTACCAAAAGAAAAAAACACCATCAAATAATCTTATAAGTAGTTGTAAGAATAGATATAAAAAGTACAAACACACAGTATTTTATATATGATTATATACAGCTCCTTAGCCATAAACTTAAAAATAAACTACATTTTGCTTCGCGTTGACAATCGGATATTTCTTTCAGTTTCATAATTCATAACTTTAATTTTAGTTCTTAGCTAATAAAAAATGATATTATTACTATAATAATAAGAGGTGTATGTTAAATGTTAGCTACCTACCAAACACTTATTAACAGGTGCTTTAACAATATAAAACCTAAACTATTTCAGACAATTTTAAACTTTATAACCTACATTATACAGTCCAAAACAAATTCTAACGTTTCGCTTTAGACTAAGAAAAACATACTTATGAATGAATCTATTCTTATGTGAATTTCTAAATTTAATAACTAAATCCGTAAATATCATAATATTTGTTAGCTCTGTTACATGTTATTATACTCTTGTTAACTAGAGTTTAAAATATGGAAATGCTTTATTAAAAAAATGTGTGCTATTCACGTTGCGATCATACACTATATTACAGTATTACAGAAGTAATTTATTTTTTCTACAGAACTCTACTGAATTTATTGAATCTATTTAGGTTCACACATTATCGGAATTAAAAATGTTTCATGTATAGATTTACAATTAATATCCTTGTATTTACAATACATGACTCTCAGTGTTCAAATGAATTATTAAAAAACTTATCTGAAAATACAAATATTCTAACAGCGCACATTGGTCGCTTCGTGAATGGCTAGTTTAAATTGAGCTTAAAGAAACAGATAATTAATACTTGTTAACTCTGTTTATATCTGTTTTTTAACCTTATCAATTTAATATGAACATATAAAAAGACCCTTAAGCTAATGAATAAAATATAAAAATTGGCAAATAAAGGTAAATTCTCATTGTTACCCGAATCAAAAACTTAGCTTAACAATACGGCATTTCAGCCGCCTAAAATGAAAAACCACCTTTGTGTATGAATGTAGAAATGTTGAAACGTGATTTCAAGTGAGAATAGCTGTCTTAGGTCTTTTCTACGTCTTTTCTATGTCGTTTATAGTTAATGTTATTGTTAGGGGCTTATGGCACCTCGCGTGGGCCTAGTGTTTTTAGTTTAGTTTTTACCTACTTCGAAAGCGATTCTTTACATATTATCTCCCAAGCGTTGTGATAGTATTATTTCGTATAACGTAAAGTTTTTTTAATTATAGCTCTTATTTATTATTTATAATATAGGTATTTTAAAGCAATAAAAGCGGAAAAAATTACATTCAAATATCAATTATAATTGTTGCCCCACCGATTCATAAATTAAGTAACTCGACTCCACCTACTTTTAGCTTTAGGTATTAAAAGTTAAAGAAATGTTTCTTTTCTCACTCATTTATTTAGCACAGATAAAAAGCTAGGCCCACTAGTAAAACTTAAACACTCCCAACGCTGGGCCGTCTTATGATATACACAACGTCTTGGTTGTGTGTTGTGTCTGACGCTTATGTAAAAAGTTCTTATGGATAAACAGATTACTATAAACTTGTTATATAATAATATAAGAATGTTACACTTAATATAAATAATTATATTTTCCACGATCCAATATTATATTTGTGCACGATTTTTTAACATTACTCTTACCCTAATATTTATTTTTCAATTTGTATATAATAAAGCGGGCTACTCACACACCTGCCGCAGGGGCAATCTCGGTTGCACCGTGCACGCCGGTCAGAGCAATTTTAGCTGTTCTCTAAATTGCCCCTGCTTGCCTATACTCATCACAATTAAGGAGCCAATTAAGGGTGTAAACTGCAATTCCAATATTGCCCCTGCTGCAGGTAAGTGAGTAGCCCGCCTAAATGTATGTTTGTCTTCCCTTTTATTGCAAATTATAAAATTCTTATGATAGATAGTTATGTTATGATAAAAGTAAATTCTATGGTCTCTATCTACCTCTTCAAATCTACAAAATGCGTAAAACTGTAACGGTATGAGTATTTAATATTATATAATTTGTATATTCATTTATCAGTATTATATAAATGTTAGATGACTGTTCAATGTGTAATTTAGAAATTAGTAATTATTAAAATTATAATTGTATATTTTTCTCAGTGTTTAATTGTTGTCTCAAGTCGAATGATAGATATTTATTTTTATGTTACATTGTAGTGGAAATTGTCTACATTATAATACATATGTGTCTAATAAGGGTATTTTCTTCATCTAAGAGATATCTGTTTTTAAGTTATGTTCTTATTTGTTTATGTATAGTTAAGTTTTTTTTATCGCAGAAATCAAATCTTATTTATTATTCTTATATATAAAAATGAATCGCAAAATGTGTTGGTAAGCGCATAACTCGAGAACGGCTGAACCGATTTCGATAATTCTTTTTTTATTATATTCCTTGAAGTACGAGGATGGTTTTTATGTAGAGAAAACGTAAATATGTACCACGGGCGAAGCCGGGGCGGACCGCTAGTATGTAATAAAAATATTCTTTGTTAATTTTTATTTACTTATTCGTACTGAATTAAGGAACAATTAATTATAAAATTTGGTTGTGTTTAAAATATTTTGAATAGGGATATGCAATACTTTGCAATTATTGGTACTCAATTATTTAACAGTTTTAGAACGAAAACCATATCAAAAGCTTGACTTACTTTAACCTCAATCAAATCTTAATCATAATTTTAAACCACTTCGGGTTTATATTCAGATCGAATGGTATTATCAAATTAGATCGAAAATTTTCGATCGAGAATTCGGTGCGTTTTTTCTATACTAATCATTAAGTATAGGTACTCATAAGTCATGGTATTGCATTTTATCCTACCCTAAGCTCATATTTCCGTGATATTAAATTTAATGGAATGAAATTATCGTAATTAATATCTAAATTATTTTCATGTTTAATACGTTTTTTTTTAAATAATATTGTGTAGTTATCCAGATTAATCATATTTTGAGAGATTGTCTGTTGTATACATTTGTAATTGATTTTGTCCACATTGATGTGCCAATAATTCTATCAAGCCAATAACATTTGTATTAATTGTAAGATAATTTTTGAAGTGAAAACTTCTTTAGCGGCGTTGAGCACTTTTTCTGTAATGGGTATAAAATCTTAAACTCGCGTCAGGACACGTGACCTGATCGAAAAAGCGTAAGACGGATGGATATCAAACATGCTCAATGTTAATAATCAAGTTTTCACTTCTGCCGGCACTCCCGGAGTGCAACCCGTCTTTTTTTTTCTTTATTCATGGTGTTTTCAGTAAATGTTTTCAGTAATTGTATCTACTTAATTAATAACTAATAAGATGTGTTTACTTGTCATTATTTCGATAAATCCAAATATTTGTTAAAATTCGTCGACTGTTATTTAAGTTTATTGTTGTTTTGCTTTCATTAAATAATGAGTTTACTTTAGACTACATATTGTTGAAGCTTATTCAAGATATTTTTAGATTCGGTTTCATAGAAAAATTCTCAAGACCAGTGTTGCTTGATAAAAAATAATAAAGTTCAATCATGGTAAAATTATATCTCAATATATATAAAATTTGAAGATAACAAAATTACTTTAAAACATTTTGACTTAAAATTGTGTGATAAAATATTTTCCAAACATGTAAGTATGAATTTCAAGTATCTATCGGCTCTAATAAAAATTCTAAGAAATAATATTTTATTTAATATAGAGTCGAATACAATTTAATTGCTTATTTGAATCTTTTTAAATTAGCCGTGAAATCATAAAGTGTCTGTGATGCGGTACTGGCCGATTAAGGAAAGCTGGCATCTTCACAGTACTCACACTTATGCAATTTTACTATACAGTATGTTTAAAAATAAATGTGACTCTAGTTTAATTGTAGACTTGAATTGTAAAATGAGTGCGTTGTAGATAAATATAATTATGAAAGCTCTCATAATTTATAAGTAAAATTACCTACAATTTAAAAGTAACTCAATCGATGAACTTAATTATTTATTCTCATAATCAATAATTGTAATATAGTATTGATAATCATTCAATTGTCAAATAATAATTAAATTTCATGTCATATTCAAAATAACGATAAAAACAATACAAATAACACGTGCGCTCACTACCAAGAAACAATACAAGCGAAACCCTAGCACGTTAGAGATAAGGCTACATAATACATTACAATAACAGCTGTATTGTTCAGCTATGTATGAAAATTTTAACTTACGGCGTTTACATTTTGTTAACAAAAAGTTATTAAAATGATTACATAATTTTACCTAGGTAAAGTAAAAAAATATTCTAATCCGCGTGCCGCGAAGTATCTCGTCGAGTATTCGTCGTTAGTAGTAGATATACCTAACGTCTTTGTTTAAATTACATCACCCTGTATTTATAAACAATTGCAAAATAAAAACAATAATTGTCCCCTTCACCCTCATAAGCTAGTCTGCGCGCGAGAGAGCCGGACAGACTTTTCATGATGCGTATGCAGTATGACGTCACGCCGCGCGCGTCTTCACAGACACTACACATGTGCAATGTGTAAATGTGTTGACGTTCCAGCTCTTCTTAATCAGCCTGTAATGCATATCTATTTCGTAATTAAAAAACGCGGGAAAATTTTAAGTGTATTGGCGGGAAATATTTTTATTTTAGTAAATTCATCACTAAGTTAAAGATAATATCGTAATGTATTACTTTATAAGTACTTTTTGGTGTTAAAGAACGAAAAATTGTTAGGATTTACCGTTGCTAATTTTTAATATTTAGTGTGAAAGTGGCATTATAAAATGGTTTACCAACAAATGTATATATTTAATAGTATATGTACATTATTTACATCTATCTTGTGAATTCAAGCAAAATTATCCTCCTTATTTCAAAATTGATTTCCTTAGAACATTCGTGGCCTGAAAATTTATATCAATATTAATGCCGCTGTCACAATACCTAATATTATAAATACTTTATTTTGTGTTAAAATTGTTGACTTGACTTATCAATTGTTGTCTCTTCATTAATAAAGTTGTATAAAGTTATTTGTGTTTTATTTATTTACAACCCGAAGGTATCTAACACGTAACACCTTATAAATTTCTTTCGAAGGAAAATTTAATTCTTTAGTGCAACAACAGAAGCTCAACAAACAAACTATTTTGCTCTATGTGGCGTGTGTCCACACGATTTTATGGTGCAAGACTATAGGTATCAGAAAATTTTACATGAGTAAAATCACCTTAGCGGTTAGCCGCTCTGGTGTGACAAGGTCCATTAGAAATATAATATCATAGACAGAGTAAATAAATATAATTATTTACTCTGTCATCTGTTCATCACACAAATATTTGCCCCGTGTGGGAATCGAACCCACGACTTCTGGCTTGGAAGGCAGGATCACGACCAACTTAGCCAACCGGTCAGCCGAGTAATGTATAACTACGCATTTAAAATACATAAATATATTTTATAATTTTTGAGAGACTAAAATTAGAACGTCACTACGCGTCATAAACTGAATGGAAAAAAATAGAATATTCGAAGTTCACGACTACTATATTATGATTATACGGTACAGACGATTTTATAACAAAATTATCACCGTCGTCTATTTTCTAATACAAAAATAAATATTGTCACGCCGTGACGCCTAATGACGTCAGATGTTTTATTAAGGCATTACCTAGAGCTAATAAATCTTGGTAGGTTGGGTTTTATTGTGACTGGGAGGCGCCAGACATTGCCCTATATTCAATTTTATGTCACCAATTTTTTCTGTTTAAGTGAATTAAAGGTTAATTGGAAATTGGAATTGACGAATTCCTTTCGAAATTTGGTAAACTACGGTTTCTTTATTTAGGGATTCAAAAAGATATAAATACATTTAGGAAGTAGTTATGTGTAATTTTTTAGGAAACTGTTGATTCAAAGAGGTGAGTTTCTATAGAAATAATTCTACCAATTTGCATACATATACATCAAATACGATATTTTACGTATCATGATGATGAAGGAAACACTAAAATACATACGACATGACGACTTGATGTAAAAATCATGTAAATTATATTTAGATACGAGTGCAGACTATAGTTTAATTTAAGATGTGAGAGAAAGAGGGAGGCATTACACTAATAGAATCAACGCTGTTTTTAACACATTGCTTTTACTACATTTCATTTTTCATTACTACGACTTATTCATTCGAAGTAATATTTTTTGATACAACGACGTCATAATTTTGATATTCACTTTTATCTAAATTATATTACCATCAAAATCATAAAATAAAACAAAATAGACCACATAAAACATTTATTTATACTTTCACCGAGTGTTTACTCTCTCCTTCCTCTGTGTCCTTCAAGAGAGCCCCGGAGCCCCAGATCCGCCTGTTCTTAGTGTAGGGGATGATTCCAATACTGATTCCTGATATGACAAGCCATACCCCTCCCGCGTAGAAGGTTAGCTCCCAGCTTCCAGTGACGTCATAGAGGAGCCCTGGATAAAGCAATTTGCTAATGAGAAATCACTACATAGTATAAAACAAAGTCGCTTTCTCCGTCCCTATGTATGCTTAAATCTTTAAAACCACGAAACAGATTTTGATGTGGTTTTTTATAAGAGTGGTTCAAGAGGAGGGCTTTAGTATGTAATTTATTAGGTTTTAGACAAAGCGGGTGAAGCCACGGGTGGAAAGATAGTTTAAAGAATATAAATAAAATAGAATGTCTGAAAGTTATGTAAATAGGTATAAAGCAATTGAACTCTCTGGATTATGGCCTAATCCTTTGTGGGAGGCCCGCGTCCCTGCAGTGGGAACATAATGGGCTGATGATGATGAAGATGAATTGAAGGCTATAAAACTAAATATTAAACTTGTAACTAGATAAAGCAAGATGCATCTGATGATAAAACCAAATTTTATCATATCAAAAATAAGATGAAAATGCACTATCTAATGTTATCTCAATATAAATATCATGTTGTTGATCCGCTATCCGCTATTCTTTAGCTACTGAATTGATTTTAATAAAAACATCTATCTAACTTGAAAGATAGGATAGTTTATATCTCAATTACGATAAATAATAAGAATAGCAAGTATAATATTATGCATAAAACACAATAGTAGCGGAAGAATTTGAACTAAATTTCATAGGTATAGCGCTTTACCACGCTTTACAACAAAATATCCCGATAGAATTAATCATAACAAAAATATCTTACCTCCAAGCGGCGGGCCAATCAAATGTCCAACACCCTGACTCAACAAAATAAAACCATATGCAATAGTGAAATAGTCTATTGGCATTAGTTCCATCAATATAGCAGGAGTGTAGGAATACGAGCTTGCATAGGAAAGGCCAAAGATCGTGGAGATGACAACAAGGCCCCAATAATTCGTGATGAAGAGGGGATAAGCAGCCACGGAGATGCCGCAGACGATCAGACAAATGGCGTAGGTCTTTGTGACGTTGATCCAGGGTTGGTCGCCAGCCCAGCCAAGGCCGACCTGAATAAAGTAACAATTTGATAAAATTTTTGTATTCCTATTACTTTATTGAGTTTAGAAAATGACGTCAGATGTATCATTACTAATATTATGAACGTGAAAGTATGTAAGGATGGATGGATGTAGACATATTATGTTTGTAAAACTTTTACGCAAAAACAGTTGATTAGAAGAAATTTTATATAGAGACTAGCTTCCGCCCACGACTTTGTACGTGCATCCCCGTTTTTTGCCGTTCCCGCAAGAATTTCGGGAAATCATTTCTTAGCGGATGCCTACGTCCTAACATCTACCTGTATGCCAAATTTCAGCCCGATACGTCCAGTGGTTTGTGCTGTGCGTTGATAGATCACTATATCAGTCACCTTTGAGTTTTATATATGTTATGGACCAAGTGATAAATTGGGCAGTATACATAATGCACGGTCATTATGAAAAATGCCCAAATTGAGAGTGCAATTTGATAATAATTATTCAAATAATCAAATTGACCGGGCATTATACATATTGCCCATCACCTTTTGGGCAGAGTAATACAAACATATTTAATTACTATTTTTTTATTGTTATTGTCATTTAACTTAAAATAAACTAAATATTAAACCACTTAAACAATCAGGCTCATTATTGGGATTAATTACCAAGGACTTCTACCTTAAAAATCCACTAGTTTTTGCATTTAAAACTTAAGGAAAGTCATATTACAGTACTCCAAAATTAATAATGCGCATGCAAATCTTGAGATTTTAATGATTAGATTTATATGGTTTAAATGTAAACCTGGGTTTGAAAACCATATTTTATACAATATAAATTTTGTGTTATTTTAACCTTCTTTTCTTCCATCATTACACCAGCTTCAGTAAGAAACTTTAAAAGTACTATAAAATTTTCCAAGTAAATCAATCCAACAAAGATATATAGTTATTCGCAATCGTGGGGTTATCCTCGCTATTGACTTTAACAAGGAATTATCGAAACAAAATCGTTACTTACAAATAAATATTAATCTCTTTTAGTACAAAACGCATAATTTGACTAAATTATGCAAGAAGAAAATGCATTTTACCCCTCTATATACATATCATCTTCGGACGCTCCGGGAATATGACAGTTGCCGAACGGTGACGAAAATTTCTATGCGCATTATTACTTTTGGAGTACTGTAAAAATATAACATAAAATATAATTAAATTTAAAACAAAAATTTCACAACATACCTTTGTTTTATAGAAATGACTTATTATTATGAAACATAAAATAAACTAAAGTTTAAGCAATCAGACTCATTATTTGGCATAATTAGCAATTACTCTTAATAAACGAAATGTAAAGAAGTAAAATAGAACATAAAATTGAAAACAATAATTATACAATATGTAGCAAGTAACAGGTTTATTTATTAGAACAACTGCCACTGTGATGGCATTTTGAGGTACACAACTTTTTGGCTTTGCGACAACTTTTCAAGCGTTATTATCAAATTGCCCAATTGTCATGTAGCATTATAATAATGACCGTGCAATGTGATAAATAATGAATTTAAGATAGTAATTAATCACTTAGCCCAATAAAGCTAGACATTATTCATAATGCTCGTGCATTATAAATAATGCCCGCATTAATCACCTGGTCCATAACATATATATAAGATAGGTTATAGTATAGATGAGGTCTCTTTTTACCCAGATAGCACACGAGTGAATCGGTGCGCTCTAGCTAGTTGAATATTACTTTTCTATTGAAAACTAGCTTTTGCCCGCGACTTCGTCCGCGTGGAATAGTGACTTCCGGCAGAAAAGTATAGATAGCTGTGCCCGCGACTACGTCAGCGTGTAACTCCTTGTGTATTATTAATTTAAAATGTATTGGTAATATTATTTACATCAGGTTCACATGAGGCTTAAGGACCTATAGAACCAAAATACTTTAGCGCAAAGCTTCCGGGTAAACTATATTGAAAGTTGACCCGTCCGGCACGTGAACATAAAGATTTCTAGAACTGCTAACACGGGAAAGAGCAACGTATAACTGACCATGCGAGAAACAACTGACACCGAGATCTACTCCGGCAACATGAAAAGTCTGCCCTTGAGCCTTATTTATTGTCATTGCATAACACACCGATACTGGGAATTGCGTCCTTTTAAATTGGAATGGAAAATTATTTGGTATTAAGTGTATTCTGGGGATAAAGACGGTTTCTCCTGCACCGCAACCTGTTAAAATTTGAGCCTCGATTATATTTTGTTGCAACTGGGTTACTTTTAGTCGAGTTCCATTGCAAAGTTGTGGTGGTCTTAAATTTCGGAGTAGAATAATCGGAATGCCAATTTTTAAACAAATTTCGTGAGAAGGAAGTCCGGGCATATTTAAAGAATTTAAAAATTCTATCGGGTAATTAGTTGCTTCTTGTTCATCGACCATTCTATTTATTGATCTATAAACTTTGCTTTCCCCCTGTATATTCGACAGTATTTTGTTATTAATCTCGGATGCCTGGTCATTGCGAGGAGTTAAAATAGATCTTTCGCATAGCCAGGAATTGTCCCTATTTAATATATTTGTTACGTCACCGTAAACCGACGATATAAGATGTGGTTGAGATTGCACTATACAACATAATTCAGGCGTCAGAATAAGTTTTCCTTGGTGTAGTTGTGGATAGGTACCTTCACCAATCTTTAATAATGAATCAGAAAATTGACTATCATCCGGGTTATCTCCAGTTCTCACTCGCATGTTTATAGTCAAATGCACCGATTGTATATCACGCCACAAATAAGAGCTTTTCAGGCAAGCCCTAACCTCATCAGCTCGGGTTCCCCGTGGTATTACCGGTAAGGTTTGTCGGAAATCACCACAAAATAAAACCGTGATACCGCCCATTGGTCGATCATTTTGTCTTATATCCCTTAAAGTTCTATCTACCGCTTCTACTGCTTTTCGATGGGCCATCGTACATTCATCCCATATGATTAAATTACACTCGCGTAATACCTTTGCTTTGTCGCTATTTCTTGAAATACTACAGGTTGGACTTTCCGTGCGATCTAAATCAATTGGTATTTTGAACATAGTGTGAGCCGTTTTACCTCCTGGTAGCAATGTTGCAGCTATCCCAGATGAAGCTACGGCAAGAGCTATTTTACGCTGATTTCGAACATAAGCCAATATTAATTTAGTCAAAAAGGTTTTCCCAGTTCCTCCAGGTGCATCTAAAAACCATATTGTTCCCAAATTATTTTGAACACTTCCGCACACGCGGTCATAAACTGAACGTTGTTCTGCAGTCATCATTGGGACACCGTTTTCTAATGTTGTCAGCAGTTCCATTAAGTTGTAACCAATCTCTGCGGAATATTCCCTATTAGTTACCTCTCCGACTGAGGTTGGTGTTGGCAAACCATATTCACATAGTGATTTACCGCCAACTGCTGTTAACTCATCCTGAAGAGCTAATAAGCACTGATTTATGGCAAGATCACGGAAATTATCATTAGTTGTGCCTTCATCATTGTTAGATATATTTCTAAGAAAGTCTTCTGAAAATTTGTCTTTATATTTTTCCCATAATTGTACAGCATCTGACAAATTACAAAATGTAAGTAATGTTACAAATAAATGACGTAACCGTCTTGGATTATCACTAACACAGGATTCTGCTAAAGCGTCATCCCAATGCTGATCATTTTCAAGCAAATGACGCGCTTGGCAAGCTGCATGATAACTGGGATAAACAACATCGTCTACTTTTCTCAAATCTATAAATGAGGTTGGTCCTCGCACAGTATGTAATAATAATCGCAAATAGAAACACTCAGCGTTGTTAGGATGAACGGTGTATACTCTACCAAGAACATGTTCTTTGAAAATACCTGACTCGCCATCTACAGGCCTGCCACGGCGTCTACGATTAAAGACACCTCGTTGCTTATCGTAGGTATAATACGATGGAACTTCTTCATATAAAAGAGATTTTGCAAAATCATCAGTTTGGCAAAGTCGAAAGAATGCTAATAAAGTTGTTTGTCTAGGGTTCTCTAACCGTTCTGTGACATTTTCGGTGTTGAAATATATACGTTGACCGCCTTCAAGATGAACATCCAGATGAGTCACAGGTGGATATCTTTCATGAATGTTGAAACTTAAGATCCGCCACACAGCTTCTGAAGAACTTATATATCTGCCTGACTGAAATCTTGTAACTTCATCATTTTCATTTCTCAAAGCAAATGTAGCTTGGTCACTGCCCTTATTAATGTACTTACAAATATATTTTATTGACTCTACACTATTACACATTTCAACATTTATGTGAGCTTGAAATGCTCTGGACAACACAGGAGAATACGGAACGACCCACCTATTGTCTAAAATAACCTGTTGTCCAGACACTCGCTTTTCAACAGTGAAACCACCAGTATCTCTTGAACGGCGACGATATAACGGGTATCCATCATGTCCTGTTACAGTTTCTTCCACTAAGGCTTTTGGATATCTTTTAGTGCAACGACCGTCTTGCATGCAAGAAGAATTCACGTTAAATGCACCACATGGACCATGTATCATATGAGTTTTAACAATGTCGTATAACTCGGAATCTGCAATCGGACTTGGAATTTCAGCACTGATTAAACTGTCTACATCATTAGGTCGAACCTTATCTTTTAACCAAAGCAGGATATGTGCGTGGGGTAAGCCGCGTTTTTGCCATTCAACACTATACATATAACACAATACTTCTCCAAAAATGTTATCTTTGGTAAATAGATCTATCATTGATTTTAATTTTAAATGAAAAACTCTTGCGATGATATCATGGCGGTCATGCGGTGCTTGACCCTCAAGAAGCTCCCGAGTGATTTCATCCCACTTAGGATTGGTAGTTACAGTAATAAATAAGTCGGGACGTCCATATTTTCTTACGTAGCAAAAAGCATCTTGAGTACGTTCGTGCATGTAGCGTGGACCACCAGTAAAAGAAGAGGGCAAAATAACTAAACGGCCCATATTCACCGTATCATTATCTTGCTGCATGGCGTCGCGAATGTGCACGTATTCTTCAGCGCGCAGCTGCCTTTGATTAGATCGTATATAAACTAATCTTTCGGTTTCAATTTTTGCGTACATGTCTACAATAAACTGATTGAATAAGCCACGAAAACGTTGCAAGTATACAAACCTATTCCGTCTTACTTGCAATTGGTAACAGTAAAATTGAAGGCATGAAATCTTTTTATTATAAATAGGTGCGCCTGTATGCGGATCAGTTTGGTATAAAGCAAAATTATAACCATCTTCCCCTCGACAATATATCAAAGGATATCGTAAACCGTCGTAAGCCCTGTGGGTTTCGTAAATACGTTGTAAACGATTGTCTCTGGAACGGATAACGATATCACGCCTATCACATTCCTGGTCGACCAATACCACAGCAACTTCATTCGTGGATGGAGCATTATAACGCCCAGGGTGTTCCTGCGTTGGACGCCTATCGGCATTTATAACAATTTTATAATTGTTATCATCATCTCGAGGAAGAGCTTCTAATGCCGATTTAAAACTGCATACATACGAATTAATCTGATGCAACATGTTCTGAAGTTGTGAAATGAGTTCAGCATTTAAATTTGGGAAATATTGATTTCTTATATTCGACTGTTCGTTGTAGTCGGATACAAAATATATTTGAAGAAACTTAGGTTGGTCTTCAGGCAAAAGAGATCCTATCAAATGGTAAACCTGACCTTGTATTTTAAAAGTAGGCATGAAAGGACCTTCGGAGATTTGTTGAGCACCAAAGGATGTCATCTGAAACGCACTATTATAAGTGCGAATGTTGTCGAAAAACTGTTTAGATTGCACATGTTCCCCTAATAGTAATGATTTCAAAGGTTCCGGTGGGTCTTCGAATGAAGGCAAATTTATTTTACCTCCAGAACAACAGAATCCAGCCGACTCCTTACTCCACTTTAAAGCATTACAAAAAGAACATACCACGTTCATATCGCCTATTACAGAAGATGATCTGTAATCAATTGTGAAGTTATAAGCAAACCCACTTTTATATTTGTCGGACCACGCCACCGTATTTCTAGATTGATCTTCTATGTGTACATCTAAGTTATTAAGACTATGTCGAAATCTGTCTGCAGTAAGACGGGCCTCTCGCTGTTCGTCCGTTTCAAGAGACCGAATATTTTCGATTCTTAATCTTTCATTAGACAAACTTATTAATCGTTCTTGTGTCAAAGAATTGTAATGTTCGCGTACCGACTCTAGTCGTTGTTCATGCTCATGTTCATCTTCGAGTGATCGAACAATATTATGGTGCACCCTATCATTTGTCAAACGGTCTTCATATTGAGTAAAAGTTTCAGATTCTCGAGATAAAATATGACGTTCGCGGTCAGCTGTGAGACGCAATTCCCTCTCAGTGAAGGTTTCTGACTCGCGAGACAATATATTATGACGTTCGCGGTCAGCTGTGAGACGTAATTCCCTCTCAGTGAAGGTTTCTGACTCGCGAGACAATATATGACGTTCGCGGTCAGCTGTGAGACGTAATTCCCTCTCAGTGAAGGTTTCTGACTCGCGAGACAATATATGACGTTCGCGGTCAGCTGTAAGACGTAATTCCCTCTCAGTGAAGGTTTCTGACTCGCGAGACAATATATGACGTTCGCGGTCAGCTGTAAGACGTAATTCCCTCTCAGTGAAGGTTTCTGACTCGCGAGATAATGTATGCCGTTCGCGGTCAGCTGTGAGACGTAATTCCCTTTCAGTAAATGTTTCGGACTCGCGAGATAATGTATGTCGTTCGCGGTCAGCTGTGAGACGTAATTCCCTTTCAGTAAATGTTTCGGACTCGCGAGATAATGTATGTCGTTCGCGGTCAGCTGTGAGACGCAATTCTCGTTGTGAAGCAGTTTCAGCTGCTCGGGATAACACATGTTGTTCTTGGTCAATGGTAAGCCTTAGCTCTCGTTGAGAAAAGCTTTGAGACGCCCGTGATGTAGCTCGTCTCGCTCTGTCAGCTGCTAATCGCATCTCTCTCTCTGAAGAGCTTTCATTGGCTCGAGAAGTTGAGGCACTAACTCTCATAGAGTTTAACCGATGTGCTCTTTCCTCTGCCGATTCTTGAGAACGCGCATTTCTCATCCTCTTAGCATCTCTAGAATTTCGAGATAAAGATGGTCTTTTTTTAGGTGGCATTGTGTATTTTTAATCTACAGTAACTGAAGCTACCTTGCACTTATGAAATCTATTAATATTATATTATAATATAAACACTACTAAAATAACTAAAATGCGTACCTACTACTACTTATAAAGGAATAAAATGTAAACTAATAATATGCTTAAACACTACCGAAACCTATAGAATAACAACAAAAGAAATCTATAAATGAACTATAATAATTATAGTTAAACACTACTATAATAAATATATGATAATTACGAAAATAAACTATTAAGGGGCCACTTACTGTCAATTACCTGTTTTCTTCGTCTAACTACTCTTCGGTTAGTGAATATAAATGTCCAAAAAAAATATATGTTACTCATTAGACCTTAAACTTTAATTTGAACGTTTTAAATAATTCTATCTATAAAAATAATGTCCGAAAAAATATTCCAAAGTGGAGCATTTCTTGTTTGAATTTTCGTAACTACGTCTAAACGGTATGGAGTTTTACTATTTTTCTTTCACAATAATATTTTAAAAGGTGTTTGTCATAAATTGTACGTTTGGCGAGACAAGGCAAGTTCTTATTGAGCTACAAATAATTATTCACTGTTTTCTAAATGAAATGAAATGAGCGGGTCCGTGCGCGGGCGACGGGCGGCACTGTAGCTCGAACTGTCGGACGAGGAGGTTGTGCTGCTCATTCTCTAAAATTGTATTTTGCCTGATTGTGGATGGCAATTTTGTGCAATTTTTTTTTGGACAATTTTGTGCGTGCGCGTGGGTTCACATAAGTTTTCTTTTAACTATGTTTGCGAATGTGTGCCCGCCTGCTACTAAGTTTTCTATTAGAAATCTTGTTTTGAACTTGTTTTTTTCTCAGTCGGGTTTTTTAACAACTTTTTTATTTTATGCTTTTTAGTGCACATTGATTAGCTTAGTAGGTCAAAGCCCTACACCAAATACCCGTTACGTCAAGATGGCGGGACTTACTTAGGCATTTTGAAAATTATGTACCTATAATTTAGTGCATAATTAGTAGGTACTATTTTATACTTTCGTAAAAAACTTCTACTCTAACAGGATTACAAGATATTCTATAAACAAAGTGGTCCCGCCATTCTGACGTCAAAACAATAAATGTGATATAAGTCCCGTGTCCCCGGGGTAAGGGGCAGATGCATTATGCATACATCTGTTTCACTGATCGATTTTCTTTAGGGACAAGTAGGTGATCAGCCTTCTGTGTCCTACCAGACCGAGACATTTTTTTTTCTTCGTCTCCACCGGGAATCGAACCCAGGACCCCTCGGTTCTACGCTCACGCGTCAACCACTGTAACAAGGAGGCGGTCAAAAACAATAAATATGCGTAACAAAAATAAGATAACTTTCTATAGTAATTTTCCGATTTTCAAAAATTCGTAACTCAAAAACTAAAAGTATCCTCAAAGTGAAATTTCAGATTTAGTTTCCATAGGACAATAGCTAACCACAAAAAAATTTACGACTCTCAAGTCCACGCCCTATAAAGTACAATTTTACCTTTTTAAACTATTAAAATAGTAAATTCAGTAGTCTCTTAAATTTTTTTTGACTTTTTATGCCGAATTTACTTTTTTAATAGATCAAAAATAATGCAAAGGGTATTAGGTACCTACATAATTTTCAAAAATCTGAGGTGGTCCCGCCATTTTGACGTTCACAAATACTGATTTCATTTCACAAAAAATAAATCTATGTTGTTTTATTATAATTTAATTAAATAAATCTATGTTGTTTTATTATTGTAGGTAATATAAGCATGATATACTTTTTTGGAATCCTTATTATGATACCTTTAATTTGATACCCATATAGCAGAAAAAGATTTTTTTTTTATTTTAGTCTAGCACCCCACATTTTTCTTTTTTTTTGTCACCTATCTAACAAAACTTGGGCTAATACGACGAATCTAACGATACCCTAATTAAAGAAATCCATCCAGTGGTTCGGAAGATATCAGAGTATAAAGAATGTTAGATACATACAAAGATAGGCGCGAAAAACATAACCCTCCTTTTTAGTCGGGTAATAAAAATGCCCGAGCTGCTGCGGATCGCGGCGCGAGCGGCTATTTGCGATGAGCGCGGATCACGCTCTGCGCACGTAAAAATGAAGCGGGGGTGCGTGGCTAGCGCGGGGAGAACGTCCAAATCCTCAAAGCCGTTTCACTGTTACAACAACCTTAATATCTACCAAAATAACAAAGATACGTACCTACTGCTACTTCACTTATAAAGAAATAAAATGTAAACTAATAATATGCTTAAACACCACCAAAACCTATAGAAAAACAAATAATTACGACAATAAACTATTGATATAATTAAACACTACCAAAATAACTAAAATACGTACCAACTGCTACTTCACTTATAAAGAAATAAAATGTAAACTATTAATATGCTTAAACACTACCAAAACCTATAGAAAAACAAATAATTACGAAAATAAACTATTAATATAATTAAACACTTCCAAAATAACTAAAATGCGTACCTACTGGTACTTCACTTATAAAGAAATAAAATGTAAACTAATAATATGCTTTAACACTACTAAAACCTATAGAAAAACAACAAAAGAAATCTGTCAATAAGGTCGAACACTCTGAACGTCTATTCGCATCAACAGCCAAATATTGTATGAACCTCGCACGCGGACCCGCCGCACGTTTTATTTTACAACCTTTACAACTTGATCATTTGGGATTTATTATCTCTATTGTTCGAACAAAAATAAGTTGCCGACTTTAAGAACTTGAACTTTTTTGTGTACTTTTTATGTAAAACAATCGATGTACAGCTGCTAATGAGCCTTAATAAAATAAAATAAAATAAAATAAACTTGCCGACAATGTAAGTACACTATTGTTTCTTAGAAAACATTTTAGGACTATACCATAATAAATTTATGACTCACGTAAACACGTGTTTGCATTATCTGATGACGAAATTATCGATTCAGTAGCTCAGAAAACCGAAGATGACATAGAAGACGTGCTTAGTACATGCGCTCCATGGGTTTCCATCAAAGAGGCGCGAACCGCATTGAATACCTTACGTAATTTTATATGTATAACTTTGGTGTTTCTACACCGATTTACATGATTCTTATTATTATTATTGAATAGGTAATAATGTTAACTTTTTTAATTAGGGATGAGTGAGAGTGTTGTAAACGTAAGAGTCGACAAATATAATCAGAAAGCTCCGAATTGCTAAGCTATTGAAACTACGTGTTATTGTGAGTCAATTTTAAAAGATAGACATATTATGCTGTCTAGGAATTTATTTTTATATAATAATAATAATTTAAGAACATTTGTGTCGTACATGATTTCTATGTAGCTTTAACCATTAAGGCTGCACACGCGACGGAAGCTTAAAAAATGGAGTAACTTCTCCCGTTTTCCCAATATTTCACTTCACTGCTCTGCTCATATTGATCGTAGCGTAATAAAAAGTATACTATAACCTGCCCAGGAGTATGAAGAATAATTGTGCCAAATTTCGTTAAAATCCGTCGTGTAGTTTTTGTTTCTATAACGAATATACAGACAGACAGACAGACAGACAGACAGACAGACAAAAATTTTACTGATTGCATTTTTGGCATTAGTAGCGATCCCTTATCACCCCTTCATAGTTTTTTTTTTAATATATTTCATGTACAGAATTGGCCTCTCTACAGATTTATTATAAGTATAGATAATCTAAAATATAATCACTCATTTCGTATATATGCGTGTTATATAATTAATATGAGTCATACAATTATACAAGGTTCTATTACAACAATAACAATAGTTCTGCACAAACAATGCCTTCAAACCTTCATCTAAATATATGTTGATAAGATAAGTTTCGTACCTATTTTCGCATACAACTTAATCTTATAAGACTCTCTTATCATCATGGAAAAACAAATTAAGTAGTTCTCGAAGACGGTGAGATTACACATAATATAGATCATAACAAATGGATACATATCATAATAGATAAATAATATAAGTTTCACTCCGACTTCAAAAAAGTTGGAAGATCTTTCCACTGGATGAACCGATTTTGATATTTATTTTTTGTTTGAATGCTAAAAGCTGTTAGCTTTAGTTCTGACAATTCGCACGAATCTAGAATTTTTGTTGAGAAATAATTAATAAACTTACGATTCCAACACCGCTGGCTATTCCAATAATGCTTATCATCATAGCTCCACCTTCCATGTCCACTGTCGTCATATAGGACTTCAAGAAGAAGTAAGGAATAATCGCCCAGACGAACAAAATGAGAGAGCCAATGTTGAACATTATGAAATGGAACTCCACGAACATTCTCATGTCAAACGTTGATTTAATGGTATCCAGCACTCTGTCGTACCATTTCTGAAAGAAAAAACATGTTTAATTTTCGTTCGATAGAAAAAAAATATCTTGAATATATTGGAATTGATAACTAATGTTGAATATTTACCCTTTCATCATCCGAATAATAAGAATATATGGACCACGATGAATTTTTATAAATATCAGGCAATGACGACGCCCTAAGCTTGTACCTAGGTATATTCATCATGGCACCTCGATGCATAATTGTACTTTTCATTAAGGGCATATCTCGTAAGTAGTGATGGTCAGTATAGATCTGCCTGGACAGCCAACTTGCTGTAGTTGGTACTTGTCTCAGTTGCTCCTTATGATGTGCATGTTTAATTTCTGGTTTTAAATGACTATGATCTTTCCCATGATGGGTAGATGACATTTTCGTTTCAGATCTAGAATTATGCTTAAGCGTATGAGAATCTTCTTGAGGTTTAGCCTTATCAGCGCTATCGGTGACGTCAGTTGATTTCTTAGTTTTACTAGCATCTTCTGGCTGTTTCGGTCTCTTAGCTATTACAGTGACCTTCATAGTTGCTGGTTCAGGTAAATTTGATGTATCAACATTATCAACGTGGAGATTTACTTCAGAACGACGCCGGGTAATTAAATGCGGATAGTTTTGTAGAATTATGTTGTAAAGACGTTTATTGCTCATCAGCTTCTCTATAACCTCTGTTGGTACCTGTGAAATAATTTTAAATGTTAAATTAAGCTATTAACACTCACTGACTAGTTAGAAATTAAATAATAATAATAACATGTAAAAAATTTGAAATTAAATCGTAGGAAAATAAAAGTTTACCTCATCATGCCTTTGTATGAATGTAGGTAGTTGTATAGCAGAATGCGTTCGTTTGCGAGATTGTTCCGCATTCATTTGTGTTGTAGCTTCCAATTGTTCTGCTTCAGCTAAAGTAGTAGTAAGCGTTGCTAAAATATATTCCGGGCTTTGACCACTTTTCAATAAATCATTCAATTCATCAGCACTCAAAAAGGCAGATTCTCCTCCCAATGACTTTGATGAAATAGACCCAGCACTTGAAGTTCTTCTCGATCTTTGTGACTTAGCTAGTTTCCTTTCTCGCGCTTCCTTTATAATTAACCAATCTGGATCTCTCATTAGAGCGCCACAAACGCACATATTCAATATAGTTCCAGCTAAAAGTACTAGAGTATTTCTCCAATCATATAACTCAATGAAGAAATTAGTTAGGGGCGAGTATATAAGGGTACCAAAACCGATACCACACGAGGCCAACGATACGGCAAGAGTCCGTCTTTTGTCGAACCAAAAAGCGACAGAGACGACGGAAGTGACATACAAAATACCCATGGCAAGACCGCTCAATGTTCCTAATGTAAAGCACAACATAACAATTGAATCACTAATAGCAGCAAGTAGGAATCCGATCGTTGATAATACTCCAGCTATCATAGTCATCGTTCTGCATCCATATCTATCAACTAACGCACTCATAATAGGTCCAGAAATAAGTGGAATAGAAATAAATAAGCTTCCTATCAATGAGGTTTTCGACTGCGATGCTTCGAAGTAGTTGGTGAATTCCTCGTGTAGAATACCAAAGGAATACGCAAGGCCGTCAGCACAGGCTGAGACGAGGAAAGCGGCGAATACCACGACCCATCCCCAGCCACCATCGGGGATTGGCGGCAGTTTATTTTCATCAGTCTCATGTGAATAAATACTATCATCATCTAAACCTTCGAACTTCACCCTTTCAACGGGGGGTGAACCTTCATTAAGGTAATGTGCTACGATTTCGTTGTTCTCTTTTGATTTCAATGAATTAATTTTGTTTATATCATGTTTTAGATCGTTGCCGTTTTCGATGTGCGCATCGCCGTTGGGTTTGTACGATTCATTTCCAACCATTCTTTGCTTATCTCTTAACGTGGTATCTCTTGTTCATAAAGATCTGAAACAAAGTATTAATAATATAGAAAAGGTGTTTCATTTCAGTCTAAAATAAAATTATAAATACTATAATAATATTATGTACAGGATAAAAAATGGGACTTCATAGTTTTTTGTAACACTACAGCTATTGGCCTATCGCCAAAGATAGACCTAAGATATGTCGGTTAAAATAATAGAATGGCAAATTATATTAATTATTCATAATAATATATTCCAAACATAATCTCTATTATATAAAATTTTATTGTGCTGTGTGTTCGTTATCAAACTACTCCGAAATGGGTGGACTCATTTTTATGATATTTTTGTAAGCATCGGGTAGTTCTGAGAATCGGCAAACATATATTTTTTTAAATAGTCCTTAATGATAACGGTAAGGCAGAACAATTATTCGGTCAGCTAGTAACTAACTCCTAAATCACTATCACTACATAGTATAAAACAAAGTCGCTTTCTCTGTCCCTATTTCCCTATGTCCCTTTGTATGCTTAAATCTTTAAAACTACGCAACGGATTTTGATGCGGTTTTTTTTAATAGATAGAGTGATTCAAGAGGAAGGTTTTAGTATATAATTTATTAGGTTTTAGAGAAAGCGGGCGAAGCCGCGGGCGGTAAGCTAGTATATAATACAATTCTAATCACGAACGAAATTCTAATTAAGATTTCAATGAAAAATAAACATCTCTAACAATTCCGAGTTCTTCGAAAGATTAACATCAAAGAGTATCGTTAGCAAAATTAATCCGTTTGCCTTTAACAGACTAATAACAGAATCATTTAATATAGGCCATTTCAATTGGCTACAATAGAACCGCTCGTTATGATACCATAAATAAAAACATGTGAACAATATATTTACAAATAAATACAATTTTAGAGTCTGCAATATAAAAATATTATAATAGTGTTTTTATTTAATGCTTATTACCAACATACACAGAGGCGATAGACATAGGTATATTTTGTGGTTTTCCTATATTACGAAACAAGTGAATGTGGTTAATTTCATATTCTAAAAACAATGAAAGACTGCTGCGTTAGGAGGATTCACATTCTAAAGATTCACATATTGTTAAAGTTCCATATTTTATTGTCAACTAGCTTTCCGCCCGCGGCTTCGCCCGCTTTGTCTAAAACATAATAAATTACTAAAACCTTCCTCTTGAATCACTCAGCTATCTATTAAAAAAACCGCATCAAAATCCGTTGTGTAGTTTTAAAAAGATTTAAGCATACATAGGGACATAGGGACATACGGACAGAGAAAGCGACTTTGTTTTACAAACTTTGTTGTACAGAAATAGTTAGATATAGTTCTTAGAAGAAAGATCATAATATAATATTAATTTGAAATTTCCAATAAGAAAGTCGTCTTAAGTTTTTTTTTAAATCGTAAATAACGACTAATATCGAGTTTATTTACCTCAATCATCTGTAAATGGTAATTAATATTATTTATAACTAGCTGTGCCCTGCGGTTTTAAACGCATTACTCCGCTCCTGTTGGTCTTAGCGTGATGAAATATAGCCTATAGTCTTCCTCGATAAATGGGCTATCTAACATCGAAAGAATTTTTCAAATCGGACCAGTAGTTGCTGAGATTAGCGCGTTCAAACAAACAAACATACTCTTCAGCTTTATAATATTAGTATAGACTAATATCGAGTTTATTTACCTCAATCATCTGTGTACGGTAAATGGTAATTAATATTATGTACCTATAATATCTCGCATATTATGTTATGCAGAAATATTGATGTTGGCCAGCTGTTTACGATAGTGGATCAATAACTCTGCCTATTAATTATAAATCAATGTGTGCGTGTATGTTTGTTTGTAAATTATCTTCTCTTTTGCGTTAATAGCTGAGTAGAATTTAAACAAAGATGAATAGCTGAATTTTTTAGGGGTTTAGGAATTGGGGTGTCATCTATTTAACTTTTATACTATAGGTACTAATATTATAAAGCTGAAGAGTTTGTTTGTTTGTTTGAACGCGCTAATCTCAGTAACTACTGGTCCAATTTGATAAATTCTTACGGTGTTAGATAGCCCATTTATCGAGGAAGGCTATAGGCTATATAGGCCTATCATCACGCTAAGACCAATAGGAGCGGAGCCACGCGAAACCACGAGCCACGCGAACCACGAGCCACATGAAACCGCGGGGCGCAGCTAGTGTTGTCATAAAACTAAAGTGAAAAAATAATTCTCATCGCATGAGGCAAAAGATTGAAGTATTTTAAAATGGCAGAAGTCTAGTCAATCTCTAATAAATCCACTTCTAAATATAGCCATCACTTATTAGACCTTATTATTAACAGGAACTATGGAAAGACTCCATTGATCTACATGATTCATGTCTCATGGATGAAGTTATTAGTTGTGTCCGCAATTTAGCGCTATATTTGCTTAGATCATTAAGTACTTATTACTATTATATTTACTTAATGATCTAAGTATATTTGATCAATTAATATCTACAAGTGAGATGCGAGACGATGTTTCGGCTAATTGACCACTCGAATTATATGTATAATAAAAAAGATATCGCAACATCACGGTATTAACAAAGAGAATATTAATATTATAAGCGTCTTTGAATTATTTAAAAATTCTCATCAATTAATGATTATCATTTTTCGGTATTGAATTTGCATTATTTTACGTTACCTACATATAGTTAAGTTTTTCTTCTCTTTTCTTTTATTTTGATGGAACTGCATTTTTCTTAGCCATATTTTTATTCTTCTCTGATTTGAGTAAATATTACATTTTGTGTTGGATGATTCATAAAATTTCCTACAGATAATGTCTGGATAAAGTGTTTTACAAGTATCTGTTTCATATCACGTAACTAGAATGGTTCTTTGTCTCGATTTTCCCTCTGGCTAATAATGAATGATTGCTTCAGCAAAATAAAATAAAGACCAAGAGAAACTATCATAAGCAGTTATTAAATACTAGCTTTCCGCCCGCGGCTTCGCCCGCTTTGTCTAAACCATAAAAATTATATACTAAAACCTTCCTCTTGAATGACTCTATCTATTAAAAAAAACCGCATCAAAATCTGATGTTGCGTAGTTTTAAAGATTTAAGCATACATAGGGACATAGGGACTTAGGGACATAGGGACAGAGAAAGCGACTTTGTTTTATACTATGTGTTAATGTTAAATATATATCTGCTGTTATTTTTATTCCTGAACACTGATAAAGTGTGCTTTTTTAATAATGATTTTTTATGAATAAATAAACTATTACAATAAGCTTTATAATACCTATTTTATAATTTAACTCTTGCAAAAACTATTTTTGCACGTACCTATACATTTAGCACAGATATACCCATTTTACAGTCTGGAACATAGATTATACATAATATTGTAAACTGGAAGTCTGGAATAGCATAAGTATTACTTATAGGTAGAATATTAATTCTTATGCAAGAATGAGGAATCAAACCAACAAAGTCAAACTATGAAGATACAATAACAATTATTTTAGGGCTGATTTTTCAATCCTTGGTTAATACTTATTCGTCGAATAACGTATTAAACTACCATTTCAAAAATGTATTCTTTTCCTGTATTTGACAGTTTACGGGTGACATTTTAATGTTATCGTGAAATACTATAATGGGCGAATAAGTTTTAACCATGGATTGAAAAAATCGGCCCTTAATCTAAAATGTATTATGTAAGAGCTACCAATTTTCTAAACAAAACACACTAAATTAAACTCTCTGTCTGTTTACAGATTTCTTTGTTTACATATTTAGAAAAAAAACACGTCGATATTTCCCGCGTGGCGTTTGTTACACTGCAGACAATTTATCTCCCAGTTTATATTTACGAACTTCTTAATATAGATTCAGTTGAGAAATTAAGAACAGTTTTCAGATCTTTTTTAGTTTTTTTTTTTTTTTTTTTTTTTTTGTATACAAGATTATCCTTGGTTTGCAAACGTGTAATTTATGCTAAAAGACGAGGTCATAACTTTTTTGCAAATTTGAATTGAACAAAACCCGTGGGTAGCTCAATTTTTATTTATGTTCCAAAAAGTTTCTACTATTAATAAAAAAAAGTTGCGTGTAATTAATTTTTTTTGTCACTTCCTTTGATAAATAGGAATATCCTACCGAAAACCGATATACGGTAAAAAAATACTTACGGATAACGAAAAATAAAATAATTAGTAATTACAAGGTAGGTACGTACCTACTTAGTTAAAAATATACTATGTATTTTGATTTTTGACAAATACACGGCAAAAAATCTAAATCGTTATTAAATTTATCATTTCTAAATACTATTGTGTTAAATGCGTCATGTTAATTAATAAAAATCTTGATAGTTTCGTGTTTTGTCACTAAAATAGACAGTTTTATTATTTATTACTCATTGTCACATAGCATCTACGTAACTAAACGCTTGAGAAAATATATCTTATTTGCAATAAAATAAATTTTCACCGATACTATTGTTTGTTCATTAAAACTAACTTAGCGCGTCGTTTACCTACTAGACTAATAAAAAACATCAATACGTACAACCTAAGTACATACAAAATCTATTTTGTTTTTTTTAATAATTCAAAATCAGAATACCACCATAGGTACCTACCTACAATCCACATATTATCAATTTTTTTAATCTCGAATTTGCGGTATATTATGTAGATGATAAAAACACGTTACCTTCAAAACAAAAACTTATGAAAAAGTAATAGGTCTCTATCTCTATCGCTCTAGCTATCACTTGGAATTTTTAGCAATACTTATGTAGAAATTCAGAGACAAGAAACTCTACAAAAAAGAATCTATTCCATTCCCTTTGCCTATTATACCTACCTATAGCCACAGAAACTATAACCTTTTATGTAATCAACCAACATCAACATTAATTAATATTTACGTTTATGTCAAACATAATTGTATTATTAACTGTTCTACCACACGCGATTCCGCCGCCGTGTGTTTCAACTGTCTTCAGAGAATACATTTTTGTCCAAAAATACTTTTATATAGGTCAGTAACACTTGAAAACGCAACTGTGCGCGTATTAGAAGTAATTTAAACGGATAATTATTATATCCAGTAGTAATAATTCGATTAAAAATAAAACAGATGACTATACATAAGTAATTTATTATCTATACTAATATTATAAAGCTGCAGAGTTCGTTTGTTTGAACGCGCTAATCACAGGAATTACTGGTCCGATTTGAAAAAATCTTTCGGTGTTAGATAGCCCATTTTATCGAGGAAGACTAGGCTATAATTATCACGCTATGTCCAACAGGAGCGGAGCACTGCGGGTAAAACCGCGGAGCACAGCTAGTTTAAGTACCAGATACATCATATACCTACTTTCTTAGTTCGATATTGTATAGTGAAATTCCACAAATGCTATAAATAAAATTATATAAATTAATTTGAAAGTTTGTTGCAATGCTTTGAAAAATTAATAGGCAGGAGTCACTTGAGTAGCTATATAAAAACTTACAGATGCTAGGTATATGAACAAAATGTAGAGAGCGCGATCTATTTATTTATGTAACTATACTTTTCTTTTAGTTAAGTAGTAGGTTTTTTTACATAAACTAAAATCTCTATCTATTTTAAAAATTCAGTTAAGCAGATGTTTTTATTATTTTAGTAATATTACTAGTTTCTTCGTTAAAAAAGTACAATATTATGTATTACCTAACAATTAACATTGACCCGAGGTTACTCATATCGAAATTTGATTCTGATAATTTTTATACCTAATTTGTTTTGCCTCATTTTACTTAGGTAAGGTAAGGTAGGTAATTATAAATTATTAAGGGCCGATTTTTCAATCCTTGGTTAAAACTTATCCGTCCAATAAAGTGTTACACGATAATATTAAAATGTCACTTGTAAACTGTCAAATATAGGTAATTAGAATAAATTTTTGAAATGGTAGTTTAATACGTTATTCAACGAATACTTAAGCTTTAACCAAGGATTGAAAAATCGGCCCTTAATCAAATTATTTATTCGACTGTCACTCAAAAGGCGAATTTAAAAGTCAATTAAAGTCTTCGAGAAATAGAGGGACCGACAATTATTATTTTATTTTTACCACAATATATTCTTAAAACCGCAACATAATAAATATGTACCAAGTACCAAATATACGTACAGAATTTTTGAAAATAATTCAAGTTTACTTACTGATATATCCATAAAACATCACAAACATTATATTGTATAAATATTAATTTTAATAATTACTAAAACATAATTTATTAAAATTCAATAAAATATAATTTAAGTTATGAATAATGAAATTGTTTTAAAACGCGTAAGAATCGCTCTAATAACAATGGTGGTCAGTCAGTCATAACAAAAGTTTTATCAATGAGTCATTGTTCTAATTATTTCCATAGCCAATGAAAAATGTCATGTTTTGTCATATTTCAGTCACTACTGCTCGCCGACAAAAAAAAGAAGAAAACCGCGCGCATTTTAAAATTGGAATTTCACATTACTTACGTTCTAAAATTGAATTATAAATCACTCACCACGCGAAATAAATAAGTTATCATATGCACTACAAAGGTTTTATATGAATTGTAAATATTGATCACACGCTGACCCTGCGTCTGATTGCTTTGGAGTCTGTGTGTGTACTAACGGAAAACATCATCATCTTTATATACAGTTGCTGAATTTGGATTCTGTGTAGGGTGACTATGCTGTCTGATAACATGAAAACTTTTGGGACGCACTTTTTAAATTTAATTACCTACCATTTTTCATAAACCGCTATTTTATTCTGTTAAAAAAACACTCACAACTCAATATTTACCTTCGAATAGGTACTTGAATGAGTCTAAATAATTATGTAAGTTCTATATAACTACTGTTTATTAAATACTTGAAATCAATCGTCCTGGCTGCTGGCAATGCTTGTTGTTATAATATACCTATTTAAGTTGTTGTTGTTAATAATACAATACAAAGGCTGGTGAAATATGTAATTCGTCTACAAAGGTTTATCTCTTGTAAAATATTATATTTATCATTACTTAAGTTATTAGTCATTTTATTGTAGTGAAAGTTTCCGTTATTTTGCAATCTAGTAAACACATTGTAAACCATGGATGTATTGTATAGTTTCCTAGGATTAAGGAATTAAGGATAAAGAGTACTCGAAGAGAGTCATAGCTATCAGGTATAATTTTAAGGATAAGACCCTTAAATATACAGTAGCACCTCTATAAGTCGAACATCAAGGGAGACGCCAAAAAATTCGAGTAATAGAGTTTTCAACTTATGGAGGATTTCGACTTAGGCGGATTTTGATTCGACATAAAGAGTTTGAGGTTTATTCTTATAAATTTTGAGTTAGAGAGGTAAAGTAAGTACATTAAAATTCAACTTGCAGAGGTGACAAACATGTTTTTATTTATTATAAATCAACATTATTTCAAATCATTTTAAAATAAAAAATATGGCCTTAAAAAAAACCAGTATTTTTTTTTGCTTTAGAATATTTGGTTGTTCTCTAGCATTGTCTAATCTATAAAGAGCAGAAAATTCTTCTTCTTCAGAGATACTGGTTTGCTCTATAAAATTTCGTAAGGTATTCAATGCGGTTCTTGCCTCTTTGATGGAAACCTATGGAGCGCATGTACTGTATTCACGTCTTCTGTGTCATCTTAATCATTAGTATCGGTTTTCTGAGCTACTGAATCGATAATTTCGTCATCAGATACTTAATGCAAACACGTGTTTACGTGAGTCATAAATTTATTATCGTATACTCCTAAAATGTTTTCTAAGAAACAATAGTGTACTTACATTGTCGGCACGTTCTTAAAGTCGGTAACTTGTTTTTGTTCGAACAATAGAGGTAATAAATTCCAAATAATCAAGTTATAAAGGTTGTAAAATAAAACGTTGCTATGTTCGAGATACAAGAGGTCAAATTTAATTTTTCGAGTTGTAGAGTGAAAATATGTACCGAAATGGCTTGGCGGGACTCTCTAATAATTTCGACTAACAGAGGGTCAAGATTTCAAGTAACGGAGGTTTTCGGGTTTGAAGGGAAGGGAACAAAACATTTTTTCGAGATTTGGAGGTTTTTGACTTATCGAGGTTCGACTTAACGAGGTGCTACTGTATGTCTATAATTTTATTATTAGTGTTAACAATTGTCGGCTATCATTAGTAAAATAAATAATAAATATAGGTATTTAAAATTACAACTACAGCAGCTCTATACTATACATAGCTCTACCGAGTTTTCAGTTAGATCCTTAAGATTATCAAGAAGTTTCTTCAATTCAATTACTTATAAGAATACTAGCTTACCGCCCGCGGCTTCGCTCGCTTTGTCTAAAACCTAATAAATTATATATGTACTAAAACCTTCCTCTTGAATCACTCTATCTATTAAAAAAAAAATTGGTTGTCTGTAAAGTCGGTTTACTGACGATAGTTGAACGTGACAACGTCCGATTGTGCTTCTCTGTCGCTCGTTCCGCGCTCTCGCTTGCACTTCTAGCCTTACATGGAACGCCTCAGAGCGAGGTAACGCCGCATGAGTCATGTTTTTTCGTGCGTGCAGCCGGCGCTATCGAATTATAAGACGTCGCGTCGTCACGTCAAAAAACCGCATCAAAATCCGTTGCGTAGTTTTAAAGATTTAAGCATACAAAGGGACATAGGGACAGAGAAAGCGACTTTGTTTTATACTGTGTAGTGAAGTCATACCAATATCCCTAATCTCAAGTATACGTAGCATTAGCTACAACTATGTATTCTGTGCTAACTATAGGTTCAGGAATTAGAGATATTACCTAATTAATCAAATGGCTGATTATGAGAATAAACTAGACAAATCTTATTGTCAAGCGGTTGTAAATTATTTCGTTGTTAATCTCATATTATTATGTTAGCTAAGTAATAAAAGAACTATAATACATACTGCTTCTAAACGTAGTGAATTTAATCTCAATGCTTATCTATACTAATATAATAAAGCTGAAGAGTTTGTTCGTTTGAACGCCTTAATCTCAGGAACTATACTGGTGCGATTTGAAAGATTCTTTCGGTGTTAGATATCTTATTTATCGAGGAAGGCTATAGGCTATAATATAGCCTATATATCATCTCACTAAGACCAACAGGAGCGGAAACACGCGGGTAAAACCGCGAGGCACAGCTAGTAATAAATATTTAAAATATAATACTAATACATACATCATTGCGTTACTCCATGTATAATCTCAGTAGACCCTTCTACAGCTCCATATAAAAACTGTATCATATCAATAGATACTGCACTTCAAGAGGATAAATACACGAAAAAAACAATTCAATCTTTCATTATTTTATAGGTGATAGTATAAATAATTTGGTCCCATTAAAAATAAACATTTGGAGACATTACATTCAAAAGCATTCAATAGATAGTTTACTAAAAATAAATCACAAAAGAAAATGTAACAAGGTAAAGTGATTAAAATGTATGAAATATTATACCTAATATTTTCTTTTATAAAGAATAATTTTTATCCTATTATGTGAAATATGACTCGTGGGTGGCCTATAATTCCTGTTCCTTGTTCATATTCTTAATTAAATTAGGAAAAAAACGGCATATTACACTGCGCCATCTATTATCTAAATAAAAAAAACATTTATGGGGAAAGCTAGGCATTACATCATATTTTATACCTAGGAAGAATATTGTGTTTTTACCTACTTACTGAAATATGGTAAGTACACGATATAATAGTTAGTTGTTTGGATTTGTCTCCGTTTGTATAAGAAAAATAACTACTAACTAACTAGGTACCTAACTATTGAAATTTTGAAAACTTACAAAAATACGTCAACCCGGGTGGAACCGGGGCGTAAAATAACATTTTCAAAATATCGATTACCTGAATAAGTTTTTCTTTGTTTCCATATCTGAAGAGGTTTCCGACGGCCCATCACCGAAAATCAATATGTACCTATTACCTAATCAACTTTAAAAATCTTACCGAGCTCAATAATTAATACAACCGTGATAATGTGCTACGGATATACCGTATACCTTGTGCTCTTTCGCCTCTTTCAGTTAAAATGAAAGTACGTATGTTGAATGTAGTATTTGAATGGTTATAACTAGTAAGATATTATATCCTATAGGTATGTAATAATATATTATTGTGAAAACGTTAATGTAGGTATATAAGGGATGGTAACGTTGTTTGCATGGTAACTGCCATCGCGTGATAACTAAGCGTGATAAGGTTCATTGCAAAAACAAAGGTGTGGACGGAAAATAAATACCTACACAATAAAGTCACAGTAAACGGAAAACGAACAGTAGCGCAACAATACGCTGGAAACGGCTCACTCACAAAAATATACGGATCGACTAAACTCGTAGGTACTAATAATTATACGCGGATAAAAGTTCAGTAGATAGATTTGTCTATTGTGATACACGTCGATGCATAATATTATTATGTTTGTGTGAGTGACCAGTTTCGAACGTTTTGTAGGAAGTTTCGCTACTGTTCGTATTTGTTTACTGTGATAATGTGCACTAAATTTAGCATACTATTTCTATCTCAAGCACCGAAATCTTTTCAGATTCTAACGGATCCACCTGTCTATCAGTGTAGAATGTGGATTTAGATAACAGATAACTAAGATGCAATTGATTTGGTTCAGCCTTGCAATTTTTTGGAATTTTTTGCTTATCTCGAATTTTTGATCTGACAGGGGGATTAACCTGATAATGAAAATAATATGTTCTTATTGTAGGTATTATTAATAGATATTCACAATAATGAAAATTATATCAATTCAAAGAATTTACTTAGTATTTTACTATACTTAAACATAAACTTACTGTGGAACTCTCTCCCTGAGACTATCAGACGCGCCAAATCACCGCATATGTTCAAAGCACTTGTCAAAGAGCACTTTTTTTCCACTATTTAGTTACCTTTTTTTATCTTATGTATATGTATGTATTTATATGAATTTGTATTTGTATTGTATATACAATGTTTAATATTATGTATAGTATGTTATATTTTATGTATTGGCATATTTATGTATCTTATATATTATATATTATATATATAATTGTATTTATTATATTATTATTATATTTTTTTTTTAACACGTTCACTGCGGCACCTAAAATGCCAAACTTACCGTTGTTGCGGCATGTCTTCAATACTTCACATCGGCAAGTTCACCACTGTGCGTCATGAGCCATTTTTATCACATCGCACCTACTGACTTTGAAGGTTAATAATTTCATGAAATTTCAAGATATTTCAAAAATTTTTTTTTCGGATAATAGTATATATAGTCTTGTATATACCGCATAAATAGCTTTTAGTTTGACTCAATAGTTTAAAAGATATGAGGGAAAATGTAAACCCCTGATTTTGTGAAAAATTATTTGCCATCCCGCACTGCGTTGATACGGCATGTTTACAGTAATAGCGATGGGAAACACTGTAAAATAAAACATCGATATCGATATAAATCAATTTTGTATATTTCAGTCTGTTTGTTAACAGATAACGAGATCGTCGATACAAAAAAAAACACATATAAAACAAGGTACTTGATCAGGAAATTGTTCAGTAACTTTTGTTTTAATTTGTTCAGTAACTTTTGTTTTAATTTGTTCAGTAACTTTTGTTTTAATGTTTTATATTATTTTCACAACTGTCATCACATTTTTGCATTTATGCTACGAAATAAAAGAAAGTAAAAAAACTAAAGCCTCTAAGGTATCATTGTCATTTAAAAATTTGATAACGACGCGTGCGGTCCTGGTACATCACTATGCGAGATTGACACGCGGCGCGCTCGCAGTACAGTGCGGCATGAGGTGCTTGTCCATGGCAAAATATTTGACATGCCGCACACAAAAGAAACGGTTTCTTTTCTATGCATGTGTCCAATATTTTGCCATACGATTTTTAAACGAAATTGAGTCCTACTTCAAACTGTGATCACAAAAATATATTTGTCTCTTTTCTAGTCATTGATTAACATATAAAAAACCTCGCCGCACCACGGTGAAAACTGCGATTTTGGGCGCCGCACTGTGGTGTAGTCGCTGATGGCCCGATACTGGACATGCCGCAGTGAACGTGTTAAAGTATTGATGTAGTATGTATGTAATATTGATATTATTGAGTTTTGTATACATTATTATTTATCTAATATTTTCCATAGTTTTTGATTTTGTTTTCTTATCCTTGATTTTATTTATTTTTTTTTTCTTTATGATTGCGCCTTCGCGTTTAACCAGCATCGTACATGTCCTTTATTTTTACGGTTGCCTGGAAGAGATTGCTTTAAGCAATAAGGCCGCCAATTGTGCACTTACCATATTCATGTTCTCCATGTTAAATTATATACATTAATTGTTTTTTTATTACTGGTATTGTACAATAAAGTGTCATAAATAAATAAATAAATAAAAATACGAATAGTTTCATTGTTTATTAAACTACAGCTGATATCCTTTTCATAATATAAGTTTTCATATTATTATAAACAATTATTATAAATGAGAAGTGTCACACTGTGTTTGATTTGATTCCGCAAAGGGGTGATTTGTTAATATTACCTATAGATCCAAGTTTGGAGCCAGCACTTAAGTTTATCGTACTCCACAGAGAAAGACGTAATGTCGTACTCTAGACGTACCCACGATAAAATATTGATTAAGTAAGACTAGTAATCATAGCATAGGTTCCGTACACAGAACCAGTAAGGTTCCGTACGTTCCGTAGAATAAATTATACTCTTTGTAGACTACAGGCCCGTGTTGAAAAAAATATGAATCATTTGAACCACCAGGAGACCTATCTAGAACGATGTAAGAGCATAAAATAATAAGATTCAGCACTATGCCGTCACTTGTAAGCTGTCCAACTGAGCGCAGATGAGAATTCGAAAGTACAGGTAGACTCGGTAAATTTTGGTCACATATTTTTGTACGGCATTCTTTACCATCGATAGATCCATTAAAAATAATAAGAAAACGCACAGTGCCGTACAAAAATGGTGGTCCACAAAGTCGGAATTTTTATTTATTTTCGAGAATTACCGGGGTAAATTTGGTCCCTTTCCGCAATCACCCCCTGGAGTGCGGAAAGAGAGGGGATTGTAACTCTCGATTTTTTCCCCTTGTCCCCATGATTTTTGTACGGCGTTGCGGAATAATGAATTAAAAGCAGTATTGAAATAGTATGACACAGATGCCGTACAAAATCAAATGACCACCAAATGACCAAATTTACCAACTTTGACAACTAGCAACATTTTTTGTTATGTCAACAATATGACATAAGTGACGTCATCCGAACGCTCTGCAAAACCAAGCTGCGCTTGCTTTATTAAAAATTGGAGATAAATTGTAAAATTATTTACATAGAACTGCAACAATAATGGCTGAAAAGCCACCAGAAGAAGGGTATATATCTGTAGTTGATGAGGATCCGGAATTTTTCGCGTTATTGAAGTGGGATTCGAATCAATCACATAAACAACATGAGGTTCGGAGTTTGGAAAGAGCAAAAAGTCCCGAGAAAACTATGCCAAAAGCGAGAGATGAAGAAGATCCGTTTGATTTGAATGATCCCGCTTTTCTTGAGGCATATCGCGTTCCGAAAGATATAGCGCGAAGTCTTTGTGAGGAATTGAAGCCAGTAATGCCCGATTCTATTAAATCTATTGAGTTTTCCGTGGAGAGCAAGGTATATAAAATTCTTGTTTGGATACAATTACCTACTTCATACGTATTGCACGTACAAACTTTTAAAGTTTTTATTGTTACTTTCACTTTCATTGATTAATAAATGGGTAAATATAAAAATTGTAAATAAAACGAACTATCAATAAACACATGAATAATAATTATTATTCACCATCAGAATAAAAAAGAAATCAATATTTACCCAAGTCAATATAAAATTCTTGTAAAAATTGTTTCTTATATCATTTCATCATCCTTTATAGGTGTTAGCAACCCAAAAATTTTGTAAAAACTGTTTCTTATATAACTTTACCCTCTATTATAGGTTCTAGCAACGCTCTCCTTCTACGCTACAGGAAAATATCAAAAGTCCATTGCGGGTAAAACAGACCCAACCATGACACAGTATTTTGTAGCCAGCGCAGTAACACAAGTTACCGAGGCCATGAACCATCCAACTATTGTGAAGAAATACATACATTTTCCACATCTGAGAAATGAAAGAGAAGTTATTAAAAGCAGGTACAGTTTTACTATTTTTAATTTGAATGTTCTTAGTTCATTCTTTATATGCATCTCAAATCATTTGAAATATAAAAAAAAAAATAGTTGGCGATACCACATGAACCTACATTTTCTGCTTTACCTATACAGTTAAAATTTTGTAACAAAATCAAAATGGATAGTATGATAATAATTGTTCCTGCATACCCTTAAAATTGTTTAGACTACTATCTTAATGTTACTTTTATATATTTTTTTTCCTTTGCATAACAGAACTTAGTTGTCCATTAATGTTTTCAAAAATTCAATAAAGGATATTTTATTTATTTATTTATTGTAATAACTCAGGCCCCGGAATCACAGACACAATAGAAAATCTATGGTGTCGTGGACCGATCGGGCCGTTCGGGGCTCAATGGGTTAACTAAATAATTTTCTTTTTGTCATTAATTTTAATGGGCAAAGGGCCATAGGCAAAGGCAAATAAAAATAATAAATTACTGAATAAGTATTTCTACTATACCTATAGTATTTTGACTCAATAAAATGTAATTCCAGGTTCTACATGAAGTACAGGATACCGAATGTAGTGGGGTGTGTGGACTGCATGCATGTGCCCATTTCTCGCCCGGAGGAGGACCATAAGCGGCACTTCAATAAGTCATATCATTCTAAAAAAGTACAAATTGTGAGTAGACTTAGCATGTAATATTTAAAAGTATGTAAGTATTATTTTATGTGGTACTGTTCAATTCAAACTTAATGGCGGTTCGGAAGTTAGATGCGAATGCATGCGCGCGCAGATCCGTCCCTTAAACTCCGTCCCGACGATATCAAAAATTGTTTTCTGCGCATCAGATTGTTTGATGTTCCGAGCCACCATTAAGTTTTAATCATACTGTAATAGTATGATAATTTTTTTAAAGAATAAAAAGAAACGACCACAAGTCGGGACTTCGTCTTTTTGCCAAAGTACAGCATAAATTTAACATTTATGGTATGGTAAACATTTACCTATACTAATATAAAGCTGAAGAGTTTGTTTGTTTGTTTGAACGCGCTAATCTCAGGAACTACTGGGTCTAATTAAAAAAAAAAATTCGGTGTTAGATAGCCCATTTATCGAGGGAGGCTATAGGCTATATATCATCACACTTGTATGTCATAGAGGATCCATGCCATATAAGCCCCTCAGAAATTGTTTAATAGTTTGAGAACACACTTAGCACTGTACACTAAAAGTGATTATAGATAGATAAGAAAATTATCTTATTCCTTACAGATATGCGACAGTGACCAGAATATAATAAGTGTAGACGCATCGCCGGGAGGCTCGTTGTCACACGACGCCATTTTGAATAAACACGCAGTTAGAAATGATCTGGAAAGCCTTAATCTTTCAAGGGCTGTGTGTTGGCTTATTGGTGAGATATTTAATGTCTGACTGTATGTATTCATATAAAAAATGTCATTTGAGTTTGAAGAACTAGCTGTGCTATGCAATAAAAAAAATATTTCTTGAGTATCTGGAACTTAAGCTACATCATTGCCAAATATCATCAAAATTTGTTCATCAAAAGTTGATTGGACATGAAAGTGTAGCATACATACAGACTAACAAATTTTTCTTCTACATAATTCACCTTCACTGAAATTCAGTAAAATTCAGAGAGCCTATTACAGTATTAAGGAATATATGGAAGATGAAAACCGATGGAGGGTTGTCGCGTAAAAACCACAGGACAGTTCTTTGGCATATTATGAATTATGATAATATAAGCAGTTACATATTTTGTAAAATTTAATTGTAATACTGACATGATTTAAAAGAGCAACTATGGAGTTTCTAGCCGGTTCTTCTCCGTATATACTGCTTACCGAATCGGTGGTAAATGTTAAAAATAATAATATGTAATGAGTAATGACGATGCAAAAGTGCTTCTAGAATAAATAAATGTTTCAGTTTGAGTTTTGAGTTTGGAATATATTTATTTCTCATCACTTTCTATTTATCACAGGTGGTCCACATTACACTGTAAAACGGTACCTAATGACGCCGCTACCGAAAATAACAAAAAAGACGCCAATATCACCAGAAAAGTACTACACGAACTTACACACGCAAACACACACAGCCGTCACAGATACAATCAAACAGTTGAAATCACGGTGGAAATGCTTACAAGCTACTTGCAACAAGCAGTTTGATCCAGAAACAGTATCTATGATCATCGTAGCGTGTTGCATCTTGCACAACATTTGCAACAAGAGAGGTTTAGCCGCAACACAAATGGGGCAAGCTGAAGAGAGATTAGAAGTCATGAAGCAGAAGGTCGCAAACGCACCGATATCGAAGAAAAGAGTAGAGGATCCAAACGGAATAGCAGCTAGGAACTTGTTAATAGAGAGACTATGGAATGAACGAACCGTAGCTGATTGTGCTCCTCCGAAAAAGAGAATGGCCAGGAAGGAGAGGGAAACTCAGCCGATGCAGATGCCACAGCAAGTGCAAGAGGACCCCAGTAAGAGGGCCAGGATTATGATGAATAATCCGTACGGCTTGGGAGTGGGGATGGCGCCCGGGTGGGGACATTATCCACAACACTGAGTTGGGAAATAATAATATACTGATAGTATAAAATTGAAGATGTAGTAGAAGAGAGGAAGTAGGTATCGCGGGTTCGAATCGGCTATAATATGACATTGCTGTGACTAATATGAGCAGAGCATCAATAATAGTAGCCTAGTGGCAATTTTAATAATATGGCCTACTTATTTGAGACTTACCATTTGAAAAACAAGAAACAACAAATTGCCCACTGAAAATAAAAGGCAGCTGGCCTGGTTACATTGTCAGTCTTCTTCATTGAATCTTTGTGATTTTTTTTCTTGTGTTAATAAATGGTACAACTAGAATGCTTATTTTGTGACATAATTGGTTTTATTGTGTAAGATTAATTACTGTAAAGAATTAACAAAAGTATAAGTGATTTACGATTTTCTACAATTTTTGTTTCCATTATGTAAATCCCATGACAATAATTTAGATGTATTTCTTTGAGATAAAAGAGTGTATTTCTCAAGAAAATCGCCATAATTTGATCCTATCTATTATTGGATTATTACGACTTACGAGGGGTATGCCAAAAAAAACTAGATACTCGAAAACCATAATATTTATTATTTGTTACTAATATCTATCTTTTCAAAGTATTCACCCCGAGCACGTATACACTTTTCCATGCGTTTAAACCACTTGGAAAACACCTCTGACCACTCTTTTCCAGATACCTCGGAAATTTCGAAATTATAGGCAGCCAGTGCATCTTCCTTGCTCTCAAATCTATTTCCTTTCAAATTTTCTTTAATTTTGGGAAACAAGTAAAAATCACAAGGTGCCAAGTCAGGAGAGTATGGCGGGTGAGGCAGGATAGACACATTTTTTGAATTAAAAAAATCAAGTGTTCTGGCGGACGTGTGCGCCGAGGCGTTGTCATGGTGCCAAAGAAGGTGCCGGATTCCTGACTTCGGTCGCTTGTCACACCAAGCTGACAATACTGAGGGGGCACAAATTGACACATACCACTCAGAATTAACTGTTTTTTGATCCTCTAGCACTACAGTAGCGATATGACCGGTCTTACAAAAAAACGAGGCAATCATTTGTTTCTGCTTGCTGCGTGCACGACGACATTTCGTTGGTGTTGGTTCATTATCGAAGCACCATACAGTCGATTGTCGTTTTGTTTCGGGGTCGTAGTATACAGCCATGTTTCGTCACCTGTAAGTATATCGTATACGTTTTTCTTCTCGCCTCCGTCGAATTTCTCTATCATAAATCGGCACCAATCTACCCGGCGGTCTTTCTGCTCATCGGTCAGTTTGTGCGGCACCCATCTTGAACAACGCTTACGGAGAGAAAGGTGATCATGAATAATGGTTTGCAACGCTGCTGATCCAATACCCAGTTCTCGCTCAAGCTCTACATAATATGTAATTCGTCAGTTTTCGCGAATAAATTTTTCAGTTGCTTGAATATTTTGTTTAGTGACTGCGGTTGGCGGCCGACCTGTCCTCGCTTCATCTTCAAAGCTTCCCAGCTTTGAAGATGAAGCGAGCGTCTTCTTTTGAATTCAGCAAACCAATTAAAAACTGTTGTTTGTGAACAAGCAGATACACCAAAAGTAGTAACCAAAAGTTAAAAACATTCTTGCGGCTTTAAACCTTTTTTATAATCATAATAAATCATAGCGCGAAAATCTCGTCGATTGAGTTCCATTGTTGCAAGCAAATTCCCGCCAGAAAAATAAGCCTTTATGAGCAAAAAATATTTGAATTCAAATATGTTCCATATTTAAATTTGACACTAAATAACTAGTGTTTACGATGGTGTATAACTTGCCAGTATCAAATTATTAAGTTAAGAGCATCTAACAACTTTTGGCATGACCCTCGTGTTTAGTATCTCTGTGTACATTTTAACAGTATTATAAGTGGTGCGGAAGTTAGCTTAAGTAGTAAGTCTCTTACTTACTACTTAGCAAAATGTGCATGTGAGTTTCTTGTACCAATAGTTGTGTATGTTGTCAGTGCCAGGGGCTTTCCAGTTGTGAGTGCGATTGATAACTTGAAGGAAAGTGTCTATGGGAAGGTTATCAAACTCCATTGATGTGATGTGAGTTGTATCTGCAGTTTTTGTTAACCATGTGGCGTTAGTGTTATGTTCTACCGGATTCTCAAAATTTACAGCTTTCAGAACAATCTTTTCAGTACAATTTTAGCATTCTTGATTTTAACGCCAGTCCTGCTGATCTTTTCGTGGTCTCCAATCTTTCTTTTTTCACCTCTTTTTTCCGGAGACTCCACAGCGTCAGACAACAACTTCACGATATCTATTTATATCATTATTCACATTAACGCGAGTTCTGCCGATATTTTTCTTGTCTCCTTTCTTTCTTTTTTCAACTCTTTTTTTCGGAGACTCCACAGCATCAGTGCATCAGCATAAGCTATTCCAATATGCTACGGACAAGGCTGTTAAATAAAGATATTTTTGATGTAGCGTTTTGTAGACCTTTCATGTTGCGAATCAAAAAGCCCAACATTTTGGCCGCTCGTGTAACGATATGGTGTATATGTGGTACGAAAGTTAATTTACTATCGAAAATGATACCTAAGTCTTTTATTTGCTCCTGCTCTTGAACAATCTCAGATTTTACAAGATAATTGTGGCGTATCAGATTTATCTTGCGTGCAAATCTTACTAAGAAGCATTTTTAGGATTAAGGTCCATTTTATTACGTACTTTTTTTATTTTATTAAATAAGGTTGCTAATTAAAATAGCACCTTATAGAAATTACAATCTAGCCTACAAGACTAATAAGTAATTTTATGTTAACCTAAATTTCTAAATAACTTATTCTAAGAGAGTGTCCATTGTCACTTGCTTAGTGTCTGTTAAGGGGAAGTAAGTCACTTTGCTCGCGTGCTTTGGTATACAGATAATTGTCACTGTTCACTTTTTACTTATCACTACACTAACTCAAAAGGTTTAGTCCTTTTTAGTCTTCGCACTAGGTCCGTGGTGGAGCTGGATAAAAAGTTTTTGTTAACCATGTGGCGTTAGTGTTATGTTCTACCGGATTCTCAAAATTTACAGCTTTCAGAACAATCTTTTCAGTACAATTTTAGCATTCTTGATTTTAACGCCAGTCCTGCTGATCTTTTCGTGGTCTCCACTCTTTCTTTTTTCACCTCTTTTTTCCGGAGACTCCACAGCGTCAGACAATAACTTCACGATATCTATTTATATCATTATTCACATTAACGCGAGTTCTGCCGATATTTTTCTTGTCTCCTTTCTTTCTTTTTTCAACTCTTTTTTTCGGAGACTCCACAGCATCAGTGCATCAGCATAAGCTATTCCAATATGCTACGGACAAGGCTGTTAAATAAAGATATTTTTGATGTAGCGTTTTGTAGACCTTTCATGTTGCGAATCAAAAAGCCCAACATTTTGGCCGCACGTGTAACGATATGGTGTATATGTGGTACGAAAGTTAATTTACTATCGAAAATGATACCTAAGTCTTTTATTTGCTCCTGCTCTTGAACAATCTCAGATTTTATAAGATAATTGTGGCGTATCAGATTTATCTTGCGTGCAAATCTTACTAAGAAGCATTTTTAGGATTAAGGTCCATTTTATTACGTACTTTTTTTTATTTTATTAAATAAGGTTGCTAATTAAAATAGCACCTTATAGAAATTACAATCTAGCCTACAAGACTAATAAGTAATTTTATGTTAACCCTTAATAAGGCAAAGGGATATAGTTTCCCACCAAGACTATTTTGAAAAACATATTTATTTTACATGAAAGATAGCCCATAGAATGAACGCAACCGAAATATACTATTCTTTAGAAGATTTTAAATTTCATAACTTGCAACACTTTTCAAAAAATGACTACCTTATATTGAAATGGCAATGTCAAAGTTCAGTGACGTGAAAAAGTGCTAAAATAACGGTCGATTTTTGGTTACTTCCGAGAAAAAATCTTTTATTGTTCAACGAAAAATCTTGTAAGTAGATTATGTTTCCATCTTTTATGAAATGACAACTTTAGCTATGTTTTTTTATTGATTTTATGCGTATAACATTGATAACAGCGTTAAAATCTGCGAAATACTAAGTGGGAAAATTATTCCCTTGGCCCGATTGAGTTTATAATTTATTTCTTATTATATTATATATGAAAGTTTGAACTCACAAATATGTCAATACAAAATACAAATAATAATAGAATGCTGAAATTTGAATGAAAGTAAGCTTCTTAGGGGATGTAGATGTGATATTTACATGTAATAATTTATTTGTAACAACTTTGGAGTTCCAGATGCGATACGTTTACTCAATGTCGGCGTCCATCTTCCAGATGAAGGAAATACTTACAAAAGATGCCGATTTTGTAGCACAAAAAAAGAGGAGAGAAGAACAAAAATAGTATGTTCCACGTGCCAAGTTGCACTATGTGCAAAGAAATCCCCAAGAATAATTATATTTTTAACACTATTATATTTTTAACACGCTTTTAGCTTACTTGTAATTAGCTATATTAATTATAAGAATAAAAATGCGATTGCAATACCGCTTTTTATTTAGCATGCATGATAATATTCATAGGTAAATAAAATAAAAGTTCGTAACGCATAAAAAAAAATTAAAAAATAAATGAAATGACAAAAGCGAAACCAGGTGAAATACTAGTATATGAATAACAACAAAACTAGGCATAATTCCCTTTGCCTAAATAGGCGAAGGGAATTATTTTCCCACTTCGAGACACAGTGCACATACATAATCGGGCAAAGGGATATTATTTCCCACCCAAAAAAAGGGGGTAAAAAACCATCCCCCCTTTTTCAAAATACTTTTTTTAAATTCTGCAGTATCTATTTACACTATTTCCACTGTAACTTACTTTCTAGCTGTAACACAGGCGCGAGCCTTATTAAGGGTTAACCTAAATTTCTAAATAACTTATTCTAAGAGAGTGTCCATTGTCACTTGCTTAGTGTCTGTTAAGGGGAAGTAAGTCACTTTGCTCGCGTGCTTTGGTATACAGATAATTGTCACTGTTCACTTTTCACTTATCACTACACTAACTCAAAAGGTTTAGTCCTTTTTAGTCTTCGCACTAGGTCCGTGGTGGAGCTGGATAAAAATAATAAATTAATAACAAATAATATAAAGAAGAACCTTTGATAATTCACCCAACTTGCATGTAAATATGTCCACCCTCCCATGGAGGTCATTAAGAACGCGGAGTGCTCGCACCAGAGGAGACTTCGCAAGCAGCTTGGTTCGTGCTTGCGGCACGTAGAGTAGTGGGGGCTTGTGACGCTTCTCAACGTACTTGTCCGGCACATACAGCGAGAGGGATTGGAGTACTCCGGGATTATGTGCAAATCCCCTCAATAACTGTATAAAGTATAGCGCAATGGAGAATTCCCGTCGCACCTTCAGTTCTTGTCTTTCCACCTCAGCTTGTTTACTGCCTCCTCGACTTTGAAGCCTTTTCTTTTCAGGTCTTCTACAATTCTATCTGGTGCAATTTCTTAGCTATAACTCGTATTGGTCTTAATTGTTTGTTTTCGTAGGAATGCCAATGAAAGCCATCGGCAGTCAAAAACTCTGTGCTGTTTTTTCCTGCTCTTGGTTCTAATCCACTCCGTTTCTTTGGCAAGTTCTTCTTCATCAGTGCTGTATTCTACATGGGAAGAAGACTTCTTTTCAATTTCTTTTTTCTCTGGAATTTCCGTTTCCACTGGAGTCAAAGAGTTCAATTTTTGTTGAAGAAGTTTTACTTGTTCCTCCAGATACCTTACGTGGGTTTGAAGTTTTTCACGTACATTTTTCTCTTCGGAGTAGTACTTGTACAACAGATGTTCAGTTTCAGTTCTTAGATTTATTTTTGATTTATCGGTATTCATGATTATTTATTTTGGCGAACGAATCTTACTTCGCCTTAACAATTATTTTTGCTATCGGAGCGCAATAACTAGGTTGTAGAGTGCGGGTTGCGGGGTAATGAAACACGTGTATCTGCCTCGAGTGATTTATTATAACTGACTTATAATACACTACAGTAGAAGACAAGAAGCTTATATCTAATACACTACACCACTGGGGTAGGAGATAAAAAAAAAATGTTATACTAAATTTTTTTCTTTTAAAAATTTTACTTATTTTTCATTGCGGCCGGCCGCAGCGACGCGCGGCGTTGTTATGATGCGTTAGAACTTTTTAGTAGCTCGAGCGAGACGTCTACTCTCAGCAAGTTCAAACAAACACTGTTAAGTAATTTTTAGGATTAAGGTCAATTTTATTACGTACATGAATCTCAAAATTATGAGAAATATATGGGATTATATTATTTAAGATACTATTATGATATAGGTACTATATTATGGAATTATGAAAATGTGAATATCATAATAAAATTATTTGATGTAAGAATATTTGTTTTATTTTAAAATAACTTTTGCAATGAAGAATAACGAGACGATTTTATAAATCTACTAATAAACCAAAACCAGTATAGTATAACTTTCAAATTACATTCCTTTGGCGATCTAACAAAATTATAAACCGACTTTATAACTTTTTGCAGAATCATGACTCATTTTGATCCGGAAACTGCTATTCCGAAATTTATATAATTCTGTATCAATTTTACACTAATAATAATAGAATAATAAAATAAAAATATCAAGAGGTAAGATTTATATTTTTATGTAATGTTGCGAATGAACTCAAAAACATCCATTGATACCTTTAATATAATTCTTATCCAAATAAAACATTTCCTATTTTATTCGCACAAATGGTGTATTTCACAATATTAATTAATTTAATAAATTGATGTTAATATAATTATAAAATTGGTTCCCGCACTAAGCGAAGCCTGTCCTGCGGAACCAAAAAAAGATTAACGATATAATGTTATTTATAACAGAGCGGCATAGATTATGTGGTTAGTATTTAAATTCAAAAATTGTGAAAAAATACGTGCTTGTTGCACCTAGTGGGTGGGTGGAACGGGACTGCTGTCTGTATCTTATGAACCGTGGAAGCACAATGTGATAGTCACAAAATTTTCGGAGATAATTAATTTTGAGAGAAAGAAGAAAGAAAATACATTTAATCACAAATACAACATTTTAGCTTACAACTAATACATTTTAAGAACAATAATAAATAAATATTACATCGGATATATTCTACTATTTGGTCAGTATTTGTGATAAGGTGGACTACTCAGCAAAATAAATAATTTCAATAATATATTTTTTTTATTGAATCAATCGTCGTGTAGGTATTATTCTTATGCGAAAATGTAAACTGGATAATTATGACTAACTAGCAATGCCCTGCGGTTTCACCCGCATAGATAGCGATATCGTGACAGTGAAAAGTCTACTATAGGTTTAATTTTTAATCACATGAAAATCACCTTTACCCCGTCCCGCACTACGTCTGCTCATTGTAATATCTTTTGAATGGAATATCCAATTTTGTATATTTAAAAAGTATTTTGCTGGTATTGAAACAATCTATAATAAAACATCATTTAATTGGATAAGGATTAACATATATGTATGGATAACATGGTTTGATTACTGTCGGCATTTCTATTTACATTGAAAACGTAAAAAAGTTGTTGTAGTAACATAACTACTGAAGATGGACATATGGTATCGCGGAATTTCTTGTAGATATTGATCCATTCTATAATACCTTAGAACATTTTTTTGTTCTATCTTCAATAGATTCCGCAGCGCACGCGATGACAGAAGTTTTATTGAGGAATTTTTTACACCTTGGGTTACATTATTGCATTTTTGGTAAGGATCTCTAATTTTGTTGAAAATGCAATATAGCCTATGTTGCTCAGTAAAGATGCAGCTTTCTAATGGTGAAAGAATTTTTGAAATCGGTCCAGTAGTTTATGCGTGAAAACCATACATACATACATACTAACATACATACATAATTACAAACCTTTCCTATTTATAATATTAGTATAGATAAAGTGTTTTTGCCTTTTGTAAGTCCAACTTTAACTTATCCGAATAAGATTGAATTTATTTCTTGATTGCCGGCTAACTTAGGGCGCAAAAATTATATTGCTGTTGGCGCGTTTTTTAAATACACTAAAATAATGATGTAAAGCTTTATTTTGCTGTTACGTTCGTTCTTTCCATACGATTTTTACAAACATATTTAAGGATAGATTGTAGTTTTAAGTTCGAAGGCTATAACCGCACTTTTAATTGTCAAACTATTATCGACATTGTCCTTAACTAACGTTCAAAAAAGCGCAGCGCGCTACCTTTCGCGTATGACGCTTCGATGCTCCCCAAAATAAATTGTTATTTGATTTTTAATTTTATTTTAATGAAAACAATGTCGAAAATAGTTTGACAATGAAAAATGCGCTGCGCTGCGATACGCCATATTATCTGCGTCGGGCCTAACGAGGCAGTTAACTTATAAAACACACTTTTATTTAGTTTAGTTTTAGATATAGAGATATAGAGTTTCGTTAGTTCTTTATATGCAAACATAAATTAACCATTCAGAAGAAAAATAAAACACAAAATTCGATCAAAAGTCTTTATTCGATAGATAAATGGAATATACTTATAACATATAATTGAATATTTATTTACAAAAAGAATTAGCGATTGCGTTAGCAAGCATAGACGCTATCGCCATGTTTTGGCAATTCACTGTGACCATGTTATGGTCATTTTGGATTTTAACTGATATGAGCACTAAGTCTTGAGAAGATAGCAGACGACCGGCAAATCTGAAATAAATAATTTTTTGAATTTAAAAATAAGTATAAGTTAAAAGTTTTAGCAGTTTTACTACCTACTTTAAAGTAAGATTATTTGAGCGAATACTTATAGTTATAAAATATTGTTTTAATGGAATTATTTACCTAGTTAACTCAATCGAATAATAAGGAAGTTTTTTTAAATGTGAAATTATTTTTTAGTTAAATTTAATTTGCAAGGATGTTACGACAATTCTTAGCGTGTTATGAAGTTATTCTTTAGAATCACAAGATACTTTTTTTGTTAATGGGGATATCAATAATTTTACATAAAGATCACAATAAAAATAGTTGTAATTACTTGGGGAAATTAGCCGGAGAATCGACGGAACCGACATTCGCTGTTTCAAACACTCGCTGACACACGAGCAGGTCGTCTGGCATTTTTGGCGCCTTTTTGTCACACTGTAATAAATTTTTTATTAATAAAACAAAATTTGTACATTTTTCATTCGTTTTTGGTAGATAGATACTAAAGTGGTTCATAAGTATAAAGATATTCTGTTTATGCGTGTGTTCTCGTACTAATAAGTGTATGTATGCGCATTGTTAGTTGAGAAACTAGTACGTGTGTATCTTTACATGACGTGTGTGTGCGTGCATTTCATTCATTTGTCTCTGCCTTTTGTATTCAATTGATAAAATATCACCGAAATATTTATTTTAATAAAAAAAGAATTATCGAAATCGTTCCACCCGTTCACGCGTGATGCCGTGACCAAGGAAAACGGGTTTCATTTTTATATCTACTATATAAAAATAAGTCGGATTTTCCTTCCTGACGCTATAACTCCAGAACGCACGAACCGGTTTCCACGGTTTTGCATTCGTTGGAAAGGTCTCGGGCTCCGTGAGGTTTAAAGCAAAGAAAAGGTGTCTCTGGTGGCGAAACGGATATATACATATAGATTTGATTTTGATTCTTCGACATGTTTAAAAAGCATATATGTGTGTGTATACCTCAGTCATGCCGCGCAATTTCCTTTGCTCGCTGGTCCAGCGTATATCCGACATTGTGACGGCTCGAACTAATTCGCCAACTGGAGGCGTTAGTACTACGGACACTTCACCTGAAAAGCAAACATTATTTTTATAGCGTACCTATTGTATGAGATTAAATGTCATATAGTATTTTCTGATGTTTGATTTTACGCGAGTATTATACATTTAGAATACTTTACTATACTTTAATTTTTAAATGTCATATTCAAATGTAATCTTAATATATATAAATCTCGTGTCACAATGTTTGTCCTCAATGGACTCCTAAACCACTTAACCGATTATAATAAAATTCGCACACCATGTGCAGTTCGATCCAACTTGAGAGATAGGATAGTTTAAACATGTAGGTACCACGGGCGAAGCCGGGGCGGACCGCTAGTTTATTTTATATATTTATAAATCCTCTTTCCAAAATATTATTTTTTCTATGTTAACACAACAGATTCAGTTGTATGCATATCAATCTTAGAGTATATATTTAGTATAGAGCGCGTGTATTGCACAAATTGCTCAGTGCACATCGTAGGCAGATGAGCTATAGATATTATATAGATGTGTGTGTGACCAATAGGGATGGGTAGGTATCAAATGCGTGTTGAGCTATCGATAAGTTATGTAAATAAATATATGTATCTTAAGTAAATTTTATGTTCAATATGTTATTAAAGGAGAAATGTATGAATAAAGTATAAATATGTAATTTTAAATTTGTTTACCAACTGAATAAAGTGTGTTTATTCCATTTGAATATTTCTTGTATTAATTATTATAAGTAGATACTTTAAAAAAATATGTTTAATTGGAATATCAGAAAAACGTGTGGACTTCACTACATAGTATAAAAAAATGGTTGCCTGTAAAGTCGGTTTTACGGGCGAAGATTTTACGTGACAACGTCTTTTTCTCGGTAGAATATTTATGTGCTGCGCGCGCGGCAGACCGCGGGCCTCTCTCTCGTTCGGTGACTCATCGTAACGTTACCGAGCGTTACACTTTTTCATAAGTGACTCCCAGTCGCAACCTAATTTAAGACGTTGTCACGTCAACAAAGTCGCTTTCTCTGTCCCTAGGTAAGCTTAAATCCCTTTGTATGCTTAAATCTTTAAAACTACGCAACGGATTTTGATGCGTTTTTTTAATAGATAGAGTGATTCAAGAGGAAGGTTTTCGTATATAATTTATTAGGTTTTAGACAAAGCGGGCGAAGCCGCGGGCGGTAAGCTAGTCTTAAATAATAAAGTTAATAAAATAAAAGATCGGGTTTAGTGCTATTTTTTTAATAATAAACCAAACAATAATAAGTAATAATGTTTTAAAAATGTTAGTTATAAATAAGAAATAATTTATAATTAAATAATAAATTATATTAATAATTTTTCTATTTAATTTTATCCATTCTATACCTACAAAAATCTTCAAAATCTATACTTTACATTTACACTATAATACATTCGTATTCATAATACAAAACACACCACAAAATTATTTATAATACATTTTTAAAAGAGTTTTAATTTTAAAGTTAAATAAATAATTTGTTAAAATATAGTTCTAGTAAACTTTATATCGAGTACAGCGTCGGTCAGGTCACATCACTACGATCACGTGGCGGCAGTGAGGCGCGCGAGCGAGCCTGCGCGTGTCCGCCTCCCACCTCCCCTTCACCCCCGCGATGCTAGATTTATTTTCATAAAAATAAGTATAAAAATCGACTTACTGATGAAATGTGATACTGGATTTCAATTTTGTGTATTTTCCAGTATCGTTTTTGCAAGATAGAACTGCACATTTCACCATGTTTATTCGTAAATATGAAAAAAATTCCAGAGCAACGCACTTCGACAGCACTCAACCACGACTACGAGCGCTCGCGGCGGGAACGTCGTGTTGTTCCCACCTGTGCCTACTGTTCCCACTTGGTTGTTCGCACTCTATAGATAGTATATATACTCTAAGATATCAATCGTTCCTTTTTAATCTTTCAATATTGCTATAAAAATGTATAGCGAAAGAATGTAAAATTAATTAACCATCTGTAACGAATTTGAGCTACATCCTCTGTTGTTTTAACATAAACTATATCACCAACGAATCAACAAAGTTTTTTGAAGTGAAACTTCTTTATCGGGGTTGGAAAAAAATTTAGTGTAACATTTTTCGTTACGCGTGACATTTTTCCGTTACGCGCCATCATTTTCTTATCCCTACCACGCGTGATTCGACGTATTTTTGTAAAGTGGCATATAGTAAATTATTTTTTGAAAAATAAGGCCATAAAGAAGTTTCACTTCTTACGTGTGTACACTAGTACACGCACACATTTTTTATTAATAAACAATTACTGATTATATTTTCTAACTTCTTATGCTGCTAAATACTTTTATCACACATACCCAAAGAGCTAACAATAGTGAACTCGACGGGTTGTATCGAATCCGCGAAGTCTACGCCCAGCAGCACAGTGGTTGTAGCCCCCGGCCCGAGGCACGGGATCGATGGGAACGGGTGTATGCTTCGAGCGCCAGAAAGTGACTGCGAAATGTATAAATAAATAATTGATAATAAACACAATCACATATTAACCCATTGAGCCCCGAACGGCCCGATCGGTCCACGACACAATAGATTTTCTATTGTGTCTGTGATTCCGGGGCCTGAGTTATTAAGCAGCGTTGTATAAAATATTTATTCCCATTAACAGTAATATTCCAACTTTATTTTATGTTGTATACGCACATTAGAAAACACTGCCTCCTAGACGCAAAGGCAGAGTTTTGTTTTGGACAATTTTTAAACGTCAATGATATTTAAATAACATATTAAAAACGAATTCTTTTAATTTTTCGTTGAGCTATTTCACATTTCTACTTGTTGATTATTAACAAACAATTTTCGCCTGGATGAACCACTTATGATTATTTTATTACAATTTAAATCACTCACCATCCTCCCAACCCTCAGATCCAGTACATCATCAGCGGTGTGGTTCACCAGTTCCAACCGGACCCCGCACAGCTTGGCTCCCGCGAGGTGCGGGGTTCGAGTCCAGTGGCTGCTCACGGCCAGACCACCGGACATCACGCGGGACACAACTTCGGTTCCCCGCGTGGGGATTATGCTAGCCCCTATGGGGGTTATTGTGTCTTCTGGTGGGGAAAATGATATAAAATAATTAAAAATATATTTTTATATCTTTATTTTCATAAAGTAGACGCAGTTAATTCTTATTACATTCAAACTAATAATAATTAAAGAACCATCTTTAAACCATATCACTTATACATACTACAACTAATGATATATTCATTTAATTATAAAGTAGATTATTGGCCATCTCTGTCTAAGAAAAACTCATTTACTAATTGACAATTTAGGGACAAAAAAGCCTTTCAATAAACTTAAAAAAAAACCCTACTTCTAAGATGAGGTTATTCTAAAAAATAAAAGAACACATACACGTAACAATTTCGAAATTTCAATAAAAAAAACACACACACATACACACCACAAAAACAAAATATCTTTTTAAGAGTTTTTTGTTAAATTTTTACTCACCATCACTAAAATCACCATGTATGTTTGTGGTGACAAAAACCCCACATACAACAATAAAATTAATAAAAAAAAGACCTAAATTTTTTGTCTTTTTTATTTGAGTTTTTACTCACCATCACTAAAACCGCCATGTTTATGAGTGGGTGGTGACAGAAAGCCACCACACGTGGGGGTCATGGTCGGTAAAGTGCTCGCTACTTCGTCGAGCTCGAGCAGGAGTTCCAGGTTCGATTTCTCGTTTTTCTTTTGTGCCTCTTTTTTTGGTAATTCTTGTGCCTGAAAAAAATGTATATAAAACTAGCTGCACTCCTGCGTAAATGAGTTTTTGCTTTTAATCCTAATGATCCGATGGGAATATCAGTATAAAAAGCATAAGTTATAATATCAGCTATCTGTCAGTGAAAGGCCCGTCAAAATCGGTCCAGCCGTTTCTGAGATTAGCCGGAAATAACAGACAGACAACAATTTTGGTATATGTCAGCGTTTAGATCCATACGTATTTAGTAAAAAGCGGTTATTTTAATATTACAAACAGACATTCAAACTTTATTATTGGTTTGGAATATAAAGCAGGATAATATTTGTTTTTAATTTTAATTAAATAATAAAAAATATAAAATTCTAGTATCAAAACGAGTGTTTCCTTACCTTCCGTTCATGTTTCGTCTGTTTGTCTGTACCCTCCACACTGCTGTCACTCTCCGAGCCACTCGCTTCAGAACTGGACGACTCACTATCTGACTCACTGTCCGATGTCTCAGAATTCGATCTGATTTGTGACGAAATGGTCGAAATTAGATAAATTATATTTTTACACCTAATTTTAAGACAAAATATTTTGTTAGACACGTTTATATGAGTAAAATTTTAAGGTCGCGTCATAGCAATACCGTCACGTCATGGAGAAAGACGACGATTTTGCTATCATTAAATCTTGAATTTGATATTTTTTTGGTTTTATGGCATTCAAATGCTTTATAAATTTAAAAAGAATATAAAAAAAATAGATCACGAGGCGAAATTCGAACTCGCAGCCAACAATTTTTTCTATTATTTATAAATTTATATATCATTGAATCTCGCCGAAGAAGTTTCACTTCTGACACGTGTGCTCGGCTAATATGCTCTTTTTTAGATCTACTCTTTTTTAACGTACTTGTAGTTATTAGTTTCCTTCGATTTCTCTTGTTCGTTGTCGTTTTCATTTTCATTATCTCCCTCCCTAAAAAAAGTTAATTCGTCAGTTTATTTATAAATATGTTTTTATACATTAATTAAATGTGATACATTAATTTTAGACATTAAATGACAGAAGATTTTGATTACAAACTATCTGCTTAAACAAAATTATTTATATTTGATTTATTATAAACAAACATTTATTTATTCAACTAGACTTCGTTTAAAAGCACTTTTGAATCGTTAAAATACAGAAAAATTTCTTTAGCAGGTTTTAACATCATAAATAAAATCCAGTCAAGCAACTATTTTCCATAAAACATTTCTCTCTAATTTTCATGCTGTTTTTGTTAAAGTGTGAAGTGTGTTAAAGTGAAAACTTACTCGTCAGACGACTCTTCAGATCCACTGGAAGATGATGAGCCTGATGATGAAGACCCTGAATGGCTTTCCGGCTCCGAGTAGAACGTTTTGTTTTTCTGGAAAGTTCGATCAAACTTTATATCGACGAAATTGGGACAGAGCTACAAACAATAACAGTTAAACCTTGTAATTATATGTACGCAACTGCATACGAGCATGTATGTAAGCGTGCATTAATATTTCAAATGAGATATTGACACTGATATGTATACATAATATGTTACATCTCGTAAGGTCCAAGGCCTATGATTGTCCAAGTAATATGCACATCCGCACGACGAGCGGCAGACGCGACGTTGCCACTCCGCGCACAGATTTGATTGTTTCTACGTAACATTCATCTTGCATCGTCAATAGGGAATATGCATAAAATTTGAAATGGCCTAAAATATTTTTTTCTCGAATACTTATTATCGTAATATTATAATGAAAAGGATTTTTTTTTTTACTTATTATTTAAACCCCTAAAATAATATTCAAAAAGTGCAAAATAAGGGAGCGAAATTCAAACTTCCAAAACGCGCCACCATAGGTCGAACGAAATGTGACGTCATCTGACACGACATTGTATTCATCACTCCACAGTAAACACTAAGGTAAACACCCACTGGACGTGTCATGTGACGTCACGCAAAGCGCGCGCAAAATGGCGGCGTTTGAACTGCTTAAATTTTTTAAAAGTTTTAAATTTCATTTTTAAAAATATCTAGAGTATTTTGAAGCCCATTAATATTTTTTTCTATGTTATAAAATAGTAAACTATTAATTTAAGACAAAAAAGAAAAACATGAATATTCCCCATTGACGAAAGCGTGCGCATGAACGTGCATATTACTTGGACAATAGACCTAAGATTTATCGACCCAGCGAAAAAATAATGAAAACATGAATAATTAATAATGAATCAGCCAGTGAATGAATGTCCGAAAGACAGTGAATTTGCAAATGAATACCAAAACACTACGAATCGAAATTACTCACCGAATTAATGAATGAACTGAAATTATTTAAGTGAAACACCTTCATAAGGTAACCTAAATAATTATTGATTGGGAATAAATGAGTAATAAATCGAATGACAATATATGAAAAACAAACTTCATATCACTACACAGTATAAAACAAAGTCGCTTTCTCTGTCCCTATGTGCCTTTGTATGCTTAAATCTTTAAAATTACGCAACGGATTTTGATGCGGTTTTTTTTAATAGGTAGAGTGATTCAAGAGGAAGGTTTTAGTAAATAATTTATTAGGGTTTAGACAAAGCGGGCGAAGCCGCGGGCGGTAAGGTAGTAAATTTATAAAATAAATTTCACACAAACATACCGGTGTATCCACAGGTTGCGCTACTTGCGCGGGCGGCTCGCGCAAGTCGGCGTGCTGTGCGCGGGGGGGGGCTGCTGGTAGGGCGCGGTATGAGCTCGCCGCTACCCCTATGTATTGGGATAGCGAGCCAAGTGTGTACTGTTCACGGTCTGTAAGAATGGACCTTGTGAGTGGGTGGTAGGGTTGTTTTTAGATTGGCAAGTTTGGTGGTAACGGTAGACTTTATGTATTGAGGCAGGGAACCTAGTGTGTATTGCTCACGATCTGCAAAGGATATCCGACTTCATGTATGGGAAATAAGGTCGCTATTAGAATGATGTATTTAGACAGCGAGCCAAGCGTGTACTGCTCTTATATGTGGGTGTAATGGTCGCTTTTAGATTGGCAAGTTAAGTACTCGTGCTGTGCGCAGGGGGGGGCTAGGTATATGAGTTCGCAGCTACTCCTATGTATTGGGATAGCGAGCCAAGTGTGTATTGCTCGCGATCTGCAAAGGATATCCGACTTTATGTATGGGACATAAGGTCGCTATTAGAATGGTGTATTTAGACAGCGAGCCAAGCGTGTACTGCTCTTATATGTGGGTGTAATGGTCGCTTTTAGATTGGCAAGTTAGGTACTCGTGCTGTGCGCGGGGGGGGGCTGCTGGTAGGGCGCGGTATGAGCTCGCCGCTACCCCTATGTATTGGGATAGCGAGCCAAGTGTGTATTGCTCGCGATCTGCAAAGGATATCCGACTTTATGTATGGGACATAAGGTCGCTATTAGAATGGTGTATTTAGACAGCGAGCCAAGCGTGTACTGCTCTTATATGTGGGTGTAATGGTCGCTTTTAGATTGGCAAGTTAAGTACTCGTGCTGTGCGCGGGGGGGGGGCTAGGTATATGAGTTCGCAGCTACTCCTATGTATTGGGATAGCGAGCCCAGTGTGTACTGTTCACGGTCTGTAAGAATGGACCTTGTGAGTGGGTGGTAGGGTTGTTTTTAGATTGGCAAGTTTGGTAATAACTGTAAACTTATGTATTGAGGCAGGGAACCCAGTGTGTACTGTTTGCGGTCTGTGAACAAGTATGAGTCTTTATGTGTGGGTGTTATGGTCGCTTTTAGATTGGCAAGTTAAGTACTCGTGCTGTGCGCGGGGGGGGAGGATCTGGGAGCGCGCGGTAGGAGTTCGCAGCTACCCATAAAATTGGGATAGCGAGCCGAGTGTGTACTGTTCACGGTCTGTGAACGAGAATGAGTCTTATAGTCAGGAAGGTAGGGTTGTTTTTAGAATGGCAAGTTTGGTGGTAACGGTAGACTTTATGTATTGAAACAGGGAACCTAGTGTGTATTGCTCACGATCTGTGAACGATAATGGACTTTATTTGTGAGTGTTATGGTCGCATTTAGATTGGCAAGTTAAGTACTCGTGCTGTGCGGAGGGGGGGGGGGGGTATAAGTTCGCAGCTACTCCTATGTATTGGGATAGCGAGCCGAGTGTGTACTGTTCGCGGTCTGTACAACACACAACAACAAACGTCTCTAACGGAAAAGTTAATTAGTTAGTCTCTAACAGAAACAAACGGTCTGTACAAACACGTAGTGACACATCGTAGCGCAAAAATAACAAATACGTTACGCAATACTCGTCACACAATACTCACCCTTAAGACTGGTCAATACGGTTGGTTTCGGCGTGTCAGGACAGAATATGTGCGCCGCGTATTGTGCTAACAACGAGTTATCACCGGATTCAATAAACTTTCGTAACATTCTCACGCGATCTCTCACGTCGTAACACACGTAGCTACGCATCGTAGCGCATAAACAACAAATCCGTTACGTTATTCGAATTCCAACCATCTGTCATACGAAACTCACCCTTAAACCTGGTCAATACGGTCGGTTTCATCCTCACGCGATCCGTCACGTCGTAGCACACTAGGTGTAGCACGTAGCGGGATATCGTAGCGCATAAACGAGAAATACTTAAAAAAAATCTTAATTTAAACAAAACTCACTCTTAAAACTGGTCAATACGATTGGTTTGGGCATGTCAGGACAGAATATGTGCGCCGCGTATTGTGCTAACAACGAGTTATCACCGGATTCAACACACGTGTTGCTAACATCGTAGCGCATAAACAACAAATAAGTTACGTTATTCGAATTCCAACCATCTGTCATACGAAACTCACCCTTAAAACTGGCCAATACGGTTGGTTTTGGCTTGTCTGGGCAGAAAATATGCGCCGCGTATTGTGCTAGCAGCGAATTATCGCCCGGTTCAATGAACTTTCGTAGCATTCTCGCGCGATCTCTCACGTCGTAGCTCGCGTCGTAGCGCGCGAGGTGTAGCACGTAGCGGCACATTGGTAGTGTGTCTGATTGCGTTATTGACAGTTTCACGGCTAGAGAAAGTAGCTGTAGTTTTACTAGTTCGTCCTGGAAGGGAAGAAGTTTTATAAAAACATTAATATAGCTTATAAATAGTATTGAAAAACGGAAAAAGAATAATATATAAATAGTTACATATAAATAGTTGTATTTAATACTACCTACATTATTTTAATATTGAGCTGTCGAATGAATATTTTATCATGAATGGATGTACCTATACGTCATTAAAAGTGTGAATTGAGTTTCATAAACTGAGTTATTGGGTGACACTAAAATTATTTATTTATATCACGCTCAAGGAGTGAATGACTGAGAATATAGTGTTACTAATTAAGTGAGTTTATCAATGAGTGAGTAAACTTAGAAAAATATTAAGTGTATGTAGGTGTAAATTACTCAGTGAGGTTGCCAAAGATTGAAACTTATAAAAATATAATGTGTGTTTATGGCCGTATTCAGAAAGAAAGCTGGAAACTTATAAGTGCTTACCGGCACTTGTCAGCGCTGGTTCGTTCTACACAAAGGAAGCAGGTTGAAGCAGACCAAGACAAATGTTATATATAGCGCCCATCGCTGACCAGCGCTTGTTAAAGCTTGCCGGAACTTGTCGGCGCCGATCAGCGCTTATCGGCGCGTGCTCATATATTTTCCTGCACGGGTTACCAGCGCTGACAAGCGCCGATAAGCGCTTATAAGTTTCCAGCTTTCTTTCTGAATACGGCCATACACACACATTATATTTTTAAAAGTTTGTTTCAATCTTTGGCAACCTCACTGAGTAATTTACACCTACATACACTTTATATTTTTCTAAGTTTACTCACTCATTGACAAACTCACTTAATTGGTAACACTATATTCTCAGTCACAAGTAGTGTACAAGAGTGTGTCTTTGAGTATCAATCTATCTATGTATACCTGGTCGGCGAAGCTAGCGAGCATGTGCGCGAGTATGGCGGCGGCCCGCGGGTGCTTCGCCCCGTGCTCCGCCACCAGCCACACGGCCGCCGCTCGGGCGTTGCCCGCCAGACTTAACACGTAAACAAATAAATAAAAAAAGACGGGTTGCACTCCGGGAGTGCCGGCAGAAGTGAAAACTTGATTATTAACGTTCAGCATGTTTGATATTTTGGAATGGTATCCGTCTTACGCATGGAATATAAGGGCTAAAAAAAAAAAAAAAAAAATACGTCTTACGCTTTTTCGATCAGGCCACGTGTCCTGACGCGAGTTTAAGATTTTATACCCAACGCCGCTAAAGAAGTTTTCACTTCAAAAAATTAGTGCGTGTACTAGTGTACACACGTAAGAAGTGAAACTTCTTTATGACCTTATTTTTCAAAAAATAATTTACTATAAAGATGGCGCGTAACGGAAAAATGTCACGCGTAACGAAAAAATGTTACACTAAATTTTTTTCCAACCCCGATAAAGAAGTTTCACTTATAAAATTATTTAATTCGCAAAAAACTAAATCGCTTTCAAGCGGACAAAATTTCAATAGGACCAACGGGAAGGATTTCAAATAAAATAAATCATCAAAATCGATTCACCCAGTCACAAGTTCCGAGGTAACCAATAGGTAACGCGCGGGGAGGTAACGGATGCCAAACAAAACTTCCTTTTTTATGGAGCATTACAAAAGAAATAAAAAGATTTTTCTAATTAATACATATATAAAAAAACATTCTATCCAATTTTTTAACTCAAGTTATAATTTGACAAAAATCTCACCGATCCGAGCGCAGCAGTTTAGCGGCTCTAGATACAGCAGCACGCGCCGAACTAGCGCCACCACCCACCACTCTTTTAACCACTACCACTGCTTCGCATACCACCCACTCTGTTTAAATATAATGATATTTTATTATATGTAAAATTATTTAAGTTTCTGTCAAGCAAAATTATCAATTCTAGTCAGTTTTTAATTACAATTTACAACTAAAGTAAGGCCTCGAATCTCAAACACTAGAAAAAAAAAAAACAAAATTCAATCGCATCATTTAGCAAAGCAAGTTATAGTACTAATTTTAAAACTCGAAAAAAAATGTCAACAATTTACTCATTTTAACGGAATACTTCAAGTACAAAAAAAAAATATTTTTTGCATTATAGTCAACTAGCTTTCCGCCCACTGCTTCAACCGCGTATTCAAAGAAAAACCCGCATAGTTCCCGTTCCCGTATGATATCCGGGATAAATCCTATCCTATGTGTTAATCCAAGTTACCCTCTATATGCGTGCTTCATTTCATTGTTAGTAATCGATTCAGTAGTATTTGCGTGAAAGAGTAACAAACATACACACGCATTTACTATATTAGTAGGATATAATATCTCAAGAACATATTCAACACTCACCATCCTTACTCGACAGCAAATGCAACAGTCCATTCAAACACGTCTCCGTCTCAGTACTTATAGCGACAGCCAATCTTCCTATAGCCTGTATAGTGGCCGCTACAAAGGCTCTATCATTCGACGTCACATATGTCTGGAATTCCCGTAATACCGTTGGAGCAGTACCCTCCGTTGCTAAGTTGGTTAATATCTCCAGTTTTAGCAGTTTAATGTGAGTGGGGTCGGAGTTGCGCACGAAAAACGACTTGAGGAACGGTTCAAAAAGCGCCTATAAGGGAAATGTAAAAAAGCTTTTTTCAAAATTTTGGTGGTTTGATCGAAATGTTTTTTTTTTACAGGAGGGGAGGAATGATGAAATGAAAAAACTTTACTTTTGAATTTAAGTGATAAAAACAATTTACAGTAGTACTTAGTAGGTAGTATTTCTGCAATAAAAACTGACAGAATATTTTTATATTTCCTGTGCTGTTCTGTACTGTGTACTTTGTATCGTGATTTTTTTAACCTTTAAGAACTTTGGTATTATTAATTAAGGAAAAAAACCTAAATTCGATTCAATAAAAAAAATAATTGCAAATTTTTTGTTAATTTTTTGTCTCGATATTTATTAAAATTATATACTTAAATATAACTTACCCGTTTAGACACAGTAAGTGCAGCGATAGAATTCAGTACAACACTCTGAACTTCCACATGAGCTCGGAGCAAGCGCACCATCGCTTTCGCTACTGGCGGTAGTTCTTGTACTGAAATCAAATTTTGTTGTGTTATTTTTTACTAAGGTAATTTTTCGTTATGATGTTCAGATTGACAAAATCAGGAAATGCATGTATCTTTCTGATCATTATGAAGATAAAGTCAGAGACTGTACAATATTTTAAACTTGGAATGAAGTACAATTTATTTCCAAAATTGGAGAAATATTGTCTATAGCAGTCTTTTTTTTCAGACCTACCACCACACAACTTTTGTAGTTGTGTGGAGGTCTGAAAAAAAGCTTAAGCCACTTATACTCAAATAATCTTATTCTATACTAGCGTTAACAGTTAGAAATAAGATACCTTATTGCCACAGAGTACAAAAACTCACCAGGTCCACAATGGTAGAACAGTTGAGCTACTGCCATAGCCACAACAGCGTTTCTACTCTATAGCATTGGCTTTACAACTCTATGTAAGAATTCGAGAATGGATACAAAGTCACCAATAAAACTGCCACAGTCTACAAAAACTCACCAGGTCCACAATGGTAGAACAGTTGAGCTACTGCCATAGCCACAACAGCGTTTCTACTCTATAGCATTGGCTTTACAACTCTATGTAAGAATTCGAGAATGGATACAAAGTCACCAATAAAACTGCCACAGTCTACAAAAACTCACCAGGTCCACAATGGTAGAACAGTTGAGCTACTGCCATAGCCACAACAGCGTTTCTACTCTATAGCATTGGCTTTACAACTCTATGTAAGAATTCGAGAATGGATACAAAGTCACCAATAAAACTGCCACAGTCTACAAAAACTCACCAGGTCCACAATGGTAGAACAGTTGAGCTACTGCCATAGCCACAACAGCGTTTCTACTCTATAGCATTGGCTTTACAACTCTATGTAAGAATTCGAGAATGGATACAAAGTCACCAATAAAACTGCCACAGTCTACAAAAACTCACCAGGTCCACAATGGTAGAACAGTTGAGCTACTGCCATAGCCACAACAGCGTTTCTACTCTATAGCATTGGCTTTACAACTCTATGTAAGAATTCGAGAATGGATACAAAGTCACCAATAAAACTGCCACAGTCTACAAAAACTCACCAGGTCCACAATGGTAGAACAGTTGAGCTACTGCCATAGCCACAACAGCGTTTCTACTCTATAGCATTGGCTTTACAACTCTATGTAAGAATTCGAGAATGGATACAAAGTCACCAATAAAACTGCCACAGTCTACAAAAACTCACCAGGTCCACAATGGTAGAACAGTTGAGCTACTGCCATAGCCACAACAGCGTTTCTACTCTATAGCATTGGCTTTACAACTCTATGTAAGAATTCGAGAATGGATACAAAGTCACCAATAAAACTGCCACAGTCTACAAAAACTCACCAGGTCCACAATGGTAGAACAGTTGAGCTACTGCCATAGCCACAACAGCGTTTCTACTCTATAGCATTGGCTTTACAACTCTATGTAAGAATTCGAGAATGGATACAAAGTCACCAATAAAACTGCCACAGTCTACAAAAACTCACCAGGTCCACAATGGTAGAACAGTTGAGCTACTGCCATAGCCACAACAGCGTTTCTACTCTATAGCATTGGCTTTACAACTCTATGTAAGAATTCGAGAATGGATACAAAGTCACCAATAAAACTGCCACAGTCTACAAAAACTCACCAGGTCCACAATGGTAGAACAGTTGAGCTACTGCCATAGCCACAACAGCGTTTCTACTCTATAGCATTGGCTTTACAACTCTATGTAAGAATTCGAGAATGGATACAAAGTCACCAATAAAACTGCCACAGTCTACAAAAACTCACCAGGTCCACAATGGTAGAACAGTTGAGCTACTGCCATAGCCACAACAGCGTTTCTACTCTATAGCATTGGCTTTACAACTCTATGTAAGAATTCGAGAATGGATACAAAGTCACCAATAAAACTGCCACAGTCTACAAAAACTCACCAGGTCCACAATGGTAGAACAGTTGAGCTACTGCCATAGCCACAACAGCGTTTCTACTCTATAGCATTGGCTTTACAACTCTATGTAAGAATTCGAGAATGGATACAAAGTCACCAATAAAACTGCCACAGTCTACAAAAACTCACCAGGTCCACAATGGTAGAACAGTTGAGCTACTGCCATAGCCACAACAGCGTTTCTACTCTATAGCATTGGCTTTACAACTCTATGTAAGAATTCGAGAATGGATACAAAGTCACCAATAAAACTGCCACAGTCTACAAAAACTCACCAGGTCCACAATGGTAGAACAGTTGAGCTACTGCCATAGCCACAACAGCGTTTCTACTCTATAGCATTGGCTTTACAACTCTATGTAAGAATTCGAGAATGGATACAAAGTCACCAATAAAACTGCCACAGTCTACAAAAACTCACCAGGTCCACAATGGTAGAACAGTTGAGCTACTGCCATAGCCACAACAGCGTTTCTACTCTATAGCATTGGCTTTACAACTCTATGTAAGAATTCGAGAATGGATACAAAGTCACCAATAAAACTGCCACAGTCTACAAAAACTCACCAGGTCCACAATGGTAGAACAGTTGAGCTACTGCCATAGCCACAACAGCGTTTCTACTCTATAGCATTGGCTTTACAACTCTATGTAAGAATTCGAGAATGGATACAAAGTCACCAATAAAACTGCCACAGTCTACAAAAACTCACCAGGTCCACAATGGTAGAACAGTTGAGCTACTGCCATAGCCACAACAGCGTTTCTACTCTATAGCATTGGCTTTACAACTCTATGTAAGAATTCGAGAATGGATACAAAGTCACCAATAAAACTGCCACAGTCTACAAAAACTCACCAGGTCCACAATGGTAGAACAGTTGAGCTACTGCCATCACGACACCAGCGTTTCTACTCTGCAGCAGTGGTTTTGCAGCTCGAAGCAACAGTCGTAGATCAGGATCTACAGTAGGTGAAGATGATGTTCTTTTTGGATTACTTGCATCTGAATCTGAATCGTAGAACGGTTTCTCTTCTTCGCTCTCGCTTGAATAGTTCTAAAAGAGTTGATACACATTATTAATAGGAAAGAAGATTTCGTTTTCCAAACCAAATTGGATTCAAAACTGGTCGAATAAAAGTTCGTCAAAAAATGACTGACGTTAAATTACTTTGTCTAAAATATTCATAGAAATTAGCACCTTATGTCGTAGCAGTGATGTTCAAAGTCTATTGCATACGCTCATTAGAAAACTTTGCCCAACAGACACGAAGGCAGAGTTTTGTTACGGACATTTTTATAGTATGTTTGCGAGTCTAGTTCTATATTATACGACAATATAATTGATAGTTATCCATGGTAAAACTTATAAAGTATCATACATTCAAGATAAAAAATTTGGGCGTGTACTAGTGTACACACGTAAGAAGTGAAACGTCTTTATGACCTTATTTTTCAAAAAATAATTCACTATAATATGCAACTTTACAGAAATACGTCGAATCACGCGTGGTAGGGATAAGAAAAAGATGGCGCGTAACGGAAAAATGTCACGTGTAACGAAAAAATGTTACACTAAATTTTTTTCCAACCCCGATAAAGAAGTTTCACTTCAATAATATAAATGATGAAATATACAACTTACATCATTATTAGGATCTGGGAAGCAAGTCTTGGCGTATACTGTGAGTACATTGAGCAACGCTAGTTGTCCCCACTCGTCGACGTCAGCTAGTAATGCGCATAGTTTTCTGTAGAGAGGAAGTAACTATTACTATACCCCTTACAAGGAAAATTCACTTTGATGAATTTGCTTTAGAAATGAAAGTTGAAAATCAAAATACAGTCAAATTTAAGGCCAAATAAGTATTTCGTTCTTAACCATTTATTAAGTTATACAATATAACTTTTAACAGTGACACATATAATTTAAAGCCAAATCAATCTTATAATGCTATGCTAATGCTGCATATTTTTGCACTGGTAATTTAATTAAAATTTAAATCTTTTTTTATGAATAAATCTAATATATATTATAAAGGCGAAAGTTTGTAAGGATGTATGGATGTATGGATGTATGGATGTATGGATGTTTGTTACTCTTTCACGTAAAAACTACTGAACCGATTACAATGAAATTTAGCACACATATAGAGGGTAACTTGGATTAACACATAGGATAGGTTTTATCCCGGAAATCCCACGGGAACGGGAACTATGCGGGTTTTCCTTTGAAAACGCGGGCGAAGCCGCGGGCGGAAATCTAGTACTAAATAAATATACCACGAAAAGGGAACTTAAAATTATACTCCTTTGAAAGGGAACTTAAAATTAATAACATTATTATAACAATTTATTAAATATGCAGTAGAAATAGTAGTTTTATTAATTACCTGTAACTCCTATGTATCAAACTCATTCTATCTCCACACACTTCAGAGAATGCCATGGCTGCAGATCCCACTACTAAAGGTGCTTTGTCCGATAATAACTTATCTATGATTGCCACTAATTCCTCCTTTTGCTCTGGATCTAGGCTGTTGAAGAGAATATTTATGTGTTAGTTTATCGATTACAAAAAACAATAATAACATTATGGATATGTTTTTAATGTAAACCACTTTTAATTTATTTTTATTTATTTTAAACCACTTTTAATTTATTTTTATTTACACTGTAGATCGAATTTGAAGGAAATATATTTTTTTATTTTAATGTAAGTTTTCAAAAGCAACCATATGCATATTATACAAAGGCAAACACATCTTACAAGATGTTCACTTTTTTTGTACATTTTCTTGTACAAATGGGATAAACTACATAAAATTCAAATCAACACAACCAAAACTATATCTATCCCTCTCTCACCTGTACAACTTAGGTATAGCATGTGCGGCTGTCTTCCTCACATACGGGCTCATATCACTCGCCGAGTCTCTGATAGCTAACATTACGATCGGCACGATCATTGGTACACGTATAGAGGATAGGACACGCAAAGCACTAGCTCTAATTAATTGGTTTGGATCCTGGAATACATTTTTTTTATTTTTGTTTATTGCACTTTATTGTGTTATACACATAACATTAAAAAAAGAGCGCTTCTGCTGAGCACACGCGTCAGAAGTGACTTCTTTGGCAAGACTCAAATATACCAAAATCGTCGCCTTACTCCATATTACCATGACGTGGCCTAGAAAATTTACTTGCACGCGAAGTTTCACTTCAAAAATTATTTATTAACATGTAGGCAATGTCACGAATTAACAACTTATGTATTTTAAAGCTACTTAACAACGAACATGCTAAATCTTGCCAAAGAAGTTTCACTTCTGACACATATGCTACACACTCTTTTTTTACTATTTACCTTCAGAGCTCTTTGAAAAGTACTAATAGAGAGTAGAGCTAGATCCTGCTGTTCTTCAGCATATCTAACAAGATACACATACACTAACTTCTTCACTTCTATGTTTTTTGACACCACATTCTTTACTACTGCTGGAAATCTGAAAATTTGGCATGGTTAATAAAAATGGTAAGTGCATTTTTAAAATATAAACAATTTAGAGTGAATGATAGAATTGTAAAATATTTGTGAGAAAATAAATAATTTTAAAATTGACAAACTTGATGATGATGCTGATGAATTGATCACTTGATAAATGATTATGATGAATTAAGTTAATACTTCATGACCTTGCTTAATACCAAGATGAGCATAATAAAGAATATTTATCAATTCTAATTTTTAAGTTGTAAAATAACAGAAGATAACCAAAATAATAACTTAATAAAACCTGAATATTTTATTTATGATTGTTAATAATTCTAAGTACAAGTTTTGAATAAATACTAGCTGTGCCGCGCGGTTTCACCCCCGTGGCTTCACTCCTGTTGGTCTTAGCGTGATGATATATAGCCTATAGCCTTCCTTGATAAATGGGCTATCTAACACCGAAAGAATTTTTCAAATCGGACCAGTTGTTCCCGAGATTAGCGCGTTCAAACAAACAAACAAACTCTTCAGCTTTATAATATTATAGTATAGATAACTTACAAATCCGAAGCATCCCTTCCTTTAGCAATCATACCAATGATTCTCTTCATAGCTTCCAATTTGAGAGAATCTTTAGATCCATCCAGCATCAGTTTCAAATCTTCATTTCTAAAAAAACAGTGAAATTTTTATTGCTGTTAACAATAATAATCATTTAAAATAAAGATCACTACATAGTATAAAATCAAATTGCTTTCTGCCCTCTGTGTCTTTATGCTTAGATTGTCTTTTAATAGATAGAGCGATTCTCAGGGAAGGTTTTAGTATATAATTTATTAGGTTTTAGACAAAGTGGTCAAAGCCGCTGACGGTAATCTAGTATTGATATATCAGGAAGATGCTACACAACACTATGCATAGGGTATTTGAAGCCAGTAGTTTACATATTTCTTGTAATTATTATGTCAAAATTTATGCTGCATAAAATTAACATTGTTATAGGCATAGAAACACTGGGATAAGAATGACAAATGTGTATTCCATTTAGTAACAACCATAATAAATTAATAAATTAATGAACATAAATGGTGAATATTTATAGCATACTTACCGCCCGTGACTTCACCTGCTTTGTCTAAAATCTTATAAATTATTTACTTAAACCTTCCTCTTGAATCACTCTATCTATTAAAAAAACCGTATCAATATCCGTTGCGTAGTTTTAAAGATTTAAGCATACAAAGGGACAGAGAAACCGACTTTGTTTTATACTATGTAGTTATAGGGCAAGTTAATTTTAAGCACAATACAGTAACTATTTTTTGTAATTCTTAGCTTCATATTATATTCCTGAATAAATAATACTTTCAGATAGAAGCTTTCATAAACCCAATTGGATTATTTCATAAAACTTCTAACATGACTTTAACACATCAAAAGGCAACCCCTGATATATTAGGCATCTATTTATAATTTAATTATGAGTTGCAAGTTTGAATTTTCGTATCAAATACATAGAATAGAAAGTATATGTGTATCGATCTTACTTTTTACAATCCGGTTGAAAGAAAGCTCCAGAGGCTGGATCACACGCAGGATACTCCACCTCACCGGTAACAACTTTATCATTATTATACGACGGTGTTGTAGCCATTGTCACACTTTGTTTATTAAGAACAAATATTAGAAAGCTTTTCTCCTATTTAGGACATCCGAAAATTTGAGTTTCGAGTTTTGACGTGTTCCGTGCTGACATTTGGCAATCTTTTTTGTTTTGACAGCTGCTGACAGTTCCGTTTAGAAATAAATATTAACGTTATTATTCGTTCTATGTTTGAAATTGAAAAGAAGCTTGGGTTGCATAAAATTCAATATAATTAATACATATTATTGTTTCAATTCTATAAAAAAGTAAATTTATAAAAGTACATTACAGCGGGTCCACACAACAGCAACAGTTTGCACCACAGAACAGTAAGAACAAATAATAATAACAAATAATTTGTTCTTACTGTTCTGTGGTTTGCACTAATATATGTTTGTGCAAACCGCACGTGTTGACTGTTTGAGATAGGTACATTGAAGTTGGCACGTAAGTTATAAGTTTACGAATATTTCTTGCATTTTATTACATTTGCAATTTAGGTCCCATACTTTAGGCCTTTAGGGTGTTATAAGTTTGTGGCATGTAGACCCGTTATTACTTATTGGCTACGTTGAGGCTACGTAACCTACCTGCTTCATTTAATATTGCAACGTAGTATTTGTATTCTCTTTGGTATTGCAGTTTTTAAAAACCTACCCACATAAATATTTTTTTCTGAAACACTTTCTATACCTAAACTCCTAAACTAGCTACTAGTTATTATTCTGTGACTTATGTTAAGATGTGATTATATGGGGCTACCATAACTAAATTATGCAGGTAAAATTTTAATAAGTGTGGCGGTAAGTAAATAGCATTTAAAACTAAAAAAAAAGTACGTGTGGCACTCGAGGACTTCCTCGGTAGCTATTGCATAGCATCGCACAAAGAGAATACAAATATCGCATCGCTTTGCCGGTTGGAGTGGGTGAATTTTTACATTCGGTCGCCACGCTCAAAGTCTGAGATAAAAGCTATGCAATAGCTTAAAAATAAACACTGAAGAGATTTAAAGGTTTTACTGCTCGACGTGTGATCGACTTACATCAAATGAAACGTATACCTACGGTGAAAAATAAAAATTCCGCATACATACAGCAATTTTTCAATTAAATCCGTTCTTTGAAGCCTCTTTGCATCACACGTCAAAACGTCAAAGGATCGTTTTTTTTTGTTTTACGATGAACGACTTAGAGCATGAACGATGTTACAAAACTGTATTTTTCCGGGAAAGATTTTTCTTCACAGAAATGGAAGGTTAGGTAAAGCGGTTAATAACTAAATGTACCTATGCGTTCTATAATCTTATTTGTGAGTGCATTTTGTTCCTTTCTTACCTACTTTTTAGATTATTTTTAATAAATAGCTAGAATAAAAATATACCGATATGATCGCATGAATGTGTGCTTCATGCGTAGTTATAGGTAGGATTATTATAATATCTGTGCTTAGATCATTAATTAGTAATCTGTGCTATAGGCAAGTAGGTAGGTACATTATTTTATCAATACATATAATAAAATTCTAGAAAAGTGGTGTCTGTACAATGAAAATATGTAAAAAAAAAATTAGCAGGGGTTATTATTAAATCGATCCCAAACCCAAAACTGTAGTTAAAAAATTTTTTGTCTGTTTGTCTGTTTGTCTGTTTGTCTGTATGTTTGAACACGCTAATCTCAGAAACGGCTTATCCGATTTCGATGCGGTTTTCACTAATATATTGTGGTAATCTTCATTTAACATTTAGTGTTTATTTCATGTCAATCGGTTCATAAATAAAAAAGTTATGACCATTTAAGTACTCACGGCGAACATTTGCTAAGGCATTCTATGGTACACATACAGTGTACGATAAAACGTAAGTTATCTGTTATACGCTACAGTTATGTCCAAGTGATCATATCGAAAGTCCCCAAGGGTGGGGGGTAAGCTGAGGTAGTAGGGGGGAGGGGTCAAATTAAAATTATACTTATTTCTAGGTAAATTTTATACATAAAATGTCCTTTAAATTATGTCGTATTTATAATATTATATTTTTAACCCCCGATGCAAAAATATGGGTGATAAGTGTTTGACCGCTGTGTGTGTGTGTGTTTGTGCCACCGTAGCTCGCTAGCAGGTAATCCGAATTAGATGATGTTTTTTTGTTAGGCAGCATATTTTCCGACGCTGGTTCTTAAATAAACTGTATCAAAATCGGTTCATCCATTTATTGTGTAAAAGTGGGAATGAAAATAACTAAAGTTTTCGAATATACTTTAGTGATATATTAAATGAAAGTGAACGACCTATCAGTAAAAATAAGTCAAATTTTATCAAAATCGGTTCATCCATTTATTTGATACTAGCTGTGCCCGCGACTTCGTCCGCGTGGAATAGTGACTGCATAGTAGTTACTACTTAACACACAATTATTGAGTAAACACGTCTTGAAACACGTACTACCATAAACAACTAAATTATAAGTACTTACAGATTATTTTACAGTTAAGAAATAAAAAAAATAATGACACAAAATAACTGTTAGTAAAATTAAAACTAAACTGAGCTATAAAACTTTGTTACAGAAGAGTTCAAAATTTCCAGGGTGTGGCTATCCTCTCGCTCCCATGTCCCCCTCTTCTTTCACAGCCTTTCAACCCTTCCCTTTCCATCCCTAGTAAATGGCAGAACCGATTTTGATGTAAATAATATTATCTCATTGTACCTATATGTACACGTCATATCCTATCGTTTGATGCTCCATTTGGTTTATTTATCTAACCACTGTCACCCCTAAAGTGCCCTATATGTAATAAACGGATGAACCGATTTCGATAAAACATTACTAATTGTAATTCACCCGTTATGCACATTCATTTGATATATCACTTAGGTAGGTACTATCACAATATTTGACAACATTCGTTTCTTTCATTCCCACTTATACCTATACAGTAAAGTAAAAAAAGTAGTCAAATTTTATCAAAATCGGTTCATCCATTTATTTGATATAGAAGGTAAATATAAAAGTGGTAGATAATAAAAAAAGTGAATTTTGACTCAAGTGACATATGAAATGAAAGGGCATGACGTGTAAAGTATAATTAGACATATTTAATCAAAATCGGTTCATCCATTTACTATACCTATATACCAGGGTGTAATCGTTAAGTGTGCACAGGCGATTTTTCCGTAAGTATTACAGATAACAAAAAACTTTAAACTGATATCGAAAGTACTTAACCTAATGAGTAAAATGGCCGTAATAAATTTTTAAAAATAAATCGAGAAATATCAAAAAAATTATCTTTAAACCCTCCCATACATTAAGTATGAAATATGAATATCCCGTATACATTTAATATGAAAGATTTTTAGATTTCTTTTTCTTTTTTGGTTTTCTGCTTTAATTACTTCGCAAATTTGAAGTGGCATTTTCCACGCTTTTTCCGGAAATTTTCACGCATTTTCCGGATATTTTCCGGGGATTTTCCGTGCATTTTCCGGGCATTTTCCAGGCATTTTCCACGCTTTTTCCGGACATTTCCACGCATTTTCCGGATATTTTCCAGACATTTCCCTGGCATTTCCGGTTATTTTCCGGGATTTTCCAGACATTTTCCGGGAATTTCCCAGGCATTTTCCGGGGATTTTCCGAGCATTTCCCGGGGATTTTCCGGATGTTGCCCAGACATTTTCCGGACATTTCCCTGGCATTTTCCGGGAATTTTCCACGCATTTCCCAGGCATTTTCCGGACATTTCTCAGGCATTTTCCGGGGATTTTCCAGGCATTTTCCAGGCATTTTCCGGATATTTTCCGGATATTTTCCGGGAATTTTCCAGACATTTTCCGGACATTTCCCTGACATAGCCTGTAAATGTCTGGAAAATCCCCGGGAAATGCTCGGAAAATCCCCGGAAAATGTCTGGAAATCCCCGGAAAATGCCAGGGAAATGACCAAAAAATGTCTGGAAAACATCCAGAAAATCCCCGGGAAATGCTCGGAAAATCCCCGGAAAAAGCCTGGGAAATTCCCGGAAAATAACCGGAAAATGCCTGGGAAATGCTCGGAAAATGCGTGCAAATTCCCGGAAAAACCGTGGAAAATCCCTGGAAAATGCCAGGAAAATATCCGGAAAATGCGTGAAAATGTCCGGAAAATATCCGGTAAATGCGTGAAAATGTCCGGAAAATATCCGGAAAATGCCTGGAAAATCCCCGGAAAGTGCCTGAGAAATGTCCGGAAAATGCCTGGGAAATGCGTGGAAAATCCCCGGAAAATGCCAGGGAAATGTCCGGAAAATGTCTGGGAAACATCCGGAAAATCCCCGGGATGTTCGGAAAATCCCCGGAAAATGCTTGGGAAATTCCCGGAAAATGTCTGGAAAATCCCGGAAAATAACCGGAAAATGCCAGGGAAATGTCTGGAAAATATCCGGAAATTGCGTGGAAATGTCCGGAAAAAGCCTGGAAAATGTCCGGAAAATGCTATGTATAGTAAATGGATGAACCGATTTTGATTAAATATGTCTAATTATACTTTACACGTCATGCCCTTTCATTTCATATGTCACTTGAGTCAAAATTCACTTTTTTTATTATCTACCACTTTTATACCTTCTATATCAAATAAATGGATGAACCGATTTTGATAAAATTTGACTTATTTTTACTGATAGGTCGTTCACTTTCATTTAATATATCACTAAAGTATATTCGACAACTTTAGTTATTTTCATTCCCACTTTTACCCCTATATACCTAGTTACAATAAATGGATGAACCGATTTTGAAACAGTTTATTTAAGAACCAGCGTCGGAAAATATGCTGCCTAACAAAAAAACATCATCTAATTCGGATTACCTGCTAGCGAGCTACGGTGGCACAAACACACACACACACAGCGGTCAAACACTTATCACCCATATTTTTGCATCGGGGGTTAAAAATATAATATAATACGACATAATTTAAAGGACATTTTATGTATAAAATTTACCTAGAAATCCCCCCCCCCCCTACTACCTCAGCTTACCCCGCCACCCTTGGGGACTTTCGATATGATCACTTGGACATAACTGTAGCGTATAACAGATAACTTACGTTTTATCGTACACTGTATGTGTACCATAGAATGCCTTAGCAAATGTTCGCCGATTTATGAACCGATTGACATGAAATAAACGCTAAATGTTAAATGAAGATTACCACAATATATTAGTGAAAACCGCATCGAAAGATTAGCGTGTTCAAACATACAGACAAACAGACAAACAGACAAAAAATTTTTTAACTACAGTTTTGGGTTTGGGATCGATTTAATAATAACCCCTGCTAATTTTTTTTTACATATTTTCATTGTACAGACACCACTTTTCTAGAATTTTATTATATGTATTGATTCTAAAAGTGTAATATAATACCTACCAACAAAAAACATGAATTGCTATCATTATAAAAAATAAATACCTATAAGTAACAACTTACTTTTTGTGGGAACGCATGATGGTGAAAATTCACAAAACACGAAGATTGCATTTGATATTTTTGGTTTTATGGCATTCAATTGCTTTATAAATATCACTACATAGTATAAAAAAAGTCGCTTTCTCTGTCCCTATGTCCCTTTGTATGCTTAAATCTTTAAAACTTCGCAACGGATTTTGATGCGGTTTTTTTAATAGATAGACTGATTCAAGAGGAAGGTTTTAGTATATAATTTATTAGGTTTTAGACAAAGCGGACGAACCCGCGGGCGGTAAGCTAGTAAATTTATAAAATACGAAGATTTTTGAAATTGTAACTAATGAACGCAATCAATATTAGATTAACTGTAGATAATGGTGTCTAGTTTTACTTAAAATAATAAACACTCTCCCTCACTTTAAAAAAATGTAGTATATTTATTATTTACACGAAATATACCTTATAGGGAAGGGAAGATATGGGCTAAAGAGTTAAATAAATAACATCATTATATTAAAATTATTAATTTCCAACTGTGTATTCAGTAGTGTTAACATCTAAATTGATTTGATTTTTACGAAATCTCATAGATGGCGCTGTTACAAAATTAACATTATACAACTTACATTCTTTAAACTATGTTTCTCTTCCCAAGTTACTTAAATGGCATAATTTTTATAGTGTCAATCTAGATATTGTCAAACAACATTTATATATGCGTCATTTGATTATTAATTTCCAATAGTTAAGGTGTGTTTGATTTTTCTAACACTTCATAGATGGCGCTGTTTCAAATTTGTCTTTATACTGCTAAGATTCATTTAACTGTTTCTCTGCCCAAATTACGTAAATGACATAGTTTTTATTTTGTAAAGCTAGATAATAGCATGGCTTACTCGAAACCAACATTTAAACATGAGTCTTTAGATTGTACGCTGTCGTAGTACACGGAATATGTAAGAAAAATAAAGGCTCACAGCTCCTCCCCCGAAGGTGATATCATGATAATATGTTTAAACTATCCTCACCCGACCTCTTAGGAATATTCATGCAAAATTTGAAGTAAATCTATGCAGTACTTTTCGAGATTAGCCCGGTCAAACATACAGACAAACAGACAAACAGACAAACAGACAAACAGACAAACAGACAAAAATTCTAAAAACTATATTTTTGGCTTCTATATCGATTATAGATCATGGATTATGTATTCTTTAAAAAAAATATTCAATGTACAGTTTTGACTTTCCTACGATTTTATTATATGTATAGATAGGTATAAAAGTGGTAGATAATAAAAAAAGTGAATTTTGACTCAAGTGACATATGAAATGAAAGGGCATGACGTGTAAAGTATAATTAGACATATTTAATCAAAATCGGTTCATCCATTTACTATACCTATATACAGGGTGTAATCGTTAAGTGTGCACAGGCGACTTTTCCGTAAGTATTACAGATAACAAAAAACTTTAAACTGATATCGAAAGTACTTAACCTAATGAGTAAAAAGGCGGTAATAAATTTTTAAAAATAAATCGAGAAATATCAAAAAAATTATCTTTAAACCCTCCCATACATTAAGTATGAAATATGAATATCCCATATACATTTAATATGAAAGATTTTAGCTTTCTTTTTCTTTTTTGGTTTTCTGCTTTAATTACTTCGCAAATTTGAAGTGGCATTTTCCACGCTTTTTCCGGACATTTTCACGCATTTTCCGGATATTTTCCGGGGATTTTCCGAGCATTTTCCGGGCATTTTCCAGGCATTTTCCACGCTTTTTCCGGACATATCCACGCATTTTCCGGATATTTTCCAGACATTTCCCTGGCATTTTCCGGTTATTTTCCGGGATATTCCAGACATTTTCCGGGAATTTCCCAGGCATTTTCCGAGCATTTCCCGGGGATTTTCCGGATGTTTCCCAGACATTTTCCGGACATTTCCCTGGCATTTTCCGGGGATTTTCCACGCATTTCCCAGACATTTTCCGGACATTTTTCAGGCATTTTCCGGGGATTTTCCAGGCATTTTCCGGATATTTTCCGGACATTTTCACGCATTTTCCGGATATTTTCCAGGCATTTTCCAGGGATTTTCCACGGTTTTTCCGGAAATTTCCACGCATTTTCCGAGCATTTCCCAGGCATTTTCCGGTTATTTTCCGGGAATTTCCCAAGCTTTTTCCGGGGATTTTCCGAGCATTTCCCGGGGATATTCCGGATGTTTTCCAGACATTTTCCGGACATTTCCCTGGCATTTTCCGGGGATTTTCCACGCATTTCCCAGACATTTTCCGGACATTTCTCAGGCATTTTCCGGCGATTTTCCAGGCATTTTCCGGATATTTTTCGGACATTTTCACGCATTTACCGGATATTTTCCGGACATTTTCACGCATTTTCCGGATATTTTCCAGGGATTTTCCACGGTTTTTCCGGAATTTTCCACGCATTTTTCTGGCATTTTCCGGGCATTTTCAGGCATTTTCCACGCTTTTTCCGGAAATTTCCACGCATTTTCCGGATATTTTCCAGACATTTCCTTGGCATTTTCAGGCATTTTCCACGCTTTTTCCGGAAATTTCCACGCATTTTCCGGATATTTTCCAGACATTTCCCTGGCATTTTCCGGTTATTTTCCGGGATTTTCCAGACATTTTCCGGGAATTTCCCAGGCATTTTCCGAGCATTTCCCGGGGATTTTCCGGATGTTTTCCAGACATTTTCCGGACATGGGATTTTCCACGCATTTACCGGATATTTTCCGGACATTTTCACGCATTTTCCGGATATCTTCCAGGCCTTTTCCAGGGATTTTCCACGGTTTTTCCGGAAATTTTCACGCATTTTCCGAGCATTTCCCAGGCATTTTCCGGTTATTTTCCGGGAATTTCCCAGGCTTTTTCCGGGGATTTTCCGAGCATATCCCGGGGATTTTCCCGATGTTTTCCAGACATTTTCCGGACATTTCCCTGGCATTTTCCGGGGATTTTCCAGACATTTTCCGGGGATTTTCCGAGCATTTCCCGGGGATTTTCCAGACATTTACAGGCTATGTCAGGGAAATGTCCGGAAAAATGTGGAAAATGTCACTTCAAATTTGCGAAGTAATTAAAGCAGAAAACCAAAAAAAGAAAAAAAAAAGCTAAAATCTTTCATATTAAATGTAGGTATATGGGATATTCATATTTCATACTTAATGAATGGGAGGGTTTAAAGATAATTTTTTTGATATTTCTCGATTTATTTTTAAAAATTTATTACCGCCATTTTACTCATTAGGTTAAGTACTTTCGATATCAGTTTAAAGTTTTTTGTTATCTGTAATACTTACGGAAAAATCGCCTGTGCACACTTAACGATTACACCCTGTATAGGTATAAGTGGGAATGAAAGAAACGAATGTTGTCAAATATTGTGATAGTACCTACCTAAGTGATATATCAAATGAATGTGCATAACGGGTGAATTACAATTAGTAATGTTTTATCGAAATCGGTTCATCCGTTTTTTACATATAGGGCACTTTAGGGGTGACAGTGGTTAGATAAATAAACCAAATGGAGCATCAATCGATAGGATATGACGTGTACATATAGGTACAATGAGATAATATTATTTACATCAAAATCGGTTCTGCCATTTACTAGGGATGGAAAGGGAAGGGTTGAAAGTCTGTGAAAGAAGAGGGGGACATGGGAGCGAGAGGATAGCCACACCCTGGAAATTTTGAACTCTTCTCAAAGCCACATAGGCCTGGCCCTTGGCAATTTTTTTTCTTAAATATACCACTTCTTTTGCCACTGTGGTCCATTACAATTTATGCACGGTTACGGCCCAACTTAAAAGATGTCAGATGTAGGAATGTATTATGGAGGTAGAGGTAGGTCTCGCTCACTTGAAAATATTAAATGAAAATAAGAAACCGAAGTTTAAAAATTAAAAAAAAAACCCAACGCAACGAAGGAAAAGGAATATATATAATTTTACAAACTATCCGACGATCTTTAAAATTAAGTAGGTACCATTATAAAAAAATATATATATAAGATATATTATTATGATAATGATGGTATGGTATGGTATCCTTAACTTTTACCAAAATTGTAGATTATAAAATTATCTTTAAAAAACTTCACATACATTTTTTTCTAGGAGCCACTGTTTCTACGAAAAATCTATTTTTTCATTCATCGTTGATCTCAAAAATAAAAATTCCAATCACCAGAACGACAGGAAATTTTAATAATTGATTTTTAATTGTGTTTTGCACAATTTTATCAAATTGCGACTGGATGAAAATTTTGTTCGTGGTCGTCGTCGTCGTTGGTAGGGTGAACAAATCCTTAGCAAAACATCATACGCTTATGTCAATTAGTATCGATAGCGGATTCTATTCCTTTACGTTTTGACGTTTGCCTCGGCACTCAGTTGCTGCACAATATATTGTCAAAAACATCCATACAAGGAAGGAAGGTAAATAAATTTGCTCCTCTCCCTCCTGGTGCCTAAAAAATAATATGCCATAATTTAAAATAAATTTTACGTAGAAAATTAATTAGGCACTTATTTTTTTATTTTTTAGCTCAGTTTAGTAATAAATTTTACTAACTGTTCTTTTAATTATTTATGGTAGTACGTGTTTATTCAATAAAAGTTAAGTAGTAACTACTATGCAGTCACTATTCCACGCGGACGAAGTCGCGGGCACAGCTAGTTATAAAATAAAACGACATAAGTACATGCAAGTTCTTATTTCTCTATTTATTAATAATTTAAACATAAATACCTATACAATATTATACAATTCATAACAGTTATAATAAGGTAAGTAGGTACTTATTTAATTATTTTGATTGCTATTAGTTGTATACGTAGTATATTATTATTAGTCTGTGCTATTAGGTATAATCGTAACTTTTTTATATTGCATTGGCTTGCTCGATTATTCTTGGTAGGTAGGTATTTTGATTTTTTTGGCAATCAACGTAGTTTGGTACTTATTTCAAGTTAGTCTTTGTGAGAAGCCTGGATGTTGGTTGCTGCCTAATTTGACAAAAAAAAAAAAAAACAGAAATTCATTCCTCAGCGTCCATCCGTAGATTTCCCGCGGATTTTGTGTAAATTTTAGGTTATGTTATTAAAAACAGTTTTCCTTATATCTAGCTCCATTCCACCAGGTTCGGAAGTCCTGCCACACAGTATTTTCATTTACTTTTTGTTCATTATTCAACATCTCACAGAGGTTGCAAACATCTACTTCATCTGTTCCTTTATACACATAGTAATTGCGCCATCGAAAAAAGTCGTAGTATCTGAAACAAATTATAATAATATAGTCTATTATAAGAAATAACACGCGAGACCGGGTTAAATATTAGTTTGAATGTAATTAGAATGTACTGCGATTCTACACAGCTACCTAATTGATTAACAAATCGCAGCAAGTCAACGACTATTAGCAAAGTGAAGGTAGTTGGGTCAAACGTCGTATAAACAACGTCCGAGCCCCTAGGCACGATCCGTACGATTGCGCCCCGAGTCAAAGGAAAGCGGCAATTTATAATATTCGACAGCTAAGCATGTTCTGACAGGTGACAGTGACAGCTATATTGACAACTATTCATCCACAAAAATATTAAATCAAAAGTTACGTCTAACACGGCCATACTGACAAACGTACGTCCTCGTACGCCTTTTCTCGTATTACAATACAACGGTAGTTCATCTCGGGATTTCAAAAACACACTGCCTCGGCCACACTGACCATACTTTTCTACGCACTCGTTAGTAAAACAGCGACTAGACGATACCTCAACGCTCAAATCCGACTAGCGAGTCAACTCACTACGGACATACAGACGGCGACTTGACAGTATATCTACGCTCGTACGACTAGTGAAATACATCACTACGATACGTCAGCGACTAGACAATACCTCAACGCTCAAATCCGACTAGCGAGACAACTCACTACGGACATACAGACGGCGACTTGACGGTATATCTACGCTCGTACGACTAGTGAAATACATCACTACGATACGTCAGCGACTAGATAATACCTCAACGCCAGGGTTTGACTAGCGATTTGAATCACTACGAGCCAATAACACTCATCGTCAAAAAAAATTCGGCACATGCTTCGGGACACCACTCCCCACGCCAGGGCACCATATTATGCTGTGCCGCGGCTTGAGTCTTCTTTCCGTAGTCACCACAACGAGTTTCAACTCGTATCGACCACTAGGCAGGATGTTCACTACTTCGTAGGGCCCTCGCATCCCTGAATCTAATTTACCTGTGAACTGAGAGGTTTTTATTACAAACACTGGACCGCAGCCCAGATAGCACACACAATTTCTTCGATGGACTACATTCCCGTTACAATAATCCACGTAACAAACTTTTACTTTACACAACGCACGAAAAAAAACACAAATGCCAGTTACAAAACTACGTAAACTTAAACACATTTAAAAATAGTGGGCTTGAATTCTATCCCACTTCTGATATAAGAAATAACACGCGAGACCGGGTTAAATATTAGTTTGAATGTAATTAGAATGTACTGCGATTCTACACAGCTACCTAATTGATTAACAAATCGCAGCAAGTCAACGACTATTAGCAAAGTGAAGGTAGTTGGGTCAAACGTCGTATAAACAACGTCCGAGCCCTAGGCACGATCCGTACGATTGCGCCCCGAGTCAAAGGAAAGCGGCAATTTATAATATTCGACAGCTAAGCATGTTCTGACAGGTGACAGTGACAGCTATATTGACAACTATTCATCCACAAAAATATTAAATCAAAAGTTACGTCTAACACTATACTATTTAAAATATTTTAAGCTATTGCATAGCTTCTATCGCGGGCCTTGAGCGCGGGGACCGAATCCAGAAATTCCGTAACGAAAAAAACCTCACGCTCCCCACTCCGACGGGCACGGAGGTGTGGCTTGAAGGCACGCTATGCAATAGCTTTACCCGAGTGCCACACGTCTTTTTTTTATTTTTAAATTTTCGAACGACTACAATTTATAGGAACTCAAATATTACTGGACTGATTTCAAATATTCATCGTTGGCAATGTAAAATAAGTATTTTTTTATATTATTAGTATATCTTTCTACAAAATCTAAGTTAACAACAGAATGGTAGTGGTTGTGAGTAAACTAACTCAAACAGGAACCAGTAAGGCAATAAGGGTTATCTTGGTTTTCTGTGTATCCTAAAACAACTAAAGGGAGATTATTCAAGTGGTTATTGAAACCACATTGAAACTAAGAAATAATTATTAAGCCATCTTAATTCTTATAGTTTGTTGAATATTTTGGTAAACGGTTCGAGATTTTTACTGGAAAAACCAATCCAAAGATAATTTGATTAACTGTTTCCATCCATGTTCCAATGAATAAAGTTTAAAATTACACTACCTCGCTCTATCCGTGTGTCAAGCAGTCTATTTAATTAAAATTTCGACTCGTTTTGTGGGATTTTCATTACTATAAACTACCTAAATATATTACCAAATTATAAAAATGTACGATTAGACCCTTTTAAAAATACTATGTGATTGTATGTATGTTGAAATATCACTAAACGGATGTACCGTTTTAAACAAAGTTTTTATTTATATACCTATTATAATAAGTAGTTAATTTTGACAATGATTTCCATATTTCCCACATAAATTCAAAATTAAAATATAGATATGAATTTCGACTGTCAATAATTCACCTGTTTTTATTTGCGATAATGTCACTAATTGCTTTCGCAAGTTTCCTTGGCCCCAGTTCCCTTGCATTGAGGTAACTGCCTTCTGGTAGAAATCTGAAAAATAAATAAACTAGCTTTAATCCGCGGTTTTACTCTACTGGTTTTCGGATAGAAAGTAGCCTATGCCGCTTTCTAGTCGATAATAATTTATCTCTATGCCAAAATTTATTCAGATCAGTGATCAGATCAGTCATTTTTGAGTGAAAGATGAACAAAATATATCCTTATCAAACTTATTAATTTTATCCTTATTTACTACTAGCTTTCCGCCCGTGGCTTCGCCCGCGCAGTCAAAGAAAAACCCGCATAGTTCCCGTTCCCGTGGGATTTCTGTGATAAAACCTATCCTATGTCCCGGGGTAAAAAGTAGCCTATGTCCTTTCTCGGGTATCAAAATATCTCTATACCAAATTTCATGCAAATTGGTTCAGTAGTTAAGGCGTGATTGAGTAACAGACAGACAGACAGAGTTACTTTCGCATTTATAATATTAGTATGGATTGTTATCCTTTACCGTTATCTCTGAAACTACAGGCATGATTTTTGAAGTGAAAACTTCTTTAGCGGCGTTGGGTATAAAATCTTAAACTCGCGTCAGGACACGTGACCTGATCGAAAAAGCGTAAGACGGATGGATATCAAACATGCTCAACGTTAATAATCAAGTTTTCACTTCTGCCGGCACTCCCGGAGTGCAACCCCTCTTTTTTTTAGGACAGTCAATTTCTTATCAAGCAATAATATCTAGGTATAGTAAAAATATTACAAGTAATTTAATACATTTAGCAATTACACTCTATCTACGACAATATAGGAACGGAGCATCGAACATAAATAATAAAGAAATGTGAAACCATAATATTACCTTCCTATAAAGAATAGATGAAGTTGCGTGATTCAGCTTGTATTTTACAAGCACCTAGAGTGAGTGAATTATAATAGTCTAACGTTTACAGCGCGAAAACAATATTTGAAAATAAGAAAATAGGTTAGAAATATATTTTAATAAAACCTACACACGCGAGCGGGCACGCTCATTCATCAATTGCTTTTAGTTTTGATAGACCCTGCAGTAATTAAAAGAAAATAGGTCTATCTATTCACTTCTATCTACAATAATATATTATACTATGTAGTCTGTAGACTACTTACATATTTCAAAAAGAAAGATTTGTTTTTGTACGTTTGTAGGTAATTGTTATTATATTCAGCAGTTTCGGATCAGTAATTTTGAAAAGATAGCTAAGCTAGAGTTATTTAAAATGTACTACATTGTTTCATATTCAGTCAATCACTTTTGTATAGGCTTCTTACAATTCCTTCGTTATAAAACGAGGTTAATAAAGGCAAAATTGCAGTCTCGGACAAAGAGATAGGTCAGGGAAAATTTCTGTATCAAGCTTCATTGGGTCTTTTCGTAATTTGGACAGCAAGTTAATTGCTTTAGCCAATTATTGTGTCTGAAATTTTCAAAGCTCGTACATACCTACATCATGAACAACTGCTTAATATACTTATTAGTATTAGTAGTAGTAATAACAGTTTGTTTTTTTATTAATAACTTACTAAGTACAAATATGTCTTTAACAATTAGTGATTTTGAACAGTAGGTAAATATGTATTTTTCAATGGTTTTTAAATACCTACAAAGGTAAGGCAGGCATTATTCCTACCTATTCCCATGGTAAATCGTATCAAGTATACAACATAATATACTTAGATGCTAAAATCCCCACAAAAAAAAAACAAATAAAAAGAAACATCTTATTCAAAGTACCTAGGTATTTTTTATATACCTTAAAGATATTCAAATGTTTTCTACAAAATATTACGCCATGAGGGTATAAAGTTTATGGTAAGAACTTAAGAATTATTATGTTCATTGTTATAAGGCACGACGAGTGATTCGGGGTTGTCGACACTCAAAATAAGGGATCAAAGGCTAGAAAAATCAAGAGGAATTATAATTTATAAGTATCAGAATATGGTTCAAACGGCAAGGATCAAGGGTATGTAGAAAGGACTGTAGATTACAGACAGATAAGGAATTTTAAATCAGATATGTCAGGGTATTTAACCGACTTCAAAAAAAAGGAGGACGTTTAAAATAAAATGTGCTTCGAAATAACCGAAAAGTAAATTTAGAGTGAGTATATCGCATGTTTTGCTAAAAAAAGTAATCTCTTGTATGCATTGTTTACATAAAAAACAAATATGCAATGATATCATAATTCTAAATTATAAACCTGAAGAGTTTATTTGTTTGTTTGTTTGAACGGGCTAATCTCAAAAACTACTGGTCTGATTTGAAAAATTCTTTCGGTGTTAGATAACCCACTTATCGAGGAAAGCTATAGGCTTTCTCTTTATAAATGCGAAAGTAACTCTGTCTGTCTGTCTGTTACTCAATCACGCCTTAACTACTGAACCAATTTGCATGAAATTTGGTATAGAGATATTTTGATACCCGAGAAAGGACATAGGCTACTTTTTACCCCGGGAAATAGGATAGGTTTTATCCTAGAAATCCCACGGGAACGGGAACTATGCGGGTTTTTCTTTGACTGCGCGGGCGAAGCTGCGGGTGGAAAGCTAGCTTTTTATAAAAAAGACGTGTGGCACTCGGGGACATGCCTTCAAGCCACACCTCCGTGCCCGTCGGAGTGGGGAGCGTGAGGTTTTTTCGTTACGGAATGTTGAAATATTGATTTAATTTACAAAAGTTTCTCTCTTAAAAAGCAATTACGTTTCTTACACTTTAAGTGAGATTTATTGCAATGACCTTTTTCTTATCATGCACATTTGGTAAACCTATTGTGAGCCCTGTAGGGTAGACTGGGTACAGTAGTGACAATTTTAGTTTGTCCGCCTATATTTTTTAAATTATGCTAATAATCTGAATAAAAACTGTGTTATAATGTAGTTTATTCATTGGTTAACGACTAAATGTTAAAACTTTAGGCCTAAATCAAATAGTTACAATAAGAAAAATATTTATTTAAACAAAGGAAGATTGTCACAATCGACCACATCCCAGGGGCGGTTGTGACAGTACTGGGGGTCAGTAGTGACAGTATGAAAATTATGTGAAATGATTACCCAAGAGGATAGAAATGCTCTAAATAATCACGAAATACTTTTTCATGACTTTACTTATTACTTACATTACAAGAAATATTTATTTTTTATAATATGACTCATTTAACAAAAAATACTTTCCTTACAAGTGATAAAATCTGGTAACAGTTTAATCTTTCACAACTTTCATGGCACTATAGTAATTATTAGTCTTTAGATATATTATCAGTCTCCATTAATACTGACTTTCTATAATAGTCTTCATTAAAAATTAGTAAAAATTACAATACTTATCAAAGAAATGTCAATCACATTCATAATCACAATAAAACTTATGTTTGTAGGAACTCTACTTTACTTTGAAACAAAACTCCAAACGTAATAAAAGTGCTCATCTTTCAAATAAAAAATAAAAATATTCTCATGGTATCTTTCAAACAAAAAAAACAAACAAAAATATTCTCATAATAAAGTAGTAGCTATGCGAAACTCGAAAGTCTATCAAAATAAGTACAAGCACTGCCCAAAGAAGTCCTGCGTTTTACTTCATCATATGCATCTTCGTACTGCGACACAGTACACGGTACACTCTTTGAGTTTTTCTGATGCGATTTCTAGGCATCTAAAACAAAAACAACAGATTTTACTTATGTCACAACCGTACCCGGTTAAAGTGTCACAACCGTAACCAGAGACTGTTTTTATAAAAATACAATCACCACGCCAAGACAAAATAACCTACAATAAATGTAATTATTGATATTAAACTGCTAATATGTGACTTATATCGATGAATAACACTCAATACCCTATCAGCATAGATATTACAGTAATTTGGAAATGAAAATGAACGAAAAAACTTACTTTTTGGCGGTTAAAATCAAAATGGGCTTCTGCTCACGTACTCACTGCGCGGAAAATGATGCAACCCTGTGAAACAGGTTGAGACGAGCAAGCCGCTCCTCTTTCCCCTTGCATGACCTCTGCTATTCCCTATATTTTCGAAAATATGACGACTGTCACTACCGGGACCTGGCACAACTGTACCCAGTCTACCCTATGCACTCAACACTTGGTAACACATGTTAAACCTTGTGAATATTTATTGTATAGATTCCTAGAAGTAAGGATAAGAAATACTCGAACAGGGTCATAAATAAAGGTATAATTTTGAGTGTTGTTTAAACTCTTAAATAGTTATTAGTTGAGTTATATAGCTCTCAGTGTGTAGTTCACTTGTATCCTTCAGACTGTTCAGACATACCTCCGATACTCTATTTGAAGATAAATAAAGTGACTATCTTCCTACAACAAAGTGCTTGAATTATTTAGTAAAATTAATCACACCACTATCCATAATCCCAATACGGAATTTCTGGATTCGGTCCCCGCGCTCAAGGCCCGCGATAGAAGCTATGCAATAGCTTAAAAGAAAATCCTTTATACCTTGGATAGCTTCACATAAAAATTCTCGGAAGTACCTGGATTCACGATAGCAAATTTACTAAATATCAACAAGAAACAGCAGATTTACATGTAACGTCCATACCATTCTTACGTTATGAGTCAATAATAAAAATGCACATTATGTTACATGCTACTAAAGAACTCTCCCTTTTACATGAAAATGTTAAATTTTTATTATAATGTGGGATAAGGAAAGAGGGTTGAAATGGTTTGGCTTGGATGTTCTTTGTTATACATTGAAGCAAATTATTATAGAGATACTATGAATGGATTTAATCTTAAATGCGCTTGTATGGTAGAAATATCACGAAAATGGGTACTTAGATAATATTATGCTAAATAACAAATATTATGGAATAATATATATTATTTTTGGGTTTTTTTTTTCTATTTTTCTATTTTTGGGTCTATGTCGTTCATATTATTACCTATTAAAAAGAGCGTATGTGCCGAGCACACTTTTCAGAAGTGCAACTTCTTTGGCAAGATTCAACGGTATTGCCATGACACCACCTTGAAATTTTACTCTCAACGCGCCTAAAGAAGTTTCACTTTTAAAAGATTGGCGCGCGGATACGCCATCATATACGTGATCAGGATGTTTAAAAAGTTTAATTATCAGACTATCATTTAAAAATAATTGCATAATTTCATCGGCATTGCAATTTAAAATAAATGATTTCAATATTTTCATATTCAAATGCAATAAATATGTTCCTTCATTAGTCATCTGTTTGTTATATTTTGCAAGAGTTTTTGTTTCATTGAATGGCGTTAATGATATTGTTTTAATTGGTGATTAGGTAATATAAAGAACAATGTTTACTTAACTTTTCTTCGCAGTTAAATGTAAAATGTTTTTTTTTTTTTGTATATAATATTATAAGGTTATTAACTATTTTGAAGTGTGAGAAAGTCGTATTAAATTCACGACTGTTGAAAGTTTGAATGCTAATAAAGATCTGTGACCTCAACTGACACATAGAAATAGAGATTTTCTTATAATTAATTAGTACCTACTTAAATAGGTAACACAGAAAATGTTGTTTTAAGTTTTTTTTTTTTTATATTATAGGAGGGCAAACGAGCAGACGCAATGCCTGATGTTAATAGCGAAGTGCGTCGCCCATAGACGTCCACAACGTAAGTTGTGAGTGTTGCCTACCAAAGAGGGGAATGGGATGGGATAAAAACGGAACAAAGAGATGGGAGGAGCTGTCCGTAAATTAAGAGGCGGCTTGCTTTCGGCCTTTGAGAAACTGATATGTTCTTTTCTTAAAAGTCCCCAAGTCGTAGTTCCTCGGGAACACAGCTGATGGTAGATTGTTCCAAAGCTTACATGTTACAAGTTATAGTTAACGTCTTGTTAAATGTCACCATGACGTCTTATAGCAGTATTATTTCCAGTGTGGGAATGGGATGGCGCTAGACGACCTTTAGCGCTGTCATCTTTCCACACTTGAATTAAAAATACTTTAAGATATCATGGAGCCGATTTAAATCACTTAGGAGGTGACTTTACAATATCATCTGAATGACCATTTAATATTAATTGGTGACCTGATTTGAATAATTGATCATTGTAATAATTGTTTATGGTTGAAGTTTTGTCTTTGGACTACGTTTTTGCTCATAAATACAATCAATGTACTTACTTAATTACTTAGGTACTTAAATTGCTAAATAAAATCAAAATTTGTTAAGTGGTTCTGGCGTTATAGAGCAGGCTCATTTATAATATTAGGTAGTTTGTATAAATTATTGTGAAGTAAATAACTTCGATAAAGAAACAGTGTAGCTATTTCGGTAAGCACTAAGCCTAGTTGATTAATCGTTCCTTTTCGTTTTCCGGATGTTTGGAGAGATTAATTTTTGATTTGTTTCACTGATTGATTTCAATTCGTTACGAATATACCTAATTGAAAATATCGAAACATATTAATAAGCAAGAAGGTGACCATCCTTTGTCAGTTGTCACATAGAAGAGTAAGTTGTTATTTTGAAAATTATAGGTTGGAAATCAAAAGTAGGGTTTTTAAGTTTTCTAAATGCGATGAACAAATCAAGTTCTGTCGCGCCTTTGTACACGTGGATAAAGAATTTATTATAAAAAAATACTCAAGAGATCAAAGGATTAATTTTTGTTACGAATAATATTTTTACGTCGTTCTCTATAAAGAGATTTTGAATAAAGAAGCTTTGGCATCATTATTATTTTTTATGAAAAATTGTATAAAAATGATATGATTTCAAAAGAGTACGGTCTACCTAATTATATAGTTTTTTGCCGGCTCTTTCTATAATAAAATTGCTTTCCAAACGAGTTTGCTAAAAAATATTAATGAACTGAAAAGAGAAAAATATGTACAACATAATGTAAGATATTTAAGTAAATAAGAAAAAAAAATGTTTAAGGTTACAGCTTACTAGTGTTAGCTTAATCTGCCTTCAATTAAATACCTTAAACACGATATCAATGACCCTTGCACCCTAAGTTTTATAAGCTTCCTAATTGTCCTTATTATAAGGCGATTTACATAAACTACAATCTATTATTACCTCGTGTAGTTCGCGGCACCAAAAACAATGGGCACTGCGTAATTGTTCAAAGCGGTCAACAGTTTCTCAGTCACATAGTCCTCTGAGAAGGAATTCTCGAAGGACAAATAAAAATGGTATTTGTCCTCAATCATCTTGAAGCACGAACGCTCGTCACTGCGGGGACAGCTCAATTTCCCACAACTACCGTAAACATCAACAGATAATCCATATCTGTTCAGCTCATCATCTAATTCAGACACAAAATTCTCTCTACCACTCTTCGTAGAGCAATGGGACACGAACCAAGCCACCGCTTTCGTTTTGCTCGACAATTTAGTCTTCAATTCCTCACTAATCTCTTGCATACGCTCCGGCCACTCCATCCCAATATTCGGCCCAACTATCGTCCCATTCAAATCGAATATCGTTATATAACCCCATCGGAAATCCGAATCCAATTTGTACGTCCACGTCCAATTAAAGAATCCATCTAAGTTTTCGTCGCACCCCGGAAAATTATCCGGGGATTCCATAGCGCCGAATATATACTTCTGTTTCGGGGACCTTTGTGCCGGCATTTGGAACGGCCACAGGTGTATCACATCTCTACCGTTGAACACGATAGCGTCGAATTCCCTTTGATCGAGGAAATAGTTTTTATCATCTGTGACATAACAGTTTTTGTGCTTGCATTTGTTTTTTATAAAGGCAGCGTTGCCCTCGCTCAGGTAATCGAAAGGGGCGCTGAACCGGCGCGTCCATTGGAGAATATATTTAAAATCCCTGTGATTTGTGTATGAAAGTATTTCTTTCCGCTTAGCTCTAATGTCATACAGCTTGGTGTTGTAAAGACTTAGAAGCGACCACACGTAGATAAGTATCAAAAAGATGAGTATCCTTGAAAAGCTTCTAATTGGCCAGGTCAAGATATTTAACATCGTTTCAAATTTAATTCTCACCGAGGGAACGCGTCATATTATTTAATGTTCACATTATTTATGAATGTTAATCACTTTAATGTATTTTTAGAAGCACGACACGCGTTTTATTATTAACATTTTGGCGTCAAAGCGTCGGTGCGCGCGCGCATTCAATGGTAAACTGTTATCGCCTTCATTACATGTTACGGTCAAAGTGATGCCATGGGTGTTTTGTTTATTCAAGAGGAAGGAAAACAAACGTCTCGAATACGACAAAACGGTAGTATTCTAAACATGGTCGAGTATAACTACGACAGCGACACATTTGGCCTCGATCTTGCTTAGTAAAAATAAGAAATAGGCTTTACATTTTAGGAAAAAGAGCAGACTAAATGTTGCGCATTTTTGAAATGGAAAATGCCAAAAAGTATTGAACCCATTGTGAAGTAATACCAAAAAAGGTCAGGTAAAGCAAACAGGTATTTATTTACTTATTAGATAGAAAAAGAAATAAATATCCTTTTGTTTATTTGATGATTGACGAGTTGTGAAAATATATTATGTATTTCTTTACTCTTAATTAAAGAAGAAAACTATGGATAAGGAACATACATTTCTGAAAAAGAGAGCATCAAAGCACTATAATATTATAATTTATTTCGTCACACATTAGGTACGATATTTACCAATAAACATAATCAGCCACTTTAACCGTAACATGCTTTACATTAACAGGAAATTTACAATCACAAGGAAAAAAATATATTGATAATTCCATAAAAGAACGTTCTAGTAATTATGAAAATTACTAGAACGTTTAATTAAGTACTAAACATTTAATTGAGCACTGATGATGAACACAAGAAAAATGAAAAAAAAAAAACACGCTATAATAAGGTGAAATTATTGTATTATCACCGATCCTTAATAAGTGTACAAAGTTTGAATTAAATCTGTCTGCGTTTATGTTACATAAAAACATTTTTTTATACGACAACCAGCAAAGGAGCGGGCGGTGCACTTATGTTTGGTGATCACCGTCACGGCCGTCACCTATAAGCATTGACAACGTTATATTATATTACTATACTAGCGGTCCGCCCCGGCTTCGCCCGTGGTACATATTTCGCAATAAAAGGTAGCCTATGTTATGGTATGTAGCCTATGGGTCTAAAGATTGTCTGTGCCAAATTTCATCAAAATCGGTTGAGACTTGAGAGGTTTAAGCGGGAAAGCGTAACAGACATACATTACTTTCGCATTTATAATATTAGTAGGGACTAGTAGGGATTAGTAACGTAACGGCACCAGTCTTGTACAGATTAAGGAAAAAATTGAAGTTTTTTGCAAATTTCTCGTAGGTTTTTTAACTTTATCGGATATTGTTTAGTTATACCTTTAGTTCAATGTTAGTTTAACGTAACCAATGTTAGAAAAAAGATTACAATGCATAAATAATGAAGTTATTTATAAATTAAAAAACCACTTTTTTGCACCAGTGATGGACAGTGAAAATCTAATGATGGACACCCAGTTTTGGACAACATCCAGTTATGAACACCCATTTATGGACTGTACCTAAAGTTGTTTCTCCAGTTATTTACACTTGGAGAATACTTATAGTTATCAATAGAATCTTGAAAATGATGATTGGAATACAATAAATCGGGGATGTATTTATAAAAAATAGTACTTATTAATTATTTTGCATACTTATAATATTGAAAACAGTCTTAATTTCCATTTTCTAGGCAAAAATTGGACAAATGCATCGTGAAATACGAGTTATGTCCGTTAAGAAACATCAATATGGCTTTTTTTTCTCAATAAGTCAGGGATGAAAAATATAACTAAAAAAGTACTGCCATTCCATCCACTTTGGGACTTCTTCTTCTTCGTCATATCACTCTAGTCAGAGCGAACGTGGTCAACATGAGGTTTGGGGGGTAGATGTTACTCGCTTCACGATGTTCCGCCATATCTCTCTGTTTCCTGGCATTCCGCTACACTCGTGAAGTGAATCGCCAATCTGAATCCGCCAGCAGCCTTAATCTGATCGGTCCATCGATATGGATTCCAAATTGTAGCACGAGGCAAAGAGCTGTTTTTAAACTGTTGTCAAGATGGTGTGGATGAAATTTAAGCGTGTGTGCGGTATGGTGGAATTTAGCAGCAGACAGCGATCCAAACAGTTCATCAGAGAACTCTCTATGATAGATGCGTTACAATACGCATAAGTATGCGACTTCTCTACGCAGTGATAGAGAATGAAGCCGAGAACGAGTCGCACAGCACATAATGACCCATTGTTCTAAAATATATTCTTCACGTTTAGATAGATATTATGTTGTTAGTGTAATTTTAACAAAAAATATCAATGTCCATTATAGGAACCAAAGCAAATCCAGTCATGGACAATGGTTGTACAATATTGGAACCCTTTGTTTGAAATGGTCGTGATAGGTATATTATTAATCAGAAAGAAAAGACAATACAGAAAAGCGCATGTAATTAATACCTTTAAAAAAAGTTTATTTTCGACATATGTCCATAAATGGATATATCCATAGAATTAAATCCAGTTATGGACACTGAAGAATTTTATTTAAACAACATAACCTATCATGATACTAAATCGTGTAATATTTCGTACACTTAACTACTATAAATAAAAGTAATATCAAATTTTGCTGACATTTATACTAAAATTCTTATAACCAAAATTGTGTCCTCACTTCCTTAAGGATTTCCTTAGTAAAAACGGATTTCTTCGAAACGAGTCGCAGCAACTAAACATAACGTTCTGCCATCTTCAAACATTTTGGCCGAATAAGATGAAGAGTCGTATTTTGATAGCTTATGAACCAAACTTTTATCTTAAGTATTGCCAAATTATATAACGTTAATTTTGGTCTTAATATTTAAATTTAATATTTATTTTGTCCATTACTGGATGCTTGTCCACGACTGGTGCCGTTACCTTAGGGATTAGGAAACATTTCGATTGTTTTGCCGGCCTTTGAAAAATCATTGAGAGATAAACATACAGGTGCAGCATAAGCGTTTAAAAGCTAACACGTGTTACCATTGTGAGTCATTCATTGATGAGTAATGAGTGATGAAATTGAGTTAACGTCATTGTGTAATGAGTGGTTATTAAAGCGCCTTAAAACTCTCTATTTTATAACATAGCGGTAAGAAACAATATTGGAAAATATTATAAAAGTAAGATAATTTCAGTATAACAGGTAAATAGGGCTATTCAAAAGGGCCAAATACAACAAATATGTTAAGATTTTTGATACATCCATTTTTCATCATTTATTTTTTCTTATGAAATAATTCTATGACTCTACTATAATGTCTTTCAGCTCTACTTAAAAGAACTTTTATTCTGTATGGTACTTATATCATATTCTAAACCACTGAACATGTTGTCTAATTAGGGGATTTGACCAAGAATATATCAGTTAAAATATTATGTCATGTAAAACATGCTGCTGTGCTACTTTATGTAAAATTATTTAGCATGTGTTGTGGTAGGATTACTCGGAATTATAAATGAAGTCGAATATAATATATAGTTTATGTTAATAATATTACATTTATATAACTACTCGCAGGATTAGATTTTAACGGTTGAATGACATAAGAAAAAACGCCTAAATAAACGATTTGATTTGATTCGTGATGCCATGTCAGTCATAAACGGAATTATTCAAATAATGCGACGTCATAATAAATTCCGAGGACACAACGTGACACAATTTTGATTTAGTCTGACGTGACATAAATTAAAATGACATCCAGTCAGGTCAATTTGAAATGATGTCGTTTTTAATTGTCGCGCCTCGGCTCTGGAAAGGCATTTTAACACACGGTTTCATTAGCTTCACTTATGTTTGTGTTATTATCGTTTTAATTTGATTGACGTCAAAGTGTGACAGAATGGTTTAAAAGTGATATAAAAACATTGGTTTAACCATTTTCCTCTTAATTTTCGTTTAACTAACATTTGAACTTATGAACTAACCAAACAAAAAAAGGATAATAAGAAATAGGTACATTTGGCATTTTATTTAAACGAATGTCAAATGTTAAAAGGCAGTATAAAGTATAATATAAGCATAAAGCAGTAAGTTTTTGTTATGTTATTTATGACAGGTCTCTCTCTAAAAAACTAAAATAATGATACCATGATACCTTTATGAAGAGATGTTTTTTCATTCAAATACGACTTTAAACGTACTTCATATGCTTACGTCACGTCACTTAAATTTTTTCACATAGCTCAAAACAGTGAAAATAAAACAACTGTATATTTAAAAAAAACATTTATTTCACAATAAATAAAGTCTTTTATACAATAACGTTTTATAATAATAAGTTCAACATTTATGTAATTTGCTTATAGATAATATACAATAAATACATAATATACTTATTTAAATCGTATAAGTTCACAATAATTCGATATAACAATCAGTTTTATTAAATAAAACTAATATTTACATATTTATAGAATTTACGTCAAAAGGCCCCGAGAGGGGCATGGGACAGTCCCATAAAATACAGTTAAGATCACGTGTAGTCGTTCGTTTGTTTGTTTGAACGCGCTAATCTCGGGAACTACGGGTCCGATTTGAAAAATTCTTTCGGTGTTAGATAGCTCATTTATCGAGGAAGGCTATAGGCTATATATCATCACGCTACGACCAACAGCAGTGGAGCCACGGGGGTGAAACCGCGCGGAGCAGCTATAACAAGATATTTAATACATTTATTTGACAAAAATACATATATAATAATAGCATTTATTACATTATATTCATATTTTTTACATTCATATCAATAGATAATGATCCCACTATAATCTGAAACCTTAATAATATATAGCACAAACATATTCCAACATTTAAGGGCCTGTATCAAAATAGCAAATAATTCAGGTGCCTTAGGCTTAGCTTATGTTAGGAACAACATAAAAATATACGTGTAGTAAAATTATTATAATTATTCTTATTTTCTATTTATACACCTCTACAAGTATTACGAATATAAATTAACTCCTATTTCGTAGACCTTAAAATAACCCGTTCCTTTTTATTAGTAAGAAAAAGACAAAAACATCAATGAATTCTTCCCAAAAATTTTCCTAATTACAAAAGTGTTTTATATTTACAATTAATAATATACTTTACAATAATTCTCACATTTAGATAGAGAAAATAGAGTTTTAATAAATACATATAACAATTATTCCCTGTCATTTCAAACACCATTTAATATTAAACCACAGATATAATAATAATAGGGCCGATTTTTCCTTCTTTGGTTAAAAGTTAAACTTCCAATAAAATATTACACAATAATATTAAAATGTAACCTGTAAACTATCAAAACATTCAATTAGAATAAATTGAAATGGTTGTTTGATTCGATATTCGATGAATAAATTTTAACCTAGGATTGAAAAATCGAGCGTATGTAATCTTATGTTCAAGGAATATCAGATAATACATGAATGATTTATTTACATGCTTATTACATAGGCTTTCCAATAAGCAACTATATAAAATCTTAAGACTAGTGATTTAGTACAATAAGCTTAAAACATGAGTTTGAGTTAATCTCTATAGAGGCCTTTGAAACATTAATGTAGATATACATTTAGTTAATCCATGTTTGATTGATATGAACTAATTAGGGTTTAGTTATTATATAACACTAGAAATGTAGTAAATATTTAACATGTAACACACGTACCACGTGTAAGAACTTGGAATACTAATATTAATATTATTCGTAGTAATGTTAAAATAGTTTGCTAGACTACATTTGCGTAGGTTGCGCTGTTGCCTCGTATACGTTTAAGATAACTGCAGGACGATACGATGTAAGAGGAATTTAGGTTTAGGTATGAATAGGTTGTTTTTAAATTGCTTTATATTTTAAATTGCTCATCCATACGTCAAAAAAAGTAAAGATATAGAATCGCTTAAGGTTGATCTTCGCAATTATTTTCTATCGATTCCAATCGAACCGATTTTGTTCAGTGTATGGAGTCCGCCCACGGTTTTTGACATAATAATTATTATGATGAATGTTTTATACATATTTTTGTGATGTGCTAAAACGAATAATTTTTCTTAAAAAGTGTTTACGTATCACCAATTTCACGTAAGGTTCAATAACAAAAGCGCCAAATTGTTTTTCCAATATTCAAGACTACTATTTTAAATAAAAAATAGTTTGTTATCATCTTGCCGACCAAAAACTGGCCCATTTAATAACACCATTTAATCATTGTCAGAGGCTGTTTTTACAGTAATTATATCATGTTTTAGGTAAAATTAGATTTGACGTGACGTAATTACTGAAATTTTAATTAATGCGACGCTAATAAGTTGGGCGGTCGGAGGTTTTTTCCTATGTCAAGGTTTTGTTATGATCAAAGGCAAAGTTGAACGAAAATTAACACTATAGAAATTAATTTTAATCGAAATTTGGGAATATTGTTTAAAACGACGGTCAATATTTTTTTATTTATTCTAGTACTTAAATCCCTTGAGAAATACGTGTAAGTAGGTTTATAATAATTATCATGGAGAATTGCGTTGAAACGCTATTTTACTTATGTTCATCATTCTAATATAATATTATGTCTGTCTGTCTTGTTCTGTCACTTTCATGATAAATCTACAACATTTAACACCAATGTGTTGTTTATTGTATAGTTAGAGACATAGGTTTTACGATTTTATAATAAAAATCAACCTATAACGGTGCATTTAGATCAAACGAACATAGAGCTAAAGCTAGAGCATTCTTTCGTGATCTTTTAGTGTAAACGAAAACTCGTATTCATATGTTGTTCAGTATTAGAACATTGCATAGAATCTTTTCGAACGCACTAAGAACAACGAAAGAATGCTCTACGCCTGTATACACTAAAAGAATTTGACATAGTGGGGTAAGAAAGAGCATTCGCTCGTTTGATCTAAATACACCGTTAAGTATATAAATGTAAGGATGAAAGTTTTTCCCGCTCTATTTGACCACAGCTGACATCCCGGGGCACAGCTAGTATAGCTATAGTGTCTCACTGTGAATTTACATCAAACGAGCGAATGCACTTTCTTACCCCACTATGCAAATTCTTTTAGTGTAAACAGGCGTAGAACATTCTTTCGTTGTTCTTAGTGCGCTCGAAAAGATTTTATGCAATGTTCTAATACTGAACAACACTGAATACGAGTTTTCCTTTACACTAAAATATCACGAAAGAATGCTCTTGCTCTAGCTCTATGTTCGTTTGATCTAAATATGCTCCGTCATAAAAACGCTGCAAAAACTAACCAAAACTCATCGAGATAGTATGTACTACGTACTAGAGAGGCGATCGCTACTACACTCTCTTTAACACGAGCTAGAGGCAAGAATCACAAGTCTCTTTAGTCTGTGCCGGACTGTGCCCCCCGCTTGCCGCGTCAACACGTGTTATTGCTCTGTTCAAAATGCCTTCGTGTGTGCTAAGATATTGTTTTAACAGTTCCTATAATACAAACAAAGCCCGAGGAGTGACTTTTCACCAGTAAGTTTCCTTATTATGAGTAAGTCATGCATTTTACTAATATTGTTATCATTTTGCGAAAAATCACCACGCGTTCTGCGTTTCGCGCCATTTTTCATAGACTAACAGCACAGACGTGACATTATCGATGAGTCTGTTAAAAAAATGTAACTGGATTTTATAGCTATGAATATACAATATATACTAGGAAAGATTACCGTGGTGTAGTACCTAAATATTTATACTTTTACCCGACTACGCAAAGTAAAACGGTAGGTTATATTAAGTAATATTTATTTATTTACCTATTTTTATTTATTAAAAAAAGGTTCATCAACAGTTCTTCCAATAGGATTTATAAATTATTATGCACAACAATTACAAATAAACACAACATTCACAGAAACTAATACAGTAAAAGTTCCTTAATCGCGCTTCCTTTATTCGCGTTTTCACTATTCGCGGATTAAAAAAATGCGACCCAATTTCTATATTTGCGACTAAAAATTTTTTTTATTCGCGGATTTAATAAGTACATACATAATAATAAAATTATTCCAATAGGTATCTTACCCAATATCCTTGTCAAATGGACTAATAAGAAAGTAAAATAGATCTTATTACAAGTTTGCCTAAAGTACATAATATTATGTTCTTAAATGATATCGCCGAGGCCTTTGACACAAGCCGCCTTTGTCGCAAGCCGCCTCTGCAGCGATTGATGTTTTTAAGAATGTAAATAAACAGAATGGAAGCAACCTTATAACTCAATAAATAAAGTATATTTTTAAATGTAGTTCCGTTTATAGTAAAAGCCGCTTTGCGTATTTATTGTTTCGTCTTTCACATTCGTTACAAAAATTGTGATCGAGTAAGGGGGCGTCCATAAATTACGTGAGGTGTTTTTTTTAAATTTTCTGCAACTCCCTCCCCCCCTGGTGAGATGTCGTGAGATTTTATTCAACCCCCTCCCCCATCCCCGAATCTCACGTGAGATTTTTCAAAATGTGAGTTTCTTATACGTAAACGCCATCAACATTGAATCATCGTATCCATTTAACTAGGGCTATTATAAACCAATACTCCAAAATTCGATTACATCATGAAGCAAAATCTGATAAAACTATTGATTACTACACAAAACGACAAAAGTTTACTAAATTGATATTATTTAAAGGAAATTAAAATACATAGTTTAATATAAAATCCTCTTTTTATTAATTCCCTAGTATCAGTACCACCAGATAGTACCGAGTAAACAGATTGCACAATGTGTCGCATCTGCACGCATTGCTTAATCTTTGAACTTGAAGCCACGCCCCGCTCGTTCCACACGTACCCCACCACATCGGCCGCGCGCAATGTTTTTGTTTGGAATAACCCCTCTAGTACGTAGTACATATATCTCGATGCCAAAACTTCAGATTTTTCATTAACTCGAAATGTAATTGCTTTTAATGCCCAAAATAAATTATTCATACGAGCAAGCTGCATTTATTGTTCTTCTTATGAATATTTAAATTCCATTATGCAGACAATCTGTGTCTGCAAATATTTTTTAACGCGAATTTTACTTAATTGACGTTTGACGTTGGTTTTATAATATAAAGTAAAAATTAAGTTTTGTGGTTTCATAGTTTTTTCCGGAAAGAAAAATTCATTTTCATGAAAATTCTTTGGCGTAAATATACCGTGTATTCATAATATAATATGTACTATACATAGCGGCACGTAAGTTTAGCGCTCACCCCGATCCCCTCCACTTCAAGGAGGGGATCTATTTGAACGAAATAAAGGCGAACTTGCCGTAAAACATTGAAGGTCACCGCTAGACTTACGTGCCGCGACTTATACCTAGTAGATATAGTTATCTGTTAAAATACTTATGTTTATGACGAAAAAATAGTGCTTTTAAAAGAAGTAAAGAAACATTTTGTATCAAGTTTGAGACTTTGAGTTGAAATGAACAGCTTTATACTCTCATAGAACCTAAATGGACGTCCTGATTTGAGAAAAATGCCTACTCGAATAGATTGATTATTAGTAGAAAGGTGTATTAGCAAGCTACTAGTTATTATTCTGTGGTATTAGTAGGATAATTTCTATTTACTCGAATGGATAGTAAAGTGCATTCACAATTGCATAATCGACTTTCGGTATCTTTAGTGGTGTGTTCTCTCACAAAGGAGAGTACTATCACATGAGGTACTAAATAGACATGTATAGAAACGATATTATGTTACACATAGCGATCAAAAGTGATACGGTATCCACATTGTCCATACAACTATACAATGTTATAAAGCTGAAGAGTTTGTTTGTTTGAACGCGCTAATCTCAGGGACTATGGGTCCGATATGAAAAATTATATTTTCACTGTTAGATAGTCCAATAATCGAGGAAGGGTAAAGGCATCATATTCATATAATATCACGCTAAGATCAATAGGAGCGGAGCAATGTGGGTAAAACCGGGGCACAGCTAGCAAGCTATAATATTAATTAGAAACTCTTAAATTTCTCTCAGAATACGAACAACTTTATTTGTATAATTCTCTAAATATACATCTTTAATACTCGTATTAGTTGCCATGGTAACCGGAATTATAATAAAAGGTGTTTCCTATCATATTAACCTAAATTCCTATAGAGTAATTCTTGTAAAATCATAATTAAAGTATCGGAAGCGTAATTGAACATTGTTTTACAAGGATATAATATTGCCTTTATCTAATGAGGCATATTGCAGCTGTAAGCTAAGTGCTCAGAATGTAATTAAGATTTTAATACTTTTCCAATATTGTCATATTAGTATCTAAACAGCTATGAAATAGTTCACCGCTTTTTTTTATTATGCTATTACTTTATTTTGCGTGTTAAATACTGTACTATTTATTTTTGAAATAAATTTACAAGCTCAAAATACTTTTTCTAAGTGGGTGTAGAGTCATGGTAGATAACGTATATATTTTTATTTTCAACAACAATATGAAGCGAATATTTACAGAAGCAGATATTATCTTTACAAAAAAAAAACTATACAACAATCCCATTAAACTAATAATTTATTTTACATTCGTAAGAACCACTGAGTTACTTGACTGAATATCTCTATAAATTTCACATGCAGTCTTTATTTTTTCCCTTAATTACCCTTCAAGTCTTTAACCATTAGTGGCAGATTCACATATTTACTGTTTAGTAGGTTTCTTATTTCAGTAAGATTCAATATGCAAGACACGATTTGAGTATATTCCTGTAACTGTAATGTGAAAGAAGAAAATTTTCCACGTCTAAAAATGTGCCGCCCTAGGCCCGCCTACTCAGTCAACAAATAAATCCGCCACTTCTTACCTTATTCCATCAAATACATAGCTACATTTATCATAAGAATTCTCATAAACATGTGTGGTCTTAAAGTTGATTAATTTATGAGTGATTTTTTTCTATTTCTAAACATGAGTTATTCTTCATCTATCTACCTATCTAAATCAGTTTCATGTCATTCTAGTTACATAATATAGCACATGCGCATCTTAAATACTCGTTACAAGCCTACAAATACACCGTGACTTGTAAGAAGAACTCGCAACACACTACACATAAGTAGTCCTCGCTTTGTAGAACTCGTGTAGTAAGTCGCTTGGTACCACGGTACCGTACTCGTGGAGTACACGCACATGAGTAGAAAGACGGAATTCCGTCTTTCTACTCATGTGGTACACGACCGTGCCTCGCGCATTGCAGGCGTGGGGCGAGCGGCACCAGGCCACTGCCACACACTTGTATACCACACTATTACGTCACTTATTTTATTTTATTTATTTTAGAATCAAACAGTCATATACATAAAGAAATACACAATCAAAATAGATAAACAGACCTAGAGTTTCATTTTTTAACTAGTTGTAGTAATTACAATACACCATTACTATTATGTATGCCAAAAATCATAAACATAATAAACTTACTATATTTTACATAACTTAACAAAACTTACAGAAACAGTTCACTTATACACGAGTCCTGCCATAGTTACACACTACACACGAGGCCGCGAATACTCGCGATACACAAGACACGAGTACTCGCAGTACTCGCGACATTGATCACACTATACATGAGTAGTCCTCGCCTTGTAATACTCGTGCAGTACACAGCACCGCTCGTGCTTGGCGCAGTGCAGTCGAGCGGGCGAGCGGCACCACGCCACTGTCTCCAAACACTTTTATAGCACGCTATTACGTCACTTATACACGAGGCCGCCAATACTCGCGACACACTACACACGAGTACTCGCAGTACTCGCGACATTGATCACACTATACATGGCTAGTCCTCGCCTTGTAATACTCGTGCAGTACACAGCACCGCTCGTGCTTGGCGCAGTGCAGTCGAGCGGGCGAGCGGCACCACGCCACTGTCTCCAAACACTTTTATAGCACGCTATTACGTCACTTATACACGAGGCCGCCAATACTCGCGACACACTACACACGAGTACTCGCAGTACTCGCGACATTGATCACACTATACATGGCTAGTCCTCGCCTTGTAATACTCGTGCAGCACGCGGCACCGCTCGTGCCGTGCGCAGTGCAGGCGTGCGGGCGGTTGTCAGGCGGGCGCGCGGCACCAAGCCACCGCCTCGCCGCGTTCGCCCACCGCGCTTAGTGACGTCTCAGCGAAACGCACGCCGAGCTGCTTTTTTACACCACCGTTCTAGATAGATAAAAAGTTTATTCAATTTTTATTAGAAATGAAAACTAAAAAAGAGCGCGTGTGCTGAGCACACGTGTCAGAAGTGAAACATCTTTAGCAAGATTCAAAGGCACCAAAATCGTCGCCTTACGAAGAAGTTTAAGCCTAAAGAAGTTTCACTTCAAATAAATAAAATACATATATTACAAAATTCTCGTGACGCGGTGTTTGAAGTAAAACTCCGAAACGGCTCGATCCGATTCTCATGATTTTGTGTGCATATCGGGTAGGTCTGAGAACAAGAAATAAATAAAAATAAACAAATAAATTAATAAACAACATCTACAATATATTTTCTATAGATGTAGAGAAAAGCGGAAGAATATTTGTCGGGACAGCTAGTGTATTATAAAACAGTTTGTTATGGCTAAGCTTTTATAATAAGATAAAGCGGCATTTATAATATTATTATGTTGATTTTTTAATTTTAATTATAAGAAGATTGAGAGGTGCTGGATACAATACGTCATTCGCAATTCGCAAACAAACAGCTTCTCTTTTAAGGAGAGTGCGGGGCAGTTCCAACAGTATTATAAGGACCATTGCGGGGGATGTAAGTGCGCCCATCATGGGACACTTGTTGCATCAAAGCGACTTGTCTACGCGTAGAGTGTCCTATGGTGGACTTAGTTATTAGGACTTAGTTTTTAGTTTTTAGATGTAATTACTAACATTAATACTTAGTTTTTTTTTTGTACTAACAAAATATGGATCTTCGATATCCGAATTGTATGCTAAATAAATAAATAAATACTCTACATATCATACGTCTCAAAAGGAATGTACGAAACACGTATCGAAATTAAAGTTACATTTGGTATCTGTATTGAAAATCAATCATAGTTAATTCGTGATAAGAGAAGTGAATAGGTAAATCTATTTCTACAAAACAATAAGCTGAAAAAAATTGTACCCACGACCACTTGCGAAACGACATAATTAAGAGACTCATGTTTATTTTAATTATAATATAAATTCAAGTTAATTAAGAAATACAATACACATCATCTGAGCATCATTGAACAATATTACAATGATACCATTCTGTGGACTGCTTGTTTCAGCACAATAATATAATATGTACTATGTATTCCAATTAGCGACAGCTTTTTAATTAGATAATTATTAATAATTTGTTAATGAAAATATGACGAAACAGTAATATAATGTAAGTGAATACTTTTATTTTATAAATAAATGTTCCATTTACTTTAAAATATTTTTGCTATCTATACTGTATAATATTATAATACTGAAGAGTTTGCTTGTTTGTTTGGACGCGCTAATCTCGGGAACTACTGGTCCGATTTGAAAAATTCTTTCGGTGTTAGATAGCCCATTTATCGAGGAAGGCTGTAGGCTATATTTCATCACGCTAAGACCTACAGGAGTGGAGCCACGGGGGTGAAACCGCGGGGAGCAGCTAGTTCTTTCATAAAATGGCGTTACGTTAGGTGTAAATAACAAAAATTACTAGATTAAAAAGTTATTTCGGTGCTCTTTATTACTCACTTTCTTTTCAAAGAAAGACGTTTTATTTCAAATCAAATAAATGACAGACTGAGACTTTAAGTCGAATATTTAACTTCTTATTGACCTTTGTAATAAAGGAGAAAATATATTACATTACTTAATTAATTAATTTCACTTTGAAATAGTTTTTAGTAGATTTAAAGAATTTCGAATCAATTACTTAGCTACTTATTACAACTATAAAGTGTTTTATCACTGTTCAAAGAAACAAAAAATAAATTGTGAAAAATAATTGAGATAGTTTTAGTTGTATAATTGTAACCTAAAATATATAATATTATAATACTAATTTACTAGCTTCCGCCCGCGGCTTCGCCCGCGTGGTGTTATTTCTGTTCTTTCTCACTGTCTAAAGATTGTCTGTGCCAAATTTCATCAAAATCGGTTGAGAGGTTTAAGCGGGAAAGCGAAACAGACAGAGTTACTTTCGCATTTATAATATTAGTAGGGATATGAAGGTTACAATAATTATACGAAATAAAAAGATAAACTAATCTTTCTTAGCCATATCTACAATTATTTATTCTTAGACTTTCGGCTATGTGTAAGACAGGCTGGACAAACGATTTCTAATTATAGTATACTAGCTTCCGCCCGTGGCTTCGCCCGCGTGGTGTTTTGATAAAAGGTAGCCTATGTTCTTTCTCAGGGTCTAAAGATTGTCTGCGCCAAATTTCATCAAAATCGGTTGAGATGTTTAAGCGGGAAAGCGTAACAGACAGACAGACAGAGTTACTTTCGCATTTATAATATTAGTAGGGATCTGTTAGAATATAATTGCTTTTCGAAAGGTGAAACAATTACTTAACAAAACACATTATCTGTTATCTATATGTAAAACAAACAATACTACATTCAAGTTTGAAAGCAAAAATAATAATCAAATTTGGAGAAAGTTATTAAGAAATAATACCTTCATTGTCGTTAATGGTGTATCCATCTTTTTATTCCTTGATGAACTCGATCTTGACGTACCTGTGAGCAAATAAATTATTGAATTACATCATAGCTAGCTAGTTGCCCCGGCTCTGTCTGGATTGACACAATATAATTAAAAAAAACACGAATCTAATAAAATTATTGTATTGTCACTGATCCTTGATAAGTGTACAAAGTTTGAATTAAATCTGTCAGTTTTAAGTGAGTCAAAATCGAGTTATACCCACAGTTATACCTATACAAACAATAGATTTCCACCCGCGGCTTCGCCCGCGTTTTCAAAGGAAAACCCGCATAGTTCCCGTTCCCGTTGGATCTCCGGGATAAAACCTATCCTATGTGTTAATCCAAGTTACCCTCTATATGTGTGCTAAATTTCATTGTAATCAGTTCAGCAGTATTTGCGTGACAGAGTAACAAACACACACACACACACACACACATCCTCACAAACCTTCGCATTTATAATATTAGTAGGAAGGATATAGGTGAAGCTAATAAAAGGGTATTAATAAAAGTAGAATGTAGATACTTAGGTTAATAAATAACAATCGGAAATAATGTAGAGTTTTTCCTGGTGATTAAAAAGCTTAAGTGGGTTTGCGTTTTTCCATAAGGAACAAGAAAAACATTTCTCTTTAAAATATTATATTATTATGTACAAAAATTAAAAGCATCTATAAGGGAAATTTAATTATATTGGCTTTCCGTGCATGCACTTCACATTAATGCGTGACATTTTCTATAAAAAAAAATCCACTCTCTTTAAAACACAGCTTCATATATTTATATTAAAATTCATCAAAATAGGAAAGCAGTTCTTGTAAATGGAATTTGCATATTCCAGGAAATGTATTAAATCTAGGAATTATACATCTATATCACTAACTACTTTGTTAAACTCAAACTCAAACTCAAACATTTTATTCAATTAGACTTCTTCTAGAAGCACTTTTGAAACGTCATTAGGTACATATTGTTAACATTTACCACCGATTCGGAAAGCAGTATCTACGGAGAAGAACCGGCAAGAAACTCAATAGTTGCTCTTTTAAATCATGTCAGTTTTACAAGTTACATACATTTCAATTTTCCAATACACAGATTACAAAATTAACAATAATAATGATATACAATTTAGATATTATGTTCGGAATTATACATTATAAATATTCGTAGATAACTTAGTTGAAGACTTAGTTAACATTCATAGAGTAAAAGCACAGTATTACAATATTATTTCCTACAGTAAGGAATCGCCTTTGATGTCGCGCGATGCCGCCGCCAGCGTAGGTACTTACGCTGCCACACGAAAATACGCTAGGGTTGCAACAAATGGGAAATAAAACAATTGTGATTATTAATATTATGATGAAATCATTTATTCATATTTCATATGTACATTCAAAATAATTGCGATTATTAAATCTGATGTAATTATTTGTTCATAAATATATAATTACAGATATTGCACTGCTAAATATTATTTACGTGGACACTTTATTTTTGGATGTTCTTAATTGTATATTATAACATTTAACTAAGTAATGCATTCGCATTGGGATGTACAATCTGATTAGGAAATAATGAGGACAACATATACATAGCTTTGATTTTAATTCAACAGATACAATTAATACAATCTTTCTGAAATATTGTTTCCTTCTGGGATTTCAATGTAGATTTACATCCGTAAACGGAACAGTTTGTGCGCGCCATAATAGAATATGTAAGTACCTATGTATAATAAAATTATTACACAAAAAATACGACTGCGTCGTCCTTTCGCGATAGGTAAAGCAATCTCAGCGTGATTGCTTTACGCGGCCCGCGTCGCCCGACCCCCGCCAGTTCCCCTCCGTTTCTCTGCACAAGTACATTCGTCGCACTACTGTAGGATGGTAATACTGTGGTAAAAGCGTAGTTAAATTGTTATTTATTCAAGTCTGACGTTATAACTGCCATAAGTAAACACTGGTAGATGTAAACAGTAAATTAATTGAAGTTGTTAGATTTTGGCTATAATTTGTGGTATATTGCTAATCTCATATCTACTTACATTTAATAACAAATATTTAAACGTAAGTTTATTAAGTTTTTTTGTTTATTCATCACTACATAGTATAAAATAGAGTAGCTTTCTCTGTCCCTATGTATGCTTAAATCTTTAAAACTACGGGACGGATTATGATACGGTTTTTTTAAATAGATAGAGCGATTCAAGAGGAAGGTTTTAGTAAATAATTTATAAGGTTTTAGACAAAGCGGGCGAAGCCGCGGGCGGAAAGCTAGTTATACCTATTATAATTTAGACCGACGCGACGTTTCGCATATTTTACAACTAAACTAGCGTCATGTGAGCAGTCTCCCCGTAATAAATAACATCTTTAATTTCTTAATGTAAAAACACAAATAAAATACTGTATTGTAAAATTAATTCGAAAATTATTATGCTTCAAAATATTACTAACTGATTATTTACGATCGATATAATCAGAAGCCCCACCAAAACTTTTGTACAGCTAAGCTCTCACAACTTATGTATGCACTTAATGAAACCAAGTAAACTCCATAAGTACGTACCTAACTAATATGGTTATTGTATAGTAATACTGATTACTATGTACATATTATGTATAGCTAGAAAGATTAATAAATACTACGTAAATAAAAATGAATGAATACCTACAACTTAAAATTAAATACTAATAATGTAAACTCCTTTTTGTGAGCATTAACTTGTCGGAAATAATGGAAAAGTTTTCCTATGTGTATGTACATTTGGAGGCTCTCAGAATAGTTTTTATACTATATTATTATTTATTACCTATTAGTTATAATTGATAATGCCGGCTACTCACTTACCTGCCGCAGGGGCGATATTAATTAATTGCCCCTGCTTGCCTATACACGTCATAATAATTAAGGAGCCAATTAAATATTGCCCCTGCTGCAGGTACGTGAGTAGCCGGTCTAACTGATAAGTATCTGTCAGAAGATATGCCAGGTAAAGACTATACAATACTAGCTTTCCACCCGCGGCTTCGCCCGCGTTTTCAAAGAAAAACCCGCATAGCTCCCGTTCCCATAGGATTTCCGCGATAAAACCTATCCTATGTGTTAATCCAAGTTACCCTTAAAGTTACTAATATGCGTGATAAATTTCATTGTAATCGGTTCAGTAGTGTTTGCGTGAAAGAGTAACAAACACACACATACACATCCTCACAAACTTTCGCATTTATAATATTAGTAGGAAAGATTATATACATCAACATACTTATACTTATAGAATTTCATAAGGTTCGAACTGTAATCAGATCAATATAATATTAACTCAGCCCACTAACTTTGATCGCCTACTCGTGCTAGTCCGTAAATAAATCCCAATCCGTCATATTATTAAACTTATAAATTGGAATTATGTTGGTAAGCGATATTTTCTTTTCTTATTACTTTAATATTCACTTTTTCACTTGGATGTACTCTGTCATTGGTTTTTGTGATAAAAAAAGTTAAGAAGTGGGTAGTGATGATTTGCAAATCCTAATAAATTAGTAGTTAGTAGTACTAATATTATAAATGCGAAAGTTCGTGAGTATGGATGTATGGATGTTTGTTACTCTTTCACGTAAATGGTACTGAACCGATTACAATGAAATTTGGTACGTAGGTAGCTGAAGACCCAGAATGATACATAGACATAGAGATAATATGTACTACGTACTAGAGAGGCCATCGCTACTACACTCTCTTTAACACGAGCTAGAGGCAAAAGTCACAAGTCTCATTTAGTCTGTGCCGGACTGTGCCCCCCGCTTGCCGCGTCAACACGTGTTATTGCTCTGTTCAAAATGCCTTCGTGTGTGCTAAGATATTGTTTTAACAGTTCCTATAATACAAACAAAGCCCGAGGAGTGACTTTTCACCAGTAAGTTTCCTTATTATGAGTAAATCATGCATTTTACTAATATTGTTATCATTTTGCGAAAAATCACCACGCGTTCTGCGTTTCGCGCCATTTTTCATAGACTAACAGCACAGACGTGACACTATCGATGAGTCTGTTAAAAAAATGTAACTGGATTTTTTAACTATGAATATACAATATATACTAGGAAAGATTACCGTGGTATAGTACCTAAATATTTATACTTTTACCCGACTACGCAAAGTAAAACGGTAGGTTATATTAAGTAATATTTATTTATTTACCTATTTTTATTTATTAAAAAAAGGTTCATCAACAGCTGTTGTTCCATGTATAGGATTTATAAATTATTATGCACAACAATTACAAATAAACTCAACATTCACAGAAACTAATACAGTAAAAGTTCCTTAATCGCGCTTCCTTTATTCGCGTTTTCACTATTCGCGGATTAAAAAAATGCGACCCAATTTCTATATTCGCGACTAAAAATTTTTTTTATTCGCGGATTTAATAAGTACATACATAATAATAAAATTATTCCAATAGGTATCTTACCCAATATCCTTGTCAAATGGACTAATAAGAAAGTAAAATAGATCTTATTACCTACAAGTTTGCCTAAAGTACATATTATGTTGTTAAATGATATCGCCGAGGCCTTTGACACAAGCCGCCTTTGTCGCAAGCCGTATTGATGCCGCGATTGATGTTTTTGAGAATGTAAATAAACAGAATGGAAGCAACCTTATAACTCAATAAATAAAGTATATTTTTAAATGTAGTTCCGTTTATAGTAAAAGCCGCTTTGCGTATTTATTGTTTCGTCTTTCACATTCGTTACAAAAATTGTGATCGAGTAAGGGGGCGTGCATAAATTACGTGAGGTGTTTTTTTAAATTTTCTGCCCCTCACTCCCCCCCTGGTGAGATGTCGTGAGATTTTATTCAACCCCCTCCCCCATCCCCGAATCTCACGTGAGATTTTTCAAACTGTGAGTTTCTTATACGTAAACGCCATCAACATTGAATCATCGTATCCATTTAATTAGGGCTATTATAAACCAATACTCCAAAATTCGATTACATCATGAAGCAAAAACTGATAAAACTATTGATTACTACACAAAACGACAAAAGCTTACTAAATTGATATTATTTAAAGGAAATTAAAATACATAGTTTAATATAAAATCCTCTTTTTATTAATTCCCTAGTATCAGTACCACCAGATAGTACCGAGTAAACAGATTGCACAATGTGTCGCATCTGCACGCATTGCTTAATCTTTGAACTTGAAGCCACGCCCCGCTCGTTCCACACATACCCCACCACATCGGCCGCGCGCAATGTTTTTGTTTGGAATAGCCACTCTAGTACGTAGTACATAATATTATCTCTATGTACATAGACTTTTTATTTTATTTTTTTTATTCTAGATAGGGAAGCGCTTGACCACAATCTCGCCTGATGGAAAGTTAAGATATGCGGTCTAAGATGGTACGCGCTTCCCTAGTAGGTACCGGTTCACTCTTCGCTTGAAGACCCCCATATTATTTTTATCCCGGAAATCCCACAGGAACGGGAACTATGCGGGTTTTTCTTTCGAAAACGCGGGCGAAGCCTGCAAGCAAATAAATTTTCTTGACAGAGATTAATGAATAGTATCTTTTGTTTAAAATATAAATTGTAAAGTTATAAACTGTAATGAATTTTATTTTATAATTCTCACTATTAGTTTTGCCCGCGTCTTAGCTGAAATTCCTGTATGTATGTCCGTATGTATTAAATATTTTCTTTACTCCTCCCCTGTAAGTTATATATATATTTTCAAACTACTGGATTATTAAAATAAAAAATGTGTGCGTATACTAGTGTACACACGTAAGAAGTGAAACTTCTTTATGACCTTATTTTTCAAAAAATAATTTACTATATGCAACTTGACAGAAATACGTCGAATCACGCGTGGTAGGGATAAGAACAAGATGGCGCGTAACGAAAAAATGTTACACTAAATTTTTTTCCAATAAAGAAGTTTCACTTCAAAAAAATCATAGACGTGTTCTGATATTAAATAATATAAGTCATTATTAATACTCTATCAATAATACTTTGTGTTCTTCAAATGTTTAGTATTTTTATTATTTGAGTTTCTATTTATACTGTATCTTGAATTCATCCTACAATAATATATATTTGTAACAAATAACATTGTTATGAACATAAAAGCGATTGTCCTTTTATTGATAAAATCCTCTCCAACATGCCTTTATACAATTTCATATTAAACCGAAAAACAAGGATTAAATTCTGTTTATAGCTGAGTATGGTCCGGAAATTGGCATCAATATACCGGATAAACAATAGGTTTGATCTCAATGGATAACGAAAATAACAAAAGGTCGCAAATAAATTGTTATTTTACTCACGACTGTTAAAACATTCTATTCCAAGTATGATTGATTACATACCAATTATGTTCAGTGGGAGCTTTTTCTTAAAATAAATACAATTTTGCTTGAATATTATTCAAACTGTGTTTCCTAATAAGCAAATACTAACTAGATTTGTCTCTTATTTCCATATCATTTCTCATAAAACATATAAATTGAATAAATGAACATGTGACTAGAAACCAATTTAATCAATATCACACATTATTTAATAGCCATAGCCATTGATTAAACGGGGCCGATTGATTAGCAAAATTATTAATATATCCAGCCCTGTGATCCAGCCGAATCTATACTTCACTACATAGTATAAAACAAAGTCGCTTTCCATGTCCCTATGTCCCTTTGTATGCTTAAATCTTTGAAACTACGCAACGGATTTTGATGCGGTTTTTTTTAATTGATAGAGTGATTCAAGAGGAAGGTTTTAGTATATAATTTATTAGGTTTTAGACAAAGCGGGCGAAGCCGCGGGCGGTAAGCTAGTAATATTATAAAGCTAAAGAGTTTATTTTTAAGGTTGAACCCGCTAAGCTGAAGAACCACAGGTCCGATTTGAAAGATTATTTCACTGCTAGATAGTCCATTTATAGAGAAAGGCTACATACATGTTATATCAAATAGGAGCGGAGAAACCGCGGGGCACAGCTAGTAAATTAATTTAACAATGGCGTTCCATTTAAGAAATGTAAGAAACCAAAGTATCAATTAATAATAGATCGATATATTCCTAACACTATTTCCAATTAGAGCTGAATATCACGAAAACAGGTACTCCCATTTCCATCACAAATTTGGAAGTGGTCTTCGATAAGTACTGTCCATAGTGTTATCTATATATATATGGGCGGATGGCCATAATCATCAGGATCAGTCATATCTTCAGTAAATTATAATGTTGGTGGAAACAAATTAATCACCAATGTCACAAACAAAGGTTATTCAATCGCACAAATCTATGCGCTAGTAATTAGGGAATCGCTTAATGAATCGCTCTTAACTAATTTTGAAACAACCATACACAAGATATTTTGAAACAACCATACACAAGATTACTCGGAACAATAGCGATTCGTCGCAAACGTGGTGCTCTAGCCGTTCTTCGTTTGTAATCAAGCAACCGACTGTCTGCCGCCGACCATCGACGCGACGCTCCGCTAGATCGACAGTTGTCAAATCTCGTTCCGATGTAATTCTCATCAGCCAGTAATACCACAGTTGACAGATATATACGTACATACAGTTAGGAAACTAAGCCCCTGCAATGAAATTATGACGTAAGCACTGTTATAGCTATAGGGCTGTTACCTTTTTGATATTTAACCGACTTCAAAAATAAAGGAGGAGGTTATCAATTCGGCCTGTATATTTCTGTTTGCTTTTTTTTCACAGTCGATTTTGTGGTAATTTTGAGATTAAAACTCGTTAAAATACAAAAATGGTGTAGCCTAAATATGAATTTACAAGAAGAAACAATCCGAATTAATACACCTTGTAAAAGTAAATACGTTTTTATCAGTGCTATATTTCGAAATCTTGTTTTGTTATGGACGCCGAAGGTTATTTAATGTACCTAAATTATTTATAATGCTTGATATTTGTATTATACATATATTCAATAATTATTTTAAACCAGAATTTACAATACTTGTATGTAGGTATACCTACTAAATTATTTTTAAAACGATAAATTAAATTAAATTAAAAAACACAAAATATGCAGAAATAAATTAAAATTATTATTATACGAGCATAGAACCTCCACCTTTTTGTTTTAGGATGAAAAAGAAAATAGTTTGACAGGCTTACCTAGTGCTTGACAAAGTGGTGACGGCACGTATCGATAAAAATACAATAATTATAATATCTATCTTTTATGTATTTATGTTTTAACATTTTGGTGAAATATATTATTTCAGTTTAATTTGAACACGTGCTTGTAGATAAGTTGATTTCGGCGATCATTTTAAAAATGCCACGTAGGTACTAATTACGCAGTATTCGGCTGCTTGAATTCAACTATACCAATTATACCACCAGATGATTTTGTTCAATATGTCGAGAAAATGGATAACATTTTCGTTGCTGCTTTAAGAGAGAACACATAAACTGTAAAGTGGCTGAATTAATTTACAACGAATTAAACATAATCAGCTACTAAAAACTGTTCATAAGATTGAGAATATTTTACACTATAAAATTTAACAATAAACTCCGAATTAGTCGTAGTAGACGAAAGTATTTTTCAGTAAATTTTTTTTTCGAATAAAGGCATATTTATGTAATGGTTATTTTAATATCTATACATATAATAAAATCGTAGGAAAGTCAAAACTGTAGATTGAATATTTTTTTAAAAGAATACTTGGGACAATAGATACCGAAGCCAAAAATATAGTTAGGCTACAAACTGAAACAATCGATATTTATTTAACGTGAAGTGTATCATTGACATCACTTTTCTATACTATGTATCTGTGGATGTGTCACCCGCTACTATCGATCCCCCTGAATACCCTTATGATTCTCGTAAACACGCTTGCTTGTGTGCGTGTGCCAAATTCAAATTCATTTATTAATTGCTTGAACACGTACATTAGATGTTTTGTATTACAAAGTATTGCGTAACAGTGTTCGCCATCTGAACTGGCATGCAATCGTATAGTTTATAACATATTGATACATTAGAAAATTAATTTGACTTAATTAAAATACATTGAACTAATTCGATTAAATACCTAATAAAATTATGTCTAAATTATTCTAATGTCACAGTTTTAAAAAGTCAGCGTTTAAAAAAAAAAATATATAATAATAAATAATGAAAATAAACCGATAATAGATATTTAGATAATAATAATTCTCATGTCTGGGTAGAGAAAAACTCATTTAAATTATAAAATGTTCCGTCAATAAGCCATTTTTTTAGTCTTTTATTAAACAATGCAATTGGTAATTCGCGTATTAATTTTGGTATGGCATTATAAATTTTAATAATCATAAAATGACAGCTTTTGCGATATAAAGCAGTTTTGCACATCGGTAACATGAGTTTTTCTTTATCTCGGGACGGAAAAAGACTACATTCATTCGCTTTTAAAAACCAATGTGGATTACTTTTAACAAAAATACCAATTTGAAAAATATATAACGAAACAAGGGTCATGATTTTAAGTTTTTTAAAAAGAGGTCTACAGCTCTCTAGTGGCCCAACATCACACAAAGCTCGAATACATTTTTTTTGAGCTATAAAAGCTCTATTGATATCAGTGGAGTTACCCCATAAAATTAGGCCATACCTTAGAATAGATGCGACGTATGCGTGATATGCTGTTATCGCGGTTTGCTGATTTACTAGTCTCCTGAGCCTTCTCAATGCAAAGGCGAATTTGTTAATACGTGAGCACACGATACTTACGTGGCTCTTCCAGTTACAGTGAGCATCCAGAACAATACCTAGGAAAGTTGTTTCATCTACTTGTTCGATTTTAATTCCTTCATGAAATATTTTATGATGTCTAGGTTGATTACCATAATTTCTAAAATTAATGATTTTTGTTTTATTTATGTTTAGTGTCAAATTATTAGATGTCATCCATTTCATTACTTTTTGTATAGTCATATTAATTTCGTCATCATGTGTAATGTGAGTATTTGAGTTTGGAATAGTTATTGATAAATCGTCCGCAAATAAATTACATGAATAATTTGTAATGCTAGGCAAGTCATTGATATATAATATAAAAAGAAGAGGTCCGAGAATACTGCCTTGCGGCACACCTAATTTATTATGGAGATATGGCGATTTTACCGTATTTTCTTGTGATTTATCATCTGTATAGGTAATTTCTACACACTGCATGCGATTACTGAGGTAGGATCTGATCCAGTCGAGGACTGGACCACGTAGACCATAGATTTCACACTTGTGTAGAAGTAATTCATGATCTACACAATCGAAAGCACGACACATGTCAAAGAATATTACACTCACTGGTTTGCGTTTATCAATACTCTCCAAAATACCTTTCGTAAGTGAAAAGGCTGCAAGCGTTGTAGATTTGCCTTTTTGGAATCCATTTCGAGCCATTTCGAACGTTTTGTATGAAGTTTCCTTACTGTATGTATCTGTATATTGTGGTAATACTCCTACATATATATCCATATATCTAAGTCCATATCTATGTGTTAAGATCAATCTGTGACAGCTTTAGAGATTACGGGGCCCCAAGCAATTGGCGTATTTAAAGAGCCCTTGATGATTCGCTTAATTTCTTTCTTGTATTCTATTCTAAATTGAAGGTTTACAAAGTTATCAATTATGAATGTAGGTATGTGTACAACATGAATTCGCTCCAAATTACTGAATTTCATTAATTTCAGAACAGAGTTAGTAAAAACCTTAGAAAAAGTTTCTAACTTCGACATCTACCTACATAATATTCATTCAAAGTCAACTTTTTATCATACTATAATTCGTGAGGCGTTTAAGGCCGTGTACGCGGTCCGTGCGCTGTTTGGCTCAAATATGTGATTTTTCAAACCAGATTGTCCATCAACCACTTATCTTACAAACATATGAATTACTAATAATTTTAGGAAATTTTGTTGTCTATGTAGTTAGTTAAGAGTTTTTTTCAATTAATACAGTATTTGTGAATACCATCAAGATAACTGAGCCGATGATTACTTGATTTCACTTTTAGTGTCAATTTCGAAGCTAAAAATATCTGAAATTGCTGACAGATCTAACACACAATTTTTTTTAACTAACTGCAAAAATCCTTATTAAAATAGTTAGTTAAAAGATTTTTTTATTTTGGACTCCTAACTTACGAAATTAAAATCCGAACAATGTGAATTTTTTTAGAAATTATAGTCGACAAAATGATTATTTTCACCAAGATATTTGACTTAATTGAATATAATTTATACATATTGCAATAAAAGAATGTCTTACTTATAAGATAAAATTTAAAAAATCAACTAAGGTACTTCTATTATTTTTCTACAATTTTTTTTAAAGTACTATAAAACACTGCGCGCGACCCGATTCAAATCAGTCGGCAGCGAGCCTTTCCAGAGAGAGGACATGTTGCTCGGCGCTCTCCTGTGGACCTATGCTGTTCATAGTAAAAGGATAGCGCAAGCCGCGATCTATCGTAATAGATCGCGGAGATTTTGACTTGCGTTAAATTGAATAAGCGCTCTTAAGGCTTAACAAAACCAATCGCAAGAATGTAAGTATCACAGTATTACAATATTATTTCCTACAGTAAGGAATCGCCTTTGATATCGCGCGATGCCGCCGCCAGCGTAGGTACTTACGCTGCCACACGAAAATACGCTAGGGTTGCAACAAATGGGAAATAAAACAATTGTGAATATTAATATTATGATGAAATCATTTATTCATATGTACATTCAAAATAATTGGGATTATTAAATCTGATGTAATTATTTGTTCATAAATATATAATTACTAGCGGTCCGCCCCGGCTTCGCCCGTGGTACATATTTCGCAATTAAAGGTAGCCTATGTTCTTTCTCAGGGTCTAAAGATTATCTGTGCCAAATTTCATCAAAATCGGTCCAGTAGTTTATGCGTGAAAACCATACATACATACATACAAACCTTTCCTCTTTATACTATTAGTATAGATTACAGATATTGCACTGCTAAATATTATTTACGTGGACACTTTATTTTTGGATGTTCTTAATTGTATATTATACCATTTAACTAAGTAATGCATTTGCATTGGGATGTACAATCTGATTAGAAAATAATGAGGACAACATATACATAGCTTTGATTTTAATTCAACAGATACAATTAATACAATCTTTCTGAAATATTGTTTCCTTCTGGGATTTCAATGTAGATTTACATCCGTAAACGGAACAGTTTTTGCGCGCCATAATAGAATATGTAAGTACCTATGTATAATAAAATTATTTCACAAAAAATACGACTGCGTCGTCCTTTCGCGATAGTTAATGCAAACTCAGCGTGATTGCATTAAGCGGCCCGCGTCGCCCGACCCCCCCGCCAGTTCCCCTCCGTTTCTCTGCACAAGTACATTCGTCGCCATACTGTAGGAAATATGGTAATACTGTGGTAAGTATATTGTTAGAAATTGTCATTCGTATGAGATGCTTCAGCTCGGTAAAAAGCCACTGACTAGCCTCTATAATATTTCCAGAAACAAGAACCATATCATTAAGTCACTCCAATCCAATGTGAAAGAAAGACAGAGAAACACACTCTTCATTCATAGTACCTAGGGGCTCTTACATCCAGAGCCCTGCCACTCCCAAGGCCGACACTGTCTTGTCGCTAATAAAGGGTTGTTAAAGCCCTCCAAAACCGTACTAGAATTTGCTTCAACGAGCAATAGCCGCGTCGTTGACCGTACTGTACAAAAGGCTTTGAATTCCAAATAGCAAATGTTTCACACATAGCTGTATACGTAATACATGCTTATATCAAAGCTGTTTGTTAAGAGTCATATATTAAAGTATGGGAAGCTTTCATAGGTGTTTTAATGACCGATTTTCTTTTAGTAGGAGAGCTCTTATTTTACGCAGCATAGGGATTACAACCCAGGGAACTCTTTCTACGAATCATTAAGTTTTATTATAATCATATTTTGTGGAACTAGGCTGTAGGTAAGGATAAAATTGGAATGTCAGTTGATAATGTCGATAGAACAGACGAATTAACAAAGCCACATAAAAAATTATAGAGTAACTATAAAAAAGCAGCAAAACTTTTGTATCAGTTTAGTTAAGTTATGAAATATCTTTTTATATATCCGTAAGACTTGATAACAATATTAGAAATAATGAGATCCCTATATTGCCATTATTTACTTCTTAAAATTTATATTTTGCTATTACATTTTTATTATAATAATTAAGTACCTAACTACACGGTAGAAAATTTATTAAACCTCATTGTCAGATAGCTGCCGGCAGTCTACGAGTACGAAATAATTTGATTTCGCTAATTTAAATTATTTTTAAACATTAAAGCATCAATTTTGTTGGTGTAATTTTTAAACTCTGGTGCAAGAATCTTTTTCTTGGTAATTGCATATAAATTTTACTCTTATTAATTATAATAAGAGTAAAATTTATATGCAATTACCCAATTAATTTTAATCTTATTAATTAAAAATTACACCTACAAAATTGATACTATAATGTTTCAAAATAATTTAAATTAGCGAAATCAAATTATTTCGTACTCGTAGACTGCCGGCAGCTATCTGACAATGAGGTTTAGAAATTAAAGATTTTACACTTCGTTATTATTATCTGATACTTGGTAAATGTTAAAATTATAAATATATATTTTATAGGCACTTCTTATTGTTCAGTTTTTGGAAGAACATAACAAGTTCAAAGTTTAAATAATTGTTTCATTTGCCTAAAAAAATGACTGACAGACAGTTTTCACAAAAAAATTATAGACATTGAAGAACACACACTGGTAATCGACATAAAAATTCCATTGTTGTTAAATTTTAGATTTAAATTTAGTCGGAATTTAAATTCTTGATTGAAAAAATTAAAATGATTAGGTACTACTTAACTAGAGTCAATTACCTTCTGTAAACTTTAAATGTAACATACAAGATACTTTACTGTACAGTGTCAACCGTAGTTTTTCTTCACAGTCGGGTAAGGCAGGCCGCACACCAGCGCCACATGCTACACGCATCGAACATTTACGTCGCCACAATCATTGCGCTACAATTCAGCTTGCTACAAATGTATTGTATATGCGCACATCGGAAGCACAGTTGTAGCGTGGCATCGCTTTGAGAATGTCGACATCATCGTCTGATGACGACGATTTTTTGATGTGGCGATTGAGAAAAAAAAGACGTTATTGGGTTCATCCGTTTAATCAAGATTGTACAATTTACGGGAATTTCAAAATTTCGCAAGAATTACAATCCGACGAAGAAAAGTTCCACATATATTATCGAATGTCTGAAAACACATACAAGCTATTATTAAATCAACCTCTGCAATAAACTCAACGTAAAATTCAATGTTGTCTTTCATTTTTGCAAACTACGCGACACAAAAAACGAACTGCTACACGAATTCAAGATCGAACACGTTCGTTATTTGTGGCGCCACACCAAGAAATCGTCGTCATCAGACGATGATGTCGACATTCTCAAAGCGGTGCCACGCTACAACTGTGCTTCCGATGTGCGCATATACAATACATTTGTAGCAAGCTGAATTGTAGCGCATTGATTGTGGCGACGTAAATGTTCGATGCATGTAGCATGTGGCGCTGGTGTGCGGCGCGCCTTACGAATATGTTAAGAGCGCTTATTCAATTTAACGCAAGTCAAAATCTCCGCGATCTATTACGATAGATCGCGGCTTGCGCTATCCTTTTACTATGAACAGCATAGGTCCACAGGAGAGCGCCGAGCAACATGTCCTCTCTCTGGAAAGGCTCGCTGCCGACTGATTTGAATCGGGTCGCGCGCAGTGTTTTATAGTACTTTAAAAAAAATTGTAGAAAAATAATAGAAGTACCTTAGTTGATTTTTTAAATTTTATCTTATAAGTAAGACATTCTTTTATTGCAATATGTATAAATTATATTCAATTAAGTCAAATATCTTGGTGAAAATAATCATTTTGTCGACTATAATTTCTAAAAAAATTCACATTGTTCGGATTTTAATTTCGTAAGTTAGGAGTCCAAAATAAAAAAATCTTTTAACTAACTATTTTAATAAGGATTTTTGCAGTTAGTTAAAAAAAATTGTGTGTTAGATCTGTCAGCAATTTCAGATATTTTTAGCTTCGAAATTGACACTAAAAGTGAAATCAAGTAATCATCGGCTCAGTTATCTTGATGGTATTCACAAATACTGTATTAATTGAAAAAAACTCTTAACTAACTACATAGACAACAAAATTTCCTAAAATTATTAGTAATTCATATGTTTGTAAGATAAGTGGTTGATGGACAATCTGGTTTGAAAAATCACATATTTGAGCCAAACAGCGCACGGACCGCGTACACGGCCTTAAGACTAGGTTAGTGCAGTCACACTCACACGCATTGAACGCTTCGATGTAATAATTTATTTATTTATTTAGTGAACTCACACAAGTTACTTGTTAAAGACATAAATTACCCTATGGTCTTTTGCAGTCTAGTTTCAGTATTCCGGTTCAGTGGTTTAGATGTGATCCTCGACGACAAACTTAGTTACCGCATGCACATTGAATTTATTTCTCAAAAAGCCTATAAAAATTTAGGATTTGTTTTGAGACAAGCTGAACCCTTTAATGATATAGCATGTTTGAAAGTTCTGTACTATGCTTATGTACGCAGTATTCTTGAGTTCGCTAGCGTCATCTGGCGACCTAGCTATAAATGTCATATAATAAAATTGGAAAAGATTCAAAAGGTATTTGTAAATAAAATGAACTATAAAAATAAACAATATGATTTGACCTATTCACAAGCTTGTTCTCACTATAAAATAAATACCTTGGAGGATCGTAGAGACGTAATCGACCTTATGCTATTGTATGATATTGTCAATAATAACTTTGATTTTCCCGTTGCTTTAGAATACTTACAGTATCGTGTGCCATCACAACGTACTCGTCATACGCCTCTCTTTAGTGTGCCAGCAACCTCTACTAATTATCTCAAACATTCAACCTTTCTGAGACTTCCGAATAATTATAATAATAAATTCTCCTCGGCTGATCCCTTTCAATTATCTCGCACGAAGTTTAAAAAAGTAATACTACAGCTTATTGACCAAAATTGTAATGAAAATCACTAACAACACACACACATGCACACACACACACGCATACACTTACACTCACACTTTCACTCACTCATGCATAATGTTACCTTTATACTTAATTGTAATATAGGATTTGTTTATTATTAGTACTGTATCTTTTATGTTTTTTTTTTTTTGCTCACACACTGTATCTGATTGTTATTGGTGTACCTTGTAATTGGCGTATAGTATTGTATAATGTTCTATTTAATTTATTTTTAGCTGTAAGGTACCTTTTACAAATAAATAAATAAATAAATAATAAAGAGATGTGAAAGCATTTCAGATAGTCACGAAGAGCTTTCGCATGTTTAATAATTTTTATTTTATTTATTTATAAGAAATACCAATATTTGTTTACATTGTTTCATAATTATTATTACAGATTTATTGTATTCTTCTAAATGTAACAAACAATTACAGGTATTTACAACATGCAAATATAAATTACACAAAACTATTAATATTACGAAGTTATATTTAAATAAATTATAATTTAATTTAATTTTTTAGATTATAGTTAAATAAATAAATCTTTAGTCATGAATTAATACATAGTTCTTAATAGCAATGGATAGAGGTTCAGTTGTGTAATGAAAATATCTAAATTATAATATAACGATCATCATCAACATCTTAATGATTATTTTTTTTTATAATTAATATTTCAGGACAATTTTCATACACGGCATAATCTGATCCCATGCTAAGCTTTCGCTAGTTTTATGGAAACCAGATGGCTGATAAACATACATATATAAGTGTAAATAAATACTTATATAGATAATTATTAACACCCAGACACAGAGCAAACATCTATGTTCATCACACAAATATTTGCCCCGGGTGGGAATCGAACCTACGACCTCTGGCTTGGAAGGCAGGGCCATTACCAACCAAGCCAACCGGTCAGTCAAATAACAGTCAGTCAATTAACAGCGATTTAGTTGATTTAGTTTGGTTTCATTGTTTCGATTAAACAGATAGGTGCATTTTTTCTACTTTACGTTTGCACTCTAACTTAAATTTAAAAAAGGATAAATTAATCTTTCAAATATTTCGAAATATGTACTTTGCATTCACTAAAACATTTTATGTCATAAATTGCAGTGCTTTAAGGCCGTGTACGCGGTCCGTGCGCTGTTTGGCTCAAATATGTGATTTTTCAAACCAGATTGTCCATCAACCACTTATCTTACAAACATATGAATTACTAATAATTTTAGGAAATTTTGTTGTCTATGTAGTTAGTTAAGAGTTTTTTTCAATTAATACAGTATTTGTGAATACCATCAAGATAACTGAGCCGATGATTACTTGATTTCACTTTTAGTGTCAATTTCGAAGCTAAAAATATCTGAAATTGCTGACAGATCTAACACACAATTTTTTTTAACTAACTGCAAAAATCCTTATTAAAATAGTTAGTTAAAAGATTTTTTTATTTTGGACTCCTAACTTACGAAATTAAAATCCGAACAATGTGAATTTTTTTAGAAATTATAGTCGACAAAATGATTATTTTCACCAAGATATTTGACTTAATTGAATATAATTTATACATATTGCAATAAAAGAATGTCTTACTTATAAGATAAAATTTAAAAAATCAACTAAGGTACTTCTATTATTTTTCTACAATTTTTTTTAAAGTACTATAAAACACTGCGCGCGACCCGATTCAAATCAGTCGGCAGCGAGCCTTTCCAGAGAGAGGACATGTTGCTCGGCGCTCTCCTGTGGACCTATGCTGTTCATAGTAAAAGGATAGCGCAAGCCGCGATCTATCGTAATAGATCGCGGAGATTTTGACTTGCGTTAAATTGAATAAGCGCTCTTAACGTAGAGAATTTAAAAAATTACCTGTTCGTCGCTGTTATGAGTCGCGCAAAAATTTTTATATTTCGCGAAAATTTTCAAAATTTTAAACAGAAAATAATGTTGCTTTCGGATCACTTTATGTGCTAAATGATGGATTTCAGCTAGATTGTAGTATACATTTTTTTTTGTTGATTTTGATCCACTTAATAATTTGTTTGTTATATTGTTGTATAAGCTGTTTGGAAACTAATAAAAAAAAATAAAAAAGATGTCGGTGGAAGACTGATTGTACTTTTGTACTTATCCGTTAAAAAATTAAGGGAAGTGCAGTGTATAAATCTTTAACGTCAACAACAGGAACATTATTCAAATAATAACATTAACCTTTACTTCTTAGGAACAGCTTACCCAAAGTATCAGAAGCAGTTCCGCTCATGCAGCACAGGGTCTTCATCAGGCGCTGCAGGGAGCCGTGCAGCCGGAGGGTATAGGTTCCATACACGAGTGGGTTCATGCAGGAGTTGGAGACGGCCATCGCGAACAGTAGGTCCTGGACTTGCGCTGGTACCCGGGACGCGGAGTCGCGGTCTACCATGTACCTGTGATTAGTTTTCCATTAAAATGTGTTCGAAAACTAAATTTAAAACTGTGATTAATAACTTCGAAGATGTGTTTTAGTTCGGCTCTCTTTAAACAAATAAGAAAACGTTACACCAACCGTATTTCTTACTCGGTAATTTGTAGTATGTTCAAGTATCAGTCAGGCAACAAACATATTATAGAATATTCTATAAGTAAAATTATAAGTATAGACATTCTTTCATTTGGCATCAAATAACAATATATTTTAAATTTAATAATGAAAGAAACTGATAATGATTTCAGAGACGACAATTGAAGTTCGACTGCAATACACCTTTATTTAACTTTCAACAACATTTCACAAAGAAATATAAATTACACAGGTAGTTCCATTGCAAGCGAAGTTTAATATAAAAGTTCTAAAATTCTCCAGCACTTGAAGTGGATTCTTGTAAATATCGCCACCAGCACTTTGCAAAGTTTTAGCAAATACTTCAACATGTTTACGCGATTAGTCAAGTCCACACAGAGCGAGCAGCCTCGCGAAGCAATTGCTGCGCGAAGCATCTCGATCAGTGTGAACGTGGTCTGACGTGGCTCGACAATACATTATACTCGACGTGGAATGACGTGGGCTGTCATTTTCCTCGGAGGAACCACCATGTTGAACATGACCAATGAGCACACTGACTGACTGAGATCCTGATGTTCTAATTGGCTATCGTAACATATAAACAATGTAAAACAAATAATAATAATATTATTGCCATAATTTAATTGCAATTATTTGGTCAAAAATTAATACAACTCCAGCGTGCTCTAAATTACGCAATTAATGTAAGGATATTGCTGTCTTCGCTTATAAATAGATAACCATTTGAAATGAATGTTAGAATTTATTGTTACTGTAACAACGTAGCTACTCAAAACTTCAAAAGTGCTCGTATTTTCGCGACAAAAACGTTATTGCAATGTAAACGAGAACGCTTAGAGAAAAATATTTTAATTTTAATATCTCGCCCATCAGGGCCGGATTGAATATAAAAATATGTATAAAGAAACTAGCTTCCGCCCGCGGCTTCGCCCGCGTGGTTTTTTTACGCAATAAAAGGTAGCCTATGTTCTTTCTCAGGGTCTAAAGATTGTCTGGGCCAAATTTCATCAAAATCGGTTGAGATGTTTAAGCGGGAAAGCGTAACAGACAGATAAACGGACAGACAGACAGAGTTACTTTCGCATTTATAATATTAGTAGGGACTAGTAGGGATTAACACACACTACAAAAACCGTCATCTATTTATTAAAAATCTATTTTTAACTTTCAGCAAAGTCATACCTAAATACTTTTATTTCAGATCTATTTAATTTAATTAGGAACTTATTACACATCGATGCTAATACTTTATCCACTAATGATGCATATATAATAAATTAAACAATTTTTGATATCAACTTTCATAATTAATATAAAACTTACAAACTTAACTGATAACTCCGACATAGTTTCAAAAGGGTAATAAACATAACTAGTTATAACAAGAATATTATCCAACAAACAATTATTATCTTTGTACTTAACAAAAAAAAAATCAACAAACTCGTTAATTCACAAACACAAAACTTAAAAATAACAAAAGAAAGACGTAAACAAAAACGAATAAAGAATTAAGCTTATGAAATAAGAACATCATTTGAATCATTTTCTTCTTTGCGTTTGTATACGGCCAGCAACTTTTTTTTATAATTATAAATAAACAAACCTTTTTTGTGAATTTAAAAAAACTTATCGTACATAAATTCCCATCTTTTAAGAAAAAGAAAAGCTAGAATAGAATAAGTAAATATTAACATAGTAATTACCGTAATTATTTGGTTTTATTTATTCGACAGCTTTTAACAAACAAAAAAAATAAAGAGACGATATTTTTAGATGTATTGATTAAAAAAAAATAAGGTTACCGAAGTTTTATCTTGAAATTCTTTTAAGTCTTTAATACGAATTAGATTTAATTTTGTTACGAAAATAAATCTTAAGTAGAAATGGAATACTAATTGAATAGCTGATACGTACTTAGTTTAAAGTGCATACGAAAGAAGTCGTGGGCGAACTACTAGTATACCTATATCAATAGTTACTACCCGTAAATTAGTTAAAATAAATGTATACATACCTACTAATGAATGAAATTACAGCTCAATTAAACATACATGATTCATTCGGCTTAATTATTCAATAATGTAATTATATTTTATATGAATTTCCGATGTTCACACAAATTGTATGTAGCTGTTTTGAATGTTTAAACATTATTTATATGATAAAGTACAAAAAAGAGCCGTGAGTTTGTATGTGCCGAGCACACGTGTCAGATGTGAAACCTTTTTTGGCAAGATTCAAAGATACCAAAATCGTCGCCTTACTCCATGACATGACGGTATTGTTTTGACGTGACCTTGAAATTTTACTCTCAACTCGCCTAAAGAAGTTTCACTTCAATTCACTAAATATTGTATTGCTTCTAGGCACGTCCTAACTATACACAACAGTAATTTTATAGTTGTATAGAAAATTAATCATAATTGGATATGATTACAGTACAGATTGAATTATTCTTCATTAAAGTACGAATCCATTACCTTCTTTTTTCTAATCGGATAAATTGTGTAGGCAGAGCTTTATTGCAATACGTCTCTGTTACAGTCTTGAAACTTTAAATGGCATATTTCTTAAAATAGACTAGGTAGATAGAATTTTGTTTACGTTGTGATTTCAACTCTTTATAATTCGATATTTGCATTACAATTTATTTTTACAAATTATCTAATTCCTAATATTATTTATGTCTTTACTATATAAAATCCCAAATCCAAATTACTTGGAAAAAATTCTACTAAGTCACATTTATACTATGGTATTTTAGAGATAAACGTGAAGAGTTACACGCTTGGCTCTACATTAGTATTTAGATCTGATTTTTAGATACATTCTAAAGAAAAAAATACCGGCCGAATTGATAACCTCCTCCTTTTTTTTGAAGTCGGTTAAAATATTATAAATTAATTAAATAGGCTATCAGATTATAAACGTGGCATTAAATTAATAGCATAATTAATAAATAATTGGTCATCAAAATGCGTGTCGCATTCTAATTAGAAACTTTGTCAATTTCAACTGCAATTTTGTTCACAAAGCTCGTCATTTGGTTCGAATTGAGATTGATTATATCCAGCTATTGTATAGTGATTATTAACTAGAGCTATTCACGTGCTCTAACTTATATGGAAATTTATAACATTCACTAACTATAAAGTGACTAAAGCTTTTATTGATATCCTACTTCGAAATATATAAAACTCAAAGGTGACTGACATAGTAATCTATCAACGCACAGCCCAAACCACTGGACGGATCAGGCTGAAATTTGGCATGCAGGTAGAAAGGATTTTGATCAATTCTATCCCCAAAGGGATAAAATAGGGGATGAAATTGAGACCGCGGGTGAACCCGCGCGTCACTACATTTAACTTTATAGCAAAATGCTTATCACATACATCTATTTAGATTTAGTACTTTTCTAAGACCGTTTTTAAATTAGTAACGGTCGTGATTTCCAGCCGACGAGAAGGTTTTCCAAGAAAAATAGGTAGCAAATCTGTGTAAGAACAAAAAAACCCGTACATAGAAACACGTGTTAAATTATAAGGATCTGTCTGTTTTCCTGGTGAGGTCTGTTTTTACGTAGTGAAAACATAATCATAATATTTTTTTTTATTTTGAAACTTGAGTCAAGTCTCATATTCTCTTATGGGAATGGAACAAATAAATTTACATGTGTTAAGTTAAATTTACAATAAGAAGCCTCCTATCCTCCCTAACCAATTTAAATGTCACAATCTCAAAATCACATATTCATTCAACCAACCTTCTTTTAAAGGCACACGTAAGCACTACAAAACATGTTCGGTAAATCTAAAGATGCATTTGTTACAGCGTATATTCTAGAATAAACGCAAGACGTGAAAAATCAAGATTATCCGTGAGAGAAATTGGATCGAGTACAAATATATTTTAAAGGCATTTCAAAGGAAAACATAAGAGAGTTGGCTGGTGTATTATCACGTTCACTGGATTCTATCGTTTCTCGGAAAATACGATACAATTATGAAGCTTTGAATAGAAGGGTTTTATCGGAAGCCATACAACGATATTGGTTAAGGAATACTCGGAATTTATTTGTTTTTGAGTTTATAGGTTTCAGCCACTTGTTGCTTCGTTTTCTCAAGTATTCGCTTTAAAGATGAAGCTTTCTAAAGCAAAAGTAATTGGTAACGGAAATTTTATTCTAAAAACTTTTTTTCCTCGTAGTAAAATACATAAACATATACCTAACGTGGATGTTTTTTTTATTGTTTTCGGCATCGACTTCGACTTGACTTTATTTCATACTTTTTTAATGCTGTTTAATTTCTTAAATATTGATTTTTCTAACTAACCATAAGACCAGCTTGGAAAGCATCCTTACTAGCAAAAAAAACATTAAAATGGTTGCATAAACATTGAGGTATTATTACTACGTATTATACCTAAGTAGTACATAGTTACTCAATGTGCATAAACGACAAAGCTATCCTCGCTAATTTGAGAAAGCTCTTTTCTAAAGTCAGTTGAATACTGTCTTTTTGAAAGTAGATTAAATACAGAAGTACATTCCAATCGGACCACGTGTAAACTGTAAAGGCATAAGCTTCGCAAATGTTTTCCTCTGCGATTTATTCAAGAGTAAATAAATATTATTGAGGTGAGATTGTGAATAGTGGCTTGTTTTGTGTCGATCAGGTTTCTGGAATTCTGGAAAGGTATGTTATAAGTGTCAAAAGACGGGCATATGCATGGCGTATGTTTCTTAAATCTATGATGTCCGTGTACCTACATATAATAAATCTGTAGAAGGGTCAATTCTGTACATTGAAAATATAAAAAAAATAAATAGCAGAGGGTGTCACTCGATCGATACCAAACCCAAATATGTGATAAAAAATATTTTTGTCTGTCTGTCTGTCTGTCTGTATGTGAAGACATCACGTGAAAACTAACGGTTCGATTTCGATGAAACTTGGTATAATTATACCTTATTATCCTGGGCGTAAAATAGGATACTTTTTATCCTGGAAAATACGTAGAAAAAAAATTAATCTTAATTTTTCAGTTTTATCCATAGACGTTGTTCTGTAGAACCGCGAACACACGTTGCGTATTATTATAGGCCTAGCCGTATTTGGGTCCAATAGATATTTATAAGATGTCATTGTCAGAGTTACTCAAAATGGAGAAATAAATCATCCACGCGAAGACCGACATCCGCACGGACGGAGTCGTGGGCGGAAGCTAGTTAATGATATATTTTACCAAAATAAAAGTAGCCTTTATGAAGAAGTCCAACGACAATTGTTATTTCGATTAATTTTTAACGTAAATACTTCAATTAATTTACGAATCATAATAAGTTTCTCGAACGAGTGAAGCATCAAAATATGAAAATGTGTAGATGTAGATTAGGATCCAAATGAAATCACATCGTAACTTTCAACTTCATAACTTAACTAGCAGTCCACCCCGGCTTCGCCCGTGGTACTTGTTTACGTTTTCTCTCCATAAGAACCATCCTCGTGCTTCAAGGAATATTATAATACATTATAATAAACGAAATCTGTTTGGCCGTTCTCGAATTTTGCGCTTAGCAACACATTAGGCGATTCATTTTTATTAAATAGATTATTTTACAATTAATGTATTTTATTACTTACCACATAGCCATAGTAGCATACGGTAGCCAACACAGCGCGAACACGAACACAATAATTAGCGTCATGCGTAGCGTACGTTGTCGTGCGCGCTCTAAAACGCGGCGGTCTGAGCGACGCAGGCGCACGTTCGCTATACCGTTCGTGTACTCTTGTTTATCTGTGGGAGTAATTGATTTACAATATCTACTACTAGGAGCAATTACAAACAAACATAAAAAATTCACAAAGAGTACTTTCATTGTGGTACATATTTCAAAGCCTGCAATGACAGAAAATGGCGCCCTTTTATTTTTGGACGGCCATTGACCAAACGTTGTTTTTTAATACAAAAAAGTGCAGTAAACTCTTAGTAAACTTATCTTGACTATGACATGTATACCTCTAAAACAGTCTGAACTGAGTTGTGAGCTTTAGAAGTTTGCTATTTCACATACTATATTTATAAATATTTTACTAGATAGAGCTAAATTATTCCTATGTAATATACTTACTCTATGTTTTTTTTTTAAGTTTATATATATCTATTGGGTAACTAGAGCTAGGAATAGCGGCTAGTATTAAATATTAAATTCATTAATTACAGTTGAATTGATTTTAAAAGAGCAACTATAGAGTTTCATGCCGGTTCATCTCAGTAGGAATTGCTTTCCGAAATAGCGGTAAATATTCAATAACTAGCGGTCCGCCCCGGCTTCGCCCGTGGTACCTACATGTTTAAATATCCTATCTCTCAAGTTGGATCGAACTGCACATGGTGTGCGAATTTTATTATAATCGGTTAAGTGATTTAGGAGTCCATTGGGGACAAACATTGTGACACGAGATTTATATAATATATTAAGATAAGATAAGATGTATTTTGACGATTCAAAAGCGCTTCAGAAGGAAGTCGAGTTGAATAAATAAATGTTTGAGTTTGATTTTAATATTTGAGTATTTTCCATTTCATGAAATCAATATCGACAAAATGGTACTGTATACTTACACTATAAAGGACACAGGACTTCATATTATATTACGAGCTATTGCAAAATTCTAATATTTGCTTCCGCGTGATCTAATACTGAACGTCCAAAAGCAAAATAGAAACATTCAAATACAATTTTTATTTTATTTACATTAAGCTCCATATTCGCTTGCAGCTGAAAATTTGCCGCACTCCGCCATTTCATAATGAAATTTCAAACAATGCAATTAAATGAAAACATGTTTAATGTTTCGACATATTTAGTATTCATTGCAACAGTTTTAATAACAGGTGGAAAAGTCGAGTTGTTCCTGAATTATAATCGCTTTCTGTGTTACAATTTTTAACTAAGGTTATAACTAGCTCACGTCCGCAATATCGCCAGTTAATGATATTTTTACAGGTCATCATCATGGCAATGATGGGGCACGGGCCTCCTATGAGTGTACAGGCCATAATCTACCACGCTATAGCCAAGTGCGGGTTGGCGGATGTCACATGTCGTCGAACTTTTGATTCTTCGACGTGTCGGTTTCCTCACGATGATTTTCTTCACCGTTCGAGCAGTGGTGATGTTACAACATGCGCAGATAAATTGAAAAATCAATTTATTTGCTGCGCGCTCGCCTGGTCTCGAACCCCGGACTTATCGATTTGAAGTCCGAGGTCTTACCACAGAGCCACCACTGCTTCATATTTTACAGGTATCTAATCCTTATTTTTCAGTATCTTAAGTTATGTTTTATGCTCATAAAATAAGTGAGGATACTGTTCTAGATTACACTTTATCGATATATGATAATTATCTTAGGATACTCTCCTGTAATAATAATAAAGATTTACAACAGCCACATCAATAGATCAATCCATTTTAGAGATTTATCGAAACAAATGCACGAAAAATAGTGTTTTTTTCACTACCATTTTCTTACTTTTGTGACAGGTTTGTAAGGAAAATTTAATAAAAATTAACTACGTATTTACAGCTAAAAAGAACAATGTATTTTGAATAAACTAGTTTGTATGTAAATTGTTACTTATACAAGAATGTGGGTTGTTAATATTATGGAGATACCTACTCTTGTAATGATGAAATATTTTTCCTTACGCCTACGATTAAGTTGTTATTATCACGTAAAGTGAAAATATCGATGATTATTTTTCCGACCCAAATATCGACCAATAGAATTGCACCATTCGACGTCACGTGGTACAACCTACATGGTATTATACTGATAATTTTTTGAAAATTTTCTCTGGTCGTTGACGTCAAACTGACAGGTTCAATTCAATTGTGAAATTATTGGCCGACATTTGGGACGGAAAAATAATCTCCCGAATACCACACGAGCTTCAAAATTATCTGGCATTTCCCTCAAGGTTCCCTGCAAACAAATAAAGTCGTCAAGTTTTTCAGGAAAAATCACTCGCGCTTCGCGCTCGTGATTTTTTAACCTTGACTAAAAACTTGACTCCTTCATTTGTTTGCAACGAACCTATCGGAAAATACCCGATAATATTGAAGCTCTTGTGGTATTATAAGTGAGAATTCATTTAATTCAGAAAAAAGAACGTGTTAGCCGAGCACACGTGTCAGAAGTGAAACTTTGACAAGATTAAAAGATACCAAAATCGTCGCTTCTCCATGACGTGACGGTATGTCCATGACGCGAACTTGAAATTTTACTCTCAACGCGCCTAAAGAAGTTTCACTTCAAAAAGGCGGCCGGTCAGGCGTTAAGAGTCCTTATCGATTTTAGAGTGATTTTTACTTGTTTCTGTAATTCTTTAGAAGCTCGTTTAACAAAACTAAATTAGTAACAATGTGTGATGATATCTTAAATTAAAGATTCATTCAATATCTAAAATACGTTCGAGACAATTTATTGATATTCATTGTCCAGTTTGTTTAATAGCCAATAACCTAAGGCGTGTTTCAATTTTTTCCATGCGGGACGTTCGTGTCTTTGTATTTTACACGGAATTTAATAGAAGAAGTTTTCTTATAAAATATACTACAGTAAAGACACTGAGACATCCTAAAATATGTTCGAGGCAATTTATGTACTTTTATTGAAAAATTCAAAGAACATCTAAGTTAAAATAGCCTTACTTTGATGAAATTTTATGCGTATATGGCGTCGAATTTCTAGTTCTTACAACAGAGTTAAAAAAAAATAAAAAATACACACTAAATGATAGGTTAATGCTTAAAAATTTGCAATAAAAAAAATACATATTATATGTTTTATGAAAGAAATGGAATAATTTAAAGTTCTCTAGAATTTTCGATTATATACGGGAGCGCAAACGTTGTTACGGCAAATCTATATAATCGAATATTCTAGAGAATTTTAAATTATACCATTACTTTCATATAACATAGTAGTTAGTTTTTTTAAACGAGCTCCTAAAGAATTAAAGAAACAAGTCAAAATCACTCTTAAAATCGATACGGCCTCTTAAGGTACGGCGAAACATGCGGGTTCGAATCCCGCATTTTGATTGAATTTTCTTTAATTCTTTAAAACATTCTCAATGAAATAAAACTTAATTATAATGATAAATATAACGAGCGTGCTCAAGGCACAAACACTTTGTAGCGAGCGTGTATTTCCATACAAAATATATGTGCGAAATAATATAATAATATAATGAATAAATCGCGTTTAAAATCCGTTAAAATCGTAATTTCTAAATGTATAATACTTGCGTAAAATCAAACACTAGAAAGTAGTTTATTTTATAGTAAAAATGAGCATCCAAATTATTGCCAAAGTGTTTCATGTGCAATAGCTTTGTAAGCTTGTATAGCTTATGTTGTGTTTTTCTTGGAACAAATAATACTCGAGTGTCAAACATTGGACGTTTGATAAACTGTTCATCCTTTGTTCTTTGACAAGTTCTCTCTAGAGATAAAACATAAACTAAATAAGAAATACTAGCTGAAGACGCGACTTCACTCGCTTTTTTAAAGAATCTGAATACAATCAACTGATATTTTGTTCATTGCCTAGATTTTTGAAAATGTCCCTTGTTAGAAGTAGGAGATTTTCCAAAATTGATTAACCATCTTTTAATATTCGTTTCGAAATATCTACCTAATTAAAATCTGTTGAACAAAAATTCAATTTATCATCCACATTTATAACTATTCCATTTAGTTCGGTACCTAGTTAAAATATAAATAACAAGAGAAAAGTAATCAATACTTCTAAAATTGATCATTCATTCATATCAATTATGAGAACTTTGTGTCTTTCTCGGAAATTCTGAAGGCTGAAGATATTATGTTAGTACTGATTCAACATGATGCATACATGTTAAATTAGTTAATGCATAAATTATCGTAAAATGGCTGAGATAATTCAATTTTGTTATAGATTACAATCTACAGTTAATATTATAAAGCTTGTTGGTTTGTTGGTTTGTTTGTTTGAACGCGCTAATCTCAGGAACTACCGGTCCGATTTGAAAAATTCTTTCGGTGTTAGATAGTCCATTTATCGAGGAAGGCTATATCATTACGCTAAGACCAACAGGGGCGTAGCCACGTCTTATATTTTCTTTAAGAAAATAATCATTTTTAAAGCATTTCGATGCTATAAACAATATAGAAAATTATACCTACTTCCAATTAATTAACTAACATGAAATTATGTAACTCTGATGTAGCATCAGAGTTACATAATTTCAATTCAATGAACTTCCTATTGTCTTTGCCAATCCTGCGAAATTCGGCAGCAGTTAGACTATTGAAAACAAATACCGTTGCTTGAAAATTGGGACTCCAATGTAACATCAATGTAATTTGGAATAACATCAATTCTGATTAAACTGTTCATTTATGATGATAATTGATGTCAGTATTGAAATATTGCGATGTATAAAACCGGATCCACGACTTGCTGATAGCTTATTTAAAAATTTATGACATTTAGGGCTGGTTTTTCAATCCATCGTTAAAACTTATTCGTTGAATAAATGCTACCTATACATTTTTGTAACAGTAGTTTGTAAAAAATGTATAGGTACCAAATTACCCATCTTTAAACATGTACATACAGTTAATGTGAAATCATTTATTGGACGGATGAGTTTTAACCAATGATTAAAAATCGGCTCTTACATTAATTGTAATTTCCTCACATAAATTATGTAAATGGCAAGAAGGCTTGTACAATGTAGTACCTAATTAACTAGTATTTGCTTATTAAGGAGTGTATTATTTATTTACTTGTCTAGCACTGACACATTAAAATACAAGTTAAAAAAAGCTTGAAGAGGAAGGAAATCATTAGTCTAGAATTGACGGGTAGATTACTTATTACTTACTAGCTTACCCCCCGCGGCTTCGCCCGCTTTGTCTAAAACCTAATAAATTATATACTAAAACCTTCCTCTTGAATCACTCTATCTATTAAAAAAAACCGCATCAAAATCCGTTGCGTAGTTTTAAAGATTTAAGCATACAAAGGGACATAGGGACAGAGAAAGCGACTTTGTTTTATACTATGTAGTGATTAGTTATATCAAAATTTATATTCAAAGTAAATTATGATGCGCAATATATCTTTTATAAATAGACTTTTATAACTTTTATTCGTATATATAATGTCATTATAAGGTGAAAGTTCAATTTCACGTTAAACAGTCAACGAGGCTTCTTTAAACCACTTCTGCGTCAACAATCAGCTTATAGCAATAGGGTTATTAAATAAATACCACCAATTAATTATAAGTTTTTATTTGTCAAAATGATATTTATCGTTATTTTTGAACAAATTCAAAAATATATAATATAAAATAACGATAAATATCATTCTGGTAAAGATAAAATATTAAATAGTTAGTCAAAACATACCTACAAAGTATTGACTAGTATATTAGTCGTCTTAGAGTTCACTTCAAAAACCAAATTACTTCTACTCTTTCGGTTTTTAAATTTAGTTTTTTTAAACTGAAATCATCACGTCATGGTGTGGCGACGATTTTGGTATCTTTGAATTTTGCTAAAGAAGTTTCACTTCTGACACGTGCAGACACACGCTCTTTTTTATTGCAAAAGAGAATGGCCTCTTTTTCATAGATCTGGATTTAGGTTTTACGAGAGAACAAATAGTTTGATTGTAAATAAACATGAAATTTTGACAAATCAATGAAGCGAAATTCAAAATCTTCGGGTAAGCCCAGGTAAGCCTAACGTAATTGAGTTAAGAATTTACGCCATCTTTGACATGAATATACGAATAAAATATATCCTTATCGATCATATTTTCAATAAGATTAGTCCTATCCTAATCCTAAAACTGATTTGTAAGAAATTTGATACAGAGATAGATTATATGTCTAAATCTATATACTAGTATAAAGCTGAAGAGTTTGTTTGTTTCTTTGAACGCGCTTATGTCAGGAACTACGGGTTCGATTTGAAAATTCTTTCGGTGTAAGATAGCCCATTTATCGAGGTAGGCTATAGGCTATATATCATCACGCTAAGACCAACAGGAGCGGAGCACAGTTAGTCAGAATATAATTTAAAAGCCTAGAGCTTGTTATATAGAACTTCAATATGTTTTAAGTATATTCAGATAAAACTTAAATAATATGAACATACTGACGAAACTTTTAGCTTCTCGCAGTCAACCTATATCAGAAAAATATGTCAGAAATATGTGACATCCGCGTATTCTGATCCTTGGCTTATTTTACTTGGCCCTTTTTTATTGGGTGAAGATCAAGGAGTTCCTTAATCTCATAGGTTTAAAAATAATGAGGCATACATCAAAAAATTCTGTGCGATTTCACAAAGTTTTTATAGAAAATATGTCAAAATATTTTTATGGTATAAAATGAATAATATCCTCAGTTATTTATGAGAAAAAAGCACAAATAAGTACTAGTAAGCATTTAAAAAATAATACATAATAATTTATATGAAAAACATACGCAGGTACTCAACGGTCATATAAATCCATCCTACTTAATATTATCAATGCGAAAGTAACTCTGTCTGTCTGTCTGTTACTCAATCACGCCTTAACTACTGAACCAATTTGCATGAAATTTGGTATATAGATATTTTGATACCCGAGAAAGGACATAGGCTACTTTTTACCCCGGGAAATAGGATTAGTTTTATCCCGGAAATCCCACGGGAACGGGAACTATGCGGGTTTTTCTTTGACTGCGCGGGCGAAGCTGCGGGTTGAAAGCTAGTTAGAAACAAATAAACAAATACCTCATTAATTTATTGCAAAACTAATACCTATCTTTGATCTGAAAATGGGTTTTATAAGTAAAAAGAGTTTTTACTGGGTTTCTTAGGTATTTTTTTTCAAAATCTCACCAGTCAGCTCCTTACTGCTGGCCTGTATCTCGCAGAAGATGCGCACATAGCACGCGGTGATCACGAGCAGCGGCACGAAGTACATTGCGCAGGCGCAGAACACGTTATATGCGATTTCAAGTCGTGCGCTCGCGAACGCGTCGAAGGAAACACATTGTTCGAAGCCGGCGACGTAAGGGTGTCGTTTTACACGGAATACTAGGCTCTGTAACAATATGTAAATGATGTAGATTTAAAAATAATAAACGAAATATTTCTTTCTTTCTTCTTTCTTTCAAATATTACGATTAGTAAGAACAATCAACTTTCTCTAGACAATTATTATTGTGTATTAGTATTAATACTGGTGGTTTTGCAGATGCTTTGTATTCAAAGCATCTGTAAAACCACCAGTATTAAATTTATGATGTCAGCCAAAACACAATCTAGTTCGCTCTACCGTAAAGAAAGATGGAGAGAAAATCTTATAATGCAAAACATCGAAGGAATAAAAATAAGACAAACAAAAGTTTATTAAATAAGGTATATATTACTACATCTAGATAGGAATTCATAAAGATATTTAGAGATTAATATGTCCCTCCAATAGCTCATATTCCGAAGCAATCTTATCATCAATCAAAGCAAAGGAATCATGATTAAAATATGAATTTATTCAGTTATACACTCTAGAAGTACACGTAGGCGTTCACTCGCAGGTGTATTTCCAGTCGATTGACATTGACATTGCGAAGTTTTATCCTCGAAATACTCATAGTGCAGTGCCTGGAGCATACAAAACCGTAAAAGCTCGGATTAGAGTTATAGTGAATGAATTAATACGATCGATGTGGGATATTGTTTCTTAAACTATAAATTGCAATGTTTACCCAAATTTTTTTTGTGCACTCCATTGTTTCGTTGTTTAAAAAAAAATGTTATGAAAAATTAATGTTTGACCATATATTTTCACTTTAAACAGTATTTCTTTTTTTTATTCGAGTAGACATATTATAGGAATATTTTTCAAAGATACCTGTGTATAAAAATAGCAGTAGGGATCTCAAACAGATAGAAAAACGTGGAGGGGAGAGCGGAGCCACAACTGCTATGTACAATGGAATTTCTCGGCCGGTTTAATTATAAATTAAACGTACTCTATTGAGTAAATTTAAAAAAATAAGGTAATTAATTACGACTAATGAAAAGAAAAAAAATTATTAGTACCAGATCTGTTTATTTAAATATATTACAATTACCTACATTGTTGCCTACATCAAATACTTAGTTGAAATGATAATATCATCGTGAAAGCGTTCTATTAGTCGTTTTTTAATAGTTTTTCTACCGGGATATGCTCTGTAGTGATGACGTTTTTCAACTTTTGCATGGTAAATTGGCAATCATCATTCTCTTCTATGTAGGTACTTGTATATTTGCTCCATTGCTGCATCTACTTAGATTAATTTTCTTTTCAACATTACTGAGGTGAATTGAATTTTTCAGCAAATTATAATAATCCGAATGATATTTTGCTGCAAGTGTCTCTAAGTCGGTTATACTCGATATAATCTCTATAATAATCGGTTTTCTGGACGGCTATAAAATGCATGATGGATTCATTCAAAGTTGAAGTGTTGATGTATGAAATCTGACTACGCCGGCATTTTTTTGTATGGAGATACTACAAAGACCTCGTCTACTCGAGAGAATGCCGCAATTTGGACGAATTAACCCGGAAATTGAGAGTAGCAGAAGAAACCATTAAAATAATAAAAGGGTATTCAGACGTTTAAAAGACAACTTTTTCCGGTGATGTTGCACTTGCAGTGAGCAACAGGGGGGGTCATTTTGAAAATTTATTGTAATTAAACACCTTGTAATTGGTTTTATTTTGTTTGCATTAAAATTTTGCACTTACCACTTTTAGATTTCAATTTTTCGATTGAAGCCTTATGAATAATAAAATGAAATTTTCAGGGTAGCTACCTCATAGATAGAGTAAGTTTTTAAAAAGCAAAACGGATATTTTTTATGTGATTTTATTTTTTACGGGCCCTTGAAGTTATGAACATACTGGGTAATTTTATCTTTCTTGGCAATAAATTCTTTTTTTTTATTCCATTCGAAGATCTAACGATAGTAAATGTTACTATACTGAATTGGCCTTTCTTTCAGCTTAGCACACAAAAAAAATCAAGCATTTACCGCCATAATTCACGTCACCATAAATCAAAATCTCTACGTACTCGGCGATAGGTGAAAATTTGAAAAAAACGTCATAACTCCGAAAATACGAAAAATCGCATAATATACATGGGGGTGATTCGGATAGCCCTTTATGTCCTCTACCTCCCAGCTTCAGTATATCACTACTTCTTGGGACACCCTCTATGGTCAAACATGAATTTTTCACAATAATTTGTTTAAACAATGAAACAATGGAGTGCACAAAAAAAAAATGGGTAAACATTGCAATTTATAGCTTATTTAACAATATCCCACATCGATCATATTAATTCATTCACTATAACTCTAATCCGAGGTGAAAACCCCCAGGCGCTCCACTATCAGGAACTAGAGGAAACCTTATCCAAACAAATATTAATAAGAGGTAAAGTTTGTAGGTATGTTTGTGTGTAAGGGACAATCTTCGGAAATTATCCGATCATACAAATTATTTTAATACGGGAAAGCTTAACTATTAAAGAGTGACAGAGGCATTACTTCATTATGACTGCATAAAAAATAGGAAATAATCATAGTACTGAAGTGTAAATCAACATAGACAAAAACGGGTTAGCTGCTTTACCGGCGCGGCGTGCGCTGACTTGATTTTTGTAGTCCCTTTCTCAAATTAACTTAAAGACAATGAACATAAATAACTTAATAAAATTAATTACTAGGAACTTCACAGCATTATTGCATAGGCTAGTAAATTATATATTTTATAAGACGTATTTAAAAGCAGTTACCTGTGGTAAGCTGCATGCAAGAGCCACTGCCCAAGCGCAGTAAAGCATTTGCTTGCTTCGTCTGCGCGCTTCTGACAGTCGTAGGGGGTACACCACCGCAAAATATCTAGAACATAGAATATAATAAAAATCTGTACGTATGATGAAGTTAAAGAGTTTGTTTGATTTAACGGGTTAATCTCGGGAAACACGGGTCTGATTTAAAAAAGAGACGTGTGGCACTCGGGGACTGCCGTGGTAAAGCTATTGCATAGCATGCCTTCAAGCCACACCTCCGAGCCCGTCGGAGTGGGGAGCGTGAGGTTTTTTCGTTACGGAATTTCTCGATTCGGTCCCCGCGCTCAAGGCCCGCGATAGAAGCTATGCAATAGCTTAAAAAATCTTTCAGTGTTAGTAAAGTAAACCGACGGCTTATAAGCTAAAATATAATACCTACTCGTTATGACTCAAAAGGTGCTCCTAAAATTGGTGTAATATTAATCTGTGAAAAATAAAAATAGAGCACTACCTCTCCGAGGTGTGCAATTATGCTGTCTGTCTGTTACGCTTTCCCGCTTAAACCTCTCTACCGATTTTGATGAAATTTGGCACAGACAATCTTTAGACCCTGAGAAAGAACATAGGGAACTTTTATCAATACACCACGCGGGCGAAGCCGCGGGCGGAAGCTAGTATTATCTATAAAGCTTCAACTCATGTTTAAATAGAGTTTCGATATCATATTATTGAGACGGCCTTGCTTAATTTTATCGATAACTAGCTTTCCGCCTGCGGCTTGGCTCGTGTACACTAATCACTTCATGTCAAACCTGTCAATATTGGTTTATTAAATAAATATAAAAAGCAGTTATAACTAAACTTGTTTGATAAAATATATAGGTAGGTAAGTGTACGAATTTAATCTTATTTAGGTAACTACTGGGTAATTCTATATGTCTAAATAAACTAGAATGTTTCTCAATTATAAAAATACCAAGAAAATATTATACCATCTGTAGGAAAAAATCTGGAATCATTTGCATCTCAAATTCGCATAATTATTTAAATGTTTTTTTTTTCATTATCCAACGCTTTAACTCAACAAGGCGTAGGCACTTATTTTGTGCTCATAATAAAAAGAATTTATTCATAATATTATGTTAAAATTTTTATAAAGAGATAGACATCACAAACATTGAAGAGGATATCGTTAAAATTATTCTGTTTATTTTCCTTCAAACAGTTTAAAAATTCTATTTAGTGGCACCGATACGTATTTTACACTAGCTTTCCGCTCGCGGCTCCGCCCGCGTTTTGAAAGAAAAACCCGCATAGTTCCCGTTCCCGTGGGATTTCCGGGATGAAACCTATCCTATGTGTTAATCCAAGTTACCCTCTATATGTGTGCTAAATTTCATTGTAATTGGTTCAGTAGTATTTGCGTGAAAGAGTAACAAACACACACACACACACACACACACATCCTCATAAACTTTCACATTTATAATATTAGTAGGATTTACAAATTTTTGCTTCACTACATAGTATAAAAATAAAGTCGCTTTCTCTGTCCCTATGTCCCTATAATATGTACCTATATTACGTTTGAGACAAATCGGGCGAAGCCGCGTTGGTAAATTATGTAGGTACTTATTCAAAAGAACTGACACAGGTTTTTGTAAACTTTCTAGGAGGTCCCGTCAATTTCTGTATTTGTAAAATTAGTGAATATGAAATAAATATGTATGCATTTTCATGTTCATGTTCATGTTCGTGTTCGTGTTCGTGTTCGTGTTCGTGTTCGTGTTCGTGTTCAAGCTCATGCTCATGCATGAGCATGAGCATGAGCTTGAACATGAGCTTGAACATGAGCTCATGCATGAGCATGAGCATGAGCTTGAACGTGAATTAGCATGAGCTAATTCACGTATTTTTTTAGAAATATCAACGTGACAAAATGTTGATCGTAAAGATTATCAAATCTTTATTACGTATGCCTAGAAGATTGAATTGACTTTTAACCTTTTCTTAACTAAATCTTACTTCATATAAAATTAAAAAAGACAATTTCAATAAATGGCTTATAAGCTATAATCAAATTAAAAAAAAATAACAAATATTACCTAAGTACATTTGTTTATCTAGTTATTCATAATATAATATACCGCAGCTAAGACTGTGTTGGGTGTCAATATTTATTTAGTATTTAACTAAAGAGGTTTTTTAATGTTTAAGGGTGCTCTACCACCAGAGATGTGCGAGGATGAACCAGGGATTTGTTTGTAAAGAACCAATAGTTTAGCTTCAAATGCTAAATGAAGCGATATGATTGGTTCTTAAAAAACACATCCCTCGCTACGCATCTTCGCACATATCTGGTGGAAAAGTACCCTAAATGTCACCGTTTTCATTTAAATTGATTCAGCGATTTTCGATTAAATCAATGCAATAAAATATTTAAATATATGTCATTTTCATGTTAAATTCATACTTGAAGTTTGTCTTGTTCTCATGTACAGATTAATAATTTGTATCTTGATATTAGGCATTTCAAGATAACGAAGACATGAATATAACATTTATTTGCTCTGTTTCAGTGCTTCAAAGAACGTCGAACTTAAATTAGCAAAGTTATAAATGAAATATATTATAAATATGTAAGGAATTTATTGTGTTAACTACCTACTTATCATTTTCATCATGTTACAAGCTCATTTGTACTTACCTATATATATTATAATATATTATTATAAGGGCCGTGGCAGCTAAGGTTTTGAAAAATAAGGTTCTGAAAACTTGAAAGATAGAACTTTCATATCTTATTCTCTGTCTATAAGCCCTTTTACGAACTTACTCTTGACTTACCTTTATATGAAATTCAAGACTAATGATAACATTTTACAAAATAAAATGAAGATTTATTCATAATCAAAATGACGGTAGGCGAAATGTTATTCTTCAAATAAAAGTTAGAGAGATGGGAACCTTTTTAAATTAACTAACGAACTTTGACTTCCCCGTTATGCTATATGCCCGTTATATGTTGTAATGCTATTTTTTTTACAAACAATCAGCACACGTGTCAGAAGTGAAACTTCTTTGGCAAGATTCAATGATACCAAAATCGTCGCAATACTCCATGACGTGACGATATTGCCACGGGAGAAAATAAACTTAAAGTTGGTAGGAAATGAAATAATTTATCATCTATACAGGGTGTCCCACTATTGGTATACTAAACGCAAAGGGACTTGTAGTCTTGCATACACTGATCACGTAAAAAATTCTTAAACAACAAAATTACGTCATACATTTTTGCTAAATTTTTCCTGAAAATCCATGTTTTCTTCTCTAGCTTCGCGCAGCCGGACACCCTGTATAAGATGTTTTGTTGCGCAATACTCGATACCTATCGACCAATTTGGGAAGGAAAAGACTTAAAAATTATTACTTTATGGAAAAGAGGACAGAACAACGTCTGTTGTAGCAGCTGCTTTATCATAAGTATAAAAAACTAACCTGTCCAAAGAAATACAAACAAGCACGTTTGACGACAAGTAAAGGCCGAAAGCTCTCATCACAAGAAGCACTTTGCACATCATGTTCCCCGCCAACCACGCATTTGTGTACTTCCAACCGATCTGAAACAAACAAAATAATATTTAAATTATAATCATATATATCATAATATAATATATAAATCAATGAAGTACTACAGAACAAACTTAAACTCAATAAATATCTAAAAGTAAACTAAAACTGTTTAGTTTTGTATGAAAAATAAAAAAACGTTTGATTTTACGCAAGTATGATACATTTAGAAATTAGGGGCCCTTAGTACCTAGGTGAAAACGGCAAAATGGACTGTTATCTATGAGCTATAATTGAAAATATTGAAGTTTTTTCGCACTGAAATTTCTAATATGTATTACAGAACGTATGTGTGATGGGATGACTGTTTCCAAAACACGATTAGAAAAATTTTGCTCGATAAAAAAAAATCCTGAAGTTACCTCTAAAGTATCATATAAATGCTCATTACAACCGTATTTTACGATAGTAATTCGTATAAAATCACAAATACATAGGTATTTGTGATTTTATACGATATTTATTATATGATTTCGAGTGACGTACAATTCCGCGGTCATCTGGAAGAAAAAGCAAAACTGGCCTCTAAAAAGTTGGGTGTCATCAATAGATCGAGACGGTACTTCGAGCCTAAACACCTGCTATTATTGTATAAGGCCCAGGTTCGTCCTCACTTGGAGTACTGTTCTCATCTACATATGGGCTGGCGCCCCGCAGTGCCAACTTCTTCCACTTGACCGCATTCAACGTCGAGCGACTCGAATTATCGACGACCATAGGTTAACTGATAAGCTTGATCCCCTCTCTCTAAGAAGGGACTTGGGGTCCCTCTCAATTTTCTATCGTATATATAATGGGGAGTGTTCTGAAGAGCTGTTCGATCTTATTCCTGCCGCACAATTCCACCATCGCACAACCCGCCATAAAAATCTTTACCATCCTCACCACCTGGATGGCTGGCGGAGCACCACAGTGCGTTTCACTCGCACTTTTCTTCCAAGGACCTGTAAGCTCTGGAATAGTCTACCACCTGCTGTGTTTCCTAGGAGCTATGATTTGGAAAATTTTAAGAAAAAAGCACATCATTTCTTAAAAGGCCAATAAATTCCCGCCGCTTCCCAATCCACGCATAGCTTCCGCTTCATTATTTTTATATATTATTTAATTCCGTCTTCCCCCTTACCCTATTCTGGTAGGCAACAACCATAACCTCGGTTATGGTCTATGGGCGACGCAACCTGCTTACCACCAGGCAGTGCGTCCGCTCGTTTGCCTCCCCATAACATAAAAAAAAAAAAAAAAAATTACCTTCTCGATTTCGTGACTGTTTTAGATTTAGAAAATACTAAATATTTTCATTCACTTTTTGATAAAAATGTGAATGGCGCTTACGATTTTTACTTTCGAGCACGTTGATTCCATACTAAACGCGGACCCCCTCTCCCCTCACCTAAGGCGCGAATAGCTGAATTTTCGCTGACCACCTAACCCCTCTTAAAGACTCACGGATTTTAAACGCGATTTATATTATTATTTATATGATTATATTATTAAGCAGAGGTTTCGCACACTTTGTAGCGAGAGTGACCACGCTAAATAAAACTATAAATATTGAATGGAATGAAAGTTTTCACGTCTGTTTGTCTTATAAGCTAATTAATTGTAATAATAAGATTACAACAAGTAATAGCAATTTGCATTTAGTATTGGTACAAAGGGTAGAATAGAATAAACGAAAGCAGCTCAACGAATTTATTTGGCAAAGTTTTGAAACATTCATCATTTAACTGGATACATTTAAATGGTCCTTTAACCTTTTATTTCTAAGGCAAATTTCTAAGAAGAAATAGCAATAAACAAATAGGTACATTTTATGTAATAATATGTAAATGTTAAAGATACATTCATCAGAGACGAATAAGAGAAGTTTTGAAATATTTGAGTTATAATATACGGTATTCATTGGATTAATTTAATTATGAAATACGTAACAAAAGTTATGATCCTGTGGGATTATTATATTTTTACGGTATAAAAATGTTGGGTTTCAATTTATCACTCTGATATATTTTATTTATTTATTATATTATTATCTCGTTAAATTATGAAGAAAGACGTAAAAAAGGGCAAGAATTAAACAAGAAATAGCGATAGAAGTGTTACAAAGAAACTAAGGCATTTTATTTACAACTTCATTCACAATACTTTTAGACTAGGTAGATTTTATGGCTTTGTTTATATAATTCATAATTAAGTTAAATCGTTATAAATACATTACTAATATATTAAACAACAGATTTTTAATAGTTTTAAACCATTCTACGATCCGAGACACTAACACCACAAAATTCTTAACAGTATTAGTACTGTAACTTACTTAACGTAAACTTTTTTCATGATAATGTAGTTTAGTGGGTTATGCAAATCTCAATTTAGTCCTATTTTTATATTATTCAGGTACTTTTATAGTTTAATCTTGCCACGTTTCTATGTTACCTTACCTTTCTATTACACCGGACTATATGAACCTAAATCGAAAATCCGGCGCAATACAATTTATTCAAAAGCCGAGGTATATTAGAATTGGAACGAAAAGGCAACTGGTAAAATGATTATTTTCTTTAGATAAGGAAACCGTTATATTAAAAGACTAGCTTTTCGCCCGCGGCTTCGCCCGAGTTTTCAAAGAAAATCCCGCATAGTTCCCGTTCCCGTAGGATTTCCGGGATAAAACCTATCCTATGTGTTAATCCAAGTTACCCTCTATATGTGTGCTTAATTTCATTGTAATCGGTTCAGTAGTATTTACGTGAAAGAGTAACAAACACACACACACACACACACACATCCTCGCAAACTTTCGCATTTATAATATTAGTGGGAAGGATTAAAGTAAGTAATAAGAATTAATATCTGATTCAAATTGGGCCCCATTATGAGTGTATTTCATGGTTTTAAATACGTGAAAATTTAAGCAATATCAGAAAACAATTTCTTTTCAATAAAACCTCATGTTTTATTGAAAAGAAACTGACAGCTTTCATCCAAATTATTACTTTTTTTATAAGCCTATAGACTTAAGCTTATTTTCAATAGAATTTTTAAGCACTAAGGAAGTATTTTATATTTTCCGATAGAGACAAAATCTGCTTAAAAAACGAGCGGAGCCAGGTCGTGCGGCTAGTTGCGGAACCGCAATCTAAACGTGTCACAGGGAAACCCAATGACAGATTCCAATAAGAATATATTTTCGCTACAATTCCGGGATACACTGATATATGTATAACTATACAGAATACTGCCTGAATGAAGCCGAGAACCGTCGTAAATAATATGTAAGAGGCCTATATTGATATTTATTATAGTATTTACTTTTTAGGAATGAATTTAGCTAAAATATGGAATACATTATATGACCTGAAATTCGTAAAAGCTTTTGTTGTATTATGTGATGATGTTTTCCTTCCTGACGCAACTCCAGAACGCACGAACCGATTTCCACGGTTTTGCATTCGTTGGAAAGGTCTCGGGCTCCGTGAGGTTTAGGTATAGCCAAGAAAAGGTGTCTCTGGTGGCGAAACGGAGTTCTCCGGGTTTGTTAGTGTGATATAAGTTTAAATATTTTGTAAAATATTGAGGTAAAAGCTTCAGTTTTGACGTTGCATGCGTAGGTTCCAATGTATTAGTGCTGATTTACACAGGGTCAGTAGACTAGTCAGTCGCGGCGCCAATTTCGGCGCCGCGACTGACTTTAACTGTTTACATGAAGTAAGTACTAGTGGTGCGTTTCTCACGGTGACCACACGTTTGCGAAGTCAGTGGGAAAAATGAATTCACGAAAACAACTGAAACGACGATTTAATTATTTGTTGAAAAATTTATCAATTTTGCTGTTGAATGAGTTAATAGAAATTGTAGAAAATGAGACATAACTAAAAATAAACGACAATGGGTAAGAAAATGGATTTAGGGATTTAATATCCCAAAGGCACTCGTTTATGCCATATAATTGCACCAATTTTAAGGTTTCGTCTTCGCTTACGAGTCATTTTTATCGCCAGCGAAAAAAACGTGGTCACTCTACAACGCAGCGGCAATGACTAACCAAGCACTGACTTGTCTATTTACACGGGGTTTATTTGGCTGACTTGGGGGTGCGCGGGTAGCGGGGGGCGCCAACTGACTCTAAAATATTCGTGTCCGAATATTCAACTCAGCGCTGACTTCAAGCCTCTGTACTGACTTCAAATCTGTTTACACAGGGTTTTTTTCGGGTCAACACTGATTTGCCTCGAATTTGTAGTCAGTTACTGACCCTGTGTAAATCAGCACTTAAAATTAACGTTACTAATCCTTACTAGTATTAATTTACTACTTAATATTATACAAAAAAAATGTGCCCTATTTCTTTGACCAAGCTGGGAACCGGAGGAAAAAAAATCTATTATTACCAAGCAGGTATGCTTGATAATAATAGTTTTTTTTTCAAATAAGGCTAATTAAATCATTATAATCTGAGCCGATTAAAAAAAAAAACTTTCTAGAATACCAACCAGTAATTTCACAAAATACTATCTGATAGAGACACTTCTTTTGTTCTAAAAATAAAAAAGGTCTTAAACATTTTTACCAACGATAAATTCTAGAAAAAAACTAGTTCAAATAAGATAAAAAGTTAGACAAGACTATAAATACACCTTTTAATGTTACCAGACACAAAAAAGTAGGTCGTCTTACTAATAAGCACTTGCTAAAATATAACAACTTTCCAACTAACTTCATATTATACAGACGTTAATTAAGACGATAAAAAAAAAATCCTGAAGTTACCTCTAAAGTATCATATAAATGCTCATTACAACCGTATTTTACGATAATAATTCGTATAAAATCACAAATACATAGGTATTTGTGATTTTATACGATATTTATTATATGATTTCGAGTGACGTACAATTCCGCGGTCATCTGGAAGAAAAAGCAAAACTGGCCTCTAAAAAGTTGGGTGTCATCAATAGATCGAGACGGTACTTCGAGCCTAAACACCTGCTATTATTGTATAAGGCCCAGGTTCGTCCTCACTTGGAGTACTGTTCTCATCTACATATGGGCTGGCGCCCCGCAGTGCCAACTTCTTCCACTTGACCGCATTCAACGTCGAGCGACTCGAATTATCGACGACCATAGGTTAACTGATAAGCTTGATCCCCTCTCTCTAAGAAGGGACTTGGGGTCCCTCTCAATTTTCTATCGTATATATAATGGGGAGTGTTCTGAAGAGCTGTTCGATCTTATTCCTGCCGCACAATTCCACCATCGCACAACCCGCCATAAAAATCTTTACCATCCTCACCACCTGGATGGCTGGCGGAGCACCACAGTGCGTTTCACTCGCACTTTTCTTCCAAGGACCTGTAAGCTCTGGAATAGTCTACCACCTGCTGTGTTTCCTAGGAGCTATGATTTGGAAAATTTTAAGAAAAAAGCACATCATTTCTTAAAAGGCCAATAAATTCCCGCCGCTTCCCAATCCACGCATAGCTTCCGCTTCATTATTTTTATATATTATTTAATTCCGTCTTCCCCCTTACCCTATTCTGGTAGGCAACAACCATAACCTCGGTTATGGTCTATGGGCGACGCAACCTGCTTACCACCAGGCAGTGCGTCCGCTCGTTTGCCTCCCCATAACATAAAAAAAAAAAAAAAAAATTACCTTCTCGATTTCGTGACTGTTTTAGATTTAGAAAATACTAAATATTTTCATTCACTTTTTGATAAAAATGTGAATGGCGCTTACGATTTTTACTTTCGAGCACGTTGATTCCATACTAAACGCGGACCCCCTCTCCCCTCACCTAAGGCGCGAATAGCTGAATTTTCGCTGACCACCTAACCCCTCTTAAAGACTCACGGATTTTAAACGCGATTTATATTATTATTTATATGATTATATTATTAAGCAGAGGTTTCGCACACTTTGTAGCGAGAGTGACCACGCTAAATAAAACTATAAATATTGAATGGAATGAAAGTTTTCACGTCTGTTTGTCTTATAAGCTAATTAATTGTAATAATAAGATTACAACAAGTAATAGCAATTTGCATTTAGTATTGGTACAAAGGGTAGAATAGAATAAACGAAAGCAGCTCAACGAATTTATTTGGCAAAGTTTTGAAACATTCATCATTTAACTGGATACATTTAAATGGTCCTTTAACCTTTTATTTCTAAGGCAAATTTCTAAGAAGAAATAGCAATAAACAAATAGGTACATTTTATGTAATAATATGTAAATGTTAAAGATACATTCATCAGAGACGAATAAGAGAAGTTTTGAAATATTTGAGTTATAATATACGGTATTCATTGGATTAATTTAATTATGAAATACGTAACAAAAGTTATGATCCTGTGGGATTATTATATTTTTACGGTATAAAAATGTTGGGTTTCAATTTATCACTCTGATATATTTTATTTATTTATTATATTATTATCTCGTTAAATTATGAAGAAAGACGTAAAAAAGGGCAAGAATTAAACAAGAAATAGCGATAGAAGTGTTACAAAGAAACTAAGGCATTTTATTTACAACTTCATTCACAATACTTTTAGACTAGGTAGATTTTATGGCTTTGTTTATATAATTCATAATTAAGTTAAATCGTTATAAATACATTACTAATATATTAAACAACAGATTTTTAATAGTTTTAAACCATTCTACGATCCGAGACACTAACACCACAAAATTCTTAACAGTATTAGTACTGTAACTTACTTAACGTAAACTTTTTTCATGATAATGTAGTTTAGTGGGTTATGCAAATCTCAATTTAGTCCTATTTTTATATTATTCAGGTACTTTTATAGTTTAATCTTGCCACGTTTCTATGTTACCTTACCTTTCTATTACACCGGACTATATGAACCTAAATCGAAAATCCGGCGCAATACAATTTATTCAAAAGCCGAGGTATATTAGAATTGGAACGAAAAGGCAACTGGTAAAATGATTATTTTCTTTAGATAAGGAAACCGTTATATTAAAAGACTAGCTTTTCGCCCGCGGCTTCGCCCGAGTTTTCAAAGAAAATCCCGCATAGTTCCCGTTCCCGTAGGATTTCCGGGATAAAACCTATCCTATGTGTTAATCCAAGTTACCCTCTATATGTGTGCTTAATTTCATTGTAATCGGTTCAGTAGTATTTACGTGAAAGAGTAACAAACACACACACACACACACACACATCCTCGCAAACTTTCGCATTTATAATATTAGTGGGAAGGATTAAAGTAAGTAATAAGAATTAATATCTGATTCAAATTGGGCCCCATTATGAGTGTATTTCATGGTTTTAAATACGTGAAAATTTAAGCAATATCAGAAAACAATTTCTTTTCAATAAAACCTCATGTTTTATTGAAAAGAAACTGACAGCTTTCATCCAAATTATTACTTTTTTTATAAGCCTATAGACTTAAGCTTATTTTCAATAGAATTTTTAAGCACTAAGGAAGTATTTTATATTTTCCGATAGAGACAAAATCTGCTTAAAAAACGAGCGGAGCCAGGTCGTGCGGCTAGTTGCGGAACCGCAATCTAAACGTGTCACAGGGAAACCCAATGACAGATTCCAATAAGAATATATTTTCGCTACAATTCCGGGATACACTGATATATGTATAACTATACAGAATACTGCCTGAATGAAGCCGAGAACCGTCGTAAATAATATGTAAGAGGCCTATATTGATATTTATTATAGTATTTACTTTTTAGGAATGAATTTAGCTAAAATATGGAATACATTATATGACCTGAAATTCGTAAAAGCTTTTGTTGTATTATGTGATGATGTTTTCCTTCCTGACGCAACTCCAGAACGCACGAACCGATTTCCACGGTTTTGCATTCGTTGGAAAGGTCTCGGGCTCCGTGAGGTTTAGGTATAGCCAAGAAAAGGTGTCTCTGGTGGCGAAACGGAGTTCTCCGGGTTTGTTAGTGTGATATAAGTTTAAATATTTTGTAAAATATTGAGGTAAAAGCTTCAGTTTTGACGTTGCATGCGTAGGTTCCAATGTATTAGTGCTGATTTACACAGGGTCAGTAGACTAGTCAGTCGCGGCGCCAATTTCGGCGCCGCGACTGACTTTAACTGTTTACATGAAGTAAGTACTAGTGGTGCGTTTCTCACGGTGACCACACGTTTGCGAAGTCAGTGGGAAAAATGAATTCACGAAAACAACTGAAACGACGATTTAATTATTTGTTGAAAAATTTATCAATTTTGCTGTTGAATGAGTTAATAGAAATTGTAGAAAATGAGACATAACTAAAAATAAACGACAATGGGTAAGAAAATGGATTTAGGGATTTAATATCCCAAAGGCACTCGTTTATGCCATATAATTGCACCAATTTTAAGGTTTCGTCTTCGCTTACGAGTCATTTTTATCGCCAGCGAAAAAAACGTGGTCACTCTACAACGCAGCGGCAATGACTAACCAAGCACTGACTTGTCTATTTACACGGGGTTTATTTGGCTGACTTGGGGGTGCGCGGGTAGCGGGGGGCGCCAACTGACTCTAAAATATTCGTGTCCGAATATTCAACTCAGCGCTGACTTCAAGCCTCTGTACTGACTTCAAATCTGTTTACACAGGGTTTTTTTCGGGTCAACACTGATTTGCCTCGAATTTGTAGTCAGTTACTGACCCTGTGTAAATCAGCACTTAAAATTAACGTTACTAATCCTTACTAGTATTAATTTACTACTTAATATTATACAAAAAAAATGTGCCCTATTTCTTTGACCAAGCTGGGAACCGGAGGAAAAAAAATCTATTATTACCAAGCAGGTATGCTTGATAATAATAGTTTTTTTTCAAATAAGGCTAATTAAATCATTATAATCTGAGCCGATTAAAAAAAAAACTTTCTAGAATACCAACCAGTAATTTCACAAAATACTATCTGATAGAGACACTTCTTTTGTTCTAAAAATAAAAAAGGTCTTAAACATTTTTACCAACGATAAATTCTAGAAAAAAACTAGTTCAAATAAGATAAAAAGTTAGACAAGACTATAAATACACCTTTTAATGTTACCAGACACAAAAAAGTAGGTCGTCTTACTAATAAGCACTTGCTAAAATATAACAACTTTCCAACTAACTTCATATTATACAGACGTTAATTAAGTACCTACGCATTATTAAAGATAATTCTAAAACTAATTAGTCAAATCTAAAAGAAAAGAAAGAAACAAACAAACAGAAAGCATTTAGTTGACGGAAATAATATCTACCCAATACGATTAATAAAATATAATCAATAAATAGCTTTAAATAAAATTGACGTCACAATTTATAAACCTTTTAAATTTAAGAAATAACATACAAAAAACGCACCATTGAACTATACCTATCTTTCTTTGACAAATCAGTTAAAAAATTAACCAAATACGTATTAATATTACCACCTATCTTTCTTTCACAAACCAGTTAAAAAGTTTACCAAATACGTATTCATATCCTTTACCAGATAGTGAATCTTGTAACGTAAGATGGTAAGTTACATGACAAGCCGTCAAAGTTTCAAAGTAATTAAACAGTTGGTAAACTCACAGAAAACGGAGTCATTCCTACTTGTTAGAGTTATAACTAAGGAAGTATGTTGTAATACTAAATTTTACTTCATATATCTATACAATATTTAACGGCTGAAGAGTTAGTTTATTTGCTTGGTCGTGCTAATCTCAGGAACCACTGATCCGATTTGAAAAACCATTTCACTGTTAGATAGTCCACTTATCGAGGAAGGCTGTTGGCTATATACCATCACGCTAAGAGCAATAGGAGCGGAGCAATGCGGGTAAAACCACGGGGAACAGCCAACTATGAGATAAATTAGTTTTCATGAACTTAATTTTTAAACAATAATACACTAAAAGGTTTTATACTGTTGTAAGACTATATAGGCATAACAGAGAGAATTTAAAACACTAAATTATATCTACATACCTACATATACATATAGGAATATAAATTTTATAAACATAGATGACATACTAAAAACGATTGACGAATTCGCATACTAAACCATTTTTATATTTTCAAACAAATTTTTATACACACTATAAAATGTTATAAAAATAGCAGAATTTAATTTAGATCCAGTTCGGCGGTTAAACGATGCAATCTGAAATTGGAAATATCGATAGAAAATATGGATTATAACAAAATATTTCATTCATATAAGCTTTATTTGCATATACAATAATGCGTTGGCGTTTTGATTTTATAACTTAAAAAATTTAGAATTACTAGCTGCGCCCCGCGGTTTCACCCGCGTGGGTCCGCTCCTGTTGGTCTTAGCGTGATGATATTATATAGCTTATATAGCCTTCCTCGATAAATTGGCTTTCTAACACCGAAAGAATTTTTTAAATCGGACCAGTAGTTCCTGAGATTAGCGCGTTCAAACAAACACTCCAGCTTAATAATATTATAATACCTATATAATTTATCAAACAATTTTCTCTCCTTGTTAAAGTCAGATTTCAAATAGGAAGAGACTCGCCTTAATAAGAGCAATCCTCGTTGATTTTAATATAAATTAAGATTCCAGAAGGACAAATTACATAATTACCAGCGACATCCGTGTTCACAAAGCTTAAACGACGGTTGAATTTTAACGAGCCTAATGGCAGCCGAAAGCCTGAAAAAACAACCATACCACACATAATATACTTGCTTTCCACCCGCGGCTTCACCCACTTTGTCAAAAACTTAATAAATTATATACCAAAAAACCTCTTGAATCAGTCAATCTAATAAAAAAACTCCATCAAAATCGATTGCGTAATTTTAAAGATCTAAGCATACATACACACAGGCCGAACGCGACTTAGTTTTATACCATAGTATCAGCTCTCTTTATACTATGCTATACTATGTAGTGATAAGGAAACAAACTTTTGTTTATTATAAGGGCGCTCTACATAACGAATTTGAAAAAAAAAAAGCTTCTAAAAACCTATTTCAATGATATTATATTCACATCCTGATAATATTTCGCCATTCTGAAGAATAGTCATTGAGACATCCTTAGTATTTCATGTTTAATTTATTGACTCTAGTATTAATTATGGTCTAAAAATTTCAATGTATCTATATAAAATGATCAAACAATTGTTGTTGTGTTTAAAAAATGGTTAAAACATTTTCAGAGTCAAAAGAACCGACGTTGATTTGTTTTTAATTGTATTTGTATACTTTAAACAGAGAGGAAGCATGTTAACATTTTCACTAAGACAGCTTAATGAGAATTAATTTTCTCCAGTTTTAAACTCTATCATACTAATTTAACCCGTCAAGTAGTTTTAGAGCTATTAATTAGTACTTCAAAAACTGCAAAGCAAACCTCAGAGCGTGGAAAAGCCGCTTATTAATTCAGAGCTTTACACAACTCAGTCATTGTCACAAAGTCTATGTGAAACTCTAAAGGCATGTTTATTAACCTTTTTTTAAATGGGGAAATCTTGCATAGATACCCACGATCCCCGGGGAAGGATCCGTGGGTAATGTCGGATTCTTAAGGCGTTAGTACACCTACGCATTCGTATGCGGCAGCGAAACAACGAAAAATCTGTAAGTAGTATGGCAGATTTTCGCATATGATATGTCTCACTCTAGCACATAGATAGATTAAATAGTTGCGTCCTTGTCAGTATTGTTTCGCAAAGACCTGCGAAATGGCCTTTACACAGACGCATACGTTTCGCTAGTGATGTTTCGCATCGCAATGCGTCAGCTCACGATCTGTCGGTGAGGACAGATTTTTCGCACCATGGATGCCGAATATACTGAATTATTTTTGCATTCTATTCGAGATTATCCCGTATTATACGCAATTGGACAGGCAGAATTTAAAAATACGTACAAAAATTACGTCTGCACCTGCAGTTGTAGAAAATTACAATGGCATATCATTGCGAAAACATTGCTGCGTACTAATGTTCCGCAGATATTTCGCTACGCAGTAGTTCCGCAGAGACTCGCTGCCGCATACAAATGCGTAGGTGTACTAAAGGCGTTACTGACTAAAACCCCACTGTGTTCCGTCGAGCCGTCGAGCGTCGAGCGGGTTGGAATTCTTCTGCGACCATTTTTGTTAAGTTTTGCCATAATAATGTTGTCCGATGACTTCTTGAAGCTATACACTATACCTAGTTTGTTTGTTTGAACGCGCTAATCTCAGGCACCACGAGTCTGATTTTAATACATAGGAAATTTGCTAATTCTGTTTAAGATCACTGTTCTAAACCATTTTTTTTTCTGTTTAAATAATAATTGTTATTTATATCTAAAGGAAGTATTTTAAATCGGAAATAATACTAAACACTTAACTCGATTTAAGGAATGTATTAAATCAATGTTTTTTTAGGTAGTTAGTTTATTTTAATACCGTAAATAACTAGTTACAATACTCTAACTAAAAGCTATTAAAATATTAGTTTTAAACTATAAACTAAGAAAACTAATTTATTATACTAGTAATACTCGGGATTAAGAATATAAACGTTAGAAACAGAGTTTTATAAATCAACTAGCGACCCGCCCCGGCTTCGCACGGGTGCAATGCTGATACTAAATACACTACAGAAAAACTGTGAACGTTGTATATAAAAAAAAATAGCGGCCCGGCTGGCCGGTACCGCCGCAAACGCTACGTCCCGCAATTTTTAAATCTGTAACATCTTCGAAAATATTCACTTAAATCATACGGTGTAAAGGGCCATATAGATCTATATTAAATGAACAATGTATTCAAGGTATTTAATTGGAGGATTAATGCTGTATTGGTTAAAATCGCTTCGAAAATTAGCCATTATTTGTCGTAAAAAGTAAATGACAAAAAAAAAGTTAAGTATTGTGGGTTATCCATAAGAGATAGACATATACCATCGCGGACTTTTCTGTAGACCTTTTCAATGTGTACAATACTTAGTACATTATTTTGATAAAACTCGTAGGGTTCAGCCTGCGTTTGCAATGTAAGCGGAAAAAATGTAATTATTTACGACATCACATTAGAAACCTCAAAAATAACAGTACCTCGCCACTATTTGAAGGATGTTATCAATACATATAACAAAATTGTAGAAAAGTAGTCTGTACAATTGAAATATATAAAAAAAAATTAGCAGGTGTTATTATTTAATCGTGCCCGAATCCAAAACTGTTGTTAAAAAAATTTTTGTCTGTTTGTCTGTTTGTCTGTTTGTCTGTATGTTTGAACACGCTAATCTCAGAAACGGCTTATCCGATTTAGATGCGGTTTTCACAAATATATTGTGGTAAGCTTCATTTAACATTTAGTGTTTATTTCATGTTAATCGGTTAATAAATAAAAAAGTTATGACTGTACAGTGTACGATAAAAACACATAAATAAAGGAGAATGGCGAAACTGGGCCTAACTGTTACAGAAATCATAATATATTTAAAATTCATTATGTTAATTTTAATAATTATTTGTAAAATATTGACTTCTGATTCTATGGGAAAACAAATCTTTGAAAAAAAAGATAATTCGTTCACTACACAGATCTAGTACAAGTAGATTTGCAATGCTATGGTGAAAAGAGATAGATAGCTACGCTTACATTATGTGAGTGAAGGGGATGTAGATACGTTTTGTTTGTCCTTATCTGCGTGGCCACTTTTTTGATGGCCTACTGTCAAAGCTGGGCCAAACAAACAAAGCAGATCTGAAATTTAATTAGTTTTCTTGTGTCTACTGTTCTTCTTGGTGATAAATACATTTGGAAGTTAATTATAAAAGTGTTCTGAATGTACTACGTGTACTGAGTGTTTATAATTATGGGTGGTTGCAGCGTATTAGGCTATAACAGCCGCACGGAACAAAAACAAACACCGATGGAATTTCATTTCATTCGTAAGTAAACAATTAAATAAAGATACATAATATCAGAATCATTATAATTGACTGTTTCCTATCAACTGATCATTCTTATTGTTAATATTTCGTGGTAATTTTAGCTTTTAAGTGTAAGATAACCTCAATCACAATGTTGCCTGCAAATGGGAAAAAAAGTCCACAAAATTGCAAAAAAATGTTTGTCCCATAGTTTTCCAACGTATTCTGGCATTCGTAAAATATGGATTGATGCTAGTCGGTAAAATTGGGTACCATCTAAAAAGCGAGAATATGTTCAAAGAATTTTAACGCATTTTTTTTGTTTGCAAACCTAAATTATCTCTCCTTGAGTCAAATGCTACGCCAACAATAAGCATGAATGTAATTACTTATCTACATTTTAAGAAGTTGATTTTAAATCACAATCAAATTCCATTGTTAGATTTCCCTATAACCCTAAGATAGATTATTTTCATGTGCGTTTATTAAACTTTGTTACATATTAAATTGCTTTTTACATTAACTCTCTAGTAAAATAAAAATAAAATATAAATCCAAGAATTTATATTTTTTAGTTTGAATCTGTGCAGTCAGTATCGGCAACACAAAATGATGATCTAAATTCCAATACCATCAACGAGCTATAGAGGAGTTAAAAGGAATAGACAGAAATCAAATGATTAAAATGTGTCCCCAGGTGCTAAAACTCGAAAACTGGTTTGTACTAAAAAATACATCTTAATTAATAAAAATAACAAGTTATTTGGTAATACATACTTAATAATGGATAAAAATTTATAACCGGAGTAAATTAAGCATTAATTCCATTCTATTTGCCATTAATTGTTAGCATTTCTCTTTAAAAAATGTTTTTATTTCTAAACTAGCTGTTGCCCGCGACTTCGTCCGCGATTAGGTCGTTTTTCATGACCCTGAAGATGGCGCTTATATCTGAATTTTTTTTTTTATTTCCAATATCTCGAATAAAAATAGAGCTATGAAAACGAGACCGAATAGATTTTATTCATTGGCTCGAAATCTACATGTGGATGATTTCCAAAAAATTTTTTTTTTGAACAGAAAATTTTTAAAGCTAAAACCAATTTTGTCTTGACTCTCTAAATTTTGTATATCATTAAATATAAACTTCCGTATATTCTCTGTAATAATTGAATGGATTTCTCGATGTGGAATTATTTTTTTTTTTTTAATTTATTTTCAGATTTTTTGATAGCAAATATCTGCTAGAATAATAGATGGAATTGAAAAAAAAAAAAAGCAAATTAAAGATAATAAAAAAACTCAAATGTGGTTTTTTTGTTTTTTTTTAATATTTCGGGTTTTTCCACCAAAAATTAAAAAAATAAAATTTTATTATTTTTTGATTACCGATATCTCAAAAAATAATTATTTCTTTTTCTCAAATCAAAGTTCCACTTTTTTATTATATTTTAATGAACATGTGGTTAATTAGTTTTTTTAATTTCCTTCAACGGATTTTGTACAAATTAACATGTGGTTAATTAGTTTTTTTCATTTTTCCGTTGAAGGAAATTAAAAAAACTAATTAACCACATGTTCATTAAAATATAATAAAAAAGTGGAACTTTGATTTGAGAAAAAGAAATAATTATTTTTTGAGATATCGGTAATCAAAAAATAATAAAATTTTATTTTTTTAATTTTTGGTGGAAAAACCCGAAATATTAAAAAAACAAAAAAAACCACATTTGAGTTTTTTTATTATCTTTAATTTGCTTTTTTTTTTTTCAATTCCATCTATTATTCTAGCAGATATTTGCTATCAAAAAATCTGAAAATAAATTAAAAAAAAAAAATAATTCCACATCGAGAAATCCATTCAATTATTACAGAGAATATACGGAAGTTTATATTTAATGATATACAAAATTTAGAGAGTCAAGACAAAATTGGTTTTAGCTTTAAAAATTTTCTGTTCAAAAAAAAAATTTTTTGGAAATCATCCACATGTAGATTTCGAGCCAATGAATAAAATCTATTCGGTCTCGTTTTCATAGCTCTATTTTTATTCGAGATATTGGAAATAAAAAAAAAAAATCAGATATAAGCGCCATCTTCAGGGTCATCGTTTTTCGTCATTCGTCGTTTAAAAAAAATACGTGACACTTTATTTTTGAATGTTCTTAATTATTGTCTCTTATAAAATTTAACTACTTACATTAAAATTGAACACTCTGATAAGAAAATCTTAAAATCTGAAGAAAACATGAATGAATGTGATTTAAATTCTACATTACTTAGTATCAAAATATAATAATCTAAATTAAATGTAGATTAACAGTTTGAGCACACCATTATAGAATAATATGTACTTAAGTATTAGATTACGTTAGTTAAGGTTGATGTTCCGACCGTCCCTCCATACATTTTTGATTACCTCTAAACACTTAACACAGACACTATTTCTTTAAAACTAATCATTTTATCACTTCTCTATAATGAAATGTGTGCGCGTTCGACCTTTTTAATCAATAATTTACAATATTTACTTAGAAAAACAACAGTAAAATACCGGAAAAATTTGACACTTCTACAGTAGTGTGCGTGACTTTTGCCAAGCGAAACACGACATAAAGCACGACATCTAGCGCATAGACTATATACTTATTACAGATCTAGCGCGTCAATGTCTAAACGAAAGGCGATGTTTAGACATTGACGCGCTAGATGTCGTGCATTCGCGTTCGTTATCTTATACATAATGAGCATAATTCTAATAAATCGTCGGCTTGATATAAAATTACATTCTTGATTTCATTGACACGCGCTATGATTTGCGCGCGGAATTTCTTGTGTTGTGAATTTATTTTTGTATGCTATGCATTTTAATTGATTCAAATTGCAATGTTTCTCTAGTATGCATTTGAGACTATATTGTAAATTGTAATAATTGATCGTGGGTATAGTAATTAATTATTCTAATAACGCAATTAGTAATATATGTATTTTCGGTGGGATTCAAAACAAAAAATTGGCCCGTGATTTTTATGAAATTTCACCACATTGCAAATCACATCAATCATAGTTCATACACATGTATGACGAAAGTGATTAGTATTGTGGCTAACATTGACTCATCAGTTCATCACTGAAACCAGTGATAAATCAGTACCTATATCATATTGTGTTTGAATATTTTTAAACAATGATATAAGTATACAATTATTATAAATCGGTAAACTATCAAAGTAATCACAAACTTGCAAACATTGGTAAAATGTCCAGTAGTTTATGAGCCTATTCATTACAATCAAACAAACAAACAAAGTTTTCCTCTTTATAATATTAGTGTAGACAAACACTATGAATACGATCACGAATGCAAATTCGGGGATTTTCTAATTATTGCTAAATAATAATTGAATTCGTTTTGAAATACTCTATAATTTTTAGTGTATAAATAGACATTTATAATGTGGTGCTCATTTTTTTTGTACTGCTAACGCTATTGTAGGTACCTATTTTCGTTGTTTTATTTCAAGTGAACACGGCCATACAATTTTGTCACGAGCCGCCTATGATTGTAGGTACTTTTGTTAGGCTCCTTCGTCGTCCGCGTCGGCTCGAAAGTTCTTGATTTCATTGTCACGCGCTATGATTTGCGCGCGGATTTTCTTGTGTTGTGAATTTATTTTTGTATTATTATTATTTTTTATTTTTTTTTTATTTTATTGATTCAAATAAAATATTTCACTAGTATGCATTTGAGACTATATTGTATTATGTATAATTTATCGTAGGTATAGTTATTCTTATAACGCAGTTATATTTTCGGTGGGACAATTTGACCCGTGATTTTTCTGAAATATCACCACGTTGCAAATCACATCAATCATACACACGTATGACGAAAGTATAGTGGCTATAATTGACTCATCAGTTCATCACTGAAACCAGTGATAAATCAGTATATCATATTTTATTGTGTTTGAATATTTTTTAAACAACGATATATACAATATTATTATAAATCGGTAAACTACCAAAGTACTTCCGAATTTTCAGACAGACAAACAAGTAGTTTGAACACGCAGTTTTCTTATACTAGTAGCAAAAATCAAAACCATAATATTATGTTTACCTACTATATTTTACTAAAAGTCGAGTGCGTCGAAATCGTAAATAATAATATGTTTTTCACCTTCCTGGTTATTTTCCCATAGTAAATAGTGTTTTAGGTTTGTTGTTGTAGGTAGGAATAATAATAATTATTCTTACATGTTGGTTATGAAATGTATATTGAAATAATTTACTTTTACAAATCATTAGTGATATTAGTTTTGAGTGAAAATGCTTGGATCAGCATAATATTATATGGTACTTCAAATACATGTTTTGATAAAAAAACAATAGTGTAATAAAATAAAACTGCGTTTTATTGTAATCAATGTTGACAATTTTAAATTCCAAAATTATTGATCAATAAAATAGTTTACACCAACAAATATAACTTTTATTTTTATAACAATCGTTCATAATATAAACCGTAGCAGGTGGCGTTTTGAAATTCTGTCTACTCATACAGAAAAATGGAAAACTTGTTTTTTTTGTAAACAATTTATTACTCATGTTGTTTGGCAACTCGAAGCGTGGTCGTCCGTCGTAGGTACTTTTGTTCGGCGTCGCGTCGTCGTCCGCGTCGGCTTGATATAAAACATTCTTGATTTCATTGACACGCGCTATGATTTGCGCGCGGAATTTCTTGTGTTGTGAATTTATTTTTGTATGCTATGCATTTTAATTGAATCAAATTGCAATATTTCTCTAGTATGCATTTGAGACTATATTGTAATAATTGATCGTGGGTAGGTATAGTAATTAATTATTCTAATAACGCAATTATATTTTCGGTGGGATTCAAAACAAAAAATTGGCCCGTGATTTTTATGAAATTTCACCACATTGCAAATTATATATTATACAATTACAATTACAATTATTATAAATCGGTAAACTATCAAAGTAATTACAAACTTGCAAAATATGCTTTTCCGAATTTTCAGACAGACACACAATTTTATTAGTTTGTTTTAGCAAAGTAGGTACCTATACCTATACGCTTACGTCGCGCGTCGCGTCGTCGAAAACGGTGCGCCCAGAAACAAACATACCTAATTCAGTTACAATCCTTTTTTTGTTCCGTAATTTATTGTATTTATTCTAATACGATTTTTTTTATTCGTCGGCCAGTTCTACTAGGTATAAAAAGATAAAATTGAAATATAATTATTGTAGCGACAGCCATATTATGTTACTATGTTTTCGTAAATATGTTTTTCACCTTCCTGGTTATTTTCACATAATCTTATCTTCTTATATATAAAAATGAATCGCAAAATGTGTTGGTAAGCGCATAACTCGAGAACGGCTGAACCGATTTCGATCATTCTTTTTTTATTATATTCCTTGAAGTACGAGGATGGTTTTTATGTAGAGAAAACGTAAATATTATGTACCACGGGCGAAGCCGGGGCGGACCGCTAGTATATATATATAAATGAATCGCAAAATGCGTTGGTAAGCGCATAACTCGAGAACGGCTGAACCGATTTCGATAATTCTTTTTTTATTATATTCCTTGAAGTACGAGGATGGTTCTTATGTAGAGAAAACGTAAACATGTACCACGGGCGAAGCCGGGGCGGACCGCTAGTCTAATATAAAAATGAATCGCAAAATGTGTTGGTAAGCGCATAACTCGAGAACGGCTGAACCGATTTCGATAATTCTTTTTTTATTATATCCCTTGAAGTACGAGGATGGTTCTTATAGCTAGAGAGCTAGTTAGTTTAGTTTTAGTGCAGTGGCAGTGTAAATGTTGTTGTTGAGGTTATGTAAATTTAACACTTTAGTTAACTACCAAGATATAAAGAAATGAGGATAGGACACAATAACTATTGGTTGAGGTATTTATAAACTCATAATATACTTTTAAAAAAATCACGTTTTAATAAATTTCTAGAATTAAATTAGAACAGCTGATTCAAAATAGCCTAAAAAATCTTAATAATAATAATTACGCTTCACAGCAAGAAGAAATGTACCATATGTACCCGCACAAAGTCGATATTGTGTTGCCTACCGTTCGACTCAATGGCTAGGGTTGTAACTACCTTTAATAATTATTACCAAACTAATAAACCGAGTGATGCGAAATAACCATAATTCTTTTAGAGTTTGATAAAATGATCAGGCAGGTATTTTCTTTAATCCTCTGAATTCTCGGTTACTAAATTGTATCGTTGAAATTATTCTTAATCGCGTAAATTTAATAAATAATCATATGGAAAACACTTTTCATTTGTTTTTTTACTTTCACGCCCAACTACTATACAATAATTACGTTGTTTCGGTATTTTGACGAGAAAACGCAGGAAACATCCGTTGTATCATTTTAGATAGATTGTATATTTTGTATCTGTAGAATTGAAATCAAAGCTATGTATATGTTGTCTCCATTCTTTTCTTATCGGATTGTTGATCCCAATGCGAATGCGTCACTTAAATTTTATAAAAGACAATTAAGAACATCAAAAATAAAGTGATACGTAAATATTTCACAGTGCAATATATTATGTAATTAATAATAATTATATATTTATGAAAAAATAATTACATCAGATTTAATAATAGCAATTGTTTTGAATGTACATAATATGAATAAATGATTACATCATAATAGTAATAATCACAATTGTTTTATTTCCCATTTGTTGCAACCCTAGCATATTTTCATGTAGCAGCAGAAGTACCTACACTGGCGGCGCGGCGGCATCGTGCGACATCAAAGGCATTGCCTTACTAGGTAAGTTTATAATGACTCATTTCTTTTATTATATAATTTACGTTTTACTTTTACAGAATCCGATTCAATGGATTATGAAGACGAGTCACACAACGCCATACGATAGTGATGATGAATGAACATTTCAATAAATGCATGCGTGTTTTTTTATGTTGTTTTGTAATTGTTAATTGTTTCTTAAATAAAGAAATAAACTAAATATTTAAATGATGATTTGTTATTTGCAACACAACTTTATATTTGAGATTCTTTACAAATGTATATTTAGTTTTGTATCATCAAATTTATAAATTTTATTCCATAGTTTTCAAAATTAAATGTAAATGACCATAAAAACATTAATAAAGTAAATCATTGATGTAAGGTCAGGGAACGTAATACATATATACATCTGACCATGTAGAAGCTAAGTCTTGTTGACTGCTGAAGTCTGTAAAGTTTTGTTGTCTGCTGAAGTCTGTACGCAATGAAAATGTCTGCCGTTTCGAAAATAAGTTTTTAAGACCCTAATAAATAAAATATATGAATGGCAGATCTGGTCAAATACTTTCAAAATTGTATTTTTTTCAGCACTTTCATAAGTGTCTGCCAGAATGTTATCCGCGTGATAATGGTCTGCCATTGTTATTTTCCGATAGTAATAATAATCTATTTTCAAATATCAAAATGGCAGACGTGGTCAAATGGTTTCAAAGTTCGCCAAAAATTTCCACCTGTCTTACCTAAGCGCGCGCCCCGACCACCACTCTGGGCTTAGTGACTCCTCATCTCATGTATAGTAGGTATAGGGGAATCAACACACAAAAATCCAGGTCTGGTCAAATACATACAGGTAGCTTTGCGCTAGCTCTCTAGCTATTACTTCTTATGGAGAGAAAACGTAAACATGTACCACGGGCGAAGCCGGGGCGGACCGCTAGTAAATAATAAAATAATAAATAGTGTATTAGATTTGTTATTGTATCTTGTATACCTACGAATAATTATTCTTACGTCTTGTTGGGAAATGTTCAAATACCTACCTATTGAAATAATTTACTGTTACAAATCATTAGTGTTATTAGTTTTGAGTGAATAGGCATGGATCAGAAATTCAGAATATAATATGCTACTAACTACTCAAATACATACATGTTTACACAACAAACACCACTGACCTCTATAACTATAAGTTATAGAGGTCAGTGACCGTCAGTGACAAACACTATGGATACCTACGCTCGCGAATGCAAATTCGGTGATTTACTAATTATTGATACCTAGTCATTGAATTCGTTTTGAAATAGCCTGTACTTTGTAATTTTTAGTGTTATAGACATTTATAAAATGTGGTGCTCATTTTTTTTTGTAATAAATTATCCTGCTACGCTATTGTATTTTCGTTGTTTTATTTCAAGTGAACACCCATACAATTTTGTCACGAGCCGCCTCTGGCCTCTGGGTGAAATCAACCAGTCAAATGATTTTTGTTCTAATTGTATTTTGGTAGTAGTTTGTTTAGAATTTACATTACCATTGTTTAATTTTTATTTTGTATTTGCAGTAAAATAAAAAGATGAAAAACTTCATTAGGTATATTGTACGACACCTCACTCTGAATCGCGCTAGCGAAATTTTTTCGCTACAGAGCACATATACAACTTTCGGACAATCTTCATTGAGGCCGGCCGGCAAATCGAGTATGTCGAGAAACTTCACTTATTCGATGGAGGTATTCTACCTTCCTTCCTCCACAGTTGTGGGACCCCGACGTGCATTGAACACGCAGCTTTCTGATACTAGTAGCTAAAATCAAAACCACAGATATGTCTGTGATCAAAACCATAATAATATTTTTACCTATTATTTTACTAAAAGTCGAGTGCATCGAAATCGTAAATATGTTTTTCACCTTCCTGGTTTTTTTTCCATAGTAAATAGTGTTTTTGATTTGTTGTTGTATGAATAATTATTCTTACTTGTTGGTTATGAAATGTATATTGAAATAATTTACTTTTACAAATCATTAGTGATATTAGTTTTGAGTGAAAATGCTTGGATCAGCATAATATCATATTTGCTACTTCAAATACATGTTTTGATAAAAAAAAAAACAATAGTGTAATGTAGGTAATAAAATAAAACTGCGTTTTATTGTAGGTAATCAATTTTGACATTATTTATTTCCCAAAATTACAATAAAATAGTTTACGCCAACAAATATAACTTTTATTTTTATAACAATCCTACTTCCTACTAATGCGAAAGTTTGTGAGGATGTGTATGTGTGTGTTTCACGCAAATACTACTGAACCGATTACAATGAAATTTAGCACACATATAGAACGTAACTTGGACACATTGAATAGGTTTTATCCCGGAAACCCCACGGGAACGGGAACTATACGGGTTTTTTTTTGAAAATGCGGGCGGAAAGCTAATCGTTCATAATAATATAAACCGTAGCAGGTGGCGTTTTGAAGTTTTGTCTACCCATACAGAAAAATGAAAACCACAGGAGATTGCCCAAGTGACTATGGCACTTGGTATCGCAATCAAACTTATTGTGTCAAGATGAAATATAGCTCAATTTAAAGCTTGATGTTAGTACTTTTAGATATGATTAAAGTTTTTATGTAAATAAGCCGCAGTTCGCGACAATAAAAATAAAACAATAGTTTTATTCAACACTTCAAAAAACTACTTAATCGAGTTTAAACTAACGATGAACGTTAAGTTTTACATTTATTACATAGGTAATATTTTAATTTACAAGACAAATGTGAAAAGTAAATCGTAATTTAAACATTATTTCAAAATAACATCGAACAATGCGTCGAACACATTCATTTGACATTTCAAATAGAAACTATGACATATGACGTTTGCAAGAGAGATAGATATAGGTATGTGTCAAAACAAAACTTTTACTTTTATTTCTATTTATTCGGTATAATTACAACTTAATAGTGATAAATATGATCATTATAAATACAAATAGGAATTAACAATATCACGAACACGTGACACAACTAGTATTTTACCGATTCCATACGTAGTCATACATGTTTCAAAAGAAAAACTTTTACTTTTACTATTATTTCAATTTATCCGGTTTAATTAAGACTTAATATTGATACATATGATCATTATAAATACAAATAGGAATTAACAATATAACGAATACGTGGCACAACTAAAATTTTACCGATACCACCCGTGGTCATTCTCCTTTGTGGGTCATTTGTAACAGGATGGCGGTTCTACAGCGAAAAAAGAAAAATGATGGTCAGAACGCTGATACCGGATACCTTAAGATACTGTAATATAAAATATTACTAGATTAGATAAAATATTATAGGTAGTATCTTCACCGTGTGTGACGCGCTTTACATTCACGCCATCTAGAGTTAAATCTTTATCATTTTTGTATACGTCTGTGTGTGTAAACGACCCTGTATGCAATGACAGATGTTAAAACGCATAATTTTACCGAATTGGGTGGATTTTAAGGCAATGATATAACATATTTCAATAAAATATAATATTCAGTAACCGCCATGACTATTCCTAGGTTTGATGACTATTCCAATTACGCAAAAACTCAAATAAACTAGAAATGTAGAATTCAGCGCCATCTAGCGGGACATTGGCTGGGAACAGATCGTAGCAATCACCTTAACATAGTAACTTTACTAAAAACACGATGACTTTCTTTCGCGCTCGGTACCACAAACTAAGCATGTTTGTGGTAAGTGGCCCGCGTCACTTGACCCCCCGCGAGTTCCCCTCCGTTGCTATGCGAAAATACATTCGTTGCTCTATTTTAGGAAAAATTTGTAATACTGTGGCCTGGGCGTTATAACACGTCCAGGGAGTTCCTGAGTGCCGATATCACCATCTTGAGGAAAAGCTTCTAATGTCGATTTAAAACTGCATACATACGAATTAACCTGTTCTAAAATTGTGAAATGAGTTCAGTTTTAAATTTGAGAAATATTGATTTCTTGTATTCCACTATTCGTTGTAGTCGAATATAAAATATATTTAAACAAACTTAGGTTGGCCTACAGACAAAAGGGTCGATCCTATCAAATGGTAAACTTGACCTTGTGTATCTTAAAAGTAAGCATGAACGGACCTTCTGATAATTATTGAGCACCAAAGGATCATTTGAAACGCGCTACTATAAGAGCGAATATTGTCTAATAACAGTTTACATTGCACAGTATGTTCCTCTAAAAGTAGTGATTTCAAAGGTTCCGGTGTATCTTCAAATGAAAGCCGACTCCTTACTACACTTTAAAGCATTACAAAAAGAACATACTACGCCTTTACAGAAGATGATCTGTAATCAATTGTGAGGTTATAAGCAAACCCACTTTTATATTTGTCAGACCACACCACCGAATTCGTAGATTGTTTACCTCAAGTCATTAAGACTATGACGAAATCTGTCTGCAGTAAGACGGGCCTCTCGCTATTCGTCCGTTTCCAGAGACCGAATAGTTTCAATTCTTAATCTTTCATTAAACAAACTCATTAATCGTTCTTGTCTCATATAATTGTAATATTCGCGTCCCTACTCTAGTCATTGCTTATGCTCATGTTCATCTTCAAGAGATCGAATAATATTATGATGCACCCTATCATTTGTCAAACGGTCTTCATATTGAGTAAAGTTTCAGATTCTCGAGATAAAATATGACTGTCGTGATCAGTAGTGAGACGTAATTCCCTCTCAGTGAGGGTTTCGGTCTCACGGGATAGTACAATATGCCGTTTGCGATCAGCTGTGAGACGTCATACCCTCTCAGTGAAGGTTTCGGTCTCACGGGATAGTAGGGGAGACCGAGTTTGGTTGTCTCACGGGTTGGTTGTCACAGCGGTCTTAACACAAAACTGAACTATCGAATAAGTCTGTTGAACAGCGTGGCAAGAGCGATACAGTGACAACGCTGTCCCCACTTCGCGTCAGACCGCCCCGATCTGCCGTGAGGGCCTCACACGTGTTTATTGTTTTCGCACAGATTTTTTATGATATGAGGACCGAATATGCTCCTCATAACATCACTTTTTGTGAACGAAACGACAGCGCGGTTTAATTTAATGCCAACACCATTAGAAAAAAGGATTATTATTAATTGTGAAAAAATATCATGATTTACACTATTAACACTCTTTTAACATAAAATATAAGTCTGTGAGTGTGTAAAAATAAATCCAGCTAATTACACATCAAACTTATGTTTATAATTAGGTATACGACATGAAAATATATTAATTACCAAGCAATAATAATACAGATAAATACTGAACATAAGTAGGTATAATAGATATTAAGTAGTATTAGTTAAAATATACTTTGACTGTTAGTCAAAGTTTATTTTTACTAACAACATGTAAATGAAGAAGAAATAATAATTACCAACGAACTAACCTTTTCTATAATACTTAACACGGCACATTTTTCAAATGATCTTGCTCAACCCTGCTCAAAAATTTGAGGGTTTTGTTGGAACTTTAACTTTTTTATTTTATGTCAAAACTATGATATATCTAAACTACGATACAACTTGCTTGCGGAAATGCTCATTACAATTGTGAATCTAAAGAATAACTAACAACATACTATTCAATTTTATTGAGCTGATGAATATCTTTTGCCTGGAAGAAATCACCGTCGCCTAATAAATATACTGTGTTTTCTTATAAAACCGTTACATAATTTATTTATCTACTTAAATAATGAAAATGATATTATATTTATGAAACATAAAACATATTATGTAAAATGATTAAAAATAAATAAATGAAGCAACTACGATTCAAAGAAAACATCTTTTTCAGTGTTAAAATGCTCTTAGCAATCCTGGATGATGAACTGTATCATGTACTCTGATCCCAGTACGGTCGGTACCTCGATAGCCATAACGATAAATATTATAATCAGATATCCGCAAAGTCAAAATAAAAACATTACTTGTACAGTTGTGAGTGCAAAATTTACGTTTCATTTGGAATAACATTTTTTTCGGTACTAAAACGTAGTCGTTTGATATGTGGTTGGCTGCCCCTCCTCTCCTTCCTGAAAAATATCCTCCAAAATTTCCCGAGATACTTCCAATGATTGAACCATTGGACGTTGGACATTAACTTCAGTCAAAAATTGACGAAGCGGATGATTACTAATTTCCACTTAATCCTCGCTGCTACTATCTTTATCATCAAATCATCAATTTTCAAGTGGTGTTGTAAAAATATCAGCAGAAATCGTCTTCCAAAGGCGATATAATTTTATGAGCATTGAATCAGTAAATAACAAAATCAAAAGTTAACTGTAAATCTATAAAAAAGCTACTTACAAATAAAATTTTATCAAAAACTACTGTTCCCAATGCACCTCAAAATAATAAAAGAATTCATCATTTTATTATTTCATTCTAAAAGTGTAATATAATACCTACCAACAAAAAACATGAATTGCTATCATTATAAAAAATAAACACCTATAAGTAACAACTTACTTTTTGTGGGAACGCATTATGGTGAAAATTCACAAAACACGAAGATTGCATTTGATATTTTTGGTTTTATGGCATTCAATTGCTTTATAAATATCACTACATAGTATAAAAAAGTCGCTTTCTCTGTCCCTATGTCCCTTTGTATGCTTAAATCTTTAAAACTTCGCAACGGATTTTGATGCGGTTTTTTTAATAGATAGACTGATTCAAGAGGAAGGTTTTAGTATATTATTTATTAGGTTTTAGACAAAGCGGACGAACCCGCGGGCGGTAAGCTAGTAAATATATAAAATACGAAGATTTTTAAAATTGTAACTAATGAACGCAATCAATATTAGATTAACTGTAATGGTGTCTAGTTTTACTTAAAATAATAAACATCTACCCTCACTTTAAAAAAATGTAGTAGGTATATTTATTATTTACACGAAATATACCATAAAGGGAAGGGAAGATATGGGCTAAAGAGTTAAATAAATAACATAATTATATTTAAATTATTAATTTCCAACTGTGTATTCAGTAGTGTTAACATCTAAATTGATTTGATTTTTACGAAATCTCATAGATGGCGCTGTTACAAAATTAACATTATACAACTTACATTCTTTAAACTATGTTTCTCTTCCCAAGTTACTTAAATGGCATAATTTTTATAGTGTCAATCTAGATATTGTCAAACAACATTTATATATGCGTCATTTGATTATTAATTTCCAATAGTTAACGTGTGTTTGATTTTTCTAACACTTCATAGATGGCGCTGTTTCAAATTTGTCTTTATACTGCTAAGATTCATTTAACTGTTTCTCTGCCCAAATTACGTAAATGACATAGTTTTTATTTTGTAAAGCTAGATAATAGCATGGCTTACTCGAAACCAACATTTAAACATGAGTCTTTAGATTGTACGCTGTCGTAGTACACGGAATATGTAAGAAAAATAAAGGCTCACAGCTCCTCCCCCGAAGGTGATATCATGATAATATGTTTAAACTATCCTCACCCGACCTCTTAGGAATATTCATGCAAAATTTGAAGTAAATCTATGCAGTACTTTTCGAGATTAGCCCGGTCAAACATACAGACAAACAGACAAACAGACAAACAGACAAAAATTCTAAAAACTATATTTTTGGCTTCTATATCGATTATAGATCATGGATTATGTATTCTTTTAAAAAAATATTCAATGTACAGTTTTGACTTTCCTACGATTTTATTATATGTATAGAAGCAGAGTTGTTTTGAAGCCATAGTTTCAAATTTAATATATTGAAGTATTTTTATTTCTAATTATTTGCTATATATGTATATTAATGTTATACTTTGATACCAATATATTGGTATTAAAAAAATTAATATAATGGCCTTGACACAAAAAATATTTTATATTATAAAATTTATTTTTTCAGTTGCAGAAGCAAAAACAGATATCAGCTAATCGTCTTAAGAAATTGCTTGTTAAATGCTTATAAATATGGAAGAAACAGGAGTTCTCCGCAGCATCGAAAACGGAAATAAAGATTTTCTAAAACTCAAGGAAACGATATTCAAGCCAATTACGCAACTTTTCCTTATGTCTAAATTTCATAAGCCCAAAAGCGTACATTTACGTACGAAAAACATTCGACATCGGGCTACGTAGATTTTGTACCTACTTGATTTTTATGTTCCAATATTTGTAATCGGCCCTTAGCACAGAAATTTATACATGTGTAAAATAACCTATGATAATAAAACACGTTGAAACTGTATCTGAATTTATTAATATTCCTTTATTTGTGGTCTTCCCTTCTCGAATGTATATTATGTATATAAAAACTACAAAGGTAAATTTTCATTAAAAATACGTCCTCAAATTCACCTAACATTATTTATTTATTACACTGAATTGTAATAAATAATTAATGTAAGAGTGAATTTGAGGACGTATTTTTAATGAAAATTTTCCTTAAAATGCAGGAAAGTTTATAAAATGGCAACACTCGAAGATAGAGCGAAATGCACTGAGGTGGCCACGCATGTTCGGAATCTAGTTGTACTAGATCTGTGGTTCACTACAAGCAGAGATGTCAGTGTTGTCAGAAGTAAAATAGTCAAATATATTATAGATTAATACGAATGAATGTTTATTTTTCATTTTTAGTTTTATTGAATTCAAATGCTATAAAAATCAGAAGCAAAACTTAACTTTTTTTAACACACATATTAATTTATTTAGGTCATTCTATAAAATAAAAACATATTTTACTTAATCAATAATAATTATAACATTTTTATTTAGGTAGCTGGCCATTAATAAATGTCAAATTATTAATCATAATTGTGTCAGTGATGAGTGATTTGTTATGTTTGTTGTTTGACTTTTGAGTGAAGTTTTAGTAACGTTATATTGCCTAAAAATTGCCTAAATCGTCTATTTTTACTCTAAAGATATTATTTGAATTGATTAGTCTTATTATGAAAGCGAATCCTGATTCATCCATTTATAAAGATATAAGAAATGTACCTACCTAGTGATTGTTGATGTTTTGGTAAGTTAAAATGTGTGTTGAATAATATGTGCTTGGATCCAATATTTCTATTACCTGACTGTTCTACTGTTATACTATTATTAGCTAGACAATGTAGATAGAAAATAAACTTACCTGGACCTAGAAAAAGGCAATGCTATTCATTTAATTCAAGCAAACTAACTTTTATTTTTGTTACTTTACACCCCAATATCTCTGCTATCCCATAGAACAGATCTATAATTATTATATTCATAGAATCTATATATTTTTATCTATTTAATCCCCCATAAATCATCAGTGTAACGATCAGGCCCAGAGTCCTATGGGAGTTTGCCATTCTCCTTTATTACGCAAGCCTTTTGATTTAAAATTTTTGTGGATGAATAGTTGTCAATGTAGTTGTCATTATTTCATGTCTAAAAAGCCGCTTTCCTTTGACTCGTGGCGCATTCGTAGGAATCGTGCCTCGGGGTAGGGGCTCGGACGTTGTTTTTACGACGTTTGACCCAACTACCCTCACTTTGTAAATAGTCGTTGGCTAGCTGCGATTTTTTATCAACTACCTGCATCAATTAGGTAGCTGAGTAGAATCGCAGTACATTCTTATTACATTCAAACTAATATTTAACCCGGCCTCGCGTGTAATTTCTCACAATAGGGTTAAAAGTGGGAATTTAAAAAACGAATGTTGTCAAATATACCCAAGTGACATATCAAATGAAAGTGCATAACGTGTGAAAGTACAATTAGTCATATTTTTATCCAATTCGGTTTATCCATTTATTGGATTATAGCAGTAAAAGTGGGAATGAATAATCGAATGTGGTCAAATAATACACTCAAGCGGCATATCAAATGAAAGGGCATGACGTGTGAATTACAATTAGTCTGGTTTTATCAAAATCGGTTCATCCGTTTATTACATATAGTGCACTTAAGGGGTGATAGTGGAAATAAATAATCCAAATGAAGCATCAAAGGATATGACGTGTACATATAGGTACAATTAGACATGGTTTACATCAAAATCGGTTCTGCCATTTACTAGGGGTGAAAGGGAAAAGTTGAAAGGGTGTGAAAGTAGAAGTATATGGGAGCGGGAGGATAGCCACACCCTGGAAATTTTGAACTCTTTTGTACCTAAGTTTTTTAGCTCAGTTTAGAAATAAATTTTACTAACAGTTCTTTTGTGTTATTATTTATTTAATTTATTTTATTTCTTAACTGTAAAATAATCTGCAAGTGCTTATTATTTAATTGTTTATGGTAGTACGTGTTTACTCAATAATTGTGTGTTAAGTAGTTTACTATGCAGTCACTATTCCACGCGGACGAAGTCGCGGGCACAGCTAGTTATACATATAAACCTTCCTCTTGAATCACTCTATCTATTAAAAAAAAGCCCCAAAATCCGTTGCGGAGTTTCAAAGATTTAAGCATACAAAGGGACATAGGGATATAGGGACATAAGGACATAGGGACAGAGAAAGCGACTTTGTTTTATACTATGTAGTGATGCGTTAAGCCAAGCTTAAATTTAAAAATACGAAAGAAAATATCTTACACATTTTAATTCAAAGAAAAATTCTTTATCTATTTTTAGTAGTCTAAGAAATTTAACTCAAGTAATATTTTAAGAAATGGATCAAGTTATTTTGAAAATAATTAGAGCGGATTACGTCGAAGCTTCAAGTGGATATAAACCTTATTTCATTTCAAAACGGTAATCCGGAAATATATTTTTAAAACACTATTTTTAAACTCAGTATCTACGTCTCGTTAAAGATACGTTTATAACGTATATAAAAATATGAAAATTCTCAGAAAGCCACAGAAATTTTCATTCAACAGTTGGTATTTTAGAATATTATTAAAATGCAACAATAAACATATTCCAATAAGTAGCTTTTCTTTTTTCATGGGAATGAGATGATTCGCTGAATTAGAAAGAACCTCTTCTTTCGCCTCTCCAGATACAAAAAATTATGCTATTGTGCTTACAAAAAGATAACCTAAGGAATAAAAAAAAATCTTTCGCATTTTTAAATCACTACATTTCCGCCCGTACCCGCTTTGTAAACGAAATAATTAATTATATGTATTATTATACTTACAACTTCGGTTCATCACTCTATCTATTTAAAAAAAATCCCTAGTTATAAGGATTTAAGCATGACATACACCGAGTACAACTTTGTTTTATACTATGCAGTGATGATAATGATTTGTTAAGGATAGTAGAATTTTGTTTCTTCTGCTAAAATAATAAACGATCTCGATCATTCGATCTACATCATTCGATGTGATCTACATCGAATGATGTAGATCACATTACATGTAAAGTATAGGGTTAATATGTAGATTGATGTTCTAATAGCCATTACGCTCTGCTGGTATGTTCCTATTCATATATTGATTCAATAATGACAGACTCTTTGTCTGTCTATGCATATACCTTAACCAATCAAGCAAATATATCACTAATTCCTTAGGCAATATGTCTGGAGATAAGAGGTATTAGTATATGATTTATCAGATTAACTTTATTAAAACATATTAAGGTTTTAATAAAAGAATATGGGCTAAATTACTCTCTAAAGCTTACTTACTAGCAACCGATACTAATGTTGTTTCCACATTAAAATTTGTACTTTTAAGGCTGATTAAAATGAGCTTATTTGTTTTTACTCATAAAATATTTTGTATTAAACTCACATTCTTGTGTGGATAATAATCGATTTGGTATGCAATAAAAATAGAACTATAATATATGCTAGCTGTGCTCCGCGGTTTTACCCGCAGTGCTCCGCTCCTGTTTGTCTTAGCGAGATGATATATAGCCTATATATAGCCTTCCTCGATAAATAGGCTATCTGACACCGAAAGAATTTTTCAAATCGGACCAGTAGTTCCCGAGATTAGCACGTTCAAACAACCAAACTCTTCAGCTTTATAATATTAATATAGATTAGTGCGGACATACAGCTGATCATTTTGTATATATATTTTAAAACACAGGCTATATTACATGCAAATTCGACAATATTATATCCCATAAGCTGTTCTTAGCTTTACCATCGATTACTTTTGGCCCTAAACTTTTCCCTGACCCTTTGGTTTAACAAAACTTACCGACTATAATATTTAACGAATACAACCCCTGAAAGACATAATATAAGAGCGCGTAATTGCTGCCGTATTCTGTTTTCCTTATTACGAATTGTTGTGGACAAGATAGTTAATAATAATAGTTAGTAAATATCGTTTATTTCTTATCCTTTTCCATAGACTTATACTTTATAGGTTTATTGACAAAAAAATTATAAGTGCCAAGTGGCACCCGTTTTAGGCTCAGTTCAAAGAACTAGCCTGTATACAGGCACCAGCTTCTCCCTAAATGATTTGAAACTTTACTAAACTTGAAAAGTTATTTATATCATTGCTACGTGCAAACATATTATATGAAAAAAAAATCAATTTTAAATTTATGAGTTATGTGTGTGTGTGTGTGTGTGTCTAATTGTGTGTGTGTCTAATAGAAGTTTATCAGGAAGTCATTTTTACTCAAATAGGCCATATTTTATTTTATTTATTTATTCTATCGCGGGCCTTGAGCGCGGGGACCGAATCCAGAAATTGCGTAACGAAAAACCTCACGCTCCCCACTCCGACGGGCGCGGAGGTGTGGCTTGAAGGCATGCTACGCAATAGCTTTACCGCGGCAGTCCCCGAGTGCCACACGTCTTTTTTTTTATTCCGGGTCAGCCCGGACGGTACTGACCTAGTAATCTATATGTTTATCAGTTATTTTGTAGCTGATTGTTTATCAACTATACATTTACACACTATAGGTACACTCTTAACTCTAAAGAATAGCTTTGCATTCTAAACAAACACACATATTCAGACATTTCCTTTGTAATAGTTGTAGTATTAAGTTGTGAAGGCAAATATATATTTTTAACTTTTAAGCTTTTGCATAGCTTCTATCGTGGGCCTTGAGCGCGGGGACCGAATCGAGAAATTCCGTAACGAAAAAACCTCACGCTCCCCACTCCGTCGGGCTCGGAGGTGTGGCTTGAAGGCATGCTATGCAATAGCTTTACCACGGCAGTCCCCGAGTGCCACATGTCTTTTTTTTTTATTTTAAGCTATTGCATAGCTTCTACCGCGGGCCTTGAGCGCGGGGACCGAATTGAGAAATTCCGTAACGAAAAAACCTCACGCTCCCCACTCCGACGGGCGGAGGTGTGGCTTGAAGGCAAAGCATGCAATAGCTTTAGTGCTATATAAAGCTATTATAAATGTAAATTTTAATATGCTTTAGCTTTAGAAAAATATATAAGACCATTATAATGATATTATCTTCGTAAAGATCAAAGGTAAATCTGAAATATTTAAAGAGGTCCGGGTAAAGACATTGACCTTACTAAAATCATGCAAGGAATGTGACTAACTGTAATATCAAAGAAATTTTTAAAATAATGTAATATGAATATTTTGCTAGAGAATAGAGATAAATGTATGATTTTTTAAGAAGATTGTTAACGTTAAGGGTCTCAACAACAATATTATATTATTTGTCATTCGATTTTTTAGTTATTGTATTTATATTTTGAAACAGAAAAGTATACAAAATGCATTTTCAACAACGCAATATTGAAAAGTTCAATTGGGTTTTTAAATAAAGCGTATTTCTGAAATAACGTTCCTACTAGAACCTATCTAAATACCTAAGTTTTTTGTAGGAGTTGGCAACCCTCATTCTGTGCAGTTACAAACTACAACAAATTGGATCCTTCTTTTTTTAATACGAGTTCAGGCAAAGCTTGTACAAGAGAATCCGGTGAAAATAGAAATTCTAGATAAATTCCGTAACGTCTGAAAATCTGTACGAATAGTCGAAACAACATCCTACCAATATTATAAATGCGAAAGTTTGCGAGGATGTGTGTGTGTGTGTGTGTGTTTGTTACTCTTTCACGCAAATACTACTGAACCGATTACAATGAAATTAAGCACACATAGAGGGTAACTTGGATTAACACATAGGATAGGTTTTATCCCGGAAATCCCACGGGAACGGGAACTATGCGGGTTTTTCTTTGAAAATGCGGGCGAAGCCGCGGGCGGAAAGCTAGTATTAAAATAATTAAGAAAATAATGTACAAACCCATATCAAACCCACGCGACGTATGTAAATAAAAATATTCAAGGGCAAAGTTAGCACCAAAGGATAACGAATTTTCAGCTAAACGGTAAGTTTCATCATAAAAATAACTAAGTTTTTTAATATAAAAATTGTTAAACACTTTTTTCGTAACATTCACCGCTGCCGAGATATTAATCGTTCAGAAACTTGAAAAAGCTATTACATTGTTATTTAATATTTAAAAGCGCTTACACTTATCAATGGAGGAGAATTACAATAAACAAAAATTTTTTTGAAAATTTAAATGCAAATTTTTGTCAATACTTTTTTTCAAATTGAACAGTAATTAAAATGAATTTAAACCAGTAATTACCTATCCGCGCGGCCAGCTATATATAAAAATAAAACCGGCCAAGTGCGAGTCGGGCTCGCGCACAAAGGGTTCCGTAGCAGCAAATATAATAAATTACAGTTAAATCAACCTATCTCAAAAACTATAAGAGATACTTTGATCAAACCAAAAATCGTTGAAAGAGTTAATTAGCATGCATCACCTCTATTTTTTTTAGAATTTTATACCCCGTAGTTATAAAAATAGAGGGGGGGGGACATACTTTTTACGACTTTGAGAGCTGATATCTCAAAAACCGTTCACTTTAAGAAAAATGTTTTTTAGAAAACTTTATATCATTTTAAAAGACCTTTCCATTGATACCCCACACGGGTATGTACATCGAAAAAAAAAATTTCATCCCTCAGTTACATGTATGGGGGGCCCCACCCCCAATTCTTTTTTTTACTATTTAGTGTCATATTTTTGTAGCGGTTCATACAACACATATTCCCATCAAATTTCATCACTGTAGTACTTATAGTTTCCGAGTAAATCGGCTGTGACAGACGGACAGACGGACAGACGGACAGACGGACATGACGAAACTATAAGGGTTCCGTTTTTGCCATTTTGGCTACGGAACCCTAACTAGCGGTCCGCCCCGGCTTCGCCCGTGGTACATATTTCGCAATAAAAGGTAGCCTATGTTCTTTCTCAGGGTCTAAAGATTGTCTGTGTCAAATTTCATCAAAATCGGCTGAGAGGTTTAAGCGGGAAAGCGTAGCAGACAGACAGACAGACAGAGTTACTTTCGCATTTATAATATTAAGTAGGAATTAGTATAAATATATAATAAAAGTTTTTCAATAAAAAATTGGCATTAAACAAAGAAACAAAGCCTACAAAATTCTATCTTTAGTTATTGAAAAATATCTTAACCTATATTTTCATTCATTCAACTATCCTCACTCTAAATTTATATTAAGAAAACAGTTTATATGCAAGAGCAGTTCAATTCTAATCACTCTCATACTCCTATGGGTCGTAAAACACGATTGGAGAAAGATAAGACGCAGAGACCGACATCTTTAAGTCGTCTACGAAATGGACCTGTCTAGATATAGTGGAAATTCCAAACCTTATCATTTCCTAACTTAATTATTATTATATGTACATGCGGAAGTGTATTTGTTCGTCTTTCTTTCATGTCAATATATGTCATTTTTGGTATGATTTTTGTATATGGAGATAGTTAGGAAACAAGTGTAGGCTTTTTACCAAGATGAAACACCTCATTCCCATGAGTAGGTACATATTTTCTTTACCACGCGGGCGAAACTGTACAAAACGGGTTATATCTTACATCTATACTAATATTATAAAGCTGAAGAGTTTGTTTGTTTGAACGCGCTAATCTCAGGAACTACTGGTACGATTTGAAAAATTCTTTCGGTGTTAGATAGCCCATGTATCGAGGGGAGCAATGCGGGTGAAACCGCGGAGCACAGCTAGTAATAAATAATATAATACTCTGTAGTTAACTATATAGTATGTATAATTTCTATATATGCATTATAATCTAAATACCCTTAAGCTCCAGTAACCATAGATCGAATGCCCGGCGAAATTAAGAGCCTTCATTTATAATGAACCCTCGATCTACCGAATACTTGCTAAAGTGAATAGAATCGTATTAACATTGTATGCCCTTGGTGAGATACAGATTATAAATATACGTTATACTGAACTTTAATTAGGGTCCAGTTTGAAAAGGCTATAATAACTACTAGTATATATTATCTGTAGTAAAACGTATCTACTTTGTCTTATACATACATGCATAAATAACGGGAAGTAAAAAAAATACCTACGTCTGACTTTTAATTAGTCAACTGAGGTGAAATTTCTAGATATCACAAATAATACGTAATAAGCTTCGAAGGCAACAATAGTAAAAATGTGATTAAAGACAGTCTTATAGCATAAAAATCATAACGAACTAAAAGTAACTCTAAAATTAACATTCATAGGAAGAATATATAAATAAATTTCAATTTCAATCTAAAAGCTAGTTAATCATAGAATCGTTTATTCAACAAATGATATGTTTAAACAGCATTTCATTATTAAATGACACGTGCTAAAAGTGCAATTAAAACAACGCAAAGCGAATTAAAGATAAAAATAACCATTAAAGCCTTGCTATAATAAGGTAAATAAATATCATGAAAGCGATAAGCTCTAAGTTATAGCACATGTATCATTGGAAAACTGTTTGTTCAAAGACTAAGGGTGCTTTTCCACCACATATGCTATGCTACGAAAATGTATAATAGCTATCCTATGTGACCGTTTCCACTGATGATAAGCTTTGTACGAGTAGCGTTGCGAGTAAGATGTGCTGCCGCAAAGTAGCTATGCGATGTATCGATTGCAGGCGCTGTGCACATAGCTATACCACTAGTGGTCACCCATAGCACGCATCCTGCCATATAAAAAACATCACCATCCTCATCATCATCCGCCCATATACGTTCCCACTGCTGGGACACGGGCCTCCTGTACAGGCCATAATCCACCACGCTGGCCAAGTACAGGTTGGCGGATGACACATGTCGTCGGACTTTTGATTCTTCGACATGTCGGTTTCCTCACGATATAAAAAATATATCTAAGTTGAATCCGTTTCCACCACTACCAGTGCTAAGCTATATGCAGCGATTAATAATGGTGGATAATGGTCGATATCAATCGTATCCACAGCACATAGCATAAGCTGTTCCACGTGTATCACTGGAAAACCGTGCTCTAAAGACTTATAAAGGAATGAAAAACACTTTTGTTTCAAACAGATTTCTCTGTGACGAGCTATTTCGGTACGTTTAAAACGACAGTGAAAAGAGTTTTACTTTTTCTGACAAAAACACGGTATTGAAACAGTATTTACGGCGTGGAATAAAGAAAATAAGGAAAACACGTCAAATACAGGTTTAAATCATAAGCCTTTTAGAAAGTTAAAATTCGCAATTATTTCATACTATGCTCATATTCGGGTAGAAGAAATAGGTAGACTAACAAAATATGACTCTTGTGGCAGAAATACCTCCAATTTATACATATATTTTATATGAAACTTGCCCTAAATAATAGTTCTGCTTGAGAAAGCCGTAAACATTTTTACACTTCAATAAACTTTCATCATTCATTTGTCACTCACGAGGAGGTTTTTATCTATCTTTATAAGAAAGAAATTCGTGTTCGTCGCCTAGGCATATCCTGTATTGGCAATGATGTTCTAAATAAGTAAATAAAAATTCACCTTATATGCAATGCTCCAGGATCGGTATAATATTTTAATCATATTCGGTAGTTTTATTCCTTGCCATTATGTTACAATTCACTCACTAGTTGGATGTTAAGTGACGCTTGTTAAATCAACGTTCGGCCTAGTCATTCAATTAAATGTCGTCATTCAATGAACGCTCTAATCATTCAATCAAATATCAAATTCAACCAGATAATGCGACATATAAGCAGCAACACATGATATCGAATTTTAACCTAGCTTTTAATGCATTGTCATCCTGTCAACGCTTGCAGTCAATTGACCAGTCATTGCATAAAGCTATGTCCGCCCACTGCCGCCTACGTGTACCTACTAATATTTCATTATTCGATACTACAATATGTCCAAACATGTTGATAATACATTCTGTAGATCCTTCGGAATATGTAAAAATTCAACAACAAGTCTATACGAAAATTAAACGTTATAGAGTCATTTTAAAGCTAGAAAATTGCTTCGTCTTGGCGTGTTGAGAGGAGAGCACCTCAAACGCTTCGCGTAATGAGGCGTGCAATATATTTCATAATACTTTCTTTAGAGATTAAAGACTTTTTAACGGACTGGTCCAGTCTCCCCGTGACCACGCTCGCTGTAAAGTGTTCGAAACGTCGGAAAATAATATAATGAATAAATCGCGTTTAAAATCCGTTAAAAAGTCTTTAATCTCTAACACTAGAAAATACTATACTTTCTTTAGATAGAATAAGCAATAAGGATTGTCTAAACAGAAGGAGCAGTCCCGCGAATCAATAGTTTAATCGAGAAAATTGGTATGTACTGTCATCTTCCCTGTTGGCTCGGCCCAGGAAAAAGATACACGTAATTTTCACGTCCACACTGACCCAGCTGCTTCGCGCAGCAATTACTTCGCGAGGCTGCTTGCTCTATGAGGACCCGCCTAATAACAAAGGTTTAAAATAACAAATAGCACATGTCGTTGAGCTTTTATCTTAGAACTTTCTTTTATTGTTACAATCAGTTCCAATTGATTATGATGTCTCAAGCAGATTACTTGCTTTCTTGATGCAATGTTCATCTGTTCGATACTACATAAGGATTTTTTAATGGTCTAAATGAATCACCTCTGTAATATTATAACTATATATTTGTAATTTTGTAATTGTGGGACTCAAAAACTACTGAACCGATTCCAAAAACTATTTCACAGAAAACATTACTCCTGGGCGAAGCAGTATATAAAATGTATTGAGTTTTATACAGGGTTAACGTGTGCGAAGTCGTGACGAGAAACTAGTATGTAATAAAATATCAGTTATAATGAAAAATATAAGCGTAACTATCATAGGCGCTAATTTATTTATTTCTACACATTTACCTCATTTGGCATGCAATCAAAATTAAATTCAACTCCGCGTGAACTGCAATTAGTCATTACTTTATTATGAAAATCAAGCACACATAATTACGCATAGGTACATATTATGAATAAAAATAATACACACGTTATACAAACTGTAATAAAGTATAAATACGTATATTATTTTGCCTCTAAGAAAAAGAATCAATCAATAGAATACAATAATATCTATGTATATCAGCCAATTTGCACATAGGTTTGAAATGTGCTATAATATCGTCTCGTAGTCATATATTAGACATCTTTCGAATATATTGTTACAGAAAGAGTTCAATAATGAATAGAAGTGACGCAGAACTCTTTCTTAGCTCTGTGGGCGTCATAGTCCATTGCAATTTTACATTTTTTAGGCCTGACCTTGCGTTTTTTAGAGGACGCAATTTTATTTTTTTTATGTGTAGGGGGGGTCAGTGTGAAGCTAAAACCAAGTTTGTGGGGTCGCCACCCTTGTCCCATGGCCGTCATCTTGAAAATAGCGGTTGAAATGGTTTTAACGATATATCTCTTAAACTATTTATCTGATAAAAATAAATTGTTGGGATTATTTGTTGCAAATTAAATTCTCTACAACTTTGATTCAGTAACTTTTTGTCGTAGAACTATAAATAAAAAAGTTATAAGCGAAAATGTTCAGAAATTAGAGCTATTTATATTTTTCAATAAAACTTTTTTTTATCATTTTACGAAGAAATGATATAAGACTATTTTTGTAGATTGTTTTTCGAGGAACAACTTTTATTTACAACATTTTTTCATTACGTCAATAGATAAGGTTTTACAGCGCTCAGAAGTGAGTACTATTTTTCAGTAGTAACTATACATAATATATTGGCTATTGGCTCTTTTCCCAGACTCCACAACAATGGAAGCACACTGCAGAACATTTCAGCCCTGCTTTTCGACTAAAAAAAAACGCACTTCCAGACTCTACCTCCTGGGTGGTGGGGAAAAGATTCAATAATTAATTATTAATAATATTGTAAAATTAATTATTAAAAATATTATAATAACAAAAAAAATAATTACTGGTGACAAATTATTATTAGTACACACATAATAAATCGTATTCTGTATAGTAAAGAGTACTTAAAATAGTACTCACTTCGGAGGGCTGTAAAACCTTAGCTATTTACTTAATGAAAAAATGTTGTAAATAAAAGTTGTTCCTCGAAAAACAATCTACAAAAATGGTCTGATATAATTTCTTCGTAAACTTATAAAAAAAAGTTTTATTGACAAAATATAAACATCTCTAATTTCTGAACATTTTCGCTTATAACTTTTTTGTTTATAGTTCTACGACAAAAAGTTACTGAACCTAAGTTGTAGAGAATTTAATTTGCAACAAATAATGCTAACATTGTTTTATTATCAGATAAATAGTTTAAGAGATATATCGTAAAAACCATTTCAACCGCTATTTTCAAGATGGCGGCCGTGGGACAAGGGTGGCGACCCCACAAACTTGGTGATAGCTTCACACTGACCCCCCCTACACATCAAAAAAATAAAATTGCGTCCTCTAAAAAACGCAACCCCAAATGTAACTTTTCAATGGACTATCACTTATTGCTAGATGACGCGTCATTAGATAGGACATGAAAAGAAACACAGAGAAACACCTACTATTTCTTTTAAAATAGTCAAAGGTAAAAAGACTAATATTTATTCATTGGTAATCTCAAAAAGGCAAACGTGACGTTATTGTATACTAGCTTTCCGCCCGCGGCTTCGCACGCGTTTTCAAAGAAAAACCCGCATAGTTCCTGTTCCCTTGAGATGTCCGGGATCAAACCTATCCTATGTGTTAATCCAAGTTACACTCTATATGTGTGCTAAATTTAATTGTAATCGGTTTAGTAGTATTTGCGTGAAAGAGAAATAAACATACATACATATACGAATACATCCATTCTCACAAACTTTCGCATTTATAATATTAGTAGCATAGAATTAGTAGGATAGGATTTCTAAAATTATCGGCAATTATCCACCATTGTAATTTAATATTATTTGAATAAACATAGTGCTATATAATACACAAAGACATTAAACCACAAAGCGTTCCAATTTAGTACACAAACAACAACATACTTAACAATTAATACCTGGTTAATTACTAATCTATTTGGCCAATGTATTACGAGTTTATCGTTAACTAGCGGTCCACCCGGCTTCGCCCGTGGTACCTACATGTTAACGTTTTTTTTCATCTGAGGATCTGAGGAGAACCATCCTCGTACCTACTTCAAGGAATAGATTCCGCAGCGCACGCGATGACAGAATTTTTATTAAGGAATTTTTTACACCTTGGGTTACATTATTGCATTTTTGGTAAGGATCTCTATTTTTTTTAAAATGCAATATAGCCTATGTTGCTCAGTGAAGATGCAGCTTTCTAATGGTGAAAGAATTTTTGAAATCGGTCCAGTAGTTTATGTGTGAAAACCATACATACATACATACATAATTACAAACCTTTCCTCTTTATATTATTAGTATAGATTATTATAAGAATTTTATAGTAAGCATAAAAGCCTGTGAGATATAATTTTTGTTATTCTTTCCCGCAAAAATAATTGTAGATAATATCTCATTTGGTTCAAATATATATTATTATAGTCTGGAAGCACATGCTATTTTTCCCCAAAGTATACCTAAATGTTATCCCGGGCACTAGCTAATACATGAGATTTAAAAAGATCAGATTTTTTCGTTTGTTACGATTTGACTCAAACACTTATACTCGACCGGTTTTAAACAATCCTTTATTTATGGATTGCTATATTTTAACCAATCCCATAAGTCTATAAGCTTTTTTACTTCATCCCGGTCACCAGAGACGATATATACGATACATATTTGCACACTTCAGAATAAGCTTATATTTCATATTTCACAACTCACAGAAGAGGGCTTTTATACAACAAGGGATGAAACACGTAAAGCAAATAATGAAGGTTTGAAAAATAAAATGCTTTTTATTGTTTTTAACAAGTATTCAGGTTTGCAAATACAATGTTTACTGTCCTCTTTAACTAACTCATTTAATTCCAATAATTTTTGCCGATGGTTTGAAATCAATTGCTGTTATAATAAATATGTGAAAATATAATTTTATTTTAGTAGAACATTTTATATGTAAATTCTGAAAATATATGAAACTAGCTTTCCGCCCGCGGCTTCGCCCGCGTTTTCAAAGAAAAGCCGCATAGTTCCCGTTCCCGTGGGATTTCCGGGATAAAACCTATCCTATGTGTTAATCCAAGTTAGTCTCATATGTGTGCTTAATTTCGTTGTAATCAGTTCAGTAGTATTTTCGTGAAAGAGTAACAAACACACACACTCACACACACATCCTCACAAACTTTCGCATTTATAGATAACTAGCGACCCGCCCCGGCTTCGCACGGGTGCAATGCTGATACTAAATACACTACAGAAAAACTGTGAACGTTTAATAGCGGCCCGCACGGGTATAAAATATATAGCCGGGCGGCCGGCCGGTACCGCCGCAAACGCTACGTCCCGCAATTTTTAAATCTGTAATATCTTCGAAAATATTCACTTAAATCATACGGTGTAAAGGGCCATATAGATCTATATTAAATGAACAATGTATTCAAGGTATTTAATTGGTTAAGGATTAATGCTGTATTGGTTAAAATCGCTTCGAAAATTAGCCATTATTTGTCGTAAAAAGTAAATGACAAAAAAAAGTTATTGTGGGTTATCCATAAGAGATAGACATATACCATCACGGACTTTTCTGTAGACCTTTTTAATGTGTATAATACTTAGTACATTATTTTGATAAAACTCGTAGGGTTCAGCCTGCGTTTGCAATGTAAGCGGAAAAAATGTAATTTTTTACGACATCACATTAGAAACCTCAAAAATAACAGTACTTCTCCACTATTTAATGGATGTTATTATACATATAAACCTTCCTCTTGAATCACTCTATCTATTAAAAAAAACCGCATCATAATCCGTTGCGTAGTTTCAAAGATTTAAACGTACAAAGGGACATAGGGACATAAGGACATAGGGACAGAGAAAGCGACTTTGTTTTATACTATGTAGTGATATATGGACTATAATAACATAAAATTAAAAAAATGCAGTAGCCGCGTACATATTTGCTTAAACAAACATTAATACTGATTCCATATTGCTCTCTTTTTCGTGTTTATTTATTTGTTTTTGCATACTCTGTATAATATTTACCGTCGTATATTTCCTTTAGTAACATTTTCTACTGACTTCAAAAAAGGACTTAATTCGATTGTATTTCTTTTTTTTTTTTTTGGATTTGTTACCCTCAGAAATTTTGACTTGGTGTACCGATTTTGATAATTATTTTTTATTTGAAAGCTGACGCCTGCTTTGCGTTACTTAATTTGGTTTAGTTCTGGCAATTTGAAGGCAGCATATTTTTTGTTAAAAATAATTTTGTTATATATAGCTTTTTTTCAAAACAATTATTTGCCTATCAATCTCAATACCGTCAAATCAACTTACTTATCTTTATCTAACATTCTTTTTAAAAATAAGCCTTTGCCTATCAATATAATTGCTGTCAAATCAACTTCCCTGACTCTACCTAACACGTAATTCTTGTTGCTAAAGCCTATATCACCGGACCACGTTTCACTCCCACGATAGACATAACAACGTGGTGTGTATGTTATGAGGATTAAACGCACACACCTACACATGTATCATTAAGTCAATACACATGTGTAGGTGTGTGCGTTTAGTCCTTTTTAAACGTGGGTAAATCTGGTGGCCCATAGCGATACTGAATTGAACCTAACTTATTCTTTAAGGCACGGCGTAAACGAGCCACAGCCACTGGTGGCCAACAACAGCTACGTGACACTTTTTTTCATACGTAGATAAATATGATATTAATCTTCTTTATCCAAGTCTTTCCTTACAGTTTACACATCTTAAAACATATTGGAAAATAATTCTGTCCCTATTATTGACTAAAATAGTGTATGAACAGTCTTAATCGTGTATCTTAAAACATTGAGAAAAAGCGAATTTTGTCCTTTTATTTACTACAGTGAAGGATAAAAGCGAATCAAACAATAAACTCAAAACATTTCCTACTCAAGTATCAAGCCAAAAGTTTGAGGCACGCGAAATGAATTCACTTTGACACGTGACATTCCGACAAATAATTAATTTTCCTTTTTATTGAGCAACATAAGTGAGTAAAACGAGTTAAATATGAGGATACATGATGTAGCGTAAGTTTTACAACACAACATATACATAACTAGCTTTCGCGCGCGGCTTCACCCGCTTTATATATCCTATCCTACTCCTACTTAATAGTATAAATGCGAAAGTTTGTGAGGATAAATGTATGTGTATGTGTATGTTTGTTACTCTTTAACGCAAATACCACTAGCCCGATTACAATCAAATCCAGCACACATATTCAAGGTAATTTGGATCAACACATAGGATAGGTTTTATCCGGGAAATCCCAAGGGAACGGGAACTGTGCGGGTTTTTCGATAAAAAACGTATTTTATTTGAATTCCTTTCTTTTTGGAAAACTTAATTATATTTACACTTAAACCTTCTTCTTGAATTACTTATATATTTAAATACAACTATGTAAAATCGCGGGGTACAACTAGTTAACAAATATATACAAAAAAAAGACGTGTGGCACTCGGGGACTGCCGCGGTAAAGCTATTGCATGCTATGCCTTCAAGCCACACCTCCGCCCGTCGGAGTGGGGAGCGTGAGGTTTTTCGTTACGCAATTTCTGGATTCGGTCCCCGCGCTCAAGGCCCGCGATAGAAGCTATGCAATAGCTGAAAAATATCACAAAAATTGGAAGGATTCTAAGAAATTCGGGTATAGGTAAACAAACTCGTGAATTTTATATATACCTAACTAGCTAATTTTTAGAAGCACTTTTCCATGCAACTCACTTAAAGAGAATTTTTTATTAGCACATTGAAGAATTCTTTGAAACCACGGTATAAAAGTAAACTCTATCAATAGATAATGTTTATTTAATCAAAAAAGAATTGAAAATATATATTTTATTTTATGTATTTTCTTTCTCTTTCTTTCAAAATAAATCAAAATATCTCTATTAAAAATTGAACGATCTCTCACAAAGAAAACTCTTTAGAATTTAAACATTTTGTTATCAAGTATGAAAGTATAGAAACGCCTTTTCGTTGCTTAGCTGTCTGAAGTGATTTATAATTCTTAACAAAGTTTCTTTTGAAATTTGCAAGAAAATTTTTGAACAGTTTTCAGGTTCTTATTCACAACTAGCTGCGCCGCGCGGTTTCACCCGCGTGGCTCCCCTCCTGTTGGTCTTAGCGTGATGATTTATAGCCTATAGCCTTCCTCGATAAATGGGCTATCTAACACTGAAAGAATTTTCCAAATCGGACCAGTAGTTCCCGAGATTAGCGCGTTCAAACAAACAAACAAACTCTTCAGCTTTATAATATTAGTATAGATTATAGACAACACTGTAATAAATAAATTATCTTATCAAAGTTCAACTACTCGAGTAATCCGAAGGTAACTCAGCATCTCAGGCGCTTAGCGCTCGTTCTCTACGCGGTTACTTTGATCTAAATATACAGGATGTTACAAATTCTGAGAATTATAAGCTTAAATTATTATAAGCATTCAATATTACCATGTTCCTCGAACAATTTATACACTTACACTAATACGTTATGATAGGTATTTTAAACTAGGTATTTTTGTTTTAGAGAATTTTTAAGCTTTTGCATAGCTTTTATCTCAGACTTTGAGCGCGGCGACCGAATGTAAAAATTCCGTAACGAAAAAACCTAACACCCCCCGCTCCAACAGGTACAGCGATGCGATGCTTTGCAACAGCTTTAAAGCGGCAGTCCTCGAGTGCCACACGTATTTTTTTAATAGGTCGACTCTTACTCTGTAGGCAGGTTTTAGTAGTTTGTTAAATATTAGACAAAGCGGGTGGAAAGAATTAAATGTACAATCAGAGTCTTAAAATAACCAGCCTTGAAACGTAACGATAATATCTCCGAAGATAATATGAGGTTACTAGATCTAGGAAATTAGTGCTAATAACGGAAAACCATCACAAAGGAGTAGCTTTACTGTATTTGACAGGACAAGGATAGGAAGCATCTAGTCAAGATTTGATGTTTAATAGCATAATATAAATAGATATTATGTTTCTGTTTATTAATTAGGAAAGAGAAAATTGTGAAATTTAGTTAGATCTTGCAAAAGTTATATTTTTGAAATGTAGGCAATAGTAGGTTTGGTTATTTAAAAATTTTCCATTCTAATTGTATGTACTTATATGTCACCGAAAATTGTAAATTGTAAACTCAAACTCAAACATTTATTTATTCAATTAGACTACTTTTAGTAGCACTTTCGAATCGTCATTACATAAGTATTTTTAACATTTACCACCGATTCGGAAAGCAGTATCTATGGAGAAGAACCGGCAAGAAACTCCATAGTTGCTCTTTTAAAATCATGTCAATATTACATAATATGTAATAAATCTAACTACATAATATATCATAATATGCCAAAGAACTGTCCTGTGGTTCTTACGCGACAACCCTCCATGGATTTTCATCTTCCATATATTCCTTAATGCTATAATAGGCTCTCTGAACTAATATATTTTTTACATAAGTTTTAAATTTAGCACTACCAAACTCTTTAATACAATGTGGAATTCTGTTGTAAAAGCGTATACCTAGACCCATAAATGAATTTTTAACTTTGGCTAACCGGTAAAATGGCATTTCAATTTTAAAAGTCGAAAAGGTACCAGAATTTATAATAAAAAGACGTGTGGCACTCGGGGACTGCCGCGGTAAAGCTATTGCATGCTATGCCTTCAAGCCACACCTCCGTGTCCTCCGTCCCCTCCGTCCCCGTCGGAGTGGGGACACTCCGACGGGGACGGGAGCGTGAGGGGGCGTGAGGTTTTTTCGTTACGGAATTTCTGGATTCGGACCCCGCGCTCAAGGCCTGCGATAGAAGCTATGCAATAGCTTAAAAATATAATTAATATTATCATTGATCCTATTCACACAAAGACATCACGGTTAAACATCAGTGATCAGAATAAATATTAAACATCAAAGGGACGAATACTTAATACTTATGTTATAAGGATACTTAATAAACACGTGACACATATTTAAAATGAATATGAAATAAAATATTTAATAAAGAGCCTCAAATATTAATTAAAAATGCAAAATGTTTCATATCAAATACAAAATTACTTCTCATTTCACATTAAAACTATGTAGAACACTAGTATCTACTATATTTACGTATATTTATGAATGAGAGGGTTTACCGCGCTTTTAAAGTCCAAAGAGGTTTAATACCGTTCTAAATATAACATTAAAATGTTAGTAATAGTTCAGGATCCATCGCCCATTTTTGCACTTGATTACTATCAAGCTAATTTTCCGTGAGTAGCTTTAATTTTGATGAGACGCCCAATAATTTCTTGTACGAAACTCTCGATTGTGGTAGCTTACAGAGGTAACAAGGATAAAATGTTTTGATTTGATGGTTCTCAAATATTTATTACTAACTGAATTTTTTTTTTGTTTCAATCTCAAGATAATTATCTAAATTATTCGAAAAAATATTTGTCCTACAAAATCTATGGTTTGATCAAAGAGCCCCCTCTTTACAATGTGTATCGATGACGAGGTCATCATAAATGATTACTAACCAGCTGATTTTTTTGTTTTCACTTAGTTAATATTTATATAATTCAACAGACATATTGTCCTACAAATTGTGTAATAAATATTTGAGAACCATCAAATCAAAATATTTTATCCTTGTTACCTCTGTAAGCTACCACAATCGAGAGTTTCGTACAAGATTTTATTGGGCGTCTCATCAAAATAAAGCTACTCACGGAAAATTAGCTTGATAGTAATCAAGTGCAAAAATGGGCGACGGATCCTGAACTATAATGTTCATTTGGAAAATTATTGTTGAAGTGGTTTTGGGTTAAGCAGCTTAGCTGCTGAATTATTTGCTTTACAAAAGAAAACAAAATAGGAAAATCAGTTGATCTGTATTAAATTTTAATAATGTGTAATAACTTATAATATAATACTTTTTATTAGGTACAGATTAACTAATACAATTTGATAAAAAAATACAGGGAAAAACAAAATCTTATCCAGTACAAAAACAAATTTCACAATAGGCATGACGAAAGATTTTCAAAACCTCTTGCATAATGTGTGTATACGTTTATTAAACAAGAAAAACCCTATATTTCGCTAATATACTTAAATTTAACGAAGATAAAAGCTATTTTTCAAAAAATATTTATTAACTGTGCCAAAACAGCTCACAGGTGTCATGGCGTAGGCGTGACGTCACTATTACGTAAATACGTAATTATCTGTATGCATAGCGAAGCAAAATTAAACAAATATTTAATTATTAAGTATTATAGAATCTAATTTCAAAGTTTATAAGTGGTGTGCAGTATTGCAATGTGAATCTACATAAAAATAATACCCAAAAAAAGTATTAAAGAGAAAATAATATGAAATGATTGTATAAATTGGACGGAGAGAAACCCGAACCACATATTCGTGAATTCGCAATTATATTTCTGTTCTGAGTCGATAAAGCATACGTTAAAAAATAGAAAATAAATAAAAATGCGCATTCTCAACATATTCATAACAACAAAATATACCTGACGCGAAGCTGTTTACATAGACGTGACGTCACGCGTGTTTCAGTCAAGATGGCCGACTGCAGAATTTCAATGTTTTATTTTATTGATAATCTCATTAATCTTAATGTTTTTACTATTTCTAAGTGACTATTTTTTAATTTATTTATTATAAATTTTCCCTTAAAAACACTAATTCGATCATTTATGGATACTGTCGTCATGCCTAATCAAGCTCTTTTAACTAAATATCTATACTAATATTATAAAGAGGAAAGGTTTGTATGTATGTATGTATGGTTTTCACGCATAAACTACTGGACCGATTTTGATGAAATTTGGCACAGACAATCTTTAGACCCTGAGAAATAACATAGGCCTATATACCTTTGATTGCGAAATATGTACCACGGGCGAAGCCGGGGCGGACCGCTAGTAATAAATAAAGTAAAAATCGAAGTAAATTACTCAGAAATACACAACTAAAAACAAGATCATTGAACACGTTATACAAAGGTTTTTAAGACAGTTAATTTTCCACACAATGAATCGTTAAATGAGTTGAGTAAACAACACTTATACAAGACAGACGTTCTCGAAATTTCTAGACAATATTATTATTCTTACAGTAATTCTGATTAAAATCTACCTTTTTAGCTTTCGTTTCATATATTCTCTGGCATATTATGACATACTATGTTTTTTTTTTTTTTTACTTAAGATAGGGAAGCGCTTGACCACAATCTCGCCAGATGGAAAGCTAAGATGCGGTCTAAGATGGTACGCGCTTTCACTCTTCGCTTGAAGCTTTGCGCTTGTAGTTAGATATAAGTTATTATTATGTAAAATTCCATTGTAATATTGACCTGATTTTAAAAGAGCAACTATGGAGTTTCTTGCATGTTCTTTTGCATAGATACTGCTTTCCGAATCGGTGGTAAATGTTAAAAATATGTAATGACATTTCGAAAGTGCTTCTAAAAGAAGTCTGAGGGTCGATTTTTCAATGCTTGGATAAAACTTATCCGTCCAATAAAGTATTACACGATAATATTAAAATGTCACGTAAACTGTCAAATACGGGCAATTATAATACGTTTTTAAAATGGTAGTTTTATACATTATTCGACGAATAAGTTTTATCCAGGCATTGAAAAATCGGCCCTTATTGAATAAATAAATGTTTGAGTTTGAGTTTAATTATTTATTCAATATTATTCGGAAAATAACACCGGAGTTCTTTATGAGGATTCTAGATTTCAACTGTCAGATAGGAAAATGTTAATTTTAGGGCCGATTTTTCAATCCCTGGTTAAAACTTACCCGTCCAATAAAGTATTACACGATAATATTAAAATGTCACTTGTAAACTGTCAATTGCATGCAATAAGAATACATTTTGAAATGGTAGTTTAATACGTTATTCGACGAATAAGTTTTAACCGAGGATTGAAAAATCAGCCCTTACGCGAATATAAATAGTATAAATACTCTGCGAAATAAAAACCACTAGCTGAAATGTTTTCTATTTGAATGTCAAAGAATAATAATGAACTAGCTTTCCGCTCGCGGCTTCGCCCGCGTTTTCAAAGAAAAACCCGCATAGTTCCCGTTCTGCGGGGTATTTCCAGGATAAAACCTATTCTATATGTTAATCCAAGTTACCCTCTATATGTGTGCTAAATTTCATTGTAATCGGTTCTGTAGTATTTGCGTAAAAGAGGAACAAATATAAATACATACACATACATCCATCCTCACAAACTTTCGCATTTATAATATTAGTAGGATAGTAGGATTAGTAAGATAGAATAGGAAAGGATAGGATGAATAATGAATGAATGATTGAAAATAATACTTTTAGGTTAATGTTTAGATGACAATATTAAAACATAATCCTACACACAATCAAATATTTCATTCCAAAACAAATTATTGTTAATACAAATAAGTTAAACAAGCCAGTAAATCGGAATCATTACTAGGAATCCTCAAAAAGATTTTACGAACGTACTATTAAGTATTAACACTGCGGGCAACGAAACCAATTTCCTTGTTATCAAATTTAATTAGGAGAGTTCAAAACGGACAATTATTTGAAATCTTTTAATCAACACGAAATTAGGTCGACCTATCGCGAACCATGTTTAATCGAATTGCGAGTTTTGAATAAAGAATAGCCGAATTCGAATTATTTTTTAATGTCAAAAAGCTAATTTTCCCGCGCTATTTTTTTTTCTTTTGTAGAATTATGTATCTATAGTCTATAACCATCAGTTTTTACTCTATGTATTTTAAATATCAATTGCCTGTGAAAAGTAAAAAGCAATCAATACAGGGTTCGTTATGATTTTTTCTTCGAAGTCTATTATTGAGAAGGGAATTAACCTAGTTTGTAAGGAGATGATAACTGGAGGAAGGTTAACAATACTCAATAATAACAAGGTAGCTGTTTTATTTGGTGTTCAATGTAAACATGATGTAAACTGTACAGATTTTATAATTGTTTTGTTTATTGCAAATTTTGAATTTTTTGTAATTTAGTAAAAGAATTGAGTAGAATTTTTCAGTCGTGAATGATGTACCTATATTTTTATAGAACTTTATCAGTAAATGTCCATACAATTATTTAGATGATGAAGAGCTTCGAATATTATATAATATTATATTATATTATAATTATTAATGGAGATTACTAATGATCTAAATATTAATTAATTTGTTCAAATATGCTGGAAGAAATTTTTATATAAAACTTTTGCAATTACGTAGATATTTGCGTTGCGCTATCTCATTACGGCATCAAATTATATAGGCTGTTTACAGTACTCCAAAATTAATAATGCACATGCAAATCTTCGCTAATTGTCGTATTTCCGAAAACACTCGAATCATTGAATCGTAAGAGCCCTAAACAATGGACTTTCATTTTACACCTTGTTCAAAAGAAATAGAAGTCAATTCACGGTCATACACAATCAAAAACAAATCGGGCGGTAGGTGACGGTAGCCTGTCAGTCAAAAAACTGAAAAATCCGTCAGTCGTCTTTAAATATTGGTGGTGACTGCACGTGTTCTCTCTGTGTGGAATTATATAGAGCTGCTATTACATACCCTTCTTGGTTTTGTTTTTAAAGGTGAATTGAATTAATCGATGAAATGATTTACACAGGTGATGGCAGTAGGAAAAGTGAAAACGAAGAAGAGCATAATGAAAGTTCTGATGTACATATCTAAAATGTCAGAAATAAAGATAATCCCTGATTTTTATTGTTTTACTCCATAATACACGGGTATCACCAGAAGGAAGATACCCGGTCCTTTGGGAGGCTTACGTGGGGACACAAGTCCAACACGCAGAGGCCCTTTAGAGAATTTTAATGTGTTGTTATTATTATTTTTTGTAAATGTCATAATATTGAAGAATGATCAGTACTTTAAATACTTTTGAGCTGAGATTTTAATGATTAGATTTATATGGTTTAAATGTAAACCTGTATTTGAAAACAATGTTTTATACAATATAAATGTTGTGTTATTTTAACCTTCTTTTCTTCCATCATTACACCAGCTTCAGTAAGACACTTTAAAAGTACTATAAAATTTTCCAAGTAAATCAATCCAACAAAGATATATTCGCAATCGTGAGGTTATCCTCGCTATTTACTTACAAGGAATTATCGAAACAAAATCGTCACTTACAAATCAATATTAATCTCTTTTTGCACAAAACATAATTTGACTAAATTATGCATGAAGAAAATGCATTTAACCACTCTATATAAATATCATCTTCGGAGGCTCGGGGAATATGACAGTTGCCGAACAGTGACGAATTTTTCTATGCGCATTATCAGTTTGGGAGTACTGTATATGTCTTTCTATAAATTTCATATGTGTATTCTTAAAGTCATTACATAGATAAAAAATTACTTATTTTTTGCAGAAAATAATATTCCTACATACATACAATATAGGAAATTACTCACACTATTTAATTACACATCACTACATAGTATAAAACAAAGTCGCTTTCTCTGTCCCTATGTCCCTATGTCCCTTTGTACGCTTAAATCTTTGAAACTACGCAACGGATTTTGATGCGGTTTTTTTTAATAGATAGAGTGATTCAAGAGGAAGGTTTATATGTATAATAACATCCATAAAATAGTGGAGAAGTACTGTTATTTTTGAGGTTTCTGATGTGATGTCGTAAAAAATTACATTTTTTCCGCTTACATTGCAAACGCAGGCTGAACCCTACGAGTTTTATCAAAATATAGTAAAAGTCCGTGATGGTATATGTCTATCTCTTATGGATAACCCACAATAACTTTTTTTTGTCATTTACTTTTTACGACAAATAATGGCTAATTTTCGAAGCGATTTTAACCAATACAGCATTAATCCTTAACCAATTAAATACCTTGAATACATTGTTCATTTAATATAGATCTATATGGCCCTTTACACCGTATGATTTAAGTGAATATTTTCTAAGATATTACAGATTTAAAAATTGCGGGACGTAGCGTTTGCGGCGGTACCGGCCGGCCGCCCGGCTATATATTTTATACCCGTGCGAAGCCGGAGCGGGCCGCTATGTTTTTATATACAACGTTCAGAGTTTTTCTGTAGTGTATTTAGTATCAGCATTGCACCCGTGCGAAGCCGGGGCGGGTCGCTAGTTATTCTATAAACGCATCCTGATTCTCGAAAAAGAAAGTAACAATTTCAAGGGCTTTTGTTCTATTTTGATCATATTCCAGCATTATTGCCCACGAGGGACTCAAAATCACTTCCAGAAGTAATGGAAGCTAAAAGTAATAGCGTTTATTTGGCGAAGCATTTAATTATACCATTGTAGGTCGGTTTTGTTTGGTCGTACAATTAAGGTTGCTTTAGCTTGGAAACCTGTTGATTTAGTGAAGATGCCTGGACACATATAATGGGTAGTAGGTAAGAATAGTAGGTAATGTGTTAATATTTTGAAGAGTATTTTGATGGGTTATATTATATAAAAATTTAAAGTCTGATAAATGATAGATTCAACAGTTAAATACATTTTATTATCATAGAAATATATTTTCTATTCTTAAAATTTACAATGGAATAAGTACAATTAACTTCTTTCCGTAGACTTACAATCAAATATTTAAACGAATCAACACAAACATATTAAATAAATAAATAAATAAATATTTCGGGACAATTTTCACACACGGCACGATCTGATCCCCTACTAAGCTTTTCGCTTGTGTTATGGAAACCAGATGGCTGATAAACATACATATATAATTTTAAATAAATACTTATATAGATAATTAACACCCAGACACAGAGCAAACATCTATGTTCATCACACAAATATTTGCCCCTATTGACTAGCTACATTATTTATCTTTTTAATCGTTCCTTCAACTTCCACAAATATATGAGCATTTCCAGCAACTCCTTAGGCTTTTTATTTCCTTACCACGATTCACGACAAATGAATGAAAATCGTTTACAATTGTCGTCAACAAAGCAATTTTGTTATAACTCGTTTGTTCTTTCTTTGTATCTGAGTTTATATGATTGCTATCTTATGATACATATAGAATTAAGGTTACTTCCGCCCTTTTGTAACTTTTATGTCTTTGTTGTTTAATTGGACAATTTTCAGTTAATAGGGAAATAATTGAAGAGTAATTGAAAACAATGTTTGAATTTTATCGCGTAGATTCTCAAAGACGTAATGAAAAACATTACGGTGTTTTAAGAAGATACACGAATTAAATTGACCGAGCGGCGCTTAAAAAAACCGAAGTATAAAAATTTATAAATTTATACGAAGTATAAAACTTTATAATAATACTAGCGGTCCGCCCCAGCTTCACCCGTAGTACCTACATGTTTACGTTTTTTTTCATAAGAACCATCCTCGTACTTCAAGGAATAGATTATATAATTAAGGAATTTTTTACACCTTGGGTCACATTATTGCATTTTTGGTAAGGATCTCTAATTTTTTTTAAATGCAATATAGCCAATGTTGCTCAGTGAAGATGCAGCTTTCTAATGGTGAAAGAATTTTTGAAATCGGTCCAGTAGTTTATGCGTGAAAACCATACATACATGCATACTTACATAATTACAAACCTTTCCTCTTTATAATATTAGTATAGATAATGTATAAAAATTACATTTTAAATTATTATCTTAAGAAAAACTACGTCCCTTCGATTCGATACTAAAATAAAGAGTGTCTTCGTCTTCGGCGGGGCGGGCATAACGGTGTTCGCTGTCATAAGTTGCTGGAATCGGAAGAATTCCAACCAATACCCGCGGCCCCATCATTAAAGCGGCTCGACGGAACACAGTGGGGTTTTAGTCGGTAAGAATCCGACATTACCCACGGCTCCTTCCCCGCGGGGCCGTGGGTATCTTTGGAAGATCCACTTAAAAAAAAATGTGTGCGTGATGTGAAAATCTTTACTAGGTATAACTTCACTGGGTGGCATTTTGCTTCTTCTAATAATATATTTTATATGTGTTATAGTCAAACCCCGAAATACAATCTCTTCGCGGAAGGACTGGTTTATCTTAGGTTTGGCAAAAGGCAATCCTCGAAATACATTTGAATTTCACCCCTTGACTGAAGTCAGCAGCAGTGTCGGGCGTAGGCGAACGCAGCAAAGGCATCGCACGCGCATATGACGACTCAGCTAGACAATTACGTCTGACGAAAATTGTTTAGTAAAAGGCCGAAATATTACATTTATTTGGGCTTTGACAAAGTAATTATGCCAGATCTGAGGTTTGACCAGTCTAACCTAGGAGTGCCCGAGCTTCGGGGTTTGACTATACACGTGTATACATTATATTCTTTAAAAAAACAAATGTGTACCTAACAAAAAAATAAACAATAAAATAGAAAAAAGAAATTCCTTGTGAAGGCTGAGAGACAGATTGAACATGTAATGAATCACGTTTACAAGACGACGTTTAATCAATAAAATACGTTTTTTTTTTTAAGTAATGTATGGTAATACAAAGCTCCTATAATAATAGATGCTCCGTTTTTAGGGTTACCTACCGTACCTACCCAAATCAATTAGACCGACTTCAAAATAAGAAGAGTTTTTCAATTTGGCTAGTATATTTTTATGTATGTACATCGATATCGCGGAGGTTTTTATAATAATCAATTTCATAAACTTTTTAATACTCCTTACTCCTTCCAGTGACTATAATTTGTTTGAGACAGTCATGGAAGAAATATTAAAGCGTTTAGGCAGGAGTAAAAAGAAGGTAATAGTATGTGGTGATTTTAATATTGATTTACTTTCACACACACAAACGGCAACACGAATAGTTAATTTGTTTCATTCATTTAATCTGTATAAACTTTTTGATGAACCCACACGAATAACACCTACTTCTGCAACTTGTATTGATAATATATACTGTGATTGCAAATGTTTAGAAAAAAATATTCTCAACACGCTAACTTCGGATCGCTGTGGCCAGAAAGTAGTTTTTGAATGGGATTGCATACCTACATTTAAAAGAATTAATGTTAGGCCTATAACTAAAAAAGGCATTCATACATTTAGAAATAATATTGATAATAAACTGCCTGACCTGAATGATCAATCCTTTCATAAAAACCCTTGTGAAATGTTTACAAATCTTTTTAAGTTCATTCATAGTGAATATGAAAAAATATTTAAAATTAAGTCATTAACTATTACCAAGGATTTACCATTCAGCCAATGGGCAACTCCTAGTATACACAGATGCAGGAACGTTCTTTACGAGTTATATGGTATGAAACAATATAACAAAGACTTGTCATTTCTTAGTTGTTAGAAATTATTCTAAAACATTTAAAAAAGTTTGTTTCACTGCCAAGAGTTTGTATGTCAGAGATAAAATACGCAACTCTGACAATAAAGTTAAAACGGTTTGGACAATTATTAATGGTGAAATGGGCAAAAGCCAATCAAATGATAGTACCATAAAACTTGTCAATGCTGGTAGGGTCATTGACAAAAGTGCTGATGTTGCGCTTGCTTTTGAAGATTTCTTTAGTAGTGTCCCTGCTAGTATTACTAAGAAATTAAATTCGTCTTCAGCGCTTGCAGAGTCTCTTTTGAGGGATCACGTTGCTGAGTGTAACAAATTATTTGAATTGCGACACGTGACTGCTGATGAAATTGTTAAAACTTTTAAAACATTAAATTTAAAAAAAAACATGTGATCTGTGGGGTATGTCTGTAAATTTAGTAAATAATATCATAGAAAACATTGCCAATCATCTAGCGTTTATATTTAATCAGTGTTGCGACTGTGGTATATTCCCTGATTTACTAAAGTTTAGCAAAGTTATTCCTTTATTTAAAAGTGGTGACCAAGAAGACTGTAATAACTATAGGCCAATTTCCATATTACCAACTTTGAGAAATTAATTTTAAACCAATTAAGTAGTCATTTTGCATCAAATGGTTTACTGCACGCCAAACAGTATGGTTTCACAAAGGGGCGCTCTACCACTGATGCCGGAGTAGCTCTTTTTTCACATATATACAAAGCATGGGAAAATTCAAAGAATGCTTTGGGGATATTCTGCGACCTTTCTAAAGCTTTCGACTGTGTAGAACATTCCACTCTATTACGGAAACTAAATTTTTATGGTATCAAAGGTTTAGCTCAGGATCTCATAGCTTCATATCTTCAGAACAGGGTACAAACCGTTGTCGTTAATGGAGAGAAATCTCGCGGTGCGCCGATTAACATAGGTGTTCCGCAGGGATCTATCTTAGGACCGTTTTTGTTCTTAGTGTATATTAATGACCTACCTTATTATTTGCAGGATATGTGTGAAATAGTACTGTTTGCAGATGACACCTCATTAATATTTAATGTGGATAGACATGATACAAATGTTGACGAAGTAAACTCTGCTCTTTTACGCATATCCAATTGGTTTAATGCTAATAACTTACTATTAAATGCAAAAAAAACAAATTGTGTAGAATTTATCCTCCCAAATGTAAAAAAGGTGAAAAGGAATATTATTTTAAACGGGGAGGTATTATACCCTGTGGAATCTACTGTTTTTCTTGGTTTGACATTAGATGAGAAGCTTCAATGGGGGGCCCATGTTACCACCGCCGCTGCTAAGCTCAGCTCAGCTGCATATGCAGTTAGAAGAATAAGGCATCTCACCGATGAAGAGACGGCTAGATTGGTTTACTTTAGCTACTTTCATAGCATTATGTCCTATGGAATTCTACTATGGGGCAGGGCTGCAGATATAGAAACTATATTTATATTACAGAAAAGAGCCATACGCTCTATATATAATTTGCGTGCTCGAGACTCACTAAGAGATCTCTTTAAGAATACTGGTATCCTTACTGTACCGTCGCAGTATATATTTAATAATATTTTATATGTACACAATAACGCTTACTTACACACAAAAGTAGGAGATAGACATTGCTATGACACAAGAAACAGAAATAAAATTGAAATGCCATTTTTCCGGCTAGCTAAAGTTAAAAATTCATTTATGGGTCAAGGTATACGCTTTTACAACAGAATTCCTCATAATATTAAAGAGTTTAGTAGTTCTAAATTTAAAACTTATATAAAAAATGTACTAGTTCAGAGAGCCTATTACAGTATTAAGGAATATATGGACGATAAAAACCCATGGAGGGTTGTCGCGTAAAAACCACAGGACAGTTCTTTGGCATATCACTATAAATTATGATGTTACATATGTAATTTGTAAAATTAAATTGTAAAACTGACATGATTAAAAAGAGCAACTATGGAGTTTCTTGCCGATTCTTCTCCGTAGATACTGCTTTCCGAATCGGTGGTAAATGTTAAAAATATGTACCTATGACGTTTCAAAAGTGCTTCTAGAAGAAGTCTAATTGAATAAATAAATGTTTGAGTTTGAGTTTGAGTTTAATAATCAAAGATTTCATTAAAATCATATAGATAGGTATATTATGGAAACGATAAATTTTCATAGTACAAAATTTCATTCCCTATTTTATCACCTTGGACCCCCAAGGTGATAAAATAGGGGATGAAATTTTAATAGGGGAATCAATTAAACCGACTTCAAAATAAGAAGAGATTTTCAATTTGGCTAGTATATTTTTATGTATGTACATCGATATCGCGGAGGTTTTTATAATCATATAGATAGGTATATTATGGAAACGATAAATTTTCATAGTACAAAATTTCATCCCCTATTTTATCACCTTGGGGGTATAATTGATTAAAAACTTAGCGGACGCCTACGTCCTAACATCTACCTGCATACCAAATTTCAGCCCGATCCGTTCAGTGGTTTGGTCTGTGCGTTGATATTGCTTATTCACATTTACAGTCAGTCAGTCAATAAACCTTTGAGTTTTATACAGGGTGTAATCGTTAAGTGTGCACAGGCGATTATTCCGTAACTATTACAGATATCAAAAAACTTTAAACTGATATCGAAAGTACTTAACCTAATGAGTAAAATGGCCATAATAAATTTTTAAAAATAAAACGAGAAATATCTAAAAAATTAACTTGAAACCCTCCCATACATTTAGTATGAGATACGAATATCCCATGTACATTTAATATGAAAGATTTTAGCTTTTTCTTTCTTTTTTTGGTTTTCTGCTTTAATTACTTCGCAAATTTGAAGGGAAGTTCATTTAGAAACTGTAAATAGAGCTCCTCATTGTATTGCACAATGAGGACATCACTTCGAAAATCTGCTATGAATACAAAATGTATGGGAAATAAAATGTATGGGAATACTTTCGATATCAGTTTAAAGTTTTTTGATATCTGCAATAGTTACGGAATAATCGCTTGTGCACACTTAACGATTACACCCTGTATATTTAAAGATTTATTCATAACAGAACTCAGACACGACACTCAGACAATATTGAAGATGTACATTATAAATCAGTCTTTCCCAACGTGGGCGATAACGCCCCCTTGTGGGCGCTGCAGGCCTAAAGGGGGGCGGTAAGAGACCCAGAAAAAAAAGGGGGCGTTGTGTAGGGCTTTGGGGTCGATTTATAATTTCATCTACCTAGCTAGGAAGACTCTTAGAAACCGACTGAGCTCTCGACTTCGAGAGTCGACATCTTGTGAACATCAACTAATATTAATTAAGATATAGCTCAAAATCGGTTCGATATAATAGACCGCGGGCAATCATGTTTTAACAAGTTTTTGTTAAATAATCCGATTTGTACATTCCTGTATCAATCGGCTGGTTCTATAATACTTGTTCTTGCTTGTCGAGTACGATTGGGCGTCGAATGAGATAAACGAGTTTATGCACGTTTGATGTCTTATTCCTGTTGGTGCGTGCTGCTTATGCAATCCTATATAAACGACGTAAATTTATTTTATTTTCATTTGCGGTTTCGCGCATAATAGATAAGCAGTACTTGATTTCAACACTTACGTATTTCTCAAAACAAAACAATGTCGGAAGTAAAAAAGAAGAGACGGCAATACTCTGCGGAATATATTAAATTCGGATTTATTGAAAATCCCACAAACCCGTCGTCGCCTTTGTGTCTTCTATGTCTAAAAACATTTTCGAACGAAGCAATGAAGCCTTCAAGACTGCAAGATCATTTGAATAAAATGCATCCAGATAAGAAAGACAAGAATGTAGCATTTTTTCAAGACCTAGAGAAGAAGCATAATACTCAGCCAAGTGTATCAAAACTATTTTCGGCGGCTGCTAAGCAAGATGACGACGGACTTCGAGCTTCGTACAATATCTCTTTGTTAATTGCTCAAAAAGGCAAACCACACAACATCGGAGAAGAGTTAATTTTGCCAGCAATAAAGGAAGTAATAACTACTGTGCTTCATAAACCGGCCGCAGATATTATCCGAAAAATTCCTTTGAGTAATAATTCTGTGCAAAGACGAATTGATGAAATGGCTGAAAACATTGAAGAATCATTGTGCAATCATCTGAGGACTAGTCAATTCTCAATTCAGCTCGATGAGTCCACTTTACCAACTAATGAAGCGTTGTTGCTATCTTACGGGAGGTTTATTAAAGATGAGAAAATACGTGAAGAACTATTGTTTGCCAGAAATTTGGAGACAGATACAAAAGGCGAAACCATATTCAATACATTGGAAAAGTTTTGTGAAGAGAAAGAGATTCCTTTGAAAAATATTATATCAGTTGCTACGGATGGCGCTCCGGCTATGACAGGGCGCCATAAAGGCTTCATAGCGTACTTAAAGAATAAAATTCCAGATGTCCTTGCTATACATTGCGTTATTCATAGACAACATTTGGTTGCTAGAAACTTAAGTGAACGACTATTTCAATCACTGCAATATGTCATCAAAGCAGTCAATAAAATCCGTAGCAGCTCTTTGAATGATAGATTATTTCATCAGCTTTGTGCTACTAATGACGAAGATTTCAACCGTTTGTTGCTTCATACTGAAGTTCGTTGGCTGTCAAGAGGCAATTGTCTGATTCGATTTTACAACCTGTTTGACTCTGTGATAGAGTTCTTGGAAACTAAAGATACAGAACTGCGCAACAATCTCATAACATCAAAGAATGATATAGCTTACATGACAGACCTGTATAAACTGTTCAACGACATGAACCTCCAACTGCAAGGCGATGAACTAAATTTAATTAAAACAAAAAATGTCGTTGCTGCTTTCGCAGCCAAACTGCTTCTGCACAAAAAGAATATGGGCAGACGTGAGTTTCACAATTTTCCGAATTTATCAGTATTTTGCAGTAACGACGACTTGTTTGCCTACTGCCAACATTTGGAAAACCTCCACATTGACTTCACCGAACGATACCAGGACATTTTAAACTTGGAAATACCAGACTGGGTGTTGGATCCGTTTTCAAATGTCAACACAGCAATGTCACCTCAGCTGGAAGAAGAACTTATAGAATTGACAACAAACGAAGAAACAAAAATCAAGTTTAAAAATGGATATCAAGAATTTTGGCTACAAAAACCGATCCCACAATTGTACCCTGGATTGTGGTCAATTGTTCAACGATTCTTGATAGCATTCCCATCGTCATATTTGTGTGAACGTGGATTTAGTGCTGTGGCAACGCTGCTTACTAAAAAGAGAAATCGTTTGCGTGTTACCGAACGTGGCGACTTGCGGCTGTTTTTGAGTAAATTGGAACCTGATATCAACAAACTTATTGAACAGCATCAGATTCAACCTTCACATTAGTTTTTATATAAGAATTGATTATGTTTGTTTTATTTTCAATAAAAGATACTCTACTATAAAGTTGCGTTTCGATAATCAGTTATAAGTACTTAGCGTTTTTTAAGTATGTTTAAAAAGGGGGGCGTTAAAAAATAATTTATTCTTAAAGTGGGCAGTAGACAAAAAAAGGTTGGGAACCCCTGCTTTAGACGAAGAAGAAGAAGAAAATCGAGGAAAAAAAAGAAAATGGGTACATGAAGCATGGAAGTTAAGAGAATCTGAAGGAGAATTCGTGACATTATACAAAGAATTAATTAAAGACGAAAGAAAGTTTTGTTTTCGATGCAGCGGCGTCAGTGATCCGTGATAAAATATCGTCTTCGCCGATCACGTCCGTGATGGCCGGTGCCGGCACTGACACTGACGGTACTGAGACGACACTGACACTGACAAGTGCGAATACATCCATAGAGAATGTTTGAAAGTAACGGTACTGTGCCGGAACTGTGGGTTCACTGATATGTGTGAATCGACCTTTAAGCTTCTTTGTCGCTCGTTCCGCGCTCTCGCTTGCCATTCAAGCCTTACATGGAACGCCTCAGAGCGAGGTAACGCCGCATGAGTCATGTTTTTTCGTGCGTGCAGCCGGCTCTATCGAATTATAAGACGTTGTCACGTCAATATTTTAGGTATCGAAGAGTCAAATTGTTCCAAAGTTTAACTGACGACGAATACACCTTAGAATGAACTAAACTCCGGAGCCAAACTCATATATTCAGTAAAGCAGAAATCTGTTTAATACGGAACAAGGGAAACAAAGAAATTCCGTATAAGAATAAAAACTTTCATAATTCTCTTGGCTTTTTCGTCTATAACTTTATGGTTCACATTCTCTTTTGTTATCTGTATTATAGAAAGACTAGATATCCGCCCGCGGCTTCGCCCGCGTTTACAAGGGCAATCCCGTATAGTTCCCGTTCCCGTGGGATTTCCGGGATAAAACCTATCCTATGTGTTAATCCAAGTTACCCTCTATATGTGTGCTAAATTTCATTGTAATCGGTTCAGTAGTATTTGCGTGAAAGAGTAACAAACACACACACACATCCTCACAAACTTTCGCATTTATAAAATTAGTTTTTAGTAGGATAGGATATTTGTTACTCAAAAAATTAAAAATATCGGAATAATTTTAAAATAGAATAGAAAAAGCTTTTTGTAGCTCAAACTTTTTTAAACTTGATTAGAATTTATAAATTTATCAAAGCTTTTATCTTCGTACCTAGATGTTTTGATATTTTAACTAAATAAACGATAAATTGAATCACATTTCAAAAGTTAAAAACTGTCTTATCCAATACTTATATAACTTTATAATAAGAGTAAGCTAAGCACAACTAGGAATTGAATTAATATTAATTTTGATATCCTAAATAATCCTAAATAAAGCCAATGACAAGTGTAATCCAGCTATTGGGTAAAACCAAGGGTAAAGCTATCCTTTGATGTGTGCAAAATATACGTCAGACTACACGATATAATGTCAATAATACTATGTCAGACTGTCAACAAATATGAGATATTTCCTCTTTCCACATCTTCACAAATCTCTTGATAAAGGTACTTTTCCACCAAAAATGTGCGAGGATGTGTAGCGAGGAATGTGTTTGTAAATAACCAATCATATCGTTTCATTTAGTTTCAAGTTTGAAGCGTTTAAAGCGATACTATTGGTTATTTACAAACACTTTCCTCGCTACACATCCTCGCACATTATTGGTGGGAAAGCACCCTAATGATAAAGCATCGCCTGGTGACATTTTTCTAACTAGTAATAACTAGTAGATTACTTACAAACATTGATGATGTTTATATTATTTATGCCCAGTTTCACAACTTGTGGATATGTTCTGTTTAGCTTATCTGACAGTTAAAATAACAAATGATGTATGAACCTACCTACTCTACAACCCTGGATGGATTGACAGACTTGCCGAATAAATAAAAATATATCAAAAAATCATAGAGCCGTTTCAGAGAACAGAACTTATCGTTACAAAAAAAAGTATTTCAGGAAATACATAATATAGAAAGTATAAATTAACAAACATATTATATTTCGCGATTCCTTTTAGTACCGAACAAGTACCGAAGCACAATAAAAGAAAAAACATTGAACAAGTAGATAAGAAAAACAATCACATACAAATATTTCAAGGAAGCCCCTAAAGCTTTACTGCGATATGATTATTTTTTAATACGCCAATCCTTCCTCGATAAATAGGCTATCTAACACCGAAATAATTTTCAATTTGGACCAGTAGTTCCTGTGTTTAGCGCGTTCAAACAATCAAACAAACAAACTCTTCAGCTTTATAATATTAGCATAGCAGCTTATATATGTAAAAATTTAAGTTTAGTTCCTGTTCTCGTGGGATAAAACCGATGAATTGAATGAAGATTTTCCTCAATTATTTTATTTTTTATCATTATTATTTCGCTTTTATTATTCCCTGTAGAAACTGCTTCCCGAACCCCGTAAATGGTAAAACTATGATGATTCTAAAGTGCTAGATGAAGTCTAATGTTATTAATTTACTGTATCAAACTGTTCGGAAAATAAACGCATTTCCTTTCTTTCTAATTGAGTGCATAAATGTTTGACTTTCAGGTCCCGAAAACTTACCTCCAAAGGTATAACACCACAAGTCACGCACACATCAGCGACAGCCAAGTGTGTCATCAGCAGATCCACTCTGGACTTCCTTCGCCTGGACCTGGCCAGCGTCACCAATACCGCCAAGTTCCCAAGACCACCTATAGCCATCAATATCCCATACGTCGTGATCACCACCCCCTGGTCCCGCGGCAGAATATCCTCAAACGTCACATTGAGAGATGAAGAACCATCAAAATAATCCCAAAACTGTTTATCTATAAAGAAAGTTGACGTCTCGAAAGTCGAATTTAAAGACATCTTCACTTTACTATTACTACACAAATAAAACAACAAAATTAACACTCACTAATGTATTTTTATAAGCATGTTTAAAAACGTATCATTATTATATAAATTAAACGTAAAAGAAAATTTACGATTTTTGTGTAACTCCGAAACATTTTCGTCAATGTGAAAGTTCGTAGCGCGCTACGCGCGTAGCTCTCGCTCGACGTCGTAGCACTAACTAACGTAGTCGTAGCAAAACATGCCCTAATCAATCGGTGTATGAAGGAGTTTGATTCAAATAAATTCAACCGAGTGTCGATAATTGCATGATTGCAAATTACTATTTGAGTTAAATACGTGTAAATTAGTTAAATCATTAAAATTGCATTTGCAACCATATACGCTTATGAATAAGAAAGTGAATTGCGATACAAAATTATCTTTTAAAAAAGAAATCAATTATTTGTGATCAACGGAAAATTTATTTAAGAGAAAGATATACAGACTAAAAGCGTTATTAATATTAAAAACGTTCAATTAATTTAAAAAAAAATTACAAAGTCAAATAAACATCCATTAATTGATCTTTATGTTTAAATTGATTGATAAAAAAACTTTTTGTTACGGAAACGAAACTTAAAAAGGGTGAACTATATACAGGGTGTCCCAAAAAGTAGTGATGAACGGAAGTTGGGAGGTAGAGGACCTAGAGGGCTATCCGAATCACCCCCATGTATGTCATGCGATTTTTCGTATTTTCGGAGTTATGACGTTTTTTTTAATTTTTCAGCTATCGCCAAGTACGATGATATTTTCACTCATAGTGACGTCAATTATTGCGGAAGATGCTTGATTTTTTTTGTGTGCTAAGATGAAAGATAAGCCAATTCAGTATGGTAACATTTACTATCGTTAGATCTTTGAATGGAATAAAAAAAAGAATTAAATGCCAAGAAAGATAAAATTACATAGTATGTTCACCACTTCAAGGGCCCGTAAAAAAATAAAATCACATAAAAAAAGTTTTCCGTTTGGCTTTTAAAAACTTGCACTATCTATCAGGTAGCTACCCTGAAATTTTCATTTTATTATTCAGAAGGCTTCAATCGAAAAATTGAAATCTAAATGTGGTAAGTGAAAAAATTGAATTAACATGATGATTAATAAAAACAAATTAAAACCAATAACAAGGTGTTTAATTACCAGAATTTTTTAAAATGTTGTAAAAAGTTGTCTTTTAAATGTCTGAATGCCCTTTTGTCATTTTTTATGGTTTCTTCTGCTACTATGAATTTCGTGGTTATTTTGTCTAAATTGTGGCAGTCTCTCGTCTTTGTAGTATCCCCACGGAAAAAAATCAATAGGGTTTATGTCCGGGGACCGTGGAGGCCAGGCTAAAGGGCAAAGATACCCTGGAAGATGGATTGGTCGTTGCAGCCTGCGCATGCGCCAGTGACACCTGCCTTAAATCCTGGCCTCCACGGTCCCTCGACCTAAAAAGACCTCGGCTACTTGAGAGAATGCCACAATTTGGACGAAATAACCCGGAAATTCATAGTAGCAGAAGAAACCATTAAAAATGATAAAAGGGCATTCAGACATTTAAAAAACAACTTTTTAAGGTGATGTCGCACTTGCATTGAGCAACAGCGGGGTTATTTTAAAAATTTCTGGTAATTAAACACCTATTTATTGGTTTTAATTTGGTTTTAATGATCATCATGTTAATAAAATTTTTGCACTTACAACATTAGATTTCAATTTTTCGATTGAAGCCTTCTGAATAATAAAATTAAATTTTTAGGGTAGCTCCCTGATAGATAGAGCAAGTTTTTAAAAGCCAAATAAAAAACTTTTTTCTGTGATTTTATTTTTTTATGGGCCCTTGAAGTTGTGAACATACTGGGTAATTTTATCTTTCTTGGCATTTAATTCTTTTTTTTATTCCATTCGAAGATCTAACGATAGTAAGTGTTACCATACTGAATTGGCCTATCTTTCAGCTTAGCACACAAAAAAAATCAAGCATCTTCCGCAAGCATTAAGCATGTTTTTTTAATTAAATAGATCGCTTCCATTTTAATGTTTAATTTATTACAGCTATAATGTAAATATATTCGAGTAATTTGTATATTTAATATATTCTTAAAATATTAATAGAACGTATCGTTTAAAATAGAAAAAAAATACGCTTTGTTCATCGCCAATCCATCAATTTTATTACGTACTAGCTGTTCCCCGCGGTTTCACCCGCATTGCTCTACTCCTGTTGGTCTTAACGTGATGATATAATTTATAGGCTATAGCTTTCCTCGATAAATGGGCTATCTAATACCGAAAGAATGTTTCAAATCGGACCAGTAGTTCCTGAGATTAGCGCGTACAAACAAACAAAAAAAAACTCTTCAGCTTTATAATATTAGTATTATAGATTGTAGTGTCACCTTATAATCCTTATTTAGATTATATCATAATTAAAACGGTTCAAAATCCAGTCGAGAGGAGTAAGAGTATGAGGTAAGAGTATACAAACATACAGTATGTGAAAAAGCATTACTGCAAAACACTATCACTACCTACATAGTACAAAGTCGCTTTCTCCGTTCCTATGAAATTATGTATGCTTTTCTTATGTAAAATATATTAATATCCTTTTTTTTGTTATTTTTCTTTCCTTATGTATGCTTAAATTTTTAAAACTACGCAACGGATTTTGATGAGGTTTTTAATAGAGTGGTACTTGAGGAAGCTTTAAGTATATAAAGATATCTACGAAGCGGGCGAAACCGCGCGCTTTCAACAATAAATCATTGATGTTAACAGCAATGTAACATCATCGTTGGCCTATTTAGTAGATATATCTGTAGTAGATTATATATGTGTCGGCGGCGGCTTGATTTTAAAACTATGTGGGCTGGTTATATCCTCTATATTGGGCACCTTGGGTAACTTCGAGCATCAAAAGACATAAACGGAATCTATCACTGACAATAATAACTGAAATCACTTATGAACTGAAATGAATACTTTGTATAGCGAATCTAAACTCAAACTAATATAGAGACTGATATAGACTCGAACAGACAAGTCCGCTCGGCACGAGCTCCAATACTTGAATGCCCGTCCGCTACCACGGCCATGTCCAAGTGCACTTCGTGAGTCATGCGCTTGCGTTCGGTAATATCAGGGGGGGGATCTCCGACACGGCCATCTCTGACGATCACACGTCCTCGTGTGTGGTCTCTGCAAAGACTACATACTCACAGTATCCTGCTCGGCCATACTGATTCTTGTCAACCATTTTAGGTCGTCACTAAAACAAACAATAATCATTATTGATCAATCAGTGCCGCACCAACAGCTCTCCTCGATTTCGCACCTACGAAACACAATAGCTCTGAATAACGTCGCACCAACGACTCATGTCGATTTCGCACCAACGAAACGACTAAAGCACGGAACATCATCGCTACAACGATACACCACAATTTCGCATCAACGAAATGAGGCTAACACTTAAGAACGTCGCTACAACGACTCATCTCGCGTTCGCAACAACGAAAACAAGGATATCTCGAAAGGTCGTCGCTTCAACGACTCATCTCGTTAACGCACCAACGTAAACAAGGATAACTCTAAATGTCGTCGCTACAACGACTCATCTTGCTTTTGCACCAACGAAAGCAAGGATAGCCCGTCGCTACAACGACATTACTCGTTACGCACCAACGTAACGAAGAACAAGAAAAGAGACAAATGGCAACTGCATCTACTACCACTCAACAAACGGCACTACAATGCATTACAAAATCCAGATAAAGCATTTAACATCTCCCCTTTTACACAAAGCTCTTACGTCATTTTAACTACTACTACTACTAGCTACTACTAATAACCTCATGGTCGGATATTTTCCTGACTCTGTTGTGAGGATTTTGAAATTGAATGATTTGAAGCGGCACTAATAACTATACCTCAACAATTTTAAGCGTACCCTTCAACTTCAAGTCAAGCTTGCTTTGATTTATTTCCTCAATTTCGAAAAGAAGATTATCACCAACATTATTTTAGTTAGCTTCAGTTTAAATTTCCATTAGTTAGCTTTACTTTTATCATAACTTGATAGACTTCATTATCAATTACAGACATTAATCCCAAAGTCTACTGCTCTATCAGCTATCTAGCTTTTGTAACACGGTTTATAGTGAAGATCATTGCCAGTCGTACGTCACCTAACGCATCTTTGACAATATCGATGTTTGCTAGACTCTATTTCCATGTCCAGCAGTGTACAACCAAAGGCTGATGATGTTGATGATGACTTCCATGTCCAGCAGTGGACTACAAAAGGATGTTGACGATTGATGATGACTTCCATGTCCAGTAGTGGACTGTATCGATGACGATGATGAATGATGACTGCCATGAGCACACCTTTTCAGCGTACTCGTCACTGAAAAGTAACGACGGTGGTAAGTAACCTGACCATTAGCACGACTACCCCCGGTAGAGACTATATCTAATGTAACTTTATTTTTTTTTACAAAATAACTGAGAAAACATTTACTTTCTTAGCACCTGCCCGATTACAATAATACTGGCTAGGTAACCGAACAAATTAACACTGGCCCCTATTGCCGTTATAATACTTCTACTACTCCTAAACCACTCTACTGACAATATTTTTAAAGTAATAGAGCAAAACATATCGGGTGAAAGTATCAATTAGACTAAAACATACTCCTTAACATCATTCTTCCCACTAAGTTGAAGCATCATTGTAGCATCAATGTGCACGAAATACTAACTTAAGAGTTTTGCTTGAATTCTACCCGAGCTAGGCTTAGAGATTTAGCAAGTGATAAAGTGTCAACTTTATCTTACGCACTTACGCACGAACTTAGACATGTAACCCAGATGCATGACTAAATCGTGGATATTATGTACCACTGATCTTTTACCATTTTATCTGCACCTTGACAAATAATTTGCAACCTTACCGCATATGTCTTCCAGACAATAGTAATAACTCAACAAGTAACAACTCATTCTGCACGTCCAAATGCCTCTCATGGTCCTGGCAGCCAGTCAACGGAAAGCTCTGTTAGGTTGACTCGATTCTGCCCCACACAATTTGCAATAATCGAAATACGTACTGTGACAGCCAACGTGGATTGCGCGAAAAGCAATCAACATGCTTTATCCTAGCGCCCTTTCTTCAACTAACATCAAAGTCGAAAGAATGGAGGCAGGCCCCCCACCTGTGAACACGCGAAGACAGCTTTATACTAAACGGCTCCCACCGAATTGCACTGTTAATCTGTCACCACTGCAAACTTGCAAACCTGTAAATAATACCTGAAGTGCATAACTGCATTAACCACTGCTATGCTGCTATAACTTAAACTGCGGTCTCGTGTGCATGGGAGTAAAACCTGGACTCTAAGGCAGTAAGTAGTTCTACGTCTGTAGTAAGCAACTGGATGTTACTAACCGTCATGTTTGTGTATCAGTTCAGTACCACATCCGTCCGCGCTTGGATCTATGTGAACTGGGATCATACACCATAAGAATAGGCTCTGATGTTAAAAGACTAATAAACGTTAAACTGATTTGCTCATGTGATGATGAGTAATCACTAATTAATTTTACTTCCCTTGTAACTTGTAAGCATAAACAATAGTGCTATAATTTAAGAAAACTGTTAATAAACTAACAGAACTAAGAAGCTGTATAAGCTATGTAATTGCACTTTACCATCCTTAATGACAAACCCTAAGTATTCAACACTACGCTTTCAAAACTTACATTTGGATAGGTTTAAAGAAGATACTACCTTCCTCAAAGCATCCACTCCACTCCTCACTACAATCTGGATGCGCACTGTACCTTGTTCCACGTCAGAAGCTAACCAGATAGCTACTTGGTTTCACTAATCCAGCTGTTAAAAACTCATTGACTTTGTTACGCAATCTGCTGCTCGTTCAACGCACAAAACACCTTAGAACAGACACATTTCAACAGCTGTAACTCAGATGGTAAATTAGTGCTAATAATACACTAAAACACAACACATTGAAATTCTCTAATTGAAATTCACGCCTCTGCATGTTGGACTTATGTCCCTAAGTATAAGCCTACCAAACCGCTAGGTATCTTTCTTCTATCGGTACCCGTGTATAATAGAGAAACGTAATTAACAAAGCAACACGCTTCAATAAGATGAAATTATTATATTGTCACTATTCCTTAGTAAATGTACACAGTGTGAACTAAATCTGTCTAATTAAAGTAGGTAGTTCAAAATCGAGTTCGTTACATACGAACAATAAAGGAAGCCAAATGTAAGCGTATTAAAAATCAAAACAATTTCTCGTATCAGACTTGCTACAAACAAGAACATTATTACGCAATAAAATAACACATTAGAATATCACACATGTAAACTTTGTGTTTAATTTCTCAACCTAATAAGCTAGCATCGCTATCATAATAATGATTAGGCACAACACAAATTAAAATTACTAAAAAGTAATCGCCTATTGTAACTTGCCATAAACCTTGTTATGAACTGTCTACAATATGTTAACAGATTATTTTGAAATTAATGTTATTATTAAAAACGCTTACTAGTCAATTTGCTACTAGCAATTATATCTCTGATAAGGATACACTCAGTACCTACCAAGAAACAAAACTAAACGTGTATGACCCACAGTTGTCCATAAGTTTGCCACACGGCACGTGTTGACTCAATGATTGCGCTCAGGCAACGTGGATGTACCTGACCAGCTGGTTTTCGGTGATTCTATGCCTAGTGCAATCATTAGCACCTTATCCGCTCGTGCACTCCGATGCAAAGTGGCCAGACACGCCACACATGAAACAAATGACTCGCGATGGTTAAACCCTGCACTAAGAGGACTGCTGATCCGTCGCGCGCCCTCCATCTGCTGTCTGCGAATGGCATTCACACGCAGGTCTCATACAGACTTATTGATAGCACATAGTCAGCGAAGCAGCCCTGTTACGCCTCGCACTTTTCCTGTAAATGTCACTAATTTGCGGAGCCCTTCACCGCATAAAGACGGCTGCCCTGAGCTCTCGCTGCAGCAATCCCCGGCAACAATCTCAGTAGCAAGGGCCACGCGCTACAAACGCTTGTCAAACCGTGAAACATGCGACAAGTTGAAACGGCAACTTCCTCCACGCACACATTTTGCCATTTCGAAGCCAATGACGCACACAATCCGACGGCACACACCGACAGGCACTCGCCGTTGCTTGGCTCGCCACCCTGCAAGTAAATAAGAGCAGCCGCACGGGGCTCAACATAGCCACATTACGGTACACAATATTATAAACAATTCTCGTAACTGCGACCACGGCTAATAGAAAATGAATTAAAGAGACGTGATAGATTCTGCGAAGCACTTTAATGTATTATAAATAGCAAATACTAACAAATAATAACTTTAACGGCTTTTTTTAAAACACAGATCAACGGACAATGGCATTACATCACGTATGTTGTTGTTCCACTTGATGTATGTTGTAAGTACTCACCGGTTGTCTTGTGGCTACGATTAAACGCCGTATGATACTATTTGCACCTCCAAAATAATTTTATAACGTGTCTACATTACCACATGACGATTGTAAAAATCACGTTTATTCTTTGTGCTCAAAGCATCCCGCTTCTGATGTCGGCGGCGGCTTGATTTTAAAACTATGTGGGCTGGTTATATCCTCTATATTGGGCACCTTGGGTAACTTCGAGCATCAAAAGACATAAACGGAATCTATCACTGACAATAATAACTGAAATCACTTATGAACTGAAATGAATACTTTGTATAGCGAATCTAAACTCAAACTAATATAGAGACTGATATAGACTCGAACAGACAAGTCCGCTCGGCACGAGCTCCAATACTTGAATGCCCGTCCGCTACCACGGCCATGTCCCAGTGCACTTCGTGAGTCATGCGCTTGCGTTCGGTAATATCAGGGGGGGGATCTCCGACATATGCTACATTTTGCATGCAATCACTACATAGTATACAACAAAGTCGCTTTCTCTGTCCCTATGTCCCTTTGTATGCTTAAATCTTTAAAACTACACAACGGATTTTGATGTGGTTTTTTTTTAATAGATAGAGTGATTCAAGAAGAAGGTTTTAATATATAATTTATTATGTATTAGTCAACGCGGGCGAAGCCGCGGGCGGAAAGCTAGTAGGACAATAAACAATAATGATGTCATCCTACGTAAATCTCCGGACTTGCAAGTTTGTTATAAAGAGGACAACGAACAACATCCTGACGTTGGGAATTAGCTTCAAATGAGCTGTTTCCAGTAACAGCACTTTGCACTCCTGCGACCTTATGACATTTCCTATACTAAATTGGATTTGAGTCCTTTTAAAATCGGTGCTGCAACCTTTTTTACGTCACAGATGTTCACCGAGTGATTTCCCCTTTTAATGGCATCATGCTTCACAGACTACACACTTCAACGTGTATTTTTAATACCATATAAGTATTGTATAAATTGTTTTCATAACGTCCTTGTGAGGCTATGTGCCATTAAATAAACGTTTTCTTTCTTTCTTGCCTTTTAAAAATGTTTACTTAGTCCCTTTTCAGTAGAAAACAATGTTAAATCTAGTTTCTATATATAAATATAATTCTCGTGACACAGTGTTAGTTACCAAATTGTATTTTGTCATTATTTACAACACGTTTCCGAATGCGAATTATTGTCAAAATAATAATATTTTCGCTTCATTTTATTATAATAACTAATAAGGAATTGAACTAAAAAATCAAAATGTTTGTAGAGATAGCCTCAAAAAATGTGATATTAAAAGTTGAATGAACTTTGGAACAAAAGAGTTTGGATCTGGATTAAATTAAGAATAGTATAATTAGTATAATAGCAAACACAACAATTAATCATTTCACATTCACTTTAAATATTTTAACAACGGATTAAATATATTTTCAACTTATTTCTTAAACCATTGAAATATTAATTAGTTTCATGTTCAAATTATTTCTTAAACCATTGAATTATCAATTAAATTTATTATTCATTTTTGTTAACCTAAGAACATCAATTAATTGAAAAATTCATTTTACGTTTTTCTGACTGCAGTATATATTCCTGGAAGCGAGATAAACATCATTCGAAATGAATTAAACAAGGAATTAATACATTTAGCTTTGCTCCCAATTTCGCAAAAAAATATTTTATTTCGTTGCACTACTTGTTGTGTCCCATACCCCACTAGGGGACATGGGATTTCACTTTCTCTTCTCTTCTTGCTTGACATGCTCCGCCGAAACGGCTGACCCGATTCTCATGAAATTATGTGTCAATGGTCAACATCTAGTTTTGGCAGAACAACGTAAATAGGCACGAATGCACATTCTGGTCTGTTCCCCGACCAAAGTCGGTATCTTATCATTTTGAAAACGTTAGTGTAATATTATCACAGTACTTTTATGTTCAACAAGAATGTTGACAATATCTAATTATACGCTGAAATATTGTCCAGACCAATAATTCAAATAATGGGAATTCCCAGAAGTGTTTGTTTTCGAAGAAGGAAAAATTGTTATAGACCAACCATATTACTTATAATGTAGAAATATTTGAACACGGATCTCGTAAATTGACCATAGTATAATTAGAACTCGCGGGTCACATTTTAATTTCAATTGAGTATTACTTGTTATATATGTATATTAGTTATACACATAACAATTAGGAACATTGCACTATTACTATTAACATATTTTTTGACAAAATTCAAAAATTCCAACCGATAAATCGATATTTTTCGATTGTACATAAGAAGCCAATTAAGCCAGTTTTTCCTTCCCGGTGTAAAGTTAACAATTTTCCAAAACCGATAACATTAAAACAAAAGGAGTATAAATCGTAATGATTGGGTTTGTAAATTGTTAGTCACATTTCGTATAACCTCGCGAGATGTTCACTTTTTTATTAATTGCTTTGCTAACAACAGTGAATGCTGCTCCCAATCATGGAGGTAGAAAGACAGTCACGACTGGAATGACAACGGAAAGTGCTAAAGCAATTGCGGAACTTAGCACTGAAGGATTAATTACAGTACACGAAGTCGCAGAATATAATATTACCGTAATATTGACTGATTACAAAGAAGAAGACATACAAGTTAGAGCAAAGAAGGAATTACTGAAGATAGAACTACATTGCAAACATGCTAATGGAACCGATTATGATTTCGCACATTTCATAACTCCAGTATATCTTGATGTTAACGGCACTTGGACATATGAAAATAATATTCTTACTATTACATTTCCTATTAAGAAAGCCGGAGGAAAAAGAATTAAAAATAAGAGAAGAGATAAAGAACCTGATATTAGACTTCTTTTTAGAGGAGGCTTTGATGAAGATCAGAAGATGTATTGACAGAAGTTTAGTCTGCATGGTTTTCGAAACATAAAGGCGATTTTGAATCAAATTTGAAAATCAAACAGAAGAATAAACTCATAATTTTTAGTAGCGTTATAAAACAATTTGTCAACTCAAATTAATTTTAGTGAAGCCGCAACCCGCCTCACGGTGGGATACTTTAAAATCTACAAACAACCACAATTATACCGTATGACAATAAAGTGTGAAAGTGTAAAATGTATTGCGTCGAAGGTATTGTTTCTATTTTAACTGACGGTCCCAAATACGAAGGAGGTTCACAATTCAACTGTATTTTTTTGTTTTTTTTGAAGTGAAATTTCAAGGTCGAGTCATGGCGATACATGCCATGGAGTCAGGTGCCGATTTTGAGTATCTTTGAATTTTGCCAAATAAGTTACACTTCTGACACATGTGCTCGGCACACATTGTTATTCATTAACTGGGGAAAATTCTCGATGAATAATTACCAATATAGCTAAGCCATTAAATGTATTTAAATAATCTTCATTGGAATTTTTACACAGACTAAATTTTGCAGAATCATCTATTGTGAAAAATTATATTGAAATTGTGGCAATAATCATTAATTCTGTGGGTATGTGTAATATTTGGATTGTTCTTGAACTATTAAATATAGATATTAATAAATTGTATTTTTTTTTCTTCTGTGTGTACAATGTTTTCTAGAACTAATCATAGTCTAGTAATTCCCGTTGCTGACATCATTTCTTATAAAGTACCAAAAATTATTTATCGCTAACTTATAGCTTATTACAAGGAATCGTATGATTTATAACTAGTTTTACCCGCGGTACCACTCGCGTGTTAGAAGGATAAAAAGTAGCCTATTCTCAAGACTATAATATCTAAATTTCATGGTCCGTAAAAATTCTTAAAATATTTGCGTGAAAGTGTAAAAATATAAGTTTCTAAAAACGTTTATAATATTTGAAAGATATATGTTTATAAAAAATGAATAACAATATACAAAATTACTTATCATCACGTAATAAAAAATAATTGAACATATCAAATAACTGTGTCCAACAACAAGCGATTAAGCATAATTAATCCATTTAATTCACGTTTTTCCTTCCTGTGTCGAATGCACATACGCCGAAAATACTCGAATAACATGACTATAAATCGTAATATTTGGAATCAATAATGCTTAGTCACATTACCAGCATCCTTGCACGATGTTCGCTTTATTGTTAGTTGCTCTCTTGACAACCGTCAACGCTGCCCCCAGCAGTCAAGATGAAAATACAACAGAAAGTGCTATAGCAAACACAGAACCCAACACTGAAGAATTAATAACAATACATGAAGCTGCAGAATATAAACTTACGATAACATTGATTGATTACAAAGAAGAAGACATAGAAATCAGAGCAAACAAGGAACTGCTATTGATAGAACTACGATCCAATTATGCTAATGGAACTGATTGTAATATTGAACAATATAAAGTTCTACCTCCATACCTTCATGTTAATGGTACCTGGACGTATGAAAACAATATCCTAACTATTACATTTCCGATTGATAAAGAAGCATTAGACAAAGGATTTCAACGAAATAGTAAAACACAGAACGAATCAAACTCTAGTTCAGTGGAAAAAGATAGTTCTGAGGAAGATTCATCAGAAAACTTATTAACAAAGCCTATTCTTCATGGTGGAGTCAACATCAATACATTTCCGATTGATAAAGAAGCATTAGACAAAGGATTTCAACGAAATAGTAAAACACAGAAAGAATCAAATTCTAGTTCAGTGGAAAAAGATAGTTCTGAGGAAGATTCATCAAAAAACTTACTAGCACAGCGGTATCCTTCGTGGTGGAGTCAACAACAGAAAAGCGAATTTGAATATTAAACTTGCTTAAAATGATTTGTACACAAATTATTGAATAAATCAAACTATTCTCGAAGTATTAATATAATTTGCAGGTGTTCATATTTCGTATATAATAAAATGGGAATATTGAAATATTAAGTGAAGTTTTATTTAAAATCAAGAAGTTAATTGAGTGATTAGAGAATTAATCAAAATTGAAATAATAGTAATAACCTTGGCGCAGTGTGGTTGATCTTTGGTATTGCAAATAAAACTGCTTCATTGAACACAATTCATGATTCACAATAAATAAACAACGATCTTAAAATTGCAGTGTCCTCTTAAGGGTGAATTTACATCAAACGAACGTAGAGCTAGAGCAAGATCATTCTTTCGTGATCTTTTAGTGTAAACGAAAACTCGTATTAAGTGTTAAGCAGTATAAGAACATTGCATAGAATCTTTTCGAACGCACTAAGAACAACGAAAGAATGCTCTACTCCTGTTTACACTAAAATAATTTGACATAGTGGGATTATTATGAGCATTCGCTCGTTTGATGTAAAATCACTTCCTGCGTCTGTCCTAATGCTTAGATATTTTAAACTAGGTACACAACGGAAATTGATGTAGTTTTTTTACAGATAGAGTTATTCATTATTCAAGGGGAGGTACCTAATACCTAATTTATCACATTTCATTGATAAAGCGGGCGAAGCCGCGGGTGAAATGTTAGTGTAATTTATTATATAGTGATGATAGCCTTTAATTCTGTGATAATTAATTTTAATTTTGAAAATATCTATGGATGAGTTATCACAAAAATGTAACGTAATATAATATTTAAAACCTGTTTCATATTCATATGTATAGTAGTGAAAGTTTCTCTGAAAAAAGCCGTCTTAATTATTTGTATTAAAATATAGTAACATGGCTTCGCTTACTGATCACTACATAGTATAAAACAAAGTCGCTTTCTCTGTCCCTATGTCCCTATGTATGCTTAAATCTTTAAAACTACGCAACGGATTTTGATGCGGTTTTTTTTTAATAGATAGAGTGATTCAAGAGGAAGGTTTTAGTATATAATTTATTATGTTTTAGTCAAAGCGGGCGAAGCCGCGGGCGGAAAGCTAGTAACATATAAAGTGCGAAAATTTGCTATTACCAAAATTCTAAACAATATAATAATTGTTAAATCAAAAGCTTTACGTAAGTAATTTAAGCTCGTTATCGAAGAGAAAATGAATGAATTTATACAAAGTTGAAATATTTAAAATTAGTCATGCTTTATTTTTTTTTTCCATAATGTACAGATAACAAAGATCCATTTGTTAGTAATATATATATACGGAGCATTTACATATACAGAAGCATCATGTGAATTAGTAACATAATATACGTATTACAAAGCAAAAGACAAAGAAATGAAAGTGAAGGAGAAAGTATTTATGATTAAAATACACCGCTAATATGCTTATAAAACATACTTTACCAACTCTACCAAAAGACCTTGATGATTTATAACATTAAAATAATCTAATAAAATTTTCATAATTTTCGTTCTTATACACAAAAATGCAACATTTAACTCTTTCTTTATCTTGTTTAAAACTTTTGACAAAAATATATATAAAAATACCGCCGTGTGTTATTTCTAATATTCCATCATTACCTGTAACGCGGGTAAAACCGCAGGGCCGCACAGCTAGTACAATTATAAAACACTACCGCCCGCCCCGGTTTCGCCCGTGGTATATATTTACGTTTTCTCTCCATAAGAACCATTCTCGTATTTCAAGGAACATAATAAAAAAAGAATTATCGAAATCGGTCCACCCGTTCACGCGTGATGCCGTGACCAAGGAAAACGGGTTTCATTTATATATATAGATTTAATTAAATACAATCTTCATAGTCACTTCAACTTCCAATATAAATCTATACTATTAATATTATAATGCTGAAGAGTTTGTTTGTTTGTTTGAACGCGCTAATCTCAAGAACTAGGTCCGATTTGAAAAATTCTTTCTGTGTTCGATATCGAGGAAGGCTATAGGTTATATATCATCACGCTAAGCGGAGCCACGCGGGTGAAACCGCGGAGCGCAGCTAGTAAAAATAAGATTATTCTTAAGTTGATTGCGAATACAATACCAATGATATTGAATAGACTAAATGCATTTTCTTTCTTTGGAAACGGAGAAATATAAAAGAATGGAATCATAGAATTTCTTTTTATATCGTTTTTAAACGTATTTAAATGTTATTTTGATTATTTTGAATTCGGCTGACTTCAAAAAAGGAGGAATGTTGAACATACAGTTTCATTGTTTATATTGGTCGAATTTAAGCAATTTTGAAAACACGCACTTTCACTGTAAGTAAACACCGTCATCTATTCACAAAATAAACAATTTTTATTATTCCACAACATTGGTAAACTTTATATTTTTTATACGAATTGATTTAAAAAAATATTTTGTCGATATGTTTTAGTTCACCTAAACAAGAAAGAAGATTAAGAAAGCTATTAAAAAATAAGTACCTGATTTTTTTTAAATTGGCTTTAAAAATTACATTTAAGAAATTTTTAACAAAACAATAACAAAAATGAAATTATGTTTAAATATTTAAGAATGAAGCTTTTCAACACACTGAATAAAATGGTTTCAACTAACCAAAAATAAACCCTCATGTCTACTAAAATTTGTAACATTTCCCTGAAATTTCAGGATTAAATTAATTTAAGGAAAATATAATACTTTACTTACCTCCTCATTTACCGTTTAAATAATCAAATAGATCTTCTACACGAATCGGATATAATTGGCCTGAGTCTATATTTCGGGTAAACAATCATTTAACCTTCAATAATTCTCACAAATTATTGACTGACTTTTCATCAAAATAATAAAATACTACATTTATAAGATTTGTATCAAATATCAAAATTCCAAAGCAAATATACTTATTTCTCTTTCTCTCTTTTAAATATTGCAGTCCATAAAGAACCTAAAAACGCGCAAACAATTACTATTGACGATTACTAGTATAGGTAGTACTAGTTATACTTAAGGGAAGGCTCCCTAAATTTTATGTGAATTTGCATTAATATTCTGAAACAGTCACACATACAATCAAAATGGAACTTTAGTATATGATTTATTGGGTCTTTTTCTTTCCATGTACAAGACAGTTACGTAATTGTAACATTTTCGCTCGATTCATTTTTTATTCAAAAATTATGCCTTTTTTAAGGATTATTACATTTTTTTTAAGATTTACTTGGACTTTATGTCTAAAATAAATGTTAACAGTAAGAAAATATAGTTTACTATCCAATCCCAAGATATTTTTTCTCTAGATCAATTATTACTTTAGTTATAAACGAAATAAGAATTATTGAGACTTACGAGATTTAGTTTCGAGCTCGAACGCGATCAAAGAGCGCACGCGATATTCGACTTTATTACGGCTGTGTTAGCGTCTAGCACCGTAGCGGTCTAACCGGTCTCTCAGTGCCAGAAATTATGTTAGGGAGCCTCCTCTTAAAGCCTTTGGCTTGAAAATTGAATTAAAATGGATGAATACTTTTTCTACCTATTGATAGAGAAAACTCGTAATGTGTTAGTTCTAAAATAAGTCATTATAATTACGATTAAACATAAATCAAATCTATAATCAATTTAGTTAAAAATGAGTTTTATTTACGTTGTAATTATTGAGTAATCTGTGTTTAATACGTTTATTTAACGCAATATTTAAAAGATAATAGCTACCAATAAATAAATAAATATTTCAGAATAATTTTCACACACGGCACGATCTGATCCCATACTAAGCTTTCGCTTGTGTTATAGCAACCAGATGGCTGATAAACATACATAAATAATTTAAAATAAATACTTATATAGATAATTAACACCCAGACACAGAGCAAACACCTATGTTCATCACACAAATACTTGCCCCGGGTGGGAATCGAACCCACGACCACTAGCAAACATAAAAATGCAAACATATTTTGCAAGTAAAGATATAAAACAAAAGATTTGAGTAGGTAATCTCGTAAAAAGGAGAAGGAAAAACATAGTAGCATTATGGTAGAATTTCAAAAGAAAATACATACTATTTCACATTTCTATTTTAACACAAATCCGTTGAGAGGAGTGAAAATTGAAAATAAATTTATAAATTCCTGTTTCTAACGTGAAAGGAAGGTACGAGTAAAGTAAAGGGAATTCACTTGTATATATCTTGGTGTGGAGTAAGTTCAGTCAGCTTTAAATGTAGGTATTAAATATACAGGGTGTCCCACTGTTGGTATACTAAGCTCAAAGGAGGTTATAGTTTTGCATACGCTGAGTTCGTAAAAAATGCTTATAAAATTCCTGACGCATTTTTTTTTCAAAAAGATGAATTTCTTAAAACTCTATGTGAACACCCATAACAAGCAACCCGCCCAACTTTGCCACCAGCACGTGAGCTATCGTTTAAGATTATGTTTTCATAGACAAAATGCTCACATTAGCGGTAAATGCCGGCTGCACCAAGCTAGAGAAGAAAACATGGATTTTCAGGAAAAATTTAGCAAAAAAATTTTGACGTTATTTTGTTGTTTAAGTATTTTTACGTGATCAGTGCATGCAAAACTACAATTCCCTTCGCTTAGGTATACTAACTTAATAAAAACTTAATTTTTTAATATGAAATTATTTTTTGTGGGACAGGGGACACCCTGTATTATTTTGAACTCTACGATTTGATTATAATTCGTTTATAAAAAGCTCTAACCTATATAATATATGATATAAAAATGCGAAAGTAGATCAGAATGTATGGACAAACTTCTACAAACACAAAAAATAATTTCATATAAAAAATTAAGTTTTACGTTCTATTACGTATTAAAGTGAATCTTAATCTTAGCTAATATAATAGCTATAATGACCATATTTACATTTTTGGTTATCTTATTATCTAGTATCCAACAATTGCTAGAATCTAGGAATTATAACAGGCACAATTTATGCCTCCGGGGACATAATTAGACCTCTGTTTATAGAGCTATATACAGCTCCCAGGAGACCTAGCCTGCAGCGCATATTTATAAGGCTTACTAGCTTGATACCGTGCCTTTACTTGCATGCACTAATTTAGGTATTTTGTATATCTATTGTATCGCCCTGTTACCTATTATATCGTTGTATTGTATAATAAAAATGAATCTCAAAATGTGTTGGTAAGCGCATAACTCTAGAAGAGCTGAATCGATTTCGTTCGTATTTCTTAAAGTACGAGGATGTTCTTATGCAAAGAAAACGTAAAAATATACCATGGGCGAAACCGGGGCGGGCCGCTAGCTGTATAATAAAAATGAATTGCCAAATGTGTTGCTAAGCGTAAAACTCCAGAATGGCTAAACTAATTAGGTTGATTATTTTTTAATTTTTTAGTTTGGGCACATGGAAGGTTCTTATGGAGAGAAAACACGAAAAGGGGGCAATAAGGCAGAACATCGTCTGCCGGGGCAGGTAATTACATTAAAACAAAAAGCTTTCGTATACGACGAAAATAATATTTTAGAAATAAATGATTTGTATGTATGTTTGTAACGAAATAGCTTGAAAAGTACAGGACGGGTTTTGATGAAACTTTATAATAATATAGATAGATAATAATATAGATAATCTAGAGAAATACTTGATTTTGCGTGTTCGTCCGCGAGTGAAACCGCGCGGCACAGCTAGTATAACAATAAACATATATTACAAATATTCAATATCGAGAAATTATTGCAAAACTATCTATTTTTCAACAAAATTCAACTTCAAATATAAGGATATTAGTTAGGTGTTGCGAACCGAATAAAATGTTAGCAATTTAAACTTTTAGCGCTCCAACAGTGCTAACAGTTATTTAATAGTTTATTTGAATAATATCTATGCATTTGTCGTTTGCACTTTTCTATATATTGTTAATCAACTTAAAAGTATGTACGTTTTTAAGTTAAAATAATTCGTATTTAATTAGTATAATTACATATATCTACTCTTTGTGTACAACTTTGTGTACTTATGAAGTAATTATTTTTAACAAAAAAAAACTAACTGACTTCAGATTGTTCGAATTAAACCAAATCTAAATGGGACACAGGGAAGACAACAGCTTTCAAATTAAAAAAAATAAGTTCACATAATATAAAGACTCGAATTGAGTACCTTCTTTTTTTTAATTCTGTTGAAATTAATAGCAGAATACATGCACTTGTTTCATTATTGGTGAAGTTGTGAGTAGTATTGCCTAGTTTCATTATCTATAGACTGACTTTTAGAGTTTCCTATAAATCTGTTTTCAACATAAAGTTTAGTAAAGCAATTACTACGTGCTCCCAACTCCAAAGTATTGCAAATGGCTCTGACCTTTAACTTTACGAACACTTTTAAGGGCTAAAAGCATTAAGTAAATCCAAAATTTACATATAAGAGTTCTAACAGACGAACGGCAAGTTGTGAACGGCAGAGGCTACTTCAGCCGTCACCACATGTCGACTGCAGTCGTCAATATGTCGACGACTGCCGTCGACATGTGGCGACGGCTAGTAGATACAAAGATCTTGAATGTAGCGAAATTCTAAATCTTTGAGTAGATATTTAAAAAGGGCATTGGCCTCGCCACGTTTGTACATGTTGAACGTATTTTCATGCGGTTGACTGACCTTTTAAACCAATTTGCACTACTCTATGAAACGTTTTTAATTAATCTGTATTATAAAAATAGAACAAAGATATCTTTGTCCTAAACTTCTATACAGCTAATAGCAATGACCTTTTTTACATTTATTTATTTATTTTATTTATTGAAGTGAAACTTCTTTATCGGGGTTAGACAAAAATTTAGTGTAACGTTTTTGCGTTACGCGCTATCTTTTTTTTATTTTACAACCTTTACAACTTGATTATTAGGAATTTATTACCTCTATTGTTCGAACAAAAATAAGTTACCGACTTTAAGAACGTGCCGACAATGTAAGTACACTATTGTTTCTTAGAAAACATTTTAGGAGTATACGATAATAAATCTATGACTCACGTAAACACGTGTTTGCTTAATTGGTGTCAGGTGTTCAAAATCCTCCATAAGTTGAAAACTCTATAACTTGAATTTTTTGGCGTCTCCCTTGGTATTCGACTTAGGGCTGATTTTTCAATCCTTGGTAAAAACTTATTCATCGAATAACGTATTAAACTACCATTTCAAAAATGTATTTTAATTTTCCGTATTTGACAGTTTATAGGTGACATTTAAATATGTTCGTGTAATACTTTATTGGACGGATAAATTTTAACCAAGGATTGAAAAATCGGCCCTTATAGAGGTTCTACTGTATATACATATATGTATCTATCTATATATATAAAACTCAAAGGTGACTGATATAGTGATCTATCAACGCACAGCCCAAACCACTGGACGTATCGGGCTGAAATTTGGAATGCAGGTAGATGTCATAACGTAGGCGTCCCCTAAGAAAGGATTTTAAAAAATTCATCCCCTACCCCTTGTACCTAAAATAGGGGATGAAAACTTTTACCATGAAAATTTATCTTTTCCACGCGAGCGAAGCTGCGGGCAACAGCAGTATACATATATTATTTTTTGTAAATTGATAAATTATTGAAGTGAAACTTTTTTATCGGGGTTGGAAAAAAATTTAGTTTAACATTTTTTCGTTACGTAACCTAACCTAACCTAACGTGACATTTTTCCGTTACGCGCCATCTTTTTCTTATCCCTATAGCGACGAGCATCTTAGGTTAACTTTTGAACTACCGCACCAGCCGAGCGAGCGAAGCGAGCGAGTTGCAGCAGCGGCCGGTGTAAATATTTAAATAGGTAGCGAGGAGCGAAGCGACGAGCGTGTTAGACTAACGTATTTCTGTAATATTTTATTTCATTTAATTTAATTATTATACAAAAGAAACAGAGACACATAAAGTACAGATAATAGGAAAATAATGTGTACAAACGGTGGCCTTATCGCTAGGTAGCGATCTCTTCCAGGCCACCGTATGTAATATTATGTAAAGAGAGACCTTAAAAGGAGGTGGGTGAGCAAAAAATAAGGCTTTAGGAAAAAAGAAAATATAATTATAAATTATATTATAATATTGTATATAGTAAATTATTTTTTGAAAAATAAGGTCATAAAGAAGTTTCACTTCTTACGTGTGTACTCTAGTACACGCACACATTTTTGAAGTGAAACTTCTTTATCGGGGTTAGACAAAAATTTAGTGTAACGTTTTTGCGTTACGCGCCATCTTTTTTTTATTTTACAACCTTTACAACTTGATCATTAGGAATTTATTACCTCTATTGTTCGAACAAAAATAAGCTACCGACTTTAAGAACGTGCCGACAATGTAAGTACACTATTGTTTCTTAGAAAACATTTTAGGAGTACATACGATAATAAATCTATGACTCACTTAAACACGTGTTTGCTTGATTGGTGTTCAAATCCTCCATAAGTTGAAAACTCTATAACTCGAATTTTTTGGCGTCTCCCTCGGTATTCGACTTATAGAGGTTCTACTGTATATGTATACATATATGTATCTATCTATCTATATATATAAAACTCAAAGGTGACTGATATAGTGATCTATCAACGCACAGCCCAAACCACTGGACGTATCGGGCTGAAATTTGGCATGCAGGTAGATGTCATAACGTAGGCGTCCCCTAAGAAAGGCTTTTAGAAAATTCATCCCCTAAAGGGGTAAAATAGGGGATGAAAGTTTATCGTTTCCACGCAGGCGAAGCTGCGGGCAACAGCTAGTATACATATATTATTTTTTTGTAAATTGATAAATTATTGAAGTGAAACTTTTTTATCGGGGTTGGAAAAAAAATTAGTTTAACATTTTTTCGTTACGCGTGACATTTTTCCGTTATGCGCCATCTTTTTCTTATCCCTATAGCAACGAGCGTTTTAGGTTAACTTTTGAACTACCGCACGAGCGGAACGAGCGAGTCGCGGCAGCGGCCGGTGTAAATATTTAAATAGGTAGCGAGAAGCGAAGCTACGAGCGTGTTAGACTAACGTATTTCTGTAATATTTAATTTAATTTAATTTAATTATTTATTGCACACACAAAAGAAACAGAGACACATAAAGTACAGATAATAATAGGAAAATAATGTGTACAAACGGTGGCCTTGTCGCTAGGTAGCGATCTCTTCCAGGCCACCGTATGTAATATGTAAGGAGAGACCTTAAAAGGAGGTGGGTGAGCAAAAAATAAGGCTTTAGGAAAAAAGAAAATATAATTATAAATTATATTATAATATTGCATATAGTAAATTATTTTTTGAAAAATAAGGTCATAAAGAAGTTTCACTTCTTACGTGTGTACTCTAGTACACGCACACATTTTTTTTTTATTTGAGTAACACCAACACACATACAACGTACATTTCTAAGGAACTCCAAAAGAAACTGAGGTGATTTGTATCAAATATAATATTTTCTAAGTAATTTTTTTTCAGAAACCAATTGCGCGTAACAATTGACTTTTTAAATTGATCTTTTATGTTTGCGTGATTCTTTTGCGACGGCGGTTGTCCTGTGAGGGATAATTTTAAATTTAACGGCTTTTATACGTGATTTAAATACTAAATAAATTGTTTATATAGTGAAAGTGGATTGTTTTTAATAATTCTGAAGTGAAACTTCTTTAGGCGCGTTGAGAGTAAAATTACATGCTCGCATGGCCAATACCATCAGTCCCGTAGTGGCGACGATTTTGGTATCTCTGAATCTTGCCAAAGATGTCACACTTCTGACATATATGCTCGGCACACACGCTCTTTTTTAATTTATGTTCATATTATAATGTTTTAATTTTTGAAATTATAATATGGAGTTCAGAGGTCCATATTCTTCTCATAGCTTTCCTTTATTCTTTTCGTTAATCATTTCATTATTCCCTTCCCTTTAACGTCGGCATTCCATTTGTAGAGGCGTAAAGTGTACAAACGGCCTCTGCAAATATTTATGTGTGGTGGTAGCGACGTTCTTTGTATTTTATTTATTCGCCTTAGGTAGCCTGGAAGAAGTCGCCGATAAGTGATAAGGTCAACTTTTGTACTTTACGTCCAATTTGTATAACATTATAATTTATGTGTTCTAATGTTATATGGTGTGGTGATACAATAAATGGTTAAATAAATTAATTGCGCTTATTATCCGGCACTCCACTAGCTCCTAAGCCAAATTCATAAAAAAATACATTCGTTCATAGAAAAATAAATTGATTACCATTCATGGTATGAATAATGCATCATAGAAATCTTATTAAAATGGTTTCTAATACTTAGTTTCTAAGAACCTTACTTCAATTAAAGCATAGGTACTTTGATTAAGTTCATTACTATTATAACAAGGTTTTCTAATATTTATAAATGAGACATAATGAATTGTATCTTTTTTTTGAGTCTGTATGTATTGATTTAATTTCCATTTGAAATAAAATATAAGTTTTATGTGAAAAATTATAGATAGAAGTCCATTTTCTACATCTGCGAGGTCATCCTTTATGCAGGCAGGTCAAATCATCATACATGCAGAATTTCGTTTTTGTATGGAAAATTATATCATAGGGACTATCCATAATGTATTCTCATTTAAGTTTATTTTTGTGGAAATCCTATTAATGTATTAACGTCAAACATTAATATAAATAAAACCAATTTATAGGTAGCTACAAATACAATAAATTATAGGTATAATCTTTACACTCCCGGGCCTCGAAGGGCCGCCAAGAAGCGGCAGACGCCACAGACGGCGGGGGGATAGGCCTGGCTGTTAACCCCCGCCGTTCAAGGCGATAGACGGCTACCGTTGGGTTTTAGTGGGTATGGCTTCATGCGAGTCCCACATACCCCCTTGGACAGTAAAACTGGCGAGGGGGATGCGTAAAGGCATTTCCCAACGTTAAAAAAAAAAGTATCTTTACTTCATAAAGAAATAGTAAGTTCCTACATAGGTATTCGTTTCAAAATCTGATTTTATATAGAATTGTTTGTTCTTCTCTTGTTATGATATTTCAATAATTTTATTGATATTCCACCCATACCCTAATTGTAATTAAAATTTGATAATTTCCAATCAAGTATGTAAGTACGGTATTATTATAAATTTTTTGACCTCAAGGCTTTATTCTCATCGAGACTATAATTACTACAAAAATGTAATATTGCCTATCTGCTAATAAAAAGTTTTTATGGGGGGGCAAGTATCTCGCCTCGCGGCGGTGTTGTGAACAACTCCGGCTGAGTGGCCAGACGGCCGGAGTCTAGGGCGACTGAGTGAGGAACCTACGGACTATCCGAGCGTTGTCCAGCAGGACTGCCCGCTGTATCCCCACTGTCATGGGCTTCACCGGTAAATCCAACCTCCTTAAATATTGTTTTAAGGAGGTAGGAACCAGCCCATTGGTGGACACAACTATGGGGATTATCTCGGCAGAGACACCGCCCCACATCTCGACAACCTCATGCGCCAGATCCAGATATTTGAGCCGTTTATCTGAATCGGCCTTAACAAGATTGTCGTCATGTGGGATAGTGATGTCTACCAAGAAAATCCTGGAAGTTGCTAGGTCCATCACCACAATATCAGGTCTATTCGCTAGAATAGTCCTGTCTGTGATGATGGGCCGATCCCAGTACAATTTGGCACGGTTATTTTCCAGGAAAAAAGAAAATATAATTATAAATTATATTATAATATTGCATATAGTAAATTATTTTTTGAAAAATAAGGTCATAAAGAAGTTTCACTTCTTACGTGTGTACTCTAGTACACGCACACATTTTTTTTTTATTTGAGTAACACCAACACACATACAACGTACATTTCTAAGGAACTCCAAAAGAAACTGAGGTGATTTGTATCAAATATAATATTTTCTAAGTAATTTTTTTTCAGAAACCAATTGCGCGTAACAATTGACTTTTTAAATTGATCTTTTATGTTTGCGTGATTCTTTTGCGACGGCGGTTGTCCTGTGAGGGATAATTTTAAATTTAACGGCTTTTATACGTGATTTAAATACTAAATAAATTGTTTATATAGTGAAAGTGGATTGTTTTTAATAATTCTGAAGTGAAACTTCTTTAGGCGCGTTGAGAGTAAAATTACATGCTCGCATGGCCAATACCATCAGTCCCGTAGTGGCGACGATTTTGGTATCTCTGAATCTTGCCAAAGATGTCACACTTCTGACATATATGCTCGGCACACACGCTCTTTTTTAATTTATGTTCATATTATAATGTTTTAATTTTTGAAATTATAATATGGAGTTCAGAGGTCCATATTCTTCTCATAGCTTTCCTTTATTCTTTTCGTTAATCATTTCATTATTCCCTTCCCTTTAACGTCGGCATTCCATTTGTAGAGGCGTAAAGTGTACAAACGGCCTCTGCAAATATTTATGTGTGGTGGTAGCGACGTTCTTTGTATTTTATTTATTCGCCTTAGGTAGCCTGGAAGAAGTCGCCGATAAGTGATAAGGTCAACTTTTGTACTTTACGTCCAATTTGTATAACATTATAATTTATGTGTTCTAATGTTATATGGTGTGGTGATACAATAAATGGTTAAATAAATTAATTGCGCTTATTATCCGGCACTCCACTAGCTCCTAAGCCAAATTCATAAAAAAATACATTCGTTCATAGAAAAATAAATTGATTACCATTCATGGTATGAATAATGCATCATAGAAATCTTATTAAAATGGTTTCTAATACTTAGTTTCTAAGAACCTTACTTCAATTAAAGCATAGGTACTTTGATTAAGTTCATTACTATTATAACAAGGTTTTCTAATATTTATAAATGAGACATAATGAATTGTATCTTTTTTTTGAGTCTGTATGTATTGATTTAATTTCCATTTGAAATAAAATATAAGTTTTATGTGAAAAATTATAGATAGAAGTCCATTTTCTACATCTGCGAGGTCATCCTTTATGCAGGCAGGTCAAATCATCATACATGCAGAATTTCGTTTTTGTATGGAAAATTATATCATAGGGACTATCCATAATGTATTCTCATTTAAGTTTATTTTTGTGGAAATCCTATTAATGTATTAACGTCAAACATTAATATAAATAAAACCAATTTATAGGTAGCTACAAATACAATAAATTATAGGTATAATCTTTACACTCCCGGGCCTCGAAGGGCCGCCAAGAAGCGGCAGACGCCACAGACGGCGGGGGGATAGGCCTGGCTGTTAACCCCCGCCGTTCAAGGCGATAGACGGCTACCGTTGGGTTTTAGTGGGTATGGCTTCATGCGAGTCCCACATACCCCCTTGGACAGTAAAACTGGCGAGGGGGATGCGTAAAGGCATTTCCCAACGTTAAAAAAAAAAGTATCTTTACTTCATAAAGAAATAGTAAGTTCCTACATAGGTATTCGTTTCAAAATCTGATTTTATATAGAAAATAATATGAATGATCTTTCACAAATCATATTCTTATTTCTGAAGACATCTGATTAAAAACCAAAGGCATTATTAAATATATAAAAATGAAACCTGTTTTCCGTTGTCACGGCATCACGCGTGAACGGGTGGACCGATTTCGATAATTCTTTTTTTATTATATACCTTGAAGTACGAGGATGGTTCTTATGTAGAGAAAAAGTAAATATGTACCGCGGGCGAAGCCGGGGCGGACCGCTAGTTATAAAATAAATGCAATAAAACATCGCAGACTTTCAAGTTGTTCAATGAAATCTCTGAAATAAATTGTTTATTTCAGAATAATTCACTTCTGTTTACTGAAATCGTAACTGCATTCATTGAACATTCGATTTCATTATCCTTTCGTATTCAAGTTACAATTTTATCGGAAAATAATTATCTGTAAAATTTCACAAGTTTTTTATAAGTAAATAACAAACTACATTGCACAAAAATTGGAATTATTTTTTACTAAAAGCCTTAAACGTGAACAAACAACAAATTATAATTTGAGAAAAAAACATACTTTATAACATACCTACTAGCTTTCCGCCCGCGGCTTTGCCCGCGTGGTCAATGATAATCACGTACCGTGGTATTTTTTGGATAAAACCTATCCTATACCCTCTCTCAAGTCTCAAGCTATCTGTTCCAAATTTCTTCCAAATTGGATCAGTGGTTGAGGGCGGATTAATAGAATATTTTTTATTATTTAAGAAAATACGATAAACTCATTAAATTATTCAAAAAAGGTTTCACCACAACCTACCCCATAAAAACTCTATACAGTTCTATACAGTATCTAAGAATTATGTTATACTACATGTCAATCTGGCATAATTCTGACACCAACCTACCAACCAACGGCGTGGGAGACATGTCTGTATAAAAATAGTATTTAAGTTTACAAAATATGATAAGTCTAAGCAAAAGGAAATTGAAACGAATTGTTATAAGTATACTTTTAATAATATGTGCCTGTCAGTTTATAAAATTGACAAGTCACCTTTTAAATAACTCGCAAATCGAAGAAGAATTTTCAAGGCCACCGGAGATAACAACGATTCATTTCGACTATGGAAATAACGTGGAAGATTCGTATGAAACAGAACAATTTCTAGACAGCAGTAACAAATACATCCTGTTGGTTAAATCAAAGGAACCGCCAAAATATCCGTTCGCAACTTTTACTTTAGGAAATGTTATTTTCACTGAGAACGCTTGTGATCACACCAATTGTTACATAATAGATGATAAAACATACATAGATGAAGCCTCATTTGACATGGTTGCATTCAACGCCCTAGATCTCCACGATCTAGAAGTGCCAGAGAACAGATCGCTTCACCAGAAGTATGCATTCTTCTCTTACGAATCACCGCAGTATCATCCAGTGTGTATAGACATCTATGACGACTTCTTCAACTGGACATTTACTTACAAATTGAATTCAGACTTTCGCTGGTGGTTCTTTGAAATCTACGATCTGAATGATACAAAAATAGGACCGCCTGTGGATGTGTGGCCGGATTTCACCCCTATTGATGATGATTTAAAGTCCAAATTGGATGGCAAGACTAGAATGGCAGCGTGGTTTGTATCGAACTGTGATACTATAAGTGGGAGAGAATGGGTAGCAAAGGAACTTGATAAGGAATTGAAGGAACGGTACGGATGGTCGATAGATATTTACGGTAGTTGTGGAGATCATGCTTGCCCAAGAAGGTACGCGGAATTATGTAATCACCAGATTGAAAAACGATATTTCTTCTATTTGGCTTTAGAGAATTCCTTCGCGGAAGACTATGTGACCGAGAAGATATTGCTGGGCCTGAACAACTTGGCTATTCCAGTTGTTTATGGCGCCGTGAATTATTCTAGGTATTTCATTGTTTGTTCTTCTCTTGTTATGATATTTCAATAATTTTATTGATATTCCACCCATACCCTAATTGTAATTAAAATTTGATAATTTCCAATCAAGTATGTAAGTACGGTATTATTATAAATTTTTTGACCTCAAGGCTTTATTCTCATCGAGACTATAATTACTACAAAAATGTAATATTGCCTATCTGCTAATAAAAAGTTTTTATGGGGGGGCAAGTATCTCGCCTCGCGGCGGTGTTGTGAACAACTCCGGCTGAGTGGCCAGACGGCCGGAGTCTAGGGCGACTGAGTGAGGAACCTACGGACTATCCGAGCGTTGTCCAGCAGGACTGCCCGCTGTATCCCCACTGTCATGGGCTTCACCGGTAAATCCAACCTCCTTAAATATTGTTTTAAGGAGGTAGGAACCAGCCCATTGGTGGACACAACTATGGGGATTATCTCGGCAGAGACACCGCCCCACATCTCGACAACCTCATGCGCCAGATCCAGATATTTGAGCCGTTTATCTGAATCGGCCTTAACAAGATTGTCGTCATGTGGGATAGTGATGTCTACCAAGAAAATCCTGGAAGTTGCTAGGTCCATCACCACAATATCAGGTCTATTCGCTAGAATAGTCCTGTCTGTGATGATGGGCCGATCCCAGTACAATTTGGCACGGTTATTTTCCAGGACCGGCTCCGGCGCGTACTTATAATAAGGCACTTTTCCGTCAAGAAGGCCATACTTCAGAGCGAGCTCTTGGTGGATAATCCTAGCTGCTAGGTTGTGCCTGTGCAAGTACTCAGTGTTGGCAAGCATGGAACAACCGGAAGTAACATGTCGGAGAGTTTCTCCAGGACGGTGACACATACGACATAAGTCCTGGGTTCCGTCCTTTATGATGTACTTCCGATAATTGTTCGTCTTAACCACCTGATCCTGTATCGCACAGACAAAACCCTCGGTTTCCCCAAAGAGGTCACCGAAACGCAGCCAGTGCACGGAGGACAAGAAATCTACATGAGGTTCATGCAGAATCTTGTGAAACCTACCGTGTAGCTCTTTCTCTTTCCATATGGCCTCCCTGTCGGAAATGCTGAGCACCGCCGGCTTTTGCCAGTCCTGTTTGGCCAGGGATAGGGGAGTGAGTCCTTTGTCACATTCTATGACTTCAGCATGGATTGCATGACCAACCTTTGCGAGGAAATAGTCTCTGAGTTTGCATATCTCACGATTGTGCAGCGATTGGGCACTTAACATGCCACGACCACCGCACTTTCTAGGGATATACAGCCTCATCACTGACGATTTCGGGTGATGCAACCGATGCAGAGTCATAGTTGTGCGGACTTTCCGATCCAGAGCGTTCAGTTCGGTCTGAGTCCACTTGAGTACGCCAAATGTGTACAGGAGAACGGGCATGACCCAGGTATTGAACGCTCGTATTTTGTTCACGCCCGACAAATAGCTGTTGAAAACTTTTGTCATGCGTTCACAAAATACATCGGCAACATCCTGTTTCACGCTCGCCCCCTCCACACATATGTTCTGTGACATACCCAAGTACCGGTAAGTTTCAGCCTCTGTAAGTACCCTAAGATGGGCCGCGCCAGATGGTGCTATGTCATCAGACGCGGTTACTTTACCCCGCTCCACATGTATAACCGCACACTTATCCACCCCAAGTTCCATGCCAATGGAGCCGCTAAAATCACACGTGATGTTTAGCAGCTCCGTTAACCTGGACCTATTAGGCGCAAATAATTTGAGATCATCCATGTAGAGCAGATGGTTAAGTCTTAGGCCACCCCTGCGAAGCTGAAATCCGGACCCTAATCTCTCAAGCAAATAGCTTAGAGGGTTTAGTGCCAGGCAAAACCATAGAGGACTCAGGCAATCGCCCTGGAAAATACCCCGCCGTATCCTTATTCGGTCCTCCGCGTCAGACAGCCGCTTACCTTGGAGACAAAGCATCGTACTCCATTGCCCCATACATGTTCCGAGAAGCCCTCGGATCGAAGGATCGATCTTATAAAGTTCCAGGACTCTCGTTAACCATGTATGGGGGACCGAATCAAATGCTTTTTTATAGTCAATCCAGGCAGCGGATAAGTTGCGTCTGTTACGCTTGACCTGCTGACCAATAACCGTATCGATCAGCAGAAGCTCCTTAGTTCCGCGACCACCCGCCCGACATCCATTCTGTGTATCTGCCAAAATTCTATTGCCATCTATATGCTTGGCAATTTTGGCCGCCAGTACAGATGTCAGTGCCTTGTAGATGGTAGGTAGGCACGTGATTGGGCGGTATTGTGACGGGTCAGCGGAACGGTTGGATTTAGGAGCTAGATAAGTGACCCCAGTAGTGAGGAAGTTTGGAAGCAAGCGGTGCTCAATCGCTTCTCCAAATTGGCGGGCTAAGGTAGCATGGCATGCGTTGAACCCTTTCAGCCAGTAAGTCTGAAGTCCGTCTACCCCTGGAGTTTTCCTTTTCTTTTATTGGAGAAAAGTTTATTATTATTATTATTATTTTTTATTATATTATTAATAAAATCTAAAATTATACTAACGTAACTACATTTCTTTCAGATTCCTCCCACCAGGCAGCTATTTAGACGCGCGGGAATTGACCACGCAAGAACTGGCCCGAATCATGAACAAGATAGTCACCCATCGTGAGATCCTATACGACTTCTTCAAGTGGACCAATCACATATCCTACAGACATGTGTCCACTAGATCTCAGGTGTGTGAGCTTTGTGCTACGTTGAATGATAGGCAACAAATGAAGACTGTTAGTATGTATCCAGAGTTTAGGAATTGGTGGAATAATGAGGGGTGGGAGGATAGTTGCTCGTTGAGTCATGATTATTTTTAATGAGAAATAAATGCTTTAGAAGTGTTTATGTTGTTTTAATACTACATCGTATGAGACAAGTGGTGCAAGAATGATGCATGTTTATGATTTAGTTTAGTAGAATTGTTCTGCCTGTCTTATTATTATTTTATATGGCAATAATGAAGGCGTGAATAAACAAATGAGGAAATTATCTGTTCTTTTGGGTAAAGAAATAAAAAAACGTGTTTTATTTGCGTGTGAAAGTAAATAACTACTAAAGGTACTAAAGGTACTAAAGGTATTTGGAAATTAAATATCAAATAAGAAAATACTCATTTAATTCATAATAGACCGTAATTCGTAACTACATAAAACACGTATATACATGTTCTCACTTAGCTATAAAACAATTTATATGTAACAAATATTTTTGGTCGAATATAAATATAAAAAATAGATCACATTTTATAATAAACCGACGTTCAATGTACGTAGATAATATTAAAAAATCCTAATCTAGATGAAACATAAATTATAGGTATGAAGTTAAACTCTTTATTAAACAAAATAGCATTACTTTCAAACAAAATGAAAATTTTGAAAATTCTATGAATTTATATCAAATTAAAAACAACGAACCCATTTGTATATGGAGACAAGTGTCTTAGTTACAAGAATCACGATTCACTCATCTTTTGATTAAAAATTAATTTACATACTTATACCCATGGACGTATGAAAAAAGACGGACGCCGTTTTACGAACAAACAACGTGAAGCCACCGTAGTAAGCTAGCGATCGTGTAAAGACAATGAACATGCACACACTCTCACCATAGTAAGCTAGTCGTCCGCCATTACGTCGTGAACTACCGACTGATTAACTGCGTCACTGTTTCACAAAAAATATTTAAAATGCCGTCTTGCGTGGTTAAATGGTGTCGCAACAGTACAATTTTAAATAACAAAACACAGCGGATTACATTCCACAGGGAAGCAAGTTATTTATTTTATGTTTTAATGACAAAATTATTACGGCAAAATTTATAGAAAAATACAGCCGCCATTGTCATCAGGACAGCTGTTGCCATAGTGTTGCCATTATTTCAACATTTCATTCTCCCAAAAGTCGGGGAGTTGATGTAAAGTTAATTAATTTTAAAATTACGATAAAATAATTTGATACAAAATGCAAATTTGTTTTTGCATTTTCTTCTCACAAAAACATGTATACTATGCTAACCCTTATAATATAACAACCATATTTAAAAAAAAATATCACAGCCAATTAATACTGTCTACGACATCTGTTATAAGGCAGTTAATTTGAAAATTTCAAGTATATGTATACTGAAATCGTATGAAGCATGTTTCCTATTTGTTTGGTTATAAACTGACATTTTATTTTATTTCTTTTGATAATAATTAAGGTGACATTACCTCTCCTCCCCCCAATATTGGTTGAACAAGTTTTCATACATTTTCCTTTGGTTTCGCGTCCAGTGTTTGATTCGTCCAAGCTAAATAGTAATTGTATTTATGCATAGGTTCTAATAGTTAGAGTACACATAAAAAGTATATCAAATTGAAAAATAAAAATACTAAAGTGTGGGGTAATTTTATTGCATCTGGCAATCAACCTGGCACACACACATGAATGTGTCGCCGCCATTACTAGGCTTCACTCAATGTTTAGGCGATACTCCGTCCGTCTTTTTAGGGTTCCGTACCTCAAAAGGAAAAAACGGAACCCTTATAGGATCACTTTGTTGTCCGTCTGTCCGTCCGTCCGTCCGTCCGTCCGTCTGTCAAGACCCTTTTTCTCAGGAACGCGTGGAGGTATGAAGCTGAAATTTATATCAATTACTCAGGTCTACTGTCCCTTGAAGCTGTGAAAAAATCAAACTTCTAAGCCAACGCAATCAAAAGATACAGCCGTTTATGCCGCAAATTTTCGACACTTGCAAGGGAATCAAAACCTACAGGGTGCTTCCCGTGAACTCAGAATCTTGAAATTTGGTACGAAGCAACGTCTTATAGCATAGATAAAGGAAAAATTACGAAAACCATAAATTTTTAGTTACATCACATAATATATTTTTTTTTATAATTTTAAACTTACTACCCATTTCCTCATAAACGCGTAAAGGTATTAAATTGAAATTCATACCAAATACTCAGGTCTATAATACCTATAAGCTGTAACAAAATCAAACTTCTATGTCAACGCAATCAAAAGAAACAGCAATTTAAGCTGCATATTTTGAAACTCGCAAGTACTCGCAAGGGAATCAAAACCTAAAGGGTACTTCCAGTCGACCTAAAGGAAAAAGGAAAAATTCCGAAAACCTTAAATTTTTAGTTACATTACAAAATATATATTGCAGGTTTGTACGGAACCCTCGGTGCGCGAGTCCGACTCGCACTTGGCCGGTTTTATTTTATACGTCTATGCTTATACCTAAGTAGACAGTACAGTGGTACTTGGTACAGTGGTTGACGCGTGAGCGTAGAACTGAGGGGTCTTGGGTTCGATTCCCTGTGGAGACGAAGATAAAAATGTCTCGGTCTGGCAGGATGACTTGTCCATAAAGAATAATCGATCAGTAAAACAGATATTAAATGCATAATACAATTGCCCCTTACCCCACATGGGAACATGGGACTTCATTTTTACGTAGACATAATTAAATCTCACAAATGTTCTACAAAAAATCTGAAATAATTCGAATATTGGTATGTTTTTGTTCGAATTAGTACTTATTACCTACTACGGTATATTCTTAAATACTGTTTATCGTGCAGAAAACTCAATATTAACCGGTTCACTAGCACGTAGTACAAGATCCATTGAGATTTTTGGTCTGTAGCCTTTTACTATCGACTTCAATTTAAAATGGCGGATTATTTCGCTCAGCATGTATTTCATTTCTTGCATTGCGAAGCGTTGACCTGAAAATAATAGCAAATAGATTTAGATTATTAATGCAAAAGTGTGTTTGTATAGTTGTTTGTTTGTACATATTCATTTTGCGTCGTAAAGGTACTCCTTTACGACGGTTATTCGTCGTATTATCATAATGTGCATCAATAAAGAAATTAGTCTTTATTACAATTTACAACTCAACCGAGACGCTTAGAAATGTAATCTACTTGTAAATGTATTAATAATAATAGTAATCTGAAATATTCTAATTCAATTTTCAAAGAACAGGATTAAATACTTTCACAAACTCGTTAAAACTTAGCCTTTCTAGTTTAGGTTAAATGTAACTTGTATACAGGGTGTAGACAATAGAATCGCCTTCGGCTTAACTCTAGCCATGTGATATCTAGGCAATGCAATTTTGCGAACAAAAACTTGAACAATGGACTTCGTGAGACAATAGAGAACGATTTGTTTGTGTGTGTACACATTTATGTGTGTAAAAAATAACATTAGATACATAGATTTTTTTAAGCTATTGCATAGCTTTTATCTCAACTTTAAGCGCGGCGACCAAATGTAAAAATTCTGTAACGAAAAAACCTAACACCCCCCACTCCAACCGGCACAGCGATGCTATGCAATAGCTTTACCGCGGCAGTCCTCGAGTGCCACACGTATTTTTTATTATTTATGCTCAAAAATCTTTTATAAATTTAATTTAAAATTGTTGTAAATAGAGCTTCAACTACAAAAATAAAGGTATCATATAAATAATAATTTCATATTTAATGTTATTCTAGTATCAAGACAAGTAATTAGTCTTAAATATCTTAAAATTCCAAGCACCCCGTAAATTATATGAAATATTTCGTAGAATCAAACTATCTCTATTATCCTACTAATATTATTATAAATGCGAAAGTTTGTGAGGATGTGTGTGTGTGTGTGTGTGTGTGTGTTTGTTACTCTTTCACGCAAATACTACTGAACCGATTACAATGAAATTTAGCACACATATAGAAGGTAACTTGGATTAACACATAGGATAGGTTTTATCCCGGAAATCCCACGGGAACGGGAACTATGCTGGTTTTCCTTTGAAAACGCGGGTGAAGCCGCGGGCGGAAATCTAGTTCAATTATAATTTCCTAGAATACTCTAAAATGTTAAATAAAATTTAATTTATAAAGAAGTATTACTTTCACTTCTTCATTAACTCTTTTCCCAATTAATGTTAATTATAACATTTTAAGAGGAATTTAATTTTTATTCCTCATTAGACAAATCTTTTAATGTGGTAGCTTTTATAATGAAATAACATTTTAATTTATATTAAACGGTTAAATGAGAGAAATGTTTTATAAGATAAATTAAATAGAAATAGAATTTTCTCGTTTGTTTTTGTAGAGAAAATCTCTTCGCTGTTTTATTGTTGATTTAAATGCACGAAATAATATTATTATTAATTGTTTAGACTTGTAGAGTCAGATTTGAATTATCGATTGAAAAGATAAAACGCCTTTCGTAAGAAGCCAATCCAAAAGTCAGTAAGTAGGTACATGAATACAGGAATGAATGAAAATTTTCTACTAAAATATCATGATAGACAACAAATTCAGTCGCTTTTAAGCTAATAAATAATAATTAAAGGGTATGCTTAATATGAGCTTATGATATGAAAAGTCAAGTTAATTGGTCTATGTAAAGGATTTAAATAGTCTTACCAATACAGTTCCTAGGTCCAGCACTAAAGGGCACATAAGTGAAATGCATTTTATCACCATTCAGGAAACGCTCCGGCTTGAATAGTTCAGGTTCCGGGAACAGATCCTCGCGCCTCTGGAGATTGTAGAAGTGGACCACCACCTCGGTACCCTCGGGGATTGTTAGGTCGTCTAAAATGGAAAAGAAATAATAGTCCATTGGAATGTTACATTTTTTAGGCCAAATCTTACGTTTTTTAGAGGACGCAATTTTATTTTTTGGATGTGTAGGGGAGGTCAGTGTGAAGCTAAAACCAAGTTTGTGGGGTCGCCACCCTTGTCCCACGCCCGCCATCTTGAAAATAGTGGTTGAAATGGTTTTTACGATATATCACTTAAACTATTTATCTGATAAAAAAACAAAAATGGTGGTCCACAAAGTCGGAATTTATTTTTATTTTCCGACAATTGCCGGGGTAAATTTGGTCGTTTGATTTTGTACGGCATCTGTGTCATACTATTTCTATACTGCTTTTAATCCATTATTCCGCAACGCCGTACAAAAATCATGGAGACAAGGGGAAAAAATCTCTACCTGTACTTTCGAATTCTCATCTGCACTCAGTTGGACAGCTTACAAGTGACGCCATAGTGCTGAATCTTATTATTTTATGCTCTTATATCGTTCTAGATAGGTCACCTGGTGGTTCAAATGACCCATAAATTTTTTCAACATGGGCCTGTAGTCTATAAATTTCATCATTTAATTCATATTTTAAAGAATCGAAAAAATTCGATCACGAGGCGGGACTCGAACCCGCATCCTTTCGCGCCATTCCGGGGCGGATGCCTGACCAATTCAGCCACTCGTGACCCGCCAGAGCGATCGAATTTATTCTATTCTTTCAGTTTTATGTGTCTAAGGGACACACCGCGCGCCATCTATTGAGATGATTAACAACCATCTTAACCAATATGAAACACTTTTCAGTGAATACAATATTGTAACGATGGAACACGACCTTTTTTGTTGAATTTGATATTTTTGGTTTAATGGCATTCAAATGCTTTATAAATATAAATTTATAAAGAATATAAAAAATTCGATCACGAGGCGAGACTCGAACCCGCAAAAAAAAACCTGTTTTATCAATTTGCAACTATTATTTTCTTTCAAGAGCTATTACTTTCGCATTTATAATGTCAGTTAGGATAACCTTACCTAATTTAAATACTTCAGTGACCATCCTTCCAATAATTGGCACACTGGGATACAGCCTCAATATCTCTTTAATAACAGCTTCCAGGTACTTCATCTCAGCAAGATCTGATGTATTCGCTGTCCTTGTCGAATCTCCGAAGATACTCTTGCATTCTTCGTAAATATTTTCCTGAATGTATGAAATTATTTGTTAATTAAACTGTCTATACAGGGTTACTTGTAAAACACCGGCAACCTCGCAGGACAAGATAGCTAACATCATAAGTAACAACATTTGTTCTACGACTTTTGATAATTTGTTAGATTTTATTTTCATACAAAAATAAATATTCATTTAATTTTCCGTCTGAATATTATAAACTCTACGCCTCCCAAAAATTACGTAAACAAAAAGCGAACGAGAGGGGGAAGGGGGCGTCGCGTCGTCCATCCGATAATTAATAGAACATAGACTTACAAATGTAAGGAGAGTACAATAAAAGTTTAAAAAATCATTTAAAAATAATTTATTGCGTTATGCCAAAAGTCGTAGAACAAATGTTGTTACTTATGATGTTAGCTATCTTGTCCTGCGAGGTTGCTGGTGTTTTACAAGTAACCCTGTATAAATGGACATTAAAATATCCGAGCAAGAAAAATAAATGGTTAAAATTGGCTCTTATTTCTACAAAAAATTCGCCCACATTCAATTAGGAAATATCGTTATTAGCCCATGTTTGTTTCTATTGTAAGGAAGTTGCTAGAAATTCGACATCCTGAGCAATTAGGCGTATACCACGTTGATCAAAATTACATGTCCGTTCAATATATTTCACGTGAAAGGAGACCAAACATACATACATACATCCTCACAAATTCACATTTATAATGTTACTATTTGTGCCCGCGGTTTTACCCGCAGTGCTCTGCTCCTATTGGTCTTAGCGTGATGATATATCCTATAGCCTTCCTCGATAAATGGGCTATATAACACAGAAAGAATTATTCAAATCGGACCAGTTCCTGAGATTAGCGCGTTCAAACAAACAAACGAAAAAGCTTTATAATATTAGTATAGATTAAGATGAGTAAAAAAGATTGGTAAGATATTTTTAATTTATCATGCGATTATTAATCTAGTTTCGCATTGAAACCCTCGCCAATATTACGTAATGGATTCCCCTATTCATTTTAAGCAATTTTAAAACGGAAACATAAAATGAAATCAATTGTCGTTCAAGGTAATACCCACAGGATAGATCATTGTTAGCTGTACTAAGATTTTCCTTATTGCTCCCAAGAAACGAATGAAGAAACCTTACAAAAACTTATTTAAGGGGACAAAAGCTTTCTTGTATTCTTTTGTTAAGGGATAGCATTTTTGAAACTGTAACATTTATTCTGTTAAAGGATTGCAATCGAAAACATCACGAGTAAAGAATTATAATTTAATTTTGACTGAAAATAAATCTTTTCATATACTCTCTCATATCATCTGACTATATGTTGGGTCTACAAGCAAATACTGCAAACGATTCGGACATACTACCACACACACTACACGTAGCTGTCTGTGATACTACTGCGGAATTAGGTATAATGGTCGATCATTAAAACAACATTAATGATCGAAGGGTATAATTGACATTTTAAAACGCTCACCTGCACTAAACCAACAATCACACACATATACACAAACACGCACACAGGCATAGGTTCACTTCAACACATTCAAACAACATCAAAATATACCTTTCTATGGAATAATACAATTAGACTAGCGCGGCGCGGCGCGGTCCGCCCCGTGGTACATTCCTACGAATTGAGTATTTGAATAAAAAAATTTTTTGTGCTAAATGGAAAGACTATAATATATTAGTTTTATAACAAAACTATTTTTTTAATTTTTTTTTTGCAATAATTCAAAAGTTATTTCAAAATAAAAATTAGTCTTTGAATTCAGTACCGAAGAAACACCGAAAACTCCCGAAGCGTCACCCGAACGCATGTGACGTCATAATGTTAGTTTTCACTCATTGCAGTTTATAGAAAAATAATAAATACAGTATTTTGTTAGTTTTGATCTATTTAATTTTGTTGTCATTATTAAAATTATATATTATTTACATAAATTATCTTATTTAAATTTATATTATAATTGGCGAACCTAAAAAGTTATCGTTCTTGTTTTGTACCATTATGTACGAATACTACAAAGGCAACTCCTGACAAAAATCGGTGATCATAAATATATCAAACATCAGGAATATTATCAGACTTTGCCTTAATAAATCCTTTATCACACATAGCTAATCGGAACCAACTAACAACTCGTATTTTAGCAATATTATTGTCTAGTCACGTGTAATAGCTGTAAACGCTGTACTGTTAATAAATAGCTATAACATTTTGACGTCACATCTATGATGACCAGTCATGGCGCGTTTATAGTCACGTGATTTTAATTTAAATTTCATCAATTTTTAATTGCTTATACCTAATTAATTGAAAAATATATTTTTGGAGCTTTTTGCTTTAAATATCAATATTATTAATAATAAAGTTTTAAAATACATAAAAAAAATCAATAATTTTTTATTATTCAAATACTCAATTCTCTCCCTAAGAACCATCCTCCCGTATATTCAATTTACTCTGTTGCCATCCTGCTACTTCAAGGAATATTATATAAAAATAACGAAATCGGTTCAGCCGTTCGAGTTTTGCGCTCAGCAACACATATGATTCATTTTTATTATATAGATTACTACAGCACAGTAGCATATATTATTATAATAAAAATACATGCTATATAATTCATTATTTACCTGAATATCCTCATGATCAGCCAACAACATAAGTCCAAATGTCAATGCCATAGCGGTTGTATCGTGACCCTGAAACAAATAAAAAGATTTTTTATTTATTTAGAATCTTTTCAAATTTTATATGAATGAATCGTTATTATGTTGAAAGATTAATGCAAATACTGCTTAACAACACTTCCAAAATATTAAACATTCTTCATCTAATTTTTAATTTACTACGTACATAACATTATACGGAAAGAAAAAGCTAAATTTTTACTATCGCGGATGTTTTCATGAATAATAAAACTCTGTTGTAAATAATGTAAAGTTAACCAGAAGTTATACAGGGTGTAATCGTTAAGTACGCACAAGCGATTACTCCGTAACTATTGCAGATATCAAAAAACTTTAAACTGATATCGAAAGTACTTAACCTAATGAGTAAAATGGCCATAATAAATTTTTAAAAATAAAACGAGAAATATCCAAAAACGTTACATTAAACGCTCCCATACATTTGATTTCCCATACATTTTGTATTCATAGCAGATTTTCGAAATGACGTCCTCATTGTGCAATACAATGAGGAGCTCTATTTAAAGTTTCTAAATGAAGTTCCCTTCAAATTTGCGAAGTAATTAAAGCAGAAAACCAAAAAAAAGAAAGAGAAAGCTAAAATCTTTCATATTAAATGTACATGGGATATTCATATCTCATACTAAATGTATGGGAGGGTTTAAAGATATTTTTTTTGATATTTCTCGTTTTATTTTTAAAAATTTACTACGGCCATTTTACTCATTAGGTTAAGTACTTTCGATATCAGTTTAAAGTTTTTTGTTATCTGTAATAGTTACGGAAAAATCGCCTGTGCACACTTAACGATTACACCCTGTATAGAATTGAAAAATAAACAATCTCCAAAGAAAACGGTTTAAAGTATACCAAAAATCGAAAATTCTACGAATTGATTCGTAGCGAAAACTTAACAAAGCAAATTCCAAAGGAATTTCTTGTAATCTATTCTAAAAGTTTAATCCTATATTATCACGAATCAATAACATTTCCCTTATAAACTTAAGCATAATTTTTATTAAATTTGTAACTATGTACAAAAAAAAATAAACTTTTTGATCCTTGAACAATTTGATCCTCGTCAATATAGATTAAAAATATAACTCCAAAGTAAAATACAAGTTTTAAAAATCGGCCCACTTCAGAAAATCCTCGAAGTTGTAGACTTATAGTTCTTTATTATATAAACTTTTACTGTTTCTATTAAATCGAGCAGAGTTTTCAGATCGGGTCAATCATGAACCAAACTAATTTTAGACAAGTTAATTATAGAAATCTTTTCGTCTATAAGATTTAACTTAAAAACTATGGAACTGATTTTGGTTATGTCTATTTGGTTAGATTTGACTTTTAAAATAATTAAACCATCATTCGATAATTACAAGAGCGTCTATAAGTTTATCAGTTCATTTCTACTGACCTCAAACATAAACGTATTTACTTCTTCTCTTATCCCTTCCATGTCTATTTCTCCTTTACTCTCCGCGTCCAACAAGAGATCCAGCAAAGCCATTCTTCTCTTCCCGCTCCCAGTTTCTTCTTTCTTAGTCTCCGCCCAATTCTTCCTCCTTTCTTCTATTACTCTATCCGTGAATGCATAGTTCTGTTCCAAAAGTTTCTGGAATTTCTTTCCCATAGAGGATAGATAGAAAATTAGGTCAGAGTGAAGCCAGAACCTCGATAGCCGGTTCATAACTATAAGCCCTATACCTTGAACTGACGTTTTGTACTCGGCTTTGGAGGCATTGTTTTCTGAATTTAAACGAGTTCCCATTGCCGTTTCTGCAAAAAAGTATCTAGGTTAATGCAAGATTAAATTTCTATTTTCAGGAACAGTGAATAAATAAGGTGACAAAAATGTACGTAAAATATATTTAACATTCATTGGATTTATGGGCGAAAAGTATCAAAGATGAAAAGCCTGACTAAAGAAGGAGAGTACCAATGGATAAAAGGAACGAACTACTAAATCAAGTCATGTTACACATCGGCTTACCACAGATAGTAAAGAGCGTGTAGTCGCTGATAAAGGGCATAACGTCGAGGGTCCTCTCGCCGCGTTGTAGCCGCTCGTGCAGGTCATGCACCATCGCGCGGCTTTCTTCTTCAAACACGCGCGCAAAGTTCTTCAGAATATCGAAGTGGAATGCTGGTGTGAGGATCTTACGCCGCTTGTGCCATTTTGCACCTTTCAAGAGATAAAAGGTCCTTTAGTATATTAAATACGAATTTATAATAGCATTACCACCGCCCATGAAAATTTCTATAGGCTTAAGATCTTTTGCAGTCCTTACTCCTCTACAAATAGATGGCCAACGTAAAAGAGAAGAGGAGAAGGGGATAAAAAAGGAATAACGAAATTCAACTATCATTAACTATAGGTACTAAAAATCATTGTCATCTTGTGATTTGAACTTCAAATATTAAATGCAATATTATCCATAAATGTATAATTTTCATTACAAAATGATTAGCTCTCTCCCAGGTTATATAAGCCCCTCGTTGGCAGTGCCCTTTGAAGTAAAGCAATATGTAGGATTAATAACAAGCAAGTAATCAAAACTGTCGTACCTGTGCTTAAGAGGAGACCTGTTCCAAGCCACGGCTCCATGAATACGTAGGGCCTGTTTTTAGTTATATTCTTCGTGCTAGTCAATATTACCTGAAATAAATGAAGGAAAGTTTGATGATTTTACGACAGACATTTGGAGGCAAAAAAGTAATTAATTCGTAACTTTGTTTTCAACTTTCACTTTACTTTACCCAAATCGTTTGTGAATAAATGGTAGTCTATATTTTTATTCATTAAAAAGACTGGTCGAAAATAGTTTTAAAGTAATAATATTCTTTCAAATTCTTTCTTTACAATAACTTTCCAAATGTTGATGAATGATTATAAGTATTTATAATTTACTTGCCTCTATATCCTTCGGGTTGTATAAATGTAAAATATAACGATTAAATACTTTCACACAAACTCGATTGCCATATTGCTTCGGAAAATCCGTAACTATTTTGAATAGTTCACCTGAAATGAACGGCATTAATTTTAAATTATAATATGAGGAAATCAAACCTGAAATAATGACCAAATTAAACCAACGTGCGAATCAATTTAAAAAATACAGTTCCCTAAAGCTATTTAAAAAATTGTTTTTTTACAAATCAAATTAAAATTGTCTCAAAAGGAAAATAATAAAACCACCATTGCTCTAATTTGATACATTAATTTATAGAACCCTTATAATATGATGCAAAAATACCAAAAAGTATATAAATATCGTTTACTAGGTTTAATAGTAGTATCTGCTTCTGTACAGCAAAGTTTTAAAAATAATAATGGTCTTACTTTGCGAATATCCAATGAAACGAAAAGCACATCCCACTAGCGGCAATCTCGGAGGTCCGGGGAGCTTCGCGATCTCCAAGAAATTGGACTTTAACCAATAATTCCTTATGAGATATATGAGAAGGCAGGCAAAAGCGATCTGCCACAACATCTTGAAACCTGAAACAAAATTATCATTAAGAACATAATCTATACTAATCTTACTAATATTATAAAGCTGAAGAGTTTGTTTGTTTGAACGCGCTAATCTCAGGAACTGCTGGTCCGATTTTAAAAATTATTTCGGTGTTAGATAGCCCATTTATCGAGGAAGGCTGTAAGCTATGTAATATCATCACGCTAAGACTAACAGGAGCGGAGCAATGCGGGTGAAACCGCGGAGCACAGTTGGTTTTATATATAGTTTATTAATGTAGTAGTTTCTCTATTGAAATAGAGTTGGTAGTAGAGATTTTGCTAAGAAGTCGCGCTTTTTTTCTTGTTCTTTTTTATATTTGTGTTTAAAGCATTTTTATTACTGAATGGATTTATAAGAAGTGCATGTAATCTCCTTAAAATCATTTATGTACATTTTAAATTTTATTGACCCTGAGTATATGAAAATTACCATGGAACTTTAGCGAATAATTATTGTCTACAACTTTTAAGTCAATCATGTTTTTATTTAATTACATGTTTCTCACAATACTTCTAGAAGTAATTTATCATACTCCCACACTTAGATAATCAACATGCTTTGTTTATTACACATAATTCAGCTAAATTATATAGACGTTTTAAAATATCAAGGACTGTGTTTTTCTTGACGCAAGTATAAAAACAATATGCTTCTAAATCTTGAGAATTATTTCGATGACAATATAAAACAACTTTATGCTAAATTACGATGTACTTTTACTACAAAATAAACCTTATCACATTTAAGATAGAACTTTATTTGCAGTGGACAAATTAAAGGCAATTTTTTAACCGACTTCAAAAAAGGAGGAGGAGGTTATCAATTCGGCCGGTATTTTTTTTAATGCTATTTCGTTCACGGGGTTTTGTACATTGAGTTACTATGTACGAGTACTAGTACATTTTAAATCCTATCCTACCATATCTATCTACTAGTATTCTACTAATATTATAAATGCGAAAGTTTGTGAGGATGGATGTATGTGTATGTATGTTTGTTACTCTTTCACGCAAATACTACTGAACCGATTACAATGAAATTTAGCACACATATAGAGGGTAACTAATTAAATATAGTCTTTTGTCAAAATAAATTATATTACGTGTTTAGTATAAGTTTGTATGAAAGTAAATCTTTGTAGACAAAAGTTTTATTTCGATATTCTAAGTGTATCAATAGATAGATATAATATTAATAGAAGTGGTTGGTTTTATAAGCTCTTATTTATTAATAACCTGTTTATAAATAAACTAGCTTTCCGCCCGCGGCTTCGCCCGCGTTTTCTAAGAAAAACCCGCATAGTTCCCGTTCCTGTGGGATTTCCGGGATAAAACCTATCCTATGTGTTAATCCAAGTTACCCTCTATATGTGTGCTTAATTTCATTGTAATCGGATCAGTAGTATTTACGTGAAAGAGTAACAAACACACACACACACACACATCCTCACAAACTTTCGCATTTATAATATTAGTAGGACATAGGTACTCCAGATAAAATAATATTCCAGTATTACACAGTAATAGGTATACCTAGATAGTATAGATAGTTTTATATTATCTGTGGTAATAGTGTATTTGTTTAACAATAAATAAACATGTATTATATTATAGGTTATAGTCTTGAATACTGATAAGCGAAGTACAAACAATGAGATATAACATTATCTAAGTAGGTATAACTATTTCATTATCTCTATTTCGAGCGTAGGTAAATGAAACAATTTTGCAGATATTCAAAATTGATTGTTTATTATTTATTTCTTTAAATAATATCACAGATATCTTTTATAACCTAAGTACTATTCAGAAGTTGATACACATTGATATACACAATTTATTTTAGGCTAAAGACACAAAAGCACTCGCAAAAAAGATAACCGGTATTCAAAAACCGGTTAATTTTGGAATCGAGAAATTATAAATTCAGGACCAAATTTCCCATATAAGTTTTTACTACTTACATCAAACTACAAAACTTTTTTCAGTCATATTTATGATTAACAGACTACAGAAAGTATTAATTTTTTTAGGTACACTAAGTTTTCATGAAGATAAAAACCGGGTTTTTACAAAATTATATCAAACTAGCTGCTCCGCGCGGTTTCACGCCGTGGCTCCACTGCTGTTGGTCGCAGCGTGATGATACATAGCCTATAACCTTCCTCGATAAATGGGTTATCTAACAGCGAAAGAATTTTTCAAATCGGACCAGTAGTTCCCGAGATTAGCGCGTTCAAACAAACAAACAAACTCTTCAGCTTTATAATATTAGTATAGATAAATTAATTATGATATAAAATTTTATTAATTCTTTGATCAAATATGTAGATAAGAAAGAGCATATTAATAATTGAACTCTCTAATCATAATTATGTTTTACTAGCTTTCCGCCAGAGGCTTCGCCCGCGTAGGCAAAGAAAAACCCGCATAGTTCCTTTTCCCGTGGCATTTCCGGGATAAAACTTATCCTATGTCCTTTCTCAGGTCTCTGGCTATCTGTGTACCAAATTTCAAGTATATCCATGCCGCACTTTTTGAGTTTAGCCCGGACATACATACAGACAAACAGACAAAAATTCTAAAAACTGTATTTTTTGGTTTCGGTGTCTATTGTAGATCACGCTCCATATATACTTTTAAAAAAATATTCAATGTACAGTTTTGATTTTCCTACTATTTTATTATATGTATAGATTTGGAATAAAATTATCTAATCATGCAAAACAAAAAAGAGCAAAACACAACAAAAAAATATTCCGAATATGTTAACAATTCCATACTATTAACCCGCCATTGGTGACGTGAATTTGACTTACACCGTTGGTGACCCCGGTCTCACGCACCGGGGTTTTTGACTACGAGTTTTTCTGTAATTTGCGGTTCATGCTACTTTTCATTGGGATGGATATAAAATTTGATCTTTTATTGTCAATAAAACATAGGTATTTCATAAATCAAATCTCTTTTATTAGCATAAGACAATATCTTTGGAATAACTAACATTTTCAAGTATTTTAACAAAGTTTTTTTAAAACTCAAAAATAAAGCAATAATCTTAATTATTTAACAATAAAATTAGGCTTAGTCAGTCTTATAACATTGAAAACATAAAATGAAGTAACATAAATGGTAATACTTCGACCAAAAAAAAATATATACAATACTAAAATCACTCATCTTCAACAGCAAAACAACTAGAGCAAGTTGGTGTGCTACGTGCGATCTGGTTCGAAATTATCTGGTTCGAAGTCACTTCCAGATTCACTTTCCGATGACGTTTGTAATCTGTCCTCATCAGATACTGCTTCTTGTAAAAGAGCCTCGAGACGACGCTGATTACTTTCGTAAGACATGCTGAGACAATGTTCACAATTTGAACAAAAAACACGGAATTTCTTGTAAAATATCGATCAAATCTAGCAAAACGCTTACTAATAATAGAATTATATGATTAAACTATAAATTACAACAACAGCTTTATCAAAATAAATAAATAAAAAAAAAATACACAATAACCATTTGACTTACTTAGTTGGTGACACCGGTCTCACGCACCGGGTTGGGGCCAAAACTCTGTAACGTGTGCCCGCGTCGCGGTCACGGGGTAGGGGTAGGGTAGGGGGCGCGAAATTAGGCAGCTACTCGAAACCACAGTGTAATTCGATAAACGGTGACAAAAATATTTGGGTTTCTTTAACTGCCCGGTCTCACAGACATATAAGGTCACCAATGGCGGGTTAAGTTATAACGTAGAAGGTACAATACATATTATTATTCATAATATCATAAAAACTAAAGGTCATAGAGCAGTTAAGGATTAAACCGGTTGGGCAAATGAAAAAAAAATCTGAAATAAATATAACTTTGATTAAATATGTCTAATAAATAAGGTTTTACAACGTTTTCCACTATTATTTGAATTTATAAATCTATCCATACCTAATATTTATTTCCCTCAATAATTACTCATTGTGACACCAATTTTGGAGCTAAAGTTTTTATGCCGGCATCCAAAATAAACATACATTAAAATTTTAAAAATTTAATAGCAACAAACCTCATGTAAGTCTCACGTATTGTTATTTTATAAATAAATAAAAACTGTACTTTACGACTAAATGATCACAAAACAATGACCTTGATACACCGGCCGGTAACTTTAAATATTAACAGCCTTACTTATAAAAACTGACTGATCTGTTGCTTAAACACCTCTCAGTTAAATAAGTAAAAACACAACTTACCCAAATTAAAAAAAAACACGTAACTTTTTAATTCACTTTTCACATAACAATACCACAGACTATATTTAAATCGAAATTAAAAACATTATCTGTCAAAGTACGTGTATGGTTGATTGCATTATTCATCATACTGACCTTACGCTTGACTCTTGAGTATTATATACTGGGTCTGCTTATCTGTATATATTATGTATGTGTTACCGCTAAACTGGTGCATGTTTGAGATATAAAAATATCCAGGCGTAATTTGCTGATCTATGTATAGAAATTATACTTTGATAATTTTTCGAGGTTCTATTACCTCAATACAGAAAATAGTATAATATTTCACATTATCGAACATAATAAATGATCCAGAAATTAAATATAGGTAATATAATATAAAGTGTGTCTAAATCTACAACTTATTATAGCATCATTTAAAAACATTATTTAAACTAAAAAAACTAATCGATTCATTGGTTCATTTAATTGCAAATGTAATTTATATTTATTAACTATTTTTCACTACGCAAACCTTGTAATACATTTAACTATATCTCTTCATTATAACATTTAAAACCTCCCCTTCACTATTGTAACTGCGATTTCTACCATCGAAACTGGATTTTATACTTATTTCTAAATTTTTCATACATTAACTGCAACATAAATAGTATCGTATAACGTGTGCATGTTGTAAACGATATTACCTATAGTCAGTAAAAAAACGTGCTAGGACACGGATTCTTTATCAATCTAATAATCTAACTCTAGTACTATTAAGTATACTATTATATTATCTATGGTTCTAGTATATACGACTACATTATTCAAATAATCATGTTGTTTACTGAAAACTACAAAAAAATATACCTACATAGTGTTAATGACGAATTTGAATTTATATTGCTTCTTTTTTGCATATCGTAAAAACTATAATAGAATTGAATTTTGTTCAAAATATCGATTACCGCCATTAATTAAATAAAGATAAATATTTTAAATTAACTTTATAGAAAACTAGCTGTGCCCTGCGGTTTTACCCGCAGTAGGTACTCCGCTCCTGTTGGTCTTAGCGTGATGATATATATATATATATTATGGTTTTGAAAAAACTTTTCTACTCGAGCTGTAGCTCGGTTTATTATCTTTATTCCTAACTCCCGCCCTGAGACCCTCAAGGAAGAGGAGGTTCGGAATCTCTATTTATAAATACTGTGTTTCCTAGCACCTTGCTTATGATAGTGACTGAATGTATTGCCGCTTGTTTTTGCAATATTTGTATGTTGATGTTCGCGTCTATTTTATCTAAGTACTTATTTAAACTCTTAGCAACGATTCCAGTTGCTCCTATCACTACTGGTATAATCTCTGCAGAAGTATTCCATAGCCGGGCTATTTCATTTTTAAGAGGGTGGTATTTGCTTAATTTCTCTATTTCTTTTGGTCCTATATTATAATCTGATGGTACTGTTATGTCTATTAAATATGTTTTATTATCTGTTTTATTTATATATATAATGTCCGGTCTATTATGTACTATTGTTTGATCTGTTTGTATTGGAATTTCCCACATTATCTTCGCAGTCATATTTTCTTTCACCTGAGGTAGTGTCAAGTGTTCTAGCCACCACTGTTTAGAAACTTCTATATTGTGTTTTTTTGCTAGCGCCCAAAATATATATTGTACTAAATTATTGTGTATCTTTGTATAATAACTTCCAGCTAGTTTTTCGCATCCCGATATTATGTGTTGTACTGTTTCATCTTTCACTACACATAATCGACATTTACCATCTACTGCTTTCTTTAATATATCTCTTTCATGCTGTCTCGTAACCACCGCTTGATCTTGAATAGAAAATATGGATGATTCTAAAGATGGGGATACTTTCTGTTTATTGAGCCATCTAAATGATTGATTTTTATCTATATTCTCCTTGTCTAAAACTGATCTATAAAACTGGCCGTGCAATGGTTTTGCTTTTATTTTTGTAATTCTGGTCCTAATTATTGCTTCTTTTAATTGCTTGTCTCTGTAAATTTCAAACTTATTTAATCCTATTTCCGTTAAATTAATTTGCGTTTCCTTAGCTATTGAATATTTTTCTTTGGTTTTGTCATGATTAAATATAGCTTTGATAATACGATCGGTTTCATTTTCAAGATAAGTTTTATATTTAATTATTTGGGTCTTATGCAGAGTTTCTAGACATGTTAATCCTCTACCTCCGTGTTCTAGTGGTAAATAGAGTCTTTCAACTTCAGCTTTTTGTTGTTGTGCTTTTTTCATGGCTAGAATTTTTCTCGTTTTCACGTCTATTTTTCTTAAGTCCGATGTTTTATAATTAATGACTCCGAAAGTGTAAAGTAAGACAGGTACCGCGTATATATTTATGGCTTTGAGTAAGTTTCTTGCATTTAATTGAGAAGACGTTAGGGATTTGACTCGTCGAAAATATTCATGTTGTATTTGTAATCTAAGTAATTGTATGATGATCTATTTTTCCTGCTTCATTAATTCCTAAGTATTTGTAGTTTTCATCTGTCTGTAAATGTTTAAATTCTTCTCCGCTCAATAGCAAGTGTCCATTTCCATAATGTTCCGTTTTTCTCCCAGCTACCATATGAAGAATATTGCATTTATTGAGTCCAAACTCCATTCCTATGTCCCTCGTAAAAATTTCAGTACTATCTATTAAAACTCTAAGATTTATTTCGTTATTAGCATAAATTTTTAAGTCATCCATATACAATAAATGATTAATTACAGTATCGTCCTTTAGCTTGTAACCTTTATTATTATATCTATTGAGGATTTGTGATATTGGATTGATAGCTAAACAAAAAAGAAGGGGAGATAGTGAGTCCCCTTGAAATATGCCTCGGCGAATACGAATCGGATCAGTAGTTACTGAGGAATTCAGACCACGAGCTGTCATGACCACATTCCACATAGGCATTACTATTTTAAGAAAGTCTCCGATAGCAGCTGGGCATTTATAAAACTCCAACACTTTGAATAGCCAGTCATGTGATATACTATCGAAGGCTTTTCGGTAATCGACCCATGCCATTCTTAAATTTTTCTTATTTCTATGTGCATCTTCCAGTATGGCTTTGTTAATCATTAAATGATCTTTGCACCCACGCGCACGTTTTCGGCATCCTCTTTGTTCCGGTGCTATTAATTTGTTTATATCACAATGAGTATACAGTTCGTTAGCTATTATGGAGGTAAAAACTTTGTACATAGTCGGTAAACACGCTATTGGGCGCCAATTTTTCGGATCCTGTGTATTATCATTTTTTGATATTAAAATTACTTGACCTGTAGTAAACCATAGTTCGATCGGCTCCTGACCTTTTAAAATTTGATTAAATAACTTGGCTATGTATTTGTGTGTGTTTGTTAGGGTCTTTAAATAATAATTTTGAATTTTGTCTAAACCTGGTGTCTTCCAATTCTTAGTTTTTCTAATTGCGTCTTTCACTTTTTCTTCGCATATTTCTTCAAATGAGTGCTGTTCATAATCGTCTGCCGAATTGTGTATGTCGGCGATCCACGGTGCTTCTTTATTATATGTTATAGGGTTTGAAAGTATCGATGCCCAGAAATTCTCTATATCTTCTTTTGATGGAATTTTATCAGGTACGTTTTTTTTATTATTGAGTGATCTAAAAAATTTATGTTGGTTTTCAGTAAATTGAGAATTTTGAACTTTCTTTTGATTTATAGTATCATATCTTAATAGCCTACCGGATTGAGCTTTCAATTTTTGTTTTAATATCTCTACATCATAATCCAAATCTCCTTCATTAATTATCCTGTATTTTTTAAAAAGACTTCTTTTGATTTTTATTATTTTTCTACTGCTTACACCTGATTTTATTTCTACGAACCATCCTAATTCTTTTCTTATGTCATCTATCCTACGTTTTATTCGTCTTTTCCACGGTGGGTCTATTTTTGGTCTAGATACATCCGGAGGAACATATGCTTTTTGTTGATTTATATGTATTAAAGTTTTAGCTGCCGCATATATTATATTATTTATCTCGCGCAATGATTGATTTGTTTCAAGGATACACGGGAGGTAATTATTTATTTTATTTAGGTTATTTATGAATGTTTTATTAAATTTAGGTTTAGGTAGTAATGCCCTCCTTTCTATTGTGCTTTCTTTGGTTTCAGATAATGTTTGCAAAAATTCAAGAATTAAAGGGTCCAAATCTTCGTTTACTGTTATGTCGGGTGTTTGTGCTTCTTGGTTTTTTGTAATGTTTGCTTCTTGTATGTATGTGTTTTCGTTTTCTACTGGATGAGTAATTTGTGAACTATTTCCAGTTGTATAAGTTCCATCAACTTGTATATTATTATGTTCAGCAAGTGTTGTTGTATGGATATTAAAAAATGATGACTCGGTTGTTTGTTCTGCCCTACTCTTAATTTCGTTCAGTAGTTCGGTTGAGATACTTTGTCGTTTTAATATGGTACGGACTTGATTTGACAGTGTATAACCGGTAAATTTTTGAAATTTAGTATCCAAGTTTCTATCCTTAAAGAGTTTTTCGAGTCTTTTTATGTAACCAGGCCCTTCGGCTTTAGCTTTGTAGTAGCAAAACATAAGTTCTTGTAGTTCAGTATGAGTCCACTTAATTCTTGCATCTTTATTTAATAATTCAGTGGTGATGTTCAATGTACCGGCGGAATTCGTGAGTATTATGTCTCTATTCCGCAAAGTATCATCGTTTTGTTGTTGCTGTGTATTACTTACTTGAAAAGGTTCTTCTCTATTGTCTGTACCTTCATTATTTTGTGTATATGGTGTATTGTGTGTCATTTGTAGTGTACAGTGCATGTGAGTGTCATTTGTTAAATGTGTATGTTCTGCTCTATGTTGTATTTCTTGAAGAATTTCTAATGAAATTTTCTGCCGGGCTAGTATACTTCGTATTTGATTTGAAAGCGTGTATCCAGTGAATCTTCGACTTTTAGGATTGTCCGCATTTCTATCCTTAAATATTTTCTCCAATCTTTTAATATAACCTGGGCCTCCCCGTTTAGCTATGTAATAACAGTATAGCTATGTAATTCGTGAATTTCAGAACGTGACCACTTTTGTTTCGAATTCTCGTTTAATGTATCTGTGGTCGACTCCGATGTACCGGCTGAGCTTGTGGGAGAAAGATCCCTACTCTGCAAAGTATCATCTGTCAATTCATCTGTTGTAACACTTGAAGACCTACTTCTAATTTCTATACTCCCTACTTTATTTAATCTTAACCTAGTACTACGTCTTACATGTGATGCTGTCGCATCCTGGCTATCCCCCCCTGCCATATAACTACTATGTTTCCCATTGTTACGCTTCATTTGATTCCCACGAGTAGCTAGGGACAATCGGTCCACCATGGCAGAGCCCCGCATTCACCATGGTAAGGGTAATTGAAACCGGATTTTCCCTGGTCTCCGGAGTTCGCAAACTTGTGACTAAGCTCCCCTTAGCCATGCATCCCTCGGCGTTTGCTGTTCCACCTTGGATTGGGTTGTATCTCATTTTGTCTGGTATCTCGTCTTGGACCTTTCCGGCATGAGAAGCTCTACTGGCTTAGCCCCAAGAGTCATCGAAACACACAAGCCCCACCACGCCGTCAACGTAGAGATACGGTGATGGGGATATATATATATATATATATATATATATATATATATATATATATATATATATATATATATATATTACATTCCTCGAGAAATGGGCTATCTCACACCGAAAGAATTTTTCAAATCGTATCAGAGATTAGCGCGTTCAAACAAACAAACAAACAATCTCTTCAGCTTTATAATATTAGTATAGATAAGGATACACGTTTACAAAATCGTAATATATTTTAAATTTTAAAAGGTATTTATGTTTTCTTAAGCGATCCCATGCCACATCTAAGAGTTATATTTTTTGTTAGTTCTTAAATATACCTAGACGATCTTGACAAATAATAACAAAAAAGTAATTAGATCAAGTTGCAAATTATAAAATATCTATACTATTTTTCGTTCACATGCGATCAATTGAGTCAACCATCTCGGAAGTAATGAATTACTTAAGAAAACATGAAAATGAAAAGGTATATAAGTTTGCAAGATTTTTAAAACAACCTTTGTGCATAAATAAGTTCTACGATGTTATGAAGTCGAATCTTTAAGATTTTAATACGCTTTTAGTGTCAAAAATGACAAATTTAATTCAAACTTTGTAAATCAAGGATCGGTGACAATTATTATTATTTCATGAGTATTGTTATTAAGTTAAATTTAAAAAGAAAATAAAAGTAGAGCTATTGAATTGAGTGCTCTCCATTTTAAGAATTTGACTATAAAATGCAGTTCCATCAAGAGGTAACAATAAAGTTCAAAATTGTAGTGAATAAAACCTTACGAAAATAAGCTTCGTTTCATCAGAAATTGGTGGAACGCAATTTTGACGGAATTTTTGGGGAATGTAGGGGCGGAGCGGCGCTAGCGCCTTTGAACTTGACCTATCTGCGACAGTCTAGCGCATAGACTTACAAATGTTAGGAGAGTACAACAAAAGCATAAAAAATCATTTAAAAATAATTTATTGCGTTATGCCAATAGTCGTAGAACAAATGTTGTTACCTATGATATTAGATGTCCTGCGAGATTGCTGGTGTTTTACAAGTGACCCTGTATAGTTCCGTTCCTGTAAGTGTTCCGGGATAAAACCTATCCTATGTCCTCGCTCAGGTCTAAAGCTATCTCTGTACCAAATTTCATCCAAATCAGTATTAATTAATAATAGTAAAGACTCAAAATAAATTCGTCATCATCATGCAAAAATTTAAAATAATATATGCGCGTGAGTCATAATAATTGTATTATGACTGTCTTATGACTGTTATGAATTGTATATGTCCTGCGAGGTTGCTGGTGTTTTACAAGTAACCCTTTTTTTTTTTAAGTGGGGAAATCTTGCATAGATACCCACGGCCACGGCCTCCGGGGAAAGGGCCGTGGGTTATGTCGGATTTTTACAAGTAACCCTGTATATAGCACGGATAGCAATAACGTCCTCCTTTTTTGAAATCGGTTAAAGAGGGCTTCTGTGTAAACTTTATACTCACAATGACATTTCAATTCTGTGAGAGGACTGAATCATGACCTTATTTCGAAATTATTCTAATGATAACAAGCTTTTTTTCCGTATTTAGTTAATATAATATTATTATATATATTAATATTTCGTATTTATTTTGTATTTTTCCTATTAATATTTAATGGATTTTCCATGCAAATTTAGATTTCCTACTAATTTCATGTTGTTGCTTTAAACAGGAAATTTTTTATCTGGAGTCAACCCGGGCGAAGCAAGTACAAGCAGTATTAATTATCCTACTACTATTATAAAGGCGAAAGTTTGTATGTATGGATGTTTGTTTCTCTTTCACGTAAAAACTACTGAACCGATTACAATGAAATTTAGCACACATATAGAGGGTAACTTGGATTAACACATAGGATAGGTTTTATCCCGGAAATCCCACGGGAACGGGAACTATGCGAGTTTTTCTTTGAAAACGCGGGCGAAGCCGCGGGCGGAAATCTAGTATATTATAAAAATGATATTTATTTATTTATTATACTTGGAGTACCAACTGCTTATACAAACAAGAGATATGTAGCAGTTAGCAATTAGTAGTATAAATAGATATATAAAATATATATAAAGATATATAAAAGAAAGTCGGGTTAATAATATACTTACATAACTCAATAAAAATGGCCAAATAAATTTTTGGATTTTTCACTGCTTTAAATATCTGATAAAAGTTTAAAATCAAGTGAAGAAATAGCTTAACATAATTGAATAATGCTATTATAAAGCTGAAGAGTTTGTTTGTTTGTTTGAACGCGCTAATATCAGGAACTACTGATCCGATTTGAAAAATTCTTTCGTTGTTAGATAGCCCATTTATCGAGGAAGGCTATAGGCTATATATCATCAAGCTAATACCAACAGGAGCGGCGCGAGCGAGGAGCACAGCTAGTGTGTATATTACCTATTACACATATTGTTTTAGTACATACAAGTCTATTTCTAAAATACATATTTACATAAAACATACACTGCTTGGCATGAACCGTAGTAAATATAGATGGAATATTTATACGTATTATCTTATTTATTTATATTATTAATTAATGATACTTATAGATAAGATATTTTTACAAAATCTGTAGCTTTAAATATTATCTTTTTATCGTTGATAATCCAAATAGCTGTGTATAATAATTATGATGTGAGTTGATGTGGTATGGTATGACGCAAATTTTAATAAAATTGTAGTGAAATAATCATTAATTATGTATTTATGAACAAAAAATGAGAGTTAGTGTGTGAGATTAAACTCTAACTCAAATCAAATTTCACAGTTCTATAGAATAAAATATATGAAAAGAAGCATTTACGTACTCTACTTTTTAAAGTTACGAATACGTTACGTTTTGATCTACTTAAAATTAGCGCATACTAGCTGTGCCCCGCGGTTTTACCCGCATTGCTCCGCTCCTGTTGGTCTTATCGTGATGATATATTACTTCGCGGATGCATGATGCGTGATGATATATTCCTTGATAAATGAGGCTATCTAACACCGAAAGTATTTTTCAAATCGGATCAGTAGTTCCTGAGATTAGTGCGTTCAAACAAACAAACTTTTCAGCTTTATAATATTAGTATAGATAGATTTTCATCAGATTACAAATAATTTTCATAATACACCTATTTTCATTCACAACAAAAACCACAGAACTATAGACAATAACTCTCAAACTAAATGTCATCAAGCCATTTCCTGTGAAATGATGATAAAATACTAATAACCACCATGACCACTCCCAGTCATGGTGAGTGTCACTTAAACACTATAGTCATTCTAATAACCTTGTTTACGAACTTTGGCCTGGAGTTTTTCTAACTTGATCAATTTATCATCTTCAATCAGTATAAGTAATTATTAATATACCTAAACTTGTACGAAGTTTTGGCTAATTGTTTGTTACTTTGTTGTTTAATTAACTGCTACCGGAATATTAACCGATATTGGTTTGAGAAAGGTAATACGAAATTGTATTGTAAGTATGTGTGTTCAGTTTGCAAAACGGTTGAACCGATTGTAATGATTTTAACCATAGATAAAAATAACTACGTTAAAAACAACCGACTTCAAAAACGGAAAAGTAAAAAATAAAAAAGATTTGATATTATTAATTACCACATATTATTTAGATGTGTTATTTATTAAATAGGTTTGATGTCGGTGCACGGGCTTCATATTAGGTAAGTGCTTAGTGCTTGGCATGACTATTTTTCAACACGAATGAAACGAGCCCAAACTCGATAGAGTTGAGTCAATATATTACTGAGTTCCTATGGCCACCTTCCGATTCCATCATCAAATCAGCTCTACGTCATGATAATGTTTCATCGCTATCCAATTTACATACGTATACAAAATTTCAGCTCTATCGGTTACCGGGAAGTGAATCAAAGTTACTTGCTACATTTCAATTTAGTCATCGAGATCAGACAAAAATGCTCATAAAATAAAAACTACTGGGCCTATCCGAATAAAATATATACTGAGATAAATATTTAGGTAAGAAAGATTAAATTTTTACACAGAAATAGTAATATTTGTCTCGAAAACAAAACCCGTGAAAGCTGAAATAAGTTCTTTAGGTTTCAAAATTAAAATAAATGTTCTGAGCAATACATTTCTGCAAAATATTTAATTTAATATCTTTTTGTGACTCCTACACAAGTGTAAAGTGCGTCACACACGGTGAAGATACTATAATATTTTATCTTAAGATACTGTAATATTTTATATTACAGTATCTTAAGGTATCCGGTATCAGCGTTCTGACCATCATTTTTCTTTTGTCATTGCGTACTAAGACCCCTGTAGAACCGCCATCCTGTTACAAATGACCCACAAAATTTCGGGTCATTTGTAACAGAATGGCGGTTCTACAGGGGTCTTAGTACGCAATGACAAAAAGAAAAATGATGGTCAGAACGCTGATACCGGATACCTTAAGATACTGTAATATAAAATATTACAGTATCTTAAGATAAAATATTATAGTATCTTCACCGTGTGTGACGCGCTTTATGGCAAAAGTCAAACACGTAATTTCAAGAAATCCGTTTTCAGGCAGGCGTAAATATGTTTTGAATAAGACATTTATTATTTTAGAATATGAGAGAACTTACCATAGCTAATAATAATATATTCTAATTTGATATTACATTTATTTTATAACACTTATGCGAAATTTCTGAATAGAATAAAGTCAACCGTAGCCACCAAGGAATAAAATTAAAATGTATACCGGGAAGATACGGGGGATATTTTAAAATGCATTTAAATTAAACAATGTGTTCTAATATTAACATTTTAATGTATTTAGCACTTATTGTCCAAAGAAATACAAATATATCACAGCGTTAAATTTAGCGTAATTGCAATTATTTTAATCGTATAGTCAGGTCAAAAAAATCAGAAGTCACTTTTGTCATGTCTTCATTTCAACGCTTAGTTTACAATTGCAGGTAGTTCCTTCATGGCTTATTCTAATATTCTCTTTGAAATGTGTAACTTTTATAATTAATAATTAAACATTATTCAACTTATAATCTACAAATCGTCTAATTATTATATTATCTTGCAGAAAAATTCACCAATATAGGTTCACTAGGTCGTAATACCAAATCTGATTTGATACTGGGCCGATATCCTTTCACGATGGGTGAGAATTTAAAATGGCGGATTATTTCACTCAGCATGCATTTCATTTCTTGTATTGCGAAACGTTGACCTGAAAAAAATATTTTTAGAAAAAATATTATTATTAGCATACCATAAAAATATTTTTGGCCTTTCTCGCCCGTATGAAACAAAGTATTAATTTTTTTGTTTAATAACATTATTTTAAACAATACATCTTTACTATTCTAATGACACTGAGTGTTTAAATAAACATAAAGAATATTCGTTACATTTTAATTAAAAGTTGCATTTGCAAAAGTTTTCTCATAGCAAACTTCATAGTTTCACTCAAAGGTAACAATTACTTATTCTTCAATCTTAAGATGGCAACCACAGAGCAAGTAATATAGTAATGGCAACTTCCGCTTCAATGTTTAGAGGACAAGTGACAAACTATGTCTGTCCACTATAAGAATTGCTTTTTGACAGCTCGACGGGTGATACCAGAAGTGATGTTCAAAAGATTATCGATTGTGATAATATTTCAATTATAAATTCAAAATATTATCATAAATCGAATCAGGTACGTAAATAATAATTACAACGTAAACGTACTAATAAGATATGTAATAATAAGACCACATATCTATGCATTTTATGTTAAAACTAAACTAAACTAATATTTTATTATTTATTGGTTTCTATCTTACAATTTGGTTGTCTTTACGTTTAAATTATATAACATAATAGAAGAGTTTTTCTGTATCGGATATATTTTACAGAGTATTTCTATTGATTAGTATAATCTATCGACCCATCATTGAATAATTCTGTGTAGACATCACTAAGTGGGCGGGGCCTGTCCATGAAGTACAAAAATTATTTGTGTGACATTTTAACATAGACAATACAATCCTTCATAGGCGTGAAGCTGTCAAAAAGCAAATAATATAATGGACAGAGAATAGTTTCATTTTTCCAGAAAGGTGAATGAATAAAAGTATGATAAACGTAATGCGTTGGCTTCGCAGACGCTCGGCTCTATAATATATTGGAGCTACATATACTAGCTTATATCCTAAAAATAAGACAGGGTATTCCTCCCTATATTTACTGTATGCACCTTTCTAGGAAAAACAACTTTAGGATCCAGAAAGGAAATTTCAGAATCTAGAAACTAAATAAGAAAGCATTGTTACTATAAACCTACCAATACAATTCCTAACCTAACCAGTAAAATTCCCAAAATTCCTACGGGTAGAATTTTCCAGGAACAAGTAAACAATAAAAACACTTTATTTAATTCTATAAATACATATTCTAAGACTCTTCTAGTTCCGAGTAACATTAATCTATCATAACCTATCTTGTAGTTTATGTAGTGTATTATTGTGTGTATTATTCAAGTATATTTATATTACTATGTAGTATCTATGTTCAGTCACAGAATAATAACTAGTAGCTAGTTCAGTATATGTAGTTTATGTAGTATGTATGTTTTTGTTATATTATTTCTTTTATTTTTTTTTTGTTTTGTGCTATCCATATTCTTGTTACATTTCCTTTCCTACCAGGTTGCCTGGCAGAAATTGCTGTGTAGCAATAAGGCCGCCTATTGTGCAAAATATTTAAACCTTATTAGATTGTACTAGATTTCCTTATATTGTTTTGTACAATAAAGTATTATAAATAAATAAATAAACCTACGAGAATAACCTACCAATACAGTTCCTAAGTCCACCACTAAACGGCAAATAGCTGAAGTTAATCTTATCCTCATGTAGGAACCTTTCCGGGCGGAATACTTCGGGATCCGGGAACAAGTCACCTCGACGCTGCAACTCGTATATGTGTATTAATACTTCAGAACCTTGTGGTATCACTAGATCATCTATAAAGATGACAATTATACTTACTTGTGAGTTTAAAATTTCAAAATTTAGATAAAATTTTTGGAAAATTGGTAAAATTCGAACAAATCAATGGAGAGGGGGTTATCGAAGTATAATAATAGAAAATATATAAGTTTGTATTTAGGTACATATACAAACATAAATAAGCATTTGATATATTTTTTATTAAAATTAAGATTAATTTACGAGATCATTTACAAAGAAAACCCTAATAAAGTGAATTAAATATTTAATTTTTTAATTGCAGTCAGTAAATGCTTTATTAATATGAAAGACACAGGTTCTAATCCCGCCTCGTGATAGATTTTTTTTTTATTCTTTATAAATTTATACCAATTACTTCACATTTAACATGATATTTACATTTCATAAGGTAAATATTCAACGTGAAACATCATTAAAGGATAACTAATAGAATTGACAAGTACCTAACACCAATTCTTCAGTGATCTCTCTCCCAATCAAAGGCACACTGGGATACAGCCTCAGTACTTCTTTGATTACAGCATCCAGGTACTTCATCTCAGCGATATCTGATGTGTTGGCGGTCCTCGTCGAATCTCCAATAATGCTCTTACATTCTTTGTATATTTTTTCCTGAAATGTATAATTAGAAATTGAATATTATTATTTTTTAAGATAAGTATACAGGGTGTCCCACTATTGGTATACTAAGCGTGAAGGGACTTGTAGTTTTTCATACACTGATCACGTAAAAAATACTTAAACAAAAAAGTTTACTTAAAAATTTTTTTGCTAAATTTTTCCTTAAAATCCATGTTTTCTTCTCTAACTTCGCGCAGCCGGCATATACCGCTTCGCTAATATGAGCATTTTATCAATGAAAACATAATCTTAAAAGATAGCCCACATGCGGGTGGCAAAGTTGGGCGGGTTGTTTGTTAGGGGTCTACACATAGAGTTTTAAGAATTCATCTATTTGAAAAAATAAATGCGTCTGGAATTTTATAAGTATTTTTTACGTACTCAGCATATGCAAAACTATAACCTCCTTTGATCTTAGTATACCAAGGGTGGGACACCCTGTATAGATAATAATTAATGCGTTTTTATTTTGTTACAACGGTCTTTAAAAATGTTTATTTTATAAAAAAAATCCTACTGTACGAAAAAATGTTTTAGTACCCTTCCGGAACGAAAACCACGTCTTATTTCTATAGTCGGATTTTTAATTAGACAAAGTAAACTGACGTTTATTGTGTTGTCAGTTTTTGATGAAATAAAAATAGCGTTGTCACGAAGTGAATGATTGAAAAACGGGAATGAATGAAATTGAATCGATCGTCTAGTGAATATTTAGTGTGTAACAATATAACATCAAATAAACACAACAATGACAACGTAATTCGTTACAATTAACGAAAAAATTACAAAAACAATAACGTAAACAGCGTAAAAATAAAAATAAAAAAATGATTATAATTACATTCTACTAGTAACTTATATCTTTTATAGCTTTATATATTATAATTAGAAATAATGTTATTTTATAGTTTGAAATGATGAACTATTCACACTCATTGTTCATTCATCTGATTGAATGAGAACTGAATTCCTCACTATTACTTTAAATGTGGCAACATTATTTTACAAAGTGACATTAGCTGCTGTCAGTTTACTTTGTCTAATTAAAAATCTGAGTATAGTAATAAATCATGGTAGAAATCGACAACTATAAGAACAGTTTCAAGGCGATAATTATCGAACCTACAAGTCGAAATTCAAAGAAAACTTTTGCTCTAATCAACCAATTCCCGGGAAAATAACAGACTATTTGGCATTACTATGGCTCCTAGCAGCCTATTTAAACGAGTTAATTACCATTAATTCGCTGTAGTAAAAACTAGTATAGTATTATATTATCTGTGGTAAAAGTAACAGTTGTTCATTCGTTAATGATTCAATTAAAAATCACTTTATTATCTCGCTTCTTTGCCTTCTCCCCGTGGTTGCCTGGCAGAAATCACTGCATAGTGATAAGGCCGCCCTTTGTGCTTTTGTTTATTGTAAATTGTTATTTTATGTACCTGGTTTATTGCACAATAAATAAATAATAAATAAATAAACAGTAACGACTTCGCGAGCAGACATATTTTTTTTATCTGCGTGCATAACCACATAACCATAGAAAAATTTACGAAGTAAATTTATACTAATACCATAATAAGACTGGCAACAAATATAAAAAATATTACCATTCTTTTTTTTTCTAAATACCTGTACATCTTCATGGTCAGCCAGGAGCATTAGTCCAAATGTCAAAGCCATTGCCGTAGTATCGTGACCCTGAAAAAAAATGGAAAGTTTCAAAAATTTTCAAACGACAACCTAATATCAGAAGAAAATTATACAAATACAACAGCTAAAAATCATACTTAAAATGGTTACAGATAAAAACAGTAAAAATATATTAAAATTAAAATGAAAATGTATACAATGTTTTCCGCTAAAATCGAATTGTGAAATTGTGATTCCGATACTATTTAATGGACACAAAGAGGCAAATGAAGCCCAATTATAACAAAATGCTCAATTGACAATTGTCAATTACTATTTGTTTGTGTACATTCGGATGCATAATCATATAATACAAATTGCCAATTCCTATTACATAGCTTTAAAATTATTTTCGAAATCAATTATTAATCTGGATTACGCAAAAACATAAAACGTTTTTATTTGGCTAAACGAAACTATTTATCGTATCGCATAAAAAGCTTTCTTGTTTTTCAGCCAAAAGGTACATTTTAGAAGTGAGCCTTAGGTAGGTGTCCTAAAAAATTACTAATTACTATTAGTACACAATGAATGGTACAAGTTGATCTCAATACTAGCCTTTGAGTTATTTTAACAGTACAATAGTACAAAATTTCTAAATTACTTCGTAGCCACAGTTTCTACTGTAATTACCTTTTAGTGCTAGCACTTAACATCCAGATTTAATTTTCAATGTAAAAGGTGAATGCTTTTTTTTTTTTTTTTTTTTTTTTTCCAAGTGGGGAAATCTTGCCTAAGATACCCACGGGTCCCGGGGAAGGAGCCGTGGGTTATGTCGGATTCCTACCGACTAAAACCCCACCGTGTACCAACGCGCTGCTTTAGACGGGATGCGGGTACACATTCGCAATCTTCCGCATGTCCCACCCAGCAGTTGCCCGTTTCCAGGCTCTCCGCCACTTGCCCGTTTCCAGGCCCTCCACCAAATGCCCACCCCGGGGAGGCAAAAAGGTGAATGCTATGCCATCAATGCTGCCGTCCTTTAACTAGAAAGCCGTTAAGCACACGAAGTGAGTTTCGAGTAAATGGCAAAAAACACGGAAATCGTTATTTCTTAAAAATTATGACACTTAGAATAATTATTGTGAGATACATCGATCGAAATTTAATTATATTATATATAAATAATAGTTTTTACCCAGAAACTGTTATAATTTATTTTTAAATTCAATTTTTCTCGTTTAGTTCAGCATATAATCTGAAAATTTTAACTATTTACTGGACAAGACGGCCGTTACCATACCATAGCGACTTTTTAGCTAAGTAATTTAGTATTTTTATTTTCATTTTGTGATTTTTTTTTATTTAGTAATAAAATGCTTACCTAAAACGTCGTTAAGCTACTATAAGAAACAAAAAGCGAGGCCGGGTCAAATATTTGTTTGAATGTAATTAGAATGTACTGCGATTCTACACAGCTACCTAATTGATGTAGGTAGTTGATAACTAATCGCAGCAAGTCAACGACTATTAGCAAAGTGAGGGTAGTTGGGTCGAACGTCGTATAAACAACGTCCGAGCCCCTAGGCACGATTCGTACGAATGCGCCACGAGTCAAAGGAACGCGGCAATTTATAGTATGCGACAGCTAAGCATGTTCGGACAGGAAACAGTGACAACTATATTGACAACTACTCATCCACAAAAATATTAAATCAAAAGTTACGTCTAACACGGCCATACTGACAATCGTACGTCCTCGTACGCCTTTTCTCGTATTAAAACACTACGGTAGTTCATCTCGGGGTTACACAACCATCCTGCCTCGGCCACACTGACCTGACAGAACAATAACCACATCCACATGACATAGGCACTCCGTTCGCGTATCTTGGTATATCTACGCTCGTTCGACTAGTGAAATACATCACTACGATACGTCAGCGACTAGACAATACCTCAACGCCAGGGTTCGACTAGCGATTTGGATCACTACACACAATTCCTTCGATGAACTACATTCCCGTTACAATAATTAATCCACGTAACAAAATTTTACTTTACACAACGCACGAAAAAACACAAACGCCAGTATGCCGTTAGAAAACTACGTAAACTAAAACACATTTAAAAAGTATGGGCTTGAATTCTATCCCGCTTCTGATATAAGAAACAAAAAGCGAGGCCGGGTCAAATATTTGTTTGAATGTAATTAGAATGTACTGCGATTCTACACAGCTACCTAATTGATGTAGGTAGTTGATAACTAATCGCAGCAAGTCAACGACTATTAGCAAAGTGAGGGTAGTTGGGTCGAACGTCGTATAAACAACGTCCGAGCCCCTAGGCACGATTCGTACGAATGCGCCACGAGTCAAAGGAACGCGGCAATTTATAGTATGCGACAGCTAAGCATGTTCGGACAGGAAACAGTGACAACTATATTGACAACTACTCATCCACAAAAATATTAAATCAAAAGTTACGTCTAACACTACTATAACTACTTTTAAGCTATGACTTTCGCTTTAATTTAAATTTCAAAAACTTTATAATCAACGGTTAAGGGCTTTTAGATGCTTTTGTACTATGATTCTACGTATATATAGTTGTACTAAATTTTATTCTTACTAATGTTAAAAATTTGCTGCTGTCTGAGGCTTTTCTCTCGGGAATTACATCCTCTAGGTCAACCAATGGAAAGGAAAAGGATCAAAAGCTTTTAGGTTTAAGTATTAAGGATTTAAACACTATCTAAATTAATGGTTTTTGCGTCTGTTTGTGAGTAACAAGTATTGTAACTCTTTTACTAAATGACTCTTTTAAGTTGTTGATAAAATTAACCTTTATTTCTCGTCATGTTCACGTTTATTTCATTACAGAGGCTCATTAAGGGGTTAAGATTATAGATAAATCTTCTCGCTTTTCTTTTTGGAACCGTATTTTCATTTAGAATTGCAATTATAACGTTATTTTATAAATACTCTTCTGCGAAGCCATCATACGAGTCACGGATATGTGAGTACATATAGAACCACAAACAATGTAAACATAAATCGTTTCCTGAAAAAAAAATTAAGACTTGTGCACGAGGTTTTTGAAAAAAACACCCTGGTTTCAATAGGGCTTCAAGCTCTTACATGTGGGATGCTCTTAATAAATAATGTAGAACCGCTTATCAAATGATTAGAAGACTCTTTCATCCACATTTAGAAAATACTAGCGGTCCGCCCCGGCTTCGCCCGTGGTACATATTTCGCAATAAAAGGTAGCCTATGTTCTTTCTGAGGGTCTAAAGATTATCTGTACCAAATTTCATCAAAATCGGTCCAGTAGTTTATGCGTGAAAACGTCTTTATAATATTAGTATAGATAATATACCAGAATATGTGGAAAATAGCAGGAGGTAGAAAACTTTTTATTTGCTACCATGTAAAAAAATACAAATCTTAATAATCTAATATAAAGAAAAGAAAAAATAGCAATAGTGGCAAAATGGTCTCCCCGTCAGCGGGTCAAAGGTAGTGTACCTACTCATAACAATTTTTGTATCACCATCTCTAGTACATTGCTTGACAGTCGATTACTAATTCCACCCAAGGGGTAAATTACATAATTAATAAATCGTTTTATAAATTAAATAGTATAGACTGCCTATGTCCTCTTTCTCGGTTACAGAGACAAATCAGAGTCTAAACAGAGAAGTACGATTGAAAGTTCACACTGTCGTAACCATTACCTACCAAATTTTCGTAACCTTTATTTTTTTATATTTTCCGTAATTTAGCTGCTAGATTGTTTTAAACTTAGTAAACTTGATCAGAAATAATACGTTTTGTAAAAGAAAATCAAAAGCAATCGGTACTCTGCTTGGGGGCGACATTATTTCATCATCACTCTCATCCCCAAAACTGATGCATCACCAGAATCGGATAACTGCCTTTTAGCTAAAAAATGAGGGTTAGCTGCTTTGTAGCTAAGCAAAAAAGTGTTATTAGAATTTGTCCTAAATAAAATTACTTAACTAAAAAAGCGTTAAGGGCGAGTAACTGCAAATAAGGTAAGGATTTCCATTGGAATAGTTATATGAAAGCTTATCATAAAGCAGTTATAGTCCTTTTTCGTCTCTATAGTCAAGTATAATCTGATAACGTACTTTTAGTCAAGTAAAAAGCTAAAAAATAATTATTAAATCTGGCGGTTAAGGTACTTTAAAGGAAATTTAGCGAAGTAGTGTTGGTTAGACGCTTTCAAGTTTTGGAATCGATGAAAATTGTGTTATTTAACGGCTTACAATATTTTCATATCTCTATAACTATTAATGCTAGAGAAATGATTCTTAGACAGAAAGATAGAGAATTTTGAACTCTGTCACCCTACATTTAAAACTGAAAATTGACCATTTGTTGGTTAACGGCTTTTTAGTTAAAGGACGGCAGAATGGAACTCCAATCTATACAGTCATATAATAAATTTGTAATAGACCGTCTGGAACATTATACATATTTATGAAACTAATGTAATAAAGAGAGCGGGAAAATCAAAACATGAAATTTTCTTTGTTTATCTACACTCTACAAATATGTGGAATTCGTGTATAATTTGTTGAGGTCTAGAAAACGCAAACGAACCCTTCGAAAAACTAGTAGATTAGGTTAGTGTATATTTATTTCTATAGATATAATAATAAATAAATAATAATAATAAAATTCATTTATTTCAGGCCACATAGCCCATATAGTATTAGTAAAATCTTATCCTAGTGTTAGTACATATTACAAATTACAATTACCTATTAACTACATACATTTATTCCTACAGCCTAATTTACAAAGCCAATGTTTGCAAATAGCATTATCAAAATAGTTTAATACCTTTAAAACAATATTTGTACTTTTACTTATCCGATCTCTAATAGAAAAAATCTTTTTTCTCATTATCGCATAAAAGTCATTTACCCTATATAATGTAAACATCAAGGAGGCACTACAGTAACGCGGCAGGCCCATAAACATCCTAAATGCGTTGTTAGATATGGGTCTATAAAAATTAAAAAGTCACTGTCATAAGAAATCATACTTAAATTGAGTTTCCCTTTAAAAGTCATGATAAGTAAACAGACCCATAACCAAAGCGACACGTGTAACATTTATAAAATCCCTCATTTGTGTTAGGAGTTAAAATTTAACAAAAGCCGTAGAAATATAAAGAGACTTGTTGTTGTTACATTTCCTGTGAACTCAGATTTATTTCGAATTTCACAAGTGCTGTTGAAATTTTCGATAAAATTTTAATGGACCTAATCCCAAAACACTGATACCACCTATTCCGTGAAAACAATACCATAATGCCTGCAAGCTATTCCAATGAATCAAATCCATGGAACAAAAAATCATCAAAATAACGAATAATTTATAAAGACAATTCAATTCAATTTATTTTTCCATTTATTACAATTTTCAATATATTACAATAAAAAGTTATTTACCTCATTCATTCGTAGGTTCCAAATTCCAATGATAAAAAATCCAAAATTCAAAATACTTACGAAATTTTTTTTAAGTCGGTTGAAATGTAATTTAGCTTAACCTTATTCAAACGATATATCGAATATACGATACATATCGATTAACGCAAAGCTTTGTAAACATGTTTCTAAATTTCTGTTACCTTATCCAAAGGTATTTACTAGGTTAAAATTCATCCCGTTCAGTTTATCAATCAATGTGGAGTGCGAAACGAACAAGTCTGGATAATTAATTGCAGTTTATTCAAAATGATTGGGTTTACCTCGTCAACTGTTAGGGCTGCTTCTAAATATGTATTTAAAACACATTTCTAATAATTATTTTTGTTCTCATCACTTATTATTTTATATTATGTAGTTATCTACAAATTACCTATGTAAAATTAAATTGTAATATTGATAGACATGATTTTAAAAGAGCAACTATGGAGTTTCTTCTCCATAGATACTGCTTTCCGAATCGGTGGTATATGTTTAATATGTAATGACGATTCAAAAGTGCTTCTAGAAGAAGTATAATTGAATAAGTAAATGTTTGAGTTTGAAATAAGTGATAAGGTCGCCTAATAACTATACTGTGTTTTTAAAACGTATAACGGGAACGTAAGACTTCGTTGTCTGTCTGCCAATCCGTCCATCTATCATCAAGGCTCTCTTCAATCGTGATAGTTAGAATTTGTTAAATTTCAAACAATACGTATTTCCGTTGCCGCTTTAAAACAAATAATAAAATAAATTTTTAAGGGAGGCTCCCTTACAAAAAAAGTCTAAACCAAAAACTCAAAAAAACTTTTTTTGCTTTTATAATCGTATTATTTCAAAAATAGTTTATTCCCATGCTCTATTGAATTTATCCAACTCGACTAATGTAGATCGAATTAGGTTTTAAAAAAACAGATCAATCTATAGGTACACAGATGTCGTCAAAGTGAAACTGTCAAGTGACAACCCTGAAAGTGGTTGGCGTCGCGTCGTTTGAAGAGTAGCGCTTTAATCGCCTTTCAATTTCTGAAGTTCGAAACAGTGAATTACAAACAAAAACTTGCTAAGTACCCACATAACGTATCTATCTTTTACATATTTTCATGATATCCACTATAATATAATAACGTAGTAAAAATAAACAGACAGAGCAAAAACATTTCATCAAAACAACATCCTATTATACCGGATGTCCCACCGTCGGTATACTAAGCTCAAAGGAGGTTTTGCATACGCTGAGTACGTAAAAAATACTTATAAAATTCCAGACGCATTTTTTTTTTCAAAAAGATGATATCTTAAAACTCTATGTGTACACCACTAACACGCATTCCGCCCAATTTTGCTACCCGCACGTGAGCTATCGTTAAAGATTATGTTTTCATAGACAGAATGCTCTTATTAGCGAAGCGGTATATGCCGGCTGCGCGAAGCTAGAGAAGAAAACATGGATTTTAAGGAAAAATTTAGCAAAAAAATTTTGACGTAATTTTGTTGTTTATGTATTTTTTACGTGATCAGTGTATGCAAAACTACAAGTCCCTTCGCGCTTAGTATACCAATAGTGGGACACCCTGTATATAATAATATGTAGATGTTTTTGTCCTCCCCTTTTAAGTTATTAATTATTATCATTGCTTTCATAATTGCATCTAGACAATACATAAAAAACATTCATTCATTCATTTTTTACAGTAATTATTAATTAATTATCAGAAAGAAAATATCTGTACTCAACGGACAAAGATCAGCATTGAGGCATCAAACTTCCTCTGACGTAAAATATGGTCGCTTTTCCAACTATCGTTGTTGACCTTCTGACTTTTTAATAACTTGAAACTTTCATGCAATTCAAGATAACAATATTTGTTTTATTTACTCACCTCAAACATAAAAGTGTTCACTTCATCCCTTATTCCTTTCATGTCAATTTCCCCTTTACTCTCTGCTTCCAACAAGAGATCCAGCAAAGCCATTCTCTTCCCCGACCCCGTAAAGTCAATTGCATTTCTCTTCCTTTTTCTCTCCTCAATTATTCTATTCGTGAAGATACAGTTTTGTTCCAAATCCTTCTTAAATTGTCTGCCAGTTGGTGATAAATAAAACATAATATCAAAAAACAACCAGAATCGAGTCAAACGGCGATAGATAGCCTTTCCCAAGCCTAAAATGGCCTTCTTGTATTCATACTTTGCAGCATTCGTTTCTGAATCCAAACGGCCGCCCATTGCGGTTTCTGAAAAAAAATAATTAGTGATCTTTAATTTTCCATAGAATTACTGGTATAGCATTATATTATCTGTGTTATTACTGTGAACACGCTTATAATGGGCATAAGTTAAAATTAAACAGTATATAAGCCTAGCCTTTATAAAACCTACCGTAAATAGTAAAGCAGAGAAATAAGATTAAGACTGTATAATACATTATCTTGAATCTTTTACTGTAAGCCCTAAAAAGATAAATCAGACTTCACAGAAAAAATTCACAGAAGGAGCACTTAACGTCACTTTTACGTATTTATTTATAAGGAGCCTACCGCAAATAGTATAGAGAGTATAATCGCTGATAAAGGGCATCACGTCGAGGGTCCTCTCGCCGCGCTGCAGCCGCTCATGCAGGTCACGAACCATCGCGCGGCTCCTTTCTTCAAACACGCCTGAAGTTCAGACTTACCACAGATAGTATAGAGCGTGTAGTCGCTGATAAAGAGCATCACGTCAAGGGTCCGTTCGCTGCGCTGCAGCCGCTCGTGCAGGTCATGCACCATTGCACGGCTCTCTTCCTCGAACACGCGCGCGAAGTTCTTCAGAATGTCGAAGTGGAACGCTGGTGTGAGGATCTTACGCCGCTTGTGCCATTTTGCACCTATGGTACGATAGATTTATATCTATATAGATGTACATCATGGTCTTTGTAATAAAATACATACTATCTAGCTTCACCGGTCATATTAATTTCAAAATGAAAACATGAGGATTCTTGTTTAAAAACCTTGGAATTTACAGGGATATTTAAATAGAATTGTCATAAAAGTTTATGAAAAAGTTTTTAATAAAAAGCGAATGGATTTATGAACTAGAAATATAATAAATCTCGCAACTAAAGAAATGAGCATTGAGCTTTTAAGAAAGACTATTTTACGACCCCTATTTCAAACTTTAAAACTGAACTTACCTACTTAAGTTGCCTGAAAACTTGAAACTTAAACTTAGCTATCTAGGACGAAAAAGAAAATTAAACACCTGTATTAAGGAGCAGCCCCGATCCTAGCCAGGGTTCCAAAAAAAGGTATCCTTTCGTCTTCGATATATTCTTCGAATTTGTTAAAACAATCTGCAAAAGAAACGTTTTATTTATGTCCATTTGAGTGTACTATTAATCACCACGTAGTGTAAAACAAAGTCGCTGTATCTATCTATCCGTCTCTATGTATGCTTAAAACTTTAAAACCTCGCAACGGATTTTGATGAGGTTTGTTTTTTATAGATAGAGTGGTTTTTAAGGAAGGTTTCAGTAATAAATTTTCTACAAAATGGGCGAAGTCGCGTGCAGGAAGTTACTTAATGATAAACTCTACTATTTTTAATCTGTAGATTTTAATTTCAATAATGCCATATGAAGCAAAGATCTCATTTCTTATTTTCTTTTTGTTACTCGTATTTCGAACACTTGCATTTTTTAAATGATATAAAATTAAAAACATAAATGTTACTTCCTATATTATTTTAATTATACTCTTGTTTCTGACGCAAATACATCTGGTGATTGTTTTAATTTTTACTTTATTTTAGTTTTAGTGTAATTTTTAAGAACTATGAAGGATAAAAAATAAAATAAAATTATTACTGAGCGATGTTTTATGCGTATTCAATAGTATCTATACTAATCTATACTAATATTATAATGCTGAAGAGTTTGTTTGTTTGTTTGAACGCGCTAATCTCGGGAACTACTGCTCCGATTTGAAAAATTCTTTCGGTGTTAGAAAGCCCCATTGAGAGCATCGGGGCTATATATTATCATCTCGCTAAGACCAACAGAAGCGGAGCACTGCGGGTAAAACCGCGGCGCACCGCTAGTACATACATATAATTACCTCAATATCCTTAGGATTATACAAGTGGATAATATTGTAATGAAATATCTTCATACCAACACGATGCCCATATTTCTTCGAAAAACCAGTTATCACTGAAAATATTTCACCTGAAAAATATTTTTTACTTACTGCATTATATGACACAATTTTTTTATTTTGTAAAAAATATAAAAAAAATTCTCCATTCGACCACTCAACTCCCGCCTACCCAAGAATTTAATTTGTCAGAGTAATACTAACTACTCTTTCAGTTTAAAAAAATTTTTTAGACACCTTTTTTTTTTCAACTATTTATAAATTGCATTTAACACTACAAATATCTACATTCTAAATGCATTACGCTACAAAGCATACCAAATCAACTGTCGTCAAATCATTGATCAAAAACATAACCCCCCTTTTAGCAAAGTCGGATAAAGATGATACATACTTTCATTAAGTCCCAGGAAAATGGGCAAGCTGCCCACGATGGGCCATCGTGGTGGTCCGGGCAAATCATCCACATCTGACTTCTTACCCCGGAAGAAACACCATACTATTATAGCCAGAACACATGCTATTATTTGGTAGAACATTGTAACTGAAAATAACAATATCATTTTGAAAAGAAAAACCCGTCTGCTAATTTATGGGGGGCTACATAAATTAGCAGGTGGGTTTTCCTTCTATCACTACATATCGCAATTCTCAAGATTATAACAACATCACATAAATCAAAATCCGTCCAGTGGTTTGGAGTATATAGGGCATGCCAAAGAAATAATATAAATACATACATACATTTTTTTTTTTTTTTATAAAAGAGTGGGCAAACGGGCTTGTGGAGCGCCTGATCTTAAGCGAGTCCACCGCCCATATTCATCTACAGGGGCTTCTGCAGATGCGTTGCCGACTTTTTGAGGTGGAGGTACACTCTCTTCTTGAAGACACTCAGGTTGTAGCCATTAGGAAATGTCGCCGCGGGAAGGCTATTCCATAATTTGGTAGTGCGCGGTATAAAGTTGCGGGAAAAACGCACCGTGCTCGTACGCCAAAGATCCAAGTGGTACATAGACATATACTTAAAAAATTAAAAATCATAGCTCTCCTTTAGTAGCATAGTCAGTTGGAAATTACTTTATGCAGGAAAATTGTTATGTGTTCTATGTCATTGTTGTTAATTGGACTAAATGAAAATACTGGATCCTCAGCAAAATTATAAGCTTATGTAAGGCTAATGTCTGTTATTTTAAATTCTTAGTAATTTTACAATCAACTCTTTTGCCAGGAACAAATTAGTACCTAATTAGTATTTTAATACTGTATGTGAATCTTTGTTTATTGTATTTAGTGTTGTTCCGATTGGATGATCTTATTTATCCTTTGCCAAAGTATTTACAGCCATTTTTCTTTACATCTTAAAGTTATCTCATTAAAAAGATTGCCGATTATTAAGTATCTCGACATTAATTCATTTAAATTAGGCACTAATGACCTAGATGCTAGACTTTAAATGCTTTAAATTGTTTTTTAAATTGTTTCACAGATAAAGTTTTATAAAGTCCGCCATTGCTTCCTCGTTATCTATGGTTTTAACAATATCCAACTACCCGCTAACTATTATAATCTAAAGCACAGTATTACAATATTTCCTAAATAATATTGTAATACTGTGATCTAAAGTTTCAGTGTACCCGCATTATTCGACGGAATATCGCTTATGTACATTTCAATCTATATCAAGTCGGATCTCCGTATTACCACGGATAACTAAATAGCTACTAGTATTACCTATATTATATTATCTATGATTTTATGGTAAGGTAAAAGGTGGGTAAAAGCATCAGTAGATGACCACTTAAGGAGACAGAATATTCTTTTTAAATGTTTGACTTTAATTATCATATGAATTCAGTAAGTTTCTTTTTTTTGGAAACCCTGTGAAATGTGTTTTAACATATGAACAAGCATTTCACCACGTACAATGGTCGAAAAAACTTAAAAAAAATTAAAAATGTTCTTATATTAGAAATTTAGTAGTTGACCATCTAAAAACTAGAAGATGACCATATTTTGCATCAGTAGGTGACCACTCAGATGCTACAATTTTAATTGGGTTATTTGTTAAATAAGAAGCAATAAGATGAAAAGATAACGTTTTATTTGAAATATAATAATAATTAGGCCTTTTTAAGCCTATAATTTAAATAAAAACAAGATTCTAAAAGATCCGACAGATGGTTATAAAACAAAATCACACTGTCAAACACAAAGCGTAAACGTCAAACTTTTTGCCAAATTTATCATATCAAGGAATGTATCTCTGGAGCATCATATACATTTCTCGTAGAACTGGTCTTCTTGGGAGCCTCTATATGAGCAACTACTGCATCCCAGGGATAGTCGAGCACATCTTTATGCCATTTTTTGCCATTTTTTGCCATTTTTTGCCATTTTTTGCCATTTTTTGCACCCAGTCGCATATTTTATGCTCCTCTTCTGGTGTAAGGATGGATGTCGGACCCATTTTTCGTTCCATCTGCATCGGTGACTTCCCTTTTACTTTATTTGTAAGCGTTATTCTTGGTACACCGAACTTTTTTGCAGCCGTTCGTATTGGTGTTTTATGAAGACGAACATCGTTCACTGCTGCAAGCATTGCAGCTTCAGTATAATTTAGGAATGCGCCCCTTTTCCCAGGCATCTACAAGATAAAAATTGGTTTTAGTAATAGACCATAGCCATAAATTCGTACCATAAAGTTAGTCAACTACTAAAGAAAATCAATCTATTGTTAAAGTAAATAAAATAGTTTATTTTAATTAATTATTATATGCAGTATATTTAAAAGATACAGAACATAATCAAAAGTTATATAAATCCGTCCTCCTAAAATTAAACCTAAAGTTATCATGCAACGCAATTTTAGTGGAATAGATAAAGATCGTTTACTAGAAGATGCAGCTAATATCGATTGGTCTATACTCTCAACTGCTGAATCGATTGAAGATAAGGTTAATTTGTTCAACACATTTATTATACAATTATACGATAAACACGCACCTTTGCGTCCTATTAAATTAAAGCATCTCCCTGCGCCTTGGTTAACTGATAGCCTTAGGGAAATTATCAATTGTAAGGCTAAAGCCAAAAGCAAATTGAAACAAAAAAACTGTGACCTGCATCGTGAAGAATTCAAGAAAATACGTAATCGCTGCAACACTATGTGCAGGGACGCTCAAAAACGCTACATACACGAATCTGTTCAGAATGGAGATTCGGCTAGGGTCTGGAAATTTTTGAAGACCCTTGGGGTTGGTAAATCCTCCTGTAAAACCGAAATTCCCAATGACATTTCTATTAACGACCTTAATAAACACTTTTCCTCACCCTCCTTCGTATTCGATCCTATTTGTAAACATAAGACGCTTGACTCTCTTTCATCTAAACCTAATCCATCCTTTCCCCCTTTCTGTATTAGCCAATTCTCTGTCGCCGACGTTAAAAAGAACATTTTGTCCATCACTTCTAAGGCTGTAGGTGTTGATTGCATTGGTCGTAATATGATCATTCCCATCCTTGATCTGATCGTTCCTGTTATAACCGATATCCTCAATTTTTCCATCTCTTCAAGTACTTTTCCTCATTCATGGAAAAGCGCTAATATAATCCCTCTCCCCAAATCTAAAAATCCTTCTACCCTCTCTGATTTTCGTCCTATATCTATATTACCTTTCCTTTCGAAAGTCTTAGAGCGGTTAGTACAGCAGCAACTCTCAAGATTCCTTAATAAAAACAACCTTCTCAATCCTTTCCAGTCCGGTTTCCGTCCGGGTCATAGTACGGCCACTGCGTTAGTCAAGATCACAGACGATATTAGACGGAGTATGGACCACAGGCAGCTCACAATACTTACACTACTTGACTTTAGTAATGCATTTAACACAGTTGATCACGATGTTTTGTTGAGCTTGCTACGCGTTTCGTTTAACATGTCTCCGGCAGTTATTAATTGGTTTAGCAGCTATCTCGGGGGCCGCCGGCAGCGCATCCTACTGGACGAGTATTACTCATCCTGGTCTGATGTTACTTCTGGCGTTCCTCAGGGTAGTGTTCTCTCTCCCCTCCTTTTTTCCTTATTTATCAACTCCATTGCTTCGAATATTCCCAGTCTCTACCATATGTACGCGGACGATTTGCAAATTTATTGCCATTCATCACTTGATGATCTATGTGGGAAAGTGGCACTCACGAATGACGATTTACGTACCATTAGTAATTGGAGCCGCGACCATGGTCTATGCATTAATCCGAAAAAATCGCAGGTGATTATTATTGGGAGTCAGTCGCTTATATCTAAAATTGATTGGTCCTCTATGCCTAAAGTTTGCATAAATAACACTGACATTCCATACAGTTCCACCGTTAAGAGTCTTGGTGTTTTTATTGACGAAACTCTTTCGTGGACAAATCAACTTAAAGAACTGAGGAAAAAAGTATTTGCAGCAGCTGGCTCTCTCAGACGACTCCGAAACTTTCTACCTATTCCCACTAAAATTGCTCTTGCTCAATCCCTTCTCCTATCCCTCTTTGATTACGCAGATGTCTCCTATCCTGATCTCCTCGAATTCCAACTTGATAGTCTTGAGCGTCTCCAGAACTTCTGTGTGAGATTTGTTTTTGGTCTGCGTAAATATGATCACATTAGTGAATACCGCACAAGACTCAAGTGGCTCCCTGTCAGACTCCGCCGGAACTCTCATATCCTTAACCTATTGTACTGCATCCTTTTCTCTCCTAACACGCCTTCCTACCTAAAAAGTAATTTCCAATTCTTGAGCTCCTCCACCCGTTCCCCACGATCCTTTAATAAACTCCTGTTGTATGTTCCTGTTCATAGATCAAATTTCTATGATGGCTCCTTTACGGTTCGTGCTATCAAGCTGTGGAACAGTCTGCCCGACAGTATCAGACGAGCAGAAACACTGAATGAGTTCAAAAAGCAAGTATATAATTACTATTTATCTTTATGAAATGTATGTTTGTGTGTATATGTATATTTTATTATTATGTAGTATACTCATCTATTTAATTATGTATTGTATCTCTATGTATATAAAATTTATTATAAATAGTGTTGTGCACCATCGACCTCAATATATGACGTAATTCTCATGATCCTTGACCTAAGGTTGCCTGGAAGAGATCGCTGTATTAGCGATAAGGCCGCCTTTTTGTACGTTTTCTATTGTCTGTGTTTTTTTGTTATTATTTTGTTTCTGGTGCAAATAAAGTATTTATTCATTCATTCATTCATTCATTCATTCATTCATTCATTCATTAAAAGTTGACCACCATGGTCAATTACTAGAAAATCATAGTCAAACGGTAATTCGGTAATGGACCACCATGGTCAATTACTAGAAAATCACAGTCAAACGGAATCAGTATTGGACCACCCCCACATCCAGGCGCGGTCCCAGGGGGGGGGGTCACGGGGGACATGACCCCCCCCAAAATCGTACTCGATAAAATAGAAAAAAAATCTTATACTGTACAAAATATAAAAAAATGGCCAAGTGCGAATCGGAGTCACTCGCACAACTAAATTTCCGTTTAAACTTGTTTTTAATCCCTTGCAAATGTCGAAATTTGCGAAAATTTTCAGCATAAACAAGAAATTTGATTTTTTTAAATATTTTTTACATAATCTAATTAAAATTCATGTATTTCGCAATTATTCCTATATCTGTATTTTAGGACGTTACATTGTAACAAATTTCATGTTTCTCTGTACAGAGGCCGGGAGATACTGACATAAAATTTCGGATCATTTGTAACAGGATGGCGGTTCTACAGGGGTCTTAGTACGCAATGACAAAAAGAAAAATGATGGTCAGAACGCTGGTACCGACGGACTAGTCGCGTTGGCGTTAGTCGAACTCGTCGGATAAATAGCGAAAGTCAAACGATTTGTAACACAAAAATTTTTGAATTAACCGATAGCCCACAAAAAAGTTGTAAGCGGTATAGTGTCATGCCATACTTTTCCGGTGTGACTTACAGCCCGCCATACCGACGCGAATGCGTTGATTTAAAAAAAACAATTCAACCATTTGTACCAGGCTAACCTTTGCACAGGTAATCATCATCGTGCAGCTATTTACGAAAATGCCATACTTTTCGGACGATTCCAAATGGTCACCATACCGCCGAAAATCTGCAAATTTTTTTTCTCGCCAAACGATTTGTACCACCCTAAATTTTTTTTTCAACAACTCCTGAATGATTATAAATAGAAGTGTGATAATGCCATACCTGTGGGAGGCGAATGTGTATAAGATTTTTTTTTTATTGCAAGATTTTATTCGTATTTTGAATGATTTGTATTTTGTAGTATGGCACTAATTTTTCCCTCTATTAAAAGTATGGCAAATATAATAATGGTCACGTTGCATCATATACTTTCCAAAACTCCAAATGCCATACTGGTACAAATCGCCAATTCTTTTCATTTTTTTTACGTCTTGGCTTAAGTCTTACAATCGCATGTTTGCAATCTGCGATATTTTTTTCTAGGTAGAATTGTATACAAACAAACAGAATATAATGATCCCATACTGTAAAAAAAATATTTTACGTATTTACGTTTTCCCCCTACTAGAAGTATGACAAATATAATAATGGTCACATTTTATAAAATACTCTCCAAAAATCCAAATGCAATACTGGTACAAATCGTTTGGCGAAAAATAATTTTTGCAGATTGTCGGCGGTATGGCGACCGTTTGGAATCGTCCGAAAAGTATGGCATGGCGATTTTCGTAAATAGCTGCACGATGATGATTACCTGTGCAAAAGTTAGCCTGGTACAAATGGTTGAATTGTTTTTTTTAAATCAACGCATTCGCGTCGGTATGCCGGGCTGTAAGTCACACCGGAAAAGTATGGCATGACACTACCGCCTACAACTTTTTTGTGGGCTATCGGTAAATTCTACAATTTTTGTGTTACAAATCGTTTGACTTCCGCTATTTATCCGACGAGTTCGACTAACGCCCACGCGACTAGTCCGCCGGTACCAGCGTTCTGACCATCATTTTTCTTTTTGTCATTGCGTACTATGACCCCTGTAGAACCGCCTTCGTGTTACAAATGACTCGAAATTTTGTGTCAGTATCTCCCGGCCTAACACGGGAACTGCACTAGGTTTTGAATTCCTAACGAATGTCGAAATTTGCGAAAAAATGAAAAAAAATTGACGGCTGTATCTTTTGATTGCTTTGGCTTATACGTTTGATTTTATCTGCCTGGAACGCGTAGAGGTATCAAGCTGAAATTTATATCGAATACTCAAGTCTACGGCCCCTAAATGCTGTGAAGAAATCAACCTTATAAGCCAACGCAATCAAAAGATACAGACGTAAATGCTGAAAATTTTCGCAAATTTCGACATTCGCAAGGGAATCAAAACCTACAGGGTGCTTCCTATGAACACAGAGTCTTGAAATTTGGTACAAAGTAACGTCTTATAACACAGATAATATAGGAATAATTACGAAAAATATTATGAATTTTTAATTACATTATATAAAAAAAAATATTTTCAATAATTTTAATAACTCAGGCCTCGGAATCACAGACACAATAGAAAATCTATTGTGTCGTGGACCGATCGGGCCGTTCGGGGCTCAATGGGTTAAACTTAAAAAGGGGGTTGCCCTTTACTCATGAACGCTTACATGTATTAAATTAACTCAAGTCTATAATATCTATAAGCTGTAATAAAATCAAACTTCTATGTCAATACAGCCGTAAACGCTGAAAATTTTCGTAAAATATAAAAAAAATATGTAAAAATATGTATGTACTAGCGGTCCGCCCCGGCTTCGCCCGTGGCACATATTTACGTTTTCTCTACATAAAAACCATCCTCGTACTTCAAGGCATATAATAAAAAAAGAATTATCGAAATCGGTTCAGCCGTTCTCAAGTTATGCGCTTACCAACACATTTTGCGATTCATTTTTATATATAAGAAGAAGATTATAACTTGTATTGACTACGATTTTTGACGAGTATGATTTGGAGGGGGGGGGGGTTTGCTACATTTTCCACCGCGTGACCCCCCCCCAAAATGTCAGGCTAGGACCGCGCCTGCCCACATCTCAATTTTGTCAACAAATCTTTAAATTTTAATTACCCTGTCATTTAAATAAACCATAAACGAATAAAAAACGAAAAACACTTACCGTCAACAAGGTGACAAAGTTCCTAGTATTCAGCTTCAAACTTTTTCAATCTCTACGAATATTGTTACAAAAAACGAATTTATTGATTTTATGGTCCGTCACTCAACAAACAACTGACAACCATTTACTATATTTGACAGATATGGATGCGCAATTTTCGCGCCTATTTGACCAGATAGCAGCACTAACTACTTATTAACGAATAAGTTTTTAAAATTGCCGCGAATTCTTATTATAACGGTTTATGTGCATTAGCGGTCAACTACAGGTACATGTCAACTACTAGTGACTTTACCCCTATTTGTTACATACGCGGAAATTCGTGAGCATTATCGAATTTAACATTTCCAATAAATTAAACTATGTATTTATCTAAGCTATTTATTAACTGAAGTAGATAAATTTTTGAAGCTTTATTGAACAGACTACATTTATTTAATAATATTAATTTAACCACTATAGAAAGCCATTTCTACATAGAAAATGTACATATTCAGCGTTGACAGAATTTTTGAAATCGACCGAGTTGTTCCTGATATTAATGCATTCAAACAAACAGAAATCGTGTCCATATGACACGTGGTCATTGATAAAAAAACTTATTTTTAGACCTTTTATAAAATACCTGAATATTTAAAATAAAAAGAAATTGTTTAAATTTTAACGATCGACCAGTGTTGGCCACAGAGAAAAAAATATAGGCACTATAATTAGTGTTTTCTCTATTTCCATAAAAAATCATATAATTGCCTACTATTTTTTTTATCTAAACGACAAATTTTCTATTAAACTTAGGTTTTAACTCAATTAAATAAAATAAAAACTCTAATTTTAAACTCACCTTACTTTCTTATATATCACACAAATAACTTTATTTTCACCAATTCCACAATTTTTCCTTACTCTTTAGACTGTTACTGAGAGGAAAAATTGTACACACTAATAAAAATAAAGACTAAAGATTCTCTAAAATCTAACTTGCATATATAATACATCCAGTTTTTCTGAATTTATCCTTGAGTTTATTAACTTTTTGTAATAATTTAAATGCAAATTATCTTATTATAAAATAATAGTATATCTTTTTATAGCGTCAGTTTTAACAGAATCCACGATACACTCAAATAAAAATCTGATCTATATCAACAACTATGTTTTCTGAAGCTTCTTTTGTAAGTAAATTACTTATTCCCCGACATTCACTTATAAATTACGTCTTGTAATTTCTTATATTGGCGTACACGAGGCATGAGATCGAAAGCCTGCGTCTTCTTTTTTAATTTTGTTATTTAACCGACTTTGATAAAAGAAGGATATTATTTCGAAGCTTTCAAATATATATCGACGGGTGAAAGGCTTATTTGGTTTAAGCGACACAATGGTCGAAATAGAGATATATACATATTCGGAATCAGCGAATTTTTCTGCGTCGAATGAACCTAGTATCATGTCAATCGGAGCACTTTTTTGTCGCTTGATACATCCCTGATTTTCCATTGATGTCTCAAAACATGTGTATGATCCGACAAAAAATACGACATAATTTTTAAGTACTGGATTTGAACATAATATAGTTCACCGATAATATGAATTAAGCTGTTTTTCCTGCCAAAGTTACTTTTTATAACAAAGATACTTAAAGCGTTTTTCTTGCAACTCAATTTTATTAAATGGGATCTTAAACTTTTTTTGCCTCCACTTTTAAATAGTTTCGCGTCGCTTAAGACATTGTTCCTCCTGCTAAATACGATGATGGATGGCGCTTGAACTGTTTTGCCTGCTTTCGCGTTAGTAACATATATGGAGTTAAACTATTTTTGCTTATTGATAAATTTGGAAATCTTTGTCACATGAACCATTACATCCTCCTATTGTATTTGCAATATGTTACATAAAACAATAATACAGTTTTTAATATGGATGTTAAAGCAGTTTCATAAAACTATATTTAGGTTAATCTCGTCATTTGAACAGTAAAATTTTAGTATGTCCATTTAAACATAAGTCGTTTAAAACGTTTTTTTTACTTGGTTATCCCGATGTGTCCAGATATTTTATGTACCGACCTGCAATGCGCGGGCGTTTCAACTAACGTTGATTGACAGAAGAAGTAGGACGTGCGCCATTTTCGCGCGCTTTATAGTGGTTAGCACGTAATTAAAATATATTGTAAGTATTGTTTTTGTGTTATTGGTATATTTAAATTGTATTTTTTTGTTGTTTGTATTAATGATTGATGTACATATCAATTTTCTTCCGTACAAAAACGAAAGTTTCATAATAGGGATATAGTGTTAAATTACAATCATAACAAATATATGAGTGTTATTTCAGTTAGTTTTAAATTACTTGAATTCAGTTATTTCTTAATTTAATTAATGCAGTAGGACATCGTAGGCTGGCTATTGTTTTGTTTGATGTTATTTCTTTTTTTAACTTACAGATATTAATAATGGGGACACATAGACAGAAGTATTATAAACACAAAATAAAAAATATTTCTGTAAATAACAAACACAACTGATGAAGCTTTGGATAAAATAGATAATGAGCAACAAAATTCATTCCAAAAATACAAAATGAAAAGTCGATTATCAGTAACATTATTAGGAAGTTCTTCATACCATAATCAAAATCAAGAATCATTTTATGCAACAGTATTTTGAATAACTAAACAGAAGATGATTTATGTACTGAGAGCATTGCTGAGGTATATTTGGTTAAAAATGTAATTATGTACTTTAAATAACATACTCGCTTACTTTAATGATAATCACTACATAGTATAAAACAAAGTCGCTTTCTATGTCCCTATATCCCTATGTCCCTATGTCCCTTTGTACGCTTAAATCTTTGAAACTACGCAACGGATTTTGATGCAGTTTTTTTTTAATAGATAGTACTAAGTATTATACACATTGAAAAGGTCTACAGAAAAGTCCGCGATGGTATATGTCTATCTCTTATGGATAACCCACAATAATTTTTTTTTGTCATTTACTTTTTACGACAAATATTGGCTAATTTTCGAAGCGATTTTAACCAATACAGCATTAATCCTTAACCAATTAAATACCTTGAATACATTGTTCATTTAATATAGATCTATATGGCCCTTTACACCGTATGAATTATGATTTAAGTGAATATTTTCGAAGATATTACAGATTTAAAAATTGCGGGACGTAGCGTTTGCGGCGGTACCGGCCGGCCGCCCGGCTATATATTTTATACCCTTGCGAAGCCGGAGCGGGCCGCTATGTTTTTATATACAACGTTCACAGTTTTTCTGTAGTGTATTTAGTATCAGCATTGCACCCGTGCGAAGCCGGGGCGGGTCGCTAGTATGTATATATAAAACTCAAAGGTGATTGACTGACTGACTGACGTAGTGATCTATCAACGCACAGTCCAAATCACTGGACGGATCGGGTTGAAATTCGGCATGCAGGTAGATGATAGGACGTAGACATCCGCTAAGGATTTCGATCAATTCTATCCCCAAGGGGATAAAATAGGGAATGATTGAATTTGTATCATGAAAATTTATCTTTTCCACGCTGGCGAAGCTGCGGGTAACAGCTAGTTGTAATACATAAAATAAAGAGATTCAGAAGTGATTCCTTCCTTTCCTTATTTCACTTTGTGCCCATTATTTACTTTTAAATATTTACTAATCTAGTTTTTTCTTCTCAAATCTTAATTATTAAAAGTACCTAACATTTAATCTACCCAACATACGATTAAATTGTATGGCCTTTTATTTGTTACCCGTGTGGATTAAAAGTAAGTGATCTATTTTCTTTAGGGACAAGTAGGTGATCAGCCTTCTGTGTCCTGCCAGACCGAGACATTTTTTTTTTCTTTGACTCCACCGGGAATCGAACCCAGGCCTCTCGGTTCTACGCTCACGCGTCAACCACTGTACCAAGGAGGCGGTCGACCCGTGTGGATTGCCTCTTGCTATTTACTCTACAGTTGTCTGAAAATTTCACAAACCGAAGTTATTTAGTTTCTCCCAGTTTTAGTATGATTTAATTAAAAACAATAATCAAATTAATCAACATATAGTGGTAATTAAATTTAATGAACTATAATTGATATACGATCATTATTATTGATAAACTAGCGACCCGCCCCGGCTTCGCACGGGTGCAATGCTGATACTAAATACACTACAGAAAAACTGTGAACGTTGTATATAAAAACATAGCGGCCCGCTCCGGCTTCGCACGGGTATAAAATATATAGCCGGGCGGCCGGCCGGTGCTGCCGCAAACGCTACGTCCCGCAATTTTTAAATCTGTAATATCTTCGAAAATATTCACTTAAATGATACGGTGTAAAGGGCCATATAGATCTATATTAAATGAACAATGTATTCAAGGTATTTAATTGGTTAAGGATTAATACTGTATTGGTTAAAATCGCTTCGAAAATTTGCCATTATTTGTCGTAAAAAGTAAATGACAAAAAAAAGTTATTGTGGGTTATCCATAAGAGATAGACATATACCACCGCGGACTTTTCTGTAGACCTTTTCAATGTGTATAATACTTAGTACATTATTTTGATAAAACTCGTAGGGTTCAGCCTGCGTTTGCAATGTAAGCGGAAAAAATGTAAGTTTTTACGACATCACATTGGAAACCTCAAAAATAACAGTACTTCTCCACTATTTAATGGATGTTATTATACATATAAACCTTCCTCTTGAATCACTCTATCTATTAAAAAAAACCGCATCAAAATCCGTTGCGTAGTTTCAAAGATTTAAGCGTACAAAGGGACATAGGGACATAGGGACAGAGAAAGCGACTTTGTTTTATACTATGTAGTGATAACAATTTCTACGATCAAAACTATTATATTATGGTATGTTTAGTGAAGTAATCTAGGCAACATATATTGTTATTTGTTCTCACAGGTTCTACTAAATATGTATATCGATGGAATTTAATTTCACAAAAAGGTTAAATTGGTAAAAATAATATACCTAATGAATCTGATAATCTATAGTCTATACCAAAATTAATTACTCATAATATTATATCCAAAATAAATTTCTCTAGACCTTTGAGAAATAAGGACATTCTACTATTTAAAAAAAGCTGTGAAAAATATTAAAAAAAATAGACCGATGCGATGACGTCACATATACACGAGTTCAATTTACATAAGTCCTGGAAATTCGCTAAAAAAACATTAACAATAGATTCTAATATCATGTCGTTGGCTTATTTTCACGTAGAGTGTAAACAATGCGTTTCGTGCAATTAACTTTGAACAGAGTAAACATCCTACATACAATGTAATACATTGTAATATACGCATTTTATTGACTTAATATTTACATTCAAAAGTTTGTATTAGTAATTATTTTTGTAAAAGAAAAATAAGAGTCAGAAAATCGATGTATTGCTTTCCTAAAGTTGGTGATGTTTATTATTATTCGTCGCAGGCACGCAGCACATAAACGAAATTTATTCGAATACTAACTTACTGTCTTTTTAGATTCGTCTCATTGATTCATATCTATACTCATATTATAAAGCTGTAGAGTTTGTTTGCTTGAACGTACTAATCTCAGGAACGAAGGTATAATATCATCTCGCTAGGAATAAATGCGGGTAAAACCGCGGGGCACAGCTAGTTGCTTATAACCCTTGAACATTTACTACTCCAATGTAGCATTTATAATTAAAATGCATCCACATAGTTCCACTAAAAATAGTCTAACACAACCAAGTATTCCATAACTGTATAATGTATATTGCAAATTTCTAGCTAAAAACCAAACACAAGTGGTACAAACTTCGCAATACCTTTGCTGCACATTGTAGAAGCGTGAGGTTGTCGATGCAGTTCGAAGTTTTCCGAAGGTATGTAATTTTATGTAGGTTTATTACACGTGTAGGCGATCGTAATTATTTGATACTTAATAAAGATGATACAGATTGGAAAACATGGTATGAATTATCTAATTTTTTCATCAAATGAATATTTGCTATTATGTATTGAACTTAATTGAATGTCTTCTTAATTTGTTTTGTATAGAAGATGTGTTTAGTAATTTAATATGCTTATTATAGCAAATACAAATTTATTTATAATGGTGTAATAAAAACTATTGTCACCCAACTTAAATATGTATTATGTAATAGCAAAGATATGAGTAAAACTAGGTAATGTTTTTCAGTTATTAGTAGTCTTCTAAATTTTTGTGGCTAAAGTTCATTTATATTTAATTATGATTTCAAGCACAGTTAAATATTAATGAAATTAACAAGTAAATAAAAGGATCACACTACCACAAAGTACAAACGGAACATGAGTGGTATGATAAACTACCTATATCTAAATTTTTCAAAAGTGGCACTTAAATACAAGTATGTCCAAAGTTCACATGCTTCACTCATCAATAATTATCCGATTATAAGATACTCTTGAAGATAAGTTGAATATGAAAATCATTTTCTGTACAGAAGATATCCCACTTCAAAACAAATAGTAGGTAATACCGCCTACTTAATAATATAATATGCTTGTTAAACAATTTAACTTTAATTATATGAGTCCAAAGTCCACAGCCCTCTTAACCCTTCTAATTAAAACGCTGGGAGCTAAACTTCCCACGTCTCAGATTGAAGTAAATCGTGTTTTATTTTTATATGCTTAAACCTAATGCAGTGTAATATTTATCTACGCAATCTTAACATTTCAGAGAACTTTTTTTCATGGAAACACTTTTCAGAGAATTATTACATGTCATGGTAAACACACGTCAAAGTCAGGTGACGTGATTTTGCAGCCGAAAACGACCGTTATTTTTTAGTTTTTGGTGTAGTGCTGAAAAAAAATTAGATAAGAAGATTTGAGTTCTAGCTATGTAAACTAGACTACATTACGGTTGCGTGAAACGTAAAATATGCCCAGAATCTTTCGTTTATACCTTGGTAGAGTCGATTGAAATTAAGTCTTTAAGTGGGAAGATATCCCAGTGTTCGTCACTGCACACGACATTCGGAAATTCTATATATAAAATCCGTGTGTCTAAAAAATCTTTTTTAGTTGATATAAGCAACTTATTTATTATTATTCGTTATTTCCTGATCAGATAATAAGAAATCTTAACTCAATACATTAGTATTTACCTATTGCTTTTATTTTGTTTTAGACAAATGCCATGTTTATGTTGAAGTCATTCATTTTTCAATTCCCGAATTGTTCCCTTAGTAAAAGATGATTGATGAGTACTTTCACCTGCTTTATTAAAAAATATGATCTATATAATTTTTTATAACAAAAATTTAATTCACAAGTGGAGTCAGGGCAACTAGCTAGTGTTTTAAAATATTGGTGTCATACTGGACACTGGGAGCTATAGTTCCCACCTTTCCAAACTTTTTACAAGAGAGAACAGATGACGGGATATATACTTCCCACCAAAAAAAGGTAACTTCCCCCCCACTAACCCCTCTTTTGTGTGGATTTTTGAAATCTACGACCCAAAATTACCCAGGAACGTATCTTACTTTTTTGGTAACTCCTCCACGGGCTCGCGCGTTTGAATAAGGGTTAACTAATTAAATATAATAAAGTGCTCGAAGATAAATCGAAAATGCAATTCATTCTATGTAGAATATATACCTAATATGTAGGTATAATATTTCCGTGCTCAGGAAATGAAATAATCAATGTTATACGTGGATGTGTCACGTTATAGGGGAATTTCTTGCTAATTTCCTTCACTAAGTATAAAAAGTCGCTTTCTCTGTCCCTATGTCTTTTTGTATGCTTAAATCTTTAAAACTTTTTTTTTAATAGATAGAGTGATTCAAGAGGAAGGTTTTAGTATACATAATTTATTAGGTTTAAGACAAAGCGGGCGGTAAGCTATAGTAGCACAGTATTACCATATTTCCTACAGTATGGCGACGAATGTACTTGTGCAGAGAAACGGAGGGGAACTGGCGGGGGGTCGGGCGACGCGGGCCGCTTAATGCAATCACGCTGAGTTTGCATTAACTATCGCGAAAGGACGACGCAGTCGTATTTTTTGTGAAATAATTTAGGAAATAATATTGTAATACTGTGATAGTAGTTTATAAATATGTGAAATATTGTTGTGTAAATGAAAATGATTTTTACTAGCTCTACCATGTTAGGATCTATCCCATACCGTCAACAAAACCACGGACCAAAAAATTCATCCGAATAAAAAAAAAAGATGTGGCCTCTGTGAGCTTTGAGCACAGGCTTTGAGTATTTTCCTGTCTGCAAACCTATCAAAATCGATAAACATAGTAGGTACACTAATATTATAAAGCTGAAGAGTTTGTTTGTTTGTATGTTTGTTTATTTGAACGCGCTAATCTCAGAAACTACTAGTCCGATTTGAAAAATTCTTTCGGTCTTAGATAGCTCATTTACCGAGGAAGGCTATAGGTTATATTTCATCACGCTAACACCGAAACCGCGGGGCGCGGCTAGTATTTTATAAACATTCTCCTTTTGTTGTGCAAGCATTTATATCTACTAATGCATGCTAATTTTTACAGTGAGAAAATAATAGGAACTGCTGAAAATGAAACACCATTTTTTTTTTAAATAATTTATTAAGGATCAGGCGGTGCATACGATAGCCCAATATTCTTCAATTCGCAGTCCTCTTGCAAAAAGTCCTTTATGAGTAATTTCTTCAGAGCAGTTCGTCGCACCTACAAAATATAACTACATAATATAATTTACTTGTTTACTCAAAGGTCTAGACATCAAATGTGGTGACTTCAGTCTTCAAATGTATAATTTTCAAAGCAAATATAAGATATAGATTCTACATAAAGTCGATATACATCAAACTAAATTATTTTATTTCTTTACAGAAACTTCTTAGATCAGAAATTTATATTTTACAAAAAAGTAATATGAACGACTAGCTGTTCCCCGCGGTTTCACCCGCATTGCTCCGCTCCTGTTGGTCTTATCGTGATGATATATTATAGCCTATAGCCTGCCTCGATAAATGGGTATCTATCACCAAAAGATTTTTTCAAATCAGACCGTAGTTCCTGAGATCAGCGCGTTCAAACAAACAAACAAACAAACTCTTCAGCTTTTAAATAGTATAGATTTGTATATAGGTGATCCTGATGACCTGATCCCTTAAATAGGCTATAAATGTACCACGGGCTAAGCCGGGGCAGATCGCTAGTAGTATTTACCGCAAGTGTCTGCATCTTAGCCTGCCGCAGTTCTTCTCGTATGAACATCATTTCTGGACGCAAGTCACGATGGGCTTTTGGATCCATGTCAACTTTTAGCTTTGGGTCTATGTTGGCCAGTTGTTGATCGCTGGTTCAAGGGAATTAAAACTTTACATAATATGCTATAAGCAAAAGTCAAAATATAGGTAGGTACATGTTGAACCAACTTTGTCTACCCTAAAAAGGAACAACTGTTTCACCCTGAAACATTTCTCTTTGTGAAAAACATATATGTACATTCAAAACATACATTTAAATTCAATCAATTGCTTGATTATTTTATTTATCTAATAAGCTTAGATTACAACTAATAAGATACAATTTACATACAAATTCGCTCCGACATCAGCTTCCAAAATTCCCGCCTCTTCCAAACTTTCCGGTTCCGCATCATCTTCGTCATTTTTATCTGAAGACATGCTGATGCTAATTAATTATAATTTAATATTTAACTATCCAGTATCTTTCTACAATTAGCTAATATAATTATATCAAAATTGAAAATATAAAACAACTTCTATTGATAATTTTATGTTTGACAATGTAGTCCACACTGTCCAATGACGGTCCATTTAAAAATTATTTAAATTCCGAAAATTATTTTATGTTTAGAAATATTACCAACTTCCGCATTTTAAATAAGACTAATCCAATACATCGTAATTAGACAAATGCAGAAATGTATTTTATTTTTAATGTCATCTTTAATTTTCCTTTGAATACTAAAAGTTTGTTATCACGACATCTTGTGTTCTACTTCGGAACTAGGTGGTTGGATTTTATTTATAGATTAAAAATTTTCATGGACAACTGGATCCCCAAAAATAATATTCATAACATAAGTCTATTTATAGATATTATAATTTGCCTGAAACAGATTTGTCTTTAAGAATTTTAAAAGATGTTCCAAAAAAAAAAAAAAAAATGCTGTAATATTTTCATCTTTGCATTTTGCAATGTCATACGGAATGTGTACGGAATATAACAGTACTTTTATTTAATCTGTGATAAAGGGTGAGTGAACTGCCTCATTGTTATTTATTGCATTTGACTCTAATAATACATTAATTAGCCGTTTTACGGGTACAGTGAGTGCAATAACATACATAACAGGTCGTGACAGCCATGCAGATGTGAGTAATATCAGAGGTGTGGCGCGTCGTTGTGGGGCGTTTTGATATATCTTAGTGCTGTGACGTTTGGTGTTAAGAAAAAATATTCCTATCTCGCCACAAGATGACCGAGTATAAATTGGTAGTGGTGGGCGCTGGCGGCGTCGGTAAATCAGCTTTGACAATACAGCTGATACAAAACCACTTCGTGGACGAGTACGATCCCACTATCGAGGATTCGTATAGGAAGCAGGTTGTGATCGACGGGGAGACGTGTCTCCTCGATATTTTGGACACGGCGGGTCAAGAGGAGTACTCCGCGATGAGGGACCAATACATGCGAACGGGGGAAGGGTTTTTACTGGTGTTTGCAGTGAACAGTGCTAAGAGTTTCGAAGATATAGGCTCGTATAGAGAACAAATAAAACGTGTGAAGGACGCGGAAGAAGTGCCAATGGTATTAGTTGGTAACAAGTGTGATTTGCAAGCATGGGCTGTGGATATGGCGCAAGCAAGAGAGGTATGCATAGTTCATTTATTACTTCATTTGTATATATAAAAATATATAAAAAGATAATATGTATCAAAGTTGTAGCCTCTATACTGAATTATATAAACATAGCCATAGTAAATGTTGTTTACTATTTTACAAACATGTCATGAATATTATTTTCCTTAATTTGATGGTCATAATATTAATACAAAGGTAATACAGGTACAAAATATTATATGAATTTATTTATCTTTAATAATGTTATTAAGATATTATGATAACAAAATTAAATGAAATGCTACTAATTTTTTATTGTATTTACACTTAAATACTTTCCTTAACCAATTACTATTTCCAATTTTAAAAACTGAAAGCTAAAGGCACAATAATAGACCAATTATTAAAAGAATTTTTTATTTTTATTTGTGGAAGAGCAGACTAATAGTTGCATACTTTAATAATTACTGCATTCCAGATTACATATTCTATGAATTTTACTATTCCACACCATTTGTAGCCGCTATCTTGATTCAAACTCAAACTCAAACATTTATTTATTCAATTAGACTTCTTCTAGAAGCACTTTTGAAACGTCATTAGGTACATATTTTAAAATTTACCACCAATTCGGAAAGCAGTATCTATAGAGAAGAACCAGCAAGAAACTCCATAGTTGCTCTTTTTAATCATGTCAGTTTTACAATTTAATTTTACAAATTACATATATAACATCATATATTATTATAGTAATATGCCAAAGAACTGTCCTGTGGTTTTTACCCGACAACCCTCCATGGGTTTTTATCGTCCATTCAGTGGTAATATGCAAGCATAGATACTAGATACTAGGCAGTCCTGAGTTCTGTTCTGTGTGACAACTACCAATACAAATGTTGTTCATCTGGCAAGATACAGAAGGCTGATTACTTATCTGTCCTTAAAAAAATTGATCAATTTAAACTGATATACCGGTGTATCCCATTGAGCACTTAAATAAGTTTAATGAAATAAGTAAATAAGAGAAAATTCACAAAATAATCATAACTTCTAAACTATGAAAGGTGATTCAGGTAGCTGAAGGTGTGTTCTACCTCAGGGTCACCACTTTACAGTCTTTCCTGGGAAGATATGCCAATCCTCTTATTTTTCTTCTCTTCTCTCATCTCTTGCATTATAGATATGTAGCATATTTTCATAATAATATAGATATAATCTGATGAGGCAGGTTTTAAATTCCTATAATACTTGTGTCATTGGATTTGGTATATATATATATTATGTTTTTGATATTGGTCTAACAATCAGAGGTCTAAATAGCTAAACAAACTTGAATAAAATTTGACCTAAAGAGTAAGCTATAGTACTTATACACCTTGCCTTCCAAGCCAGAGGTTGTGGGTTCCATTCCCACCCAGGGCAAATATTTGTGTGATGAACATAAATGTTTGCTCTGTGTCTGGGTGTTAATTATCTATATAATATGTATTTATTTAGAATTATATATGTATGTTTATCAGCCATTTGGTTTCCTTAACACAAGCGAAAGCTTAGTATGGGTGATCGTGCCTTGTGTGAAAAATGTCATGAAATATTTATTTATCTTAATTAGGCACTATCACAACAATCAAATTAGATTGGTAGTAGATATAAAAAACGACGTGTGGCACTCGGGGACTGCCGCGGTAAAGCTATTGCATGCTATGCCTTCAAGCCACACCTCCGCGCCCGTCGGAGTGGGGAGCGTGAGGTTTTATCGTTACGGAATTTCTCGATTCGGTCCCCGCGCTCAAGGCCCGCGATAGAAGCTATGCAATAGCTTGAAAAGAAAATAAACTCTCTGGACTACATTCCAGAGGACGCTGAGACAAAATGCTTAGATAACAGGTGCCTTAAAAAAAATACAATCAAATTAACAAAGAATTCTCAAATTGTAATTCATTTTAACAAAGTATTTAACCATACAATGGCTCATAATTCCTGATTAATATTAAACTGTGACTCATGATTCATACAGTTACATCTGCTGTGAATCATTCTAATCTTAATTCAACTTAAAGTATATTTTGTTGCAAGAACAATCATCATTAGCGTTTGTTCCACAGATAAGGGATAACATTGTTTACTATAATTAGGGCCGATTTTTCAATGCTTGGATAAAACTTATCCGTCCAATAAAGTATTACACAATAATATTAAAATGTCACGTAAACTGTCAAATACGGGCAATTAGAATACATTTTTAAAATGGTAGTTTTATACATTATTTGACGAATAAGTTTTATCCAAGCATTGAAAAATCGGCCCTTATTGTATTATTAATTAATGAATAATTATTATCTGTCATTGGATGATTTTTGAATTTGTTACATAATTTGTTTGTGTCTATGAGTGATCCTACTATAATATTATAAATGCGAAAGTTTGTGAGGATGAGTATGTGTGTGTTTGTTACTCTTTCACGCAAATACTACTGAACAGATTGCAATGAAATTTAGCACACATATACAGGGTAACTTGGATTAACACATAGGATAAGTTTTATCCCGGAAATCCCACGGGAACGTGAACTATGCGGATTTTTTTAGAAAACGAGGGCGAAGCCGCGGGCGGAAAGCTAGTTTAATCATATGAGAAACTATGGACTCATTGATTTTCGCTATTTGTAAGTTGTTAGCCATCACTTCATTAATGAACTGAGGTTGGAGACCTTGTTTAATCTATAATGTTTACCTGGAATAAAAGCCTATTAGAATACTAAGGCATGTAAAGTCATCAAGTTAGTTTTGGTCTGTGATGTTGATATTTTATAATTACAAGTGCACGGTATAATAATATTATGATTTTTAATGTTAGCCTTAATAATTATCACCATGAAGAATTGATTTAATTGTTTTGAAATTGCTTAATGAGTACAGAATTATGAATAAAGAAATTATTGGTTTTAATGTTGCTATTCAAATTTCCATCCACCTTTATCCATTACTCAAATAAAGAGATAATATTTTCAACAATTTTAACAGTTCATCAAGCCAAGCTCTGTCTGACATTGTTAATTACAAAAAATCAATAACAAAATATCCTGAATTAATTCATAAATTAAATCATTCAATTGGTACATTCCAGGTGGCGCGGAGTTACGGAGTGCCCTTCGTAGAAACGTCAGCCAAAACACGAATGGGCGTCGACGATGCATTCTACACGCTAGTCCGCGAAATTCGCAAAGACAAGGAGAGCCGCGGGAAGAAATACAGGCGGGGTAATAAACTCGGCTCTAGGCGTACATTCAAATGTACGTTACTCTAAGTTAAGGCTTCTATCAGTAATTGTAATTTTGAACTGTGCAGGGCTTAGTATACAGTGTGGTTTTCAATACGGATCGGATGGTACCGACTACGTGCGAAAGGGAGAGGGCATTTGTTCACGTACATTACCATAGACTGTTCCCTCCCTTTCGCACGGGTTGAGGTTGACGTTACTGCTTGGTTGTCGGTATCGTGTGTTGCTACATGCCAATTTTACTATCTACACAATTTACTAGTGATATTATAAAAAAAAAGATATTCATATCTAAGTTTGATGTTTGATGACCAACCAAAATAAAAATGAAGTGATTGTTATGAGCCACTCAATTAAGACGTTAAAAGAAATGAATATGTCAGTACACTTTCTATGTCTATGGTTATAATGTTCAATGTTAATTCCTAGTTTAGTGTAGAGGTATAGCTGTATAGCTGATATATAAACGTTGGAATATATTTTTATTCCATAAGTGTTTTCAGTATCGGATCAATTCATATTTTAAGATTCAGCATGTATGCCTTGGTCTTAGTAGGATAAGAATTAAGATGCCTTTTTGTGGCAAGTGACATATTCTATTAACTGTTCCTACAAAGGTTTGTATTTCGTATGCCTTTTTGATAACATTAACGATAACGTATTACCGTAAACGTGTTTGATATGTAGGGTTTTTTTTCACTTCAACACTAAAATAATAAGAAACATTTATACAAAGTTTTCTTTTTTAATTTGCTATTTTATACATTAATTTTAATGTTTGCTTGCATGAAAAATTGTAACCATATTCAGTGACAATAATACCTACGATAAATTTTGACGATTATTTTTCCGACCCAAATATCGACCAATAGAATTGCACCATTCGACGTCACGTGGTACAACCTACATGGTATTATACTGATAATTTTTTGAAAATTTTCTCTGATCGTTGACGTCAAACTGACAGGTTCAATTCAATTGTGAAATTATTGGCCGACATTTGGGACGGAAAAATAATCTCCCGAATACCACACGAGCTTCAAAATTATCTGGCATTTCCCTCAAGGTTCCCTGCAAACAAATAAAGTCGTCAAGTTTTTCAGGAAAAATCACTCGCGCTTCGCGCTCGTAATTTTTTAACCTTGACTAAAAACTTGACTCCTTCATTTGTTTGCAACGAACCTATTGGAAAATACCCTATAATTTTGAAGCTCTTGTGGTATTATTTCGAATTTCGAATAAGTGATTATTTCGAAGTTTTTACTTTCACAACGCTTTTGTATTCTTGCAACTGCAGTGTATTGTGATAAAAGTGCCATGAATATAGAATAGAAAAAAAATCTAACATCACAATTTTTATAATCAAATACTTTTCTATGCATAGCCTAAGATAGCATACTATCATATAACAATATGACCTACTAATAAAAATAAAATGTAAGGAATTCAGGTGAAACTAATGCACCATGTTTAAAATTATGATGATATTCATTTTAAAATTTATCTTTATGCACAAATAATTCAGCTTTTTGCTTTTCTGATTTGATAACTACTAATTCTCATTTATAACGAAATATTCATTTTTATAGATACATTAATTAGACCGATAAAAACTACACTGTATATTAGTTCTACAAAATAATGATATGTATTAGTATGGTACTCTATAAAATTTATTTACTACTTACCATAAAATTTTAATAATTATTAAATTTAAATAACTTTTTCCAAGTAATGTTCTGTGTTATACACATTGTAATGCGTGGGAGGTTGGCGTTGAATTTCTACAATAATTAATACGTAGATTGGCAGTTTTGCAAGCATTTTTATTGATAGTCTCAAAAAATATTAAAATTTTTGACAAGAACTGCTGCTCTAGATTATCTATGGTTTGGATTTGACACTTTTATAATATCTACGTCATTACCTCCCACAAGCTATGAAGTTTGTAAATGCTATACATATTGTATTAGTTAAATGAAATAAAATATACGTATATGAATATTATTGAACGCGAATCGTTAAATACCTTTGCATTTTACGTTGAGAATTCGCAATTCAAATTAACGAGAACAATTAAAATACCACACCGGCTTATTATTGGATCCAATAGGCCATAGGGATAGTGTTTACAGATATAAAATACTAATCATAATTGAAATATCTCCTTCCACCCACTCAAAACATCACAACAAAATTCGTGAAATGCAAGGGTTTTAACTTTAAAAGAGCGCTCATGCGTGTCGCAATTCTATTTTTTAGTCTATATCATTTGATATCATAACATTATTCTAACATTTGAATGACATTTGTGAGCGTTAGTAAAAACGCGCGAAAATTGAAAAAAAAAAACTTGTACAAGATATACGGAATCTATTGTAAATGATAAATGTTACGTGCATTCCCGACATTAAAACCGAAAAGCGTATTTAACAACTGGTAATATTCACACGACACGATAACAATAGGAAATGGGTTCGCAAGAATTTTTCCTATATTTTTGTACTGTGCGATTGTTGTACATAAATTTTGAATTTCCTAGTTTTTAAGCTTCCGCAGATTCACTTATCGTCAGATAGATAGTGTTAAATGAATTGTAGCTAATAATAATAAGTGAATTTAAGTAAATGGCACAGATTTTGACGTTGTGCAATATTCGAAGAATTGTTATGGGTCGCGAAATAGAGGCGTTAATTTAATGGTTTACTGTTATTGTGAATACGGGGTAATTCCAATTTAGAGTTTTGCAATACTATAAATACCATTAAATATTTTATGTATCGACTATATAAATATATAGTATTCACAAAACATGTGGAATTAAATCGGGATAGTCCTCTGTTCATGATGGCCCGTAAAAAGTATGTTTTAAAAGCTCTGCGAGTACTACTAATATTGTAGTATAAAATTGAAGAAAAATGCAAAGTTAATGTCAAAATAGATATCAGTTATGAGTCACGTGATTCGACTTGTGTTTCATTATATAATAATGTTGCTTTTGTAACAAAAATAATGTTATGCAGGCAGACAAAAATACAATTGATAAATGTATTTGTCTATGTCAATAAGCAATCAGGCTAAGATCAAGATGTTATTATATATTAAAAATTTATGTATGTTCATTTGACGATACTATAACTCAATTATGCATGATACATTAAAGTCAAACTGTTAAACAAAACAATCGATGGTAGCTAGTATATCCACATAATTCTGTGGCATCATTTTAAACACATAGGGTCAACCGGGGCAAATGCAACTAAAAAATAACAAGTTTCAAGTTTGATCGGTTGCAGTTATCTCCTTTTATATTTGGTCATTTATTTGACCCATTTAGTGATTTTTGTATTTATTCAAGATTATTTTCAACCAATCAAGCAATACAGTAGTCTTATAAATAACTGGTAGTGAGAATATTTCCTAAAATTGGTAGAAAAAGTTACATTAACCCCTAGTCGGGGGTAAATGCAACTAACTGCCATAGCTCTTCTTCTATTTCATATAAAACAACGAATATAGAATATATTTATGAGATTTCATGTTATTCATAGGATTTTGAACTGGATTACCGTGTAGCAAGGACGAGTTTTCAGGAAAAATCTTATTTTTCTGATTGTGGGGCAAATGCAACTATTTGTTAGAGAATTAGTGTGGGGAATGCAAAAAACTTATTCATCGATATATTTTTATTATTCTATATATATATACAATAACGTTATCTATACAATAACGTTGCGATCGTAGATGGCGCCGCATTATTTAGAGGAAAAACTCATGTACCTACTTTGATTTACCACTTTAAATCGCAACAAAAAAAAATAACAGTGTACTACCTACTAAGTCAATTTTAGTTTTTGGTCAGAACAAATAATATTCTTTGTGTTAAATATTGTTAAAAACGTAAACCAAACAAAAAACGTTTATTAGTTAATCAACCGTTTACTAAAAATTACTTGAACAATCACAGAACTATCCTACCTATCGTTTTTAGTTACTTATATTCTTTAACCACGCTTTATCTAATTTGAATTTTACTTATGAACCCGTCTCTGGGTATAATATCGAAGAAATAATCGATGGTTCTTCTTTAATTAATCATAAAGAAAGTATATTTTGACTACCAAGAAGGATACATAATAAAAATATCGACACTGTCACATCACTAGTGTTTTTAGTTTCATACAAAAATATAAGGGGCTATTGTAACTAACCTCACAGTTGCAATAACCCCACAGTGAAATTTTCATGAGGCAATTGTAACTGCATCAATAACACAAAATAGAGTCAACTAACGCACTAAAAATATAAATGAAATAAGCTTAACGGCTTGTGATAATCGTGTCCAATCAAAAACACCTGCAAAAAATCACTCCTAAACAATTTTTTTGTCTGCAAAACTCGACACCTGTTTTTACGCACACCAACTTCAAAATAGCGGTTTGACACAATGGCCTATCAATCAAATAGTTTTCATCGTAGGGGCACCATCTATTACTTGTAAGATTTATTAGTCGTTGAGTTATTGAATCATAGGTGGCGATTTATTACAACAACTCTAATAAATTAGTTATGATAACTAGTTGCCATAGCCCCATAGTTGCATTTGCCCCGGTTGACCCTATATTTCATAGATCATGTAAACATTTTGTATAAACATTTTCAACTCTAATCTATAGAACATAAAGCCTATTTTAATGAAAAACTCGACTCGTATTAAAACGAATGTTAAGCATGGTTGTGTTTATCAATAATACAGTTATTCTTATAGATTGTTTATAAGTAGACAATCTACATTCTACATAATATAACATAATTATTATCAATTGCAAAGGCCCCTTTATGCTGTAAGGTTTTGTTTTAAGTACTTTAATTATTTTGGAAGCTTTTTATTTGCACAAAACGCATTTAGCCGTCATCAGAGTTACTAATCGTGATAGGTAATTATTGTAATATATCACACGCGTCATGTTCGGTGTGAAATGTGCATTATGTGAATGTATTCTATCGTCAATGGTTATTTAATGCTCCAGTATAAACATAATTTATACTTGACGTAATGCAATGTTCAATGGACGAGTCCATTCTACTCTTAGATCAGGTAGGACTTCAATATATTGTCATCTTTTTTCTAAAATCCTTGTTTTGATCTGTGAACAGGATAATACTCTGCGTCGTTCCTCAAAACGCAGAATGGATGGCAATATGTTGTATTTAAAATTAAACCTCTTTTTTCATATCACTATAATTATTATCTACTTATAGGAGTTTAATTTGCTATAAGCAATTTGGATCTAGCCACACCTGATCTAAGTAGATGCTTAGATGATGCTAAAAATATATTTAGCAGAATACATATGCTAAACGTAAATATATTTTCATAATTACCTACAATTGTTTCGTTATAGTGTTTTAATACGCTAATTTCTGTTTATCGTATAAACTTACCGTGTTAGAATTTAAAGCAATATTTACCCGCGTCTCATGATAAACAGTTATGTCTTTCTACTGTCCATGACCATAGACAATTGCCGAATTATATCACAAACTACCTAGTAATAAATACAATATCATTAGATGCCTTACATATTCTTTAATGTTCTAATCGCACACAAGCTGTTCATCATATTATTATACTATAATATCATTCATTGTAATAGTGATTAAAATGGCATGCAATTACTTTATAATCATATAAAATCCTGTGTTGCCAGTATACCAATGTTTTGTGTACAAATTTTACTTTTCTCACAGCAATCATTATTTTAATCTTCAAATAATTTTATCTATATAACATTATTTACTTTTTATTTATATAGATAAAACTATCCTAGTTAAGAAAATATAGGTACAATGAATCAATGTAACGAATTTTATACCTTCAGTTTTATTTAATAATTTGACAGTTTTTTTTTTTCTGTAGTTTTAAGTTACAATTAGTATTGCGTACCTAGATAATTTACTTATTTATAGTTAACGAAGTAAAACTGCCATGGAAAGTTAGTCCCAGTTTTTGCCATTAAAAGTAATTCATTTTTATACTTTATGCTATTAAAAATCAATGCTAGTGCAACAAAGGCTTTATATTATCCGACAACATAATGATTTGTAAACACATCAACGCTAAAGCACAAAATAGGTGATAATTACTGTGAAACTGGCACAATGATTGTGCTTGTTGTGGTTAATAAATTGGCAAAAACTTAATACGTTTTTTATTTTCCTATGTGTTATTTATCCTTAGTGAAATGAGAAAGAAATTCTCAAATTAAACAATATTAATAGTTTATTATTATATCACACATTTTGGTAGAAACAACTGTTTATTATAGTTAATATATATTAAAGTTTGAAATTCAAACTACCGATTTTGACACAAGTATTCTACTAATTTTCTAAAATTAGGGTTCCTTTGACTACGCTACCGATTGGCCTAGCATGGGCCAGCATAGGCTACTTATTACAGCTTATTTGTTGGTACATAGAGGATAATAAATTAATAAAAAATTGGTTGTTTGTAAAGTAGGTTTACAATCGAGATGTTTACGTGATAACATAATGCAGTGGCAGCGCTCGAGATGAGACGGGAGATCGGTCCGTCTCTCTCTCGTTATACCTGCGATCGCGCCGCTCGTGAGGTTTTGGTGTGACACAAGTTTCTGAACATGTCACCCGACTAAAACGATTTTAAAAACGTTATCACGTTAAAAAATACTCAAATTGAATAGTATGATTAATTTTTTCACAGAAAATTTATGAATGTTTCGAATGAACATATTGGAATAATTATTCTTCTTATTGTTTAGACCAGAACCCCAAACAATTTTAATGGAAGTCGGAGGCCATCTTAGAGCATTAAACCCTGTGATTAAACCAATGCTTGGAGGCCATCACCATTGATATATTTTTTTCAAGATTACTTACCCACAATACCTTCTTAAATACAAAAAAATATATTTAAAAAAATGTTGGCATATATCCGTATCCTTGAATAGGTAGATGGATTAGCTTTTTCATTTTTTTTTACTGTTCTGTGTCTTGTACCCCTTGTGCCTTTCTTGTACATAATATTTTCAGTGTTGCCACCGAAGTATCAAGCTACCCACCAGAAGCGACCTCTGAAACCACCAGAAATCCACTAACAAAACTCGCGCCAGTTTAAAAAATCGCTAATTTTTCCACCAACTTTATTTTTAGCAAATTTTTGTTCATCGCGAAAGAAAACAATATTTAAAAGATACGTTTATTGGAGAAGTAACATTAAAATTACACATTATGTAACAAAAATAATGAAATTATATTAATAAGTCATCTTCAGATGAGTCTTTTCCGTCCCCGATAATTTACTGCCATCTTTTATTAAAGAGTTTGTGGCTTGGATTTATTTCCTTTTGACTGTTTTACCCACTAGATGAAAGAGTGTTGCTGCACGATGGAATTAAACTCCAAAAACGATACGAGTGGAGTTCATAGTCGTCGTTCCAATATTTGAGAAAAAAAATACTAAATTCCTAAATTCCACTAGACAAATCCACTAGCCACTAAAGTCAATATTTGTCCGCTAAAAAGCAAGCCAAAACCACCAGATTTAGTGGAAAATCCACTATGTTGGCAACACTGAATATTTTTCGAATAAATAATATGTAGAACGTGTAAAGGAACACGTTTGTCATGCTACCAACCTCGCTATACATTTTTTTTTTTACCAACATACTCAAACATACTACCACTTAGAACATCGTTTTGGTTAGGCTTCCATTATCAAGCAATTTTAAACTTCATTTGATTGACATAGAGTTCAAATTATTTTGTACTTTTCCAAGACCTAAGGGCGAGTCTGGCATGCGAACATTTAGAAAAAATAAAAATATTTCTAATGTTGGCCTCTCCGATGACGTAACGGCACCAGTCTTGTACAGATTAAGGAAAAAATTGAAGTTTTTTGCAAATTTCTCGTAGGTTTTTTAACTTTATTGGATATTGTTAAGTTATACCTTTAGTTCAATGTTAGTTTAACGTAACCAATGTTAGAAAAAAGATTACAATGCATAAATAATGAAGTTATTAATAAATTAAAAAACCACTTTTTTGCACCAGTGTTGGACAGTGAAAATCTAATGATGGACACCCAGTTTTGGACAACATCCAGTTATGAACACCCATTTATGGACTGTACCTAATGTTGTTTCTCCAGTTATTTACACTTGGAGAAGACTTATAGTTATCAATAGAATCTTGAAAATGATGATTGGAATACAATATATCGGGGATGTATTTATAAAAATAGTACTTATTAATTATTTTGCATACTTATAATATTTAAAACAGTCTTAATTTCCATTTTCTAGGCAAAAATTGGACAAATGCATCGTTAAATACGAGTTATGTCCGTTAAGAAACATCAATATGGTTTTTTTTTCTCAATAAGTCAGGGATGAAAAATATAACTAAAAAAAGTACTGCCATTCCATCCATTTTGGGACTTCTTCTTCTTCGTCATATCACTCTAGTCAGAGCGAACGTGGTCAACATGAGGTTTGGGGGGGTAGATGTTACCCGCTTCACGATGTTCCGCCATATCTCTCTGTTTCCTGGCATTCCGCTACACTTGTAAAGTGAATCGCCAATCTGAATCCGCCAACAGCCTTAATCTGATCGGCCCATCGATATGGATTCCAAATTGTAGCACGAGGCAAAAAGCTTTTTTTTTAAACTGTTGTCAAGATGGTGTGGATGAAATTTAAGCGTGTGTGCTATATGGTGGTGGAATTTAGCAGCAGACAGCGATCCAAACAGTTCATCAGAGAACTCTCTATGATATAACATAATATGAGTCGCATACATAGAAATGCGACTTCTCTACGCAGTAATAGAGAATGAAGCCGAGAACGAGTCGCACAGCACATAATGACCCATTGTTCTAAAATATATTCTTCATGTTTAGATAGATATTATGTTGGTGGACCCATTAGTGTAATTTTAACAAAAAATATCAATGTCCATTATAGGAACCAAAGCAAATCCAGTCATGGACAATTGTTGTACAATATTGGAACCCTTTGTTTGAAATGGTAAAAGACAATACAGAAAAGCGCATGTAATTAATACCTTTAAAAAAAGTTTATTTTCGACATATGTCCATAAATGGATATATCCATAGAATAATAATAGTAATAATAACCCCCCGACGTATCTCTACGTTGCCGTCGTGGAGGGGCTTGTGTGCCTCAATGAGCACTAGAGCTATGCCAGTAGAGCTACTCATGCTGGAAAGGTCTAGGGGGAGAGGTCAGACTAAAAGAGGTACAACCAATGTTTTTAGCCCGGTCACAAGCTAAAAATATGGTCTTTTCTCACTTCTCCTTTCCCTTCCTTCTTCCTGTTATTTCACCACTCTTCCCATACTCTTTTCTTTCACTTTATTTCTTTACTTTCTCTCTTTACTTGTTCCTTCTAATGTCATAACTCACTATTCTACTCTTACCCATACCACATTAATTATCTCGTTAGATAATATGCGATGCGCCTTAGAAATAGAGTATTACCCCAGGCGGGTACCAAAGCTAACCGCGATGGAGAATCCCGCCCCGAGCCGACGAGCTCGGGCTGCCCCTCGTATTCTGGGGGGGGCACCGTATCGCCAATTGTCTCTTGTCCAACCGCGACAACCCAATCTGTAGAATCAATATCATGTTCTTCACCTTCGTCATTGTTTTCATCAATACCATCATCACCACTCTCATTGCTCCATTATCAAGAATCAAGCTCATCCAATGTATCACCTTCATCTTCATTACAATCCATTGGGGATGTTGTGCAGGAGGCTACCTCAGCTAAAGTTACTGCACCCGCCCCAGATGGAAGGCGCACACGTAAAACGTGGACCAAAGAAATGAACATTTTCATCATGCGCCACTATTTCATCCTCACAAATTTAGAATCAAACACAAGAACGTACCTGACACCATTACATGCACGTTTTACTGCGGAATACCCTGAAATGAACGTAGGAAAACAAAGAATAGGAGATCAACGTCGTGCTATTGTTCAACGCAACTTCCTTACAAAACAAGAAATTAATAATATCAAGGAAGAAATTAGAATTCTACTACAAAACCCTACACCCGCAGAAGTGAACGCGACTACAGAGCACACCCAACAGGGTAGGATCAGATGGTCAGATAATCTTAACGAAACCATAATGAGAAGTTACTACCGACTCACAAACCTTGAAACCGATTTAACTACTTATAGACCTTTACTTCATCAGGATATAATTACTAAATGCCCTTCAATAGCTCACCTTTCAGTACAAAGAATAGCTGACCAACGCAGATCTATTGTCAATAATCACCTCTTGTCCAATGATAGATTAAATAGAATTAGAGAAGAAGTAAGAAACGAATTAAATACCTCAGCTTTACAATCACAACATATAGATGAAAATATTTCAGTTTCTACAATTCACCCATCACAAATACACAACGAACACCAAACTTTGCAATCAACACAAACCACCACAAACGATGATATCACAAATCCAACGCAAATAACAGACGACCCGCCAAGTTTAACTCTGGAACTCGCACAACAATTAGAGGACATGTATGCAGAAACTTATAATAAATTTAAAGATTCGAACCCAACAACCCGGCCTTATATACCCAAACTAAAATCATCTAAAAAGCTATCATCCATAATTAACCATCTGAATAACGTAACTCTCCCAAACATATTTACACCTGACACTAGCTTCAATGTAATACAAACCTCTATTTATTGTGCGGCATATACTTCAGCTAAATTTAATGGGGCCCGAATTAGAGACATCAGCCTAAATACCATAAAACCACAAGCACCTTGGTGGCAAAGACGATTAGAAGATAGGATAAGCGATCTTAGAGCAAATATTGGGAGGCTAACTGAATATGCTAGAGGTATTAGGTCACCAGCTTTAGAAAAGCATCTGTCTAAGATAAAACAAAAATACAGAATACACACTCAACATGAAACTCAAAACACTGACATAGCACACTTTCTTGACACACTGAAACAAAAATTAAACGCCTTAGCAAACCGATTAAAAAGATATAAACTAACAACTCTTAGAAAAACACAAAATAAACAATTCTGCAATAGTGAAAAACTCTTTTACAGGAAACTCACACAACATCAAAGTCAACAAGAAAATAGCGCAACTATGCCTACCCCTGAATCCCTTAAAGCATTTTGGTCAAATATCTGGTCTAACCAAATTGAACACCAACACAATCACTGGATAGAAGAAGATAAGGAAAGATTAAAGGATACACCTGAAATGAAATTTGAACAAATTCATTTAGACCTTTTTAAAAATGTAATAGCAAAAACTCATAACTGGAAAGCTACTGGAACCGACAACATACACAATTTTTGGTATAAAAAACTTACATCCACCCATGAATTACTACTCAAACACATTAATACATTCATTAGCTCACCCGATACCATGCCACAATATATCACACAAGGTATTACATACATGTTACCAAAAGATCCATCAGACACATCAAACCCTGCAAAATATCGCCCGATCACCTGTTTACAAAATATATATAAGATCATCACATCAGCTTTAAGTGAAAAAATACATAGACATATACAAGAACATAACATTTTATCAGAGGAACAAAAAGGATGCCGAAAAAACAGTCAGGGATGCAAAGAACAACTTACTATTGACGCTGTAGTATCAAAGCTAGCACTCAAACAAAAACGTAGCATTTACACTATGTATATAGATTATAAAAAGGCTTTTGATTCAATTCCACACTCTTGGCTACTATACATATTAAAACACTACAAAATTAATCCGATAATTATTCATTTTCTAAAAAACATTATGCTTAACTGGTATACAAAATTAAAAATATGCAATTTTGATAAAACTACTGAAACCGATTTCATCCCCATAAGAAGAGGTATTTTCCAAGGAGATGCCTTAAGCCCCTTATGGTTTTGCCTTGCCCTTAACCCGTTATCCCACATGCTTAATAAAAATAACATAGGATTTAAAATAACACACAATACAGAAAACATAACTCTTTCACATCTCATGTATATGGATGATATAAAACTTTTTGCAGGCACGCTAGACGAAATTCATACCCTTGTCGATATTACGCAGATATTTTCAAAAGATGTATGCATGGAATTCGGAATCGATAAATGCAAAATCCAATCAATCAATAGAGGGGTGATAGAACATAATGTGTACCAATTAGCGAATCATGATACCATAGAAACGGTGGACCCCGCTGAAGGGTACAAATATTTGGGCTACTACCAGTCACAAGAAATTCACCACAAGGACACTAAAAAACTACTTCAAGATAATTTCAGACAACGACTACATAAAATATTACACACCCACCTCAATGCTAAAAATACTATTAAAGCCATCAACACTTTTGCTATCCCCGTAATAACATACTCGTTTGGGATCATACGCTGGACAAAATCGGAACTTGCTACGCTACAAAGAATAATAAATACTACAATGACAAAACACAGAAAACATCACCCTAGAGCCTGTATCCAAAGATTAACCCTACCTAAAATTGAGGGCGGTAGAGGAATCATAGATATAACAAACCTCCACAATAAACAGATCACACTACTTAGGGCCTTTTTTCATAATCGCTCACACCAATCACGTTTACACCAAGTTATATGTCAGGTAGATACATTCACTCCACTTACACTCTCCGACTTCAACAAACAAATAAACATAATCACCAAACAACAAAAGATAGACTTATGGACCCAAAAATCTCTCCATGGCCGACACCGCCTGGACTTGACCAATCCAATAGTGGACAAGATAGCGTCAAACGCTTGGTTAAAGAGGGGTGAACTGTTTCCCGAAACAGAAGGCTTTATGTTAGCAATTCAGGATCAGATTATAGACACTAAAAATTACAGGAAGTACATTATTCGCGATAGCAGCTCCAGAAGTGACCACTGTCGACACTGCCACAAGCAACCGGAAACGATTCAACATATAACTGGCGCATGTTCATCAATCACTCAAACAGATTATAAACACAGGCACGACCAGGTAGCAGCCATCATTCACCAAACACTCGCCTACAAATACCAACTAATAACGGAAAAAGTACCCTACTACAAATATACACCACAAATAATTTTAGACACCGCAGATTTCAAAATTTACTGGGATAGAACAATACTTACTGACAAAACCATACACCACAATCGACCAGATATCACAGTTCACGACAAGAAAAATAAAACCGTATATTTAATAGATGTAGCAATCTCCAACACGCACAATCTTAACACCACTCATACTAGCAAACTGACAAAATATACAGACCTTACTATAGAACTTAAATCTCAGTGGCAGGTAAATACAGTCAAGACAATTCCAATTATAATTTCTAGCACAGGCGTCATACCGAAAACACTCCACGCTAGTCTTAAAATCTTAAATTTACACCCACTCACTTTTATACTTCTACAAAAAGCTGTGATATTAAACACCTGTAGGATTGTTAGGAAGTTCTTGTCAATTGACTAATTATAAGGTAACCATAGTTGTTTGGCCAAAAGCCCGCAACCTTGGTTTAATTCCCCAGTAATGGGCGAGGTATTTTTAACCTAAAAAAAAAAAGTAATAATAATAATAATAGTCGTCAAGTTTTTCAGGAAAAATCACTCGCGCTTCGCGCTCGTAATTTTTTAACCTTGACTAAAAACTTGACTCCTTCATTTGTTTGCAACGAACCTATCGGAAAATACCCGATAATTTTGAAGCTCTTGTGGTATTATTTCGAATTTCGAATAAGTGATTATTTCGAAGTTTTTACTTTCACAACGCTTTTGTATTCTTGCAACTGCAGTGTATTGTGATAAAAGTGCCATGAATATAGAATAGAAAAAAAATCTAACATCACAATTTTTATAATCAAATACTTTTCTATGCATAGCCTAAGATAGCATACTATCATATAACAATATGACCTACTAATAAAAATAAAATGTAAGGAATTCAGGTGAAACTAATGCACCATGTTTAAAATTATGATGATATTCATTTTAAAATTTATCTTTATGCACAAATAATTCAGCTTTTTGCTTTTCTGATTTGATAACTACTAATTCTCATTTATAACGAAATATTCATTTTTATAGATACATTAATTAGACCGATAAAAACTACACTGTATATTAGTTCTACAAAATAATGATATGTATTAGTATGGTACTCTATAAAATTTATTTACTACTTACCATAAAATTTTAATAATTATTAAATTTAAATAACTTTTTCCAAGTAATGTTCTGTGTTATACACATTGTAATGCGTGGGAGGTTGGCGTTGAATTTCTACAATAATTAATACGTAGATTGGCAGTTTTGCAAGCATTTTTATTGATAGTCTCAAAAAATATTAAAATTTTTGACAAGAACTGCTGCTCTAGATTATCTATGGTTTGGATTTGACACTTTTATAATATCTACGTCATTACCTCCCACAAGCTATGAAGTTTGTAAATGCTATACATATTGTATTAGTTAAATGAAATAAAATATACGTATATGAATATTATTGAACGCGAATCGTTAAATACCTTTGCATTTTACGTTGAGAATTCGCAATTCAAATTAACGAGAACAATTAAAATACCACACCGGCTTATTATTGGATCCAATAGGCCATAGGGATAGTGTTTACAGATATAAAATACTAATCATAATTGAAATATCTCCTTCCACCCACTCAAAACATCACAACAAAATTCGTGAAATGCAAGGGTTTTAACTTTAAAAGAGCGCTCATGCGTGTCGCAATTCTATTTTTTAGTCTATATCATTTGATATCATAACATTATTCTAACATTTGAATGACATTTGTGAGCGTTAGTAAAAACGCGCGAAAATTGAAAAAAAAAAACTTGTACAAGATATACGGAATCTATTGTAAATGATAAATGTTACGTGCATTCCCGACATTAAAACCGAAAAGCGTATTTAACAACTGGTAATATTCACACGACACGATAACAATAGGAAATGGGTTCGCAAGAATTTTTCCTATATTTTTGTACTGTGCGATTGTTGTACATAAATTTTGAATTTCCTAGTTTTTAAGCTTCCGCAGATTCACTTATCGTCAGATAGATAGTGTTAAATGAATTGTAGCTAATAATAATAAGTGAATTTAAGTAAATGGCACAGATTTTGACGTTGTGCAATATTCGAAGAATTGTTATGGGTCGCGAAATAGAGGCGTTAATTTAATGGTTTACTGTTATTGTGAATACGGGGTAATTCCAATTTAGAGTTTTGCAATACTATAAATACCATTAAATATTTTATGTATCGACTATATAAATATATAGTATTCACAAAACATGTGGAATTAAATCGGGATAGTCCTCTGTTCATGATGGCCCGTAAAAAGTATGTTTTAAAAGCTCTGCGAGTACTACTAATATTGTAGTATAAAATTGAAGAAAAATGCAAAGTTAATGTCAAAATAGATATCAGTTATGAGTCACGTGATTCGACTTGTGTTTCATTATATAATAATGTTGCTTTTGTAACAAAAATAATGTTATGCAGGCAGACAAAAATACAATTGATAAATGTATTTGTCTATGTCAATAAGCAATCAGGCTAAGATCAAGATGTTATTATATATTAAAAATTTATGTATGTTCATTTGACGATACTATAACTCAATTATGCATGATACATTAAAGTCAAACTGTTAAACAAAACAATCGATGGTAGCTAGTATATCCACATAATTCTGTGGCATCATTTTAAACACATAGGGTCAACCGGGGCAAATGCAACTAAAAAATAACAAGTTTCAAGTTTGATCGGTTGCAGTTATCTCCTTTTATATTTGGTCATTTATTTGACCCATTTAGTGATTTTTGTATTTATTCAAGATTATTTTCAACCAATCAAGCAATACAGTAGTCTTATAAATAACTGGTAGTGAGAATATTTCCTAAAATTGGTAGAAAAAGTTACATTAACCCCTAGTCGGGGGTAAATGCAACTAACTGCCATAGCTCTTCTTCTATTTCATATAAAACAACGAATATAGAATATATTTATGAGATTTCATGTTATTCATAGGATTTTGAACTGGATTACCGTGTAGCAAGGACGAGTTTTCAGGAAAAATCTTATTTTTCTGATTGTGGGGCAAATGCAACTATTTGTTAGAGAATTAGTGTGGGGAATGCAAAAAACTTATTCATCGATATATTTTTATTATTCTATATATATATACAATAACGTTATCTATACAATAACGTTGCGATCGTAGATGGCGCCGCATTATTTAGAGGAAAAACTCATGTACCTACTTTGATTTACCACTTTAAATCGCAACAAAAAAAAATAACAGTGTACTACCTACTAAGTCAATTTTAGTTTTTGGTCAGAACAAATAATATTCTTTGTGTTAAATATTGTTAAAAACGTAAACCAAACAAAAAACGTTTATTAGTTAATCAACCGTTTACTAAAAATTACTTGAACAATCACAGAACTATCCTACCTATCGTTTTTAGTTACTTATATTCTTTAACCACGCTTTATCTAATTTGAATTTTACTTATGAACCCGTCTCTGGGTATAATATCGAAGAAATAATCGATGGTTCTTCTTTAATTAATCATAAAGAAAGTATATTTTGACTACCAAGAAGGATACATAATAAAAATATCGACACTGTCACATCACTAGTGTTTTTAGTTTCATACAAAAATATAAGGGGCTATTGTAACTAACCTCACAGTTGCAATAACCCCACAGTGAAATTTTCATGAGGCAATTGTAACTGCATCAATAACACAAAATAGAGTCAACTAACGCACTAAAAATATAAATGAAATAAGCTTAACGGCTTGTGATAATCGTGTCCAATCAAAAACACCTGCAAAAAATCACTCCTAAACAATTTTTTTGTCTGCAAAACTCGACACCTGTTTTTACGCACACCAACTTCAAAATAGCGGTTTGACACAATGGCCTATCAATCAAATAGTTTTCATCGTAGGGGCACCATCTATTACTTGTAAGATTTATTAGTCGTTGAGTTATTGAATCATAGGTGGCGATTTATTACAACAACTCTAATAAATTAGTTATGATAACTAGTTGCCATAGCCCCATAGTTGCATTTGCCCCGGTTGACCCTATATTTCATAGATCATGTAAACATTTTGTATAAACATTTTCAACTCTAATCTATAGAACATAAAGCCTATTTTAATGAAAAACTCGACTCGTATTAAAACGAATGTTAAGCATGGTTGTGTTTATCAATAATACAGTTATTCTTATAGATTGTTTATAAGTAGACAATCTACATTCTACATAATATAACATAATTATTATCAATTGCAAAGGCCCCTTTATGCTGTAAGGTTTTGTTTTAAGTACTTTAATTATTTTGGAAGCTTTTTATTTGCACAAAACGCATTTAGCCGTCATCAGAGTTACTAATCGTGATAGGTAATTATTGTAATATATCACACGCGTCATGTTCGGTGTGAAATGTGCATTATGTGAATGTATTCTATCGTCAATGGTTATTTAATGCTCCAGTATAAACATAATTTATACTTGACGTAATGCAATGTTCAATGGACGAGTCCATTCTACTCTTAGATCAGGTAGGACTTCAATATATTGTCATCTTTTTTCTAAAATCCTTGTTTTGATCTGTGAACAGGATAATACTCTGCGTCGTTCCTCAAAACGCAGAATGGATGGCAATATGTTGTATTTAAAATTAAACCTCTTTTTTCATATCACTATAATTATTATCTACTTATAGGAGTTTAATTTGCTATAAGCAATTTGGATCTAGCCACACCTGATCTAAGTAGATGCTTAGATGATGCTAAAAATATATTTAGCAGAATACATATGCTAAACGTAAATATATTTTCATAATTACCTACAATTGTTTCGTTATAGTGTTTTAATACGCTAATTTCTGTTTATCGTATAAACTTACCGTGTTAGAATTTAAAGCAATATTTACCCGCGTCTCATGATAAACAGTTATGTCTTTCTACTGTCCATGACCATAGACAATTGCCGAATTATATCACAAACTACCTAGTAATAAATACAATATCATTAGATGCCTTACATATTCTTTAATGTTCTAATCGCACACAAGCTGTTCATCATATTATTATACTATAATATCATTCATTGTAATAGTGATTAAAATGGCATGCAATTACTTTATAATCATATAAAATCCTGTGTTGCCAGTATACCAATGTTTTGTGTACAAATTTTACTTTTCTCACAGCAATCATTATTTTAATCTTCAAATAATTTTATCTATATAACATTATTTACTTTTTATTTATATAGATAAAACTATCCTAGTTAAGAAAATATAGGTACAATGAATCAATGTAACGAATTTTATACCTTCAGTTTTATTTAATAATTTGACAGTTTTTTTTTTTCTGTAGTTTTAAGTTACAATTAGTATTGCGTACCTAGATAATTTACTTATTTATAGTTAACGAAGTAAAACTGCCATGGAAAGTTAGTCCCAGTTTTTGCCATTAAAAGTAATTCATTTTTATACTTTATGCTATTAAAAATCAATGCTAGTGCAACAAAGGCTTTATATTATCCGACAACATAATGATTTGTAAACACATCAACGCTAAAGCACAAAATAGGTGATAATTACTGTGAAACTGGCACAATGATTGTGCTTGTTGTGGTTAATAAATTGGCAAAAACTTAATACGTTTTTTATTTTCCTATGTGTTATTTATCCTTAGTGAAATGAGAAAGAAATTCTCAAATTAAACAATATTAATAGTTTATTATTATATCACACATTTTGGTAGAAACAACTGTTTATTATAGTTAATATATATTAAAGTTTGAAATTCAAACTACCGATTTTGACACATAGAGCAGGCTCCAAGGAGATGTTCGTTTGCAAAAATAGCGGACCTAAATCTGACTTCTGATATATATTGTATAGGTCCCAGACATCCTATAGACAGATGTTGCCAACCAGTTTTGTGGTCCCCCTGCCCGCACCCCGGTAATTAAATATGGCATACAAAGAAAAAAATAAAAATTTCCAAAACATGCCGTGTGGGGTATCAAATGAAAGAGCTTATTGAGTAGATCACGAATATATAGCATACTATATACATTTCTTACACTTTCTCTAAGATTTTTTAGAAAATTTACGAAAATGGTCCATTTTTGAGTTAACTTTAAACCACTATAGATTGAAAACTCATGAATATATTTTTTAAATTATTATTTTAAATAATTAACAATAGTCCATTGTTTATGATTCAATAGTTCGTAATATAATATAAGTGAGCTATGTGGTGGATTTGATGAAAATAACTATATACTATATGAACTTGAAAATATACTCGCCATCTTTGAATGCTCCCCCCACTCCCCCATGCAACTATTTCACTGTACGAAATATTGAATCGTAAACAATGGACTATTGTTAATTATTTAAAATAATAATTTAAAAAATATATTCATGAGTTTTCAATCTATAGTGGTTTAAAGTTAACTCAAAAATGGACCATTTTCGTAAATTTTCTAAAAAATCTTAGAGAAAGTGTAAGAAATGTATATAGTATGCTATATATTCGTGATCTACTCAATAAGCTCTTTCATTTGATACCCCACACGGCATGTTTTGGAAATTTTTATTTTTTTCTTTGTATGCCATATTTAATTACCGGGGTGCGGGCAGGGGGACCACAAAACTGGTTGGCAACATCTGTCTATAGGATGTCTGGGATCTATACAATATATATCAGAAGTCAGATTTAGGTCCGCGATTTTTGCAAACGAAACTCCACTGAGAGTCCGGTCTAACAAGTATTCTACTAATTTTCTAAAATTAGGGTTCCTTTGACTACGCTACCGATTGGCCTAGCATGGGCCAGCATAGGCTACTTATTACAGCTTATTTGTTGGTACATAGAGGATAATAAATTAATAAAAAATTGGTTGTTTGTAAAGTAGGTTTACAATCGAGATGTTTACGTGATAACATAATGCAGTGGCAGCGCTCGAGATGAGACGGGAGATCGGTCCGTCTCTCTCTCGTTATACCTGCGATCGCGCCGCTCGTGAGGTTTTGGTGTGACACAAGTTTCTGAACATGTCACCCGACTAAAACGATTTTAAAAACGTTATCACGTTAAAAAATACTCAAATTGAATAGTATGATTAATTTTTTCACAGAAAATTTATGAATGTTTCGAATGAACATATTGGAATAATTATTCTTCTTATTGTTTAGACCAGAACCCCAAACAATTTTAATGGAAGTCGGAGGCCATCTTAGAGCATTAAACCCTGTGATTAAACCAATGCTTGGAGGCCATCACCATTGATATATTTTTTTCAAGATTACTTACCCACAATACCTTCTTAAATACAAAAAAATATATTTAAAAAAATGTTGGCATATATCCGTATCCTTGAATAGGTAGATGGATTAGCTTTTTCATTTTTTTTTACTGTTCTGTGTCTTGTACCCCTTGTGCCTTTCTTGTACATAATATTTTCAGTGTTGCCACCGAAGTATCAAGCTACCCACCAGAAGCGACCTCTGAAACCACCAGAAATCCACTAACAAAACTCGCGCCAGTTTAAAAAATCGCTAATTTTTCCACCAACTTTATTTTTAGCAAATTTTTGTTCATCGCGAAAGAAAACAATATTTAAAAGATACGTTTATTGGAGAAGTAACATTAAAATTACACATTATGTAACAAAAATAATGAAATTATATTAATAAGTCATCTTCAGATGAGTCTTTTCCGTCCCCGATAATTTACTGCCATCTTTTATTAAAGAGTTTGTGGCTTGGATTTATTTCCTTTTGACTGTTTTACCCACTAGATGAAAGAGTGTTGCTGCACGATGGAATTAAACTCCAAAAACGATACGAGTGGAGTTCATAGTCGTCGTTCCAATATTTGAGAAAAAAAATACTAAATTCCTAAATTCCACTAGACAAATCCACTAGCCACTAAAGTCAATATTTGTCCGCTAAAAAGCAAGCCAAAACCACCAGATTTAGTGGAAAATCCACTATGTTGGCAACACTGAATATTTTTCGAATAAATAATATGTAGAACGTGTAAAGGAACACGTTTGTCATGCTACCAACCTCGCTATACATTTTTTTTTTTACCAACATACTCAAACATACTACCACTTAGAACATCGTTTTGGTTAGGCTTCCATTATCAAGCAATTTTAAACTTCATTTGATTGACATAGAGTTCAAATTATTTTGTACTTTTCCAAGACCTAAGGGCGAGTCTGGCATGCGAACATTTAGAAAAAATAAAAATATTTCTAATGTTGGCCTCTCCGATGACGTAACGGCACCAGTCTTGTACAGATTAAGGAAAAAATTGAAGTTTTTTGCAAATTTCTCGTAGGTTTTTTAACTTTATTGGATATTGTTAAGTTATACCTTTAGTTCAATGTTAGTTTAACGTAACCAATGTTAGAAAAAAGATTACAATGCATAAATAATGAAGTTATTAATAAATTAAAAAACCACTTTTTTGCACCAGTGTTGGACAGTGAAAATCTAATGATGGACACCCAGTTTTGGACAACATCCAGTTATGAACACCCATTTATGGACTGTACCTAATGTTGTTTCTCCAGTTATTTACACTTGGAGAAGACTTATAGTTATCAATAGAATCTTGAAAATGATGATTGGAATACAATATATCGGGGATGTATTTATAAAAATAGTACTTATTAATTATTTTGCATACTTATAATATTTAAAACAGTCTTAATTTCCATTTTCTAGGCAAAAATTGGACAAATGCATCGTTAAATACGAGTTATGTCCGTTAAGAAACATCAATATGGTTTTTTTTTCTCAATAAGTCAGGGATGAAAAATATAACTAAAAAAAGTACTGCCATTCCATCCATTTTGGGACTTCTTCTTCTTCGTCATATCACTCTAGTCAGAGCGAACGTGGTCAACATGAGGTTTGGGGGGGTAGATGTTACCCGCTTCACGATGTTCCGCCATATCTCTCTGTTTCCTGGCATTCCGCTACACTTGTAAAGTGAATCGCCAATCTGAATCCGCCAACAGCCTTAATCTGATCGGCCCATCGATATGGATTCCAAATTGTAGCACGAGGCAAAAAGCTTTTTTTTTAAACTGTTGTCAAGATGGTGTGGATGAAATTTAAGCGTGTGTGCTATATGGTGGTGGAATTTAGCAGCAGACAGCGATCCAAACAGTTCATCAGAGAACTCTCTATGATATAACATAATATGAGTCGCATACATAGAAATGCGACTTCTCTACGCAGTAATAGAGAATGAAGCCGAGAACGAGTCGCACAGCACATAATGACCCATTGTTCTAAAATATATTCTTCATGTTTAGATAGATATTATGTTGGTGGACCCATTAGTGTAATTTTAACAAAAAATATCAATGTCCATTATAGGAACCAAAGCAAATCCAGTCATGGACAATTGTTGTACAATATTGGAACCCTTTGTTTGAAATGGTAAAAGACAATACAGAAAAGCGCATGTAATTAATACCTTTAAAAAAAGTTTATTTTCGACATATGTCCATAAATGGATATATCCATAGAATTAAATCCAGTTATGGACACTGAAGAATTTTTTTTAAACAACATAACCTATCATGATACTAAATCGTGTAATATTTCGTACACTTAACTACTATAAATAAAAGTAATATCAAATTTTGCTGACATTTATACAAAAATTCTTATAACCAAAATTGTGTCCTCACTTCCTTAAGGATTTCCTTAGTAAAAACGGATTTCTTCGAAACGAGTCGCAGCAACTAAACATAACGTTCTGCCATCTTCAAACATTTTGGCCGAATAAGATGAAGTGTCGTATTTTGATAGCTTATGAACCAAACTTTTATTTTAAGTATTGCCAAATTATATAACGTTAATTTTGGTCTTAATATTTAAATTTAATATTTATTTTGTCCATTACTGGATGCTTGTCCACGACTGGTGCCGTTACCTTAATCATATATTATGATTATAATATTTAATATTTTAGTTTTAATTATTTATTATTATTTCATCTTTTTTTTTAAACCTTATTTTTGTACATTTTAATTTTAAGCTAGTACATTTATAAATTATTTCTTTCTTTTTTCGATTTCTTGTCAATGGTTAAGACTTAAGCATAGACAACGTCTTGATGTTGATTCGTTGTTTGTAATTTGAATTCAAAATGGCGTTTTATTTTGTTTTGGTGGAAGTTAAACAAAATTTGTTCTTCATAAATCGTAGATTTTGTTATTTACTCAGTTAATCAAAGTGTACATTGAAAGTGTTAATTTGTAATATTTCTGCCAAAAGTGAAAAAAGAAGAAAAAGTGTTATGTGTAAACAATGTTAAAATCTTTGTGTGTACATAATTATTATTTGATATTTTATGACTTAATATTTGCAATATGTACCCAATGACTGTTCTATAAGGAAGATAAAACATAATAATTACATAACAATTTATGAGAAAACTTCTCTAATACGTCATGTTCTGGCTGTAGAATCAATTGGAGAGATATTATTATGTCCAAAGAAAACAACGGCTTCTTCATATACAATTCCATTATGGCGCGGCGATCCGAACGGCAACGATATATTATTGGTATCGAAATTTAGAACGAGATTTTAAAATAGAAATCCCGCAAAAATATTTCAAGGAAAAGTATAAAATGTGAATCTAGTTGTATTCACATTCACATAATATTTAAGCCGTTAGCCGAATTAAGTCCTACATGCCTGAATAAAGATATTCAGTAAAATTCAAATGGAATTAACCATTTTTGCTGATTAAAGTGAGTTTTAATATTATATAAAAATGTTATTACATAATTAATATTATATCATAATAAACTTATTGATCTACATTGTTGGTGTTTTATTTTTAATTTCCTATAAATTTGAATAAGGATGAGAATTAGTAGTGATGTTACCCAGCATCGAAAATTTTAACGATATCGATATGAAGTTTTATCGATAATATGCACTCAAAGAGACATCACTAGCACGTCAACTTTTAAATGTTGGCAGCAATGTGTGTCATTTTTGATGTAAGTGAGCTTATGTTGGTATATAAGATTCGCCCTTAGCCAATACATGCATATGTGTGCGCAATGTGTGCGTGAGCTCGAAATCAAAGTACTGAGTGCCGTCTCTTACTATATTAAACGTCTTATTCACGGTCCATCTTGACGTACGTCCCGCCAAGGTCATACACGATGCACGACGCAAAACGACAGTGAATAGTATTGACGTACGTCAATAATTATTATGAGTTGCTGGATGTGCATGACCAATTTTTCATCCAGCGACAGTGTTGCCACATGCCAAATCGATAAATCTGGATATAGTAGTCTAAAAATCTGTATAAAATCTGTATGAAATCAAACCGTAAGCTGTTTAAAATCTGAATGGTATGTTTGTTAAAGAAAATATTGGATTGTACTTAAAACTTTATTGATTAAAAAAATACATACTTTTATTCATTTTATTAATCAATTTCTTGTGAACATTGAGCTTAAAACATGGCTCGTTATTCAATAATTGTTTTGTCAAAATTAGCCCCTCCATCGTTTCGGTGCCTAAATGGTTCCTGGTTTTTGTTTTAATTAAATTAATAGATGAAAAAATCCTTTCATGTAATCAGAAAACGTAGTCGACTCGTAATCATCGTAATGAACGAATGATTGATTTGCAAACATTAAAAAGAAACAAATACATTCATTCGTTAACAAAATACATGTTTCGGGAAATCCCCCAGAAGAATATACAATTATTGTTTGTTTGTTCCGAGGGAAATCCCCGATGTACGCCATGAATGTTGCCGGATTTAAACAACTGTATAAAAATAATATACTTAGATAATGGATTATTTTATCATAGTAGTGTCCTTATCCAAAAAAGGTTTTAACAAATGTATAAAATTTACTTTGCTTATCAATTATTTTATCATAGTTAGTGTCCTTTACCTAAAATCTGTATAAAAGTAAAGCCAAATCTGTAATCTGTATAGTGGTCTTAAAATCTGTATAGATACAGATAAATCTGTATATATGGCAACACTGTCCAGCGAGCACCCCCACCACCGCGAACGTCGTGCAGATGGACAGTGAATAGCGCGGACGTACAGCAGATCAGTGTTGCCAACAGAAATTAATGTAAATACTTGGAAACGTGGCCTATTGATATGATTTTTTTGTGATAACTTAGTGAGTACATGAGCAAGCAAGAAACAGTTATTTTATATTTTTATGTACACAGGAAATACCCAATTATCATTACTTTTGGATCAACCTAGTACACATGGACAGTTTATATTCAGAAGTTATTATTTTAAAAGAACTCCAAGGCGAATTGTTGAATAACACAGATTTTATGCAAAAGTCCACTGCAGAAAAATGCAATTTATTAAAAAAAATGTCCTAACGAATTTTTTTGTTTAAAAAAAATGATTAGCTATATACTCTCTGTTCCCGCCACTTCAGCATTTACTGAAAGAGTCTTTTCGGTCATGAATGTGAAGTGGCGGGAAGAGAGAAACCGAGCTTCATTAAAAATTAATTAAAAATGAGCTCTTGAAATATATAAATTTAGATTTGGAATGTTTGGATTCATATAATTCATTTAAAAATAATGAAAAATTGTTAGGTACTGCAAAAAGTACAAAAAAAATACATTTTTAAAAATCCATACTAATATTATAAATGCGAAAGTAACTCTGTCTGTCTGTCTGTTACTCAATTACGCCTAAACTACTGAACCAATTTTCATGAAATTTGGTATGGAGATATTTTGATACCTATATATATATATATATTGATTTATTTAGAAAAATGGTTTGATTTTAGTAGTGATAACTCTATATCTTCACTAAATACAATATCTTTAAAAAAATATTATTGAATTTAATAATTTAGAACAAATTATAGAAGGAAAACTTAATTTACGAAGACTAAACATACATAGGTTGATCCAAAAGTAATGATAATCAATATTAAAAAGTACACATGGACAGTTTATATTCAGAAGTTATTATTTTAAAAGAACTCCAAGGCGAATTGTTGAATAACACAGATTTTATGCAAAAGTCCACTGCAGAAAAATGGCAATTTATTTTTAAAAAATGTCTTGACGAATTTGTTTGTTTAAAAAAATGATTAGCTATATACTCTCTGTTCCTGCCACTTCATCATTTACTGAAAGAGTCTTTTCGGTCATGAATGTGAAGTACAAAAAAATACTTTTTTAAAAATATTTATTTACTCTTTATTTACCTCCTTTAAAATCAGATATACTCTATTTCTTCAAATAAAAGTTGGCAACCCTAGCCATGCTTGATGCGCGCACGATCGTCAGTAGGATACATCCAGCACCGCGGCCTTGAGCTGACGTACGTCGGGGATGGACCGTGAATAAGACGCATAAACTTGCTCTGTGCATACTAGTACTCGTTTACTGTCAAAACTCAAAACACAACTCAAAATATTAAGTAAAAAGTCAAATCTGCCAGTGATAAATTATTCTAAATCAAATAATTGTAGATAGATAAGCCTGCAAATTGTAATTTGTAAATACCAGTGCCCCTTAGCACAATGGAAGCAAAAGAAGTTTGCGCCGCTATAGAAAATGATGAATTCTACAGTAAATTCCTCGAAGCGACTGTTAAACCGATCACAACAGATAACATTTCGGTAACCGACCAAGTTACCAAACTATCAGAAGGCATAAATAAACTAACTAAAAGCCTAGAAACTCAAGTTCTAGCAAAACACAATGACTTATTAACGCAAGCCAGCCACATTTCAGATTTAGAAACTATGTTAGAATCGGTAAAAGTGCAAGAAGAAACGCTTTTACGTGGCACAGAGGGTTTAGCTGAAGGGGTCTATGCTTCTTACGATTCCTTGGAAAACCAAACGCGTATGCTTGAAAGAGTGCAAATAACGTGTCAACTACTGCGACATGCATCTAAAATATTGGCTCTATGGAACAAACTGCAAACTATTCAAGAAAATCCGGCTAAAGAAGCAATGCTTTTGTATGAGTTAAACGAATTGTTTGGTGACTATGATTTCGATGGAATTATCTTATTAGATGATGTACTGAAACAAGTACGACAAAGAAGAACGGAATTGCTGAATAATTCAACAGAATTGTTACAAAGCAGTTTATTAAATGGAGATAAAACTAAACTCTTACAATGTTTTAAGGTGTTCCACAATTTACAATGTACTAGCGAACAAATAAACAACACAGTCAAAACTATCCTTAAAGATCTACAAAAAGAAATACACACTGCTTTGAATATACAAATCGTGTCTATAGAAGTTAAGAAATCATCATCAGGACGTGTTGCACCAGGGAAAGCAAATATAATGAATGCACAAGATTTTAAAATAAAACTATGGGATAATATAGAGAAGTTATTCGCTGGTAGTATTTATCACAGCTGCATGAAAGTGATAATGCTGCAAAATGTAGTAACCGAATTACACGCTATTGGTAACTTTAGAAACATAGCCAGAGACTTCTGGAATGAACTGTGTTTAGTCTTTAGTACTGAACTGGACAAGAGTCCTTCCAATGTAAGCCAGTCTATTGAGATAGACTATGCTAAATTGTTAAAATGCTTCAATGATTTGTTGTCTAAACTAAAATACAAGAATCTAGAAATGAATCGATCATATTTTACAAAATGGGAGAATTCCTTCTTATCCAAGTCTCTTGCAAAGCTCTTAGAACCTGTAAGAAGTATGTGGCATCTCAACCAAGTGCCGAATATGGACCAAATTGACAATGCAGTTAGAGTTATAGCTGAGGCGCTCAGTATTTCTCTTGGAGATAAACAACTGAGCATTAGCCTTGCTTATAGTGTTGCGAAAAGCATAAAACAAATGCTTGTTGAGACAGAGCAGCGACTGTCAATGGACAGTGACGTCGCTCAGATCATAGAAGCACCCACTAGTACACAACAGAAGAATGCTGACCTATGCAATGCTCTGTATTACTTCTCATCACAAATCAACAGAGTTCTCAACAACATGAACTCAATTCTTCCACCGGAGAGCATACAAATCGTGCAAAACAGCTTAAAAGACATTTCTAGCTTACCAATTCTGCAATTATATGCCGAGTCTATTAAAAATTCTCTCTTCATTATTCTTATGACCATGCATGATGAACAGGAATTCAGTCGAAGTGACGACCCAAGCAATAAAACTATTTCTTGCTCACCGTACATGAAAGAACTGCAACAGTTTGTGTCACGCTGCAAAGATTTATACCTCTCAATGTTTCACGAGAAATCGGCGCTAAATGAGTGTTGTATTACAATATCGAAGGCATGTATTGAACGGTTCATACATCACGCGTGCAACGTCCGTCCTCTAAGCGCATACGGGCGAGCGAAACTACAGGCTGACTGCAAGCAATTGGAAGTATCCCTATCCCCATTGATAACTGATATGATGGATTTAGGGGACCACTATCGTCAGTTAAAAGCGCTGCAATTGCTTTTAGAAAAAACACCTCAAGAGGTCGCTAAAAGCCAGTATGAGGGTGCTTCTTTACCATATTCATTAGTCATGATGTTTTTATTCTCGCATGCTGGGACTCAGCTGTTAGCTCCCCATGTATGTGCAGGATGGAACATACAAAAACTCATGCAATGGTTGGATTCACATAGAAACGAAAAGGATCGACTTGAATTTGTCGCGGGTGCTTTACAGAGATACCAAAACCATGTGAGACAGAACCAAATCACTACATATGATGAAGTATATCCCATATTACTACAGCTTCTTGATGATGGAAGAAAAATTTTTAAGAAATAAATTATTGTAGTTTATAATTAGTTAAGAAGTAATATTTAAGTGCAATAATGTAAAAAATAAAAAACATGTTATATGACATTATTTATTAATAAAATTGTCTTATTTACAATGTGTTTTCTTATTCAAACATCCTCCTCAGCTCGCTTTAATATATTTGATTTTTCATATATCTAGAACAAATGTTAAAATTTTTAATTAGTAACCTTTAAGTAACTTCTGACATGCCTTACCTAGATTAAATCAAGTAATAAATATCCTATCGAATATTTGTGATCAAATTAGAATGTAAATTCAAAGCTTCTCACGAAGTTTCATCAAAATCTGTCCAGCATTTTAGATGCATAGAATTGTGTGCTTACCTAGTTAAAAAAAGGCGGCTTAAGCCACGCACTGTCTGACATTGCAGACTGATTGTCAAATTTATTGTAAAAAAAAGATAAGAGAAACAGAATACATGAAATTCAACCTGTATCCCTAAATGGGGCAGGGGTATTATGGGACAAGCATTGTAAGGCTAACAGGTAATTGTCTAAATAGATAACTCTCAAATTTATATGATAGGGTCATTTTTTAGTATTATTGTGTAGGTCCTATAATCTAAGAGATATACCTAATTTTAGAACAGATGGCTTTTTGATATGCTCTCGCTCTCTCTTGCACTTTAAAAATCTCTCTCTCTCTAACCACAAGAAATACTTTTCCTTACTTTATTTATTTATATTTAATACTTAACAATCGAATTAGCGCCTGGCTAATTAATTTTAGATTTATATTACATATGTTTAAAGAACACAATATAAAAATTATGTACAGACATTCTAAAATACTATGAATTTTTTATTTAAAAAACATAATTGATGATGAAATATTTGATCGATCATACTTAAATTGATGTCTGATGGATAATGTCTAAAGGCAAAAAAATAAAAATTACGCTTTAAAAATTCTTTTAAAGTTAAGAATTTTACCTGTGCAGATAAGATGCGCACTAATAAACGCAACCACTACCGCCATCCAGACAGCCATAAAACCAACTATTCTAAAATTCTTGTTTTTAAATGCTAGCTGCCGTACCATTAGCTTTTTTACATATTTTAAATTGCACTCATTTTTCAAAATAAAAAATCAACATATAAAAAACATACTTTATTCAACAACAACGTACTTACAACTTAAACCTAAGCATACACAAGTACATAATATTATATTCAACTAAATGCTATAACAGTCTAAAGAGCAAACAGACAATCATACATAATCGCTATATATTTACATACCATACATACTTACAACTAAATATTACAGTACTGCAGTACCGCCGTAATATAATTAAGAAAAATATAATAACTATAGTTTTTCTTAAGTTACAACTTACAACCCTTCAAAACTATTCATATACTTTTTCGGCATAAACTATGTAAATTTGTGTGTTTATCAAGCAAAATTGAACGTTAATACTCTGTTAATAAGAAACAAATATCAAATAGTCCAGGATCCTTCGCCCATTTTTGCAAGTGATTACTATCAAGCTAATTTTCCGTGAGTAGCTTTGTTTTGATGAAACGCCCAATAATTTCCTGTACGAAACTCTCGATTGTGGTAGCTAACAGAGGTAACAAGGATAAATTTTTTTGATTTGATGGTTCTCAAATATTTATTACGCAATTTGTAGGACATTATGTCTGTTGAATTATATAAATACTAGAGGTCCGCCCCGGCTTCACCCGTGGTACATATTTCGCAATAAAAGGTAGCCTATGTCCTTTCTCGGGTATCAAAATATCTCCATACCAAATTTCATGCAAATTGGTTCAGTAGTTTAGGCGTGATTGAGTAACAGACAGACAGAGTTACTTTCGCATTTATAATATTAGTATGGATTAACTAAGTGAAAACAAAAAAATCAGCTGGTTAGTAATCATTTATGATGACCTCGTTATCGATACACATTGGAAAGAGTGATACTCTTTGATCAAACCATAGATTTTGTAGGACAAAAATTTTTCGAATAATTTAGATAATTATCTTGAGATTGAACAAAAAAAATTCAGTTAGTAATAAATATTTGAGAACCATCAAATCAAAATATTTTATCCTTGTTACCTCTGTAAGCTACCACAATCGAGAGTTTCGTACAGGAAATTATTGGGCGTCTCATCAAAATAAAGCTACTCACGGAAAATTAGCTTGATAATAATCAAGTGCAAAAATGGGCGATGGATCCTGAACTAAAAGCGAAGCTGCATCGCATTTATTAAGAAATTATTTAATGTACAATCTCACATTTTCATACTGTTTGTATGAAATAATATTCTAAATTGAATTTGAATAGGAAATTTCACTTCACATACAATATAGTCTGATATTATGTGTAAAATAAAGGAAAAAAATAATATGTGCCATTTAAAACATGTCAGGTGCTACCATAATAAAAATTCGAACACAATATGTCTTTAAAACAGGATTACTAAACGGAATTGACCTTTTAATACCAATAACATTATAAATAAAAAGGTGCAGATAGATTATTATTAGCGCTCCGGTAGTGTCACGTAGAAATGTGGCTAGTCTCGGTTTTTCCATTAGACGAAGTAATCTGACAGCAGCTAATGTCACTTTGTAAAATAATGTTGCCATATTTAAAGTAATAGTGAGGAATTCAGTTCTCATTCAATCAGATGAATGAACAATGAGTGTGAATAGTTCATCATTTTAAACTATTAAATAACATTATTTCTAATTATAATATATATAAAGCTATATAAGATATAAGTTACTATTAGAATGTAATTACAATCAGTTTTTTATTTTTATTGTAACGCCGTTTACGTTATTGTTTTTGTATTTTTTTCGTTAATTGTAACGAATTACGTTGTGTTTTTTGTCATTGTTGTGTTTATTTGATGTTATATTGTTACACACTAAATATTCACTAGCTAATTAAAAATCCGAGTATAATTAGCAACATTTTTCTTAAGAAACGATAGTTGAATCATGCCATCTCAGTCTAATCTTGTGTGCATCACTGTAACTTTTTTAAAATAGAATGTTGTATTGGTAACCTACACCTTTTTACTTATAATTAAACACTATTTATAACTCTCTACAATTCTCAAACTACCCTCAAACCTCGTCGAAAGCGATCTTGAACACGTCATCATATTCGTTGACGAAATGTACGTCAATGTCTTTTTTTATAAAGTCGGGTAAATCGTCGAAGTCTCGCCTGTTCTCTTCGGGCAGAATAACACAAGTCATGCCTACACGTTTCGCCTGAAACATGAGATTTAATAGATGAAAAAACTGCGAGTTGTGAAACATATGTATTACTACTACTAAATTAAAATATTACTACAAAACTTCGCGGACTAGTGAAGATTTAAATGTGTGTCTGTGTTTCAAATTGTCTTCTTGTTATAAATTATTGAAGTGAAACTTCTTTATTGGGGTTGGAAAAAAATTTAGTGTAACATTTTTTCGTTACGCGTGACATGTTTCCGTTACGCGCCATCTTTTCTTATCCCTACCACGCATGATCCGACGTATTTCTGTAAAATTGCATATAGTAAATTATTTTTTTGAAAAATAAGGTCATAAAGAAGTTTCACTTCTTACATGTGTACACTAGTACACGCACACATTTTTTTTACTTTATTAGTTACAGAATGTGGTAGTGTTTCAGAATGTGTTTGAGTTACCGATTATATTTGTGTTACAGAATATGACTGTGTTACAAAGTTTATTTCTGTTACAGTGTATATTTAGGTTACAGAATGTGGTTATTTTACATAATGTGATTGTGTTGCAGACTATTATTTTATTTATTTATTTATAACACTTTACTATGCTAGTTATACAAATTACTTAAAAACTAAAACTTATAGCTAAACTAGCACAGAGGGCGGCCTTATCACTAAAGAGTGATCTCTTCCGTGATAAGGCCTATTATATATTATAATATTACTGTGTTACAGCGGTTATGTGTTATTCGTGATGATTGTATTACAAATTGTGTTAATATTTGGATTCATATTTTCATTGTGTTTGCATATGAATTGTTCACGTGTATTTGAATATTAGAATTTTTGCGTATTAACAACTCACTGCAATAATCTTCTCCTTGATCCCACCAACAGGCAACACTCGTCCCGTAAGCGACACTTCCCCGGTCATGGCTAACGGGCGAACCGGTTTATTTAGCGCTAGGGAAAGTAGAGCTGTTGTGATGGTAACACCAGCTGAAGGGCCGTCCTTGGGTGTCGCACCTTCAGGCACGTGGAGGTGGAGGTGACTGTAAATAAATAAATAAATAAATAAATAAATAAATAAATCTTTATTTGCTCAAATGTGGTTCACAAGTTCTTATTTTATGGAAAGTACAGCACATTCGCCAGTTATACTGGCATGCAAACATAATTTCACAGCTCCGCATAATCAGAAAAAAAAAACAATTTTATTACATAAACATTATTATAGTTAAGTTCAAATACTTATTTATTATAAGTAGTATTATATGTAAAGAAGTTATTATATGTAAAGAATAATGGAAAGTTAATATAAAGACTGAGGTTCCAAAATATGTGCGTAATAGATTCTGTAAGTTATTTGAGTTTATTATTACCGAAAATACAAATAGTATAAATAATGTGAAATGTAGTAACATTTTAAGTCATGTACAAATTCAAACATTTTTTTCATTAATGAGTTGAGACGGCGATCAATTTTAAAGGACATTTAAATTTAAGACGTTTTAACAAAATACACCTGTCCAGTCCGGTCAGCCCCAGCGAGCCCCTCGACGCTTTTTTGTTCGTGATGCGAGTTTTTTAACGCTATTAATCATGCTTAGCCCAAGATATTTTTAGGTGGAAAACTGACTAAGCCAAGTATATGCCATAAATAGTGACGTCCCGGGGCAAATTCCTTAATTCCCAGAATATTTCACCTAATCTTACTTAAGTTTTTCAGGTAGGTGGAAAAGTCACAAAATCTGCCGATTGCACCATTAAATCGTTCTTCCTGGGATAAAATTCACAAAAAACCTACTTTTCCACTATTCCCGGGAGAAATTCACCTAATCTTACCTACTTTTCCCACGTTCTCGGGATATTTTCCCATGATCATACCTAGTTTGTCCGCGTTTCTGGGATATTACACCCAATCCTACCTACTTTCCCCACCCTCACCTGTTGTTAAGGAACTGGTTGGCTGACTAAACCCTGACCTATACAGCATAAAAAGTGCAATTCCCGGGACAAATTTCTTCATTAACCTACTTTTCCACCATTCCCGGGAGAAATTCACCTAATCTTACCTACTTTTCCCACGATCCCGGTACTTTTTCCCAATTTACCCACTTTTCCCACATTCCCAGTTACTTTTCCCACGTTCCCGGCACTTTCCCCACCCTCACCTGGTGTTAAGGAACTGGTTGTTGGGCACAGCAGCGCGCAGATAGTTCCGTGCGACGGTGAGAGCGATGCGGGCGGACTCCTTCATCACGTCGCCGAGGTGACCCGTCAGCTCTAGCGATCCGGTTGACGCTTTTTCTTCGTGATGTGAGTTTCGAAGTGCTGTTTCTATGTATAGTGTGCTGCCACCTGGTGTATTAAAATAAATAAAATAAATAAATAAATAAATTTTATAGGACATTATTACACAAATCGACCTAGTCCCACAGTAAGCTCAATTTAGGCTTGTGTTGTGGGTACTAGGCGACGATAAATATAATATTTAATAAATACATATATAGATAACACCCAGACCCAAGAACAAATAATTGAGTTCATCACACTAATATTTGCCGTGACCGGGGATCGAACCCGGGACCGTCGGCTCAGTAGGCAGTTACTTTACCACTGCGCCAACCGCGTCGTCAATATAAATATCAATATAAATAAATAATATAAATAAATATTTTCAGAACAAATTTCACACACGGCACGATCTGATTAAGCTTTACCCAGACTAAGCTTTAGCTTGTGTTATGGAAACCAGATGACTGATAAACATACATAAACATATATAATTTTAAATAAATACTTATATAGACAATTAACACCCAGACACAGAGCAAACATCTATGTTCATCACACAAATATTTGCCCCGGGTGGAAATCGAACCCACGACCTCTGGCTTGGAAGGCAGGGCCACTACCAACCAAACCAACCGGTCAGTCAAATAGGATAAAGACAGTAGTGTAAATTTATAACTACTTTGTATGGTTAGATCAAAGAACATGGCGAATAAAAGTAGCGGAAACGAATCAAATCTTTGCACAATATTTACAACTAGCTGTGCCGCGCGGTTTCACCCGCATTACTCCGCTCCTGTTGGCCTTAGCATGATGATATTATATAGCCTATATTACTCGTGGATAATGTAGCTTTCGAATGGTGAAAGAATTTTTAAAATCGGTCCAGTAGTTTATGAGCCTATTCATTACAATCAAACAAACAAACAAAGTTTTCCTTTTTATAATATTAGTGTAGATATCACATAAATATCTTAGTTCATGTTTTAACATAAAAGTTACTGTTCTTGTTGGTTGAAATCTGAACCGGGAATGAGGAAGACCATTAATTTTATATTCAATGTTATATTTTTATTGCCTTTATATTTTAATTACAAAAATTTTAATTTATCCTTTGCCCACAAAATTGCTTTGAAAGAAAGAAATGCTTTGCAGAGGTGGCTTTAACGATAACACTAGCATAATACTAAATTTATACATATTCCTACAATCTATACACTCCACTTTATCTCTATGGTCACAACTACAATCAGTCTATACTCTATGGTCACAACTACAATCACTCTATACTCTATGGTCACAACTACAATCACTCTATACTCTATGGTCACAACTACAATCACTCTATACTCTATGGTCACAACTACAATCACTCTATACTCTATGGTCACAACTACAATCAGTCTATACTCTATGGTCACAACTACAATCACTCTATACTCTATGGTCACAACTACAATCAGTCTATACTCTATGGTCACAACTACAATCACTCTATACTCTATGGTCACAACTACAATCACTCTATACTCTATGGTCACAACTACAATCACTCTATACTCTATGGTCACAACTACAATCACTCTATACTCTGTGGTCACAACTACAATCACTCTATACTCTATGGTCACAACTACAATCACTCTATACTCTATGGTCACAACTACAATCACTCTATACTCTATGGTCACAACTACAATCACTCTATACTCTGTGGTCACAACTACAATCACTCTATACTCTGTGGTCACAACTACAATCACTCTATACTCTATGGTCACAACTACAATCACTCTATACTCTATGGTCACAACTACAATCACTCTATACTCTATGGTCACAACTACAATCACTCTATACTCTATGGCCACTCACCCATAGCGGTCCACGCCAATCCCATGACCACACCGGGCGGTGTGACGTCATACATCCGGTCGTGCTTGAACGTTGGCTTGCCGACCAATTCGTTCAGATTATCATCTGTTACCACCAATTTGTCAGCTTCATGCTTCACTATCTTGAACGCTACTTTGCGAGCAATCTGTAAAACAATTGGGTAAATTAAATAAATCAGCAATCTAAGAGGACTAAAAATAAATAAATAACAAGTTTGATGTGTTAGAAAACAAATTATGTATTATAAACATTATGACGAATAACAATAAAAAACGGCATAAGAACTATAAAAAATGACAAATTCGAAGCATATAAGAAAATATTATTGTTTGTACTTTTGAAAAAAGATGAATTCTACGATTTTAAAGTTCAATTTATTTGGCCAAATAGACAAAAATTATATATAAACACATAAAATGTATTAAATACCCACAAACAAAACAAATAAGATAACTCAAAATAAAACTTTAAGGGCCGATTTTTTAATTGGACGTCCAATAAAGTATTACACGATAATATTAAAATGTCACCTGTAAACTGTGAAATACGGGCAAATAGAATACATTTTTGAAATGGTAGTCTAATACGTTATGCGATGAATAAGTTTTAAGTGAATAATCAGCCCTAAGAGTCTTCTAAAAGGATAAAAACCAACAAAAAATTCACAAAACCCTCCCAAACCTTTTCAATATGCTTCTGCAAGTTCCTCACACCGCTCTCCCTACAATATGACTTGATCAACGTATTCAGTGCTTCTGGCGTCAAGTCCAACTGCTCAGTGGTTAGACCGCAGTTCTTTTGTGCTGTGGGTACTAGGTACTGTTGCGCTATAGCCAGTTTTTCTTCTGCTACGTAGCCTGCAAGTTGGTAATTATAATATATATTAATTTTTTAGAAGTTGTAAGGGGCAAGTTGATGGGTTAAAGGTAGGTAAATATGTATCTTTAAGTGTGTGGCTTATTGTACACGTATTATTTAAATGCACGATATTTTTATTGTTTTCGTAAATTAACGATTCAAAGAAAAATTTTGGCTTCTCTCGTAGAAACAACTGTTTTCACGGAACGGCAACGTCGCTTCAGTCGCTTGACATGCGGAGTGGCAACGTCGCGACAAGCGTTCGTCGTACGTCGTACGGACGTGCGCATGACATGCGTATTATTTGGACAATAGGCTTATGCTGTAGTGTATGAATATGTGTAAGCCCATCGGCACGGTGTGTGTATGTATGTGTTTGCAAGATGTGTGAGTGTGTGTGTATTAGTAAGATGTGTGTGAGTAATATCTGTGCAAGGTTTGTGTGTGCGTTGGCATGGGCCTGTGCGTAAACATAATTGTATTCAGTGTTATTTATCGTTGTAAGATGCACTCACCGGACATATCAGTCTACACACTATGTTAAACCTTTGTTTTTTTTAGTTATAAGTATGCTTATGTAATCAAATTTACTGTATAATTTTTTGGGAATAAATGTTTTTCTATTATATTCTACTCTATATTAGATACTAGCTTTACGCTCGCGGCTTCGCCCGCGTTTTCAAAGAAAAACCAGCATAATTCCCGTTCCCGTAGGATTTCCGGGATAAAACCTATCCTTTGTGTTAATTCAAGTTACCTTCTATATGTGTGCTAAATTTCATTGTAATCGGTTAAACACACACATACACATCCTCACAAACTTTCGCATTAATAATATTACTAGTAGGATATCTCACCGGACATATCAATGAGCTCCATGCGATCCCGTAACGGCTCGGGTATGAGGTCCACCACATTGGCAGTGCAGATGAACAGCACCCGGGACAGGTCCACGGGCACGTCCAGGTAGTGGTCCAGGAAGTTCGCGTTCTGCTCCGGGTCCAGTAACTCGAGTAGCGCGGATGAGGGGTCACCGTGGACGCCTCTGGGATATTGAAATATAGGTGGATAAATAATCTGAACAGTTATATTAACTCAGTATAAATGTGAATTAAAATTCAAAGAAAGTAGTATAAGTATAAATCGGTGGATTATACTTAATTTCCTATTTCTAGTTTTTTATTTATCCTTCTATAAGTTGGTTGCCTGGAAGAGATCACTCTTAAGTTATAAGGCCGCCTTCTGTGCTGTTTTTCTTTGAGAATAAGTTTTGTTTGTATTTTATGTATTTTGGCAGCACAATAAAGAGTATAAATAAAAAAATACCTACGTTCTCTATCGAACACTTTTGGCATTATCCCCCCCCCCCCCCACATAATGTTTGTAAACATGTAAAGAAACTTCATTTATTTAGTGGATTTAAATTTTGTCCCAAACCCTTATGAGATAAATAAACTTTTTTTTTATTTATTAAAGTGAAACTTTTATTACATCGTCTCAAACTTTTTGGTCTGTGTAGCGCATGTCGCGTGACGGTCGGCTGCCGAGTAGGTATAAAGCAGTGTTCGGAAAGTTTCACTTTTACCGTGGTTTCATAAAACCACACAACATTTTTTTTTTCTATACTCACTTGCCAATCTTATCCACTTCATCGATCAGCACCAGGGGGTTCTCCGTGGCCGTCTTCTTCAAGCACTGCACCAGTTTCCCGGGCATTGCGCCCACATATGTCCGTCTGTGGCCCTTGATCTCGGCCACGTCAGTCATACCGCCGACAGAGAAACGGAAGTACTGCCGGTTCAGTGCCCGGGCGATCGAACGCGCTGGTAAACGGAAAAAATAGATGAAAAAAGACGGGTTGCACTCCGGGAGTGCCGGCAGAAGTGAAAACTTGATTATTAACGTTCAGCATGTTTGATATTTTGGTATGGTATCCGTCTTACGCATGGAATATAAGGGCTAAAAAAAAAATCCGTCTTACGCTTTTTCGATCAGGCCACGTGTCCTGACGCTAGTTTAAGATTTTATACCCAACGCCGCTAAAGAAGTTTGCACTTCAAAAAATTGGTTGTCTGTAAAGTCGGTTTACTGACGATAGTTGAACGTGACAACGTCTTAAGGCCGATTGTGCTTCTTTGTCGCTCGTTCCGCGCTCACGCTTGCACTTCAAGCCTTACATGGAACGCCTCAGGGCGAGGTAACGCCGCATGAGTCATGTTTTTTCGTGCGTGCAGCCGGCTTTATCGAATTATAAGACGTTGTCACGTCAAAAAATCTTATTTCAAAGTCAAAACTCGATTTTGAAGCGAAACTTCTTTATTCGCGTTGAGAGTAGAATTTCAAGGTCACGTCATGGAGTGAGGCGTTGCCAAAGAAGTTTCACTTCTGACACATGTGCTCGGTACACACGCTCTTTTTTATTATTCATAGATTTTTGCAAGTGTGACATTTTCTACATACATAATAGACTGTTGATTACTTTCCTTACGCTACTACCTTTTTCACCTACATAAATAAAATATTATTCTCCAAAGTTAAAATCAATAAAGCAATTTTTCTATTCGTTATAAATTTATATTAATACAGCAATTTATTTGCTACTAGATTTCCGCCCGCGGCTTCGCCCGCGTTTTCAAAGGAAAACCCGCATAGTTCCCGTTCCCGTGGGATTTCCGGGATAAAACCTACCCTATGTGTTAATCCAAGTTACTTTCTATATGTGTGCTAAATTTCATTGTAATCCATTCAGTAGTTTTTACGTGAAAGAGTAACAAACATCCATACATCCATACTTACAAACTTTCGCCTTTATAATAGTAGTAGGATAAGTATAAAACAAAAAATTGTATGTATATTCCTCGCTACACATCCTTGCACAATATTGCACAATATTGATCGAAACGTACCCTAAACCCTGTAAACTGCCTATAATTAAATAAATAAATATATAAATAAATTGCAGAACATTCCACTCACCAATACTAGTTTTACCCACACCGGGTGGTCCGTGGAAGCACAATATCTTCCCCTGAGTGCTGCCCTTCAACTGCGACACCGCTATGAACTCTAATATCCTTTTCTTTATATCGTCCATCCCGTAGTGATCCTCGTCGAGGATGACTTGGGCATCCTCGAGTTTTAGATTCTCTTCCGATGTGATACCCCATGGTAAGGATGTCAGCCAGTCGAGATAGCAACGCGTTACGCTGGAAAAAAGATTTAATTTTGATTACGTCTAAAATCTTACATGCCCATATAATAAAATAAATTTCATCATCATCATCAGCCCATATACGTTCCCACTGCTGGGACACGGGCCTCCTGTACAGGCCATAATCCACCACGCTGGCTAAGTGCGTGTTGGCGGATGACACATGTCGTCGAACTTTTGATTCTTCGACATGTCGGTTTCCTCACGATGTTTTCCTTCACCGTTCGAGCAGTGGCGATGTTACAACATGCGCAGATAAATTGAATAACCAATTTATTTCCTTGCACGCTCGCCTGGTCTCGAACCCCGGACTTATCGATTTGAAATCCAAGGTCTCTCCACTGAGCTACCACTGCTCTCAGGAAAAATAAATTTAATTTCTTATACCTCTATTATATTATGATTAAAAGATCCTCTCCCTATTATATTTCTAGCAAGCTTAATAAACACAAGTCTAATAGTAATTAAAAACATAAGAGCATAGAAGTGCTATGTTTTTCATTCTTTCTATACAAATTGTATAATATATTGAATAATTTTAAGCAAGCACGCATAAGCACACAGAAACGCGCACAGTTAAGCGTACTACTACTGTAGTAAATTTACCACCACTGCATGTACATAGAAATGTACATCAACTTTCTGTGTGCATAAAAATGTACATTTTCGTGTTACTCACTTAAACTCCGAGCTATGGCTCTCAAGGAAGTTGAGTTTGTTGAGCTCTTCATCTATAACTGTTTGTACCGCTTGCGGCACTTTCTTGTCAGCGAGACGTTCCCGGAACTTCTCTCCGATCGCGTCTTTGTCGTCTTTTTCGAGGCCTAGCTCTTTTTTTATTACCTGTAGGAAGATCAAAATATGTAATTACTAGATTTCCGCCCGCGGCTTCGCCCGCGTTTTCAAAGGAAAACCCGCATAGTTCCCGTTCCCGTGGGATTTCCGGGATAAAACCTATCCTATGTGTTAATCCAAGTTACCCTCTATATGTGTGCTAAATTTCATTGTAATCGGTTCAGTAGTTTTTGCGTGAAAGAGTAACAAACATCCATACATCCATACATCCATACATCCATACTTACAAACTTTCGCCTTTATAATAGTATTAAGAATAAGAATTAAGATGTTATAGGCATATTTAGTATTGTCTTATTGAAAATTCATTATTATACACTACTAGCTTTTCGCCCGCGGCTTTGACCACTTTGTTTAAAACCTAATAAATTACATACTAAAACCTTCCTCTTGAATCATTCTATCTATTGTAACAAACAGCATCAAAATCCGATACGTAGTTTCAAAGATTTAAACATACATACAGAGAAAGGAACATTGTTTTACACTATGTAGTGCTTTGTGCCACGCGATTGGACGCGATACCGGCGGTTGTTTAGTGGTTTTCGCGTGAAAGAGAACAAACATACATGCATTTCTCACAAACTTTCGCGTTTACAATAGTAGTATGTAGGCGAATTCCGCTACCAGTCATAATTTAATATCAACAAATAATAACATGGATCTACTTTCGAGTTCTACACTGAGACCCAGTAAATAGGATTATCGTTACAATTTATTATAATATTTTTTACGCAAAATTTAATCTCGTTTATTTTTTCATTGAACATTCATTACATTGAGCAGAATTTTTTCAATTTTTTTTTTGTCTATGGTTTCAGAACTTTCCCAATGACATTCTACTCTACTCTTTAGTCTATGATTTAGCCCACCTTAAGCTGTTCATGTAGAATGTACTTCCTGTGCTGCTGCTTAACTTTCTCCTCCACCTCCTTACCAATCTTCTGTTGTAGCTTCGATAGCTCATACTCCTTTTTAAGGAGCGATAGGGACATCATCAGTCTTTTTGGAATCTGCAATTGGAAAATAAATATTTTGTATAATTCTTTTATTTTTATTATGGACTTAACGATAAAGAGAAAGCTTGATACAAAATGAACATTATTAATAAGAATTACTTGCCTCCTTTCTTTGTATTCTATTATTAGTTCATAAAGATTGTACATACAATAAAGTGTAATAAATGTATATTAAAACTAGCTATCCCGGCAAACGTTGTTCTGCCTTACTCTTATCAATTATCATATGAAAAATAGATGTTGGCCGATTCTCAGACTACTCAATAGATACACAAAATTTCATGAAAATCGGTGCAACCGTTTCGGAGGAGTATAATAACTAAAATGGTGACACAAGAATTTTACATATATAAATAAGCAAATCTATACTAATCTATACTATCTATTCTTAATATTATAAAGCTGAAGAGTTTGTTTGTTTGTTTGAATGCGCTAATCTCGGGAACTACTGGTCCGATTTGAAAAATTATTTCGGTGTTAGATAGCCCATTTATCGAGGAAGGCTATAGGCTATATATCATCACGCTAAGACCAATAGCAGCAGAGCTACGCAGGTGAAACCGCGGAGCGCAGCTAGTAACTACAAAAAATGTTGTGTGGTTTTATGAAACCACGGTAAAAGTGAAACTGTTCGAACGGTTCCGAACACTGCTTTATACCTACTCGGCAGCCGACCGTCACGCGACATGCGCTACACAGACCAAAAAGTTTGAGACGATGTAATAAAAGTTTCACTTTAAAAATCAAACCTACATCCATTTCCTCGAGCACAGCCTGCAACTCTGCGGGTTCAGCGCCTGTTAACGCAGCGCCTAAATCACTGAGGTACACCGGATTGTCCACAACCCGCTGGCCTTGGGCTAGCATGTGGTGGAGCGACTCCCTGATTTACAAAAAAAATCGATTTTTTAAAGAATAAAAATCGATCACGAGGCTGGTTTCGACCCCCCGTCTTTGGCATCGTGATCGTTTTTTTTTTCTATTCTTTAAAAATGTATGATTTATAAAGCATATAATTATGTTACTTATAATTATAATAATAATTTTATTTCAAGTAGAGGATATGAAGTATGTATCTTGTTTGGATTTTTTTTTAAAGAATAGAATGTGGATAGCCGAGTTATCACACATCGTAGTACAGCGAAAGACAAAAGACTCATATTTGAATCAGGTGAAATTTAATTTTCTTTAAAAATTCAAATTATTATGATCACTTTGATTGTATAAAACTAAAAAATCTAAAAACTTTATTGTTATTAGAAGCAATTTTAGAAAGAAATATGTTTGTTGTCCGAAAAATTAACAATCATCAATATTGGATTAATTATTTTTACGTAAAAAATGACGTACCTAACGTGATTTTGCTATTTTTTCCTTATCTAAAAGTGCAATAGATATTATAGCTACTTAAATTATTATATTGAGATAGCGCTATTTTAATTAATCAATGTCATATTATACCCAATTAGTTCAACATGTAAAAAAATAACCAAACTGATCAGCAAAATATAAAGAATCTTCACACACAACTATCAAAATCACTTACCTATACAACGGGTTCAAATTGATAATATCCCGTATCGTCTTTATGACTTCCTGCGTCAGCGCCTTCACCTCTTCATTCTGTTTGAACTTCTCATGCATGACATTTTCCACTTTCACCATTAACACTTGGTCAGGCGGAGGCTTCTTATTCTCCGGAGCCTCTTTCTCAGTATCAATCCGTTTCCTAGAGTTCCTGTACTTGCGCCGACGCCGTTCCGCGTCCGACTCTTCGCGCGTAACGTTAAATTCCGTGTTAAATATCGGAAACTTCAAGTTCATTTCTGAAATGACACGCATTTCGGAAATGAAACTGAAGCTGTGAGAATGAGTATTGATTTATGTAGAAATATAATAAAATATTTTAGAAATAGCAATAGGTGTAAGTATTGAGCAAACGAAAATGAAATATCCTAGATATGTTATGGCTATGCAAAATGTTTCTTCTGCCTAGATCTACACTATAACTAATGCAAATAATACTGATTTGGATATATTCCTTAATATCCAAATCAGTATTAGAATCGTAGAATCCTACTAATATTATAAATGCGAAAGTTTGTGAGGATGTGTGTGTGTTTGTTACTCTTTCACGCAAATACTACTGAACCGATTACAATGAAATTTAGCACACATATAGAGGGTAACTTGAAATCCCACGGGAACGGGAACTATGCGGGTTTTTCTTTGAAAATGGGAGCAAAGCCGCGGGCGGAAAGCCAGTACTTTATAAATAATATAATTTTAAAAGCTGACTACAAACATTTGTTTGTTCAAATAAAACATCTGTGTCAATATACAAAAACCATTCAAAATCATATAAAGCAGTCTAGTCTTTTAAAACTTGCATTATTTGTATAACAATATTTAACTAAATTATGAACTATGTATCACTACAAAGACAGAGCATAACTAGAGAAACAAACTATTCAAATTCATATTAAAAGAAACTTACCAGCTGGTCCAGTTTCAATTTCGTCTTCAATAAACTGTCCTGTAATTTTAATTCTCCGATGCGCCATCACAACCAGTCGTAACTTGAAGTCCATGTCTTGCATTTCATGTATTTGTGCGAACACACCGACTTGATGCAAGTCGTCCAAGTTTGAGACGATGTCAGATTTCTCATCTTCTTTCTTGCGGAGGAAGATGCCTATGTACGGTTGATTTAATTTAACTTTACGTCTGATAAGGTCTATGAGGGCTGGGTTGGATATCTGTAATGTGATAGATTAGGAAATTCTATATATAATTAATTAGTAAATAATACCTAATTTTTTAATGTTTATTTTCATACTTTTTTCTGATTTTAATTGGCAGATAAGCTTATAACAGAACATATCCAAGCATTATCAAACTGGCAATAACTTTAGCATCGATGACAAAATCTTATAGATATCATTGAAGACAAAATAGCTTAAAAATTAAAAAATAATTACCTATTTAAGTAAAACATATATTTTTAATTAATTATCTTGTTATAAACATGTAAAGTTACTTATTAATAACATGTACAACTTACCTCAATAAGCTTAATAAATCTAGGAAACACTGGATTCCTATTTATCGCTATAACAGGCACTTGCGGCCAGACTTCAGGCACGGCTACTGTGGCTGGCAGTTGGCTGGAGAACAATGGCGTCTCCTCTTTAATATCGTCTATTTCTTCCTCCTCTGGGTCATTTTTATTGCTTGTTGAATACTGCCTTATGTTTATAATCTGAAAATTTTTAAGGCCAAATTTGTGAAAACATGAAAAACATGGGAAATTTATTCATATCGTAACTAAATTATTGATAAATACAGTATAGACAACTTGTTTAAATGTAAATATAGGTGCAAAATGAAGCAAGAGTGTTGATAAATCGAATACAGAGAATTTTATGATTATAAGAATAAATTACCTTGTTGTAGGGTACATAGCTAGTAACATTACTGCATACGCGACAGTCTTTTAAACCATTGCTGTTGAAATTGCTTAAAAGTCTGCTATTTGCCGGTTTACAATTCAGTTGTGATGCAACTTTAGTAACATTTCTAGTAAGACGCGACGAATATTTAATTTTTGGACTAAACAAGAAAGTATTTCGCATCACAGAACTGGCAGTGTGCATTTTGCGTTTTTACAGTTTAGACAACTTAAATATAAATAATAATATTCATTAAATTAAAATTTAAAATATATTTATATTATCGGTAAGGTTAACTTTCCAGATTCTTCAAAGTTCAAATTCAATTTGACACATGACATCGACTTTTACAAATATTGCAATTTACAATTGACTTTGACTCTTCATAAAGCCAAAACTTGGCCAGAACTCTGGAATTTAAAATATCCTACCTGCAGTGTGACTTTTGATTATCCTGCACAACACTTAAATTGTATAGGCTTATTTTTGATCTATTTACAACAGCTGTCTATAACACAGAGCAATTAATATAATTGACCAAAAGATAGAAAGGCATGCACGATTTTTTTAGCTACTTTTCACAGATCTATGACGTTTATGACTTTGACATTTATTTTTAACTTCCCAATTCTCATGGGTTGCAAATGTAAACAACCTAAAATTATCATTTAATATTTATTTCCTAAATGAATATTTCAGATTTTTTAATTTAAAATAAATATATGAGACAATACATACGAGTTCTTTCTGTAGTTAGCAAGGTAGGTACTTATTAATAATAAGAAATTAGAAGATTATAGGTTAGATTTTCTATTTTGAACATTTGTTTCATGTGGCACAGAATATCATGAAAATGGAATCAACTACTTCAGGAGTTAAAAAAAGTATAATAGAGGGTCAAGCGGAAATTCGCGTATCTTCCGAAAAAGTATTTTATAACCCAGTTCAAGAATTCAATAGAGATCTTAGTATTGCTGTTTTGAGTGTATTTATCAATGATTATAAGAATGAAAAGATCGCAAAAATTAAGAAAAAGTTAGATGCAAAGTCACAGGAAGGTGTACAAGATGAAAAGATTGAAGAGGTTTGATAATATTTATTTATTTATACATAAGTCCAAAATTTAATGTTAAAAATTAAAATATATAAGTTGCAGCAGGAAATAGTGATAGTAAAATTCTTATTTAATATGAAGCTAAGTTTCCAGACCCTTCATTTCTTACAATTCCACCAAATTTTTATATTTCTAATGGGACAACGTCTTAGAGATTTTTTTTAGTTTAAATCGTAATTTTACTATATTTGTTTATATTTATTTCAGATTCCCATAACAATTTTAGAAGCTCTATCAGCCACTGGCTTGAGAAGTATTAGATATGCGAAAGAATTGCCAAATGTAACTAAAATAGTGGCAAATGACTTATCTGAACAAGCAGTGGAAACTATTAAAGATAATGTTGTATATAATGGTGTGGACAGTTTAATTGAAACCAGCCATGATGATGCTTGGTATGTTATTAAACTATTTATATTAATAAAATTGTGTTTGGAGTGGAAAAATAAGCAATTTTTTTTCTATTCTTTAAGTTTTTCATATATGAAAATAGAGTGCAAATTCTGCTTCACTATAAAATTGTTCTGATAAATAGTTAACAAAATCACTGTAACAACAAGTGAAAATGTTTTTGCTACAGAGCATATATACAACTGACCAACATCATTTATCGGTGTCTTACTGGCCAGCCAGTTGGTCGAAAATCCTTTTTTGATGGAGGAATTTCTTCCTCCACAATCTGCTTTTTAAACATAACATTTTGTTATTACAGCATGCTAATGTACAAACACAAATCACCAACGAAAAGATTTGCAGCCATTGACCTAGATCCCTACGGATGTCCATCCATATTTCTTGACTCGGCTGTACAGAGTGTACAAGATGGCGGCCTCTTGCTTGTCACAGCAACTGACATGGCGGTTTTGGCGGGAAACTCGCCAGAAACTTGTTACGTCAAATACGGTGCTGTTAGCCTTAAAACTAAATGCTGTCATGAAATGGTGAGAATTATAAAGAATCTTTGTAGTTTTGTAGATGATTTAGTCTGCAATCTCTCACATAGAAATTAAGCATTGTTTCATTTAAATTTGTTCAGGCAAAAATATTTAATTCCAATAAATAATTAAATAGTTAATCTATAGAAAATAAGTACAGTAGAATCCGTTTATTATGACTCCGCCTATATTGACCAACCGGTTATTATGACGTAATTGCACTACGAAGTTTGGTTTTCATATAAAATTCTTTATAAAAAAGTCGGATATATTGACTTCCCTTACAGTGACATGCCGCTTATTATGACCCATTTTTAATAAATTATGTCTGGTTATAATGACCAGCATGATTCTTTACACCTTCGATAATGTTCGTTGATCCTCGACGACGTTCCGCACGTGGTTCGTTTTTGTTTTGAATCTCAGTGAGTAATTGACGGTTGAACATTAGTGCTAAGGAACAACTCGAAAGTGATGGGGAAGAGGAAGTCGAGGATCACCATTACCTACCGCAGAAGAGGCATTAAAAGCTGCAGAATTAGTATCACGATTTGTTCACAGCAATATTGAAAATGATAATTTGACCATAGCTATGTCTTCTATACACAATAGTATTAGAGACTGTTTTTACAATAAAATGAAAAAACAAAAGCAGACAAAAATAACAGTGTACTCAAGGGCGTCGCCAAGGGGGGGCAGGGAGGGGCAGCTGCCCCCCCCTAGAGATTCTAAAAAAGTTGCCAAATATAATGCAACCAAAGTCCTAAAGCCCCGTATTCATGGTAAACATTTGTTTAGCAACAAAGTTGAATCAATGTGTTGCGGAATTGCTGTCAACATGTTGCTGGCAACACTGCGTGTTGCAGAGTTGATAGCGTCATGTTGACAAGCTCTCGCCCGACAAGCGTAAACATCAGTTTAGCGACAATTGTTGACGTGTGTGAACGTGTTTGCAACAGTTTATAAACATGGCAGTAGTGTGGAGCAATGATAAAATAATGCAACTAATAGAATTATTTCAATCAAAACCATTATTATGGGATTCTTCTATAAAAGAATACAAAGATAGAAACAAAAAGAACGATGCATTCGAAGAAATTTCTCAAGCCCTAAATATACCCAAAAAAGAAATAGTTTCGAATCCACCATCTTTTTCTCTTTTTTTTATTAGAAATCCTATACATCAGATACAGAGAACACAACAACACTACCTCCTCGGGCAACATTTTAACGCAGACTGGCATGTGGACAACCTGTATTGATTTAAACATAGTTGCTAGCAACATTCTCGCCGTTCACCAACAATGTTGATCAACTGTTCCTAAACAAATGTTTACCATGAATACGGGGCTTAAGTCTTTGAGTTGATTTGCTTGAAGTTCAAGCCTTGAACAATCATTTCCGTACGTCGAAACTTGAATGAATTCACCAATTCCACTCCTAATATTCCGTACGCTCAACTACGCTCTGCCTGCTCTACTCTATCGTTGAAGCGGGGAGGGTTGAATGGTTTGGCCATGATGAGTGTGCAACTGTGCACCAAAAACTTAAACATGGAAACTTACAAAATTTTAATAATAAAGTGGTCGAGAAGTTTACAATGAATCCCCGAAAATTATATTTTAATAATAACCTAATATAAATAAACAACGACCACTATAATATTAAAATCTGGTAATTTAAAAAAAATACGCTGTACGCTGTACACTTATTCAAATTCAAACTCCTTTTTATTATATTTTTCTAACAAATTTATAATTACTTATTTACAAGTTTATTATTGCATAGTCAAGAGCTCGTGCTCGTGTAGCTTTACACATTGGACTCTGTAGTCTGTACTGTCACAGATTATATATATATATATATATATATATATATGTATTATGTATATAGTACTAAGACTGTTGTTATTACAATCGCTGTAGATGTAAGGCTCGTAGTACAAGTGAAAAGCTTCATGGGCTGTCGACTTTACCTACAATTCATACCTACTTTTCTCATTCATAGAGAATGAGAAAAGTATGAATTGTAGTAGGTAAAGTCAACTTGCCCCCCCCTGCGCCTTCGGCTGGCGACGCCCTTGAGTGTACTTACAGTAAAAAAATTGGTTGTTTGTAAAGTAGGTTTACGATCGAGATGTTTACGTGATAACATAATGCAGTGGCAGCGCTCGAGATGAGACGGGAGATCGGTCCGTCTCTCTCTCGTTCGGTTTATCGTATCGCGTATTCGCGTATCGCGTATCGCGCTCGTGAGGTTTAGGTGTGACACAAGTTTCTGAACATGTCACCCGACTAAAACGATTTTAAAAACGTTATCACGTTAAAAATACACTTGTATGTGTTATTATAATAATCTGCTGATCACATGCAATTTTGATTTTGATTTAATATGTACGTATACATATGCAAGTACCTATACTATGTTTCTGTATTAAAATACTTAAATACATACATACATATTCACATAAAAAAGATTTTTCATTTCACATAACGCTTTGTATGACATCTGCTTATTATGACGTTTTTGTCGATTCCCTTCGATGTCATTATAAACGGATTCCACTGTATATAAATCATGCGTCTTTATGTATAACAAATATTTTTCCATATCATACAAAAAAATATTAAATACTCATATTTTTTGCAATTCACAGGCACTAAGAATATTACTCCAAAGTATAGAACATCACGCAAATAGATACAGCAGGTACATAGAACCGATGCTCAGCATATCGGCTGATTTCTACATACGCGTGTTTGTGAGGGTGCATTCCGGCGCTATACATTGTAAAAAAACAACCAGGTAAAAAATTATCTAACTAGAGTAGTATTAAATGAATTTAGTTATCTATTATGACATCATGATGCATCATTATGATGCATCATGATTGCCGTAATTTATTATATAACAATAATTTTTTGTATCAAAACTTTTTTAATCATATACACTACCTCCAAAGCTTTGCAAAGTTGAGTGCTGTCAGTCTACCCATCGATTATTTTTCGCTCTACTATCACAAAAAAACATAACACACTTATTTATTACAACGATTAACGTTTTTCGTTGTACAAAAACAAAAAATACCATCAACATTTTTTTTTTTTTTTTTCATTTTTTGTTTATTGAATTTAATCAACACTTTCAGCAAGCTATCAATGGTGTACCAATGCGTGGGTTGTGATAACCTAACGTTACAACCGTTGGGCGCGTTCAAACCGAACCCGACGGAAAAGAACCCGGGACAAATGAAGAGCTGCCTGCCCACTGTGCCTCCGGTTTCGGAGTTCTGTGTACACTGTAATCAGAGGCATCATGTAAGTATTTCTAATTAAGAACTTTCACGTTAAAAACGAAACAAATGAATTTTTTTGTGTGTACATAGCCCTTTAGTGAGACAAACAGTACATTTTTCACCAAAAAACATTCCTTCAACAACCTGCACTATTTTTTAAGTTTTTAATCGTAAAAATCACAGGTAAAAGACCTGTGCTTTGATATTGATATATTGTCTATTAAATACATTAATTAATTGAACATATGGGATAAAATAGCCCCGATTTTGACGTGACAACGTCTTAAATTAGGTTGCGACTGGGAGTCACTTATGAAAAAGTGTAACGCTCGGTAACGTTACGATGAGTCACCGAACGAGAGAGAGGCCCGCCGAATGCCTTGCGTCTCTCTCCCACTCAACTATGATCGAGAAAAAGACGTTGTCACGTAAAATCTTCGCCCGTAAAACCGACTTTACAGGCAACCATTTTTTTTAATTGAACCATTCTTGTTTGATAATGATCAGTTTTAGCGTCTAGTTAAGTACTTAATTACTTTTCAAAAATTTTCATTTATTTCTATAAATTATATCCATTAAATATTGTACTAATTTAAAAAAAAATCAACAGCTAGGCGGTCCGATATGGTCAGCGCCGATCCACAACGCAGAATTCGTTTCCCGCGTATTACATCACGTAGAGGATAATAGCCACAGATTTGGCACGTCCAAACGGATAAGCGGCGTGTTGTCTATGGTCCTAGAGGAGTTGCCAGATGTACCGCTGTATTATATATTGGATAAACTCTTTGGTAGAGTGCATTTGGAAACTATGCCGATGCTGAAATTGAGGTTAGTTTTTTAATATTTATAGTGTGCTATGTGGTATGAGTTTTTGATGTAAAAATAGCAAGAATATGAGGAATAAAATTAGTTCTAACGTTTAACGGTGTATGTTTTTTGTTGCTGCTGGAAGAAAAAAAAATTGACCGCTTCAAAAGCTGATTATAGATTTCGGCGTCAAATTACGTAATAGCTAGCTAGCTTTTTATAGGCTAAGTTTAACTAGTATTTTACAGTTTGTTTTTTGCTTTTAAAACATTGCATTTCATATTTAGCACGCAATAATGTTACATATTTTAAGCCCAGAATTACATCAATAAAATTATATAACAAAATTTTAGATCAGCAATCCTGAACGCTGGCTACCAAGTATCATTCTCACACGCGTCAAAGTTATCAATCAAAACGACTGCGCCTGCGCAATTCCTATGGGATATAATACGGACATGGGAGAAAACGCATCCTATCAAACCGGCCAAGTGAGTGTTGCCAGTTTTTGGTAATAAATGGTAGTTAACCGATTTTAATGAAACTTGAAATTTATTTAGCAACATCAATTAAAAATCAGATTGTAGAATTACTTTTATTTTTAAGGATTTAGGATTCATTTACATATTTCAAATCTTAAAAAGTCTTGTTTGATATTATCTATAATATTTATATTATGTGATATTTCATAGCTGTTCATCATTTATTATTGAATATATTGTATCTATTATTCACAAATAATCTCAACCCCCTACAACCTATATTAAAAACTTAAAAAAATGGTTTAACAACTTCAAAACATTGAAAATTTTACCAAAGCATTTATATCACAGGCTCGAAGCAGACCTTATAACGAAGTTCATACTAAGCCAAGAGATCAAAAGCACAGTGGATCTAACAGAACGACCGGATGCAAACCCAGTGAGTCGAAGAAACGGGGCCCTGAGGTTCCAGTTTAACCCGGCACCGTATTGGGGCCCCGGGTCCAGGGCCTCTATTAAGTAAGTTGTGAAATAAGTATGTATTAGTGTACGGTTTTGATCCTTTGTATCCTATTTAATATTTGTAAAGTTCAAAATGTTTAGACGTACTGGGGTCCCGGATCTCGGGCCCCTACTAAAGTTTAATAATAATTACTGTTGGGCTGTTTCGTTTCTTCGTATTTTTATGTACAATAAAAGTAAAAGGAATAAAAGTTAGTTACTATATAACGATGCGATATTATAAAAAAATCATCAACCAATTTTTTCGTCAAGCACCTGCATTCTAAGAAAAAAAAATACCGGCCGAATTGGTAACCTCCTCCTTTTTTTTGAAGTCGGTTAAAAAAGGAAAAAGTCAAATGTTATATATGTAAATTAAATTTTATATGAGTTCCAATGTCTATTATAGTCGAGCCAATTTAATAGGCAACATTTGACGTCTATCAATTTTATTTTCGAAGAGAGGTAACCTGCTTAAAAACATCGATTAAAGTGAATTAATCGATACGGACTTGAAACATTTGTCAATCGAACTTGAAACACATTTATTAATTTATGATGATTTTTATTCACAAGTAATCAATGTATTCGATTCTAGGTGTCAGATTTCGATTTTAAGAGTAACGTCTCTGATATTTAAAAAGAAAAAAGGTTTATTGACACAAAATTGTAGCGACGTCATTTCTTTAATTCAGAAATTGTTTATTATGTTTAGAATGGTTTATCAGTAAAATTAAATCTTAAAATAACTTGTATCGGTCATTATTATTATAAATATGTAATCGTAATTGAAAAAAAGTTAGGCAAATGTGCAGTTCTAACAAAACGAAATATCATGTTATTCTATGTCGTCGTTACTAGGTTACATTGTTGAATTTTGTTGAACTGTCAAATGTTGCCTATTAAAATGGCTCTACTATAGTATTTTATTATTCTTTTGACAGTGTGGGTGAAGGCAAAATGTCAAAGGCGGTTCGAAACCAGAATAAAAAGGGTAAAAAGCAAGAAAAGCGGGAACATTCACCGCGCAGTGATGACGAAGGCCGCAAGAAACAGCATGTTGACGATATTCCTGTACAATAAAATGTTTTGTTAAAAAATTGTTTTATTTCATCTGTGGATAAAATCTGTGGTAAAAATGATTGACTGTGAGTTATACATGAAAGTTACAACTGGGAAGTTGTAAAAATTCTCCCCATACTTTAAAAATTCGCAAATACAGAAATTAGATAATAGTGAAAGAGAAGATGTAGTCAGTAAACTTAAAGTATAGAAATGAACTGGATCTTGTTTCTTTTATGATAAATTTATATTAAATGTGGGAGGGGTGTTAAAGTATTCTGAATACTGTGTCTGAATAGGATAATATTTTATCAGCTAGTTATTTTAAAACATTATTAGAGTTAAAAAAAAGATATGATTATAACCTTACTGTTCTGTGATTATAACGCTTACTAACCACTTGGCACTTACTAACATGCATACATACACAGAACAGTAAAAACAAATAGAAGTGCTTTAGTGTCATAATTAGGATGAAAACCAGTGTCGCCAAACCCACACATTTAAGCCGATTGTTATACAGTACACTACAAGTAAACTGTGCCTTTGATTGGACAGCTTAATTTGAGTAAAAACTGACTTAGGAAATTCAGCATTTCAATATGTACCCTAACGCACCATGTTACGGTTTATTTTAGTATAACATCCCTAGGTATATTAGCTATATTTGTAAGTATTAATCTATATTTACAAAATACAAACAGAAAATATGCATTATTTAAAATCTTGGAACTGCCGTAGGTTTGATGTATCGGTGGCCTTTGTTAGACTGCTTAGTGCTGTTCGGCATCCAGTTAACTCGTCACGTTGCATTTATCCATTTCTCTTTTAAATTAGCCTCTTTGGGAAATCTATAAATAAATTGGACAAATGAAAGCTAAGGAAAAATAAAATAAAATTTAATATTTATAATGTTTGTCTTTTCTAAAGTATCGATACTGTCGATATGCGCCACAAGCATCACTAAACCGACATTCGTTTGTTTATTGCAATAATATTCCAGAAAGTCTTGTTTGCTGTTCAATCTATAATAGTACTAATTTCTTATGAATTAAGGTTCATTTTGACTAGATATTTGTATACAATTTTGACAAATTACGACAAGCGAAGTTATAACATAAAATATATGTAAAATAAATAAAAATAAGACTTACCGATGGTATGAAATGCCTCCATTGCTGATATTATTTCGTCTGCTATCATTTTTGCACTCTAATACCGAACAACACGTCCTAATTCATGAATAAATATGGAAAAAAGGTTTGACAGCTGACAACCGACTCGAATATTTTTCTGCGCACAACTGAGAGCAAGTTAGGTGATCTAAACTTATTATTGACACGTGGGCCACGCCCACATCACACTTCTATTTGTTTTTACTATTCTGTGATGCATACATATCACATACATACGAATCTAATATTTTTTACAATCTTATCTGTTATCTATCGCACTCAATGTCATTATTATGACATTTCTAACGTCAACAAATGTCACACTTCACAGGCTTATTTTGCAATTTGAAGCTCAGGCCTCAGTTCGCGCATGCGTGATTCTTTGTTAGGAAATGAAATAATTGAAATTTATTACACCGAGACAAATAAATTAAAGATATCATACGCATTATCGTTCTCAGTTTAATTGCAGTCTCGTCTCGGCGCACGTGCTGATATGTTTATTGTATAATTTGTTACTTTTTGACTTGTGATCTTTCCCCTTAGTGAATAATTATTGTTTTTATAAACACAATGTTCCCTTCGGTGATAAGGGTATATTACGCATTATTGATTACCTTTATTTTTTCCACCGCTCATGGACTGGATAGAAAAGTAAGTAATTTGATTCATTGACGATAATTTTGTAACAGATGTTAAGTTAATAGTGTTTAAATATAATTGTCCCCACCTAGATTATCACGAAGGTCACTGAAGCCTTTATTTCTCTTTAGAAATGATGTGATTAATAATAATTGCTCAACTTCTTACCTCTATACTTAATGAATAAAACAATTAGGTACACTAATTTGAACTAGAATAATTATAAGTGGTCATTCCTTAAACTTATATTAAATGTTACAATAATTAAACGATAGCCTATCAATATAAACTATGCATAGCAGGGCTCAACTGTACAATAATTTCCCACAATTTGAAACCTGGCGATTATTCTGAGAAAAGTACATATTATTTGCAGTGTACTTCTACAATTTCAAGTTTAGGATGTATGTACATGGTTTCTGAGTTATGATTTTTTTAAATCTTAATAGCAGTTACCACTATCTATCTATCATTTCAAATGTAGTTGAAAAATGTTTACAATAATATGACATATTTCACAGATAACATCCCTGTTAAATCCTGGATGCAATGATTGTCCCATGAACACCACAACCCTGGTGTACGTCAGGGCTGATGGTGACTCCGACACCATTCACCAGATATGGGACTTCACTGGACACTTACCGACAATGGTTATGTCTGTCGGCAGTCTGAACTCCACTTTAAACATTAAGTGGGAAGGAACGGAGCCAAAATACTTCTCTTGGTCTGAACAGCCGAGATATAGTTTTGCTACAGTTATGGACAAGGTATGTTTGATATTACGCAAATAAATAAATTTAGGATAATAACAATATGATAAAATTACATAATATTCACTAACGTTTGGTTTTTTTCATATAATGTGATATTTATTGAGTAAAATATAAAATATATTAGTTACTCAAATCTATAACAGTTGTATTTAGTGACTAAACCTGGCAAATTTTGTGATATTGCTTTATCTGTTAGTTACAATTAAATATGTATTATAGTTTCATTCCTTATCATAGAACGTAGAATGCTGTTCACAGTATTACATAGTCTCAAAAGAGTATCAAAATAATTCTTTCTCCAAACCATACATCTTAATATATATAAATCTCGTGTCACAATGTTTGTCCTCAATGGACTCCTAAACCACTTAACCGATTATAATAAAATTCGCACACCATGTGCAGTTCGATCCAACTTGAGAGATAGGATAGTTTAGACATGTAGGTACCATGGGCGAAGCCGGGGCCGACCGCTAGTATTACATAAAAATTAAATTATCAAACCAATATTTCTGTTATATAAACTGGCAACTATAACTTAAAAGCGGAAGAAATCATTATTTACAGTTAAAATGAAAGTATTTAACATGCAACACAATATTATTCTTAACTAAGTTAACTGTACATAATTGATTAATTGACTATAATCTTATTACAATACCATAAATTTATTGAATGAGTCACATATTCAAGCTCCATTTTTATTTCAATAATGCTATTGTAATATGATTTACTCTAATCAAATACATGAATCACTACCATCTGTGAGTGTCGGCTATAATATGCATATGCAAAGCTGATAGTGTCACATTTAACCCAGTTATTGTTATCAATATGTTCACAGATGGCTAATATTAGTAAACATAGTTGAAATACCTATTAGAAAACGGAGAATTATCATTTAATATGTAACTTACATTATTTAGTACTTGCTGTGCTTACATTATTTAGTACTTGCTGTGCATTCTTTTTTTGAGTCTGAGATTTAGAAGCAACTTTTTTAAATGCATTTTTATAACATTAAAATAAGACTTTGTTATATGAGTACATCTGCCCGTGACCACGCTCGCTGTAAAGTGTTCGAAACGTCGGGAAAATAATATAATGAATAAATCGCGTTTAAAATCCGTTAAAAAGTCTTTAATTTCTAAATGTATAATACTCGCGTAAAATTTAACACTAGAAAATACTTTATGAGTATGAATTATTATTTAATATTTTCAACATATTATGTAATATTAAAATGAGTATAAAAGATTCACCAAATATTACAACTTGTCAAGAGTTATTTGTAAAACTCCTTTTTATAAAAAAAAATATCTGCATAAGTGGGAAAGTAACAAGGGCAAGCAGTAAAACCACCAACAAATAATAGTTTTCTTATCAATCATCATCACACAAAATCATTAATATTATATTTAATTTTCAGTTAATAGAATATGACGACTTAAATGACAACGGTTACATAAGCCCGAAGTATCCACAAAATGAATACAGTTGCAAACGAATCTCGTGGGCCTTGAAAGAGAGTATTTTGACAGAACAAGAGGCCATGATACACGTAGTTGGAACGCTACACACAGACAGACATGAACGGGACGGCTTTGTACATATGAAGGTAAGGATATACAATACTTATATATATATATATATACCTTCCGTCCACCCACGCGTTCGCGTTAAGATGTAGAAGCCCCTCTGGCTAACATCTACACCAGATCAGACACCAGACAAAAAAAGTTATAAAAAGTTATAAATTCGAAAGTGTTTATTTGTGAAGCCATGGGGCGTGATAATTTTTGTGTCTGTAGTTATTCATATATGTTATTAGTAGGATATAAGAATTAAAAATAACAAAAAACAATTTTCCTTTTTATGATATTGTATCAACAGGAAATCATTATAAATAATGTTATTTGATACCTAAATTCAGCACAATTTTTACACAAACATTTTAAAGGAAAAACTGGCATGGAATTTTTAATGCTTTTGATAAAATTTTATGTACAATAGTCTAAATCTAACTTTCGTATTCCAGCTAGATCTACTACCATTCAGAGACTACGCAGTAGAATTACCACATTTGATTCACACTGCCAATTCAACACTTATAGACCTATCTCTAGTGAACTTGACGATATCTAAAGAGTACAATGCTTCGAGATTCGCGTTACATTTTGTATTGGTCAGTACAGATGACGCGAGCGATACAATGCACTATACTATGCGTAAAAGTTTGGATGATGAACACACGCCGGGCGTTTTTGAGGTTAGTTTTATTTTATTGGTCTAAATTGTACATAATATGCATGCTTTCGTTAATTGATAATAGCAACATGAATGTTTGCATCAAGCGTAGAAACAATTAATATTCTGTCTACGGCCGCATAACGCGACGTTGCCACTCCGCACAATTAAGTAATGGCGTGACATTGCCGCTCAGCACAATCGCGACGAACGCATGACGAGCGGCTAACGCAGCGTTGCCACTCCGCACAATTAACTTATTACGCGACGCGACGATGCGATATGATATATGAATGTGGTATTTAAGCCTGGTTTAACACATACTATCTATACTGAAAATTAAATAAATTTCACAGATAATCGAGATCAAAACTCCATCTCTATTTAATGATGAAGAAGGAGGCTATCTTCAGTTCCGACCTGTCGGTTATACGGACAAAGAGCGGAATGTTGCCAGCTCTACTATGGCACATGTATCTAATTTTAACAGGTACTTAAGTATTTTTTTTTTTTGGAAAAATATAACATTTTTTCATGGAATTATGTTTTCCGCTGGTGAAAAAATGTATCGAAGGGTCGTGTAATTTTTGCGTTTATTCGTCTGCTTATGCTGAATAATGAAAATCTTTTCTGTTTATTACTTTAGAAAACTATTTAATTTGCGAAATGTTATTGCATATTCTTTATTTTTTAATAAGTATGTGATAAGTGAATTGATAAAAAATCTTGTCTGTTATCTAACAACCTTGAACTTGTATTAATATAAGTGTAAACTTATGTAAACTAGTAATTAAAAATAAACAATCCATACGACCATCGACCATCTGCGTAAATAATATGTAACTACTTATTTTTTTTTATTCCTACTTTAGAGAAAATTTTCAAGACAAAGTATCAGTAAGTTTTTGAAAAATGCTTCTATTTTCGAAGAGTCCAGAGGGGGATCATAATCTCATATTAAATTAAGCGCAGATGTTAAACTTGTTGTAATATTATAAATATTTGTTGGTATAAAATGGATACACCCAAAAAATATACATACAGGTAAATTAGCTTGGAGAAATTTTTGCGTTTGTAGTAGTGTATGGTCAGCAAATAAAATAAAACAACATTTTATTTTTAGTTTTTATTTTATACAGGGTTACTTGTAAAACACCAGCAACCTCGCAGGACAAGATAGCTAACATCATAAGTAACAACATTTGTTCTACGACTTTTGGCATAACGCAATAAATTATTTTTAAATGATTTTTTAAACTTTTATTGTACTCTCCTTACATTTGTAAGTCTATGTTCTATTAATTATCGGATGGACGACGCGACGCCCCCTTCCCCCTCTCGTTCGCTTTTTGTTTACGTAATTTTTGGGAGGCGTAGAGTTTATAATATTCAGACGGAAAATTAAATGAATATTTATTTTTGTATGAAAATAAAATCTAACAAATTATCAAAAGTCGAAATGTTGTTACTTATGATGTTAGCTATCTTGTCCTGCGAGGTTGCCGGTGTTTTACAAGTAACCCTGTATATATAAGGGATTTTAAATTAAACTATATGTGTTTCTCCTCTGAAAAAGATGAGACTTTATTTTAATATTTGCACATTTAACATACATATAACTTTTACATTAACAATGTTACTAAAATGAAAAATTTACTAACCTGAAAAAGAAACGACGTTTAAAGTTTAATTCTTTAGTTTGAGAAGTCAAAGGCTTGCCTCGACCATGTTTTAACACTGGAGCCATATTGAATTAACAATATAAAGTTACAACACTTACACACAAATTAAACACTAGTTATGGCCCTGCCTTCATACAAAACTGCTGAATACGCCGTTCGCACGGGAATAGAATGTGGATGCGATTTCCCTTAGTTAGCATCCAAGCTTACGTCTTTATAATTATTAAACTGTATAAATTCATTCTTTAACTCCGGTCTGCATCGTGCAGACATGGGTGTAAAAGTCTCATTTTAGCTATTAAATGTAGTTTTAAAGTACATCTGAGTTTTCATTTGGGGCCTCCGGCTGCGGGACATGTAATTCACTTCAACAAATATTATAACAATAATAACAAATAATAACAACAATCAACAAATACAAAATTTATCAATTAAACTACGTACATAATAATTATAATTTTTGAATGAAATGTGCTTTATGTTCTAACGGTACCAAACGACTGCACGTGGCACCTGCGGACAGCGTAAACTGGTTTATTCTGGTTTTGTGCGTGTTTCCACTTTCCACTATCAAGTGACGATTTATTTATTTGTTTTGTTTCGTAATTATTATGGTCAAATATTAATTATGAAACAAATTATTATGGACACGATATTTTATTGTTTCACGGTAGTCGCCTTGTCGTTTGCTCAAGGACGTAAAATTGAATGATATATTTTTTTTTATAAAGTCAAAACCATTTTCTTTCAAATAAAAACTTGTTTTTATTGAAAACAAAAGTGTTGCTAGGAATAAGTATAAAATTAAATAGTAATGTTAGGATATCGAAACATTTTTGTATAGGCCAGAACGATATAGTGGAAACGCGCTCTAAGATCTGAGTAATATACACACCACTACATATGCAAAAATTTCTCCAAGCTAATTTACCTGTAGTCAATAGCAACGAAAAGCAATCAAGAAGTAAAAGCTTTTTCCGTGTCAACCCAGCAATATCTTAGGTGAGAGGCATTAAATTAATGCCTAGATACTAAACGAAATATTCCATTGATGTTACCAGAACAAGGTTACCCCAACGCAGCACCATAGAACTGTACTTCAAAGACTCCCCCAAGGTGCTGGTGCAAGACATGTTCATGTCCTTTGGTGAAACTAGCGATGGCTTCTATAAGCAGCACAATTATACCGCCTGGTGAGAATTATTTATTAAATTATTCATGTTATCAAGTACAGGTCTCACCGCTTGCTGAGGGTTTATAATTATAGATTTCCCCACTTGAAAAAAAAAAGGGTTTATAATTATGATCATGCTAATCCCATTCAAACTATTATCCAATAATTATGAAAAGCTGTGACCTGCGGTTTTACCCGCATTGTTTCGCTTCTATTGGTCTTAGCGTGATAATATATAACCTATAATAGACTTCCTCTATAAATCGACTATCTAATAGCGATTGTTTTTAAAATTTGACCCATGGTTCCTGATAAGAGCGCGTTCAAGCAGGCAAACAAACAAAAACTCTTCTGCTCATAATATTTGTACAGATGTATCAATTTAATTATTTACTATTTTTAATTTACTCCACAGGTCATACACAATCGGCTATGGCATACCACCAGTCGAGGGCTTTTCCCTATTCGTAATACTCATTATTTCAATAGGACTCGGTGTACCCATAGCACTAGCGCTTTCTGGTATCGTGTATGTACTCGCGCGGAGATACTCACGCTCGAGGACTCGCACCAGACTCACTAATGAGGACTGACTCGCGTATGTGATGCTGGATGATGGACTGTGATTTTGTAGAGGGGGGGGGATAAAAAAAACTCCACAGATAATACGTAATAGGCTAAACTACATAACTTACATAACTAACAACATTTTGACAGGACTTGGTGCACCAATCGTACTCGCGCGCGAGGTTTCGCACCCCCTCACTAATGAGGACTTACTTGCGTATGTGATACTTGATGATGGACTGTGATTTTGTGAAGAGGGATTGTGTCATGAAAAAAAATTCCACATACATAATAGGCTAAACTCATTATTTCGATTGGACTCGGTGTACGCACTCACGTGCGAAGTCTGACTCTTGTATGTGATGCTGGATGATGGACTGTGATTTTGTGGGGGGGGGGGTAATATATGTGGAACGTTTGTTTAGGAATATATGGGATTGTGATTGGATGGTGAAAATTAATTCAACGAGTCGTATACTATTGTAATTTCGATACAACTCAGTGTACTCGTAAAACTCGTGATTTTGTGGGGGGGGGGATTAAAATATATGTGGTAAAAAATGTAATTCGATGATTTGTTGGTTTGTATGCTGATAAATGTATAGGACTTTAATTGAATGTTAAAAAATGTATAGGATTTAATTTGACACAGATAAATATCTAAGGAATATGGAACAAAGACATGCAGGCAAACTAGGTATATGGCATAAGAATAATATGTAAAAAAATTGTTGGGCACTAAAAATGGAAAAAAATCGCTTGAGCACAGAAATGTATACAACATGCTACATAAAACTTAATTTGGCAGTTTTGACACTAAATATGTAAAAATAAAACTTTTACTAGACTTTATTCACAGAACAGTAAAAACAAATAGAAGTGTGATGTGGGCGTGGCCCACGTGTCACCTGTAAGGTAAGATCACCTAACTTGCTCTCAGTTGTGCGCAGAAAAATATTCGAGTCGGTTGTCAGCTGTCAAACCTTTTTTCCATATTTATTCATTAATTAGGACGTGTTGTTCGGTATTAGAGTGCAAAAATGATAGCAGACGAAATAATATCAGCAATGGAGGCATTTCATACCATCGGTAAGTCTTATTTTTATTTATTTTACATATATTTTAAGTTATAACTTCGCTTGTCGTAATTTGTCAAAATTGTATACAAATATCTAGTCAAAGTGAACCTTAATCCATAAGAAATTAGTACTATTATAGATTGAACAGCAAACTAGACTTTCTGGAATATTATTGCAATAAACAAACGAATGTTGGTTTAGTGATGCTTGTGGCGCATATCGACAGTATCGATACTTTAGAAAAGACAAACATTATAAGTATTAAATTTTATTTTATTTTTCCTTAGCTTTCATTTGTCCAATTTATTTATAGATTTCCCAAAGAGGCTAATTTAAAAGAGAAATGGGTAAATGCAACGTGACGAGTTAACTGGATGCCGAACAGCACTAAGCAGTCTAACAAAGGCCAACGATACATCAAACCTACGGCTGTTCTAAGATTTAAAATAATGCATATTTTCTGTTTGTATTTTGTAAATGTAGATTTATACTATTCTATTCTGTTTTTTATTTAATAATAATAATAATATGAAAAGACGTACTTAGTAGTTATAAACATACTCCAAAATGTAACACATTATACTATACTCATGTAATAGAAAAAAAAAAATGCACAAAAAAATATTTATTTGTGAATTATCGATAACAAGGCTGACATCCCTTAGGGCATAGCATCAGGTTAATATCAAGTTAATGTCATTAATGTAGAGTGACACAAATTTCAACCTTATCTCTATGTGTTGAGGTTCAAAGTTATATCTATCGAAAACTAACGCCCTCTGTTATGGAATAGCTGAATGTTTTCGAATTTGGAATTTCTGAGCAAAGAGAAACAAAATAGCTAATATACCTAGGGATGTTATACTAAAATAAACCGTAACATCGTGCGTTAGGGTACATATTGAAATGCTGAATTTATAACCTAAGTCAGTTTTTACTCAAATTAAGCTGTTCAATCAAAGGCATAGTTCACTTGTAGTGTACTGTATAACTATCGGTTTAAATGTGTGGGTTTGGCGACACTGGTTTTCATACTAATTATGACATTATAGCACTTCTATTTGTTTTTACTGTTCTGTGACTTTATTGAACACACAACTTGAATGTTTTTTTTAAATATAAGAAAAAAAATATATATTGATGTTTTGTATATGTATTCGAGTAAGATGTAGTTCAATCCTAAGATGCTAAGAAACATATTATAATAATTGATAATTATCATGCTTATACAATATACATTGTTGAAGTATTTCTTATAAAAAATTAACTATTGACCATATTTGAAATTGGAACAGTTAAAAAAAAAACAGATATTAATAAGTAAAAATATGATGATGACCGTTTAATATTAAATTTAAAATACGATAACAATAATAGTAAATTGCAAGTTAACTATTGGAGTGTTAAATAAAAAAAAAAATTGTAATTGTTCGTTTTATCACGAGACCGCAGATTATGCTGCGAGATGTAGTGAATCAATATTTTTTTTTTTTTTTGTTAGGTAATTTATTTTTACTGTGACTACAATAACACTTTTAAAAATAGGTAGATGTGTTTATTTGTGTTTTTCATTAAAAAATTGTAATTTCTATATTAAAATTATTTTCCTTGTTGAACACTTATTGTGAAATTAAAAAGAAAGTAATATTACAAGAATAATGGTACGCAGTAAAAAGATTCAAATGATTTTATATTAAAATGAATGTTACTTTCTTTGATTGACCATGCATTCATTATTTTTCAGATATATTTAAACACAAAATACTTATACCCCAAAAAATACTAGACATTAATTTTGTGATATTATTAATTTAAAAATAATTTAGTTAATTTATTTCCAATGCTGAGTTATGATTTGTGTAATCTTCTTTAACTTTATTCCATATTATATTATTTTATTACAATCTTTTTATTAACGATGTTCCTTATCCTAGGTTTAAAATTTCAATTTGAAAGTGGTACTTATTGTTATATTTTCAATACTTTTAGGACAAGACGTATTGGTAACTTTTCATCAATTTAACGATTTTATTATTTGATTTTGTTTTACTTTTTTTGACTATTTTAATCTTAGATTTTAATGAAAAGATCTAATTAATTTAAGACGTGTGAAGCTTACAGGCTTTTGTATATTTTAGAACAATTTGTATATTTGTAAGACTGTTTTATTTTGTGATGTCATGTTTATGTGTACTTTGCAAATAAAGTTGATGTTATAGCTATAACTTGTTTTTCTTATACATTTCTTAGTAGCCTTAAATGATTTTTTTCTCCTAACCTAACCGTCATAATGTTTGTTTATCGGACACTAGCTGCTCCGCGCGGTTTCACCCCCGTGGCTCCACTCCTGTTGGTCGTAGCGTGATGATATATAGCCTATAACCTTCCTCGATAAATGGGCTATCTAACACCGAAAGAATTTTTGAAATCGGACCAGTAGTTCCCGAGATTAGCGCGTTCAAACAAACAAACAAACAAACAAACTCTTCAGCTTTATAATATTAGTATAGATTCATATCATTTTTCTGCTACCACCGCGACCGTTACCAATGCATCTAAGAGGTAGGATTACCTATACCACATTAATATAATGAGATAAAGCAATTCAAATAACTTTTAACTGTTGAATAAACTTTAAGATGGGAGTTACATTTCATGGTCTGTTCATTATTAATAATTTTTAAATAAAACAATTATCAGTCTTAAAATTTTATTTCGTCCACGGAAATCTCTAATAAAAGTTCTTGAGATCAAATCAAGCATCCCTCGTTCAATTTAAACTTTCTATAATTGCACGTGTGTCGAATTTAAAATTCGCCCACGAAGGCGCAACGAAGTTGATATATTTACTGTAATAATTATCAAAATCATCCTTTGCGCTTTCTGCATTTTTCACTGGCGAGATTCTGTTTGTGTCATTGTTGACATTCTGTGGTGTAAACAGTTGACGTTTCGTCGATTTCCCGCCTTTTCTGTTGCCATTACCGTTGACTTTCGTTCCACTGTTTGAGTGGCCATTACTTTTCGATACCTGCACAGAGTTCTGTTGATACTCTTGTATTTCATTTTGCAAGCCTTGTGATATGGATTTTGGTTTGCCCTTGCAAGATTCGAGTTCTCCCATGGATTTGTGTCTCGTTCTTCGCGAGAACACTTTAGGATTTCTTTCGGAGACCCAACGCCTGATGCGTTTAACGAACGGTAGAACCATAAAGAATGCGTTGGGGCTGACCCCCATTTTGACTTTGGGCGTCATATCTTTTCTATTGGCTGGTAGGTCAGCAATAGGGAACCATTCGCACGCTTTAATTTCATTTCGGGTTCTAGGCTGAAACTTGGTGTCGCGCGGTACGTAAGCTACTATGTAGAGGCGGACTATTTGATCGTGAATTGTAGCTTCTATGAAATCTTGTTTGTTCATGAGATTGGTGATATCAAAGCCAGTCTCTTCAAGTACCTGTAATTTTAAATAAATATGTTTAAAGTCTTGTATGGTAATTGGTAAACTATTTTAGTTGAAACAATTCAAACGAAAACGTAAATATGTAGTGTATTTTATGTAATATGTATGTACTTATTATACAACCAGATTATCATTATAGTCAAAGCAATAAACGATTACACAAAAGTTATAAAATTTTCTACCCTCATAATGCATCAACACACAACATTTACAACAAACATTAAATCCTAAAAAGCAGTGCCGGCGTTAGGGGGGGGCGAGAGGGGGCGATGGCCCAGGACGACAAATTCTGGGGGGCGCCAAGGTCTGAAGTTGGAGTCTCTTGCCTCTCCTGGTACAAACCTTCAGAACACCTCAAGTGGGCGCCACTATATTTTTGCCCGGGGTGTCAGTGGCCCTTACACCGGCACTGCTAAAAAGAACAAAGTTGAACCCACGAACATATTTTTTGAACATATTTTATAAGTTGGCAAAGGACCTTGTGAGTCACCGATACTTAGTAATCAAAAATAAAATCACCTCTCTAGCAGCACACTTCCACGGCTCTTCATCCTCATTAACCTTGCCCTTCGGGAAGCCCCAGGACGCCTTCGTCCAGTACGACTGCACTAGCAGCACATGCGACAGCTCCGTGTCGAGTATAATAGCGCCGTATGTTGGCACGCTTTGCTTGTACACTCTCCAGTTGTCCAACACTGCGTCCAGACTGCTCACGTGTTCACGGAGTGTGGGAACGTGCTGGTAAACACAATGATAAAAGTAAAAAATCGGGCCGAATTGATAAACTCCTCTTTTTTTGAAGTCGGTTAAAAAGATGTAGGTAGGTTACCACTGCAATATTTGAGTCAAAGTGAGATTGCATGATTAACTATTGTTTTCTCTAAAAGTTTTATTTACATTATAGATTTATTTAAAGAAAGTTGTAACAGATTTTGTAAGCCACATTGCAATAAGAATTTTTCTATCAAGTATCTAATTCCACCAAAAAATCACATAGGTAAGTACTCAATAGGTTTTTTTATTTAGCTTTGATAAAACTATTTTAATTTGATTTCTGCTGTCATATTCAACTGTACTATAATAACACAAAATCCACTTGGAATCAAAGTAGAAATAACTGTACTATGTTTAAAATACTATACCTGAAAAATATGTGCTGCAAATTCCCTTATCCCACATGGATTAAGTCTGGTGCTATCATCTGTGCAATAATAATCCAAATAGAACCAATGTGCTAATTCTATTTGGAAACATATTCGTACCAAATTGCCTCTGTCTTCTGGCGGCAAATTTATGATGAAACGACTACATAAAAAAAGAAACGATTAAACATATTTAAATCGATATTCACGTTCATAATTTAAAATGAAAAAACGTACTTAAATATCATCACATTATTATATTTCTACCTGCATAAATCGTCGAGGATATCGATCGGTATTGAATGTTTATTTACTTTTGAACTTGTGCTTTGAAAAGCCATTTCTTTGTGTACACAAAAGTAAAAATAAGTCTAAAAAACACTGTAACTCAGCTTATTTGTTTTGTTAGTAAACAAGAAACTAATAATAAATATAAACATTTATTTCTACGCAACAAAACTGTTAGCAATTTGCATGACATGTAACATTTAACCTTAGCATTTAACCACAAAATGACAATTTCGCATGTCACGTATGTCAGCTGTCAAGATCACACTTGCTTACTGCTCAAGTGCTGCTCAAGAAGCTTATATCTAATACACTGGAGATTTCAGTATGAACATTAACTTGTAACAAGAAAATATGACCTTGAATGACGCCTGTATGTTTTTTTATCCCTTTCACACCTAACTAACTACCTAGGTGTATTAGATATAAGCTTCTTGTTACTGCTTAACCAATGACAGAGCCAATGACTGGAATTGCCTAACAGACCAAAATAGAATATAGATTAAATAAATTTATTTGTGGAATGCTACGTCCGGCGCGTCCGTACTGTAGATGCTTAGAGTATACATATATTACAATAGTATAGAGCGCGTGTATTGCACAAATTGCATAGTGCGCATCGTAGGCAGATGAGCTATAGATACTATATAGATGTGTGTGTGACAAATAGGGATGGGTAGGTATCAATTGCGTGTTGAACTATCGATAAGTTATTTAAATAAATATGTATCATAAGTAAATTTTATGTTCAATAAGTTATTACAGGAAAAATATATGAATAAAGTATAAATATGTAATTTTAAATTTGTTTACCAACTGAATAAAGTTTGTTTATTCCATTTGAATATTTCTTGTATTAATTATTATAAGTACTTAAAAATATGTTTAATTGGAATATCAGAACAACGTGAGTACTTTTTAAATAATAAAGTTAATAAAATAAAAGATCGGGTTTAGTGCTATTTCTTTAATAATAAATCAAACAATAATAATAATGTTTTAAAAATGTTAAATAACAATAAGAAATAATTAATATGTAATTTAAAATGATAATATAATAAATAATATTAATAATTTTTTTATTTAATTTTATCCATTCTACTATCAAAATCTTCAAAATCAATTTAGCGGTTCAGAAAATACATCGTAACATTACATACTTTACATTTACACTATAATACATTCGCATTCATAATATTAGAAAGTGTATCATACAAAACACACCACAAATTTATTTATAATAAATTTTTAAAAGAGTTTTAATTTTAAAGTTAAATAAATAATTTGTTAAAATATAGTTCTAGTAAACTTTATATCGAGTACAGCAGTGCTATTCTGTAAGGTTATTATAAAAACTCGAACGCGGAATCCGCGGTGAGTTTTCGATTTCGTATTCTGTAAAACTCGACGGTACTAGTGGCGCCACATCGTCGAGAGCGGCGACGAGGCGAACTGTGCTAAGTGAGTATTTTGACGTTTATAGTATGAATTCGGCATTCTGTAAGGTAATTTTACACCTCGAACGTCGAGTTCGAGTATTTACAAATACGAATTCACCTGTCAGCAATTCACTCGCCTATTAGGTGCCGAGTTCGTGAGTGAGTTAGTGGTTGTGGAACAAATTTGATACAAATTTTATATATTTTTTTACTAAAATGGCGCGTTATTTTATATTAAGTGCTATAATACGAGAAGCTAATGCTGTGGATATAATAGAAAGTCGCCGGCAAAGTACCAGCATTCGGGAAATGCAAATTATTAATCGAAATAAAAATTTTGTTGAATGCTACCGTTTATCGGAAGAACTAGTTTCTCAAGTGATGGAAGACATTAAAGTTTTAGTTAAAAAACCTCAACGTCGACGAAGAGGATTAACTGCTAGAGTCAAGGTATGTATCTAAGTCACATCTAAGTGCTTTATATGTGTACGCATAATGTCATGAAAAGTTACTGTTACAATAGTCATCGGTCCCGTGATTTCATCTGCGGAAGTCCCGATCCCGTGTGAATATTGGGATAACTTTCCCATAACTCTGTAAAACATTCCATTATGTAAGTAGGTAACATAACTTCCTCGCATAGAACATAGAACCACTAACGATAACGTCATCTAATCCCCGCGTATTTTTTATGATGTCACCCTTTCAAGTGGTAGGTGGTACCCTATGTTAAAGTCCAAAGTTTCTCTCCCTTATGGTTTCTTTAAAAACGTTTTGACTTATTAACCGACTTTAAATATGAATGGTTTCCTTATCAGATTAAGTACCCTTTATTATGATAGTTTCAAGAAATTTCATTCATTTTTTTTTCAGTTGTTATGTGCACTTTCTTTCTTTGCGACTGGGATATCAAAGGATATGTGGAAAACACATAAATTCGTATGTGTCGCAGCCATCAGCATCTCGTAGTATCCACGAGGTCATTGAAGCCCTAAGCCATCCAAGTATAGTAAAAAAATACATAAGATTTCCCCAAAATTCTGAAGAAAGACTGAGACTCAAAACAAGGTTTGTGTACCTACCTAAATAAACCTATCATGTTAATGAAAAATATTTAATGATTTTTTTATTTCTTATTGCAGATTCTATGAGAAATTCAGTATTCCTGGGGTAATAGGATGTGTAGATGGGACTTTTGTGACAATGGTGAGACCAACTTGCCATGAAGAACGATACTACTGTCGCAAAGGATATCATGCAAGAAATGTACAAATGGTAAGCCTCATATAATAATGTCTGTATACGCTTTCACACTTGAACCACAGAAAATCGATTTAATGAAATTTGGACCAATTCCATAGGATCATTAACTAAGCAGTATAAATCACAAGACGCTACTAGTACCTATATTTTTTTATAACATTCATTAGAACAGCCACATAAAAATATTTGTAAAATAATTCTTTTTGCAGTTCACAGATGCAGATTTGAACATAATACATGTAGATGCAACATATGGCGGAGCGACTCACGACAGCCTTATTTTTAATAATTGCATCATTCGGGACCACCTCGAACAATTAGTACAAACAGGCGAATCTGTGTACTTGTTAGGTGAGTTACCTCTTAGCTAATTTATAAAGACGAATCTTTGTTTGTTTGTAAATATTTAACTCAAAAACTATTGGATTAATTCCTTCAAAAATTCTTTCATCATTAAAAAAACTACTTTATTTCTGAGTAATTTAGGCTTTATTACCGAAGTTCACGGAATTCATAAAAATTGGAGAGCAGGCGAAATCATTGAAAACTCCTAGTTTCATTAATAAAAATATAATTGTTGATGACAAAACATTTTATTTTTTAACAATATTCATTGTTACAGGTGATTCTGGGTATCCGCAGCGTCAGTACCTAATGGTGCCAGTTCCAAATGCAGACGAGGGAACACCAGAACATCACTATAACCAGCTGCATGCTACTGCAAGAAACACCGTAGAAAGAACAATTGGGGTCCTTAAAGCCAGATTTAGATGCCTATTAGCACATAGAGTCCTACATTATGACCCCGACACGGTTTCGAAGATTGTAATAGCATGTTGCGTGCTTCATAATATTTGTAATCGTGCCGGCCTGCCAGCTCCAGCCATACTCATTTCAGAGCTAGAGGTTGAGGCTGGTTTTCATAGGACCAGACAAAGTGTAGCTTCAAATGAGGATGTACCCAATGAAACTGCACTTGGTCAGCTATGTAGACAAAGATTGATAAATGAATTATGGAGGGCAAGGAACACGCGGTAATTATAATTAATTCAAACAAAAATCAATGCAAATTATTTATTCCGGAAAATTATATTCATAGGTGTTAGTACCTAACTCAATTAGGGCTTATAAACTAATGTTAGTAAATTAAGAAACTATAATTAAAACCACAGATAATTTTTTACTACTAAAATAAGTTAAGAACTAATAAATGTATTTAAGTATAAAAGTATTTTATTTTTTTAAATTCTCAGCTAATAATTTAAGACCTTCCCCGACGGCAATCAGGCCCTCTGCTATCATTCTGTTGGTCTCCCTTTGTGAGTTGACCATCACCTCCTGTAACTCACAGTAGCGACGGTCAATCTCAATCCGTTGCTCTTCCAAGCTAAGAAACCTTTCGGTAAAGGTTGTTAATTGAGATTGCCGCCTTTGTGATGGAGGTGATCGTCTTCTTTGCCGTTGTTGTGGACGACTCGATGACCCTGAAACGTAAAAATAAATATTAATTTATTATTATTTCCACCGGTGACGAATTTTTGACAAGTCTTCTGATGTTATTATTATTTCCTTAATTCATTATCAAGTATTATTTAATTTTATTTGTATGTATTTCCAAATTTTTATTGTTGACTAGCTTTCCGCCCGCGGCTTCGCCCGCATTTTCAAAGAAAAACCCGTTCCCGTAAGATTTCCGGGAAAAAACCTATCCTATGTCCTTTCTCGTGTATCAAAATATCTCTATACCAAATTTCATGCAAATTGGTTCAGTAGTTAAGGCGTGATTGACAGACAGACAGAGTTACTTTCGCATTTATAATATTAGTATGGATTATAAATATTGTAAATCAATTCATAAATCTCATAATTACTTGTAGTACGACGTGGTGATGGACCCGCGACGTTCAATCGACGTCGAGCAGGAAAGTTGCCTGAGCCAGAGGGGGTAACTGCTTGCAGAGGGCTCGTTACTTCCGCTCTCGGTGGTGTATGAGCAGGGGAAGGTTCGGGATTCGGGATACAGTCAACATATTGCTGAATTAGTTGAGGTCTCTGAAAAAAAAAACATAGTATTTCAAATACTGGAATCAATAAAAAAGTACCATTTTCATAATATCTTATTAATATATACCTCAGTATCTGCCATTCTAACATTTTCCATATTTATAGCAGTCTCATCCAAGACTTGGTATTCCTAGAACAATATAAGAAACATTTACTAATAAGTTGTTTATTATTAAGTTATATTTTATTAATACACTAGGTATTTACTTACAATAGTTGTGGTTTCATTTATCATAGATGAAGTCGGCAATGTGGGGCTTTCGTTGGCATCAGTAAGGACGGGGATTTCCTAAAAAAAGAACATGACATTGAATAATTATATTTTACATATATACATGTATCGGATCAACAAAATCGATAACAATAGCTTACTTCAAATGGATTAATTTCCAAATGCCTATCACCAATTGCAAAACCTTCCCCGCCCATTAATGTGAGTATTTTCTCCTCCACCTCTGAAAGCTCCACCACCGATTCACATCCACCACCAGTCTTATTGCGTGCCCGGTATCTTAGGGCAGCTTTTTTCTTCACGGCACTCTTTTTGTCAGACCAATACTAAAGCAAAATTAAAAGTTTATTAATATGTAGGTAAGCCAGATACCTACACAGTATAAGATGAATAGTTTTCTATATGCCTATTGCCTACCTTTGTCCACTGTTTCCATGTTTTAGTGCAGCCTCCCAAGCTATTTAATTTGATAGTCAACTCCTCCCATGTTTTTCTAGCTTCGTCTCTAGCGCTCGGGACTTTTGAAAAACCCTTGGCTAAGCTAGGATGTTTGCTAAGATAGTCGACTAGATACTCTACTTGGGCACGGGAGGGATGAGACGACCTTTCCGAGGAGCTACAATGTTTAAGATTTTAAGTTAAATATTTCAATAAGCTTGTTGTTTAAGATAATATTTTAGTTAAATACAAGAATCACATTACTCACCTCATAGTTGTTATTTTTGCAGTTTTCTCCTTTAAATAATTTATGCAACACGATTAACACTGTAGGGGCTTGTTATATGCGGGTGTAATGAAAGAATGAAATAACTAGGCACAGGTTATATTAATATATTTCGTTAACTACATATATTTATCCGTATGTAATTAATATTCAACCTATGCGACCAACCCGCGTCCCGACAAGCCTGTAACAGTCAATGCATAGCACACAAACTGTTTATATACGAGTTACCGTGTGAACCTGTGGTGTGAACTTTCTTAGTAGGTACTACACTTGAAATTCGATAACTCATAAATTGGCTTGTCGTCGCTACAACACCAATTACACAACAACTTAATAAAGCCAAACTCAAACATTTACTAAAACTCCAACAAAACTTTTAGAAAGAATGCAACCCGAAACACTTTAAAATTAGGTACAAAAAACCACTTGTGACTTGAGAAATAAACAAACGTCAAACGAACCACAGACAATCGTCCTTTTTTTTTCAGTGACGCTAGAATTATTTTGATTTTAAAGAATTTATCAGTGTAAAATTGCAATTTTAGTTTAATTCCACCCACGGTACAATACTAAAGTGTTATTATGTCTTCAATATGTGTTAAATTGCCGCATTTTAAAGATAATAACAATGTCGATAAATTCAAATCTATAAGATCCCTTCACTAAGCAAGTGAGTTTCGAAGTGAGACTCACTTCGCTTCGCCTCTGCCGAGCGGATGTTTACAGAATGCGAAACCAAAAACTCGAACGTTCGAAAGTGAAGTGAGTCGACTCACTCAGGTGAGATGCGAGTTCGGGCGTGTTTTTTACAGAATAGCCTAGCAGCGTCGGTCAGGTCACATCACTACGATCACGTGGCGGCAGTGAGGCGCGCGAGCGAGCCTGCGCGTGTCCGCCTCCCACCTCCCCTTCACCCCCGCGATGCTAGATTTATTTTCATAAAAATAAGTATAAAAATCGACTTACTGATGAAATGTGATACTGGATTTCAATTTTGTGTATTTTCCAGTATCGTTTTTGCAAGATAGAACTGCACATTTCACCATGTTTATTCGTAAATATGAAAAAAATTCCAAGCAACGCGCTTCGACAGCACTCAACCACGACTACGAGCGCTCGCGGCGGGAACGTCGTGTTGTTCCCACCTGTGCCTACTGTTCCCACTTGGTTGTTCGCACTCTATAGATAGTATATATACTCTAAGTGTAGATGTGTCAATAGCCTGTCTACCTAAGCTGTCTACTGTCATATTATGTCTTCTCCAAAATATGTCAACGTCAAATATATAAATATTGACGATAGGAGTGAAAACTGAAAAATCCTTTATTATTTATTAAATTTCTTGCAATTTCGCAGAACATGATTCGTATGTTTTACCAAATAACAAAGTAAAAAGTTAAGAATTGATATTCAAGGGTTATTAAACTGGTTTAATATCTACATTTACATAAACGTTTACTAGGAACATATTTTTGAAGGAAATATGGATATCACGCCTCTGTTTAAAGCCTGTATTAAAACAGTGAAGACCCGGAATAAAACTTTTGGTATACTGAGTCCCATACCTGAAGAGAAGAAGACAATATTGCGAACAAAATCAAAAAATGGTTTTATGCTAGCAGCTAAAGACATAGCGTCTCAAATTACGAAACTGAGAGATTTTTTGTTAGAGCACCGAGAGAGGTACTTAAACGTGTTAAATGTTCTATCGGAAGACGAAATGTCTGAGTATGAACGCGATCAAATCGACACAGGCGCTCAAAGGATCATAAATACTTGTTCCCATCTTTTGAAAGAATTTCGAAATGATAATCGCAAGCTATCTGTTTCTCAGCAGACACGGGAGTACATGGATGCTGTTATAGATCTTGTTGATGCCTATTTGAAAGCGGTATGTAAGATACATAGTGAGTTAAAAGCATTCAGGGTAAAGAGAGCTCTGGATATGCGGAAACTGTCTCGTTTGGAGCTGCCGCAGAAGAAATCTTCCATTCCAAATCCATTTGTTGATAATGTTATTGAACCTATTGAGAAGGACAATGTAGATAATGAAATAGTTAATGAAGAAACTGATAGTCCAAGGACAAAAATGGAGTTGTCAGAAAATGAGGTAGCCGTGATGTCTGATGAAGGTGAACTAAGTGCAGAGGAGTTACAAATGTTTGAATCAGAGAATGTGCAACTGCTGAATGAATTAAATAGTATGACAGAGGAAGTAAGACAGATAGAAAGCAAAGTACTTCACATAGCTGAGCTACAGGAAATATTCACTGAAAAGGTGCGTTGGATGACTTGAATACTCTATTGCAATCAAAAACTTAACAACAATAATGTGAAAATTTATATTTCTTTTTTTCATTATATTCAAAATTATGAAACTTAATACCAGTGGAGATATCTTATTGGATTATAAGTTATCTCGTTTTTATAATATTTATCTACTGCAAAGTGAAATGCATAAGCATGCAGTATAAATTCCAAATTGTATACTCATTATGATGCCCTATAACATAATTTACAAAATTACTCAGATATTAAATAATTTGATTTTTTCAGGTATTGCAACAGGAGCAAGATATAGATAGAATAGCCAATACAGTAGTGGGTACAACAGAAACTATGAAGGATGCGAACGATCAAATAAAGCAGGCCATTCAAAGGAATGCTGGGCTGCGAGTCTATATGCTATTTTTCTTCCTTGTTATGTCATTCACTTTACTTTTCCTTGATTGGTATAATGATTAAAATGTAATTGCGAAATGTATAAATTAACTTATTGAAAATATATCTTGTTTGAAATAAAATATTGTAGCAGATCTTTATTGTATGATGTTACATAGTCATTATCTCATGTGGTAATGTAACATTTAAATTTTAAATGTATGTACTTGGGTTATTTTTTTCTGTTAGGTGGCGAAAGAAAAGTATTAAGACGATTTTTTAATATAAAAATTGTTTTTGTTATTTATTTTATTTTTACTACAATCTTAGAAAACATGATTTGATTCAGGTTACAGTGAGCTAGTAATTCCCACGTAATTCCAAATTCCCTCCATCCTCCGAGGTCTATCATAAATCATAGACTAATATAAGGGAACTATATTTTCTATCACCAAAATTTATATTTGTCATCAAGTTGTATCACCTAATAAATAGATCTATCACCACGAAATATTTTCGTTCTCAGATAATCAAAAATTGTTCCCAGGTATGAATTATCAAATTAATGTTAATATATGTGTAAAATAAGAGATCGATAACCAATAAAATTATATTGCATTACATGAATATAAACTTCGTTCTTATAATAACAGTTTTGTGACTTAAATAATAGCTCTGTGCTCAGAATGGTAGATCTGTCACCAAATAAATCGATTATCGATCCCTGACTGCGACTCCTTTTTATTTGATATTTTGTCACCAATACAGTAGTAACATTTTATTTCGTTCAGATATTAAATTTATATATTCGTTACCAATTTAATACATCAATTTATAATTTTAATGAAAAAATGATCAAAGGGGCGGAGACAAATTGGCGCGCTTTAAAAATTGATTATTTTAACTTTAATTATGTTAATTAATTTATCTACAATTATGTTAGCCATAAGCCAGCTATTAAACAGAGCTGATTGTTCAGTGGTAATTATTTTAAACAATAAATATTGATTATTTTGACTTTAATTGTTTTATTTACTACTCTGCTAAAAATTTTATTTAAATATAATTTATACTACCAGTGGAAATTTAGAACCTTGGGAGTCTAGTTAAGTAGCAGAATCTTTTGGTTGAAACGATGATTTTCTATTAACATAATATGATTTATTGGTGATCTCTTTAAATTAGTTTGCTTAAATACTTATTAGGACACACCTATTAAAATACATACAAAAACATTTATTTGGTACTAGACCTTATATCTCAGGATTTTAGGTGATTTATTGTGGAACTGATTTTGCATTGTTTGGTGACTACATTTTGGTGACAGATCTACTATTTTGAGGACAAACCCTATTATTTAAGAAACACAAAACTAATTAAATTGGTGATAGCTTAAATGATACCCCTAATATAACACCTACAAATGTCATTATTGTGAACATGACAGTGACACTAATGATAAAAGTTCACTTCACAGAATAGTGATAACAAAATATTTATTTTTTCAATGAATTACTTGAAACATCCTCGTGCTAGTGCATGTAATGTTCAAAAATTTATTATCCAACTTTAGTAGATTGTGGTTCGCGGGCTAGGACTCTCGTAACACAGGAAAGGACAATGGGTCCAATTAAAACTATGAAAGAGCTTGGCTACGGTTTCAACGCCGGTAACTATAATAAATTATTGTTGATATTCCTATTTATCACGCGGTTGCTAAGTTTTTATAAATCGATTTCCAGATGGGCAATTGAGAAAGCTCGGTCCGGATGGTGTTGTAGGCGACGAACCGTTTGAATTCAATATCAGTAACGATCACCAAGAATGTCAATCTCACTACGAAGTTCTTGGTGCTGTGGTGACTGAACACATATATCAACTTTTGGAGCATACAGAGAATCTATCTAGGTTACCTGTACCTAAAGGTACAACTTCAGAAAATGGTACATTCGTTTTTGTATCAAAAGACTATGATCAAAAGGATACTCTTTTAGTCTTGATACAAGGCACAGGCGCTGTTCGCGCTGGTCAATGGGCAAGATCGTAAGTATTTTTTACGTTAAGTATTGTATAATAAAATAACTAGGGAAAATAGTCATGGAGAATACTTGGCAATAGAAACATGAAGTCTACTTGATAACTTTTTATTTAATTCATTGCTTTTAAACATTTAAACTGGTAAGTTATTGAATTTGATTAAAAATTGAATTAATTTATAACATGTTGCACTCTTACAATTGTTTTTTTACAGGCTTATAATCAACGAAAATTTAGACAAAGGAACCCAAATTCCGTACATCCAGGAAGCCGTCCATCGAGATTTTGGTATATTGATTATGAATCCAAATGACACTCAGAGAGGTGGCAAGAAAATTCCAAATAGCAGTTCTAGTGAGGAACATGCAACTTATGTTTGGAAGACATATATATCAGATTCAAAAGCTAAAAATATTGTGATAATAGCCCATAGTTATGGGGGTTTATTAACTGTTATGTTGTCTCAGAAGTTTAAAAGTGACTTTGAGAACAGGGTGAAAGCTGTGGCCTTTACAGATTCTGTACATTCATTTTCTGGTGCTAAAATATCAGATGCTTTGAAAAAGGTTATCTCTTTTTTAAAATATTTATAAACATTGAAATTGAATGATGTGTGTAGTGAAATTGAATGATGTGTGTAGGAGTTTTTACAATTAAAATTGTTGTTTGATGGTAGTTTGTATATAGACTTATATTTTGGAAGTGAGTTGGGATTTGGAAATATGAGTAATACATCAATAAACTATGTACAAAATTTCCTTCTAAAATATTCTAAATTATACATTAATAGTTAAACTTTTTATAGGTTGCAATAAATTGGATAGCTACTTCATCACCATTAGACACACCAATGAAGACTCCTGAGTTTGATATAACAAGATTATCTGCAGGTAATTTCATTGCTATAAAACTTATTATTTCCTTTATAGAAATTTCTTACACTGCAATATTTAAGATAATTGCATTTATTAGAAATCAAATATCTATTTAATACTTTTTGAAAATTTCTGTGTACCCTCATAGATTTTTTTTTTTTTTTTTTTATTTTTTTTTTTATAAAATTTAAATTGCATTTTTTTACAGGTCATCCTCAACATGAAATGACGTCATATGCATGTATGAGTTCTGTGTTCAAATTTATTGATAAGAAGTTAAAAAGTTAGCTATGAACGATTTTATCTATATGTATAACATGCGCACAAAACAATATAGTCCGTTTTCTTATGAGCATGCTTGTATGGAAAGGTATACATTTTTGAGTAAAGCAATGCCATTTGGTACGAATGTTGTACTCGTCCACCTAAGTCCAAATCGCCCGGTAGCCAGTCATTACTCCCCGGCAGGAGGGAAGGAGGGGGGGTTAAAGAACAGAGCGCCCGGGGCTCCGAAAAAAAATTCTAGCGGATTAATTTGGACCTTTGAGTCGAGTTTGGTGTCTTTATCAGGTAACTAGATAACGCCCGATTCATTCCCCATACCAGGTTTTTAGGGTTCCATAGCAAAATATGTCACAATCCTTAAAATAATAAACTTTTAGTAGTGAAAAAATCCAAACAAACCAGTATAGTTTTATATTTTTGTATGAAACTTGGTTTATAAAAAATACTGTCTGAAAGGCCATTTAATGCAGATTAAAAAAACATTAACATGTAACATATATTTTATCATTTTAAATGTAAAAAAAATTATACAAAGTACAGAAACGTTCGACAGCGCAGCGTAGGGGACGGCTAATAGACCCGAAAAACAAGCAATACTAACAAAAAACAAACAGCCAAGTGCGAGTCTGACTCACTCATCGAGTGTTTCGTACTTATTTGTCCAATACCATGTTAACTGGTCTGGTAGGACCTGGATATCTGATACTCACAAACTTTCGTCTATATAATATTAGTGTGATTTTTAATCATCTTTAAATTATAAATGAAGTCAGGTAACATTGTTAAAAATAAAGATATATAATAATAGAACGTTATAGTATTAATAATATTGACAACCACCTCCACAATTACATAATAAGGTACCTATATTAGAGCTGGCGTTTAGAACACTTCAATCTGGAACTGCAAGATTTCACGCACCGATATCTTATTAATTCAAAGTTTCTCTTTTCTTTTTATTTCAGATGGGGAAGGAATATTCAGATTTTTTTGTAGGTCCCCAAATATATACAGCCTGTAAAACTGCCCTTAAGGTTGTTTAAGGGCAGCTTCTGTGGGAGGCAAATTTTCTATTTGCTTTTATGTTAAAAATTGTTTGTGACCCTCATTTACTGTCACATCGGGGTATGATCTGAAAAACAAACATGTAGGTACTTATAATACTTATAAAATATAAGTTCTGGTTAAGAGTATCTTTAAAATATCGTAACCGTCCTTACCTAGTCCTTAGCTAGTACAGAATATCATGTGTTCCAAAGCTAGAATGTCTATAAGAACTATGGGTACACATGCATTTGAGGCATGGAAGGCATATACGAATGTCATACGAAATATGCAGACAGTGAAATCGAAAAGTTTGTGATTACAATGCATGATAGGTAAGGACGGTTACGATATTTTAAAGATACTCTTAACCAGAACTTATATTTTATAAGTATTATAAGTACCTACATGTTTGTTTTTCAGATCATACCCCGATGTGACAGTAAATGAGGGTCACAAACAATTTTTAACATAAAAGCAAATAGAAAATTTGCCTCCCACAGAAGCTGCCCTTAAACAACCTTAAGGGCAGTTTTACAGGCTGTGTATATTTGGGGACCTACAAAAAAATCTGAATATTCCTTCCCCATCTGAAATAAAAAGAAAAGAGAAGCTTTGAATTAATAAGATATCGGTGCGTGAAATCTTGCAGTTCCAGATTGAAGTGTTCTAAACGCCAGCTCTAATATAGGTACCTTATTATGTAATTGTGGAGGTGGTTGTCAATATTATTAATACTATAACGTTCTATTATTATATATCTTTATTTTTAACAATGTTACCTGACTTCATTTATAATTTAAAGATGATTAAAAATCACACTAATATTATATAGACGAAAGTTTGTGAGTATCAGATATCCAGGTCCTACCAGACCAGTTAACATGGTATTGGACAAATAAGTACGAAACACTCGATGAGTGAGTCAGACTCGCATTTGGCTGTTTGTTTTTTGTTAGTATTGCTTGTTTTTCGGGTCTATTAGCCGTCCCCTACGCTGCGCTGTCGAACGTTTCTGTACTTTGTATAATTTTTTTTACATTTAAAATGATAAAATATATGTTACATGTTAATGTTTTTTTAATCTGCATTAAATGGCCTTTCAGACAGTATTTTTTATAAACCAAGTTTCATACAAAAATATAAAACTATACTGGTTTGTTTGGATTTTTTCACTACTAAAAGTTTATTATTTTAAGGATTGTGACATATTTTGCTATGGAACCCTAAAAACCTGGTATGGGGAATGAATCGGGCATTATCTAGTTACCTGATAACGACACCAAACTCGACTCAAAGGTCTAAATTAATCCGCCAGAATTTTTTTTCGGAGCCCCGGGCGCTCTGTTCTTTAACCCCCCCTCCCTCCCTCCTGCCGGGGAGTAATGACTGGCTACCGGGCGATTTGGGCTTAGGTGGACGAGTACAACATTCGTACCAAATGGCATTGCTTTACTCAAAAATGTATACCTTTTCCCATAAGAAAACGGACTAATATCAAAAAAATTTCATCAATCTCACTGCAAAGGAACGGAATACCTTCAAGGAGGAATAATATAGTGATAGTATATAGTGAATAGGCTCTATATGCTTGCATAGATTGCATCAATACTAACCATCAGGTAGGTATATAGTCAAATGACTGACTATTTAAGAATTTAATGTAAAAAAAAAACATAAGGCGCACATAAAAGACAATAACAAATCTTATAAGATGTTAAATTTTTATTAAGTATGTACAATAAACAATATAAATAATGTTTTTTCAATAAAACAGTATATTTCACAAGCTTGTTTTATTTCTTCTTGCCCTTGGAGTAATTCTTCATCCAGTATTTAATATCTTGTTTATTGGCTCTCACACCTAGAACGGCAGATTTTGAATTAACGTCTTTCATTGCAAACGGTGAGAATCCAGCAATATAGTCAGGGTCTAATGCATTAGTCTTGTTTCTAGCGAGTTTGCTAGCAAATCGTTTATGTATATGTTGATCTTCAGTGAGTATGGGATATTGGAAGTGTTGGCCACCTCTTGGTGTCGGCAAGCTAAATCGTTTGCCTCTAGCCGTAAGTGGTTTACGTCCGTTAATATGAATATGTTGGTTGCCATCATCGTCAACACTGACAGATACTTTTTTTAGAGTAGCATGACCACATTTAGGACAGAATAGCTTAGTCATAACACTGGTTGTTTTGAAGCAAGTTGTACAACGGAAAATAAATGTGCGTAGGTACCTGATGATTCTTCCATCAACCGCTGTGACATTTAAACCTATTTGTTTCAGGACGTTTTGCATGGCAAAGTCAGATGTTATACAAGCAACATCTACATTCTTTTCTTCACATTCACCAAACTCAATTTCCTTTTTCTTCTCCTTTAGATTGCTCGGTGTTATCCATTCACTTCCATCATCATCATCATCATCACTTTCACTTTCATATTCTTCACTCTCATCTTCACTTTCTTCTACCTGTAAAATAAAGTTCAAATATAATTTATGTCAAGTTATAAATAAATTTAAAAAGCAAGCTGCATTTCTTTGAGACTTATTTTTCACCAGACAATAATTACACTGAAATTCTGGTTCATATGATTTGGTTGAATAAAATGCACAAAGACATGCATTTTCATTTTGAGACTGGCTAAGATTTATATAATTTTTGATATCCTGCTTTACTGTTTTACGTTAACTAGTAAAATAATCACTACATAGTATAAAACAAAGTCGCTTTCTCTGTCCCTATGTCCCTTTGTACGCTTAAATCTTTGAAACTACGCAACGGATTTTGATGCGGTTTTTTTTAATAGATAGAGTGATTCAAGAGGAAGGTTTATATGTATAATAACATCCATTAAATAGTGGAGAAGTACTGTTATTTTTGAGGTTTCTAATGTGATGTCGTAAAAAATTACATTTTTTCCGCTTACATTGCAAACGCAGGCTGAACCCTACGAGTTTTATAAAAATAATGTACTAAGTATTATACACATTAAAAAGGTCTACAGAAAAGTCCGCAATGGTATATGTCTATCTCTTATGGATAACCCACAATAACTTTTTTTTGTCATTTACTTTTACGACAAATAATGGCTAATTTTCGAAGCGATTTTAACCAATACAGCATTAATCCTTAACCAATTAAATACTTTGAATACATTGTTCATTTAATATAGATCTATATGGCCCGTTACACCGTATGATTTAAGTGAATATTTTCGAAGATATTACAGATTTAAAAATTGCGGGACGTAGCGTTTGCGGCGGCACCGGCCGGCCGCCCGGCTATATATTAATTTTATTTATACCCGTGCGAAGCCGGAGCGGGCCGCTATGTTTTTATACAACGTTCACAGTTTTTCTGTAGTATATTCAGTATCAGCATTGCACCCGTGCGAAGCCGGGGCGGGTCGCTAGTATATAATTATACCTTAACAATGAGATCAGCTGCCTCCTTATCATCCCTTAATTCCATATTCTTAATTTGTTCAGCAATTTCATCTGCCAATTTCTTGTCTTCATCATCTTCCTTATTTTCTTCAGCTGTCTTATGTGTAGGAATGGAACTGTCATCAATGGTATCTGCAACTATTGTGTCCGATTTCTCTATATTTGTTGTTGTCTCTTCTGTTTTTTCATTTTTGCTTTTATCATCTATACCAGCGTTATAACCCGGTAACCCAGATACTTTAACAGTTTTCTGCATCGTTGGTTCCTTTTTAAGATGTTCAATTCCAACCATTTCTTTTTCCATTTGATAAGTTAGAGCCATTACTTTTATGTCAGTGGCAGAGAGACTCGTATAATCACCTGTCTTTTTCGAAAACTCTGTGATGAATTTGATGCTTTCAGTGAATACATCTTTAACTTTTAAGTCGTATGGTAAAACAACAAGTTTTCTTCGCTGACGATCGTTGGTTATTTCATCAACTACTTCTTGGACTGTGTATATGTTTTCTGCAATATTTTGTAGATTCTCAGCTTTAATAAACGCTGTCGTATCGACGACTAGATGTTTAATTAACTTCGACATATTCGCTGCATAAATAAAGTTGTTGCAATTTAATGTACAGTTTTAACACGTGCGCTAGAAATTGTTAAACAAAACGTGACAATGACATTTGTGAATTGCCATGCCATTTGGCTATTGAGACATGTCGAGGACATGTCACATGGTTGAAGTGTCAAATGTCAATATATCCTCTGTGGTCATGTGGCCGCCTCCACACATAAGGCCAATGCGTTGGCAAGTGCGCTAGCCAAGCCACTGGTCCATAATGTAGGTGTTAGGGATAAATTCGCCGCAAGTGTGGATGGCCAAGCCATGTGTGGATGGTGCCCCAAGCTTGTGACAAGTGTCCTTTGACGTTGCCGATTCCGCGCGGCAAGCTCGCAAGCGCTACTTTATTACTTGCTCTGTGGCCAATTTTCAAATACCTACGGCCAATGCGCCATCTCCCGTTCACACATTGCTTGGCCAGCGCACTTGCCAACGCATTGGCTTATGTGTAGAGGCGGCATTATGTCCTATGGTGGACTTAGTTATTAGTTTTTAGATATAATTACTAACATTAATACATAGGTTTTTATTTTACTAACAAAATATGGATCTGCGATATCCGAATTTTACTTAGATCATTAAGTAATGGATGGAGTACGCTGGCAAATGTTCTAACTAAACTTTCTGCTGATTTTGGTGCGGGGAGGGTAACTCACACTATTGAAACACAATCACACATTCACAAAAATAATTTGTGTCACGAAAGTCGTAAAAATTTACGACCTTTTAAGCGACGAGTTTTTAAATTCAACTCTATCCCTAAGTTCATAAAGATTAAATTTGTATTTCATTCCAAGTTGTCTCGTGGGGAGTGCGGTTCAATATCGCGTTCTAAATTCAACTTTATAACTTAGATTATACAGATTAAATTTGTATTTCTTTAAAAGATAGTCTCGTAAGGAATGCGGTTCATTATCGCGTTTTAAATTCAACTTTATCTCTTAGTCCATAAAGATTAAATTTGTATATTTTCTTTCCATGATAGTCTCGTGGGGCCGCATCAATGATCGAGTAAACATGACTCGATTATTTGTCTTGATCATATCGCTAAACGATACATCGACGATTATTAGAAATTGCATTTAATTAGAAATGTACGTTAAAAAAATAAAAAAACATACACAAATGAAAGGTTATTCCATCTTTTTTAATATTCGACATGTTTGAATTGCTTCTGCAAGACTTGACAGTACAAAACGGCATTTTTAGCGGAGCACTCGCAGACGTCCTTTCCATGTTTTACGAATACGCAGAGTGTTTGTTATCGATTACGCAAGTAGTTTTTATGAAAGCATAAGATTTTTCGATTCGAATAATCTTATACCTCGGCAAAAGCGCCTGTGAGTGTTATCCATTATTTAATGATCTAAGACTAGAGAGCGTTGCGTTTTATATTCCATTGAAAAGTTACATTTGGGGTTGCATTTTTTAGAGGACGCAATTTAATTTTTTTGATGTGTAGGGGGGTTAGTGTGAAGCTAGCACCAAGTTTGTGGGGTCGCCACCCTTGTCCCACGGCCGCCATCTTGAAAACAGCGGTTGAAATGGTTTTTACGATATATCTCTTAAACTATTTATCTGATATAAAAAATTTGTTAACATTATTTGTTGCAAATTAAATTCTCTACAACTTTGGTCCAGTAACTTTTTGTCGTAGAACTATAAATAAAAAAGTTATAAGCGAAAATGTTTAGAAATTAGAGCTATTTATATTTTTCAATAAAACTTTTTTTTATCATTTTACGAAGAAATAATATCAAACCATTTTTGTAGATTGTTTTTCGAGGAACAACTATTATATACAACATATTTTCATTAAGTAAATAGTTAAGGTTTTACAGCGCTCCGAAGTGAGTACTATGTACTGAAACTCACTTCGGAGCTACTGAAAAATAGTACTCACTTCGGAGCGCTGTAAAACCTTAGCTATTGACGTAATGAAAAAATGTTGTATATAATAGTTGTTCCTCGAAAAACAATCTACAAAAATGGTCTGATATTATTTCTTTGTAAAATGATAAAAAAAAGTTTTATTGAAAAATATAAATAGCTCTAATTTCTGAACATTTTCGCTTATAACTTTTTTATTTATAGTTCTACGTCAAAAAGTTACTGGACCAAAGTTGTAGAGAATTTAATTTGCAACAAATAATGTTAACAAATTTTTTTTATCAGATAAATAGTTTAAGAGATATATCGTAAAAACCATTTCAACCGCTATTTTCAAGATGGCGGCCGTGGGACAAGGGTGGCGACCCCACAAACTTGGTGATAGCTTCACACTGACCCCCCCTACACATAAAAAAAATAAAATTGCGTCCTCTTAAAAATACAAGGTTAGGCCTAAAAAATGTAACATTTCAATGGACTATTAAAAGAAATGCTGTTTAAGGGCTTGGTCTAGTAGTGCAAACAAATGCATCCTGTCATCCTATATGTAAAAAAATGGTTGCCTGTAAAGTCGGTTTTACGGGCGAAGATTTTACGTGACAACGTCTTTTTCTCGGTAGAATATTTATGTGCTGCGCGCGCGGCAGACCGCGGGCCTCTCTCTCGTTCGGTGACTCATCGTAACGTTACCGAGCGTTACACTTTTTCATAAGTGACTCCCAGTCGCAACCTAATTTAAGACGTTGTCACGTCAATAATACAAATGTACTTAGGGAAAGTTGCTCCACTTAATTTTTAAAAATTAAATCATTCGTATGCATAATTTAATATTCGTAATAAGTACCTAAAATGACAATTTGAAACAATTTTCGTGAAAATTACACCGGGTTACACAAAATTTGCGAATACGTTCTATTGATATCTTCAACTTCATGTTTATATAACTGATCAACTTTTACAAAGAAATTTGGACGAAATATAAAAAAAAATAAGCCTTCCATACAAAATGCATAACTCTATACATTTTTTTCGACCTAAGTTTCTTAGTGAAAGTTGTTCAGTTTCACTAATAAAACGGATAAACAAATTTTGTATATAATAAAAAAAATGTAATGTTTGTGTAAAAAATTATAAAATAGAAAAATGCGCAAATGAAAACAAAAGATATTTATTTCTGACTAGCTTCCGCCCGCGACTCCGTCCGCGCGGATGTCGGTCTTCGCGTGGATGGTTTATTTCTCCATTTTGAACTGGAAAGACGTTTCTCACTAAATTAATATTAGACGATCACGATTCACTCCAGTCCAAACAGTAAATAAGCAGACTTCTGCTTCTGCAACGTTTAGTTGTCCCTGAATTTGGAAAAAATAGTCATGATTCTTATCTATGACAAAAGTGTTATTTTTTTGCATTGTATTTCAAATATTAATTTTTTTATTTTTAACCGCATCTTCCGCATTCATGTCTTTTGCCGGAATTAGACATTTAACTTCTACTAGTCCCATTTTCCCTTCTTGATATGGGAGTGTATAAAGTAAATTTTTTTAGATATTTCTCGTTATACTTTTAAAAAGTTATTATTGTCATTTTGCTTATTAGGTAAAGTAATTTCGATATCAGTTTTAAGTTTTTTGATACATCTGCAATAATAACGTCATAATCGCCTGCACATACTTATCGATTACACCCTGTATACAATCCACCATCCACATTCATAATGTTTTCCTGTCCTCCTCTCCTTTACGCTGTTCACCGATACATTTTAAATGAGTAAATCTGCTACCACTGAAGGATGTTTCATTGTGATCAGCAAATTTTCACCACTGTTGTCGATTATTTGTTTTTCATTTTTAATCAGCAATTGGGAATCATCAGTTTTGTTTTTTGCAGATTGGTGATGTACCCTAACAATACGTCGAAAAGGGAAAGCATCAACGAATTATCGTTTTCGTCCTCTTTTTTTATTCTTCGCGTCTCTGTTACTTGTGTTTGTTTAGTTCTCAACACCCATTGAATTTTCTATGTTATTGTGATCTTCCATTACATCTGAGTTTTGATGATGTGATGATAATCCATTCGTTTTAATATTGGTACTTAGAGTTGGTGGACTAATCTAGAAATGGTGGACTAAATTTGTCAGCGCGTCTGTAAGATCAGAATATAAAACCAACATCCTGTATTTAAGTTACAAAATTAATAATCAAACAACATGCCGCTACGTTCAAAATGACTAGAAGAAAAAATTAAAACACCTCGACATATTTGGAATTTTGGAAACAAATCATTTTCCCCGTATGTCCCAAGTTCAAGTTCTCAATACAATTTTATATATTTCGTATTTCTCAAACGAAAAATAAAAATTTTTGAAACTTCAAAAAAAAAATTATATTATAAGAAAATTTATGAGCTTACTTTAGTTTTAAAGAAATATACATCCCTTTACTGACACCCCGCAAAATAACGAAATTGTTGCCAATCACCTTTGTAATCTATTTGGTTTCATTAACTTTATGTTCGAAGATAATTTTTTTTCTAGTAGTTACACGCATATTTTTTTCGTTTATTTTCCATATCGAAATCAAATGTATACGAATATTTGCACAAAACTAAGATAAAAATAATCAATTAACAAAAATATTAAATTTAATGAAGTAGAGCAACTTTCACTTCGGTATGAAGGAAAATCGAGCGTAGAGCACACGTCAGAACGCTCCGGCCCAAGGAGCGCGACTAAAGAAATTCGCTAGGATTTTTCCTAATTATTTTAAATATTTTTTTAATATTTAAAGAATTATCAAAATTCGAAAAAAAATTTTTTAAATGATTAATACTCATTGGTCTTCAACCAACTCGAATAAATTAATGGAAACAATAACTTTTAGCAGTATTTATCAATAGTTTTTTGTAAGGCAAAAAATGGGAAATTTAATGAATTTATAACGTTCTAATTAGGAAAATCATAAGTTTTTCGGCAATTGTATTCAGCAGATTTTAATTACGACTATATAAGGATAATAATGCGCTGATCAAATTGTATAAATTGTAATCGGTTGCAAAGTAGTGAGTGCACAAACTTAGCTCGAAATGTCTTTGGCGGAAAGAGACTTATCTTGAAGGCCTGATTAAGGTAACATAAAGTAACTTTATAAATGTGAAAAAATTCACGCGCATTGCGTATATAACACTAATTGATAAACAAGAAAAAAAAATCAGTTTATCATTTCAATAGCCGGGAAAAAATTGTCAAATAACTTGTTGAAAACGCAATTTTGCTAGACTGCAGCCTTAATACTGTACGGTACGTAATATAAGTTTACAGAAAACTTAAAACTACCCACCCTCCGGGCACCGTCACAGTTGCATTTTTACAAACGGAAATTCAGGGGAATATAGTTCACGTACGTATGTGATTCCATGTGTAATTCGAAATTGAATTGAATTTATTTCATAAAGTCTAGATAAATAGTAATAATAGGTGGAACGTAACTGTAGCGTTAAGTGAGAACTGAAGGGGATTAAAAGCGCGTAGTTGCTGTCGCGCCCGTCATAAATTTATTACTCATCTCAATGTTACTCATATAGATTGTGATTATTTATTGGTTAATATCATTTGTGTCATGAACGTCATTTTTAACGTTCATGATATTTTTTTTTTCATAAATACGAGTGGCAACTGGCAACTCTCTTAGTGTGACGTTAGATGTCTGTTGCATTTTGTCAAAAATAGAAATAAAATTAAAGAAACAAAATTTTCCAATTTCTGTTTATAACAGTTTTAATGCCTGTACTTTCATAAAAAAACAATTTAGTATTTGTTTTAATTATTTATTTTTTACTTCAAATGTTTTTTTTGTTATTATTTTAGCCTAAGTTAAAATAAAAATGAATTCTAAACGGGGTAAGCGTAATAAAGGGAGTAAGGTTTTTCCAATTGCTGAATCCGTCAGCATAGCTTTGAAGATACAGCTGGATAAGTTTCTCAGTGACGAAAATGAGACGGAACTCGATTTGCCCTCGTTTTTATCTGCTCAAGAACGGGCTTTCATGCATAGGACTGTGTACAAATTGGGGCTGAAGTCAAAGTCGCGCGGGAAAGGTAAATTAATATTTGAGTACCTTGTTCTTTTAATAGTTTATTGATTACAAGCAATTTACAATTCAATGATGTATTTTTTACATCTGGTGTCTTTAAATGCAAATTATTTCATAAAGTTATTGTGTAAACTTGTGTATGTTTTTATTGACTTTTATTATGATTCTTAGTTTAAAAATAACTAGCGGTCCGCCCCGGCTCCGCCCGTGGTACATATTTACGTTTTCTCTACATAAGAACCATCCTCGTACTTCAAGGAATATAATAAAAAAAAGAATTATCGAAATCGGTCCACCCGTTCACGCGTGATGCCGTGACCAAGGAAAAGGGTTTCATTTTTATATATATAGATAAGATTTGAATAATCTACATACACAAATACCAACAAAATGTCTGTTCTTTAGTCTGTCAAAAGTTTTCTAACTGTAGAGTAGACTGTTTATATTTTATTATCACCTTCTTACAATCTTAAACAACTATGAAGTAATATCCTACTTGGCTCAATGTATAATTATGAAATTATGCATTCCACTATCTGATATCTTCTCCATACTGTTGATTTTGTGTGTAACTAAGAATTATTATTTACTAGATTTCCGCCCGCGGCTTCGCCCGCGTTTTCAAAGGAAAACCCGCATAGTTCCCGTTCCCGTGGGATTTCCGGGATAAAACCTATCCTATGTGTTAATCCAAGTTACCCTCTATATGTGTGCTAAATTTCATTGTAATCGGTTCAGTAGTTTTTACGTGAAAGAGTAACAAACATCCATACATCCATACATCCATACATCCATACATCCATACAAACTTTCGCCTTTATAATAGTATTAAGATAAATGAAAATATGACGCTGTGCGAAAAGATGTATTTTTAGATACCTAGTAATACTAGCAAACAATTTTTACATTGCATTTGTTTTACTTTATAAGATTGTGTAACAAAATCTTGAATTTTTTAATTAATAGCTGTGCCTTAAATCTTAGTTAGATGTAGTTTTTCTCTCACTGATAATAATACAATTTTATAAATAAAATACACTATATTAATTTCATCTCCTGTTGCTATTTATTGTATTAAAATGACATGTTTGATGTTATATTTTAATGTTAAATGTGATTATTAAAATATTTTTTAATTTAATCTAATAGTCCGAGATTAACATGTAGCATAGAGATTATTTTTTTTAATATAGTCATGTGGGTAGATAACACCTATAGTCAAATCATGCGGGTTTTGAATGTTACCTATAAATGTATCTTATAAGGCTTGCCGCGTCTGCGCCTGATCAAGAAATGTTATGGGTCCAGGCTTGTTGAATATACCCATTCTATGACCATTTCAGGTGTAAACCGATACATGACGATCTACAAAAGGATTGGATCGACAATAATCCAAAATGATGCAAAGCTTATACTCGATTCAAACATGCGATGCACAATTACGGAACTGTTCAACGCCTTTCCCATCACCAGTAAAGAGAAGGAGGACCTTAGCTGTTGTCCAGAGAAAGAAAGGAGCCCACAATTGGCCCATAAGAGTATGGGACAGTTGAACAATGGTGTGGCCCAGGTGAGATTTAAACTGTCTTACCACAATATACTTTAGACAGGGTTTAACTTTAAGAGTGGGTTCCCTTTAATTTGGTTTTGTTGTATTTCACATAGACATCTATTAAAGTGACAGATCCCTGGTTTAAAGTTAGACTGTGTTTAAATTGTTTTGTGGTAAGACCATTATTGTTTCTTATTTTTTTATACATATGCAAAGTGGTGTTAAATTATTATTAGTTGATACAGCTGCTAAGAACATGCTTCTTTGCAGCTGTTAGTAACTGCTTCTTTCCATGTAATAACAGGTTACTGGATAAAATACATTACTTAGAATACAATGCCATTCTCTATTCAACATATTATATTATATATAACATGTTTTGAAATAATAATTATTTGATCTTTCTTTCTTTCAAATATTTATATTAATTAAAATTGCCATGGATTAAAAATTAAATTGAATTGAATTTAATAGTGCTATGAAAATTATTAAAGTTGGTCTTGTAATTACAAATCTAAAATTCCATGTAATTTAAGGCCCAATATTGATACAATTCTTCTTAACTTATGACTTACATAAATATGAAGTTAATTTGTAATTTTTTTTTACTGGTAATCATGCCACTGTACCAACAAAGTGGTCTACAAATTATAAATGTCTTTCAGATTCCAAACACTTTATACAACCCAGATTTAATAAAGTTCAGAGAGAAGTTACCAGTGTATGAGCAGCGACATGAATTAATGAACGCTATCAATTCTAATCAGGTTTGTCAACTTTTGTCTTTCTATACTTACTTTAGAAATAATCTATGTATTTAATATTATCACACCTAGTTATTTCAGACACTTTTGTTTCTCTTTGCATTTCCGTGTTTAGCAGTTTATCCATAATATATGTTAAAAGTTAGTTTCTTTTAATTTTAAATGTATGGTCTAAAATTTAAAATTCCTTATAAATAACACTATCTTTACTAATTTCAATTTTAATTCATAAAAACTCTCCAAATTTTAATTAAAAAATTTACATTTATTAACATACAATAAAAAATGATCACTATCGCTTTAGGTGATCATAGTGGCCGGCGCTACAGGGTGCGGCAAAACGACGCAGTTACCACAACTTGTGCTCGAACACTGTCAGGAGCACAAGCAGCCCGTGCGGATATACTGCACACAGCCGAGACGGATATCGGCCGTTTCTGTTGCCGAGAGGGTAATGTTTGATATTGGCGGGTTATACAGGGTGTTCTTAAACGACCCAGCTCTGCAATTATCATAATACTAGCTTTTCGCCCGCGGCTTCGCCCGCGTTTTCAAAGAAAAACCCGCATAGTTCCTGTTCCCGTGGCATTTCCGGGATAAAACCTATCCTATGTGTTAATCCAAGTTACCCTCTATATGTGTAAAATGTAAATTTTATTGTAATCGATTCAGTAGTATTTGCGTGAAAGAGTAACAAACATACATACACACATCCATCCTCACAAACTTTCGCATTTATAATATTAGTAGGAAGGATAGTAGGATTAAAATCTTTATAATAAAAATGAATAGCTAAATGCGTTGGTAAGCACAAAACTCGAGAACTGCGGAACCGATTTCGTTTATTCTTTTTTTATAATATTCCTTAAAGTACGAGGATAGGTCTTATGGAGAGAAAACGTAAACATGTACCACGGGCGAAACCGGGGCGGACCGCTGGTTTGCTATAAAGTTATTTTGTTTACTGAGAAAAATTTTAAATCTATTATTTTAATATCTGTCTATTCATAACTCATTATATAACTAAAAATAATAAATACAGGTGGCATACGAGCGCATGGAGAAGATAGGCCAATCCGTCGGCTACCAAATAAGACTAGAGTCGCGCGTGAGCCCGCGCACAGTACTGCACTACTGTACCAACGGCGTGCTTCTACGAACACTAATGGCGGGCGATGACGCGCTCACTGGTGAGTCAATACACTACACTACATGATACTACACTACACGACACGATACTACACTACACTTCACAACACCTTAAACACCACGCACCACAAACAGCTCACTACACCACAAAACATACAACACGCCACACAACTTCTACTTTGTTCCTTCTCAAAGAATACACTATCAGGTCGGGAAGTTTCTTTACATTACCTTCGATCCAGAAATAAACTGGCAAGCATTTCATTATGAAATTAAAGACTATCTACTACAGGTAAATTAGCTTGGAGAAATTTTTGCGTTTGTAGTAGTGTATGGTCAGCAAATAAAATAAAACAACATTTTATTTTTAGTTTTTATTTTATATATAATATGTCGTGGCCATATCGTAGATTTGCTCATTTCATGATATGATTGATCATTCCACGAAATGGTCGCATTTCAGGAAATGGCCAACATAGTTTGATCAGATCGTTAAATCGTCAACGTTTCACGATTTGATCATCCACATTTGGCCAGATCGTATAAAATATAGAGAGTCCATAAAATATTAAAAAAATTCAGAATATTCTAAGAACTTGTTTAGTGTCATTTAAGTTAGTGCCGCGGCAGCGGCCGGCGAATGCCAGAAGCGAATGGTTTTTGCAATAGAAAACAGTTAGGTTAGGTTAGGTTAGACTTTGATAAACAACGCCAGAAGCGTATCGCTTTTTAAAAAACAAACAATCATAATAATATAGTAGGATATATAAATATATATCCTAAAAGAAAAATGCGTCTTAAATCCTTTTATTTAAGACGCATTTTTTCTTCAATACATATAAGATATCCACATTTTCCATAGTACTCGAACCTCTTCGTCGTAAATTCTTTGCTATGACTTTCTTCATATTGTTATTAAACGAATTATGAAGTTTTTAACTGCGAATAATTAAATTTTCGCCAGCGGCCGCCATATTATCAGTTATCACATAAACACAGAGCTTGCAGCGCCTCTAACAATAATTAATGTAACTATTTTACGATATGATCAAATAATTTTGATCATTTCATGAAAAAACCGCGCGTTTAGTTGGCCATATCGAGAAACGATTTCTTATCATTGATCTGCCTAAACCACATCATGATGTGGCCAATAGACATTCGATCATTTCATGCAATGCGATCATTTCACGAAATGATCGATCATATCATGAAATGAGCAAATCTACGATATGGCCACGACATATATAAGGGATTAAATTAAATTAAATTTAATTTAATTAAACTATATGTGTTTCTCCTCTGAAAAAGATGAGACTTTATTTTAATATTTGCACATTTAACATACGTATAACTTTTACATTAACAATGTTACTAAAATGAAAAATTTACTAACCTGAAAAAGAAACGACATGTAAAGTTTAATTCTTTAGTTTGAGAAGTCAAAGGCTTGCCTCGACCATGTTTTAACACTGGAGCCATTTTGAATTAACAATATAAAGTTACAACACTTACACACAAATTAAACACTTCAACAAATATTATAACAATAATAACAAATAATAACAACAATCAACAAATACAAAATTTAACAATTAAACTACGTAATAATTATAATTTTTGAATTAAATGTGTGCTTTATGTTCTAACGGTACCAAACGACTGCACGTGGCACCTGCGGACAGCGTAAACTGGTTTATTCTGGTTTTGTGCGTGTTTCCACTTTCCACTATCAAGTGACGATTTATTTATTTGTTTTGTTTCGTAATTATTATGGTCAAATATTAATTATGAAACAAATTATTATGGACACGATATTTTATTGTTTCACGGTAGTCGCCTTGTCGTTTGCTCAAGGACGTGAAATTGAATGATATATTTTTTTTTATAAAGTCAAAACCATTTTCTTTCAAATAAAAACTTGTTTTTATTGAAAACAAAAGTGTTGCTAGGAATAAGTATAAAATTAAATAGTAATGTTAGGATATCGAAACATTTTTGTATAGGCCAGAACGATATAGTGGAAACGCGCTCTAAGATCTGAGTAATATACACACCACTACATATGCAAAAATTTCTCCAAGCTAATTTACCTGTACTACTATCACAATTCACATAATTACATAAAAAAAAACATAATTGCCATAATATCTATAAAAAGAGCGTGTATGCCGAGCACACGTGTCAGAAGTGAAACTTCTTTAGCAAGATTCAAAGGTACCAAAATCGTCGCCTTACTCCATGACGTGACGGTATTTCCATGACGCAACCTTGAATTTTTACTCTAAAGAAGTTTCAATTCAAAAATACAAAATTGCTATGTGTAATATCTATAAAAAATTGACATTTTTTCCAGGTGTTACACACGTGTTCGTGGACGAAGTGCACGAACGCGACAAGTTCAGCGACTTTTTGCTCATAGCCTTACGTGATGCACTCGCTCGCATCAAGGACCTGAAAGTTATACTCATGTCCGCTACCATGGATACACAGATATTTTCTAGGTAAGGGTCAAAGATGACATTTTGGGGGTAAAAAGGGTTATGTAGATTTTCATAGATTATCATTAATTGTTCGTTTTTGGTTCTCTTTTTTTATGTACCAAACTTACTATTAAACGTTTCTAGGGTTCCGTACCTAAAGGGTAAAACGGGACCCTATTACTGAGACTTTGTTGTCTGTCTGTCTGTATGTCGGTCTCCAGGCTGTATCTCATAAACCGTAATAGCTAAAAAGCTGAAATTTTCACAAATTATGTATTTCCGTTGCCGCTATAACAACAAATTAATACTAAGAATAAAAAAATAAAAATATTAAGCAGGGTCCCCATAGTACGGAACCATTTGTGCGCGAGTTCGATTCGCACATTAAAACTACGAAAACTTAATACTCACATAAAAACAAAATTGCAGATACTTCAACAGTTGTCCCGTGATCACGATTCCGGGCCGACTCCACGATGTACAACGCCATTATTTAGAGGACGTGCTTAAGTTGACGAAGTATAGTAACAAGAAAATGGCGAAGGTGGAACGAGAGTTGAAAGCTAGTATCAAGCCGGGCCACGGTTATTGGTCGCAGTCGCAGCTTGAAGGTGAGTCATTTTAATGGTATTATAAGAAATTACACAGGACTGGGTTAAATATTAGTTTGAATGTAATAAGAATGTACTGCGATTCTACACAACTGCCTAATTGATGTAGGCGGTTGATAACAAATCACAGCAAGTCAATGACTATTAACCAAGTGAGGGTAGTTGGGTCAAACGTCGTATAGACAAACAAACAAACAAACAAACAAAAATACTTTATTGTGCACCACAGAGAAAAGTACAAGTAAGGACACAATACATTAGTTAATAAAAGAGCACAACAGTCCGTCAGACAGACGTCAGACAACGTCCGAGCCCCTAGGCACGATTCGTTCGAATGCGCCACGATTCAAAGGAAGGCGGTATTTTATAGTTTTCGACAGCTAAGCATGTTCTGACAGGAAATAGTGACAACTATTCATCCACAAAAATATTAAATCAAAAGTTACGTCTAACAGTATTTTATTTTTATTTCACTTAGGGCCGATTTTTCAATGCTTGGATAAAACTTATTCGTCGAATAATGTATAAAACTACAGGTAAATTAGCTTGGAGAAATTTTTGCATATGTAGTGGTGTGTATATTACTCAGATCTTAGAGCGCGTTTCCACTATATCGTTCTGGCCTATACAAAAATGTTTCGATATCCTAACATTACTATTTAATTTTATACTTATTCCTAGCAACACTTTTGTTTTCAATAAAAACAAGTTTTTATTTGAAAGAATATGGTTTTGACTTTATAAAAAAAATATATCATTCAATTTCACGTCCTTGAGCAAACGACAAGACGACTACCGTGAAACAATAAAATATCGTGTCCATAATAATTTGTTTCATAATTAATATTTGACCATAATAATTACGAAACAAAACAAATAAATAAATCGTCACTTGATAGTGGAAAGTGGAAACACGCACAAAACCAGAATAAACCAGTTTACGCTGTCCGCAGGTGCCACGTGCAGTCGTTTGGTACCGTTAGAACATAAAGCACACATTTCATTCAAAAATTATAATTATTACGTATAGACCGGGAGATATTGACACAAAATTTCGAGTCATTTGTAACAGGATGGCGGTTCTACAGGGGTCTTAGTACGCAATGACAAAAAGAAAAACGATGGTGTGAACACTGGTACCGGCGGCTTAGTCGCGTGGGCGTTAGTCGAACTCGTCGGAAAAATAGCGAAGTCAAACAATTTGTAACACAAAAATTTTAGAATTTACCGATAGCCCATAAAAAAGAAGTAGGCGGTAGTGTCATGCCATACTTTTCCGGTGTGACTTACAGCCCGCCATACCGACGCGAATGTGTTGATTTAAAAAAAACAATTCAACCATTTGTACCAGGCTAACTTTTGCACAGGTAACCATCGTCGTGCAGCCATTTACGAAAATCGCCATGCCATACTTTTCGGACGATTCCAAATGGTCGCCATACCGCCGAAAAACTGCAAAAATTTTTTTTTCGCCAAACTTTTTGTACCAGTATTGCATTTGGATTTTTGGAGAGTATTTGATAAAATGTGACCATTATTATATTTACCATACTTCTAGTAGGGGGAAAAAGTGCTGCCATACTTGAAAAATTAATTTAGTATTAATTTATATAAGTGAAGATTTCCACCACCTAGATCTTTGAAATTTTGTATTTATATTCGTTGAACCTCAAACTTACAGGAAAAATTAGTGCCATACTGTTACTAATCGTTCAAAATACGAATAAAATCTTACAATAAAAAAAAATCTTATACAGATTCGCCACCTCCCACAGGTATGACATTATCACACTTCTATTTATAATCATTCAGGAGTTGTTGAAAAAAAAATTTAGGGTAAATGGTTCGGCGAAAAAAAAAAATTGCAGATTTTCGGCGGTATGGCGACCATTTGGAATCGTCCGAAAAGTATGGCATGGCGATTTTCGTAAATGGCTGCACGACGATGGTTACCTGTGCAAAAGTTAGCCTGGTACAAATGGTTGAATTGTTTTTTTTTAAATCAACACATTCGCGTCGGTATGGCGGGCTGTAAGTCACACCGGAAAAGTATGGCATGACACTACCGCCTACTTCTTTTTTATGGGCTATCGGTAAATTCTAAAATTTTTGTGTTACAAATTGTTTGACTTCGCTATTTTTCCGACGAGTTCGACTAACGCCCACGCGACTAAGCCGCCGGTACCAGCGTTCACACCATCGTTTTTCTTTTTGTCATTGCGTACTAAGACCCCTGTAGAACCGCCATCCTGTTACAAATGACTCGAAATTTTGTGTCAATATCTCCCGGTCTAGTAGTTTAATTGTTAAATTTTGTATTTGTTGATTGTTGTTATTATTTGTATTGTTATAATATTTGTTGAAGTGTTTAATTTGTGTGTAAGTGTTGTAACTTTATATTGTTAATTCAAAATGGCTCCAGTGTTAAAACATGGTCGAGGCAAGCCTTTGACTTCTCAAACTAAAGAATTAAACTTTAAATGTCGTTTCTTTTTCAGGTTAGTAAATTTTTCATTTTAGTAACATTGTTAATGTAAAAGTTATACGTATGTTAAATGTGCAAATATTAAAATAAAGTCTCATCTTTTTCAGAGGAGAAACACATATAGTTTAATTTAAAATCCCTTATATTATATATAAAATAAAAACTAAAAATAAAATGTTGTTTTATTTTATTTGCTGACCATACACTACTACAAACGCAAAAATTTCTCCAAGCTAATTTACCTGTACCACTTTAAAAACGTGTAATACTTTTTTGGACGGATAAGTTTTATCCAAGCATTGAAAAATCGGCCCTTATTCTTTGATGATATTTTTAACCTCCTAAGGACCAATGGCCTCATATAAGTACATAAACACCATCACCATTACAACCCAAAGCACCAAAAAGTTTTAACTAAATTACCAACCACTGTCCTCATCCGATGACAAAATCGAAAATTCGAAATAACTTAAAAATACCGCGCTTTTCTGCCTATGATCACTGTGTAACGCGATTGGCTGAATTGAACTATTAGGTTTGATAGGTAAATGGGTTATCCAATCACAGAATTTTAAAATACTTTAGTTAAAGTTTTGAAAATGGCTGGTCAACGTAACAGAGGTAAGTTAAATCGTTAATTATCATATTAATCTCTCACTTGATTTTCATTTGGTATTGAAAAATGAATAGTAAAAACAGTACAGGAACGTATTTTAATTAAATTTAACGAAACAATTCATATTGTATTTTTAAAATTCACGGATAATTTTTATGTGATCATGTGTGAACATTGGTCGTTACTTACAATATTATTTTCATTTTTTTTGTACTCATTTGAAGACATTGGTAGTCAATGACTATAAAACATTTAATTAGTTAATAATTTATTTTGTTGTTTTACAGTAATTTTGAGTGTAATTGTCCTGTTTTATGATTATAATTTATTTAAACTGTCAACAGGAATTACTATTGCAATCAAAATATACAGTTATCTTCCTTATTTTTTCAGTTATTCGTGACGATAATATCATCGATTTCCTAGCCGACTGACGGATATTTTATTCCTAGTGATGAAGACTTAGGAGACCCACCATTTGTTTCCGAATCGATTTTTAGTTAGCTCATTGATATTTCAAGTTCCTAATATTGTACTTCCAATGTTTTTATTTCTTTTTTTAACATATGTTCAGATAGTTTAGATATTTTATTACCTAATATGTAGTAAACTTACACATTTAGAATTTAAGAAAAACTGTTTTTAATTCTTTTGTATACTTTGTAGAGGTTTTTGTATGATCTTATATTTTATAACATAAGTAAATAAAAAAATCTACAAGTAAAACCTTATTTTAATAAAAAAATTTTTGGATTCACTTAGGTCTGATGTGATCACATGAGAACAAAATAAATCGAGTTTTTTTTTTCAGAAATGTATTCTATAAGCTATATTTTACACAGATAAAAAATCCCACAATTAAATTTTAACTCTAACAATAAAAAAAATAAAAAAATATCATTGGGTGGCAGGTCTAATGTATTTTTATGTACTCAGGTGAGAACAATGGGTGGTAATGCAGAATAGGATTTTTTTAGCTTGGTCCTTAGGAGGTTAATGGTATGTTTTGAGTTTGAGTTTAATAATGATCCGTTACAACTCTTCAAAGTTGGCGACTTTGGAGTTTTTTTTCAGACTTCATGTCATGAACATGTCCACATGTCAACATGTCAACAATGTCCATGTTACTTTAAATTTTAAAAGTATCTAATACGTTAAATAATGTACGTGTAACGTGATACTGAATATTTTCTACCTACTACTAATATGTTTGCAACATAATATGCTAGTTAAATAGAGCGAAAAATTGATTCTTAAAACGTGTATCTTACGATAATTAAAACTAATATAAATACTCAATAACAGGACAGAAACAAGCTGAAATAATAGAAGAGAAAGATAGTCTAGACCCCGCTATGCAGGCGGACATGGACGAGTTCCTGGATGAGTGCTTCAATGAGGGTAGTTTGGTAAGTGATATCTTCTTCTTCTTAATTAATGGCGAAGTAATAACTTACCAAAGTAATATCACAGTATTACAATATTATTTCCTATAGTAAGGAAACGCCTTTGATGTCGCGCGATGCCGCCGCCAGCGTAGGTACTTACGCTGCCACACGAAAATACGCTAGGGTTGCAACTAATGGGAAATAAAACAATTGTGATTATTAATATTATGATGAAATCATTTATTCATATGTACATTCAAAATAATTGCGATTATTAAATCTGATGTAATTATTTGTTCATAAATATATAATTACAGATATTGCACTGCTAAATATTATTTACGTGGACACTTTATTTTTGGATGTTCTTAATTATTGTATATTATAACATTTAACTTGGGATTTCAATGTAGATTAACATCCGTAAACGGAACAGTTTGTGCGCGCCATAATAGAATATATAAGTACCTATGTATAATAAAATTATTACACAAAAAATACGATTGCGTCGTCCTTTCGCGCTAGGTAATGCAAACTAAGCGTGTTTGCCTTACGCGGCCCGCGTCGCCCGACCCCCCGCCAGTTCCCCTCCGTTTCTCTGCACAAGTACATTCGTTTCCGTACTGTATAGATATTGTAATACTGTGGTAATATTATAAGTGATACTTTATTAATGACACGATGTGCAAGATTGTAAACTGTCGAAAAACTGTGATTCGATTCGTAACTGTGATTAAAGTTTAGTGAATTATTTATCAGGTGATTATAAATTTATAATCTATCCGATAAATTGTGAAATTGTACGCTGCCAACAATACCTCGCGCGCTGATCGGTTTAACGGATAACATGGTCTTACTTTACCCAGACTAGAATAAAAAAAACTACAGAGAAATAAGAGTATTGTAACTCCATCGACTCGTAACCTGTCGTAACCTGCACTTGACGTACGTCGAGAAAGTAAATATTCGTTATAAAACCTAACTGTGAGCTTTTGTAAAGTGACGAGAGAACTGAGCTTTTGAAAACAGACGATATTACTGAGCGCTTGTAAACTGAGTGCTTGTAAACAGACGATATAACTGAGCGCTTGTAAACTGAGTGCTTGTAAACTTACGATGTAACTGAGCTTTTGGAAACTGAGCTTTTGTAAACAGACGATGTAACTGAGCTTTTGTAAACTGACGATGTAACTGAGCTTTTGTAAACTGACGATGTAACTGAGCTTTTGTAAACTAACGATGTAACTGAGCTTTTGTAAACTGAGCTTTTGTAAACAGACGATGTAACTGAGCTTTTGTAAACTGACGAAGTAACTGAGCTTTTGTAAACTGACGAAGTAACTGAGCTTTTGTAAACTTACGATGTAACTGAGCTTTTGTAAACTGACGATGTAACTGAGCTTTTTTAAACTGACGATGTAACTGAGCTTTTGAAAACTTACGATGTAACTGAGCTTTTGTAAACTTACGATGTAACTGAGCTTTTGTAAACAGACGATGCAACTGAGCTTTTGTAAACTTACGATGTAACTGAGCTTTTGTAAACAGACGATGTAACTGAGCTTTTGTAAACTGACGATGTAACTGAGCTTTTGTAAACTGACGAAGTAACTGAGCTTTTGTAAACTGACGAAGTAACTGAGCTTTTGTAAACTGACGAAGTAACTGAGCTTTTGTAAACTTACGAAGTAACTGAGCTTTTGCAAACTGACGATGTAACTGAGCTTTTGTAAACTGACGATGTAACTGAGCTTTTGTAAACTGACGATGTAACTGATCTTTTGTAAACTGAGCTTTTGTAAACAGACGATGTATCTGAGCTTTTGTAAACTGACGAAGTAACTGAGCTTTTGTAAACTGACGAAGTAACTGAGCTTTTGTAAACTTACGATGTAACTGAGCTTTTGTAAACTGACGATGTAACTGAGCTTTTGTAAACAGACGATGTAACTGAGCTTTTGTAAACAGACGATGTAACTGAGCTTTTGTAAACTGAGCTTTTGTAAGCAGACGATGTAACTGAGCTTTTGTAAACTGACGAAGTAACTGAGCTTTTGTAAACTGACGAAGTAACTGAGCTTTTGTAAACTTACGATGTAACTGAGCTTTTGTAAACTGACGAAGTAACTGAGCTTTTGTTAACTGACGAAGTAACTGAGCTTTTGTAAACAGACGATGTAACTGAGCTTTTGTAAACAGACGATGTAACTGAGCTTTTGTAAACTTACGATGTAACTGAGCTTTTGTAAACAGACGATGTAACTGAGCTTTTGTAAACAGACGATGTAACTGAGCTTTTGTAAACTTACGATGTAACTGAGCTTCTGTAAACTGACGACGTAACTGAGCTTTTGTAAACAGACGATGTAACTGAGCTTTTGTAAACTGACGAAGTAACTGAGCTTTTGTAAACTGACAAAGTAACTGAGCTTTTGTAAACTGACGAAGTAACTGAGCTTTTGTAAACTGACGAAGTAACTGAGCTTTTGTAAACTGAGATTTTTTAAACAGACGATGTAACTGAGCTTTTGTAAACTGACGATGTAACTGAGCTTTTGTAAACAGACGATGTAACTGAGCTTTTGTAAACAGACGATGTAACTGAGCTTTTGTTAACTAACGATGTAACTGAGCTTTTGTAAACTGACGATGTAACTGAGCTTTTGTAAACTGACGAAGTAACTGAGCTTTTGTAAACTGACGAAGTAACTTTGCTTTTGTAAACTTACGATGTAACTGAGCTTTTGTAAACTGAGCTTTTGTAAACAGACGATGTAACTGAGCTTTTGTAAACAGTTGATGTAACTGAGCTTTTGTAAACTGACGATGTAACTGAGCTTTTGTAAACTGACGATGTAACTGAGCTTTTGTAAACTGACGAAGTAACTGAGCTTTTGTTAACTGACGAAGTAACTGAGCTTTTGTAAACTTACGATGTAACTGAGCTTTTGTAAACAGACGATGTAACTAAGCTTTTGTAAACTGACGATGTAACTGAGCTTTTGTAAACTGACGAAGTAACTGAGCTTTTGTAAACTGACGAAGTAACTTTGCTTTTGTAAACTTACGATGTAACTGAGCTTTTGTAAACTGAGCTTTTGTAAACAGACGATGTAACTGAGCTTTTGTAAACTGACGAAGTAACTGAGCTTTTGTAAACTTACGAAGTAACTGAGCTTTTGTAAACAGACGATGTAACTGAGCTTTTGTAAACTTACGATGTAACTGAGCTTTTGTAAACAGACGATGTAACTGAGCTTTTGTAAACTGACGATGTAACTGAGCTTTTGTAAACTGACGATGTAACTGAGCTTTTGTAAACTGACGAAGTAACTGAGCTTTTGTAAACTGACGAAGTAACTGAGCTTTTGTAAACTTACGAAGTAACTGAGCTTTTGTAAACTGACGATGTAACTGAGCTTTTGTAAACTGACGATGTAACTGAGCTTTTGTAAACTGACGATGTAACTGAGCTTTTGTAAACTGAGCTTTTGTAAACAGACGATGTAACTGAGCTTTTGTAAACTGACGAAGTAACTGAGCTTTTGTAAACTTACGAAGTAACTGAGCTTTTGTAAACAGACGATGTAACTGAGCTTTTGTAAACTTACGATGTAACTGAGCTTTTGTAAACAGACGATGTAACTGAGCTTTTGTAAACTAACGATGTAACTGAGCTTTTGTAAACTGACGATGTAACTGAGCTTTTGTAAACTGACGAAGTAACTGAGCTTTTGTAAACTGACGAAGTAACTTTGCTTTTGTAAACTTACGATTTAACTGAGCTTTTGTAAACTGAGCTTTTGTAAACAGACGATGTAACTGAGCTTTTGTAAACAGTTGATGTAACTGAGCTTTTGTAAACTGACGATGTAACTGAGCTTTTGTAAACTGATGATGTAACTGAGCTTTTGTAAACTTACGATGTAACTGAGCTTTTGTAAACTGAGATTTTTTAAACAGACGATGTAACTGAGCTTTTGTAAACTGACGATGTAACTGAGCTTTTGTAAACAGACGATGTAACTGAGCTTTTGTAAACTAACGATGTAACTGAGCTTTTGTAAACTGACGATGTAACTGAGCTTTTGTAAACTGACGAAGTAACTGAGCTTTTGTAAACTGACGAAGTAACTTTGCTTTTGTAAACTTAAGATTTAACTGAGCTTTTGTAAACTGAGCTTTTGTAAACAGACGATGTAACTGAGCTTTTGTAAACAGTTGATGTAACTGAGCTTTTGTAAACTGACGATGTAACTGAGCTTTTGTAAACTGACGAAGTAACTGAGCTTTTGTAAACTGACGAAGTAACTGAGCTTTTGTAAACTTACGATGTAACTGAGCTTTTGTAAACAGACGATGTAACTGAGCTTTTGTAAACTGACGATGTAACTGAGCTTTTGTTAACTGACGATGTAACTGAGCTTTTGTAAACTGACGAAGTAACTGAGCTTTTGTAAACTGACGAAGTAACTTTGCTTTTGTAAACTTACGATGTAACTGAGCTTTTGTAAACTGAGCTTTTGTAAACTGACGATGTAACTGAGCTTTTGTAAACTGACGATGTAACTGAGCTTTTGTAAACTTACGATGTAACTGAGCTTTTGTAAACTTACGATGTAACTGAGCTTTTGTAAACTGACGAAGTAACTGAGCTTTTGTAAAGAGACGATGTAACTGAGCTTTTGTAAACTGACGAAGTAACTGAGCTTTTGTAAACTGACGAAGTAACTGAGCTTTTGTAAACTTACGATGTAACTGAGCTTTTGTATACTGAGATTTTTTAAACAGACGATGTAACTGAGCTTTTGTAAACTGACGATGTAACTGAGCTTTTGTAAACAGACGATGTAACTGAGCTTTTGTAAACTAACGATGTAACTGAGCTTTTGTAAACTGACGATGTAACTGAGCTTTTGTAAACTGACGAAGTAACTGAGCTTTTGTAAACTGACGAAGTAACTTTGCTTTTGTAAACTTACGATTTAACTGAGCTTTTGTAAACTGAGCTTTTGTAAACAGACGATGTAACTGAGCTTTTGTAAACAGTTGATGTAACTGAGCTTTTGTAAACTGACGATGTAACTGAGCTTTTGTAAACTGACGAAGTAACTGAGCTTTTGTAAACTGACGAAGTAACTGAGCTTTTGTAAACTTACGATGTAACTGAGCTTTTGTAAACAGACTATGTAACTGAGCTTTTGTAAACTGACGATGTTACTGAGCTTTTGTAAACTGACGATGTAACTGAGCTTTTGTAAACTGACGAAGTAACTGAGCTTTTGTAAACTGACGAAGTAACTTTGCTTTTGTAAACTTACGATGTAACTGAGCTTTTGTAAACTGAGCTTTTGTAAACAGACGATGTAACTGAGCTTTTGTAAACTGACGAAGTAACTAAGCTTTTGTTAACTGACGAAGTAACTGAGCTTTTGTAAACTGACGAAGTAACTGAGCTTTTGTAAACTTACGATGTAACTGAGCTTTTGTAAACTGAGCTTTTGAAACAGACGATGTAACTGAGCTTTTGTAAACTGACGATGTAACTGAGCTTTTGTAAACTGACGAAGTAACTGAGCTTTTGTAAACTGACGAAGTAACTTTGCTTTTGTAAACTTACGATGTAACTGAGCTTTTGTAAACTGAGCTTTTGTAAACTGACGATATAACTGAGCTTTTGTAAACTGACGATGTAACTGAGCTTTTGTAAACTTACGATGTAACTGAGCTTTTGTAAACTTACGATGTAACTGAGCTTTTGTAAACTGACGAAGTAACAAAGCTTTTGTAAACAGACGATGTAACTGAGCTTTTGTAAACTGACGAAGTAACTGAGCTTTTGTAAACTGACGAAGTAACTGAGCTTTTGTAAACTTACGAAATATATAATGTATAGGGTGTGTGCGCGTGTGTGCAGGACTCGTTCAGCCAGGTGCTGTACATGTTCCTGTCGGAGGGCGTGAGTGTGGACGCGCGGTGTAATGTATAGTGTGTGCGTGTGTGCAGGACTCGTTCAGCCAGGTGCTGTACATGTTCCTGTCGGAGGGCGTGAGTGTGGACGCGCGGTGTAATGTATAGTGTGTGCGTGTGTGCAGGACTCGTTCAGCCAGGTGCTGTACATGTTCCTGTCGGAGGGCGTGAGTGTGGACGCGCGGTGTAATGTATAGTGTGTGCGTGTGTGCAGGACTCGTTCAGCCAGGTGCTGTACATGTTCCTGTCGGAGGGCGTGAGTGTGGACGCGCGGTGTAATGTATAGTGTGTGCGTGTGTGCAGGACTCGTTCAGCCAGGTGCTGTACATGTTCCTGTCGGAGGGCGTGAGTGTGGACGCGCGGTGTAATGTATAGTGTGTGCGTGTGTGCAGGACTCGTTCAGCCAGGTGCTGTACATGTTCCTGTCGGAGGGCGTGAGTGTGGACGCGCGGTGTAATGTATAGTGTGTGCGTGTGTGCAGGACTCGTTCAGCCAGGTGCTGTACATGTTCCTGTCGGAGGGCGTGAGTGTGGACGCGCGGTGTAATGTATAGTGTGTGCGTGTGTGCAGGACTCGTTCAGCCAGGTGCTGTACATGTTCCTGTCGGAGGGCGTGAGTGTGGACGCGCGGTGTAATGTATAGTGTGTGCGTGTGTGCAGGACTCGTTCAGCCAGGTGCTGTACATGTTCCTGTCGGAGGGCGTGAGTGTGGACGCGCGGTGTAATGTATAGTGTGTGCGTGTGTGCAGGACTCGTTCAGCCAGGTGCTGTACATGTTCCTGTCGGAGGGCGTGAGTGTGGACGCGCGGTGTAATGTATAGTGTGTGCGTGTGTGCAGGACTCGTTCAGCCAGGTGCTGTACATGTTCCTGTCGGAGGGCGTGAGTGTGGACGCGCGGTGTAATGTATAGTGTGTGCGTGTGTGCAGGACTCGTTCAGCCAGGTGCTGTACATGTTCCTGTCGGAGGGCGTGAGTGTGGACGCGCGGTGTAATGTATAGTGTGTGCGTGTGTGCAGGACTCGTTCAGCCAGGTGCTGTACATGTTCCTGTCGGAGGGCGTGAGTGTGGACGCGCGGTGTAATGTATAGTGTGTGCGTGTGTGCAGGACTCGTTCAGCCAGGTGCTGTACATGTTCCTGTCGGAGGGCGTGAGTGTGGACGCGCGGTGTAATGTATAGTGTGTGCGTGTGTGCAGGACTCGTTCAGCCAGGTGCTGTACATGTTCCTGTCGGAGGGCGTGAGTGTGGACGCGCGGTGTAATGTATAGTGTGTGCGTGTGTGCAGGACTCGTTCAGCCAGGTGCTGTACATGTTCCTGTCGGAGGGCGTGAGTGTGGATGCGCAGCACTCGGCGTGCGGCCGCACCGCCCTGCACGCGGCGGCTGCCAGGGGACTGACGCAAACGGCTCAGCAGATACTGCGCATTGGTACGTATCTCCCGTGTTTATAAAAAATGTTGTTGTGTTGTAAAGTCCCGTGTCCCCAAGTGGGGTAAGGGGCAGATGCATTATCCATACATCTGTTTCACTGATCGATTTTCTTTAGGGACAAGTAGGTGATCAGCCTTCTGTGTCCTGCCAGACCGAGACATTTTTTTTTCTTCGTCTCCACCGGGAATCGAACCCAGGACCCCTCGGTTCTACGCGCACGCGTCAACCACTGTACCAAGGAGGCGGCCAGAGTCAAGGAGAAATAAAAAATGTAGTTCTATATAAAAAAAAATCTGTTAAAGAGTCCAAATTAACATGTGTACACATTTTAATGATAAATGTTAATTTGGACTCTTTAACAATACTTTAACTTAAAATTGTTTTCGGTAGTTACTGAGTTTTTGCATAAAACATTTTAAACTTGTTCTATTTGAAATAACATGATTTTTTGTTTTTAGGGGCCGACCCGTCAATAAAAGATAAAAATGGTAAAACTGCGTACGATTACGCCGTCGATGGGGGTCACACGGAATGCGCTAAAGTCCTCGCTACATTTAATCATATCGAAGAGCCCAAAAATAATGTAGAAGAAGACATTGCAGCCGATAACTTCCTGCTAGATGTTTATCATCACTCGTTCTCAGAAGAGTTGATAGATCACGATCTCATGTTAGCTTTAGTGAAGCATATACATTTAAATATGGCTAAAGGCAGCATTCTCATATTCCTGCCTGGATACGATGATATAGTGAGCTTAAGGGATATGATTCAGGCGTGCCCTGAAATGAACACACTGAAGTACCAAATATTCACGTTACATAGTAATATGCAAACACTAGATCAGAAGAAAGTGTTTAACCCACTGCCAAATGCTAGAAAAATTATCATATCAACAAATATAGCTGAAACTTCTATCACCATTGATGATGTGGTCTACGTTGTGGATTCGTGTAAAGTTAAAGAGAAGTATTATGAGTCAAATGGTGGAGTTTGTTCTTTGCAATGCGTTTGGACGTCCAGAGCCTGTTGCCAACAGAGAGCCGGTCGCGCGGGACGAACGCAACCGGGACACTGCTTCCACATGTGTTCCAAGAGACGTTTCAACTCACTGCCACTTAATTCCGTGCCAGAAATACTTCGTGTTCCATTACAAGAACTATGTCTTCATACAAAACTTTTAGCGCCAGGAAACACTCCGATAGCAGATTTTTTATCTAAAGCTCTCGAACCGCCGTCATTCCTGGCCGTCAGAAATGCAGTTACACTGCTCAAGACAATCGGAGCGTTGACTCCAATGGAAGATTTGACGGAAATCGGACAAAATTTACTGGATCTTACAGTTGAGCCAAAATTAGGCAAAATGTTGCTTTACGCTTGCGTCATGAAGTGTCTAGATCCAATACTAACAATAGTGTGCAGCTTATCAAATAAAGAGCCTTTCCAAATATCAATGAAACCAGAAAATAGGAAGAAAGGCAGCTTGGCGAGGAAAGAATTCGCAGCTGGTAGTTATTCTGATCACATGGCTCTGCTTAGAGCTTTCCAAGCATGGCAGATAGCTAGATCTAATGGCAAAGAGAAAGCATTTTGCGCTAAAAATCTTATTTGTGGTGCCACAATGGAAATGATCGTCGGATACCGTTCACAGTTATTGGCTCAGTTGAGAGCCTTATGCTTAGTGAAGGCAAGAGGATCCGGTGATATAAAAGACGTCAACTTAAACTCTGAGAAATGGCACGTCGTTAAAGCGGTGCTCGTCAGTGGATTGTATCCGTCCATAGCTCGTGTAGACCGAGATTCTTGTTCATTGCGAACATCAAAGGAAGTGAAAGTTGCATTTCATCCGAGTTCGACCTTACATGTGGGTGGAGGTTTGAATGGCTCCAAAAAATCAGTGCCAGGCTTGCCTACAGATTGGGTTGTGTTCGAAGAAATATCGCGCGTTGGAAGATTTTGCTTCATCCGGTGTAACACTTTAGTCACACCGTTAACGGTGGCATTATTCGGTGGGCCGTTAAGATTGCCAGCTGGAGCATTAACGCAACGAGCCAATCCTCCAGGATTATCCAGTGATTCAGACAGCGAAGCGGACGAGAATAACTCTTCTCCCGATACAGCGGTGTTAACGTTGGACGACTGGATAGCGTTCACTGCGGATGCCTCAGATGCTATAAGCGTTTATTATTTGCGACAAAAATTGTGCGCCCTAGTCATACGTCGAATGTCCAACCCGGGCAAGGCGATGACGCCACTCGACGAACAGATTCTCAATACCGTCGTTCACGTATTGGGAGCGGAAGAGAAAAACATTGGTCTGAACCAACCCGCTGGTATTGGACAACGACCGAAACCCCTAACAGTGGACTCGCCACTCTGGCGGACGAGAGAAGAAGAACAGTACCGTCATGAAAATAAATACTACCCACAGAACAGTCAAAATGATTTCGCCAATAGTTTTTACCAGGGTTACGGATACAGAAATGGCCAGAGACCATGGAGGAACGATGGTATGCCGCAAGGGTTCTCTCCACAGTCCTATAGTGGACCGAAGAGTCCAATGTCGCCAAACGGAAAGACTTTATTAGCGAATATAGAGAAATACGCTGAGAACGGGGAGAGCAATACGCGGTATTTTATCGTGAAGGCGGACGACTTGCACACCGTAGATATGGCTCAAGCGAGCGGCAGCTACCCCTTCACACAGAACACTCTTAAGAAAATGCAGAGAGCTAAACAGGTGAGAATTTTCATTTGTTTTAACATTTTCTATTTGAATTTTTAGTTGGGAGTTTTTAGTTGAAGTAAATTATTAGTTTTTGAATGGGTAAAAAGTTTATAAATATGTTCTTAACTGAACTTATTATTTAATCTTATTTCATAATCTTTAACGAAAATTTTAAATGACATAGCTGAATTGAACACATTTGGCGATTTATTTTTATGAAAATGCTTTTATGAAGTTTCACTTGTATATTTGTACGTAACCGACTCCTTTAGACTCGATTTTGACTCACTGTAATTGACAGATTTTATGTACGGTTGACAGATTGAATTCAAACTTTGTATAATTATCAAGGATTGGTGACAATGCAATAATTTTACGAGTTTAAGGGCGGCCGTACACGGACCGCTTCAAGCAGTTGAAACCGACGGCTTGAAGCCGCGACCGCGCGGTGAACTATAGACATTCATTCACTGCCGTACACGGACTGCTCGAGCCGTCGCGACCGCTTCAAGCCGTCAACTGCGCGGTTTGTAGCGACAGCTCGAGCAGTCAACGACCGACCGCTCGAGCAGGCCGTGTACGGTCGCTCTTATACAAACATAATTTTATAATTCGTTAGGTTCATAATTCAAACTTTGTACACTTAAAATAAAATAAAATAAAATAAAATAAAATAAAAATAAAAAGCCTTTATTGTTGATCTTAAATTAAATTACAAAACTTTTCCAAGTATGCCTCAGAACTAATTACTACTAACATTTACTAACTAATTATACTTCATAAACTCAACAATTTAATTTATATTTAAGTGATTTTAGTTCGGCAAACGGTAGTTACTCTTCAACTTGTCTTCCGACAAAGGCCTCCTCTAAAGATCGCCATTCTGTTCTGTCCCTAGCCTTTCGAGTCCACGTTGGACCTGCTATTTTCCGAATACCATCTTCCCACCTTGTAATTTGTCTTCCTCTGTTCCTTTTGCAGTCTATTGTACACTTAACAAGACTAATTGAAAAAGCAATGATTTCATGAGTCCTTTTGACACGGGCACAGGAGGGCAGTCGCGTGGTGGCGATATTCTCGTGCGGGGCGGAGTGCCGCGTGACGGGCGCGGGGTCGCTCGCCGACGGCGCCGCGCTCGACTGGACGCACAACGCGCACGTGCCCTTCCACATGCTGCGGTGAGCTTATATGTTACATCATTATGTCCATTTTTACGGTCAGTGCTTATATCAATCATCATTTACCACTATTAAAATCATCACCATAGTGATCATTATCTTATTTATCATCGATTGCATTATAAAATTATCACAATCATCATTTGTTACTTTATATGTATCTATCTATCTATCTTTATAGTAACTGTGTCCTGTTATCACATACTCTCTGCGATGACTTGGTAGTTATCATCATAAACATAAATAATAAAATTGTGGCGTTGCCACTTTTATTATCTATATTTTATTGTCTGTGGCGTTCCGAAACGGAACGCACTTGACCGGATTTCAAATAGATTCGACCGTTAATTTTCTCTAATTAATACGCAGTCAATACGTAGCTAAAGCCAATACACAATTTCATTGTCTCCTGTTAACCTGTATAGACTGAACTCATTGTGGTGAAACATTGTATAGTATTAACAGATTGTAATAGTGAAAGATTTATTAAAAGTTTAATCTACAAGGTGCTTTCATTTTACATGGGTAACAAAACCCCATAAAATCTTAATCTTAATACTATTATAAAGGCGAAAGTTTGTATGGATGTATGGATGTATGGATGTTTGTTACTCTTTCACGTAAAAACTACTGAACCGATTACAATGAAATTTAGCACACATATAGAGGGTAACTTGGTTTAACACATAGGATAGGTTTTATCCCGGAAATCCCACGGGAACGGGAACTATGCGGGTTTTCCTTTGAAAACGCGGGCGAAGCCGCGGGCGGAAATCTAGTCTTCAATATAGCTATCATTTTCTTCATTAATATTTGCTACTTTATATGTATCATTAATCATTATTATCAGCATCATTTGCTACTTTATTTGCGTTATTTGAATTTTCGGTAACATGAAGTGCACGATTTCGATATCATGAAATTCACCGTTTCTCACATCATGATCATCATTTATTATTTAAATCTCTTCCCTCTTTCGTTGTCATCATTAAATTTATGTTAATTGTTTCATCGTCATCTTCTACTTTATTTGTATATTAACAGAATAAAAAATGTATTTGTTCCTTCCTTTCCAGCCACGTAACAAACTCGCTAGCCGGTAACGCGCGAGTTACTGGCGCTAGAGACGGTACCGAGATCTGTTCGAACTCGGGCCGAGCTCTCCTCTCCGCACTGGCCCAACGCCGCAGACACACACACACACCCCGCCCCATACAAAAACACCCTACAGATCAATAGCGACCAGCCACCCGTACACACGATCTCAACATACCGTGTACAGACCTCACACTAGATTACCCATTACACTCACTGTATACAGACTTCGAAACACAATACTTTGATCTCGAAAGAACACAGTTTACGCAAGATGTAGATTTTCAACTCGCCCGCGCGCAGGACATCGCGGAAGGCTACTTCGACTTCACGGAACAATATACGGGGCTGGTTAACGCGGAATTTCCGCTAGATGTCGATTCGTACGCTCACTACTATTCGAACCCGTGTAAAACTAAACCGTCCATAGATAAACAATATTTTAGTGATACTAAAGTGCAATCGCCTCCTTATGCCGCGACGCAATCTAACTTACCCGATACACAAATGTCTTTTCAAAGCCGGGCAAACGATCAGCTTGTTTTCGATCGTAAACATAATGAAAACGTCAAGAAAACGTTTGCGACGGAACGATGCCGTTCAAAAACTAAGAAAAATATTAATGATATTTATTACGGAGAAGCAACCTCGCAATCGCTTTTTTATGACAATACCCGGAAGCAATACGGCTCATTCGATGATATTAAAGATATTGCTACTGTAAATTTACATCGCTCCGAACTCGATAGAAGAATATCGATGCAGAACAGTAATACATTACCAGAACATTATCCGAACATTTATCAGAGCTCTTTCGAATATCCAATTTCTGAACGCCCTTCTGATTGCTACAGCTTATTCGAAAGTAGTAGCCATTTCCTTCAACAGACCTTACCAAAATCGGACGATTTAGATTTCACCTTGGATGTAGGTGAAGATAAATATCAAGACAGTTTTTTGCCAAGTCTTACAATATTTAATCAGAAATTTATTGAAAAATCCTCGATTGAGGAAGATACGCTTATGAAAGCAAAAATAATAGAGTTGCCTCCGGATAGCCCGCCCGATCAAAACGCAGTAGGTTTAACTTCTAAGACTGATTATAAAAAAGATATTTATCCAGTGGTTGAGCAGTTTTTGCAGAATTTTAAACTCAGTAACGATACGGACAAACCGTCACACAACAATGACGAATTGAATAAAATGGATACGGATAGCAATTTCTTTAACTATTCTACGTCTATTGGAGAAAAATTATTAAAAATATTTGAAAAAAGCCATCCAGGTCCTATTGAAAATAAAGTAGATGAACCTAATGATCAAGTAGTAAAACAAAATTTAGAAGCTGAATATAATAGTGCGCAAAGTGTTGCTCACGATGAAGGAGATCTTAAAGTGTCAGATATATTAGAAAATAAAAATAAAGCTGAGCCTGACATCATTGGTACTGATAGAATTAATGAAAATAAAGAAAATTTGCCAAAATGTGAAGTTCAAAAGAAAGAGGTCAAACAGCATGCCAAAAGAGAGGACAAAGTAAATAGTTTCATAGTAGTCGATTTACCGCGACATGATACATGCAGTACAAAAGATAGAATTTCTACTGTCCAAAAAACTATTAAGAAATCCGGGATTAAATCTAAAATAACTATGAGACATTGTTCTGATACTGTAAGAAGTATCAATAAATGTGAAACCGACTATGATGACATGTTTGACCATAAAAAACTAAATTTGACGCCCAGATCTTTTAAACTACGTACTAGAAAAAACTATCCTCTATTATTCGACAATATAATTAACAGTGAATTTGGTACACAAAAACAACCGAGGTTAGAATCTGAGGCAGTAAATAAAAAAGTTGATACACGCACATTTAATGAAAAATATGATAACGAACAGCAACCTGCAGCTGAAATGGCTAAAGTTAATAATGAAAACAACAGTGATTTAAAAGACTCAAAACATATTCAAAAAAGTATCGATAGCTCAGATAATAACAACGAAAATTTTTATATTCGCAAAATAGAAAAAGAAAAATATAATATCACTAGACCATATATCCCTCTTGAAATAACAAAACATAGACATAATAAAATACTTCAACTCAAGGAAATTCACGTGGCGCCAATATTAGATAATAATGATCAGATGATTAAAAAGAGTAAGAGTGAAAGTGTAAATATAGATAAAGTCGATGATCCACAAAAAGAACATACGATTGTGACAAGGAAGGAAATAGAATCTGAAATGGAAACTGTGATAATTAAAGTGAAGACAGATATTAAAGAGAACCAATCTAAAAATTCAGATTTAAATAATATCACTAATAATAGCGCAGAAAATGAAGGGGATCAATTGATAAAGATAAGTGGGACCACCAAAAAGAGGAACATTATGAGCTTGACTAATCCAGTTGGATCGTGTAAACATGATAGCAAGAAGCAAAATCTTAAAGAAGACAAGCACGATTTGCAACAAGCCAGCAAAAGTAACGCCCAAACATGTGAAAAACAAAATTTGGAAGCTCAACGAAGTCAAATTAAGTTCGGTAAAAATGACAATAAAAGAGATAGTCAGAGACACGCGCGGCAATCTGAAGCTTATAGAAAATATAGTTTGAATATAGACAGCGAGGATAAAAAAGAAGACCCTATAGATAAAGTATCAAAACAAGAAGATCCCAATTCTGATTCCAGTTCGTCTGACGATGACCAGCGACATAAACGCAAGCTAAGGAAAAACCGAGCGAATAAATATCGTCACCAATACCAAAAACGATTGAAATGGAAAACTCGCAAGCAAAATAAACACAACAAAAGTAATTCGGAGAAAGAATAAACTCTTAACTACATAAAGAAATAAATAAAATGGAAGACTATTGTTCTAAGGACGCAATATTTTTAAAACTCGTTAATAATGACTAGTTTATTAATAATTATAAGTGAGTTTATTTATAGTTATGATGGCATTTTTATTTGAAGATTTTAATTGTTTTACCTTCAATTTTATAACGGCTGTTACGATTCACCTTAGGGCGGCCGTACACGGACCGCTTCAAGCAGTTGAGACCGACGGCTTGAAGCCGCGACCGCGCGGTGAATTATGGACATTCATTCACTGCCGTACACGGACTGCTCGAGCAGTCCGTGTACGTCGCTCAGCCGTTAACTGCTCGAGCTTCCCATGTACGGCCGCTTTTAAAAGAGTCAACGCTACAAGTACATAGAATAATTTATAAGTATTAATACTACTACTACTTACATATTATGGAAGTTTTTGTAACTGGGGATCAAAATACAATACACTAGTACAACGATGCCAGCGTACAGTTGGTGCTCATAATATAACGAAATACCCAAGTGAATGTTAGTTCGTTCCGCATTTAGTAGAAATTTCAATAAAAATAGCTTCGATCTTAAAATATGTGGTGTTTTTAGATGTTGAATAAAGTATAATTTATTTAAATTGTGATTATACTCAGTGTTGTGTCAACTGAATAGTAGAACTATTTCAGAAAAAATAATTCTATGGAAAACGTCTTTCCTAGATTATAAATAAATTTACTTATTTTTCTCCAGTTGTGTTTCTTTAGTTTATGGTTATAAAGTTTTGTTTATCTAAACAAAATGTCTTAAATATCATAATATAATGAATATAAATTTCTAAATTTATTATTATATGTATAAAATTCGGTCGATTTTATGAGACATGCCTTAAAAGTACTTATAACTTTTTAAAACTATATTATTGTTTTTGTTATAAATTAAAATTTCCTTACCATATATATAATTTTAAGTCTAAGATGAATTATGCCCCAATAATTTAAACGTCGCATGTTTGTATTTTTAACACGCTTTTGTTATCTTTACCTGAATCTTTGTATGTTAACGTCTCTGTTAGATTCGATTTTGCCCAATTTAAATGGACGTATTTAATTCAAACGATAATTACAATACTATGATTTCAAAAGAGGAGAAATCTTATCTAAGCTTGTTCTTTTTATAGTCTTTTTTAATATTAACACCATAATTTAAGTAATATTGTAATTGTAAAGAATGTCTATCAACACAACACATCATTGATTACAATAATGAATCAAATGTTCAGTAAGGTTATATAAGGTTCCTTCAGTATTACAAACTTTCGGCCTCACTAATAAAAAGTTAAACAATGGATAAATTTCTACCATTTTCTACCATAGCTGAGTCTTGCTCTTGCTCACATGAAACGTCAATCATAAAAACAAGACAGGTTATTGCATTAACTATTCATGCATTTTATTAGTAAGACCGTTTGTTTATAACCCGAAATATCTGGTTACGGTTATTACCTGTATTATAATAGCGTGTCACGTTTTTGTTAAAAATAATATATTCTACTTAATGAAGATTTTATGTTTATCTACTACTATAAGAGCCTAGTGTGTTTGTTATTAAAAATAACTCTTGGCAGTTGTTTTAAGTCGTAAGCTTTATCTACTGAATAGTAATAAGAATTTTCAGTTACAAGTCGTTAGTCGATGCAATGTGGATTCTGTAACATGTTTTTAAGCACTGTTACTGAAATATATAAAATGGATGTGTATACAGTGTTTTATTTGAACCCCTCTTTCATCCTGGTTCCTTTTTTGTAGTAATGTTATGAGAATAGTCATTTAATCGTACTCTTTTTCTTATTAGAAATGCAAAAATAATACTAATAAAAGCGAAAGTATATATGTCTGTCTGTCTTCTTCTTCGTCTAAACCACTGAATCGATTGGGATGAAATTTTGTATCTACAAGGATGGTTAGAGATCTGAGAAAGGATATATTGGTTTTATACCGGCCGAATATTATATTAGCGGAAACTAAGCCGCGGGCGGAAAGCTAGTTATTGATAAATGTAATTGAAGAAAACTAAGAGCAAGCGAAAGTTAGATTTTCTGATAAACCGAAGCTACTGAAGAGTTCATGGACATGGAGGCATAAATCAGTCAAATATAGTGAATTAAAAAAAAATCAAACTTTAGCAGACGGTTTCTGAATTTAGAATTGACTATATAATATAAGGTTTGACAAAGCTTATGTTACATACAAGAAAGGCATCGAATGTTCTGTTTTCTGTAAAATTTGTATTTTCTGTTTTTGTATGCAATAAAGATTATAAATAAAAGTTAAAAAAAAAAAATCTACCTGGCCTCGGTATGTTTAGAAAGACGTTGGAGCATAACGTTAGGCGATCAGTCGTCACACGCGGCGTGCCGCGTGGTTAGCGCCTTTCTGCGACGGAGCAATCGAGCGGAGCTGTTTGCATTTTGAAGGCTGTAGCGGCTTTATATATTTAGGATAGCAAAATGAAACATCTATGTGACAACCTCTTTATATTGTAGCCAATTACCAACTGAAGTGACAATATATTCAACATAGTTACATAATATTTAATGTTACATGATACATACTCAATAAGTAAATTGTAATGTACTGACACTATATTACTTGCTCTGTGAGCCGCTACGTTAGGGCGTATTCAGAAAGAAAGCTTGAAACTTATAAGCGCTTATAAGCGCTTATCGGCGCTTATAAGCGCTGGTAACCCGCGCAGGAAAATATATGAACATGCGCTTATAAGCGCTGATCGGCGCCGACAAGTTTGTTGAAACTTGTTGGAACTTGTCGGCGCCTATCAGCGCTTATAAGCGCATGTTCATATATTTTCCTGCGCGGGTAACCAGCGCTTATAAGCGCCGATAAGCGCTTATAAGCGCTTATAAGTTTCAAGCTTTCTTTCTGAATACGCCCTTATCCGTGACGCACGCGTCGTGCTTGTACTGTCTTTGTAATAATAACATGAATTGTATTGATACGGAATGTGTCATTTGGATGATATTATAATATGGATGGCTTAATTCTTTTAAAATAAAGAAATTGAGATAATATTTTTAATTTTGTTCTTCTCTGCCTAACCTAATTTCTATTCTTGTATTGTATGTACCTATATCGACAAGTTTCCTTTTCAAATAGCTAGGTTGGGCGGCCGGGCGGGTAGGATGGATGGTATTATGACATACTGTTTTTTTGTTCAAAGCTTAGGTTCAAAGCATATTAAAACTGTTTAAATATATTTCCAGTTTCGAAAATGTAGATATTGACGTTTAAAACAGCTTATTTTTCCTCATTTTCTCTTAATAACGAGAACATAGTTACAAATTTTCCAACAATCTAGACGTGACAAGTGGGCTGATTGTTCACACGTTCGGTCACATCGTCAACTTTTGGCTAAGTAGTATGTACATAGTAGTCTGTAGTACGTCCGCGCCATGCGACTGCTTAACGCAGCGAACGCCCTAGGGTACTGTACAAGAGCATTCTCTTGTATCGGAACATCGAAATGTGCATTTCGAACATGCACGCATGCTTTGATTTGATTTTACCTCATTTTTTTTAAATCAATTAGGAACGTATTGGCACAGAATACTTAATAGTAGCTAACCTAGTATTGGTGTAAATTTGATGCAAAAGTAGAAGTACTTAATGATTAAATATGTCTAAAGTATTTAGAAAAGAAGTCGGTTAGTTAAGGGTTGGTTGCATCATATTTTAGTTATGTCAAATTTAACAATAACAGTAATGTTAAAGTAATAAATATTCGAAATTTTAAATATTCTTTGTAACCTACATTTAATAAAAGTAGGTACGCACTAGAATAATAATAAAGTACAAATAAATAAAACAATGGCATTTCAAAGTATTCATTTATTAACTAATCACTTTACAAACACGTTGCTTTGCAACACATACAGTTGAATATAAAATAAATCAGTCATTTTATGGTTTCTTATCAGATTTCTAATTCTGCCAGCTTTACATTTTAAGAATATCACAATAATATTCTGAATTAATCATGTTATTGTACAAGATAAGATATTTCTGTTACAATTACGTATTTTGATTCCACTAAAGGCTCTTTCAAAACATATTCCAACACTAAAACCGCTATTTAATCGTTCCACTTTCACTTGTTCCACGCGATTCTGGCGTGTTCCACTATATTCCACACATTCCAGACCCGATCACTTCTGTATTACTTGTTTTTCGATCTTTTCCTGTTGTTCCTTGGACTGAAGCTGTTGTAATGTTAGTAGAGAGACTCCAAGTTGGTCTTCTCTCGTGAAAGGTTGCGCCATTTGTCGTAACCAACGCTTGCATATCTGTGGAACAAATTACACTCATTGTACAAGGAAATGTTATAACATAAAAACTATTGGTCTTACCACAAAACAATTTAAACACAGTCTAACTTTAAATCAGGGATCTGTCACTTTAATAGCTGTTGTCTATGTGAAATACGACAAAACCAGATTAAAGAGAACCCGCGCTTAAAGTTAAACCCTGTCTAAAGTTTTTTCTGGTAAGCCAGTATAGTTTTTGCCAGTCTATTTAAATAAGAACACACCAACGAAGTCCAGGGATATTTGGTATGTCACGGATGAATTCTACACATACCCGTGGCCCCGTCGTTGATGCGGCTTGACGGAACACAGTGGGGTTTTGGTCGGTAGGAATCCGACATAACCCACGGCCTCTTCCCCGGAAGCCGTGGGTATCTATGCAAGATTTCCCCACTAAAAAAAAAAAAAAAAAAAAAAAAAAAAAAGGGATATTTGGTATTGTATCAAATATTTAAAAATCTACGATGAACTCTGTGATATTATAAATGGATTAACTGTAGCTCATTTTAATTTTTAAATTGTTTAAAATAAACTTAAAAATCCAAAACCAATGTGTTATTGCGGTATTAGGTACTAGCTTTCCACCCGCGGCTTCGCCTGCGATTTCAAAGAAAAAAACGCGCATACTTCCCGTTCCCGTGGGATTTCCGGGATAAAATATATCCGGAAATCGGAATCCAAGTTACCCACTATATCTGTGCTTATAATCGGTTCAGTAGTATTTGTGTGAAAGAGTAACAAACATACACGTACGTTATATATATCCTCACAAACTTTCGCATTTATATTATTAGTAGGATAGGATTGGCATAAATTGTGCGTAAGTTAGTAGGTAAGTAGCGATTAGTAGGATAGGATTGGCATAAATTGTGCGTCAGTTAGTAGGTAAGTAGCGATTAGTAGGATAGGATTGGCATAAATTGTGCGTTTGTTAGTAGGTAAGTAGCGATTACTAGGATAGGATCAGCATAAATAGTGCGTCAGTTAGTAGGTAAGTAGCGATAAGTAGGATAGGATTGGTATAAATTGTGCGTCAGTTAGTAAGTAAGTAGCGATAAGTAGTAGGATTGGCATAGTGCGTCAGTTAGTAGGTAAGTAGCGATAAGTAGGATAGGATTGTCATAGTGCGTCAGTTAGAAGGTAAGTAGCGATTAGTAGGATAGGATTGGAATAAATAGTGCGTCACTTAATCAGTAAGTAATAATAATTATTATTAATAGTAATAAATGAATTTTATATTGTTATAGCACTAGTATATAACTAAGTATGTATTACTTATTCATATTCTTGTTATTTATTTTGTGCCATCGCGTTCACGTTCAACATTCCGTGCCAACAGGGTTGCCTGGAAGAGATTGCTTTTAAGCAATAAGGCCGCCTTTTTGTATGTATGTGCCTTCGTTTTTTATATGCTTGGTATATATGTACAATAAAGTATCAAATAAATAAATAAGTAGCTCACCTGTACGGCTTCTTCCGTGGAGAGTGCAGTGAGTGAGTCCTTCAAATGAGCCTGTATCCATCGAGGCAACTTGCCGCGTTTATCCGCGCGGCTGAAACGCTTGTCCGCGAATATCATCACCCCATAGTCCGTTTTGCCCCTGAAAACATAACCATTTCTATAAGAAACTAGCTTTCCGCCAGCGGCTTCACCCGTGTAGTAAAAAAAAACCCGCATAGTTCCCGTTCCCGTGGGATTACCAGGATAAAACCTATCCTATGGTCTATTCTTATATACATAGTAAATCCTTCCTCAGGTCTGAAGCTATCTATGTACCAAATTTAAGTAAATCCATGCATTACTTTTTGAGATTAGCCCGAACATACATTTATAATAATAATGACAGATAAGAGTCATTTTAATATTTTATTTTACTAATAAACCATTCTAAACATAATAATCAATTTCTGATTTAAAGAACTGACGTCGCTACAATGATGTGTTAGTTAATCTTTTTTCTCTTTCAATACAAGAGACGTTACTCTATAAATCGAAATCTGATATCTAGAATCGAATTAAATGATTACTTGTGAATAAATATCACCATAAATTAATAAATGCGTTGTGTTTATAATAAATCAGAATTTTATTTATTATTCTTTTAATTATCTATAAAGTTAACTATAAATGAATGAATGAAAAGTTCTTTATTGTACACCATATATGATACATTTTATAAACTATAAAGTACACCTGAATAAACGATTTTTTTTAATTATGTAGATACTTGTTTTATTTTCCTTTTTTAATTTACGAAAGAAAATATATTACTTGGACAGGAATTTGCCTGATGAATTTTAAAATCGCCATATTTTTCAAGTCCGTATCGATTAATTCACTTTAATCGATGTCTTTAGGCAGGTTACTTCCCTACGAAGATAAAATTGATAGACGTCAAATGTTGCCTATTAAATTGGCTCTACTATAATAATATATGTATAATGTACTAGATTTGCGCTCGCGGCTTCGCCCGCGTTTTCAAAGGAAAACCCGCATAGTTCTAGTTCCCGTGGGATTTCCGGGATAAAACCTATCCTATGTGTTAATCCAAGTTACCTTCTATATGTGTGATAAATTTCATTGTAATCGGGTCGGTAGAATTTGCGTGAAAGAGTAACAAACACACACACATCCTCTCAAACGTTCGCATTTATAATATTAGTAGGATAGGATAAGTTACATACCGCAAAACTCGGCCCACACACTGGGCCGCGTGTCGCATCGCGTCAAACGTTAGGAAGTCATTCTCGCGAATCTGGAAAATAATATAATTATGTATATTAAACTAGCTTTCCGCCCGCGGCCTCACCCGCTTTGTCTTAAACCTAATAAATTACATACTAAAACCTTCTTCGAATCACTCTATCTATTAAAAAAAAAACCGCATCAAAATCCACTGCGGCGTTTTAAAGATTTAAGCATACATAGGGACAGAGAAAGCGACTTTGTTTTACACTATGTACAGTGCCACAAACTTAACTGACCCGGTGGCAAAAACTGGAACTACATGCCGCCATTTTGAAATGTCACATTTTCACAGACTTTTCATACGGAATATTTTGTTTAAATAAAAAGAAATCGACATCAGTGACACCGTCACCGGGTCAGATAAGTTTGTGGCACTGTAGTGAAGTATACAAGGTATGTAATTGAATTGTGCGTATTTTAAAACTGACGGTGAATAGTTGTGCGATAAACATAGACCTAAAAAATAATATGAAACAAACTTTTTTTGAAGTGAAACTTCTTTAGGTGTGTTGAGAGTTTCAAGGTCGCGTCATGGTAATACCGTCACGTCATGGAGTAAGGCGACGATTTAAGTATATTTGAATCTTGCCAAAGAAGTTTCACGGTCACGCTCTTTTTAAGTAAATAGGTTGGTTACTCCTTAGGATATAATATTTTTAGAAATTATACACGGGGCTGGGTTAAATATTAGTTTAAATGTAATAAGAATGTACTGCGATTCTACGCAACTGCTTAATTGATGTAGACAGTTGATAACAAATCACTGCAAGTCAACGACTATTAGCAAAGTGAAGGTAGTTGGGTCGAACGTCGTATAAACAACGTCCGAGCAAGGCACCATTCGTACGAATGCGCCACGAGTCGAAGGAAAGCGGTATTTTATAGTTTTCGATAGCTAAGAATGTTCTGACAGGAAATAGTGACGAAAAAGAGGCCTACTAGATGACTATTTAACTAAGGTTGGATTTTGTAATAGCTGTCTAGCATTTCCGATGTCGGATAATGTTAGACAGCTGTATAAGCTAGGTAAGGTGTACTTAAATCAGAGCTAATTTAATGTTTTTGAGGACGTATGGAGCGACATAACCTACTTCCGATTAAGCTCCTTAAATAAAGGAAAAAAAACTATTCATCCACAAAAATGTTAAATCAAATTACGTCCAACAATATATAGATTACTAGGTTTCCGCCCGCGGCTTCGCCCGCGCAGTCAAAGAAAAACCCGCATAGTACCCGTTCCCGTGGGATTTCCGGGATAAAACCTATCCTATTTCCCGGGGTAAAAAGTAGCCTATGTCCTTTCTCGGGTATCAAAATATCTCTATACCAAATTTCATGCAAATTTGTTAAGTAGTTAAGGCGTGATTGAGTAACAGACAGACAGACAGAGTTACTTTCGCATTTATAATATAAGTATGGATTATATTTATCGTCGCCTAGTACCCACAACACAAGCCTTAATTGAGCTTACTGTGGGACTAGGTCGATTTGTGTAATAATGTCCTATAATATTTATTTATTATTTATCTGTCCTTTAGACTAGGGGACATGGGAGTTCACTTTAATCCACGAAATTACCTGAAACTGGTCCCTCAGGTACTCGAGCCGGGCCTTCAATATCCTGCTCTGTGTGAACACATAGGGAATACCGAACATGAGCACGGCCCGCCCCAAGTGGTGGTCGAAGTCCACGCCCTCCGACACTTTGCCCCGCGCTACAGATAGTAGCACTGCCCCGCGACCGCTCTCACACGCCTGCAACGTCAATAAATAAATAATCTTTATATATATATATAAAAATGAATCGCAAAATGTGTTGGTAAGCGCATAACTCGAGAACGGCTGAACCGATTTCGATAATTCTTTTTTTATTATATTCCTTGAAGTACGAGGATGGTTCTTATGTAGAGAAAACGTAAACATGTACCACGGGCGAAGCCGGGGCGGACCGCTAGTAATAAATATGAATAAATATTATACATTATTACACAAATCGACCTAGTCCCACAGTAAGCTCAATTGAGGCTTGTGTTGTGGGTACTGGGCGACGATAAATATAATATTTAATAAATACATATATAGATAAACACCCAGACCCAAGAACAAATAATTGAGTTCATCACACAAATATTTGCCCTGACCGGGGATCGAACCCGGGACCGCCGGCTCAGTAGACAGTTACTTACCACTGCGCCAACCGCGTCGACAATATATATAAATATAACAAAAAAAAGACGGGTTGCACTCCGGGAGTGCCGGCAGAAGTGAAAACTTGATTATTAACGTTGAGCATGTTTGATATTTTGGAATGGTATCCGTCTTACGCATGGAATATAAGGGCTAAAAAAAAAAATCCGTCTTACGCTTTTTCGATCAGGCCACGTGTCCTGACGCGAGTTTAAGATTTTATACCCAACGCCGCTAAAGAAGTTTTCACTTCAAAAATTGGTTGTCTGTAAAGTCGGTTTACTGACGATAGTTGAACGTGACAAGGTCCGATTGTGCTTCTTTGTCGCTCGTTCCGCGCTCTCGCTCGCACTTCAAGCCTTACATGGAACGTCTCAGAGCGAGGTAACGCCGCATGAGTCATGTTTTTTCGTGCGTGCAGCCGACTCTATCGAATTATAAGACGTTGTCACGTCAAAAATGTGTGCGTGTACTAGTGTACACACGTAAGAAGTGAAACTTCTTTATGACCTTATTTTTCAAAAAATAATTTACTATAATTATGCAACTTTACAGGAGTACGTCGAATCAAAGATGGCGCGTAACGGAAAAATGTCACGCGTAACGAAAAAATGTTACACTAAATTTTTTTCCAACCCCGATAAAGAAGTTTCACTTCAAAAAACAACTTCAAAAACGGAAAAGTAAAAAATAAAAAAGATTTGTTGAAATTAAACTTCTTTATAAAATAAATTCGATCGCTCTGGCCCGCCCCGATTTAGCGCGAAAGGATTCGGGTTCGAGTCCCTCCTCGTGATCGAATTTTTTCTATTCTTTATAAATTTATAAGAGAAAATATTTCTATTCTTGAAATCATGTAAATATATACATACATAACTATATAAATTTAAAAATAAACATCAATCGTTTGTATATGTTACAGTCAAAACTAGTTTTGACTGCAAAAATCAGTCAAAAACACTATTAATATTCGGTTTTCCGGGATTTTTTGACGTGACAACGTCTTAAATTAGGTTGCGACTGGGAGTCACTTATGAAAAAGTGTAACGCTCGGTAACGTTACGATGAGTCACCGAACGAGAGAGAGGCCCGCCGAATGCCTTGCGTCTCTCTCCCACTCAACTATGATCGAGAAAAAGACGTTGTCACGTAAAATCTTCGCCCGTAAAACCGACTTTACAGGCAACCATTTTTTACTTTTTTTTTATATCTTAATGTATATATTAATTCAAACTTACTTTAATATAATTGATGAGTGCAAAACTAGTCTCCGCCGAGTCTTGCGTTTCGATGAACAGCAGTTTATGCCTTTGTAAGCTAGCTACCACACCTGGAAATAAAACATTTTTTAAGCTATTGCATAGCTTCTATCGCGGGCCTTGAGCGCGGGGACCGAATCCAGAAATTCCGTAACGAAAAACCTCACGCTCCCCACTCCGACGGGCGGAGGTGTGGCTTGAAGGCATAGCATGCAATAGCTTTACCGCGGCAGTCCCCGAGTGACACACGTCTTTTTTTATATTTATTTTTTATTTATCCTACTAGCGGAACGCCTCGGGTTTGCCCGTGGTACATGTTTACGTTTTCTCTCCATACGAACCATCCTCGCACTTCAAGGAATATAAAAAAAAAAATAACCAAATCGGTTCAGCCGTTCTCGAGTTTGCGCTTAGCAACACATTTGGTGATTAATTTTTAGTATATAAATTTAATTTTCAGTTATATAGCATTACTTAATTGAAATATATCGTTGTATTAAAGTCAAACAAAAATAAATTTTGAAACTAAATAAAGTTATACTAATATTATAAAGAGGAAAGGTTTGTATGTATGTATGTATGTATGTATGTATGGTTTTCACGCATAAACTACTGGACCGATTTTGATGAAATTTGGCACAGATAATCTTTAGACCCTGAGAAAGAACATAGGCTACCTTTTATTGCGAAATATGTACCACGGGCGAAGCCGGGGCGGACCGCTAGTTATTAATAAAATTAAAAAATACCTTGATCATACCAAGCTCCGACCACGCTTTCCAAATATAGATATGAGGTGAAAAAGCAAACGACTCCATCTGGCACACATGCTGATATCTAAAATTAATTAATAAGAAAAATTAATAAATCACTACATAGTATAAAACAAAGCCGCTCTCTCTGTCCCTATATCCCTGTATGCTTAAATCTTTTAAACTACGCAACGGATTTTGATACAACGAAATAAGAAAATTTGTGAAAATAATTTAATAAGGAACTACACTTCAAAATTTTTGAAGTGAAAACTTCTTTAGCGGCGTTGGGTGTAAAATCTTAAACTCGCGTCAGGACACGTGGCCTGATCGAAAAAGCGTAAGACGGATTTTTTTTTTTAGCCCTTATATTCCATGCGTAAGACGGATACCATTCCAAAATATCAAACATGCTGAACGTTAATAATCAAGTTTTCACTTCTGCCGGCACTCCCGGAGTGCAACCCGTCTTTTTTTAGTTGCATTAGTATATTTATATTGCATTAGTTCTTAATTTTAGAACATGTCATAATTGAGACAAAATTTGCTTTAAAAGATACTGTTTTTCTATTTTTGACCTGAAATTTAACCCTAAATTAACCTAGAAAAATATCATAACTACAACTAGTATTTAACAAACATAATTTATACTTTGTATTGTTACCACATGTAGGAACTGCATTTTATTATAAAGATTTAAAAAAATACACAATTCACTATTTCCACTTTCATTTTATTACAATAAATAGTAAAAAGTAATAAAAATAAGTGTAACAATTGTGTATTTCTTTAAAAAAATCTAGACTATGATATTTTTGGTTTTATGGATTGGTCAGGCATCCGCCCCGGTTTGGCGCGAAAGGATGCGGGTTCGAGTCCCGCCTCGTTATCGAATTTTTTCTATTCTTTATCTCTTATATATAAAATTCTCGTGTCACAATGTTAGTCTGCATACTCCTCCGAAACGGGTGGACCGATTCTCATGAAATTTTCTGTGCATATCGGGTAAGTCTGAGAATCGGCCAACATCTATTTTTCATATGTACCACGGGCGAAGCCGGGGCGGGCCGCTAGTAAATTTATATAAATCTAACTATTTAACAAACCTCAACCAGCAGCTGTCCATAGTTCCGTATAACTGCGACATCTTCTCTCGATTCATATTTACTAGATATCGCAACTTGATCGCTGCCTTTGGACACTATCTGAAAGCAAAATAAATAAAATCTATACTTATATTATAAAGCTGAAGAGTTTGTTTATTTGAACGCGCTAATCTCGGGAACTACTGGTCCGATTTGAAAAATTCTTTCGGTGTTAGATAGCTCATTTATCGAGGAAGGCTATATATCATCACGCTACAACCAACAGGAGTGGAGCCACGCGGGTGAAACCGCGCGGAGCAGCTAGTTAACAATAAAAAAAAATTGTGAAAGTCAGTTGAAAAAGACCATTCATTTAATTTTCAACCTCAAAAAAAGGAAGTTCTAAATTTGATTGCATTTTTTTGAGTTTGTAACCTTAAAAAAATCGATTTTGATCATTTTTTTCTTATTAATTTGTTTCTATCGAAGTTGTTGGCTTCGTGTAAGTGATTTTTCGTAATAATAATTTTAGGTATTTTATGAATACATCCTACCAACATTGTAAATGCGAAAGTTTGTATGTTTGTTTGTCACTCCTTCACGCAAAAACTACTGAACCGATTTTCGTGGAATTTGGCACACACATAGGTGGATTGACACATAGGATAGTTTTTATCCCGAAAATCCCACGGGAACGGGAATAATGAGGATTATCCTTGACAACGCGGGCTGAAAAGCTAGTTTTTACATATTACTAGCTGTGCTCCGCGGTTTTACCCGCAGTTATCCCCTCCTGTTGGTCTTAGCGTGATGATATATAACCTATCGCCTTCATCGATAAAAGGGCTATCTAACACCGAAATAATTTTTCAAATCGGACCAGTAGTTCCCGAGATTAGCGCGTCCAAAACAAACAAACTCTTCAGCTTTACAATATTAGTATAGACTAGCGGTCCGCCCCGGCTTCGCCCGTGGAACATATTTCGCAATAAAAGGTAGCCTATGTTCTTTCTCAGGGTCTAAAGATTATGTGCCAAATTTCATCAAAATCGGTCCAGTAGTTTATGCGTGAAAACCATACATACATACATACAAACCTTTCCTCTTTATAATATTAGTATAGAAGTATTAGATTTCCGCCCGCGGCTTCGCCCGCGTTTTCAAAGGAAAACCCGCATAGTTCCCGTTCCCGTGGGATTTCCGGGATAAAACCTATCCTATGCGTTAATCCAAGTTACCCTCTATATGTGTGCTAAATTTCATTGTAATCGGTTCAGTAGTTTTTACGTGAGAGAGTAACAAACATCCATACATCCATACTTACAAACTTTCGCCTTTATAATATTATTAAGATAGATATAGTTAGTATATAGTTACCATAGGCAATATACAGGGTCTGGCGAGCGTCATGGTGAAGGAACTCATCACTACTGGGTTGAAGTCCAATATTTTCGGATACATGTCCAATGGCGACAATGTACCTGTAATTATTCCAATTAATTATTTATTTATCAATTTTTATTTCAAACTCAAACATTTTTTTTCATTTTCATATAACTAAAATATCAAATTCTATAAGCTTTTTTTATGCGAAAGTTCACTACATAGTTTTTTTTTTTACTTTGTATACTTAGATCTTTAAAACCGATTTTGATGCGGTTTTCATAAGAGATACAGTGGATCTCGAGGAAGGTTTTAGTATTTACTTAGTTAAGTTTTAGACAAAGGGGCGAAGCCGCGGTCTGATATAAAAAATACGTCTCATCTGGTTATCAGATCGGTGAAGGACGATTTCCCACGGGCTCTTAGACCAATTATTATGTCAATAAATATTTTATTTGTTACTAGCTTCGCGGCTTCGCCCGCGTGGTGTTTTGATAATAGGTAGCCTCTGTTCGTTCTCAGGGTCTAAAGATTGTCTGTGCCAAATTTCATCAAAATCGGTTGAGAGGTTTAAGCGGGAAAGCGTAACAGACAGACAGACAGACAGAGTTACTTTCAGAGTTTATTTATAATATTATAGTAGGGATTATTTATTTAAATATCAACTTTAATACAAAGGAGTAAGTATCAAACGTACCTGAAGTGATTATAACACTTTGAAATCTTGCAAAAACTGGCCGCATCGCTATTGACGAATCCATACATCTGCAATTAAAAACAACAATTACAATATACAAATACATTTTGAATGTATTAAAAAAAAATAACAAAAGTTTACAACCTATTTTCAGATCTAAAAATTGAAAAAAAAAATGGTTATGAAATTATTAAATGAAATTAATTTTTGAAGTGAAACTTCTTTAGGCGCGTTGAGGGTAAAATTTAAAGGTCGCGTCATGGCCATACCGTCACGTCATGGAGGAAAGCGACGATTTTGTTATCTTTAAATCTTGCCAACGAAGTTTCACTCTTGACACGTGTGCTCGGCACACTCGCTCTTTAACCGACTTCAAAAAAAGGGTATTAATTCGGCCGGTATTTTTTTATTTAAATAAGAATACTCACGAAAAATGCAATATCGGGTTGGACACAGTGGGTGTTTTATCATCGAACGGCTCTATTATAATCACGAATCCCTTAGTATACGTGGAGACGAGTGTAGCCAGGTGTGTGACTAGTGTTAGAGACCCCAATTGTGAAGGATCCGGTATTTCCAAAGTACGCAGTAGAGATTGCAGTCGGGTTGCGCAGAAACGTAGCGGTTTGCGTTCTATGCACACGCGGGACGCGACGTCTTTGAGAAAACCTGCAAATTTATTATAAAATATAGTTGAAAAATAACAAAAAACACCTGCGAATTGTCAGAAATTACAGTTTAAAATTTCTTTTAACAAATACTTAAACGCCTGCAAAGAGACGAGAGATATCAAAAAATGGGACCGCATGGGATACCAGGTTTACCAGGAAACAAAAAAATAACCATTAAAATCGGTTCACATAGAAAAAACGATAAAATCATGACATTATTGTATTGTCACCTATCTATACTAATATTAAAAAGTCGAATAGTTTGTTTGTTTGAACGCGCTAATCTCAGGAACTACTGACCCGATTTGAAAAATTCTTTCGGTGTTAGATAGCCCATTTATCGAGGAAGGCTTTAATATATCATCACGCTAAGACCAACAGGAGCGGAGCCACGCGGGTGAAACCGCGGAGCGCAGCTAGTAATGAATTAATCGCGTTTAAAATCCGTTAAAATCTTTAATTTCTAATACATACTTACCAGCTGGTGACTCTTGTACCACATGTTGTATTCGCAGTCTAGTTTTTAGGTATTCTATGAATCTCTTGAGGAATCCTAGGAAATGTTCTGCGTTACGTATATTGCCTGGTACCACCTCTGTGAAAATATTAAAAAAAAAAAAACAGATTAATCTATACTAATATTATAAAGCTGAAGAGTTTGTTTGTTTGAACGCCCTAATCTCAGGAACTACTGGTACGATTTGAAAAATTCTTTCGGTGTTAGATAGCCCATTTATCGAGGAAGTCTATAGGCTATATCATCACGCCAAGACCAACAGGAGCGGTGTAATGCGGGTAAAACCGCGGGGCACAGGTAGTAAGCTATTATAATAATTAAATAAGCTATAACATATTATATAAAACTACTTCATACATTTCCATTCCCATCAGGTTGCCTGTTAGAGATTGCTGCTTAGCAATAAGGTCGCCTCTTGTACAAACTATGCCTTTCTATTGTATTAATGTTTTTTTGTCATAATTTAGTTTGTTGAATAAAGTGTTATAAATAAATAAAAAAATGTGTGCGTGTACTAGTGTACAAACATAAGAAGTGAAACTTCTTTATGACCTTATTTAAAAAAAAATAATTTACTACATGCAACTTTACAGAAATACGTCGAATCACGTGGTAGGGATAAGAAAAAGATGGCACGTAACGGAAAAATGTCACGCGTAACGAAAAAATGTTACACTAAATTTTTTTCCAACCCCGATAAAGAAGTTTCCCTTCAAAAACCGCATCAAAATCCGTTGCGTAGTTTAAAGATTTAAGCATACAAAGGGACATAGGGACAGAGAAAGCGACTTTGTTTTATACTGTGTAGTGACAAATAAAACTAACCGTTAAGAACTTCATCGGGCAGTATGGGGTTTCCCAGTATAGTATCAGTATCTCTAGCGAGTGCTGCTTCCCGCAATCCTTCAACCATTTGTTCGTATTCCAATGCTAATCTGGCAGAATCTTCTTCGCGTATTCTATATATTAATAAAAAAAAATGTATGCGTGTACTAGAGTACACACGTAAGAAGTGAAACTTCTTTATGACCTTAAAAATGTCACGAGTATGGCGTAACGCAAAAATGTCACGCGTACGGCGTAACGCAAAAATGTTACACTAAATTTTTGTCCAACCCCGATAAAGAAGTATCACTTCAAAAAATAATAATAAAATCTTTATTAGCAAGCAGGCCAGGTACATTAAAAATTAACAATCTATGTACTTACAAACTATTTATTAAAACCTACAAGCTAAAAGGAATGCCGCTCAGCATTTTACAGTGAAAGCATAGACTTTCACTGCAGAGCTGATTTTCAGCGACACCTTATTTATATATCTAATTATAAAAAGATCTACTTAAAGTTAATATTCAATATAGGTAATAAATAAATAATTATATTTTAAATAATAATTATATAAGTAATAATAATTATACAGGGTGTCCCACTATTGGTATACTAAGCGCAAAGGGACTTGTAGTTTTGCATACACTGATCACGTAAAAAATACTTAAACAACAAAATTACGTCAAAAATTTTTTGCTAAATTTTTCCTGAAAATCCACGTTTTCTTCTCTAGCTTCGCGCAGCCAGCAAATACCGCTTCGCTAATGCATTTTGCTTATGCATTTTGTTTATGAAAACATAATCTTAAACGATAGCTCACGTGCTGGTGGCAAAGTTGGGCGGGTTGCTTGTTATGGGTATACACATAGAGTTTTAAGAATTCATCTATTTGAAAAAAAAATGCGTCTGGAATTTTATAAGTATTTTTTACGAACTCAGCGTATGCTAAACTATAACCTCCTTTGAGCTCAGTATACCAACAGTGGGACACCCTGTATATAATAATAATTATAATTAATAATTATATATTAAATAAATGAAATAAAATAAGAATATCCTGGAAGAGATCACTCTTTAGTGATAAGGCCGCCCTCTGTGCTAGTTTAGCTATAAGTTTTAGTTTTAAGTAATTAGTATTATTAACTAGCATGGTAAAATGTTATAAATAAATAAATAAAATAAATATCAAGCCTGAATTCGATATTTTTGATTTTATGGCATTCAAATGACTGAGTTGGTCAAGCATCCGCCCCGGATTGGCGTGAAAGGATGCGGGTTCGAGTCCCGCCTCGTGAACGAATTTTTTCCATTATTTATAAATTTATAACAAGCCTTTTATTTCGTCTTAACGTATTCATTTAAACAAATAAATGGAAAAATAACAAAAAAAATCTTTTAATTCCATACCAACAATTAAAATAAAATAAAAAGCTTGGACAATGGCTAACGCGTGGGCGTAGAACGGTTCAGGGTTCGATTCCCAGTAGGAGACCAAGAAAAAAAATGCCTCCGTCAGGCAGGACACAGAAGGCTGATCATGTACTTGTTCCTTAAGAAAATCAATCAGTGAAACAGATCTATTATGCATCTGCCCCATACCCCACTAGGGGACACGGGAATTCACTATTAACAGTGGGCCAAAATCAAGTTTATTATTAACCTTATTTAAAATTATTCAATTCGCTGTACTTTATAAAAATACTAGCTTTCCGCCCGCGGCTTCGCTTGTGTTTTCAGAGAAAACCCCGCATAGTTCCCTTTCCCGTGGGATTTCCGGGATAAAACCTATCCCTATCTCTCAAGTTGGATCGAACTGCACATGGTGTGCGAATTTTATTATAATCGGTTAAGGTGATTGCTACGATCTGTTCCCAGCCAATATCCCGCTAGATGGCGCTGAATTCTACATTTCTAGTTTATTTGAGTTTTTGCGTAATTGGAATAGTCATCAAACCTAGGAATAGTCATGGCGGTTACTGAATATTATATTTTATTGAAATATGTTATATCATTGCCTTAAAATCCACCCAATTCGGTAAAATTATGCGTTTTAACATCTGTCATTGCATACAGGGTCGTTTACACACACAGACGTATACAAAAATGATAAAGATTTAACTCTAGATGGCGTGAATGTAAAGCGCGTCACACACGGTGAAGATACTACCTATAATATTTTATCTAATCTAGTAATATTTTATATTACAGTATCTTAAGGTATCCGGTATCAGCGTTCTGACCATCATTTTTCTTTTTTCGCTGTAGAACCGCCATCCTGTTACAAATGACCCACAAAGGAGAATGACCACGGGTGGTATCGGTAAAATTTTAGTTGTGCCACGTATTCGTTATATTGTTAATTCCTATTTGTATTTTTATTGATCATATGTATCAATATTAAGTCTTAATTAAACCGGATAAATTGAAATAATAGTAAAAGTAAAAGTTTTTCTTTTGAAACATGTATGACTACGTATGGAATCGGTAAAATACTAGTTGTGTCACGTGTTCGTGATATTGTTAATTCCTATTTGTATTTATAATGATCATATTTATCACTATTAAGTTGTAATTATACCGAATAAATAGAAATAAAAGTAAAAGTTTTGTTTTGACACATACCTATATCTATCTCTCTTGCAAACGTCATATGTCATAGTTTCTATTTGAAATGTCAAATGAATGTGTTCGACGCATTGTTCGATGTTATTTTGAAATAATGTTTAAATTACGATTTACTTTTCACATTTGTCTTGTAAATTAAAATATTACCTATGTAATAAATGTAAAACTTAACGTTCATCGTTAGTTTAAACTCGATTAAGTAGTTTTTTGAAGTGTTGAATAAAACTATTGTTTTATTTTTATTGTCGCGAACTGCGGCTTATTTACATAAAAACTTTAATCATATCTAAAAGTACTAACATCAAGCTTTAAATTGAGCTATATTTCATCTTGACACAATAAGTTTGATTGCGATACCAAGTGCCATAGTCACTTGGGCAATCTCCTGTGGTTTTCATTTTTCTGTATGGGTAGACAAAACTTCAAAACGCCACCTGCTACGGTTTATATTATTATGAACGATTAGCTTTCCGCCCGCATTTTCAAAAAAAAACCCGTATAGTTCCCGTTCCCGTGGGGTTTCCGGGATAAAACCTATTCAATGTGTCCAAGTTACGTTCTATATGTGTGCTAAATTTCATTGTAATCGGTTCAGTAGTATTTGCGTGAAACACACACATACACATCCTCACAAACTTTCGCATTAGTAGGAAGTAGGATTGTTATAAAAATAAAAGTTATATTTGTTGGCGTAAACTATTTTATTGTAATTTTGGGAAATAAATAATGTCAAAATTGATTACCTACAATAAAACGCAGTTTTATTTTATTACCTACATTACACTATTGTTTTTTTTTATCAAAACATGTATTTGAAGTAGCAAATATGATATTATGCTGATCCAAGCATTTTCACTCAAAACTAATATCACTAATGATTTGTAAAAGTAAATTATTTCAATATACATTTCATAACCAACAAGTAAGAATAATTATTCATACAACAACAAATCAAAAACACTATTTACTATGGAAAAAAAACCAGGAAGGTGAAAAACATATTTACGATTTCGATGCACTCGACTTTTAGTAAAATAATAGGTAAAAATATTATTATGGTTTTGATCACAGACATATCTGTGGTTTTGATTTTAGCTACTAGTATCAGAAAGCTGCGTGTTCAATGCACGTCGGGGTCCCACAACTGTGGAGGAAGGAAGGTAGAATACCTCCATCGAATAAGTGAAGTTTCTCGACATACTCGATTTGCCGGCCGGCCTCAATGAAGATTGTCCGAAAGTTGTATATGTGCTCTGTAACGAAAAAATTTCGCTAGCGCGATTCAGAGTGAGGTGTCGTACAATATACCTAATGAAGTTTTTCATCTTTTTATTTTACTGCAAATACAAAATAAAAATTAAACAATGGTAATGTAAATTCTAAACAAACTACTACCAAAATACAATTAGAACAAAAATCATTTGACTGGTTGATTTCACCCAGAGGCCAGAGGCGGCTCGTGACAAAATTGTATGGGTGTTCACTTGAAATAAAACAACGAAAATACAATAGCGTAGCAGGATAATTTATTACAAAAAAAAATGAGCACCACATTTTATAAATGTCTATAACACTAAAAATTACAAAGTACAGGCTATTTCAAAACGAATTCAATGACTAGGTATCAATAATTAGTAAATCACCGAATTTGCATTCGCGAGCGTAGGTATCCATAGTGTTTGTCACTGACGGTCACTGACCTCTATAACTTATAGTTATAGAGGTCAGTGGTGTTTGTTGTGTAAACATGTATGTATTTGAGTAGTTAGTAGCATATTATATTCTGAATTTCTGATCCATGCCTATTCACTCAAAACTAATAACACTAATGATTTGTAACAGTAAATTATTTCAATAGGTAGGTATTTGAACATTTCCCAACAAGACGTAAGAATAATTATTCGTAGGTATACAAGATACAATAACAAATCTAATACACTATTTATTATTTTATTATTTACTAGCGGTCCGCCCCGGCTTCGCCCGTGGTACATGTTTACGTTTTCTCTCCATAAGAAGTAATAGCTAGAGAGCTAGCGCAAAGCTACCTGTATGTATTTGACCAGACCTGGATTTTTGTGTGTTGATTCCCCTATACCTACTATACATGAGATGAGGAGTCACTAAGCCCAGAGTGGTGGACGGGGCGCGCGCTTAGGTAAGACAGGTGGAAATTTTTGGCGAACTTTGAAACCATTTGACCACGTCTGCCATTTTGATATTTGAAAATAGATTATTATTACTATCGGAAAATAACAATGGCAGACCATTATCACGCGGATAACATTCTGGCAGACACTTATGAAAGTGCTGAAAAAAATACAATTTTGAAAGTATTTGACCAGATCTGCCATTCATATATTTTATTTATTAGGGTCTTAAAAACTTATTTTCGAAACGGCAGACATTTTCATTGCGTACAGACTTCAGCAGACAACAAAACTTTACAGACTTCAGCAGTCAACAAGACTTAGCTTCTACATGGTCAGATGTATATATGTATTACGTTCCCTGACCTTACATCAATGATTTACTTTATTAATGTTTTTATGGTCATTTACATTTAATTTTGAAAACTATGGAATAAAATTTATAAATTTGATGATACAAAACTAAATATACATTTGTAAAGAATCTCAAATATAAAGTTGTGTTGCAAATAACAAATCATCATTTAAATATTTAGTTTATTTCTTTATTTAAGAAACAATTAACAATTACAAAACAACATAAAAAAACACGCATGCATTTATTGAAATGTTCATTCATCATCACTATCGTATGGCGTTGTGTGACTCGTCTTCATAATCCATTGAATCGGATTCTGTAAAAGTAAAACGTAAATTATATAATAAAAGAAATGAGTCATTATAAACTTACCTAGTAAGGCAATGCCTTTGATGTCGCACGATGCCGCCGCGCCGCCAGTGTAGGTACTTCTGCTGCTACATGAAAATATGCTAGGGTTGCAACAAATGGGAAATAAAACAATTGTGATTATTACTATTATGATGTAATCATTTATTCATATTATGTACATTCAAAACAATTGCTATTATTAAATCTGATGTAATTATTTTTTCATAAATATATAATTATTATTAATTACATAATATATTGCACTGTGAAATATTTACGTATCACTTTATTTTTGATGTTCTTAATTGTCTTTTATAAAATTTAAGTGACGCATTCGCATTGGGATCAACAATCCGATAAGAAAAGAATGGAGACAACATATACATAGCTTTGATTTCAATTCTACAGATACAAAATATACAATCTATCTAAAATGATACAACGGATGTTTCCTGCGTTTTCTCGTCAAAATACCGAAACAACGTAATTATTGTATAGTAGTTGGGCGTGAAAGTAAAAAAACAAATGAAAAGTGTTTTCCATATGATTATTTATTAAATTTACGCGATTAAGAATAATTTCAACGATACAATTTAGTAACCGAGAATTCAGAGGATTAAAGAAAATACCTGCCTGATCATTTTATCAAACTCTAAAAGAATTATGGTTATTTCGCATCACTCGGTTTATTAGTTTGGTAATAATTATTAAAGGTAGTTACAACCCTAGCCATTGAGTCGAACGGTAGGCAACACAATATCGACTTTGTGCGGGTACATATGGTACATTTCTTCTTGCTGTGAAGCGTAATTATTATTATTAAGATTTTTTAGGCTATTTTGAATCAGCTGTTCTAATTTAATTCTAGAAATTTATTAAAACGTGATTTTTTTAAAAGTATATTATGAGTTTATAAATACCTCAACCAATAGTTATTGTGTCCTATCCTCATTTCTTTATATCTTGGTAGTTAACTAAAGTGTTAAATTTACATAACCTCAACAACAACATTTACACTGCCACTGCACTAAAACTAAACTAACTAGCTCTCTAGCTATAAGAACCATCCTCGTACTTCAAGGGATATAATAAAAAAAGAATTATCGAAATCGGTTCAGCCGTTCTCGAGTTATGCGCTTACCAACACATTTTGCGATTCATTTTTATATTAGACTAGCGGTCCGCCCCGGCTTCGCCCGTGGTACATGTTTACGTTTTCTCTACATAAGAACCATCCTCGTACTTCAAGGAATATAATAAAAAAAGAATTATCGAAATCGGTTCAGCCGTTCTCGAGTTATGCGCTTACCAACACATTTTGCGATTCATTTATATATATATACTAGCGGTCCGCCCCGGCTTCGCCCGTGGTACATAATATTTACGTTTTCTCTACATAAAAACCATCCTCGTACTTCAAGGAATATAATAAAAAAAGAATGATCGAAATCGGTTCAGCCGTTCTCGAGTTATGCGCTTACCAACACATTTTGCGATTCATTTTTATATATAAGAAGATAAGATTATGTGAAAATAACCAGGAAGGTGAAAAACATATTTACGAAAACATAGTAACATATGGCTGTCGCTACAATAATTATATTTCAATTTTATCTTTTTATACCTAGTAGAACTGGCCGACGAATAAAAAAAATCGTATTAGAATAAATACAATAAATTACGGAACAAAAAAAGGATTGTAACTGAATTAGGTATGTTTGTTTCTGGGCGCACCGTTTTCGACGACGCGACGCGTGACGTAAGCGTATAGGTATAGGTACCTACTTTGCTAAAACAAACTAATAAAATTGTGTGTCTGTCTGAAAATTCGGAAAAGCATATTTTGCAAGTTTGTAATTACTTTGATAGTTTACCGATTTATAATAATTGTAATTGTAATTGTATAATATATAATTTGCAATGTGGTGAAATTTCATAAAAATCACGGGCCAATTTTTTGTTTTGAATCCCACCGAAAATATAATTGCGTTATTAGAATAATTAATTACTATACCTACCCACGATCAATTATTACAATATAGTCTCAAATGCATACTAGAGAAATATTGCAATTTGATTCAATTAAAATGCATAGCATACAAAAATAAATTCACAACACAAGAAATTCCGCGCGCAAATCATAGCGCGTGTCAATGAAATCAAGAATGTTTTATATCAAGCCGACGCGGACGACGACGCGACGCCGAACAAAAGTACCTACGACGGACGACCACGCTTCGAGTTGCCAAACAACATGAGTAATAAATTGTTTACAAAAAAAACAAGTTTTCCATTTTTCTGTATGAGTAGACAGAACTTCAAAACGCCACCTGCTACGGTTTATATTATGAACGATTGTTAAAAAAATAAAAGTTATATTTGTTGGTGTAAACTATTTTATTGATCAATAATTTTGGAATTTAAAATTGTCAACATTGATTACAATAAAACGCAGTTTTATTTTATTACACTATTGTTTTTTTTATCAAAACATGTATTTGAAGTACCATATAATATTATGCTGATCCAAGCATTTTCACTCAAAACTAATATCACTAATGATTTGTAAAAGTAAATTATTTCAATATACATTTCATAACCAACATGTAAGAATAATTATTATTATTCCTACCTACAACAACAAACCTAAAACACTATTTACTATGGGAAAATAACCAGGAAGGTGAAAAACATATTATTATTTACGATTTCGACGCACTCGACTTTTAGTAAAATATAGTAGGTAAACATAATATTATGGTTTTGATTTTTGCTACTAGTATAAGAAAACTGCGTGTTCAAACTACTTGTTTGTCTGTCTGAAAATTCGGAAGTACTTTGGTAGTTTACCGATTTATAATAATATTGTATATATCGTTGTTTAAAAAATATTCAAACACAATAAAATATGATATACTGATTTATCACTGGTTTCAGTGATGAACTGATGAGTCAATTATAGCCACTATACTTTCGTCATACGTGTGTATGATTGATGTGATTTGCAACGTGGTGATATTTCAGAAAAATCACGGGTCAAATTGTCCCACCGAAAATATAACTGCGTTATAAGAATAACTATACCTACGATAAATTATACATAATACAATATAGTCTCAAATGCATACTAGTGAAATATTTTATTTGAATCAATAAAATAAAAAAAAAATAAAAAATAATAATAATACAAAAATAAATTCACAACACAAGAAAATCCGCGCGCAAATCATAGCGCGTGACAATGAAATCAAGAACTTTCGAGCCGACGCGGACGACGAAGGAGCCTAACAAAAGTACCTACAATCATAGGCGGCTCGTGACAAAATTGTATGGCCGTGTTCACTTGAAATAAAACAACGAAAATAGGTACCTACAATAGCGTTAGCAGTACAAAAAAAATGAGCACCACGTTATAAATGTCTATTTATACACTAAAAATTATAGAGTATTTCAAAACGAATTCAATTATTATTTAGCAATAATTAGAAAATCCCCGAATTTGCATTCGTGATCGTATTCATAGTGTTTGTCTACACTAATATTATACAGAGGAAAACTTTGTTTGTTTGTTTGATTGTAATGAATAGGCTCATAAACTACTGGACATTTTACCAATGTTTGCAAGTTTGTGATTACTTTGATAGTTTACCGATTTATAATAATTGTATACTTATATCATTGTTTAAAAATATTCAAACACAATATGATATAGGTACTGATTTATCACTGGTTTCAGTGATGAACTGATGAGTCAATGTTAGCCACAATACTAATCACTTTCGTCATACATGTGTATGAACTATGATTGATGTGATTTGCAATGTGGTGAAATTTCATAAAAATCACGGGCCAATTTTTTGTTTTGAATCCCACCGAAAATACATATATTACTAATTGCGTTATTAGAATAATTAATTACTATACCCACGATCAATTATTACAATTTACAATATAGTCTCAAATGCATACTAGAGAAACATTGCAATTTGAATCAATTAAAATGCATAGCATACAAAAATAAATTCACAACACAAGAAATTCCGCGCGCAAATCATAGCGCGTGTCAATGAAATCAAGAATGTAATTTTATATCAAGCCGACGAGCGACGACGCCGAACTAAAGTACCTACAGTACCATTTACCTTCAGTGTACAATACAGTTTACAGACCTACGACGGACGAACAATAATGAGTAATAAATAAAAAAAAACATAGTTTCTAAGGTCATTAGTTTTATTTTATTTTATTGTTATTTTCTTTGAACGATTGGAAATGAAATTACTCAATTTTTACACAGAACTTTGATTTATTAGAATTATGCTCATTATGCATAAGATAACGAACGCGAATGCACGACATCTAGCGCGTCAATGTCTAAACATCGCCTTTCGTTTAGACATTGACGCGCTAGATCTGTAATAAGTATATAGTCTATGCGCTAGATGTCGTGCTTTATGTCGTGTTTCGCTTGGCAAAAGTCACGCACACTACTGTAGAAGTGTCAAATTTTTCCGGTATTTTACTGTTGTTTTTCTAAGTAAATATTGTAAATTATTGATTAAAAAGGTCGAACGCGCACACATTTCATTATAGAGAAGTGATAAAATGATTAGTTTTAAAGAAATAGTGTCTGTGTTAAGTGTTTAGAGGTAATCAAAAATGTATGGAGGGACGGTCGGAACATCAACCTTAAGGGGTTAGGGGTCCATTGAGGACAAACATTGTGACACGAGATTTATATATATTAAGATGTAACTAGTATATAAGTTAAACAATATTGGCTAAGTCTGGAGAGGAAGGCGTCGATCGTCTCTAGCACAGGTATATTTCTATTTGAGGCGATCGTCGTGTCTAAATCGTTTTTTTGTATGTATGTTTTGTTTCCTAATGAAAGATCTTTATTTTTTTAAGTTACATTTACATACAAACTAGATTTCCGCTCGCTTTGCCCGCGTTTTCAAAGGAAAACCTGCATAGTTACCGTTCCCGAGGGATTTCCGGGATAAAACCTATCCTATGTGTTAATCCATGTTACTCTCTATATGTGTGCTAAATTTCATTGTAATCGGTTCAGTAGTATTTGCGTGAAAGAGTAACAAACACACACACATTCTCACAAACTTTCGCATTTATAATATTAGTAGGATAGTAGGATGTGTTAAAAATACCTGGCAACAGTTTTCTCCAAAGTTTGCAACGCTAGCGAACTTTTGTCTATGGTCCTCCTCGTTATTCTGACGCTAAGCGAGTCTATGCACACATTGTCTATGTTATGTGCCTCGTCAAAGACAACAACCGCCTCCTTGTTCAACTCTTTGGACACGACCTCTGCTATCTTTGGATCTAGCAAATAGTGGTAGGAATAGACAACTATCTCTGCGTGTATAATCTGTGGATATAAATAACTGCGTTAAAAAAACCGAATTCAAAAACGGAAAAGTAAAAATTAAAAAAGATTTGATATTATTAAGCTATTGCATAGCTTCTATCGCGGGCCTTGAGTGCGGGGACCGAATCCAGAAATTCCGTAACGAAAAAACCTCACGCTCCCCACTCCGACGGGCTCGGAGGTGTGGCTTGAAGGCATAGCATGCAATAGCTTTACCGCGGCAGTCCCCGAGTGACACACGTCTTTTTTTTTAATTACTACATATTATTTAGTTATACTATTTACTAAATAGTTTTGATGTTGGTGACAAGCCAATGTAAAATTTATGTAGTAGTAGTTTTGATTTGACCGGTAATGCCCGGTTTACGGACCGGACCGCTAGTTTAACATAATACATAGTAAGAATCAGTAGTATTTTGGTATTAATATGTTTTTGAATTATGTTTATAAATAAATAAATAAATAAATAATAAATAAATATTATAGGACATTATTACACAAATCGACCTAGTCCCACAGTAAGCTCAATTAAGGCTTGTGTTGTGGGTACTAGGCGACGATAAATATAATATTTAATAAATACATATATAGATAATAACACCCAGACCCAAGAACAAATAATTGAGTTCATCACACAAATATTTGCCCTGACCGGGGATCGAACCCGGGACCGTCGGCTCAGTAGGCAGTTACTTTACCACTGCGCCAACCGCGTCGTCAAAGTTTATGCGATAATTCTATCTTCAGATATTATATTTTATGTATAAAAATTATTTTAAGTGCATATATAAACTTACGGCAAATCTTGACAAGAAATAGGGACACCAATTTCTATCGGCTCCATACTGTTTTAGATCGTCCATATTGTACACTCCAAATGGCAACATGGACTCTTTGCCTTCCCTGTTGAAACCCTCGTAGAACTGGCCTGTAAAATAATTTTTAATTTTTAAATGTGTATATATAAAACTCAAAGGTGACTGATATAGTGATCTATCAACGCACAGCCCAAACCACTGGACATATCGGGCTGAAATTTGGCATGCAGGTAGATGTTAGGACATAGGCTAAGAAAGGATTTCCCGAATGCACGTACAAAGTCGTGGGCGGAAGCTAGTCTAATATATAACTAGCTGTGCTCCGCGGTTATACCCACATTGCTCCGCTCCTGTTGGTATTAGCGTGATGATATATAGCCTTCCTCGATATATGGGCTATCTAACACCGAAATAATTTTTCAAAAAGCCAGTAGTTCCTTAGATTAGCGTGTTCAAAAAAACAAACTCTTCAGCTTTATAATAGCAGTATAGATTGGCACAGCTAATAGTACATATTAGTAAGAATTGGCGCTTTATCAAGTAAATATATTATGACGAATTATTGCTCTTGGGGATCACTGAAAATCGGTGCTGTGACGTTTTTACGTCACAGATGTTCACCGAGTGATTTCCCCTTTTAATGGCATCATGCTTCACAGACTACACACTTCAATGTGTATTTTTTATTACCATATAAGTATTGTATAAATTGGTTTCATTATGTACTTGCTATGTGCCATTAAATAAACATTTTCTTTCTTTCTTCTTTAAATGATTGACTCATACTCACAAATTGGTATGGAATTATCCCTCTCATGTCTATCTCTTATATAGCTTGCGGTGAGAGCATGACATTTTCCATCAACAAGTTTGCCTTCTCTTTCCTGTGACACCTGAAAAGTAAAAAATAAAACTTACTACTCAACTTCTATTATAAAAGTATATATTCATAGGATGTGGGTTCGAGTCCCTATTCTTTTTAAATTTATAAGTATTATAAATAAATTTATAACTTTTATCTTATATATAAAATTCTCGTGTCACAATGTTAGTCTGCATACTCCTCCGAAACGGGTGGACCGATTCTCATGAAATTTTCTGTGCATATCGGGTAAGTCTGAGAATCGGCCAACATCTATTTTTCATATGTACCACGGGCGAAGCCGGGGCGGGCCGCTAGTAAGTATATATATTCAAATTGTAGAATTGTTTGTTTAACAAAAAAGACACCATGGTTCTCATTTCCTAAGATTCATTCGTTTTATACATTTCATTCTTATTATTCTCCTGAGATTTTATCCTTATTAGATTCTAATGATTGATGATGATTCAATAATAAATTATGGAAAATTTTGGACAGTTTTCCTTCTCTTAAAAATATTGAGTAAACTTTTACAGAAAAGTATTTTTACTTTTCACATGACCTAATAGAAATGCAAAAATTGGGGTGAATCCGTTCCGCACAGCTAGTCACTACATAGTATAAAACAAAGTCACTTTCTCTGTCCTTATGTCCCTTTGTATGCTTAAATCTTTCAAACTACGCAACGGATTTTGATGCGATTTTTTTTAATAGATAGAGTGATTCAAGAGGAAGGTTTTAGTATATAATTAATTAGGTTTAAGTCAAAGCGGGCGAAGCTGCGGGCTAGTATAAATATATAGATGGATGTGTGTACCTCTGGATGTATGCACAAATTCTTGCGTGAACTCAACACCACCCCAGTTAGGCTCGGCTTTTCACCTTGCGACTTCTCATAGTATTTGAACAGATTCTTCAATTCCTCTAAAACTTTTTCAATTTCCGGCACAGTACGAGAGCAGTATATTAATTTTCTGAAAGTAAATTTCATTTCGAAAAGATACTATTTTTAGCTAAATTTATTTGTGATTACTTCATTATATTATCCACCATCCATGAGTTAAGAGTTGACAAAGCTACCATCTATATATATAAAAATGAAACCCGTTTTCCTTGGTCACAGCATCACGCGTGAACTGGTGGACCGATTTCGATAATTCTTTTATTATTATAATCCTTGAAGTAGGAGGATGGTTCTTATGTAGAGAAATCGAAAATATGTCCCACGGGCAAAAACCGGGGCGGACCGCTAGTTACTAATAATTGTAATTTTGTTTAAAATTTCCTTAATGTAATGTTAGATGTACAATTTTTTTGTAATAAAGTACATACCTACTTATTATTAATTAATTTTAAAATTGGTTAATTAGGTTAGCTTGAATAGAATTTCAAGGACAAATAAAAAATAATAATACAAAAATTATTTCATAAAAAATGTATATATACCTGATGTGATGGGGATTCTGTATCATGTATGCAACAATGAGTGATAAAAGTGATATTGTTTTGCCCGTTCCTGACGGCATTTCTAGCAGTCCATGACCCTGTAATTATTATAATGTTCATTCAAAAGCTTATTTAAGATCTTGATATAAAGATATAAATTTCATGCAAATTGGTTCAGTAGTTAAGGTGTGACTGAGTAACAGACAGACAGCTTCCCATTTATAATAATGGATAAGTAATTAAGAAAAACAAACCATCACACATAGAATCAACTTTATAAAGATATTAATTTTATTTAATACTTATAGTAGCCACGCAGATCATATTTTAAAAGTATTCCATAGTGATGTGATAACAAACATACTATCACAGTGAATATTAGATAAGGATAAAAAACAACTTGTCCACAATAAATATTCAGCATTTTTTTAACTTTTTTATTTTACTTTGTAAGCCGTTTAGTTATGTTTATGAATTGACAGTTGTAGTCTTGATGTAGTAATATCCAATATTTTTTTCACTCGAAATTATTACCTTTGCATCTAGAGCCCGCTTTAGTTCCAGCATATAGGCGTATTGTTCTGGATAAATATAATCATATGGAAAATACACGAGTAAACCATCTACAGTCAATCTGAAAAATAACAAAATTGTTTCATAACCTGCTTTGAGAAATGTAAAGTATAATTTTGAATAAAGCTTACTTCATGTTTTATTTGAGTTTCTTGAAATAGAACTGAGAAAAGAAAAATTATCTGCTTTTATATCCGTCTATTGTAAGTACTTTTAATTAAAAATAATCTCTGAAAGATTCACCCACAGATTCACCGTTTATATCATTCGGCGGCAATGTTTATTTATCTGTCAATTGTCATTTGTCATAATGACCGCTGACATCCTCTTTATTCACAGCATTTTCCAGGTTCATACTGTGGACTGTGGTTCGTGGCCATTGGCCAATGTTTTTCATAATTTTGTGGATGAATTTAGGGATGGGTCGTCGACGTATTTTTCATCAACGAGACTAGATCTTTAAATGTCGTTCATCAACTAGTTAAAATCTTCGACTAGTCCATGTGTAAACTGAAACGAATTGACAACGATTGATCAATACGGTCGACCGATACGCGCGCGTAATAGGCATGACGAAAGATTTTGAAATCCTTTTCCATAATGTGTGTATACGTTTACTATACAAGAAAAACCCTATATTTCGGTAATATACTTAAATTTAACCAAGATAAAAGCCATTTTCCAAAAAATATTTATTAACTGTGCCAAAACAGCTCGCAGGTGTCATGGCGTAGGCGTGACGTCACACTTTGGTAAATACGTAATTATTTGTACGCATTGCGAAGAAAATTAAAAAAAATATTTATTTAATATGTGTTATAGAAACGAATTTCAAAGTTTATAAGTGGTGTGCAGTATTGCAGTGTGAATCCACATATAAAAATAATGCTCAAAAATGTGTTAGTAATTATTTTAAGCGAGAAAATAATAAGAAATGATTGTATAAAGTTGGCGCGGAGAACCCCGAACCATGTATTCGTGAATTCGCAATTATATTTCTGTTCTGCGTCGATAAAGCATACGTGAAACAATAGAAAAGAAATAAAAATGCGTATTCTCAACATATTCATAACAACAAAAAACATCTGACGTGAGTTGTTTACTTAAGCGTGACGTCACGCGTGTTTTAGTCAAAATGGCCAACTGCAGTATTTCAATGTTTTATTTTATTGATAATCTCATTAATCTTAATGTTTTTAAGATTTCTAAGTCACTATATGTAATTTATCTATTATACATTTTCCCTTAAAAACACTAATACGATCATTTATGGATACTGTCGTCATGCCTATTACACACAAACTAAAAACAAACAAAATTCAAATTCAACAGTTCACGCGCGTTACGGTCTATCTCTTTCACGCTCCTTTCTTCTTTATCTTTCCTTTCTTTCTTTCCGATTAACAAAACATATAGAAACATTATCGCACTTGCTACTATGGTTTTAGAGTTGAAATTCGTAAGACCGTCGCGTCACAAGTTGATACAAACGTATCGACTCTCTTGTTTAGCCGTCTACAGGGGACTATTATACGTTTAAATTCAAAACATTGGTCTTGTAAACCAAAAATATTTTTTTTTTAAAAACTTCAAAGAAAAGAATTTATTCTTATCAATAAGACTGTTTAGTCGTTGAATTCAACTAGAGCATTGGTGAGCGATGGACTAGTCGAATCGTTGAGTGTACATAGACGGTTAATTTAACTAGTCCGTTGATTCAACGCCCATCCCTAGATGAATTTCTACGTTGCCGCTTCGCGCCTATTGCATAGCGCAGCGTGAGCATAGTTACATCGACGTTATTCCAAATTTATTTGTAAGAAATTATGACATCCTTATTCTTTATTTATTCTAATCATATCTATTCATTGCTTATGGTTTGATTAAGCAAGTTTTTATTTGTGCGGCTGTTGTTTAGAGTTCTGTATTCTGTACTACAGAACAGACTACAGACTAGGTAAGACAGAACTACAGAATCTGTAGAATCTGTCTTACGTAGTCTATTACTTATTCTGTGGTCTGCCTATAAAATTGTGAATTGTCGTAGTTGATTTGGTCGTACTGAATAGTGTATCAATTATTGGTGTTCTGTTTAGAAGCTGTGGACAGTATTCTATGCTTAGAGTATATATTACAATAGTATAGAACGCGTGTATTGCACAAATTGCTTAGTGCGCATCGTAGGCAGATGAGCTATAGATACTATATAGATGTGTGTGTGACAAATAGGGATGGGTAGGTATCAATTGCGTGTTGAACTATCGATAAGTTATGTAAATAAATATGTATCATAAGTAAATTTTATGTTCAATAAGTTATTAAAGGAAAAATATATGAATAAAGTATAAATATGTAATTTTAAATTTGTTTACCAACTGAATAAAGTTTGTTTATTCCATTTGAATATTTCTTGTATTAATTATAAGTACTTTAAAAAAATATGTTTAATTGGAATATCAGAAAACCGTGAGTACTTTTTAAATAATAAAGTTAATAAAATAAAAGATCGGGTTTAGTGCTATTTCTTTAATAATAAATAAAAAAATAATAATACTGTTTTAAAAATGTTAAATAAAAATAAGAAATAATTAATAATTTAAAATGATAATATAATAAATAATATTAATAATTTTTTTATTTAATTTTATCCATTCTACTATCAAAATCTTCAAAATAAATTTAGCGGTTCAGAAAATATATCGTAACATTACATACACTTTATGTAATACATTCGCATTCATAATATTAGAAAGTGTATCATACAAAACACACCACAAATTTATTTATAATATATTTTTAAAAGAGTTTTAATTTTAAAGTTAAATAAATAATTTGTTAAAATATAGTTCTTCTAGTAAGCTTTGTATCGAGTACAGCGTTGGTTAGGTCACATCACTACGATCACGTGGCGGCCCGCGGCAGTGAGGCGCGCGAGCGAGTCTGCGCGTGTCTACCTCCCACCTCCCCTTCATCCGCGATGCTAAATTTATTTTCATAAAAATAAGTATAACAATCGACTTACTGATGAAATGTGATACTGGATTTCAATTTTGTGTATTTTCTAGTATCGTTTTTGCAAGATAGAACTGCACATTTCACCATGTTTATTCGTAAATATGAAAAAAATTCCAGAGCAACGCACTTCGACAGCACTCAACCACGACTACGAGCGCTCGCGGCGGGAACGTCGTGTTGTTTCCACCTGTGCCTACTGTTCCCACTTGGTTATTCTCACTCTATAGATAGTACTCAGATTCTATGCTTGTGCTGTGGACCGTACCGTGTGGCATAGAGTAAAGTAATACTGCCGTGTGGCTATTGACTACCCAGTACCCGTATATTCAATGTACTCTGTGCTATTGACTAAATTTATATGCTGTGGACTGTGGTTTGTGGATTGTCCATAGAGGAAGATTCAAGAATGTATAGCTGAGATTGTCATTTGTCAATGGTGGACTGGTTGCGTTAGGTGTTTCAGATTTTTCATTTTTGTGTTATTCGTATTCGTTTTTCAAATGTATTGTGTTATCAACTTAGCCATAATATGTATTTTAATTAATTGGACATCAATTACTGTATAAATGTATTTTCAATATAGGTAGTATATTCTGTGAATAAATCAAAGGAATTCGTACGGTTCTCAACAAGTCAAGGTAGTTATTTCCGTTGAATTCGTCTTCCGTTGAATTGTCCGTTGAATTCTTTTTGGGTCCGTTTGTGTTTTGGTAATGGCTGGCGTCCACTAGGCGGATCGGGCCGGGCCGCATCGCAACGCAAAAATACGCCGGCCTATGTTTTGTATGAAACATCGTCCATTAGCGACGGATCGGGCCGGGGCGGGCCGCAACGCATTGGCGGATATCGCTTCGCAGGCGGATTTCTGCCGGCGGTGCGCTGCGGCCCGGCCCGCCCCGACCCGTCTAGTGGACGCAGGCAGGCGGATGTGAGCGGCGAGCGTCTGTTAGATAAAATCCGCCTAGGCGGTCCGCCGCGCCCCGTACAGGTGGACGCAGGAGCAAACAGCGCGTCCATTAGAGACGGCCCGTTGCGATGCGGCCCGGCCCGATCCGCCTGTAATGGACGCCTAGCATAATAACAAGTGTACACTTTAAAAACGTGTGGCTTTCCACAAAACAATTTAAGCCGGGTCCAGTCGCATGTAATGCGTAACGTGGCCATTTATTTTTTGACTCAAACGGGACATTGGTTTATCTATGTCAAATCAAAAGTAGTCAATGAAACAAACAACACTTTTTTAAAGTTATTTATTCAGAAAATATTAGTTGGCTTAAGAGAGAGTTATGATTAAGAAAGGTACCCAAAATATTTATTTATGTTTATATTTATCAGAAGAACAAATTTGTTTTAATATAGCTAGTGATGATTTCAAGTAAGAATGAAACTCCTGGTAGGTACGTTTTTTTATATTCATCTTAATTATCAACATCGCCCTTAGCACTGAAATTTGTAACTGGGTTTTCTCAGATGTCCACAATTTATTTATAATAGAAAATACTCTTTCTACTGGAGCATTTGTAGCAGGCAAACATAAAATATATTCAATTAAAACATTTTTTATTCCTCCTGCCAACGGAATAGGTGCTTTTGATTTGGTCGAAGCGATCCACACCGCCCATCCTTTTCGTGTACTCTTTTACAGCTAATGGACATTCAATTGCCATTTTCGAGCCATCTTTTTGCGTCCACACTATTGTGGTTTTATCCACTTTTGGGTGGAATGCATTTGTTAGTAACAACACTTCTTTGCTGTCTTGCCAGACTATGAAAGCTACATTACCTTTCACTCTCCATTTATATTGTCCTTTTGCAAGTTTCAATTTCTGTTTTACTATATGTATATTTTCTTTTACGGCTGCAAGGCTGTGCTTCTCCTGACGAGTCATCTGAATCTGCTTCATGAATTATGTGTATCTGTTCCCTCACTGGAGTAAATTAAAGTAATGAATTAGCAATTTGTAATTTGAACTCCAAGTAGTCCAAAATGTTTTTTTAGTCCAAAATGTTTCATACATATCATTGTAAATGTTTAACTCTTCTTCTTCCATAACTAAATTAAAAATCTTTCTCTTAAGACGAAGCTGTGCCGGTTTGGGTAATTTTTTTGTACTTTCACAAATACTAAGAAAAAAATGATCCATGTCCATTTTGTCAATTACTTGGTTTCTCAAATCACGTTCTGTTTTTCTTTTCTCGCTCTGTTTGCTGGATCTTAACAAAATTTAAAATTTCATGTTGAACACTATGTACACGTTTTCGTGTTAAAGGTGTGCTTGTATTTTGTGATGTGGTTTCGGAACTCCCAGCAGTCGTATTAGAAGATAGGCTGTTTTCGTTTACAGAACCATGAGCGCTTTCGTTTACTACTTCAAAGTTGTCCTCGTCCAATTCCGAAACTTGAGTACGTTTTCTTTCTTGAGACACCTGTGAGTCATAGTTTCCAGTTGTGTTCCTATTTTGCATGTATGGAACAAGGAATTCCATAACTTTCTGGTATCTCCAAAGACGCGTGTTGTTGGCAGCTAGACCACTTTTTCCATCCTTCTGTCTTTTTAAGGCTTCCCTATGGTTGTCTCTAAATTTTTTCCAAGTATTTTTCGCTACATTGGCTGTAACAAATAATAAATATATATACATCACTACATAATTATAAAATAATATTATTAATTTATCACAAAAAATCTGAGATAAGTTTGTTATAAAAAATAACAAACCGACTTCAATTCTTCCCCACTAACATTAATTCATAGTTTTTTTAAATAGAATCAAAGTACTAGTTCTTGACATACTTAGTTGCTTATTATAATATTATTTATTACTTCGCAGGTACATGGCTACAGGTAGTTCATTTACTACAATTGGTTACAATTTTAAAATAGCGGGCCCTACAGTTTCAAAAATTGTATCCAAAGTTTCCGATGAAATATGGAAGTTTTTACAGCCAATATTTATGAAAGAAATGACTACAGAATTGTGGCTGGAAAATGAGCTCTATTTCATGCAATTTTCCAAGTTGTGTAGGCGCTGTTGATGGGAAGCATGTTTATATCAAATCACCTCCTAACTCAGGATCAGACTATTTTAACTATAAGAAATCGTTTTCGTTAGTATTACTGGCTGTTGTCGATGCAAGATATAAATTCATTGCAATAGACGTTGGATCAAAGGGACGTTTCAGTCATTTAGCAACTCTGCATTTGGAAAGAAACTAAAAGATAATTCATTATTTCTACCAGAATCCAAATCTTCAGAAGAAGGTGGTATGGAAATTTGTCTAAAACCTAATAAATTATATACTAAAACCTTCCTCTTGAATCACTCTATCTATTAAAAAAAAACCACATCAAAATCCGTTGCGTATTTTTAAAGATTTAAGCATACAAAGGGACATAGGGAAATAGGGATAGAGAAAGCGACTTTGTTTTATACTATGTAGTGATGTGGGCTTGCCATCCGGGCGGTATCGGTCCATTAAGCAGGTAACAAGTTCCACGGGCGGTGTTACTTCTTTCTCGGTGTAAGCAGGTGACATTGCAATAACCGGCAGTTGCTGATCCGAATGAGTTTTGAATTTTGAGTTTTGAATGAGTTCAGAATGGCAAGAACTGATAAATGCCGCCCCGCCTACCTACTTATGTTTATTTTTACCTTTATCATCCATATAATTTCAGCTATCAATATGTAGGATATATATTTAACAGGGTAGGGCTTAAAATAAAAATAAATATGCATAATAAAAATTAAAATCAAATATGTTATTTAATTTGTTTATTGAAATTACAATTTCACTCTTCTTGCTTTTTTTTCGGCAAATAAATCTATAACCTTGTTATAGCTTAATTTGTGTGCAGTATGATTTTTTATAGCTAAGATTGCAAGACCCGATAAGCGTTCTTCGCTCATAGAAGATTAATTCCAATATCTTTCATCTTGAACTTATTACGCAACTCGATACACGAACTCTCCGCCTTTTCGATACAGACTTCGCCGTCTGGAACTGAACTTGCTTGCGTTTCTTCCCATCGTTCATTTTCGATTTCATTGTCTCCCTCAGTGGTGAAATCACGGTGTCTTTGGATGTGTAAACATCTGCACGTCGATCCCGAGTATGGACAGTCGTGGATGACGTGGAGGTGTTCTTCGTGTTGCACGATAATGAAATTATTAATGGTTCCTCTTCCGATGTCTCCTCGTCTACCTTTCTCTGTCGTTCCTCCAATTCCATTACACAAGCTGAGTACAGGCTTAATAACGTATATCTTCGAAAGCGCTGTCCCAATGTTGGTTATTAAATGTACTAATGTAAACTAACATGCAATTTTAAGTCAAATGGTCACGCTAATGACAATATTTATTGGTGTTATCGGTGAAATAATGCAGGTTATAAAAGTTTACAAACAGAAAATTATTCATATTCTGTTGCTTATTTTATGTACTTATTTAAAAACGAACATGCAATTTTAAGTCAAATGGTCATGCTAATGACAATATCGATTGGTGTAATGATACAGGTTATAAAAGTTCATGAACAGAAAACAATTTCTCTTCTGTTGCTTACTAAATGTACTTTTTCAAGCACATATTATGTATGACCTTGCTAAATTGTTTGATTTAGTATATGTTTTCTCACGTTTTTCACACACAATACAATTATTATCTTCTGGGAATCTGTCTTCTATATGTGTGCCGTACCGCCGGCCGTGCACGTCTACAAGCTTCCATAGTGATCCATACAACACTGATGACCGTGCCTGCACACGGCACTAAAAACCAGAAATATGTCCAAAATTAAATTCTTGTCGACGGATTCCAATGCTTGGTCTAGCAGCTGTAGAATACCCATACATAGATAACTGTGAATTCGCCGGTGCTGTGGCTGTTTGATATTCTTGATAGCTATGATCCCATTGGTCTCTAGGTGTAGGTATATATTGGTTAAGCTCTCTGTTGAATGCTTTTAATGATCGAAATTACTTGAAATTGAAAGTCTATCATATTTTCATCACTAAACTTGTCAACTGTATCTGAAATTCCCCTAAAAAAGTTCATACTGCGGCTTCTCTCCTCCTGTGTCGTCCATATACTTCATGAACTTAATATCAACTTCACTAAGTTGACTATTTTTATTCTTTTTTGCCATTTGAGCCGCACTTTTAGCGGATTTGCCTACTTCGTTTCCAGTGCTTGGTTGAATTGGGTCTGTATTTTCATTATTGAGATCTGAATCATTAACATGTTCATTCATGCTGGATTTGGTCTTCCTATGCTCGACATTTTTTTTCAAGAATAGCATTTAAATTTTCATCGTAATAATTGTATTTTTTTATTTTTTTTGCTCCAGAGCCAGATTTACATTCATGCAGTTTTTTGTTACATTTAATCCAATTATCTTTCATATTAGTCTTCCGACTACCCGCTATGCTTAGGAGCAGTCGATGGTAAACACATCAGAGTCATTAAGCCTGTGGACAATGGTTCGATTTCGAGTTCGATTCGGTTTTTAAATTACAAACATTATTTTTCTATTGTTTTAATGGTGGTAGTAGATAGTGATTACAATTTTATATTTGTTGACATTGGTGCCTACGGAAAGGAATGCGATTCCAGTGTTTTTAAAGAAACTGCATTTTGGAAAAACATAATAAACAACATTAAACCTATCCGAAGCAACACGCTTGCCTGGAACTGACTAGTTTGTTGTTTTGTGTTTGTTGGAGATGAAGCCTTTGCTTTGCACTATCACTTACTTCGTCCATTCGGAGGTTATCAAATATCAATTAAAACGAACGTTTAATTATAGACTCACCAGACCCACGTGACTTGCAGACCATATGTGGGAGTCATGTGTAGCTCCACCAAATTTTGCGTTAACATTTATTATCCGTAAGTCAAAATCACAAATCTGAAAACAAAATGATGAATATTATGGTTCTCTCCAACCAAGAATCAAACTGCAAGGAATGGAAGTGTTTCTAAGCGCTGAAATTAAGTTACTCAATCTAACATATAGGTACTTATTTTTTTACATATGATTTGACATTGACCGGTTCAAGAGGCTGAATGCAAAAGGAATTATTATTCCTTATTATATTTAATAATAATAGTCCTTTATTTTAATTTAGGCACCTACTTATAAAAAGACTTATAGATGACTTATAGATTTTTCATTACGACTTTTATTTGCTGTGCACCTTGGCATAGACCTCAATTTTGAACATTTAAGGAATGATATCCTTTTCTATTAAAAAACAAATGTTCATCATCAACTGGTCTTGTGATAGCAATATGGGTACAGTCAATGCACCCTATCACTCCAGGCAAATTATCGAGTCCTTTGAAATCTGTAAAATATTTAATCATTTAGGTACAGTCAGCTGTATCAATATATTTACACTCTGCTAAAAGAAAACAATTATATACAGTGGTGGCCACGACTTCGTTTGTATTAAAATCACCCTGCGTCCCTAATTTTGTGGCCACCACTGTATATTAATGATATTATGTTGTACCGTTAATGCCCGAAGGCGGGCATTAGTCCAGAGGGTTTCCTGCTTGGTCATTTTATCCGACCTCAGGAAATTCGGGTACGCGTTCCCGGACACCTCGAGCCTCTACTAGTATCTCCCCCTTTCCATACGTGTTCGTCAGACCTTTGTGGATGTGTAGTGTGTTCGGAATGTCGGACGATTCTAGCGACGATGATTATTTTAATACCATAATTAAATGTTTGCTACTAAAGGGTTTTCCAATAAGAGGTGTTATTTTGATATTCAAAGAAAAATGCCATTTTTTATTATAAATCATCAGATGTTTATTTCATTACAAAGAGGAAGGTATGCCGTTAATAGTGGAAAATAACATCAGGCAAATGACCACCACGGCCACGCTTACAGGACAAAATCCTTTTCATGAAATTTTCCATAACTAAATCGCAAAGTGGCTGCTCTATGTCCTCGATAGCCTCACGAATTCCATCTTTGAGGTCTTGAATCGATACTGGGCTGTTGGCGTAGACCTTCTCCTTCACGTGGCCCCAAAGAAAGAAGTCGCAAGGTGTTAAATCACAAGATCTCGGTGGTCAATTGTGATCACCTCATCGAGAGATAACACGGTCCGGAAACTTTTCCCTTAAAAGATCAATGGTTTCGTTGCTTGTGTGGCACGTAGCGCCGTCTTGTTGAAAGTGAACGTTGTCCAGATCAATACCATCCAATTCCGGCCATAAAAAATCGTTAATCATCTCTTGATAGCGCAATCCATTCACCGTAACTGTTGCGCCAGCCTCATTTTCGAAAAAGTAAGGTCCAATGACTCCGCCGGACCATAAACCGCACCAAACAGTCACACGTTGAGGATAGAGAGGCTTTTCAACAATAACTCTTGGGTTTTCTGAGCCCCAGATGCGACAATTTTGCTTGTTGACGAAGCCACCGAGGTGGAAATGGGCCTCATCACTGAAGATGATTTTTCGATGGAATTCCGGATCATTTTCATGCATTTCAACGACCCAATCAGCAAAGTTACGACGTTGTTGATGATCGGCCGGCTTGAGTTCTTGTGTTAACTGGACTTTATAAGCCTTAAGACCCAAATCTTTATGCAAAATACGGTGTAATGACGTTTGTGGAATACCTAATTCCAAAGAACGACGAGGAATGGACAAACCTGGGTTTTCTTCAACACTTTCGGCTACAGCAGCAATATTCTCGGCTGTTCTTGAGCGACGTGCACGGGTTTTATTCTTCTTATCACTAACTTGTCCCAACAGCTCGAATTTTTCCACCAATTTCTGTATTGCGGTGCGACAAGGTGCTTCACGACGACCCAAAAATGTTCGAGTTTTACGAACCGTCTCTGCCAAATTTTCACCATTTTTATAGTGAATTTTAATAATTTCAATGCGTTGTTGAAGCGTGTATCGTACCATTTTTATTAATGGCGTAGTTTCTACTTGTCAAATGCCAAGAAATGACAGCTTCAAAAGTGACATCTACCGAAATAGCGGGCTATTCAAAATAACACCTCTTATTGGAAAACCCTTTATATCACAAGAAAAAGAAGCATCCCAGGCGAAAACCAAGGTTTTGGCTGAGCAACCACATTAGAGAAAGAGCCGTGAAAGGTGATTTACTGCGAATGTACCACGACTTACAGGATGAATATTTCAAAAATTATTTTAGGGTCAACAGAGAACAGTTTCAAGAATTACTTTCATTCATAGAAGAAGATATAAAGAAACAAGATACGAATTTTAGAAAAGCTATCACACCACTGGAAAAGCTTTCGGTAACTTTAAGGTAAGAAATGAAATCCTTGATTTTAATTGTTATATTTATAATGTGAACAGAAATTAGATTGGGTACCTTATTAAAGTATAAATTATGGTGTCTTGTTGCTACTGTTGTTCAAATATGAGAGGAGTCCTAATATAAGATTCAAGTTCTTCTTCGGCCTCACAAACTATTTCTAGGACCTTTCTTTTAATTCTGTTTTGCATAAAAGTTGGCGTTGGTTTCGCTGTTTCGGCCATACTTTGAAAAAATATTTCGATTGGATGCTTTTTCTCTGGATTTCTTCTTATGTCTCGTTCTTCTTGACGTTGTTTATGATTGTTTTCCAAATCCCTAATAATGTCAATAATATCATCATCGTTCTTTCTTTCTCTTGTTCTTTGTGCTGACAGTGAGCTTTCTGATTCTTCTAATATAACCGTAGAAGATGATTCGTCATTAACATGAACATTTTGTGGAGAGTGTTGGCTGGATTCTGGTAGGGTTTGATGAGAGTTAGTAATTGAGGACCTTGCAGCAAAAGGGGGGCAGGTCCATTTTTCAAAATTTTTGAGTATTAAGAAAAAAGTTTTTTATAAATTAACTGTTAAAGATATGTATAAGAACTATATTACTAAATATTATATTATACACATATTCCAATATTTTACCATGATTTTCAGAATAAATAACTAAGTTTTAGAGTTATTACAATTTTTTTAAAGTTGGGATCTGTAATAAAACTCAAAATATAATATATATATATATATATATATATTAATTCTAGAATTTGAAATCAGCAATGGAAAGATAAAACAATCAAAAGAAAATAAAAAATGAATGACTTAAGAAAAGTAGTCAATTTAAAGGTCGATTTCCACTTGGTCGTCGTCGTCTTCGCTGGAAATTTCATCAGCCGGTCCAACAGCTTCACTTTTGAGGGACCTGTAGAAATAAAGCTTATTTGGTGGAACGTAGTTCTTTACCAGCTGCATCACATCTTTGTATTTAGCCTTTTTCAATGGCAATGCTTGATCATAACACTGTTTCTGAGGCTGAACGGACAGTTCGGTTTGAGCATTCCTCATTATGGGAAAATAATCGAATACAGGCGTTCCTGTTGTAACACTCACTGCTATATTTTGCGCATGGTCTTTACTGTATTGAAAAATTCGATATTGCGAAATTTTAAAACGAACGCTCTCTGTGTTTGTCACAACTTTTTTGAAATCTTTTTCAAAATGTTGGCTAAAGGTAAGAATCATACTTTGCTCAACATTCACTACTTTAAAGTTCTTAGATACTTGCTGGATACATTCGGCATATTCTGATGTAGTGAAAACATAATCCTTCTTTCTGTTAAACTTTTCTATTACACCGAAACACCGATCACAGGGTAGGAAGCTGTGTCCTGGTTCAGGAAATCGATGAACAATCATCTCAATAGATGAACACTTTGTAAGAGTAATCATATATTGAACCAAAGTCGAGTTCTTATTTTGCGCTGCTGCATTATCGGAAAATAAATACAGTGTTTTAACTCTTATGATATACTCTATGAGATAAGTTCTATATATATTAATAGAAAACAAAATCATTAAACTTATCTTTTGAATTCTATAAAAATATGTTTTAATTTTTAAACAGGCATTCAACTTATTTATAAAATAAAATTTACATACTTCTCTTTGATTAAAGACCTCTCATTTGGTGTTTGTGGAAACATTATCCACCTGCTAACCATCCAACTGTGATTAAGGGCGTTCACAACTTCCCTAATGCAGCGACTTGTCGTACGCTGGGTCAAATACTGACCCACACCCACAATTTTTTGGTATGACCCAGTAGCTAAAAAGCTAAGAGCACATAGCACCTGAAAAATATAATGATACTTAAATTATATATACATATACCTACATGGGTCAGTAACTTTTAGGTTTGATTTGTTTTTTTTAAGCAAAAGAAGAATACGCTTTAAAGTTGAGTGTTAACTCAAGTGCAACAACATGCAGTAAATACCTTAGTCTTCTTTCTATAGATTAAAATTTCTTACCTTTATTTCTACAGGAATTTCAGGGGCACCTCTCAATCCAGCATGACGGCTTGAATCATTACACAATTTTGCGAACGTCTTTTTATTGAGCCTAAATTTTTTTTATAAAAGGTTCATCTAAATATGCGTCAAGTTTCAAAAACTCCGTTTCTTATCTACAAAAATGTTTACAGTGTTGTCTCCACTTATGAACTGAAATAGCTTCGAATGCTTCTTTGACTAGGCGGGGGATCTCATCATTTTTATGATCGATATTTACATTAAACACATTTCATTGTGCTACATATTAATTCAATCGGATTGAGGTGACAGTGATAGGGTGGTAAATACAAGCACCTATGTCCATTTCATTCCAAAATATTTTCGATTTCATATGCAGGCTGAGGCTTATTTCTTTTAATTATTTCTAGCCGAGGTTTAGTCAAATCCTCTCCATACTCAATGTTATTTTGTGTAAGCCATAACTGCATATCTCTTTTTAATGTATTTGTGTTTGGACTTTATTCACGCAAATACGGTGATAAGGAGCATTATCCATTACGATAATGGATGGCGCTTGTAGATTAGGCATTAGTTTTTCAATAATCCACTTTTTAAAATTAGTGTTGTTCATGTCGTCATGATAGTCTCCACTTTTTGTATTTGACTTAAATACTAAAAGTGCATTATTAACAAATCCCGTATCCCCGCCAGCTTGAACTATGATATATCTTTGCCCTTCGGATACAGGTTCTAATACTCCATCTACGCCCTCCCCTTGCCAACATTTGCCAGATGTATGTGAAGAGTGAATATACTTACTTACTTAATATCCTAAGGCCCCTAGCTGGGGCAAAGGGCGTCAACAGTACTCCGCCATGCGTGTCGATTTTGGGCAGCTCGTTTTATCTCGCTCCAGCACCTTCCGATTGACTTGGCCTCTGCGATAACAGTACGACGCCAAGTGAGCTTTGGACGGCCACGTTTCCGTTTTCCCTGGGGGTTCCAATCCAAAGCTTGCTTTGGTATGTGTTCCGGGTCTCTACGTAGCGTGTGGCCAATCCAGCCCCACTTACGGCGTTTAATCTGATGGGCGATCGGTGTCTCATCGCAGCATTTCCAAAGGTCGTCGTTGGAGATAGTTTCTGGCCAGTAAATTCCGATGATTCGGCGGAGACAGCGGTTAACAAATACCTGCAGCTGGCGCGTGATGTCCTTTGTGACCTTCCAGAGTGAATATAGGTCTCATCTAAATAAATGAAAGGGCGAGGGTTGGGAGACTTGTTATTTTTATCTACTTCTTGCAAGTATCTTGCTCTCAAAGCTGATATTTCATTACGCTCCATCAGAACTTTACGATTAGACTGAGTTTTTTGAAAAAGAAACCCCAATTTGTTGAGCAGCTTTCGAAGAGTTTATCGTTGACCTGTGTAATTTATTTCTCTTAAAAATTCTAGAAGCTTTTTGATAGTAGGCACCTCCTTCTTGGCAGAATGAAATTCGTGGACTTTACGCCTTATAACTCCCATGTCAAAATCATCGACATGAATAAATCCACTTTTTCGTTTTCTTTCCTTGCCTGGTGAGCGAATTCCGGTACCAGCTTCTTCTGCTTCCCGTCCTTCCTTGTCAATTTTCGAAATTAGTCCTTGGCTTGAAAATTGTACAATTTACTATGTGTGGTAGACAAAAATACATGTAGCAACTTATTTGTAATCCAGCAGGTTAAGTGGATCACTCCGTAAGTAAGCGGCTATTATTATGGTAGTTTATTTTCAACAGCAAAGCATCACATAAAAAATAAAACAAGAAACAAGACATCTCATCGCCATAAGAATAGAGACAAAAAAGTAAACCAGCAAATTCCATATATAATTATATATAATTTCATATAATTGTATATAATAATGTTTGTAACTTTTGTACTATTCTATAGAGTTATATACAATTACATATGATTATATCTAAATTATATATAATCATATATAATTATATGCAATTATCTATAATTGTATATACTTATATATGATTATTAAAAAATGCTGCACCTAATCATATATTATTATTTATAATTATATGCAATTATATATAATTATATGTAATTGTATATGATTATATATAATCATTAAAAAATTCTGCATCTAATTATACAGGGTTAGTTTTCAATGAGGAGCCAAAATTTAAAATTAAGATCTAGATATAAAACCAAAGGTACATTTGAAATATTATTGTCGAATAAACAAATAAATAATAATAGCATTCATTTGAAAATGTCTTAAAATTTTCCTAAATCGTAAACACGCGATAAGTTCAACGACCTCGCTCGTGCGAGCCGCAAGAGCCGCGCCGCGCGCCTTGTACTTGTTAACTTGGTTAACTTGGTATTGTTTTTAGCGCTAGTACTATCAATAAGTAACAATTAACTTTCTAAGTACAGTAAAAGTTCCTTATTCGCGCTTCCTTTATTCGCGTTTTCACTATTCGCGGATTAAAAAAATGCGCGACTAAAAATTTTTTTATTCGCGGATTTAATAAGTACATACATCATAATAAAATTATTCCAATAGGTATCTAACCCAATATCCTTGTCAAATGGACTAATAAGAAAGTAAAATATATCTTATTACAAGTTTGCCTAAAGTACATAATATTATGTTGTTAAATGATATCGCCGCGGCGAGGCCTTTGACACAAGCCGCCTTTGTCGCAAACCGCCTTTGCCGCGATTGATGTTTTTGAGAATGTAAATAAACAGAATGGAAGCAACCTTATAACTCAATAAATAAAGTAGTTTTTAAAATATGTAGTTCCGTTTATAGCAAAAGCCGCTTTGCGTGTTTTATTGTTTCGTCTTTCACATTCGTTACAAAAATAAACATTATACCCCGCGAATAAGGAACTTTTACTGTAGTGATAACCACTCGTGTTAATAATAATAATTACGTAAGAGAGCAGATTCCAATTTTCCCTTCATACTTAAACGGGCTTAGGACCGTCATAATAAAAAATAATTATGCGAAGTGTTTATTATGGCGTATTTAAAAAATTGGAATCAGCTACAACGCGGTCACATCTTGACGCATCGCTGGAATGCGAGGCTCCGCCCCCTTCACCCCGCATTCCCTTAGCTCGCCCGCATTTCCTTAGCTCGCTGTTACCGATACGCCATGACGTCATCAAAGCCATGCGTCAAGTTAATGTGACCGCGTTGTAGGTATTTACAATAATTCAAAACAAACTTACCTAATCAACCCGACATAATAATTTCAAGAGTATTTTAAAATGTGTTCAAAATGGAGTCCGTTTCTCTCAATACACAGTCTAGCACGTTTTCCTAAATGTCTTTTTAACAAATTAAGTGTCTCGTTTTCACTTTTAACGTCATTGAACGCACTAATTATTTTATTTTTGAGGTCCTCAACACTTTGTGCCTCCTCAACGTAAACACGTCTTTTCACCTCACCCCATAAATAAAAGTCCATTGGCGTCAAGTCCGGGGACCTGGGAGGCCATGGTACAGGTCCTCCGCGCCCAATCCACCTGTGGCCGTATTTTGTATTCAAAAAATCACGCACTGCACTTGAGTAATGAGGCGGAGCGCCGTCGTGTTGATAATAATAATTTCTAAGATAGGCTAGTGGCACATCTTCTAATAATTCCTCAATTACACCGCGTAACATTGCTAAATAATCACCACCTGATAATCGTCCTTCAATAAAGACAGGGCCAACAATGATGTTGCCAATTATGCCAGCCCAGACATTGACACTAAAGCGGACTTGATGGTAATTATTTCTGATTACGTGTGGATTATTTAGCGCCCAATAATGTTCATTTCGGCTGTTGTAAAGCCCTACACGCGTAAATAGGGCTTCGTCTGTCCACAAAATTTTACGATTTAAATGTCTCAATAACCATTGACAAAACTGTATTCGGGCGGTTCCATCGTTGCCGTGTAGTGATTGCACGGTTTGGTAGTGATAAGGGTGAAAACCAGAAGAGTTTAACAGCTTCCACACGTAGTGTTGGCTGACATTAAAGCGTCGAGCGGCGTCGTTCGTGCTAGCACAAGGATCCCGCTCGAAAAACTCCAGCACTGCACTTTCAACCGCCGATGTTATCGCAGTATGTCCGCCCCTACTCGATGCATGGGCTGGTGTGGTAAACTGCCCATAATCCAACAACCTCTGATTAGCCGCTAAAATTGTTCGTCTGGCAGGCACATGTGAGTTATGTCCTTGTCGTTGCAACCGCGGTAAACTGTCGGTACTGTACAGTCTTTGCGCACCACGTAAACTTTCACCACTTAAAATGTAGCACCGCACCATCTCATAATACTCGGTGTTAGAGAAATTACGTTGCGCCATAGTGATGACAACGATGATCATACGGAGCTAATACGGGCCACGCGCTTATGCAACTAGGTCACGGTCACTACTGTCGGGGCCGGGGGCGCGCGCGCAAGTGCCGGAGCGTCCCCCGCGCGCGGGGTGGGGGTGCGCCGCCGCGCCGCGCCGCCGCGCCGGCGTCTTATTGAGAATCAATGCACTTGTGTGCGTGCGCGCATCGCCAAATTTATGTGTGTGCTAACTTCTACCTATCTAGGTAATCTAGGTTGTTGAACTGAATTGTGCTTTTGTAATGTCCACACGTTCGCTTTTTAGTGGCGGACAGGAATGAAATCTAATAAAAAAAAAAAACTTTTTTTTTTTCATTAGATCGAAAATGTTATCGATTCTGAACCATTTCTGAAAATTTGGCCCGTCATTGAAAACTAACCCTGTATATTATTATTTATTATTTATATTTAAACTATACTAAATATAAATAATATTTAATTTTAGTTCATATTTTAAAATAAATATATGTAAAAATGATGTGGGTTATAACAGCGGTCACCCATCCAACTACTTATCTCGCTCAAAGCTGCTTACTTTTGGTGATATTCGTGCACCTTTAAGTTCCCGTCTGCTGAGCTGCTATCTTATGTGACAATGACTCTATGAAGTACATAACGTATCAAATCAGTTTATCAAAAATATAATACAAAAATTAATTTCATAATATATTTTGATGGGCTTTAATTATTTATTTTACCAAATCTCATTATTACATCACATTTATTTGAATAATAACGTCAATAATGATATTAATTTTAGGCAGGAGCAAAAAAGACCAAAACATCCCATAGGAATTGTTTCATGTTGTATGTGACCAGTCTTCCGTATTAAGAGCTTTCGGTAGGTATTTAAATAATATTGGAAGGTATGGAGGAAAAACCAAAATTACTGAATGCTATTTTTTATTGTCTAAAACAAAATTACATTATAGTTAGCTATCATTACAACTGCTTACAGAAAGTCTTACAAAACATCATACTCATTTCCTCTAAACTTGAAAATATCATTAGTGTAAACATGTAATTTTGTAATTCATTAGCATTGCGTTCCGGATTGCTCGAGTTTCAAGTTTTCAACTTTTAATTGATTATCAATGTTGCAGATGAAAGGTGCTTTAACGCTGTGATATTGATTCTTTCCCGAAAAGATGCAACCTTGCCGCGATACGCTTGCAAGATTTCCGAAATCGCGATCCCACAGTATATCGACTGGTTCCAACTTAAGATGCTGACCATTTCCGATAAACATGTCTAATTTTTCCTCCACGTATAGTCCCAGCATTTCATATTTTGACTTATCACCCCCATAGTAGTTTTCGGATGATAAAATAGTAACTCCCAGAGCTTGGAAGTATGAGTCGTCGCCAAAGAATCGGTTAGAAATCAAGTTAATTTTTTCCGCATCTATGCGTATAGTCTGATTGTTACCAACAAAGATAGTTCTAAGAAGCTTGACGTGATTCGCAACTAAGTCGAAAACTGCATTGTCCACCGAAATTATACTGTCTTTTATGGTTATATTTTTTGCTCGCAGCTTACAAGACTCTTCCAGTTTCGAAATATTCTGTTGCTCAATAATTATCTCTTTATGAATTAAATTAGAGCAATTTAAAAATTTGCCCTCTCTTTTAGGAGGATCATTTGATAGGGTCTGCGTCGGCATCGTGGTTGATGTTGAAGTCGGCGTCGTCATCGATCTTGAATTCGTTGTCTGCATCATGGTTGATGTTGAAGTCGGCGTCGTCGTCGATGTTGAATTTGTTGTCGGCATCATGGTTGATGTTGAAGTCGGCATCATGGTTGATGTTGAAGTCGGCGTCGTCGTCGATGTTGAAGTCGGCGTCGACGTTGAATTCCCAGAGGCCGCTGGAGAGGCGAGCCTCTGGCTCGCACCGACGACACCGGCGACTGCTGTAGTGGCGATCCTCTAGCTCGCGCGGGAGACCCCTGCTGCTGTTGTTGAGACGGTAAGCCCTGTGCTCGCCGCCTTGCCCGCCAGAATAAGATGCCACCGATCACCAGCATGGTGACAATGGCGAGATAAATCATCGCATAATGATGAATATCGTGATATGATATACCCTCGATGACTGGATCAATCTTTTTGATGTTGTTAATTTACTTTTCAATCTTGATAATATTTGATGTGATATTATTCGTGCTCTCATCTGCTGGCAGGTCCGTTAATGATAAATTTATTAAATTATTGATAGGTGATATCAATGATGTGTTCATATCAGGTGTTATTTGCATAATATTCTCCTTTTTTCTATATGTTTTGATATAAAGTTCTGATGATTTTATCAAACAATTTTGATCAATTGATATGATACCGCTGTTATTTAATTGGATGGCCATAAGTTTTTGTTCACATATTATCTTGTACTGGCAACTGTTGCAGCAAAAATAAAAGTATTTATTGGGCTTGTTGATTGAAACTAATGTATTTTTGCATTTATTCACAACAGTTAGACAGCTGTTGGAGTTTTCTGCTTTCTCACATAAGTCTTTTTCGATATTAAAATGATAAATAGGCTTGTTAATGCGACACAACATTGTCTCTATGCTTTGATTCTCACAAACATGTAATTCGATCTCTGATAGCATTATGAATGAGTCTTTCTTCATATTAAGCGCCAGGTATTCGCTAATAGGTACTATACTGATCATATTTTTTCCAAATTGTTTTGGTATAGCAAATCATATGTATCTCTAGTAACTAGAGGTATTGATATTTCAAATATAAGGAACTTTTTTGATAATCTAGCTTTGATCTTTAGCAATTTATAAATACTTGATGGATTCGTGGGGTCAGTGGGTAGTGATAAATCTTTTGATAATTGGGATGATATTATGTTCAACTCTTCCTGCAGTTGCTTGGGGGTTAAAAAGTGAATGTTGTATTTTCCATTAAATATATCGGTGATAGTTTCTAATAGATAACCTTGAATGCTTTTAAGTTTAATTAAAATATTATTAACGATTATCGCTGTCATAGTAAATTCGCTGATATAGGTGTTGTTTTGCATCTCCGACTGCAATACAACACCTATATCAGCAATACAACACATATATCAATATTTAAGGCAGAAATATTGGATTATGGGTGGCTATAGGGCTGTTAAAAAGATAGTACGACAATGTATCAAATGTAGGAGGCATAATCCCAGCAAGCATTTTCAACCTATGGGCGATTTACCTACTGCTAGAGTAAACCTATCAAGGCCGATCATAAAGTTATCATCATCACCTACCGATCAAGAAGAAACAATATCAAACAATCATACAACCACGAGAAGGAGAAATCAAAAATACAATTTTGCAACCGTCGCAACAACAATTCTTCTATTTTTTATGACATTATTTACAAACACAATCGCCTCATATACTATCACTCCGCTACAAAATAATACTAGTTTATTTTTCGACGACATTGCAAAAATGCATTTAATAACAGATGTTGGAGACTCATTGTTTACTACGACTCATTCATCTTTCAGTCGCATAATATGTGAGCATCGGGTAGCGAGCAAATATCTAACTTATAACTAGTATTCTACTCGAGTATCGTATTCTAGAAGTATCGTAATGGGAGAAGGGCCTTACGGTTTGTGTGGATTTGTAGATACGGTTGATAATGTCGGAAAAATTATAGATTATTATAATTTTATAATAAAAAAGATATTTCAAACTTCCGATGCTACATGATTTAACGCAATATTGTTTTCTTTTATTTAAAGTTATTGCAATTAAAATAAAATAAACAAATAATGTTTTATTTTTAAGATGGTTTCAAAATTTTATTGAAAATGTTAAGAAGCCTCTTATATTATATTAAATAAATATTAAAATATGTAGTGTACTGCTGTCTGCATTTATTCAGCCTAAATTATTGCATTCATATTCGATTAATTTCTTTCTGAACTTCTAGGATAATAAAATTATACAGATGAATACAAATAAAAAACGATCGAATTAAGAAAAAAATTTATTAGAAAAATTTAATTTAACAGTTTATAATAGCGTAGTTGAAAATTTGGCTCAAAACCATCATCTCTCATCAACATAATTCTAGTAACTTGTTCATCTGTAAATTCTAAAATTTATAGATAAATATTTATATTTAACACATAAATAATTACCCGTGAACCGCTAAATCAATTGCATATATTCATCCTTTGCTTATTAACTGTAATAAAATATACAATGATGCACATAATATAATATATGTAATAATACAAGCTAAAAATACAAGTGATACAAATTATCCGTTCCGTCCTTAGTTTTAGTTCCGTCCGTTTCTATAATGTCTTAAAGATTTCTCGAAAGGCTTCGAATTGAGCAGAATTATCTTGTAGAGCTTTTAGAGTCTTTTGATTAGAATTTTATTGCACTTCACAAATAACAAAATATTAGTAATCTAAAACTAATAGCTTTAACTATATAAAAACATAACGCAGATTGATGTTTTCTTAGGATATTTGTTATCCCATAGATTTATAGGATTTTTAAGAACATAATTAAAAATTATCCTCTTGAAAACACAAAATTTATATTTATTTTGATAGAAATATTATTTTGATTGATTGATGTCAAATGTCAAAAAAGTAAATAAGGAGATTGCCATACATGGAATTTTGGATTCCATGAATATGTAATAAATAGAACATTAATTAAAGGATTGATATAAAAAAATATCGAATTTGATTAAAATTAAATTAACTGCCATGTTTTTTATGCATAACATGTGCTTTTTTCATATGCAATTGTATTTGTAATAATGCGAAAAATTTATGTAACTAATTTTAATTTACTATATATTCCATAATATCAGGGTCAATTTCTTGGAAAAACAACACTAAAATTTTTAGGTCCATACTATAGTTACTGAACATCGTTAGTTACCGACCGTTTTCGGTCGAGATCGATGTCGATTAATGTGTCGAGACTACAGGGGCAGGTCACATACAACATGAAACAATTCCTATGGAATGTTTTGGTCTTTTTTGCTCCTGCCTAAAATTAATATCATTATTGACGTTATTATTCAAATAAATGTGATGTAATAATGAGATTTGGTAAAATAAATAATTAAAGCCCATCAAAATATATTATGAAATTAATTTTTGTATTATATTTTTGATAAACTGATTTGATACGTTATGTACTTCATAGAGTCATTGTCACATAAGATAGCAGCTCAGCAGACGGGAACTTAAAGGTGCACGAATATCACCAAAAGTAAGCAGCTTTGAGCGAGATAAGTAGTTGGATGGGTGACCGCTGTTATAGCCCACATCATTTTTACATATATTTATTTTAACATTTTAACGTAAACACTTTAATTGCAAAAAATATTTATTTATTTTTATATAATAATCAACTAAATTATACTTTCCTAACAAAAGAAATAAAATCTTTGAACATTTTAATTTCTTACAACATATAAGGCACTATAGGATCTTTGGTTACAATCAGTAGTCTTCATTAGTACAGTCAGTCTTCATCTTTACCCACTATTTAAGTACCTTAAAGTATTTATAACAGTCTGCACTTAAAATTAGTTTAAGCGGACTTAACAAATATAATATATTAATCATGTTCATAATCACATTAGAACTTAAACTCTATTCTATTTTGAAACTTAACTCAAAACATAACAACGTGCTCAAAATCTTTTAAACAGGAACTCAAATATTTTTTTAGAAATGTAGCATGTGAAAATTTATAAAAGTAAGTTTGACAACTAATCCAATCCGACTCATCACAGTTGTGACAAATATAATACCGACTACCATTTGTACAGTCTACATGGGCCCAAAGGTTACACTTTCCTTGGCATTTAATCCATTTTTCGCCAGGCCTACTTTCAGAATATGGACCAAGGCACACCAAACAAAAATATTCTTCTTCATCTGATATTGACGGTGATTGTTTCCTTTTCGTTGCTTTACCTTTTCCTTTTCCTTTCGGCTCATTGAGATTTTTTTTGATGCCCTTTGCCTTCAGTCGTTTTTCTTTTGCTTCATATTCTTGCCTGACTGCCTCTTTTTCAGGCGTGTCCGTGTAAATCGTAGACTTCTTGGTTCTAGGTCCTCGCGTTTTTCTTTGGGAAGCTTTTGGAAAGGGCCGAACAATTTCAGGAGAAAAAACTGATGGTATGGCAAAAGTAGATGGTTCAACATTGCTAAAATTTTGGCTTGGTGTATTGTCTAATATAGAAGGTGAAAGTGGTGGACTTTTATTATTAGGTCCAAAATTCTCAGTAACAAAATTTTCTTCTTGAATACAGTCAAGGTTGGCAATATTTACTAAAAATGGTGCTATGGGAGCATCCTCTTGATTGTCAGGGATTGGTCTGCTTATTACAGGTGATGGTGCTGCAGGAATATTATTTTCAGTGTCAGGATTTGGTCTAGTTCTTCCAGATGACGGTACTGCAGGAATATTGTCTTCAGTATCAGGGTTTGGTCTGTCGGTTACGAAAGAGGGTGCAAAGTCAATATCTCCGAACAGATTACGGTTGTATGGATAAATCCCAGTTTTCATAAAACCAGCCTGTATGTTCGCCTGTGTAAGAGCCAGAGGCATAGCAATTTTGATGATACCTGGTATATCATATATTGTCATCGTTTTACCAGGGTGGCTTCGCATCCATCCATCGCAAGCAGTGTTAATAGCTTTTTTTAAAGGTCCGAAGACAGACCGGTCGAGAGGCTGAAGCTTGTGAGAGCAATGTGGGGGAAATGAAAGTAAAGTGATCCCGTTTTCTTTACAATAATCTAAGGTATTAATGTGAATGTGCGATGAATGATTATCAAGCACGAGTAACACTTTGTGTGTTAGTGAAGCATTACAAAATTTCTTAAAATGTTTAAGAAATTCTAAGAAGGATAGATCTTGCATCCAGCCGGAAGGGTTTGCAGCTCCAACAGATCCAACTGGTCCGTCCCTCACAAAGTGGTCGTGGTAACGAACACGAGGGAAAAAAAAAAAACGGAGGCATGGTATTTCCCAAGGCGTTCACTGCAAAAGCTACCGTAACTAACGTGCCCCGTTCAGCAGAAGTAACGGCTCCCACTTGCCGCGTACCACGTCTTGCAATGACTTTATCAGGTTTTTGGACCGTAGTGACGCCTGTTTCGTCGACATTGTAGATATCCTGTGGTTCGTAAGGATGTCTATCCATAACAACTTGCAAGTTGTCGTAAAAAGCTTCCACATTTGTTTTATTGAAACTAGTTGCCCTTGAAAGGCTTGTAGCTTGAGCTACTCGAACAGATAGAGAAGGATTTCTATTCAGGAATGAACGGAACCATTCTTCGCCTGCCATCTCATTCTCAGCCCAAGTAGCAGGTTGCTTTAGGTTATATTGAGTTGCAAGCTCAAAAGCCAACTTCCGCACCTCTTTTGGAGTAAGTCCGAAATAAATGTCCGCGCAACGCTGTATATATTTTGACAAATGCCGCTCTTGTTGTTCGGAAAACACTTTATTGTGAGAAACATACCCCATGCTAATGCTATTGTTTTCACTATCGCCCGTGCTGGCATTATCGCGTTTTCGAATATACCTTAATAGTGACATGCGATTAACATCATGCTTTTCCGCAGCTTGTCGCAAAGAAGTCCCGCGTTTAGTTTCTTTGTAAGCATCTTCATACTGATTCAAGCTGCACTGTGCTCTTGTAGTCTTTCGTTTGCGTATTCTAGGCATCTAAAACAATAAACAACCGCTTTTACTTATGTCACAACCGTACCCAGTAAAAATGTCACAACTGTACCCACAGATCGTTTTAATAAAAGAAACACCACCACGTCAAAACAAAATAACCTACAATAAATGTAACCACTGATATTACACTGCTACTATTTGATTTATATCGATGAACAACACTCAATACCCTATCAGTATACATGTAATAGCAATTACGAAATAATAATGAATCAAAATACTTACTTTTTGCGTTCAAAAATCAAAATGTGCTCCTGGTCACGTACACTCTGCGCGTCGGATGACGCAACACTGTGACACAGGTTGAGACGTGCAAGGCGCCCGTCTTTCCCCTTGCACGCCCCCCGCTAATCCCTATATTTTCGACAATACAGCGACTGTCACAACGGTACCCTGGCACAACCGTACCCAGTCTACCCTACTTCGTCAGCTTGCTGGTCTGTATTTGGAGAGCTTTCAGGTTCTTGGGGTTGAAGCTCTGGCTCTGACTCCTGCTCCGGCTCAGGCTCTTGCTCCGGCTCTACCTGCTGCTCAATATTTTGCTGCATATTATGTGTAGCAGCTCTCTTGAGTCTCAGCCAACAGGTTTGACAAACATGGTCTGTTGAAGTTGCCTGAAACAACCATACAGCCTTGTCTTAATATAAATGTTCCAGCTCATTATTATTAAACTCAAGCAAATAAAATCATTGTTACAAAACAATATTAAATTGCAGTGATAAATTCAGTATAACATTGAAACAAAAGGAAAAAGTAATAAGCAAATCATAATTACCTGCCGTGGGGCAATTCTACTTTCAAGTTCAATATGTATTGCTTGTTGCAACTGAGATGGATTCTCTCTCACAATAAGGTCATGTTTACGGTTCCGCAGAGAGCTTCCACAAAGTATGCAAACATGTATGTGGCCACGGGAAGATGAGGCACCAGATTCATTAGCTAATCCGGAGTTGACACATTGCATTGCCAATTCTTTACAGGCATCACATATGTAATCTTCTTCAGTGATCTAAAATAAGAATTAGAGTTGTATTATGATGTATGATTGCGTGTGACGGTTTATGTTAGTGTAATAAAATAAGAACGTATGTAAATACGTACTATTATTGGAGAACTCCACTCGCAGATCTTAGAAACCACTCTGGTATCCAGTTCAAAAACGAGATGGCGGCGAAGGGTATCAATGCGTATGTTACAATTAACACATCGCAATCGCAGGGCTAATTGTGTAGCGGTAGTCTGCATGATGTCTCTCACAATTATCCAAGATACAAAATCGGTATCCAGAAATCAAAAGCACAGAATAATCGTCACAAGTGGTAGTTATCAGTCCGTTAAGCAATGCGAGGTCAAAACAACAGAAGGAAATCCAAAATAGTACAGAACGAATCACAATCCACAACAACGAGAGAAGCGAATAGATGACGCGATGATTGCCGGGTGTCAATCAATGAATCAATGGCGCGGGTCGATGACCACAGATTTTATAACTTGTCGATGACAAATGACGTTCCGTTGTACGTAATTCAGCTTACTATGAACCTACATCATTATTTTTATGACAATAATTCAGTGCATAATAAATATAGTAGTTGATTTGATGCCTACAAACTAATTGGATTGAATTACAATTAACAACTATTCAGAAAAACGGAAATAATTATAGTCTTTCAATATTGAGTCAATTTATACGCGAAATGAATCGTCTTTAGGTGCGTTCTGAAACTATTATTTTGAATAATTTCGAAACATTTACAAAAACAAAAATAAACGGATATCTTTTTTTTGTGGCTACTTAGAGAGGTATTTCTTGTGTTTTTTAAGACCTTAAAAAATAGGGGTATTTTTCATATATATGGCATATTGGGACGCCATCGTTTCGTCATCTGGTACGATTTGGCCAACCTCCTTTGCAACGAAATTAAATAGTTCTCATTTGTCCTACTACCATAATCTATTGTTGTACGGAGTTTTGAGACGTAACTTCTCAAAGTAGTACTTTTAAAATATTCCCTAACAATATAGACATCTCTGTCAGTGAAACTCACGCTCATAATGGAAATAATGTTTGGATGACAGATTGAATTCATTACTTTTATTTCTCGCATTAAGGTCTTGATATTATGACTTGCATCCAAGCATTTTACAGCTATTTCAGTACCATTCCAATTGGCCAATTTCACGCATCCAAATGCACCCTCTCCTAGTTTTTTATTTACAAATTTTATATCACTTTTTTAATTATTGGTACATTCAAAGTTGTTTCACCTTCACATGCAGATGTTGATAGCTGGTAGAATTTTTTCCTTATTTATTGGGTACTGAACATTCGATTCAGAACCAGAAGACGAAGAAAAAATGCTTGACATTTGTTGGTTTTCTGAAGGAAACTTCAGGAGGATGTATTTTGTTGCCTTCATTCGTATTAGTTCGGGCTGTACTAAGTAAAAATGGCTGCAGCTGAGAGTTTATTAATTTGAGTTGTTGTCCAGCAAGTTCGAAAAACTCACAATACTGACTATTCAAATTTGTGAGCCTCGAGAATTACTTCATTAATGTTGACTAATTTTATCAATGAATTTTTCAAAATATTTTCATTAAATTCATTCTGCATCGCTTCAATAGATAATTTCTTTGTGTTGTCAATACTGTGCTGAACACTGCAGTCAATTTCAATCTTTTTGATTTTCCTTACAGGTTCTCTCATTTGCATAATATAACAGTTTTCCTTTTGACTTTCAAGACGAGTTAATAAGCGTACTCTACCTGCTGAGTGGGAGTAGCTTGTGCCCAAATAATTCTTCAGTATTTGAATCAACTTTTGCGACTTTTCCCGTTTCGTCTTCTTTATTTTCTTCATTTGAGTAGGTACTCATTACCGACCTCGTTGAAATCCGTTGTGGAATTAACACTGCGAGCCCGATGGAGCGATATTTATACATATATAAGTTACCCATTGGTATTTTGCTGATAAGAATAACCACGTAATTTCAATCCCGACAAAAAGTTAGATAAAATCCACATCCTGTTTTTCGCTTTGTGGTATCCCTCTTATCGGAAATTCTAGGAAACAACAATATTTCTGCGTATTGATAAAAGAATTCCCAGAAATGCTCAAAATCCAGGCTTAAATCCCCGCCAACGCCCCCTTAAAATAATAACAAATTGAGTCATTGTTCTGATAAGAATTCACGGAACTTTTCTATTTATGGACCTATTATTAACGGCACAAGCTGACGCATGAGTTAACGTAAGAGAAATAAGTGTTTTTTTTCCTAATAGTATTGGTTGTTGTCTATATTTAATTAATTAATTAATTCATAATTATTATTCATTATTTCAAAAGCTATAGAATTTGAATTTTATTACCAATGAGACTGCTCTATAAATTCTGTGTTTTTTTGATAAGATAATAACTTTCTCCCGAAATTTCGCTGACCACTTTTTTTCCAAGTTCCTTAAATTTAAAGTTCGCGTACTCTACAGTTCATTTTTATTTTGTTCACCAGTTTGAAGTAAAATTTGTAGAGCTTTTTCTATAAATGGATCAGAATTATTTTTTGTTGTTGTTTTAATAAATAAAACGTACATTTCAATCAGTTTTGAATTAAATTTTTTATTAATCAAAAAATAAAAAATTACATCGACATATTGAAGAGCAAGAGATCGAGTGAACCTATAAAAGAACAAAAATATTTCATACTTATACAGACAAATAGTGTTTTCCCGCGACTTCGTCCGCATTAGATTGTTTTTTTGGATAGTAGTATGAAAAAACCTGAGCTGTTCTTTTTTGTACTTATGTTTGATTTGTGCTGAGATGGGATGAGGCCATACTAAGTGATTGTCATAGGTTAGGTTTTTTTTTTATTCATTTATAACAGGCAGCATTGCCCATATATTGGCAACAAAATATGGGGTAACCAGTTTGAATTAAATAGCGAGGACTTTTGCTATTTAACCTCTTCTACTAACGGCCGTTTTCAATAACCTATCTATCCATAATTCTAGTTACTACAGTTAGGCAAAACTATCCTTTTACGCTTACTTATTTTTCAATAACCTACCGACAGATAGCATTTCCTACCGAAGTTATCTATCTATCGCTGGGAGGACGGATAGTCTACTAGAGATAGGAACTCCCATACTAATCGATCTTACTTACATTTCATTAGAAGTTTTTTGTTACTCGCCGATAGGCGTAGCTAACTCTGGTAACGTCATTTGTTTATCTGTCAACATCGGCCGGTTACGCGGACAGATAGCCTTTCAAAAATAAGTAATTAAATAACTAGCTCTAAAATAATGGAATATTTTAGCAGTGATGATAGCGATATGGAATTATTTCAAATTATAATAGATTGTGATGAAAGCAGTGACAGTGATACCGAGAACATACCGTTACCGAAGGAATATAAACCACGTGTGAATTATATGACAAAATTAAATGATTACGAATTTGCTTATAGATTTAGACTGAGTAAAAGTGCTGTGAATCAGTTAATTGATTTGATACAACCATATTTAAGTGTCACATCCAAAAGGTAAGGTTATTTTTATCTATAAGCACTAATAAAGGGCTTGTATTGCTATAGTATCAGCATTATATAAAGTTCTTATTTTTCCAGAAATCATGGCATATCTGCCCTTCATCAGATACTTTTGGCTCTACGATTCTATGCATTGGGTACCATGCTGGTGTCCGTTGCAGATTTTATTGGAGTATCTATAGCATCTGCTAGTCGTATTGTCTCTGATGTGTCTAGAGCCATAGCAAGATTGTACTCAAACTTTATTGTGCTACAAAATCACACTCAACAAGAGTTTTATAACATTGCTGGATTTCCTAGAGTACATGGAGCCATAGATGGCACCCATATATTAATACAATCACCAAGTAAGTAACTTCATCCATACTCTTCGTATAGATCTCTGCTACGTATTCATACTTGATAACTATTTAGATTGGGACACTTAATTGTTTTTTGTGGTATATATCTTCATATAAGTATTTCTTTTACAGATTCAAATATAGGCGAAGAGTTCAGAAACAGAAAAGGAACATTCTCTATCAATGTGCAAGTTGTGTGTAATAACTCTCTAGAGTTTCTAAATGTTGTTGCCCGATGGCCAGGATCCACTCATGATGCAACTATATTTAACCACTCTAATTTAAAAGGTTACTTATTTTGTTGTTTATTATGTGAATTACACTGTTCCTAATGCAAGGTCTTACATTATTATAAAACTTGCAGATTCGTGTGAACAAGGTTTACTTGGAAATCGTTGGCTGCTTGGTGACAGTGGCTATCCGTGTAAGCCCTATCTATTGACACCTCTACTCAACCCAAATACTCCATCAGAGCAACGATATAATGAAGCGCATATTAAAACAAGAAATACTATAGAAAGGTTTGTTTTTGTAAATTGGATGCAGTGACTAAAAAAAAAATTACTTAATACCTACTTTAATTTTAGATGCATTGGAGTTTGGAAAAGAAGATTCCCCATACTGTCCTTAAAAATGAGGCTTAAATTAGAAAATATTCAAGCAGTTATTATAGCCACTGCCGTTTTACACAACATTGCCAGAAATTTGAATTTGGAAGAAATAGAGCCAGAAATATCAATTCCGGATACCATACAGGATGAAAATGTAATTGTTAATGACAATTCTCCTTCTTTAAATATTTTTGATTATGATGATGATTTCACATCACAATATCACACACTTAACAAACTAGGTAATAACTCAATTAAAATATAATTACAAAATTAATTAACTAACCAATTAATTAATTTAAATCTTTTTTTAATCTAGCATTTTCTAATCTAGCATTTTCTAATTCTATCTTAAGTTTATCTATATTAATCTCCTTTTCCTCATTTTCTTATTCTATTTTTCTTTTTTTAACTATTAGGTACTCTGCTAATGCATTTTCCCTATATATGCGGGCCTTATATTTTTCCTCTTCCATCTTCTGTTTCCGCTTGGCTGTAACAATGATCAAAAGTTATTAAAAATGCCATATATATTATCCCCTTTTCACTCTGCAGATAAGCCCATTAATGAATTGGATTTTTGATGTGACAACGTCTTAAATTAGGTTGCGACTGGGAGTCACTTATGAAAAAGTGTAACGCTCGGTAACGTTACGATGAGTCACCGAACGAGAGAGAGGCCCGCGGTCTGCCGCGCGCGCAGCACATAAATATTCTACCGAGAAAAAGACGTTGTCACGTAAAATCTTCGCCCGTAAAACCGACTTTACAGGCAACCATTTTTTTTCCCTACTTTTGCATTGAAGGTTTGCAAGAAACCAAAATAAAACTTGTCTGTTAATAACTAAAACTCATTACTGATTTCTTTGGTAGTCTTAAATGAAGTGTTATTTTCTACTTAGCATGTCTCAAACAGGGAACAAATAATACTTATGATTCCAATACTTAATGGAATATTACCACCAAATTGCAAAAAAAAAAACAATAAATAACCTTCACCCACCTAGTGTGCCGCTGCCGCTAGCTCTATTACAGACAAAGTTTTTCTGTTTAAGGGGAGGAGGAGGTGTCTCAAGAATTTGTGTTTCTTTCAACACCTCCCTCTCATCAAGACCTCCAACACAAATACCATCACCACCGGCACCTTATCCATCACTGTTAACAATAAGGTTGATAACCTCCACATTCTCAACTTCACCCATCACCAAGTTAGAGTCTGTTTGAATGGTAGCATCTCCACCAAACTCCACAGAAAAACCTTGGCATGTACTACCTAACAGTGAAGCTACTTTGTCCAGAACTTCATCAGGTGGAAAGTAGTCCTTGCCTCCTCCAGTCTGAAAAAAAAAAGTACTTAATACAAATTTTAACTTTAACTTATCGTTGTGAATAATTGCCCAAAAACAATCAGTAACTAACCTTATTATGGCTGATTCTCATGTTCGCGCAGCGTTTGCGAGCAGCCTTCTTCAAGTTTTCCCATTTTAAACGAAGCTGCGCTGGGGTTCGTCGGGAGTTTGACACTGATGAATTGAAGTCGACTGCTAAGGTTTGCCAAGCCTGATCCTTCATTTTATTATTAGTGGCATTCGTTGCTTTATTGTTTATGACCGCACTTGCCGCCACAAGTTGGACGAGAAGCATCGTCTCATCTTTGGTCATTGGTGCCGCTTTATTAATAGTTGACTGTAAAAAAATAAATCTTTAAAAGTTTGAACGCATTTTGGAATGTGAAATATATCAGAAATGTAGATAGGTACTTACAGGATTCATTATAAATTCACTTTTCTATGATAATTACAAAACAAACATAAACAAACAATTGACGCGACAAAGCGAAGCGTGGCGTCACCACAGAGATATCGTTATGTCAAAACTGTCAAAACGTTTTATTTCATGACTGAATTTGTTAAACAAAGAAAAAAAACAATTCAATGTATAATCACCTTCAAATCTATGAAAAAATATACATTTTAACTTTTATCAAATGTAATTATTATTTGTTTTTAGAATTAAACATTTGCGCAGCAAGGAACTAAACGTTTCAAGAGGGTAGAAGCTATCGTTAGATAAACACAGATAGATAGCACTTATCCTTGTTTGTGAAACGCAAACTATGGATAGTTAAGATCTTACTGTTAACCGGGGATAGCGATCTATCTGTAATCGGAGATAGGTTATTGAAAACGGCCGTTAGTAGGTAGGCTACTCTAGGTAGCAGTTGCGTTTGATATAATTATCTATCGCAGTGGTACGCATACCTCCCGGTGAATGGGAGATGAATTTCGTCACGCGAAGAGCAGGATCATTAGCGCCAATAACAGCAGTGAACATTCCAGCCATGTTGAAATTATCATTAATGTGGGCTTGCCATCCGGGCGGTATCGCTCCATTAAGCAGTGAAGAAGCATGCCCTAGTAAATTGGGCGTAGGTACCGCTCCAGCCGGTACAAGAACAGCAGGTACATTTAAACAATTTAAACAATTATATTTATTGGTCAGCATGGCGGTGTGGTCACAATCATTTGGAACTTCCCTTTTAAGTCATATAGACCTGTAGTAGGGAAGTTCCCTCTTCCTTACTGAAATATAGCTAGGTACATGCTAACAATACAATACAAAAAAAATCACGGCTAGTGTCGTAAGCTCTCAGGCGGATGTACAAATTTTTGTTATTTGCTTCGTCTTCGTTTGTTCCGGAAAGACAGACAAAGAGGTTGTTCATGGTTTCATTAAAATATATTGTGCCATTAGCAACTTGTAGAGTACCCGACGATTGGTAATTATTTAAAGCTGCTACTACGGTATTGCTAAACACTTGCACGGCAAACCGACTTTTTGTTTTTGAAAACTATTTGGCTGTATATGCGTATCTGTTAGAAGAGGAGCTGATCGCATTTCTTTTATTTTATCTTGTTCATACATGTTTTCTATATCCTCTCACCTAGCAATTTTGTTTTCAAACTCATAATTATAATTCAATAAATTATTAGTTTTATTGTGGCACCAGGCGTAACAGTTTTCGGATTAATGTGTTGGATTTGTTTACCCCTTTTTAGGATACATTTGGTTGTGCGTTACATTTTTATAAGATATTGCTCCCCTCACTGTTATTGTATTGTGTTTTCTTGTGAGAATAACACGCTTACATTTGCTTATTTGGAAATGCCAGGTTTGCGTTGGTTTAAGGGTTTCTTTGCATGAATCCTTCCAGTCTAATACGGGTATGTCCGAGGCGAGGTGATGAACAGTGGCATGATCAGAGAATATTTTTCTATACTCTTCTGGCTGTAAAATGACTTCCAGCCGCCTGATCTTTCTTATTGGGGTGGACTTCAAATTCGCTATCAAATTCATCATCGTAATTAGAATCTCCACCTTCTTCCTCCAACAGCAATCGAATACGTTCATGATTCATTTTAATTCATAACCTAAAAATTTCATAAATCGATGTAGTATCCGTAATCTCCACACAATCGTTGTTTTCTTGTGACAAATTTCGTGATGTCTCCCTGCTTTGACTCATCTTTGAAACACAAAAAATCACGTAGCGAATCAATGATGTTGACGTGACGAACTCAGATCAACTGATGTCAAATAACACCGTAAAGGAGCTGCTGTAATGATTACAGGTTATGAAAGTTCACGAATAGAGAATAATTTATCTTCTGTTGATTACAAAATGTAAAATGTACTAATGTACACTAACATGTTAGTCAAATGGTCATGTTAATGACAATATCGATGGGTGTAATCGGTGAAATAATGCAGGTTATAAATTGATCTTGAACGTAAAATTATTCATATTCTGTTGGTTATTTAATGTACTTGTTTAAATTTAAATGCAAGTTCTAAGCAAATGGTCAAGCTCATGACACTATCGATTGGTGTAATGATACAGGTTATATAAGTTCACGAATAGAAAATAATTTATCTTCTGTTGATTACAAAATGTACTAATGTACACTAAAATGTACACTTACATGTTAGTCAAATGGTCATGTTAATGACAATATCGATGGGTGTAATCGGTGAAATAATGCAGGTTATAAATTGATCTTGAACATAAAATTATTCATATTCTGTTGGTTATTTAATGTACTTGTTTAAATTTAAATGCAAGTTCTAAGCAAATGGTCAAGCTCATGACACTATCGATTGGTGTAATGATACAGGTTATAAAAGTTCACGAATAGAAAATAATTTATCTTCTGTTGATTACAAAATGTACTAATGTAAACTAAAATGTACGTATGTATGTATGTTAGTCAAATGGTCATGTTAATGACAATATCGATTGGTGTAATGATATAGGTTATAAAAGTTCACGAACAGAAAATTATTCATATTCTGTTGGTTATTAAATGTACTAATGTAAACTAACATGCAATTTTAAGTCACATGGTCATGCTAATGACACTATCGATTGGTGTAATGATACAGGTTATAAAAGTTCACGAATAGAAAATAATTTATCTTCTGTTGATTACAAAATGTACTAATGTACACTTACATGTTAGTCAAATGGTCATGTTAATGACAATATCAATTGGGGTTATCGGTGAAATAATGCAGGTTATAAAAGTTCTCGAACAGAAAATTATTCATATTCTGTTGGTTATTTAATGTACTTGTTTTATCTTAAATGGAAGTTCTAAGCAAATGGTCATGCTAATGACACTATCGATTGGTGTAATGATACAGGTTATAAAAGATCACGAATAGAAAATAATTTATCTTCTGTTGATTACAAAATGTACTAATGTACACTAAAATGTACACTAACATGACCATGGTCATGTTAATGACAATATCGATTGGTGTAATGATACAGGTTATAAAAGTTCACGAACAGCTGCGCTTCCTACTAATTTTCGAGGCGGCATGTTTGCACCGACCGTCTGTCGTGTGTCGATTGGAGACCGGAGCGCGGAATGTTAGTGCTCCGACAGGAGCACTGATGTTGCAGCCTAAGTGTGTACAATGTACACTAAAATGTACACTAACATGACCATGGTCATGTTAATGACAATATCGATTGGTGTAATGATACAGGTTATAAAAGTTCACGAACAGCTGCACTTCCTACTAATTTTCGAGGCGGCATGTTTGCACCGACCGTCTGTCGTGTGTCGATTGGAGACCGGAGCGCGGAATGTTAGTGCTCCGACAGGAGCACTGATGTTGCAGCCTAAGTGTGTACACTGTACACGTTCACGTTCGCGGAGCACACAGTGTTCGCAAACAACGGCGAACCTAAGTGGATACCCGGCTTTACAGGTGGTGAGTTAGCGCCTTTATTTCAGTATATTTATTAAACACATCATCATTGGTTTCTGCATTATAAATATAAATATTCTTAGGTTTAAATACTAGATAAAGTTTGAACAACACTAAATAACAGCTATGGTCTCCTCTCCCTCCATAGACGCTGCATAATAAGTGATCGTTGTAAACGACCACGTTCTAATTGATGTGTTTCATCATCAATGCTGATGGTGTCAGATATTTGGCGGTCAGAATCATGTCTAGTATATTCATCTGATAGCTCTATGACTTCCGTTCCTTGTTGGTTAGCGATGTTGTGTAAAACACAGCATGCATTTATGATTTTTGCCACAGTGTGATGGTCATAATGCAGTACTCAATGTGCCAAAAAACATCGCCAACGAGTTTTCAAAACTCCTATGCAACGTTCAATAGTATTCCTAGCACTGCAGTGGACATTTGTGTAATGCTCTTCTGCAGTCCCAGGAACAGCGTTAACAATAGGAGTCAGAAGCCACGGCCGCCGTGGATATCCAGAGTCGCCTGCAATTGTAAAGCATAGTCAGTGTTTTATAATGTATAAATTACTACAACATTGATATCTAAAAATGAAATAAAATAAATAATAAAATTAAAATATTTAGTAAATAGGTATTTTTTGAACATTAATTCTGTTACACTTAACACACATACTACATTAACAATACAAAAAATAATTACCTAATAACCAAATGCTTTCACCATTATTACGAAGCTGCTGCAAATGATTATTTATTTCTGAATTGCGCCAAATATGTATATGCATCATGAGTAGCATCCACATTTAAAATATTAAGATCACTGTCACATATCTAAAAAACATTACTAACAAGAAATTAATTCTTATATTCTCACAGGATTGGAAACATTGTGCAAGTCAGTTTTTTAATAATTAAAGGTTCTTACAAAATAAATATAGGTAGTAAATAAATCAAAGCTTAGTTAAGTAAGTGAGTACTTACTATTTGAACATTTCTAGAATGATAGTGTTTTCAAATAAAAAAACGTTCTACATGCTCTGAAGGTTTCACTAATGCCACATGTGTACCATCAACACAGCCCAGGACACCAGGAATTCCAAATTTATTATAAAATCTGGAGTTATAGACAAAATACGTATAAATAAATATTATGTTTTGTAAATGTTATGTAAAAGTTTCATGGAACGTATCAAATAGGTATAGAAATTAATTACTTGTTAATGATGATATTTCTTTCTTGCTGTGTTTGTGGAAATTTAATATACTTGTTCAGTATATTAATATTATTTAGTGCTGTTGTCACTTCTCTCACAGCATTTGATACACTAGGCTGGCTTAAACCATGCAAAAAGCTCATTCCTACTGGCTTTTGGTATGAACCCGTTGCATAGAAAGACAGAGCTGTTAAGATCTGAAAAGTGATTATTATAATTTAATAAATGGGCAGACTACAAACATGGTCTAACAATATTATGAATGTATTCAAGTCAAGACTTTATAACAATTTCTTACCTTACACTCTACAGAAACCTTTGTTTGCCTCTTTGATCTAGACATTAGTGGAGCTAGTTGAGAACACAACTCTTAAAATGAATCTTCGGAGATTCTGTAGTGTGCCTTGAACTCAACATCTGTCATACTCAAAGTCCTTGCTTGGTTACGAAGACTTCGCCGTAACTGAGCCAAATCATGAGCTTCTTGTCTTCTAACTTCGGTCTCGAGTGCCTCAATTAATAAGAATACTCCGAAGACGATACCTCATGCCAAAATTCATCAGTTTTATCATTGTTAGGTGGATGTTGCATTTATGACAAAATCATTAGTAAATTACTCCATTCGACGTCCAGAATTTGTTGATCATTCAGTTCTCGTGGGCTGATTCGTGGAAAAATATCAAACAATTCTGATAACGTGTCATACCGTTTGTTTGATGACGGGGAAATGCAAATTTCTAGTTTATCCATGACTTCATCGTTTAGGCTATATCTCTTCCTGATACCTACACAAGCAGCCACAATAAACTGCTGGCAATTTTGCCTAAATTCTTGTTTTTCGGCGTCAGATATTTCAGGCAAATCAAATTGCTACCGAACCCCAAGACCGAGATATATTTCGTTCAAACGACGATACTGGTCAGACCTCGTCGGATCGATTTCATCTAGCTTGGTGGATTCCACTTATTTTTTTTAATAATTAAAATATTTCATGTATTTATTTTTATTAATTTTGGAGTACTGTAAATCCCTTCAAAATCTAAGTAATCTGAGTCTTGGGAATGTATGGAATGATTACTAGATGCTGATGGCGAAGCTGGAATCGGATTCTATGTCTGAGATGAAGTTGATGGTATAGATGTTGTTGCCTGTTGATTGCTACTATTATATTGCGTAGAGTATCCAGGGTGGTGTTGATCTTGCGTAGGTGTTGCCTGTTGATTGACGCTAATATGTGTGTAGTATCCAGAATAATGATCTGGTCCGGTCATCTGATTATATGAATCACGCCAATATCCGTAATTTGGTCTCTCATAATTCCTACTTTTCATTTTTGCAACATTGTTATGACGCTAGCTTGAAATTCTAAAGTCTCTTCGATAGTTAAAGTGTTCAAGATTAGTATAATGCCTTTGAAGAAAGACAGATGATGGTTTTCCTTTTCTGGGTTTATTCTGGAGTCCAAAAACTTTACCATCCTGTCATTTACCTCTTTATTATAATTTTTTCTTTTATCTTTAATTAAAGGTGAACGAAAATCTGATTCCATGCCTACTTCAGTCTCGATTCTTGCTATTTTTTTAAATGACTGGTCTGTTGTGGTCGAGGTTCGGAGACTTTTTTCAAAAACATTAATTGCTCGTGATATAAATAATTTCGTGTCTTTTTGGCCGAAGATCCAGATTTAGACTCATCTTTTTGTTTCTTTACTGTCTTAAGCCACGAATCTCGTATATTATTCCATTTAGTTGAAACCTGTTTTCCTGAAATCAATAAAAAAATATCATAAAACAATACAATTTGTTTCTTGGTGACGTATAAAGCCTCTCTTCAAATCGCCTTCCAGAAGAGTTTCTGGTATATAAGCTCTATAATTGAAGTCTTGTAACATGCTAACGGAGTCTCGGAAGCCCCTGTCTAAAATGAATATATCATCTGCTTGGAGATATGATCTGAGAGGAGAATTCTCATTTCTAATTAGAGATGTCATTATATTTGCATCTAAAGTGGTTGCCTTGTATGGACCAACACAGTCGACAATATACCCATCACATGCCACAATTAAAAATGGTTTCAGTAGATTTCTGTACTTATGTAAGTATGTATCTTTCTGAAACATGCAGTTTGAACTTTTGTTTATGTAAATATAAGTACCATCACAAATCAAGATTACTTGTTCATTATTATCATTATTATATATACCATTTGGCAAGAGCAAATTATGCTGTAGCAAATTCTCTTTTCAAATATGAGCACATTCTCTCTTGAAATATGTGAGAGTCCTAGATGACTAGGAACAAAGTCTTGTACGAGCAATTCTCTTACTTACTTATACGGAACGGCAGCCTTGGCAGAGAAGTGGCAGTCAGCACAGTGTGACCAGATTTACCAGAATACTGCGAATTTAGCAGAATATGACCCCCGATTTAGGGCTTAGCATAATACGTCGCAGAATAGAAAAAGTTGACAATTTTTAGCAGAATCTTAATAATCTTAACATAATTCAACATTTATTATACGTTAACTAGGTTTCATTGAAATAGTTGTGCTAGAAACATAGAAAAACCTACCATTTCCATTTTATGTAACGTTTTTGATGGTGTGTTTGCCTTGGCCAACCTTCAGCAGAGTAGAAATTCAGCATTCTTTTTTAAATGTTTAGTATATTTTAGCAGATTAGCCAAGCAACTAGCAGAATGACTCATTCAAATCTGGTCACTGGTATTCTGCTTCTGCTGCTGTTAAGAAGACGTTTGAAGAAAAAGGATGCGAAAAGAAAATACTGGGTGCACCCATTCCTTTCAATTATGAATAGTGATGGAGATCATTTCACAAGAGAATACGGGGCGTTAAAAACATGTGACCACAAATCTTACAGTTATTTCAGAATGTCTGTCTCAAGTTTTGAAGAATTATTAATAACTAGCTTTTGCCCGCGACTTCGTCCGCGTGGAATAGTGACTTCCGGCAGAAAAGTATAGATAGCTGTGCCCGCGACTACGTCAGCGTGTAACTCCTTGTGTATTATTAATTTAAAATGTATTGGTAATATTATTTACATCAGGTTCACATGAGGCTTAAGGACCTATAGAACCAAAATACTTTAGCGCAAAGCTTCCGGGTAAACTATATTGAAAGTTGACCCGTCCGGCACGTGAACATAAAGATTTCTAGAACTGCTAACACGGGAAAGAGCAACGTATAACTGACCATGCGAGAAACAACTGACACCGAGATCTACTCCGGCAACATGAAAAGTCTGCCCTTGAGCCTTATTTATTGTCATTGCATAACACACCGATACTGGGAATTGCGTCCTTTTAAATTGGAATGGAAAATTATTTGGTATTAAGGGTATTCTGGGGATAAAGACGGTTTCTCCTGCACCGCAACCTGTTAAAATTTGAGCCTCGATTATATTTTGTTGCAACTGGGTTACTTTTAGTCGAGTTCCATTGCAAAGTTGTGGTGGTCTTAAATTTCGGAGTAGAATAATCGGAATGCCAATTTTTAAACAAATTTCGTGAGAAGGAAGTCCGGGCATATTTAAAGAATTTAAAAATTCTATCGGGTAATTAGTTGCTTCTTGTTCATCGACCATTCTATTTATTGATCTATAAACTTTGCTTTCCCCCTGTATATTCGACAGTATTTTGTTATTAATCTCAGATGCCTGGTCATTGCGAGGAGTTAAAATAGATCTTTCGCATAGCCAGGAATTGTCCCTATTTAATATATTTGTTACGTCACCGTAAACCGACGATATAAGATGTGGTTGAGATTGCACTATACAACATAATTCAGGCGTCAGAATAAGTTTTCCTTGGTGTAGTTGTGGATAGGTACCATCACCAATCTTTAATAATGAATCAGAAAATTGACTATCATCCGGGTTATCTCCAGTTCTCTCTCGCATGTTTATAGTCAAATGCACCGATTGTATATCACGCCACAAATAAGAGCTTTTCAGGCAAGCCCTAACCTCATCAGCTCGGGTTCCCCGTGGTATTACCGGTAAGGTTTGTCGGAAATCACCACAAAATAAAACCGAGATACCGCCCATTGGTCGATCATTTTGTCTTATATCCCTTAAAGTTCTATCTACCGCTTCTACTGCTTTTCGATGGGCCATCGTACATTCATCCCATATGATTAAATTACACTCGCGTAATACCTTTGCTTTGTCGCTATTTCTTGAAATACTACAGGTTGGACTTTCCGTGCGATCTAAATCAATTGGTATTTTGAACATAGTGTGAGCCGTTTTACCTCCTGGTAGCAATGTTGCAGCTATCCCAGATGAAGCTACGGCAAGAGCTATTTTACGCTGATTTCGAACATAAGCCAATATTAATTTAGTCAAAAAGGTTTTCCCAGTTCCTCCAGGTGCATCTAAAAACCATATTGTTCCCAAATTATTTTGAACACTTCCGCACACGCGGTCATAAACTGAACGTTGTTCTGCAGTCATCATTGGGACACCGTTTTCTAATGTTGTCAGCAGTTCCATTAAGTTGTAACCAATCTCTGCGGAATATTCCCTATTAGTTACCTCTCCGACTGAGGTTGGTGTTGGCAAACCATATTCACATAGTGATTTACCGCCAACTGCTGTTAACTCATCCTGAAGAGCTAATAAGCACTGATTTATGGCAAGATCACGGAAATTATCATTAGTTGTGCCTTCATCATTGTTAGATATATTTCTAAGAAAGTCTTCTGAAAATTTGTCTTTATATTTTTCCCATAATTGTACAGCATCTGACAAATTACAAAATGTAAGTAATGTTACAAATAAATGACGTAACCGTCTTGGATTATCACTAACACAGGATTCTGCTAAAGCGTCATCCCAATGCTGATCATTTTCAAGCAAATGACGCGCTTGGCAAGCTGCATGATAACTGGGATAAACAACATCGTCTACTTTTCTCAAATCTATAAATGAGGTTGGTCCTCGCACAGTATGTAATAATAATCGCAAATAGAAACACTCAGCGTTGTTAGGATGAACGGTGTATACTCTACCAAGAACATGTTCTTTGAAAATACCTGACTCGCCATCTACAGGCCTGCCACGGCGTCTACGATTAAAGACACCTCGTTGCTTATCGTAGGTATAATACGATGGAACTTCTTCATATAAAAGAGATTTTGCAAAATCATCAGTTTGGCAAAGTCGAAAGAATGCTAATAAAGTTGTTTGTCTAGGGTTCTCTAACCGTTCTGTGACATTTTCGGTGTTGAAATATATACGTTGACCGCCTTCAAGATGAACATCCAGATGAGTCACAGGTGGATATCTTTCATGAATGTTGAAACTTAAGATCCGCCACACAGCTTCTGAAGAACTTATATATCTGCCTGACTGAAATCTTGTAACTTCATCATTTTCATTTCTCAAAGCAAATGTAGCTTGGTCACTGCCCTTATTAATGTACTTACAAATATATTTTATTGACTCTACACTATTACACATTTCAACATTTATGTGAGCTTGAAATGCTCTGGACAACACAGGAGAATACGGAACGACCCACCTATTGTCTAAAATAACCTGTTGTCCAGACACTCGCTTTTCAACAGTGAAACCACCAGTATCTCTTGAACGGCGACGATATAACGGGTATCCATCATGTCCTGTTACAGTTTCTTCCACTAAGGCTTTTGGATATCTTTTAGTGCAACGACCGTCTTGCATGCAAGAAGAATTCACGTTAAATGCACCACATGGACCATGTATCATATGAGTTTTAACAATGTCGTATAACTCGGAATCTGCAATCGGACTTGGAATTTCAGCACTGATTAAACTGTCTACATCATTAGGTCGAACCTTATCTTTTAACCAAAGCAGGATATGTGCGTGGGGTAAGCCGCGTTTTTGCCATTCAACACTATACATATAACACAATACTTCTCCAAAAATGTTATCTTTGGTAAATAGATCTATCATTGATTTTAATTTTAAATGAAAAACTCTTGCGATGATATCATGGCGGTCATGCGGTGCTTGACCCTCAAGAAGCTCCAGAGTGATTTCATCCCACTTAGGATTGGTAGTTACAGTAATAAATAAGTCGGGACGTCCATATTTTCTTACGTAGCAAAAAGCATCTTGAGTACGTTCGTGCATGTAGCGTGGACCACCAGTAAAAGAAGAGGGCAAAATAACTAAACGGCCCATATTCACCGTATCATTATCTTGCTGCATGGCGTCGCGAATGTGCACGTATTCTTCAGCGCGCAGCTGCCTTTGATTAGATCGTATATAAACTAATCTTTCGGTTTCAATTTTTGCGTACATGTCTACAATAAACTGATTGAATAAGCCACGAAAACGTTGCAAGTATACAAACCTATTCCGTCTTACTTGCAATTGGTAACAGTAAAATTGAAGGCATGAAATCTTTTTATTATAAATAGGTGCGCCTGTATGCGGATCAGTTTGGTATAAAGCAAAATTATAACCATCTTCCCCTCGACAATATATCAAAGGATATTGTAAACCGTCGTAAGCCCTGTGGGTTTCGTAAATACGTTGTAAACGATTGTCTCTGGAACGGATAACGATATCACGCCTATCACATTCCTGGTCGACCAATACCACAGCAACTTCATTCGTGGATGGAGCATTATAACGCCCAGGGTGTTCCTGCGTTGGACGCCTATCGGCATTTATAACAATTTTATAATTGTTATCATCATCTCGAGGAAGAGCTTCTAATGCCGATTTAAAACTGCATACATACGAATTAATCTGATGCAACATGTTCTGAAGTTGTGAAATGAGTTCAGCATTTAAATTTGGGAAATATTGATTTCTTATATTCGACTGTTCGTTGTAGTCGGATACAAAATATATTTGAAGAAACTTAGGTTGGTCTTCAGGCAAAAGAGATCCTATCAAATGGTAAACCTGACCTTGTATTTTAAAAGTAGGCATGAAAGGACCTTCGGAGATTTGTTGAGCACCAAAGGATGTCATCTGAAACGCACTATTATAAGTGCGAATGTTGTCGAAAAACTGTTTAGATTGCACATGTTCCCCTAATAGTAATGATTTCAAAGGTTCCGGTGGGTGTTCGAATGAAGGCAAATTTATTTTACCTCCAGAACAACAGAATCCAGCCGACTCCTTACTCCACTTTAAAGCATTACAAAAAGAACATACCACGTTCATATCGCCTATTACAGAAGATGATCTGTAATCAATTGTGAAGTTATAAGCAAACCCACTTTTATATTTGTCGGACCACGCCACCGTATTTCTAGATTGATCTTCTATGTGTACATCTAAGTTATTAAGACTATGTCGAAATCTGTCTGCAGTAAGACGGGCCTCTCGCTGTTCGTCCGTTTCAAGAGACCGAATATTTTCGATTCTTAATCTTTCATTAGACAAACTTATTAATCGTTCTTGTGTCAAAGAATTGTAATGTTCGCGTACCGACTCTAGTCGTTGTTCATGCTCATGTTCATCTTCGAGTGATCGAACAATATTATGGTGCACCCTATCATTTGTCAAACGGTCTTCATATTGAGTAAAAGTTTCAGATTCTCGAGATAAAATATGACGTTCGCGGTCAGCTGTGAGACGCAATTCCCTCTCAGTGAAGGTTTCTGACTCGCGAGACAATATATGACGTTCGCGGTCAGCTGTGAGACGTAATTCCCTCTCAGTGAAGGTTTCTGGCTCGCGAGACAATATATGACGTTCGCGGTCAGCTGTGAGACGTAATTCCCTCTCAGTGAAGGTTTCTGACTCGCGAGACAATATATGACGTTCGCGGTCAGCTGTAAGACGTAATTCCCTCTCAGTGAAGGTTTCTGACTCGCAAGACAATATATGACGTTCGCGGTCAGCTGTAAGACGTAATTCCCTCTCAGTGAAGGTTTCTGACTCGCGAGATAATGTATGCCGTTCGCGGTCAGCTGTGAGACGTAATTCCCTTTCAGTAAATGTTTCGGACTCGCGAGATAATGTATGTCGTTCGCGGTCAGCTGTGAGACGTAATTCCCTTTCAGTAAATGTTTCGGACTCGCGAGATAATGTATGTCGTTCGCGGTCAGCTGTGAGACGCAATTCTCGTTGTGAAGCAGTTTCAGCTGCTCGGGATAACACATGTTGTTCTTGGTCAATGGTAAGCCTTAGCTCTCGTTGAGAAAAGCTTTGAGACGCCCGTGATGTAGCTCGTCTCGCTCTGTCAGCTGCTAATCGCATCTCTCTCTCTGAAGAGCTTTCATTGGCTCGAGAAGTTGAGGCACTAACTCTCATAGAGTTTAACCGATGTGCTCTTTCCTCTGCCGATTCTTGAGAACGCGCATTTCTCATCCTCTTAGCATCTCTAGAATTTCGAGATAAAGATGGTATTTTTTTAGGTGGCATTGTGTATTTTTAATCAACAGTAACTGAAGCTACCTTGCACTTATGAAATCTATTAATATTATATTATAATATAAACACTACTAAAATAACTAAAATGCGTACCTACTACTACTTATAAAGGAATAAAATGTAAACTAATAATATGCTTAAACACTACCGAAACCTATAGAATAACAACAAAAGAAATCTATAAATGAACTATAATAATTATAGTTAAACACTACTATAATAAATATATGATAATTACGAAAATAAACTATTAATATCTACCAAAATAACAAAGATACGTACCTACTGCTACTTCACTTATAAAGAAATAAAATGTAAACTAATAATATGCTTAAACACCACCAAAACCTATAGAAAAACAAATAATTACGACAATAAACTATTGATATAATTAAACACTACCAAAATAACTAAAATACGTACCAACTGCTACTTCACTTATAAAGAAATAAAATGTAAACTATTAATATGCTTAAACACTACCAAAACCTATAGAAAAACAAATAATTACGAAAATAAACTATTAATATAATTAAACACTTCCAAAATAACTAAAATGCGTACCTACTGGTACTTCACTTATAAAGAAATAAAATGTAAACTAATAATATGCTTTAACACTACTAAAACCTATAGAAAAACAACAAAAGAAATCTGTCAATAAGGTCGAACACTCTGAACGTCTATTCGCATCAACAGCCAAATATTGTATGAACCTCGCACGCGGACCCGCCGCACGTTTTATTTTACAACCTTTACAACTTGATCATTTGGAATTTATTATCTCTATTGTTCGAACAAAAATAAGTTGCCGACTTTAAGAACTTGAACTTTTTTGTGTACTTTTTATGTAAAACAATCGATGTACAGCTGCTAATGAGCCTTAATAAAATAAAATAAACTTGCCGACAATGTAAGTACACTATTGTTTCTTAGAAAACATTTTAGGACTATACCATAATAAATTTATGACTCACGTAAACACGTGTTTGCATTATCTGATGACGAAATTATCGATTCAGTAGCTCAGAAAACCGAAGATGACATAGAAGACGTGCTTAGTACATGCGTTCCATGGGTTTCCATCAAAGAGGCGCGAACCGCATTGAATACCTTACGTAATTTTATATGTATAACTTTGGTGTTTCTACACCGATTTACATGATTCTTATTATTATTATTGAATAGGTAATAATGTTAACTTTTTTAATTAGGGATGAGTGAGAGTGTTGTAAACGTAAGAGTCGACAAATATAATCAGAAAGCTCCGAATTGCTAAGCTATTGAAACTACGTGTTATTGTGAGTCAATTTTAAAAGATAGACATATTATGCTGTCTAGGAATTTATTTTTATATAATAATAATAATTTAAGAACATTTGTGTCGTACATGATTTCTATGTAGCTTTAACCATTAAGGCTGCACACGCGACGGAAGCTTAAAAAATGGAGTAACTTCTCCCGTTTTCCCAATATTTCACTTCACTGCTCTGCTCATATTGATCGTAGCGTAATAAAAAGTATACTATAACCTGCCCAGGAGTATGAAGAATAATTGTGCCAAATTTCGTTAAAATCCGTCGTGTAGTTTTTGTTTCTATAACGAATATACAGACAGACAGACAGACAGACAGACAGACAAAAATTTTACTGATTGCATTTTTGGCATCAGTAGCGATCCCTTATCACCCCTTCATAGTTTTTTTTTTAATATATTTCATGTACAGAATTGGCCTCTCTACAGATTTATTATAAGTATAGATAATTACACCTCGTACACAAATGCAGTATGTGATTAGAAAACCTGTTGGGCCATTGGAGAAGTTGGGATTAACTATAAGGTAAGAAAATAAAAACATTTTAGTAATATGTATATATTTCTAATTCTCATACGAATCTGATTGCTATAGCTTAGAACAATTTATGTGATTAGGTCCCTTTTGATTAGGATGACCACAAATATTTGAGTTCAACAACAATATTTTCAAGAAAAATCAAATGTTGATACTAATGTTGCATTTGTCGAATTTGATTCAACTTCGTAATCATTCGATAGTTATTCGAAAGATGGGTTTGGTGTTCTGGGATTTATCGCGTTTGTTGCTGCATTTGTTGAAGTTGAAGTCGATGGTTGATGGATGGTTGATCTGGGCTTGTGTTTTAGGAACATTTGATGATGATTGATTGGTAAAAGTTTTTGTTGGTTGATAGTTAGTCTGATAGGAAGATTGTGATCTTAAGTGCCAATCCTTAGAAGCTGTCTGATAACCACTTGGTGTTTGGTACTGATATGGAGTCTGATTTTGAACGAATCTGAAAAGTCTGATTTTTACGAATCATATCAGCATTTATAAAATTAGTAAAGCAATCGACTGGTTCCGTAATATCCTTCGCGTTATTAGCTGGACCCTAAATTACATGCACGATATTCCTAGCTGGGGTTCTTGTATTTAAAGATTCAAAAGGCATTGAATACCATTTATGACCATTTTTTCCTCTTAGGTTACGAGCTGATGGAATAATTATACGTCGCGAATGTGTAGAAACGCCAGAAGTACCTGGTATTTCTTTTGTTTCAGAATCAGAAGACAAAATGACGCCGCTTCGGCGTTCCTGCTGTCGTGATCTGATTGGTTGGACGTCGTTTTCACTGTCGGAATCTGTCGGGACCATTTCATCCAATTCCACATGATCTTCGACATTACTCTCTTCATAATCACCATTTTCTGACTGGTAATCATCATCACCAGAATCAGATAAACGATTCAAATAGTCTTCAATTTGCTGATCATTCATCCTAAAATAAAATAAAAAGATTTTATGTAAAATACACACAATGACACGCTATGGACGATATAATAAAATGTAACTATAAATAATAACTCATACAGAATAATATAATATACTTACTTTACTCTATAAAATCGCAGAACTCATAAAAACAATGTTTTCAAAATAACTTAACGTAACACTATTCATAAACATTCTTGGTGCTGAATTAATGAAGCTCCCAAAATGGCTACTGGGGTTGAGGGACCGATGTTCTGACATCTAGAACACTTAATATATCCGTCATCTTTTTGATGAATCTTAAGCTGTATCCGGAGTTCTCTCTCTTGATTAGGTGATCTATTGACATTTCATCAAATTGTGGTCTCCTAGGATGAGACATCAGCCTTGACAACACTCTGATTGTGGAACCTATTAGAGCCAGTTTAGAGTCTAAATAAACATTTTTGGAGGCTGTATAATTACCTAGAAATGATACTCTCTTCATCACTAGCCCCTTTCTTGTCCGCAGTGCCTTCCATGAGTATAAAAAGCAGTTATCCAGGTAAAATTGAGCCATTTCCTTTATCTTATAAGACTTCTTGATCCAAGCATACCAGTTTAAGAAGCCAACTATAAAGCCTCCTAAATTGTAAACAATTCGATCAGTACTGATGACTAATTCTTTCTCTCCTCTAGTTAGATGAAGTAACGAGTTTATCACTGTTAGTAAGGTGTAATAGGGGAGCACTGCCTGCTGTTCTTTCGTACTGTTCCTCCATAGCTCTGCAACCAATGCACCCACTCCTGATTCAACTCCTATAGATATCAACAGTACACACAACTCAGTGTTAGGATCCGGAATCATTGTCTTAGGGACTCCCACAAACATTTTGTCAACTGGGATTGATAAAGCCCTCTTGAATTCACTTAAACCGGGGCGTTGGGATGGAATTAAATGGAGATTGTCAGTTAGGAATTTTATGGCAGGGGAGCAACTTATATTTTTGTTTCCCGGTCTTCTTAATACCATGTATACCTCTGAGGTGTGAGATGACGATAATGTTGTCAGGATGAGAGATACCCTAGAGAAACATCTTCCCAATGATGTTAATAGTCCTTTGTCCCAAGTTCTTAGTAATCGATCTACATGAGTTTTAATATTATGGTCCCGTTTGGAGATAACAACAAGTGAGTTTATTTGCTTAAAAGCATTTCAATCTTCAATAAATCTTCTTCTTCACGTGTTTCAACATCAAAAACTAAGAGATCCAGGTTTAGGTTATGGATTTCTTTCAGACGTACAAAAGTTGTCCAGGTTTCCTCTTTGCACAAATCAGTAGACTCTTTCCATGCATCTTGAAAGTTGACACATCGATGGCATATCTCCGGAATGCAGGCTATAGCAGACGGAGGAGATGGAGCGGAGCCCTTCAGCTCCACACCATTTAACTCTAACAAACTATTAAATATCACTCTAGCTATTGGATTCAACCTTAGTATACAACTAACTGGTCATACCCCCTGATCCATCCCCTCCGACAAGTGCGTCTTGGAAGTTTACCCTTAAGGACGTATTTACAAATTGACGCGCATCAATTTTAGGTATTGAGTCTTACTACTACACGTGCACGGCTCACACACACATCGAAATGCGCGAAGCGGCGAAATTATGAGTAAACTGACACGACTTGATAATTGAGCTTATTTTTATTGCTATGTTTTTTTAACTTTGATTTGTAAAGTTTGTAACGTTGAATGGTCACAAAAGTAGATACCATTTATCTAATTTCATTGGACAGTGATTGTTTGGTAAACAAGTACTTGCCAAAGTGTACTTCGAAGACTGGTACTGGAACTCATAGACGAGTGGAGCTAGGTGTGCCGAGTTTGGGCTCGTTTTGTTAGTAATGTTGAGACTTTACCTCCGGACTTGATGGAGTGACCTGCAGGTGTACTTCGAAGACTGCTACTGGAACTAATAGATGGTTAGAGCTAGGTGTGCCGAGTTTGGGCTTATTTTGTTAGTTATGTTGAGACCTTACCTCCGGACTTGATGGAGTGACCTGCAGGTGTACTTCGAAGACTGCTACTGTAACTATTATATGAGTAGAGCTAGGTGTGCCGAGTTTGGGCTCATTTTGTTAGTTATGTTGAGACCTTACCTCCGGACTTGATGGAATGACCTGCAGGTGTACTTCGAAGACTGCTACTGGAACTATTATACGAGTAGAGCTAGGTGTGCCGAGTTAAGGCTCGTTTTGTTAGTTATGTTGAAACTTTACCTCCGGACTTGATGGAGTGACCTGCAGGTGTACTTCGAAGACTGCTACTGGAACTAATAGACGAGTAGAGCTAGGTGTGCCGAGTTTGGGCTCGTTTTGTTAGTAATGTTGAGACCTTACCTCCGGACTTGATGGAGTGACCTGCAGGTGTACTTCGAAGACTGCTACTGGAACTAACAGACGAGCAGAGCTAGATTTACCAAGTTTGGGCTCGTTTTGTTAGTTATGTTGAGACCTTACCTCCGGACTTGATGGAATGACCTGCAGGTGTACTTCGAAGACTGCTACTGGAACTAATAGATAAATTCCAGTAGCAGTCTTCGAAGTACACCTGCAGGTCACTCCATCAAGTCCGGAGGTAAGGTCTCAACATAACTAACAAAACGAGCCCAAACTCGGCACACCTAGCTCCACTCGTCTATTAGTTCCAGTAGCAGTCTTCGAAGTACACCTGCAGGTCATTCCATCAAGTCCGGAGATAAGGTCTCAACATAACTAACAAAATGAGCCCAAACTCGGCACACCTAGCTCTACTCGTATAATAGTTCCAGTAGCAGTCTTCGAAGTACACCTGCAGGTCACTCCATCAAGTCCGGAGGTAAGGTCTCAACATAACTAACAAAATGAGCCCAAACTCGGCACACCTAGCTCTAACCATCTATTAGTTCCAGTAGCAGTCTTCGAAGTACACCTGCAGGTCACTCCATCAAGTCCGGAGGTAAGGTCTCAACATAACTAACAAAACGAGCCCAAACTCGGCACACCTAGCTCTACTCGTATAATAGTTCCAGTAGCAGTCTTCGAAGTACACCTGCAGGTCACTCCATCAAGTCCGGAGGTAAGGTCTCAACATAACTAACAAAATGAGCCCAAACTCGGCACACCTAGCTCTAACCATCTATTAGTTCCAGTAGCAGTCTTCGAAGTACACCTGCAGGTCACTCCATCAAGTCCGGAGGTAAGGTCTCAACATAACTAACAAAACGAGCCCAAACTCGGCACACCTAGCTCCACTCGTCTATTAGTTCCAGTAGCAGTCTTCGAAGTGCACCTGCAGGTCATTCCATCAAGTCCGGAGGTAAGGTCTCAACATAACTAACAAAATGAGCCCAAACTCGGCACACCTAGCTCTACTCGTATAATAGTTCCAGTAGCAGTCTTCGAAGTACACCTGCAGGTCACTCCATCAAGTCCGGAGGTAAGGTCTCAACATAACTAACAAAACGAGCCCAAACTCGGCACACCTAGCTCTACTCGTCTATTAGTTCCAGTAGCAGTCTTCGAAGTACACATGCAGGTCACTCCATCAAGTCAGAAACTAAATATGAAATTTATAATCCCATAAGTATGAAAAACTATAAATAAAATCTTTCCTTGGTGTGCCTTGGTTGTCGGTGCAGAATGCGTCAATGATCAAGTTTATTAGGTCAAATATTTTGTATATGTCGGCGCAACGACGATAAACGACTACCCTCAAACTACTAAATAATTATAACTAGCTAAAGTTTACTTTGATCTTTTTAAATAAGTGGTTGATTCATTAATCAACCACTAATGAAATAATTAAATTAACGAAATAATTAATGTTTGTTAAAACTGATGAAAATTCATTGTAAAAATTCGAGTGGCAACACTCAAACTAATTCTTGTGAGTCATGGTTCGCTTTAAATACGAGCGCCCGACGGTACAGAGCACATTCACGCGCCGGCCGTTGGAGCGTTCGGAGCTCTCTCTATAATTTCCACGTGGATTAAAAAAGCAGTAAAATACCTACGGGCGTTCTACTTCGAGTATGAGCGTCTGCTCTGATGATGGTGACGTCAGAATTGCTGTCGTCACTCTTTTTAAAAATAGCCTTCGGGCCCTTCTTCCGTCATCAGAAGTGGGATAGAATTCAAGCTCACTCTTTTTAAATGTTAAACGTTTACGTAGTTTTGTAACGGCATACTGGCGTTTGTGTTTTTTCGTGCGTTGTGTAAAGTAAAAGTTTGTTACGTGGATTATTGTAACGGGAGTGTAGTTCATCGAAGGAATTGTGTGTGTTATCTGAGCTGCGCCTCTCTTTGTGATAAGCATAAATCTACGAGAACCTCCGAGAAATCTACGAGAACCTTCGAGAATCTGCCTATATCACAAATGAGTAGGTGTTGATCACATGATACGCGAACGGACTGTCTCTGCCATGTGGAGTGTTCAGTATTCTGAAAGGTCAGTGTGGCCGAGGCAGTGTGTTTTTGAAATCCCGAGATGAACTACCGTAGTGTTGTAATACGAGAAAAGGCGTACGAGGACATACGATTGTCAGTATGGCCGTGTTAGACTTAAAATCTACGAGAACCTTCGAGAACCTCCGAGAAACTACGAGACCCTCCGAGAAATCTACGAGAACCTTCGAGACTCTCCAAGACACAAAATACGCCGAGAATCTTTCTCTTCTTCTTTGTCGATTCACTCTTGGCAGAGTGGTCTTGGTCACGTTGAGACATCCACATTGGTAGTGGAGGCGGACACAGCTTTCCGCACGATCTCCCGCCATGTCTTCCTGTTACTAGACTGTCTGGTGCAGTCTGATACACAAATTCCTATAGCAGATTTCACTTGGTCAGTCCAGCGCATTAGTGACCTGCTTTTACAACGAGACATTTACAACGAGGCTGGTGCAGAGCGCGCACCGCCTGTCAGTATGGCCGTGTCGGCGCAACGACGATAAACGACTACCCTCAAACTACTAAATAATTATAACTAGCTAAAGTTTACTTTGATCTTTTTAAATAAGTGGTTGATTCATTAATCAACCACTAATGAAATAATTAAATTAACGAAATAATTAATGTTTGTTAAAACTGATGAAAATTCATTGTAAAAATTCGAGTGGCAACACTCAAACTAATTCTTGTGAGTCATGGTTCGCTTTAAATACGAGCGCCCGACGGCACAGAGCACATTCACGCGCCGGCCGTTGGAGCGTTCGGAGCTCTCTCTATAATTTCCACGTGGATTAAAAAGGCAGTAAAATACCTACGGGCGTTCTACTTCGAGTATGAGCGTCTGCTCTGATGATGGTGACGTCAGAATTGCTGACGTCACTCTTTTTAAAAATAGCCTTCGGGCCCTTCTTCCGTCATATACGTACAGCGATCTTTTCGTAAACGAGGAGCTGCTTACAAGCGTCACAGTGTCTACTCACAACGGCGTCCGAGCGCCGACTAAATTTCTAAAATATTTCATTACAAATTTTTGTGCAATAAATCAAGATAGTGACAAATAAAATAACCCTTATTTCAATGCAATAAGTATCACGCGTTACAGCTAAATATGTGAAAAAATACGATTTGATTTTAATTTTTTTCTCAGCCTATTTGTAACATTTTGATAGTTTTTTTTAGTACCTTTTTGAGTTAGACATGTCTACTTACTTAAAATATTTTTAAATAAATCAATTTGTTTTATTAAATACAAGAAAAATGTTCGTTTATTCAGCACGATATTGTCAATTTTGTGTGAAGAGGCAACGGAAATTATTTTTTTCAATATTATAAACCAAAATTTCCGACTAAAAAATTAGTACCATTTAAAGATTAAGGAGTAATCTATTTATGGTAATTATTAGTTAAATTTGGTTTTGTACTATTTCGCCGCAAAATGCACCGAAAAACTGCTTATTTTTGTCAGATTCGTAAACGCGTCCTTAATCTTTCAACTATTGTTCTTAGTTTATAGTGTGCACCAGTTGGACATTGGAATAATCTGAGACCAGAAATTAAGGGATCTTGTTTTCGGTTAATAACTGGAAAATTGGCTACTCTACTCTGATTACGTTCATATTGGTACGGGAGCTATTAACGTTTTAAAAAAAGTCATTTTAGTATAGTTGGGTTTTTGATATACTGTTTCTCTTGCTATTTCGGTTAGAGTCCGCGCTGTCTGGCTGGCGGTAGTGGTTGTGTTTATTAGTGCGCACAGGAAAATATCCGTAATTTAAAGTCATTTATTAACGCGTAATTTTTAATCATTTGCCTTTAGATAGATCCATCAGACATAAATTTGTTATTGCAAGACGTTTTTTTCGTTGTTAAATAGGTGCCATACGCAATTTTTTATTTGAAAATCATTAAAATGTCATCGAAATAAGTGAAATTACATCAACATGATTCCGCTTAAAAGGTAAGTAATAACTTTATTACTTATATTATATTATCCTTTTTTAATACTTATATTGAATAATTAGTAAACTTATATTTTTAATAGATGGTTTCATATTTATTACACTTTTGGGTATTATTATGAATTTGATGATAATTGGTTTTTATCAAGTTTACATTAACGTCCTATTTGAGGTTCGTTGGGAAAAGGAGGCACCATGGTAGATTGTTGCTAAAAAATTGTAAATAGTAAAATGAATATTATACATAGTCCTTCACGGGGACTCATGTTGATGGAATTTCACTTATTTCGATGACATTTTAATGATTTTGAAATAAAAAATTGCGTCTGGCACCTATTTAACAACGAAAAAAACGTCTTGCAATAAAAAAATTATGTCTCATGGATCTATCTAAAGGCAAAAGATTAAAAATTACGCGTTAAAAAATGACTTTAAATTAAGGATATTTTCCTGTGCAGATAAGATGCGCACTAATAAACGCAACCACTGCGACCAGCCAGACAGCCCGGACTCTAACCGAAATAGCAAGAGGAACAGTATATCAAAGAACCAACTATACTAAAATGCTCTCTTGTCAACGTTGATAGCTCCTATACGATATACAGGGTGGGCCGTAAATAAGTGCACTTAAAAAAAATTATATTAATACAACTGTAGCGCTTTTAAATGAAATATTTATTTAAAATTATACAAAACGAAATGAATTTTATTTTTTAAAAATTAAATCATCCAAATGTTGTCCATTTCGCCTACAGCACTCTTCCAATCTGACTCTGAGATTTTGGAACACTTTTGTCAAAAGTTGCGGAGTGATTAAGCGGATTTCTTCTTCAATGTTCGCTTTTAATTCAGCCGTCGTTGAAGGATTATTAGAGTACACCTTACTCTTGAGGTAGCCCCATAAAAAGCAATCCGGTGGCGTTAAGTCAGGGCTCCTGGGTGGCCAAGCAATATCACCCCTCCTCGATATCAACCTTCGAGGAAACATTTCTCTAACGACTTCCAGAGAGTCGTTACTTGTATGGCAGGTAGCGCCATCTTGCTGGAACCAGGTGTGAATAGTGTAACCACTCGATTCTTGCAGTTTTGGAGCTAAAAAATCTCTAAGCATCGAAACATAACGCTCTGAATTAACAGTAACATTACGCCCGTATCGATCTTCATAAAAATACGGCCCTATGATCCCCCACTTGACTATTCCGGCCCAAACGGTCACTTTCGGAGAGTGTAACGGTCGTCCATGTTTTAAGCATGGATTTTCTGTTCCCCAGTATCGACAATTTCGTCGATTAACAATACCCGTTGACATGAAAATGAGCTTCGTCTGAGAAGATAATGTTATTGAAGTGAGGGAATCTCCGTAACATTTCTGTTGCGAAATTGAACCGTGAAACAAAATCGGATTCTTTCAAATCTTGGACAATCTGAATTTTGTAAGGGTATAACTTCAAATCATCCCGTAAAATGCGACGTAAAGTCGTTCTGGGTACTCCCAGGGCCGCAGCGCGTTTCCGTGTAGAGCTTCTTGGATCCTCGCGCACAGAAGCTTGTACGCGTTCAATTGTTTCTGCAGTCCGCCTTTTTGAGTGTCACAATCCTCGTGGTCACCAGTGCACCTTGGACAAGTAAGTTTTTTCTTTGGACAAGACCGATTCAAGTGCCCGAACTTGCAGCAGTTTGAGCATTGCGATACTGGAAACGTATACGGCTCGACTTCAAATCGACATTCACATCCAAATACATATTTAGGCAAAACTGCACTTTTAAAACAAAAGCATACTGTCTCGCTGTCAACCCATTCCTTCTCCTCGTTAAGCCTCTTTAGTCTTTTTATTGACACAATTTCATAGTCACTCAGCACTCTGGAAGGTTTTTAGCAAATCCTCTTCTTTCATCTCCAATTCGATATATTTAACAACTCCAAAAGTGAGGCTTACTTCGGTAGTTATACGACAGCGATATCCTAGCTATTTCATTTTTTTGGAATTTATCAATTTTTCAGCTATCTCCCTATTCTCGACGTTAATAATGATTTTATATGGGGTTTTATACTTTAAGAATTGTTGTTATACATATTTATCTCTAAGTAATTTTGCAAAACCGATTCTTTTTGGGAGTGGCTTTTCCGAAGATATACATACTTCAATACAGGTGTTAATGTTTCGTGTAATTTAATTCCGTTTTTCGCCAGAATCCTGACGCAAAAGCCTTTTACTTTTCCTACTTTGTACCAATTTATATTCTTCATCCTCCTCCGAAACCAAATTCTCCTGTTCGTCACTTTCATTTCTTGGTCGTTTCTCAGGTCTGGAAGTCTGTAGACTTGTTATCTCCATTATTGACGACGCGGTTGGCGCAGTGGTAAAGTAACTACCTACTGAGCCGACGGTCCCGGGTTCGATCCCCGGTCAGGGCAAATATTTGTGTGATGAACTCAATTATTTGTTCTTGGGTCTGGGTGTTATTATCTATATATGTATTTATTAAATATTATATTTATCGTCGCCTAGTACCCACAACACAAGCCTTAATTGAGCTTACTGTGGGACTAGGTCGATTTGTGTAATAATGTCCTATAATATTTATTATTATTATTATTTATTATTACCGCACTATCAAAACCCTCCGCGCTTATGTCGCTGCTCGTACTGTAGGTACGAGGCCGCTGGGCGACCCCGTCCAATGTTAACTCACGGAACGTTCGAAACCGAGAATAAATACGTGCGCTCACACTCAAGTGTCGCGCGGCACTGTCAGTTAGATCAGGTGCCTTTCTTTTCGAAAACAAGCTGTTTGAATAAATGGTATTCTTTCAATTTTTTTGCACCAGCTCCAGATTTGTTTGCCAGCTCTTTCTTTTTCAAGTATTTTAGGTTGTAGTTGTCTTTTATGTTAGTCCATTTTTTAACTACATCATTTCCTGGAACATAAAAATATTCGAGTAATTTTTATGACTACATACATATATTTATCATAGGTATAGGTAGGGTCAAAAACATAATAATTTAACATAACAATTTAAGATTTCAATAATATTTCTACTGACAGACCCCGTTCCACAAGCTGTCAAAATAGCTCAACTTCAGAAAAGCTGTCTTAAGGCCAGGCAGCGCTGAACTAGCGGCCACCAATTGAAAAAAAAAAAACTAGGGCGTTAAAGAACTTATTGAAGTATTAATAATATATAAAGCTACACTACCACTGACTCACTGACTCACTGACATCGCTTTTCTCGGAAACTACGTGGAAAGTGGGGGGGATAACGACGTGATCGTGTAGAGGTGCTCCGATGGACCAGAGGAAAAATATAGCGATCTCGATCACCTTCGAAAACCGAGTGGACCCCTGGAGGTGCGCAAAAACGGTGGTACCTGGAGGGGGGGTGTCTGAACAAAAAATGCTCGGAACTGGTGGCGATTACCAGGGGAGGTGGAAAAAAGGGGATTTTCGCGAAAACAAGATGGCCGCCGTACTTTGCCAAAATCGCCGTTTATGAATCCTTACGTCTCAAATTTGGCACACGTGCTCTGTTCGAGCCGGCAAATCGATCGGTGCCCCGTTCGAGTGGCTCCGGGCCCCAGTTTCCAACTTCCATACAACGTAAAATCCAACGGCCCGCGGAAACGGTGCGAGTTGGGTGGGGGGTCCCGGAACTAAAAATGATCACCACCCTGGGACGCTACCAGGGAGCTGTAGTGGGACGCTCGATTTTGGAATTTTTCCATTTTTGGCGCAAACATAAAAAGGTGCATATAGCCGAGGTGGTGCAATGACGAAACACAGTAATGACGCATTCATACTCGCCCAGCTCCCAGGATATCCAGAAAAATATGAAACCCTGAACTTTCTTACAGCCCGCGAAGACGGTCAACGGCCCGCGCAAACGGTAGCAGCTGCATCTGGGGTGCTCGAACTAAAGTTGGAGTAGACCTCGAGCAATTACCACAGATAGTGAAAAAAATTCAAAATGGCGGAAAAAATGGCCGCCGCCATACAAATTCTAAAACGGCCATCTCTGGGCCGATCGCGCTGAAACTTGGCACAGGGGCTTTAATCGAGCCGCACATTAAGGTGGGATACTCATAATCGAGTTTCTACCGCTGGTTTCCAAGTTTCAAACAACGCAAAATTCGACGGCTCTCCGAAACGGCGCCAGATAGCCGGGGGGTGTAGAACTAAAAAATGATCAGGAAAATGGGGCGCTACCAGGGCAATGGAGAAATTTCAAATTGGACGCCATTTTTTTTTTCAAAAATGGCCAATTTTTCAAAGCAAGATGGTGGCGCCGGTTACTTTACGATGGGTCTAAAAATTGACTTTTGTGCTCTTATCGGCCATATTTACAAAACTGCATACTCAGAATCTCTCTCCGACCCCTGGTTTCTATTTTCCATACATCACGAAGTTCAACGGCTCTCTGAACCGGTGGCACTTAGGTCGGGGTCGCCGAAGTAAAAAATGCTTCAAAACCTGGTCCGCTTCCAGGCATATAATAATTTTTGGTAAAAAGCGAAATTTTTTTTTTCGAAAATTTTGTATGGAAATTTCCATAGTAGGAAGGGAAATTGAATAGCAACGGCAAAAGACGGCGCCGCGGGCTGCTTGCTGCCCGCGCATCGCGCAACCTCAAAGGTGAACAGCCTCCCGAAGTAGAAAATATTTGAATAAGTAATTTATAGGCAGTTCAAACTGACTGTGGAATCGCTGATGGCAGATCATAACAAATGGACAGGGAATTGTAATACATTTTCAAATGACTGAAGATTACTGCCCTGGGACGCGCCGCGGGCTGCTTGCTGCCCGCGCACCACGCAACTTCGGTGGAAGATGGCCTCCCGGAGTAGAAAAAAAACTTGAATAGGGAATTTATAAGCATTTCGGACTGACTGTGGAATCGCTTTTAGCAGATAGTAACAAAATATGGACAGGAAATTCTAATGCATTTTCAAATGACTGAAGATTTGTAGATAGGTATTTATCTGTCTTTAATCCTCACGTTTATGGGACCATACTTCTGATACTTCATAAGCTTTTATTATATGAATTTTAAAATAAAATTGGAGAAAAAAACGCCAATAAGTAGTTAGATATCTACAAAGGCTATTCAAATTCAATACGATACAGACACAATTCCAAATTTTGAACCAATTCGACCTTGGGAAGTTATAAACCGACTTCCTAAAAAAAATTAGCCAATTAGGTAATTTCTTAGTTAATTTTTGATGATGATGATATCAATATAGACCTGCCTACCTAAATTGTTACTTACATCAAAAGTTTTAATGAAACTTGAAAACACTTGAATGTGATTTGTGAATAATTATAGGTATATATTTTTGTACTAGCTCTCCGCGCGCCAGCGTAGTTGAAGAATCCGCATAGTTGTGAATAATAATATAATAATATAGGTAACGAACCGAGATGAGTAATTTCTATTGATGTTATTAAAACAAATTGTAAAAAATCGAGGTTAAACAACCATATTTTTATACAGATTCTCTACGGACGGTTCTCACACAACACTAAGGTTTCCGTATAAGTATGAAACTTCAATATAAGACCTTGCCAAGATTGCTAATCTACGGTTTTTATTATTTTTGTTGTTGCAGCGACATCGACATCATGATCTCTGAAATTTTCAAATGTAGGTATCAAGGTTCATGAGATACAGCCTGGTGGCAGATGGACAAACAGTCAGCCAGTCAGTAATAGGGTCCCCTTTTTACCCTTTGGGTACAGATTCTTAAGAATAGAACATTTTTATTTTTAATTATAAATTTTTAATTCATTAATATTCAAGATCTGTAGAATAAGTGTGGAACCTATACTATCACATTAAACATGTATAGTAATAAGTATTTATCTATTAATAATTATTTATACTGATTTTTTATTTCATTTAGCTTTCGCCAATGTTGTAATAAAAATTAAGTGTGAATAAAATGTACGGTCTACCCACCCTCTTCAAATATTTATATGATTTCAAATCAAATTGGAATAATAAAAATTAATAATCAACAAGCATTCAATGAGAATTTTATAAATCAATACAGTTTACTTTAACATACATGCTATATGCAAAGTTATCTAACATTAAAATAAAGGTATTTTAAAAAATTATATGAAAGCAATTTAAATTATTTGTTTCTACTTTATGAATATTATTACTAAGAGACACTAGAGATTAATAAGAAAATGAAACACATTAAAAAGTTTTCATTATAATATATTTACACTGAAAACATAATATCCAAACAATAATAATAACTATTTATTTAATTTAATTATAAACATGACTTGGTGTAGGGTTGGATAGGTACCATGTTTAAATTAATATTTTAATGATACAGTAACTTTTATTTCATACTTTTGTCAAGACTTCTGCAGGGATCCTGAGTTACATTGTTCTTGAAAGATATTTTTTGGATAGATATATTAAATTTATGATGTTTGGTGAATTAAAATTAATAAAGAGTATGGCCAAATTATTATACTCGGTTCCTTTTTTCTTATAGCAAACAATGTTGTTTAAAATGTAGACGGCTTTCACTTATTAGGTATATTTTGTAGGTATATTATAGTAAGAAGTATAAAATGTACAGTAGCAATAGCTATCAAGTTTTCAGAGATATCATGGTTATTCAAATTGAAATTTATACACTTTATTACTATTTTTCATCTATAATATAATACCATCAATGGGTCAATCAGTCTGAGTTATTCAATATTAATAATGCTAATAACTTTCTGGAATCTTAGACACACACCTCAAATAAATGAATTTCGGGATCACGTTTCAAAAATTTAACCAATATTTGAATAAGTAATTTATAAGCAGTTTCGACTGACTGTAGAATCGCTGTTAGCAGATGTAACAAATGGACAGGAAATTCGAATGCATTTTCAAATGACTGAAGATTTCTGCCCTGGGATGAGCCGCGAGCTGCTTGCAGCTCGCGCACCACGCACCTTCGAAGGTGGACAGCCCCCCGGAATAGAAAATATTTGAATGGGAAATTTATAAGCACTTCCGATTGACTGCGGAATCGCTGTTAGCAGATAATAACAAATTGCCCTGAGATGCTTCCGCACCACGCTCCATCGAAGGTGGACAGCCTCACGGAGTGGAAAATACTTGAATGGGGAATTTATAAGCATTACCGACTGACTGTAGATTCGCTGTTAGCAGATAGTAACAAATGGACAGAAAATTCGAATGCATTTTCAAATGACTGCCCTATTGCTTCAACCCAGGAGCAAAAGGGGCTCGCGGGCTGCTTGCAGCCCGCGCACAACGCACCCTCGAAGGTCGACAGCATTCCAGAATAGAAAATTTATGAATTGGGAATTTATAAGCACTTCCGATTGACTGTGGAATCGCAGTTAGCAGAAAATTATAAATGAACTTGGAATTCTAACACATTTTCTAATGACTGCCCTATTGCTTCAACCCAGGGGCAAAAGGGGCTCGCGGGCTGCTTGCAGCCCGCGCACAACGCACCAGCTAGTTCTTATATACAGGGTTACAGGTTAGGTAAGTCGACCTATTCCTGTTAAGAGCGTGTAGTAGGGGTCAAAACAAACTGATTTAATCTTATAATACCATATCCAAAAGTTAGCCGTAGAAGAGTTCTTGCAATTTTAATTTTTTTTTGAAAATGCCACTTTATCTTCGCATTTAGCGTTTAATTTTTTATTTTACTTTATTTGGTCCAGGTTTTTTTTAGTTTTTATGTAAAGATTGAGTTAAACAATAATTCTCAGCAATAAAAATCCATATTGCTGCAAACAATTCAATGAAATGGCTTTTAAACTAAAAATAATAACATTAAAGTAATTAAGTTAACTCGTTTTAAAGAAAGATATTGAAATAAATCTCTATGAAAATGTGTCTGCAGATGTTTTTAAAAACATGTTCTTAGCTATGTAAAAAGGTATGATAACCTCAGGTAGCATTCGTAGATTCCAAGAAATCGGGGATAAACATGAGACAGTGTTAGTAAAGTACAACATCAGAATAAATTTTGTCATAATTTATTTTTCTTAAAAACTTTACAGTTCCTGCCCAACATGTCTTCCTCTATTGCGAACGCATATTCGAAACCTTTTCCGCAGAGAACTCTTGACTAACCCAGTTGTTAATTGGTTCCTCATCTTATTGGCTGCATCGATAATTTTTTGTCGTAAAATATCAACAGATGGAATCGGGTGCGGCTCATTGTACACCAGACTCTTCATATGCCCCCATACGTAAAAGTCCATGGGGGTTAGGTCTCGACTTCTAGCCGGCCATGGTATGGGCCCACCCGATCTAGCATTGCAAAAAGGGTCTTATAAGGGAGAAAATAAGTTAGGATTATATTTTGGTAAACATTCTCTTCTATCGTTCTAACATAAACAATTAGCAGTTTAATGCACTAGATTTTTCACAAAAAGCCAATAATTAAAAAAATACACAAAAAATCTAAATTTTTTAGACTTTAATTATTTTTTCTATTTTTTGTTTCATGAAAATTGAAAAACGATGGCTGTGTAATTGTGGCCTACATGTTTAGCTATCAAATGAGACCTTTTTTATGTACATAGGACATTAACATGAGCAGTGGTGGTCAAATTAGTACGAGAACCCGGGTCTTGGTTAGTAAAAAACAAAATGGCGGCCATTTTACAACTGTGAGAGAAAAAAAAAATTTCAGAGTCAATTTGTCGATAAAAAATGCCATATTTTATACCATTAAAGAATCCGACACTGGTGTCGGGACACATTGTATAGTTGTCAATTTTCGCGCCACCCGCCAATTTTGTTTTGTTGCATAGTAACTAGTGACATCTAGATTTCGATTTAATGAAAAAAATATTTTGAAGTTGGTGGTTTTGTTCAGAAATTAAATTTGAAGAGGTGTACACTCGCGTGTACAGAGGGCGTTGATGGGTATCGCCACAAATTTTATCAAAAATTATTCCTGAGACGTGCTGGGCGATTTACACATGTTTACGACATTACATTAAGGGCCTCGTTCACCATCTCCAAGTAAAGTGTTGATTAGTTACTTCTTAATTAACGTTAATCAGCAAGTAAAGGTTACGAGTATCTTTTGTCAATTTCACAAACGAAAAATAAGCTCTGAGTAACAACTTACTGGTTAAATGAGTAACGGAACAAATCGTACGTCCCGTTCGTTCAATATTACGTCAATGTCACTCGTCAAACGTCATTGCACTATTGCAGCTGTCATTTATTTGATAATTGTTGTGGATTGTCTGTAGGATTGGAAATACGCGTGTGATTTTAATTTGTTAAGTTGTACTTACCTTTTTAATTATCATGAATAAAGTTAAAAGAGATAGAAGTGCAAACTTTTCTTTGCATGAGAGAGATATTTTAGTCTCTCTTGTAAAAAAATACCAAGCTGTGCTGGAAAATAAACAGAGTGATGGTTCGACGTGGAAAAAGAAAGAAGCCGCTTGGGAAAGCATTCAAAATGAATTTAATGCTCGATCTGGAGGCATATTCAGATCGACCAAAACATTAAAGGTTAAATATGAGGGCTTGAAACGTATAGTGAGGAAAAAGTCAGCTGCATGTCACTCTGAACTTTACCGTACCGGAGGCGGTAAGAACATTGCTCCTCCACTCGATAATGTGGAAGAACAGATTAAAGCAATGATAACTTTAAGCACCGATGGCTTGGATAGTATATACGACTCCGATATATTGCCACAAACTCAAGAAGGTAGGTAACCTTGTTCACTTGTTTAAAAAAGTACTAGGGAACGTGACCGTCTTTACCAGTGCGGTCTATTTGAAATCAAAAGTGGTTTATTGTAAATGATTAGTCATACCTATTTAACTAAAATATATGCTTTCTTACAGACAGAATTGATGTTACCTCCATCCATACAATGCCACCATCACAAATGGATAACAGAACTGAGGTTGTAGAAAGTGAGGCTACTCAAAACCGTAAGTATCCAATATACTACCTATCATGTCATGTAGGTACCTATCAACATATTTGCAAAAGAAATAAATTTGCCTGCTGTGTCGCACAATCAAAGTTAAATCATTATTTATTTCCCATTCACTTGATTGCTAATAATTATTGCTGTACTTTTTTACAGAAGTTGTACTATTAGTTACAAATGAGGAATCATTGCCACTCACTATTAGTTCAGAAACAGTTCCAGAAGAAACAAATATAATAAAGGGAGACGATGTAAATGGTAAGTATGTGTTGATATTATTTTTGATACTTTTCATTAATTGTAACCTTTTATATTCTTCAAGTAATAGGATAACTAATATATAATTAATATATAATATTTTAATATATAATATAATTAAATTAACAGCAGCAGCAATTAATATATAATATAATTAAATTAACAGCAACAGCAGTTATGTAAGTTAAGGTCTACCTCACACTGGTTAATATGTTACTGTGCCCATATGCTATTTCTTAATATATACTTCATTTTTATTTCAGACAAAGCTTTGCATGAAACGCCAAATGGGAAATGTGTCATAACTCCAACTACTTCTGCCAATAAAAAATGGGATGTCACTAGCAGAAGAAATTTAAAATCAAGAAAACATCCTGCACTGATTGGTATGACATAGTAATAGAATTGTAACATAATATATAAAAAATTACAATTTCTTTCTCAACCTAATTTCACTATTGTTTTATTTACAGCTAATACACCAAAAAAAACACTTTTTGATGAGCTGACTCAAGCTAAGCTGGAACTAGTTCAGCTCCAAAGAGATTTTTTGGAAGCAGAAATAAGTGAAAAAAAGAAGGTGTGGGAATTTGAAGAAAGTGAACGCAAGAAGGAGGCAGAGTTTAAAGAAAAGGAGCGCAAATGGAAGGAAGAAGAGTATAAATTAAAATTAGGAAAGAATTTTAAATAAATTCAATTAGTATTTATTCATCTCAAAAATTGTATCACTAGCTGTAAGGTACCTTATTATAAATAAATAAATAATAAATAAATAAATTGTTTGATTTATTTAGGATCTATTATTATTTAGTAATGGTAAAAAATATTCTTGCACCAGTCTATTTCTAGGATCATAATTCAGCTCAGGGCTCTGTGCTGCAATTTCTTCCAGAGTCTGTGTATCAGTTGAGTTGTAGTTGTCCCCAAAGTTTCTTTCATTAATATTAATTGCAATATTATGCAATACAAAGCAGGCAACTATTATAGCTTGTACACGAGCTAATTTTAACGTTATCTGTCGCCTAAGCACAGGAAACCTATTCTTGCACACACCAAAACATCTTTCAATAGTATTCCTTGTTCGAATGTGTGACTCATTATATAAATTTTCTGCCGGGGATGATGGGTTCAGAAAGGGTGTCAAAAGATATTGCTTTAACTCATATCCACTGTCACCGAGAAGTAAGCCATCTCTAAATTGTCCACTTTCAAATCTGTGTTTCAAAAATGAATTATTGAAAATTGTCTGATCATGAACAGATCCTGGCCATCTTGCTACAATATCCAAGCATTTTAATTGGCTGTCACAAACAACCTGAACATTAATTGAGAAGTTTGACTTTCTGTTCCTATAATTTTCAGCTGAATTGCCACCTGAAATGAAAAGTATTTAAGGATTAGGATCTGATTTTTTGATCGACTTGTTCACTAAACTTACTTACCAATTTTTTCATTATACTGAAGTTAGCTGTCAGGTGTAAATTTTAATTTTTTTCATCACAAATTAATAAGTATGTAACAGTAAAAAAATGCTTCTAAAAATTTTCATGTGTAATTTTTATTAATTTTCACGTGAAATTTTTGAATTTATTTTTTGAAGTGAAACTTCTTTATCGGGGTTGGAAAAAAATTTAGTGTAACATTTTTTTCGTTACGCGTGATATTTTTCTGTTACGCGCCATCTTTTTCTTATCCCTACCACGCGTGATTCGAAAGTTGTATTGTCGTGTATTTCTGGAAAGTTACATATAGTAAATTATTTTTTGAAAAATAAGATCATAAAGAAGTTTCACTTCTTACGTGTGTACACTAGTACACGCACACATTTTTTTTATGTCTATCAACTTAAGTGTCATATTTTGTCATCCATCGCACAGATAGTATAGGTAAATTATCTTGGAGAAATTTTTGCGTTTGTAGTAGTGTATGGTCAGCAAATAAAAAAAAACAACATTTTATTTTTAGTTTTTATTATATATATATATATATATATATATATATATATATATATATATATATATATATATATATATATATTTGGGATTTTAAATTAAACTATATGTGTCTCTCCTCTGAAAAAGATGAGACTTTATTTTAATATTTGCACATTTAACATACGTATAACTTTTACATTAACAATGTTACTAAAATGAAAAATTTACTAACCTGAAAAAGAAACGACATTTAAAGTTTAATTTACTAACTTTAGTACACAATTTAAACAGTTCCAAGATTCTCTTTTTAATTTTAATTCAAAACTCAAAAATCAAACATTTATTTATTCAATTAGACTTCTTCTAGAAGCACTTTTGAAACGTCATTAGGTACATATTTTTAACATTTACCACCGATTCGGAAAGCAGTATCTACGGAGAAGAACCGGCAAGAAACTCCATAGTTGCTCTTTTTAATCATGTCAGTTTTAATTTTACAAAACATATATGTAACATCATATTATATTATAGTAATATGCCAAAGAACTGTCCTGTGGTTTTTACGCGACAACCCTCCATGGGTTTTTATCGTCCATATATTCCTTAATACTGTAATAGGCTCTCTGAACTAATTTTTTATATAAGTTTTAAATTTAGACCAAATCGACCAAAAACAAAACCAATCAGAATTCTAATTTTGAAATTGAAATTTAGAATGCGCTCTGATTAAGAAAAAGAATGCGCCGGCTTGTACACAATATGATAATATATATATACTCTATGCATGTCTCCCATAAACAATATAAAGTTACAACACTTACACACAAATTAAACCCTTCAACAAATATTATAACAATAATAACAACAATCAACAAATACAAAATTTAACAATTAAACTACGTAATAATTATAATTTTTGAATTAAATGTGTGCTTTATGTTCTAACGGTACCAAACGACTGCACGTGGCACCTGCGGACAGCGTAAACTGGTTTATTCTGGTTTTGTGCGTGTTTCCACTTTCCACTATCAAGTGACGATTTATTTATTTGTTTTGTTTCGTAATTATTATGGTCAAATATTAATTATGAAACAAATTATTATGGACACGATATTTTATTGTTTCACGGTAGTCGCCTTGTCGTTTGCTCAAGTACGTGAAATTGAATGATATATTTTTTTTTATAAAGTCAAAACCATTTTCTTTCAAATAAAAACTTGTTTTTATTGAAAACAAAAGTGTTGCTAGGAATAAGTATAAAATTAAATAGTAATGTTAGGATATCGAAACATTTTTGTATAGGCCAGAACGATATAGTGGAAACGCGCTCTAAGATCTGAGTAATATACACACCACTACATATGCAAAAATTTCTCCAAGCTAATTTACCTGTACTATTTACAAAAATCGTTTTAAATTGTGTAATTCTTATAATCGATTTATTAAAAATCGATGTTTACCATTAATAAAATCGATTATAAAAAATCGACAATGGAAAAAAAATAATCGATTAAAATAATAATCGATTATTTATTCACTTCCCTAGCTCGCCGCGTCGTTGGCCTGGTGCACCTCCACTGTTTCGTAAATGGGTCTGAAATTTCGTTTGAAATTTCGTCTGAAATTTCGAAAAGTTTCGTCTTTCCATTTTAGTGCTTCACAATGTGTGCACTTTTTATACATCCGACCAATGAGAACTAATCGATGATTAATCATAGAGTCATAATCAAAAGCTGCGTCTTGAAATGTATTACGTGTAAAAGCGGGATCTTTACTACGAAGAACTAGTGGCATCTACCGTAACATGATATGTTTTATAAGAAATAAAAATATGCACCTGCGAATACCTTCATGTTTTAAAAAAATCTTCAGAACTTGATGTGCTCGAGTCTGTAACATTTATGATAACCTCTTGCATATCTTCAATTAAATGGTCTTGTTCCCAATATTATTGTTCTACATGTTTCACATGATCACATTCTTTTCGCCAATGTTCTGCAGTAATATTTTTGAAGCATTCATTTATAATTGGTAATAGTTCTTATACTTGTCTTTTCACAAGGCTCCGTAATAAATTATCATTTCAATGGCGTTAAGGTCACAGTGTTATGGGGTAACCTCAGAACAGTATGACCATGTTATTCAAATATTTGATTGATTTCAAATACTGCTTCTCCTTTGTTCTTTTTTACTAAACTTAGAAGTTCAGGTTTCAATGCGTTATCTGGATATTTTTTCAAAGTGTCTTTCTTGTCGCTGCTATTTGGAGACTTATTTATGCGTGTACTATGATAGGATGCATTATCTAGCACAAGGACAGACGGTTGAGACAAAGACGGTTGGTAAAAGCTTTTCTTTTGCCCGCTTTTCCTTCTCTATGCCTTTTGCAATAAACTTTTCTTTCTTTTATTTATTTTTGCCACATCTCGTAAATTACTAGTTCCTGACTATCCAAAATTGTATTCAATATTTTTATTTTTACATTTATCACATTTTTGCAACAGACATTGCGACCTCTTTTGTGCCTTTTTCTTTAATCATGTTTCTTTTGTACAGCGCCAAATTACGTTTGCATGAATTTTAACTCAACCTCACTCTCACCCCTCAAATCCCATACAATTAGGTGCCACATTACGGGCACCTAAACTTCTAATACTTCCGAAAAAGTTTTCGAGTGGGTCCTGGTTAAAGTTTCGCGTCTACATTGCATCGAAGGAATTCTTTCGAAATAACAGTTGCCAGAGTGTCTTAAAACCTTCGATTGTCTTAATCAAGTTTGTAACACAAATTAAACTGTTTTCAGAACTTGCTGTTGAACACAGCTTGTGATGAGAATTTCTTTTCACAGCAGCCCTGTTAATTGGGCACTGAAAAACTAGATGCATTCAGTGAATCAAACACTTAATCTATTAATAAAACAAATGGAATGAAAAATGGCACCTTCGTTAGCAACGCTTTGTCTGGCAACTAGGTTATCGGTTGCAACAGCCATTCTGTAGCTCAGTACTTGAGCGGCATTTTTCACTTTCATTTTCCTTATTTTATCCGGGTCCAAAGTGTTCATTTGTTAATTTGGGCAAAAGACGCAACTCACCGTGCGACCTTCGAATACTTGCTGGAAATATTGGTTTATTTTCGTGAATGTATTTTAATTCTTTATTAATTAAATTGTTCCTTACCCCTTTAAGTAGGGTGCATCGTATAAAGGGATAATTACTTTTTTATTAATGAATATTCATTAATGTATTCATTAATTTTTATTAAGGGTCATTTCGCCATTTTCTTGGAAAAATTTTTTTTCGAGTCCACTATTAATCTGTTCTAACATTTGGGGAACTTTGGTCGCATACGGTTGCAATAATGTCTAAACCTGTAGCTTGCACTTTTGTTACGACGCCTTTCAAAATGTCTTTAAGCTTATCGCTTTTTAAAGTATGCGTAAAAGTAGTACACAACAGGTTGTTTATAATTTTTCTTTACCCCTTTAATCCTGAACACTGAGATGTGATTGGGAAATTGGTCCGTCTTTTCGCCATCCCCGTAACTTTCAAATACCACAAGATCGTCTGTGTAAACATTGTAATGAAGTTGTGATGATATCGACATTTCGTCGAATATCAATGTACACAGACGATCTTGAGGTAAATTTTTGTTAGTGTTTTGTAATTGTTGAAAAATTTTAAAATTTATGCCTGTCGACAATTTTACCTTAGACAGCATCGCTTTTAGTACTTTTCTCGAAGGTAATGTAATATGCTTACAAAATAATTTGTAAAACATAGGGCTTTTTTTTAAAATCGACAAGGAAAAAATTTTTCCTCCTCAGTGAACCTGTGTCTCTATACTTGATACACATGGCATGGTATACATACAAATTCTGTGCATTATTATTCGCGTCCTGAAATACCTTATAACATATTCGCTTTTGGCGATAAATAGATTTAACAATTTTTCATCACCATCATATTTAGGGATGATGCGTAATATTTCGCTAGGTATAAGTTTTATTTCTTCCATTTTGTAGTTTTAGCGATTAAAACACAAAATATAATAAAAATAACACTCAAAATCACTAATAACTAACAGTTAAAATTCTTATTATTATTAATTAAACTCTTAAAATTACGAATTATCACGATAATTGCAACGAACAAAATCAAATAAACGTAATAATTAGGCCGACTATTTTGGGTCGGGGTTTTGTGAAAAATAGGGAATATGAAAAACAGGAGCGAAGAGGTTTACTTATAGTCTGCTCGCTCCCATGTACTTATGATCCTGGATAGAAAGCTCGTCCTTGAGGTCACAGTACGCGTTTCACTACAGCGATTGAGTTTTACGCGTACGCGTCGCGGGAGAGTTATTTTTTTGGTTCGAGGATACGCCCGGCAGCAGGATATTATCGAGTATCCTACCACATACCACCTCGAACATATACAGTGTACAAGAAAGTTCAGGTTTCAGTGCTAATACCGCGACGGTTTGTATTGCTTCAGGGTTAATATAAGTTTGCTCCATACATAACAAGTGTATTTTAGCGTTTTGGGTCTTAAAAATCTCCAACTTATCATCGGTTTTAGTGATTTTAATACCCGGCCGTTCTGAAAATGAATGCCCTAGAAGCACTTGAAAGTTAATAAGATTATCATTTATAACTAATATTTACTAACTAAATACCTACCGATAGGCGGTAGGCATGATCGATATTCGAAAAACATCGATGTCATAATCGAAAGCCCGACATCGATATTCGATATTTATCGAAAACTGAACATCGATGTTGGATATCATCGATGATTTATGCAATAATAACTGACAAAAAAATAAAACACAGTGTAAAAGTTCGGAATTTATTAAGAAAGAGATCAAATGATTACATATTCCAATATTTTTTATCAATTGACTGCAGGAAGAGTAATTTTGATAAAGAAGAACCTTTTAATCTATTTCTTTGTTGATAAAGAGTAGAGCCAGCTTTTGAAAACAGTCTTTCGGATGGCGTTGATGTCGCGATAGTACTCAAATATTTCAGCGCTATTATTTTTAATTTCGGGTAAGTGGAACCGATGACATTATTCCAAACTTGGATAGGATCTTGTTTAAGATCAGATACTGTATTTTTCAAAAAGTAGCTTAACTCGGAAGGCATTTCGTGATCATGAGGGGAAGGCGTAGAGTTTTTGACATTTACAAGTTTATAATGTTCGCTCCACAAATTAAATTCTTCTGTTGGATCTGGCGAACCACTCATAACTTCTTCAATTACTTCTGCTTCCGTTGTAGTAGTTAGTAATTCTTTGACTAATTTGATTGCTTTCGAACATGCTACGCGGTCTTGAAAGTGAATATTTTTGAACCTTGGGTCTAGCAATGTAGATAAAGCAAGTATTTGAACATGTTCCGAGGGTAACAAGCGTTTACTGATTTCAGTCATTATGTTCTGCTTAAGATCCTGACCCATAGAACTGTTTGTTTTAATGTTGCTCATTTTTAAGTTTAGCATTCGTGTTATGGGAATAACTTTGCTACTGGTAACGTAGTCTTCTCCACAGATTTCTTTAGTAGCAACTTCTATAGGGCGTAAAACTTCAAAAATTTCAGTCAACTCTTCAATACCTTTTGCAGTTATCATTGGAGGAGCACTTGTATGGCAATTAACAATTTGATTAATTATTGGTCGCAGTTCTAAAAATCTTTCCACCATATAAAAAGTGGAATTCCAGCGAGTGCTGACTTCTTGTATTAATTTTAGATCAGAATGCTTTCGTAATTCATCACTCGCCACTACACTATGCTTAAACCAAGTGACAATCCTTTTGACAGATCCAATTAATTCTGGCAATTCCTTTGTTTTTGCGATTGATTTTTGAGCTACCAAATTAATTAAGTGAGCAAAGCAAATAATATGGCATTTTTTTTCCAAATGAGATATCTACAGCTTTAACAACATTTGCTCCTCCATCAGTTACCACAGCGGATACTTTTTCTGGATCTATACACCATTCATGACATGTCTGCAACAGCATTCTTCCAATGTATTCAGCAGTATGTGATTCGGCTAACTCATAAACTCCTAGAGAGACTGATGCCATTGCCATACGTTCTTCGTCATAAAAGTGTATAGTGACACCAAGAAAACATCGAACATCGATGTTCATCGAGCATCCCTAATAGGCGGGTACGGTATATTGCCTAGGCCTTTTAGTAAAGGTAAATTATTTGTGGTCCAACCAAACCCTAGATTTAGAGCGTCCGTCAACCGAATTAGTGTACATTCGCTTCCTAAATCTAAATGACATTGGACATTTACCCCGTTAATACGTATAGGAAAAGTATATATACTCGCCGATTGTTGACTAGAGATTTTTAGCACGGTTTTTCCTTATCTAGCTTTTGAGCGGATTCCATTTTAGAACACGCATTAGACAATGACCTAGTAAATTAAAACGACTACATTTTAATAACGGTTTATTGCATTTATAGCTGGGGTGACTTACTTCGTTACAATTGAAACAAGTTATCCTACCCGGTTAGGACCTATTCGGCTTATTCGAGACCCTATTTGAATTATTTGGTACCGGCCGTTCATATTCCGTTTGGATTCTGTTTGGTCGGAACATAATAATAAGAAAGAAAACAATACATTTTTGTATTAGTCTTTTTATTATTTTTTGCAAAAAAGAATAAAATTGTTATTTATTTAGTTGAAGAACACATTTTACTTGTCCTCGTTGGCTTTCCTAGTAATTCCATGGATGGTTTGGTATCCTTGAGAAATAATTTGGGATCCGGAGTTTAATGTATAAGAAGTAGTGGGACGTACTTCGTACATCACACATTCTTGTGAAACGGTATTTGACATTTCAGGGAAAGTTTCATATTCATGTACGTTGATCGGTTTTTGACTGCGTAAAATCGATTCAGACTGTTGAGAAAAATAAGAATCTGAAGAATTTGGTCTATTGGTTATTTCATATGGATTGTGCATATTACTAATTTCCATTGCTTTTTTTAGCACTTCTGTACGGAAAATCAGTTTTTGATGCGTTGTAAACTTTTCTGTTATTGGCAGGAGAGACATGAAAAAATTAATGTCATCATTTTTAAAAAGTTTTGCATTATCTTTGAACATCTTTATCATATCTCTTTATTGAATTCATCAGTGTCCGTCTGTTTTCTTTTTCGTTGATTTTTATTAATGTTTATGACGAAAATTAGAGACTGTATAATTTTCTTGAGCAACACTTTTCTGTAATTCTGTATTTACTTCAAGTCCTGTGCTCCTTGGTATGTCCTGACTTGACGTACTTGACACGTCTTGATTAGATATGCTTGGGATATCCTGATTAATTGCGCTCGGTGTAGCCTGATTACTTTCGATGAAGTCCTCAACTTCAGCTTGGTGTTTTTTATCATTAAATTTCATATCTTCGAAATATATGTAGTATGTGCACCTTATTTTTATGTATACGTAGAAATTCAAATATTGTGTTAAAGGTGTTAAATTATTCTGATAATATCATTAGCAAACATTGGATTTATAAATTAAGCTGTGAAAATAAATGTATGTAGGTAATAGGTAATTGTAATATGTACTAACACTAGGATAAGATTTTACTAATGTGGGCTATGTGGCCTGAAATAAATGATTTTTATTTATTTATTATTTATTTTACTTCCTCCTGATCCGGAGGGAGTATTTTTTAAGACATTTTTGCAACGCATATATGCATCTCTTGCAGTCTTCCATCGTGGCTGCACATTTTTTCCTGAAACAATAAAAAATAAGACAAAGGAGTAAATTTAATACATATTATTACACTTTACAGATTTCTTGCGACCGGCATGGCAAACTAGACTTGGCAAAAAAAAGTTACAGAAGTGTGTACAAAAATTTGGGATGTTCTGCACGACGAAACTTTTAGACTGCCTTCGTCACATAAAGATTGGCTGAGAATCGCTGAGGGTTTCGAATCACGAGCAAATTTTCCGAATTGTGTTGGAGCGATAGATGGCAAGTCTTCATCTTTTAGTATGTCAAACCCTGTACATTATTTTTGAAATACATTCATCCACTGATATGCACTTGAGTTTCTTCCGTCAAACTTTTCAATTACAAATCTCTCCGATAACTTTTTACACTTGTTTTTCTTTGCTTTGATGATCTTCAACTAATTTTTCCAAAATTTTCACTACAGGATCTTCGGAATATTTTTTAGTCACAAAAGATAATTTTTTGAAAAATCATGCACTGATTGGTATTCTTCCATGATGATAAAGCTTAGTCTACACTCCGAATGGTCCATTAGACGAAACTTTCCCACGTCTTGCAAAAAGCATCTTGGGTCCTCTCGTGCGTGTACCGCGGACCTTCTGTGAAGGTGGAGGGGAGAATGACTATCCTTCCAACATTTTGCGCATTTGCATCATTCTGGATGGCATCTCTGAGATGGACGTATTTCTCAGCTCTCAGCTTTCTTTGTGTTGTGTTACCCCACAGCCAATGTCACTAATTACGCCGATTCCCTTCACTACAAACTTTCTTCGAGAGTTCTTCGTCGGGATTGAGGAGAACGTGTTCATTATTCCAAATTGCGCCTGGTATAGGGCTGTTCTCGTGGAATCGGCGCCTGACTCCGGCAGATGTTTCTGCGTTGGACAAGTATCCGACGGTCCTGCGGAGTGTACTGAGAATGATACCTTCTGGTCTAGGTGTTGCAACGCCATTTCTGTCCACAGGGTCAGATGCGACAGCTGGCACATAGACTTTATCCTCGTACTTCACATAGCCGATTGCATTGATTATTTTTCTGATAGGCTCAGGAACGGTAGTAACGCTCTGAGCAGCTCTAAACATATCACTGTTTACACCAGTTTGTTTTATATGTTCTGTTAATCGCGGGACAATAGGTAAGTCACATTTTATAGCCTCTAATTTTGCCTCAATCAATCCCAAGAATACGCGATACATCGCGTTGATGTTTGGGACTCTAATGTTCTCGTAATATGAAATTGATATAAAAGTTTGATGACATAGTCCAAGGCCAATCCCTCTAGTAGTGATTGACAGGGTGATTGCTTTCAACGTTTGTTGTTCGCTGAGGCGGGCTAAAGCGTCATCTTCGTTCGATCCTACGAACATTTTGCGTCGGATTTCCTCCTGGAGACTATTCATAGTTTCGGCTCCTTTAGTCCTACGCATCTGTGCGACTCTGCCTCGCTGATATTGTTGACGTCCTTTACTTTGACGTCCTCTCCCTCTCGTGTGGCTGGGTGAAGCATGATTTATCGGAAAAGTTTCCATTGCTAGTAGCTTTTGGGGGTCTGCAATCAGTTAACCCTAAAAACTGACCAAAATAATTTTCTTTACAAATGCCTTGTAAGTCGTAACATTGACCATTTTCGCATTTGTAACACAAATTTAAGCAGAACTCACATAAGTTTAAAAAATATTGAATACCTAATCCACTGAGTAAGGTCCTATAGGTATTAAAAGCTGTAGTAGCTGGATTATATTAAAAAGTTCCTACTATAATTATCTTGCGAATTTTAAAATTTACATAACACCTGCTGAAAAGATTTGAATTCTCTTAAAATTCGATCGTGTTAACATACGCTATCAAAGATAAATTATAATAAAAATAGGAGACATCCAAATCTTATTCACAGTTCAGTTAAAAGGAGTTTGTACAGTTCCAATACAGTTCCTATTCTTTATTTATTTTGATTTTAATCAAAATTCTAAGGGGTCCTGATTGAAAATAGAAGTCTAAATAGAAGTTATTTTGTTTTAATCCTGGCCATTGTGGCAATTTAATGAGTATTTAAGAACAGTTAAACGAAAGAAGAGGCTGGAAGAGATCCCGAAGGGGATAAGTCCACTAATTTATTTGTAAACAATATTTTTTTTAATATACAAAAAATAAACATGAATTAACTCACCTGCTAGATAATTCATATTCACTGCCACTGTGCGGCTAAGTATTTCTGTAGCACATTTTAGCTTCATTTTGGATATTTTTTGTGGTATTACATGTCTTTCCGTTAATTTTGGGACCAATTTTAATCCGTGGTATGACGGGTCTTTGTTGTATAATTGTAGAATATGTTCCCAATTTTCCTGATTTTTCCTCCCCATTTATAATGCAATGTAAGTCTTTGGTCAGTAGATTATTTCTGATGCCTTTTAGTAAATGGGGAGGATCATATAATGGAATGATTTCTTCACCATCTATTTCGAAAATTTCATTTTTCCATTCTTTATTTTCTCTTAAGGGTGCGTATAAAGCAAAATTACCAATCTTCTATTAGATGATACGTGTAATATTCAAGACCAAATCTAAAAAATAAAATATATATCAAACTAGATGATATGTTCAACGATTCTGTTCAATCAAAAACATAAAATATTAAAATTGACTCGATAAAAAAAATCACCAAGTTAGCTCTAATTTTCACACTTTTACGTTTTCTACTTGACATGGTAATACTTATTATGATTTTTTTTTCATAAAGAATCATATTAAAACATTTGCAAGATATTTGTCAGAGCATTTTGTGTAATTACTTTTAGTTTTGGTTTTATCTGCGATAAACCACTTTTGGCGCTCTTTTTTTCTCGAGATAAACGTTTGGTTTTGTCACGATAAAATTGTTGATGCCCGCTCTTGTAAACTTTGCTTCGTCAGTCCACATTATTTTTCTTAAAAATTGTGGGTCTTGTTGCACACTTCTAAGGATCCACGTGCAAAATGTAGCGCGCACTGCATGGTCTGGTTCTGTGACTTCTTGAACACGACGAAAGTGATAGGGATGCAGTCCTTCGCGTTTCAAAATTCTCCATACTGCCCAAACAGACAGTCCTAGTCGGATTGCAATCCTCCTTACACTTAGTCTTGGGTCAGCGTAGATTAATCGGAGCACTTCTTCCTCGTCCTCCGGACTCACTAACCGAAAGCGTTCGTTCACAGGTCTTTGGATGCCATTTTCCGCCAAACTTAGATGTACATTAACAAAAGTTTGACGACTGGGTCTTGTTGGAAATCTTCTGCGATACTCGTTCACGGCAGCGGCAGCACTTCCGTTGCAAAATCCATACACAAAATGTATGTCGCAAATTTCTTGCGAGGAATACCGAGTAGGCATGGCTACAAGAAACTCGAGAAACACTGACAACAGCAAAAAGTAGTGATCACAACGACAAGCGAGGGACAACTAAATTGTTTTTGGTATTTTTTGTGTCAACTTTACTACTACTAATTACCTGCTTGAACCTATTGTCGGGGTGGCCTACTTGTTATTTTAATTTGGGTTCCTGGAACACAATGTGCCGTCCTGCTCTCTCACGTTGAAACGATAACAAATTATTATTTCTTATCTCGCACCGCGACCTTGACCTTGACGTAGATTTGGCTTATTAGTCTTTGCGTTGTATTGCTGCATGAAATTTCTTTCTTCCGTTACTACGCTAAGGGCGCTTTCTAAATTTGTACAACCCCTTAGCCTTACGATCCGGATCCTGTCCTCCGAGAGGTTGTATAGGAGAACATTTAATGCTGTGTACTACTGTGTGTGTGTGTGTGTGTGTGTGTGTGTGTAGGTGTAGTACTAGGCATTTTCAATCTCCTGTTTCGTTGCTTTGTATGCAGCATATCTAAGGGAGGACTTCACTATAGTGGTGAGGTGAGGGCTAACGCCATACCAGCCGCAACACTAATCTTCAAGCTGTTGACAAATGCAGGGCTCTGTTAGCCCAGTGTTAACTTCTCTGAGAATGATTCTTTAGACTTGAATGCTACTAGACCCATGGAAAAGATTTCACCCCTGAACTCATAAGAGATATGTGTTGTGATGGTTGAGTTCAGCTGCTTGAAGGTCAACTGACATGCATCTGGTCTACCCATGATTGTCAATTTCTGTATTCTAGAGGAGATTCTATATATAATCATTTTTGCGGCTTTGACTCCTTAATCCGTGAAGCGGGTTACCTTTGAAAATGATGAACTTTTTACATTTTGGATTCTATGGCAAAACTGCATATAACTTTCGTCGTGCTTTAATTTAAAACCTTCTAACTCTAATACACTCTTCAGATCGCGGGTCTCCCGAAGTGCTGGGTAAGTTTTTCTTTTAATTCGGTCCATGAAGTAATAAGCCTACTCGTTATGACATGGTATACATACAAAGTCTGTGCATTATTATTCGCGTCTTGAAATTATCTTATAACATATTCGCTTTTAGCGATAAATAAATTTAATTATAATTGTAATTCTATCTCCTCTGGTGTTCTTGGATCTTCTATGCCATAGAATCATATCCCATAGAATCTTTGGGCATCATGATATATGAACGGTTCATATATCCACTGTCAGCTAGTAGAACTGCATCTCCATATTTCTTAGGTGTGTTTCCGGAATCTTTAAAACTATCAGTAATAAAGTCTTTACTCAAAAAAGGAATAACAACTGACATCCAAAATTATCGTCCAATTACATTTGTCTCGGAATGGACAAAGAAAAAACTCCCTTGTTTGATAATATGTGCGTCCCGTCTCGCCGAGGCTCATGATCTGGCGTGATTCGGCGCACAGAGTACTTTGTATATAGAGGAGATAGAGTTGTCACTCATATATTTTGCACGTGGCGCCATCTCGTGATCTGTAGAATATGGGCCTGTAGTCTACTCACTTTCACTACGGAAAGGGCAATTCGTAACTAGCAAACTGTAATAATACGCTTCAGGGTCCGAGTCAGCGGTGTAATATTGAGTTCGCAGAACTGCTGGCCGTGATCGTTTCTTCATTCTACCCATTCTATTCAGCAAATATATTATTGGTCCTTGGTTTTCAGTTTCTTGCTCATAAGCATTAGCATCTCCATCATCATCGTCTTGATAAGTAATAGAACTTATCGGCTCATATTTGACAGCGAACTCACCGAGACTCAATTCTTCTAAGTTCCGTGGTCGACTTTCATATCGTTCGAAAATATTTCTGCAAGGCTCAACTGTATCCGAATCAAAACGTAACATTCTGTACCTGAGCTCATGCTTGCATGTGTTAACGAATGTTGAATTCTTGGAGCTGTCGCGTAACTTCAGGTGGCACAGCCTGTACGCACACTCCGGCGCTGACACTTGACGATGGTTCAGCAAACAATTCTGAACAGCAAATATCTGCCGGCCAAAATTTCCTCCCCTTTCTCTAACTCTACAAAGAGCTTCTGCTATTGCGGCTTGCAGCTTCGTTGGTTCCGATTTCGCGATATATTTAGCGATTTAATACGCAACGCCAAGAGCTGAAAACACAGGTTGTATGTCAATATTAACACCCCAAATAGTAGTGCTGAATTGTAATTATTAACCATAGCTTCTTCCGAGCGTCTCTTTAATATATAAAATTTGTTTTCCACTATCCTCCAACATAATGTCGTACATTTCAATGTTGGAAATTAATTTCAGGATAATACAACATGCACAACATAATAGAAACGGATTTAAAATAATTAAAATGCTTCATAAATGGTTGAAAATTTTTTTCAACATTTAAATACTGAAATGATTATTTATTTAAGTATTCGATTCCGAGGATATGCATAAATTTCGCCACACCTTAAGGGGGGTGTGGATTATCACTCACAGGAATATGATAACCTGTGCTAAGTTGGAGGAAGGGGTTTTATTTATGGACGGGCCCTATTTCACAAATTTTTAAAATCTAAATACCGCGAACAAGTCGTCATCTTCTACTATTTCTTCAATTATAGTTTCCATAATCTCCACGTTTAATTGGGGGTAAATTTTTTCTTTCATTTTCTCTTTGCATAATATTGCATCTTCATTGTATGGAGCATTCCTTATCTTCATTCCTCTCGGATAGCGGGGATCCACCAATTCTGGTTCATATAGAAAGCCGAAAGATTCTACCTCATTTTCTGTACAGAATATTTTATCTCTTCTTATCGTTCGACCAAACGGCAAATAAGCTTTGCTCTTTTGGTAATATGCAGTTGAACATGCACGTGATTTCTGTCACACGTGTTTGGGTTTTTATTTTGTGTTTTGGCTATTTAAATATTAATATATTCACTTTGAGCTGTTTGCTCCTAAAGCACCCACATTAATTAGCGTCACACATAGCCAACAAAACGATTGAATAATGTTTTTTATAATTACTGAATAAACTTCCACTGTATGCAAGGCAAATAATACGGACGTGCTTGCCATCTATCGCTCCAACACAATTCAGAAAATTTGCTCGTGATTCGAAACCCTCAGCGATTCTCAGCCAATCTTCATGTGACGAAGTCAGTCTTAAAGTTTCGTCGTGTAGAACATCCCAAATTTTTGTACAAACTTCTGTAACGATTTTGCCAAGTCTAGTTTGCCATAACAGTCGCAAGGAATCTGTAAAGTGTAATAATATGTATTAAATTTACTCCTTTTTTTATTTTTTATTGTTTCAGGAAAAAATGTGCAGCAACGATGGAAGACTGCAAGAGATGCATATATGAGTTGCAAAAATGTCTTAAAAAATACTCCCTCCGGATCAGGAGGAAGTAAAATAAATAATCAATAAATAAAATTCATTGATTGGCCACATAGCCCATATTAGTAAAATCTTATCCTAGTGTTAGGGGGTATAATCTAATATAGGGGAATATAAATCTTTTATATTCCCCATAGGATATGCACGTCGGTAGTAGTCCTGCAACTGTTCCCCTGGTTCACGTGGTGGTATGCGGAGATCTGACATTTTGTTACAAATAAATGATGACAATTTTCTGGTACTCTTTAAATCTAGAGTACCATCAACCATTTTAGGTATATGCTTTTGTAACTTATTTAAATAAGGACTTAACAGTGCGATATCATCTCGCAAATTGTCAGTTGTATAATTAGCAGGAATTATTCCATCTGCATTCTGTAATAAATGATTATGCCAGATAACACCCGGAATAGGATTATTCTCAATAAAACGGCGCCTGTACCGCTCTGGTGTCGCAGGATTCGCTAGCGCTTCAACTGTCCGCCTCAAAGACGAGAACATTACATTTTGCGCTTGTGGGATGAAACGACCCCTATCATCGTGTTCAACCCTAGATACGGCTGGGATATAAACCCCTTCATCATAACTGATAATGCCGACTGCGTTAATTAATCGTTTTATCGGTTCCGGAGCAATTGTTACTGCCTGCGCAACATGCAGCAGATCTGCATTGACTTGATAATTATATGGTGGGTACACACGTACATACTTGCTAGTCGAGCAAGTCTCTTCGAACAAAGCTATAGCACAGACATGCTTGAACTCGCGTCTACACGTTAAAGCTTGCGCGAAGATCATGTTCAGTGTGCGTTGAAACTCTTCGAGCAATGGACGATACGTTGTTGTGTTTGGTGGGAAATTTTTTCTTCTCTCCTCCAAGATGCCCTTAGAGAGTTAATTTTTTTTATCACTCCATTTCTGTCAATGTTTGGTTCCACCGTTTTGCATAATAAAATTAAACGATCATACGCAGCGTTTCTTTTACCCTTGTCGCTGTACTCTTTTAACGTTGTTTTCCATAAACACTCTTCTTCTCGATACATGTTTATAAATTGTTCCACAAAATCACGAGTAAACGCTCGAAAGTCCGACATTTCAGCTGCGCACGCACAACCTTTTCGATTAATCACTCGCTCACGACTGACATGCTCGAAGTCGCAGCTACACGTACAAACAAGATTGCTTCGAACATCGAGCAAAAATTATGGAGGTTTGAATCTTGCTCGAATCGAAGTTGTTGGATTGAAATGGTTGGCTTCGAGCATTTGTCTTGAGACTTGCATGGTACACACGTTCGTACTTGCTCGAGATCGAGCAAGTTTATCGAGCATGTGCGTACGTGTGTACCCACTAATACACTAAATCAGTGTCTCGGGCCGGCAGCGGGTAAGAAGTCTTTAAACTTTGCAACTTTGCTTCTAATACAGCTAAAAACACGCGATATTGCGCGTAAACACTTGGCACCACAATTTCGTGGTAAGACACAGCAATGAAGTTAAGGTGACACAAACCAAAACCAATTCCTCGTGTTGTAATAGTAAGCGTTATAGACTTTAGATTGTGATTTTCACCTATCTTAGCGAGCAGGTCATCACCTAACTTCGCTCCTGGATGCAACGTGGACTTTATCATTTCATCGATTTTAATAGTAGTTTTTGCACCTTCGGTTCGTCGTTTATTTTCAACCCTTGCTGTTTGAAACCCCTGCCTAGAACGTGTTTGACCACGCCCTCTCCTAGGTGGACGCGTCGTTCCTCTACTAGGTGGAAACAAGTTTCCATAACTTTCGTTTTATTAAAATCGATTAAGTAATATTTACAAAGTTACTTACCCGATAAACCCAATTGTTCACTAATTTTGTCCCATGCATTATTTTTAGCATTTCTGTCACTATAGTGTTTTGACGATACATTATACAAACACTCGTAGCGCTGCACAAAAAAAATTAACTTCTCCTCGATCTCCATAATGCACGCACCCGCCAAATATACGTCGTTCTCGTGCGCTTGCCAGTGGTAGACTGCGGGAGGGCGCGGGCGGGGCCGCGCGGCGCCTGCGGCTAGTAGATACGTTCCGCTGCGCCTCGCGGCATCTCGCTGTGCAGCGAGGCGTCGTCCTGCTACGATTTTAACATGCGCCTCGCGACGTTGCGATGCGAAATCATTGGCCTCTTTGAGTATCGTCGCGTCGCGTCGCGTCTCGGTGTGAATTGACCCTAAAACATATTTCGACAGTTATTGTCGCACCCCTTTCGACGGTTTGCGGAGGTTAACGCCCCTACTTGCTTTCGTCCTTTTTTGGCAATTATTTTGGACTTGGTTTTAGCTACAATAGAAATTCCTGTTTCATCACAATTATAGATCCTGTCTGGTGTGAGTTTATGTTCGTCATAAATGTTACCCAAAAAATTTAAAAATTATTAACCATTGAATCCAGCAGCACGAGCGGCTGAAGTGCTTTCAGGTTGTCTTATAGACAATTCTGAGTGTCTTTTCAAAAATACTTGGGCCCAGTCCTTCCCCGCTTCTTTATTATCATCATTAAAAGGATGAGACTAACCATTTTTTACGGCTAGTATATAGGCAAGGCTCCTAAAGTCTTTTAAAGTTAATCCGAATAGTCTTCTCTCCATGTCCAATATATAATTACACAACTCCCGCTCTTCTTCGACCGTAAAAACTTGCTTTTTAGGGCCTAACTGGACCTTAAGTGGGATTTCGGTGGGAGTACTTTCTTTTGATGTTTATTTATTTATTTATTTATTTATATGATTTTCCAACAAAGGATACAGTCTATACTATTTAACATAGATTACAATTAAATACAATATGGTCTACTGCACCTTCAATAACAGGAAAATACAACATTACATTAAATTAAATTCAATATGTCAATTTACTGAAAATAAAATGATGTTTCACGGACTACCTTAACTTTCCTTTCCAGGGTAGTTTGAGGAACAGCAAACGTGTTTGATGCCAATTTATACCCCATTTTTCCTTGGATAACAGCATCCACTGCCTTTCGCATCGACTCCTCCTCCCAATTTCCTCTATTTGTTTTTCTTTTGTAGTTCTTCACCATTCTACAACAGTAAAAATGCATTAATGAAGTTCTAAACTCATGACCCTCAAGTGCTTACATTTTAAAAACAGGGCAATTTTAAAAGTGATTATTTTCAGGGCAAGATGGGATACCCCATCTTACCCCCGTCAGATATACCCTATCTTGCCCTTCGTGCCAATTAGAATACAAAAAAATTTTTTAAAATAACTGTTAGCAGTAGAAAGACAAAAATATACTTACATGGTAGTCAAATCATTAGCTCTCTGTAATAAATTTACTTCAAAACAGAATAAACCTCCTTCACGTCAGAACACGTTTAGAAAATTACGATAAAATGACAACGAAACCATTAAAAAAATGTTTTTCTCGAATAATAAAACAGCGCGGGATTTCTGTGTTACTTGACATCGCCGACTAGTAGCTGTAATGGCGGCGCGGCGTCACGTCATGCGTTAGAACGATCGTGATTGGTCAGTTAGATCGCCTGATACAGCGGGTACCCCGTCTTGCCCGCTACCCCGTCTTGCCCCCCCTTCCCCTAATAATATAATGATAATGTTGTCACAAAATAAGTATCAACAGTCTCTAAAGCAAAATAAAGGTACATAAAAATCGAAACACTGTTAAAAAAAATGTATGCGTGTACTAGAGTACACACGTAAGAAGTGAAACTTCTTTATGACCTTAAAAATGTCACGAGTATGGCGTAACGCAAAAATGTCACGCGTACGGCGTAACGCAAAAATGTCACGCGTACGGCGTAACGCAAAAATGTTACACTAAATTTTTGTCCAGCCCCGATAAAGAAGTTTCACTTCAAAAGTTTCACTTCAAAAATACTATCGAAATCGTAATATAATTGTAGAAAAAAAAAAACTAACAAAGAATTGTAAAACTGAGCATAGAACTTAGGAATTAGGTTTTTGTTTAACAGTTCCAACAAATCTGCTTTCTTTCTGTCCGATATGCCTGGTTTACAACCATAAGCTTTCTTGACGTTTATGTCAATCCTTTACTTTTTTCTGATAATTTCTGCTTTTTTTTAAATTCTTCTTCTCCGTAAGAGTTCTTGTAAAACAATACGCGTGGCTTGTTCCTTTCAACCTTCAAAATTTTTGAAGTGAAACTTCTTTATCGTGGTTGGAAAAAAATTGAGTGTAACATTTTTCTTTACGCGTGACATTTTTCCGTTACGCGCCATCTTTTTCTTATCCCTACCACGCGTGATTCGACGTATTTCTGTAAAGTTGCATATAGTAAATTATTTTTTGAAAAATAAGGTATTTATACATGAAACTTTACGCAGTGTACCCATATTATCCTTTGCAGTATCCTACTCTTTTCGTTCTCGGAATGGTAGGATATTACGATTTAAAAGTGCGAAGGGAGTGTCAACTTGCACTGATACTGATACGTATACTACGGGGCAAAGACCAGAACCCGCAAGTTTTACGAAGCATTAGTTTCTGTGTACCGGACGCATATGTATGGAAACGTCGAAGCCCGCCACTTTTACTTGTTCCCCAGGCCAGAACTAATTTACTGTCTAGAGCCCCTTTGACAAAAGCCATCCATGTTGTCAATGAGGTGCACAATAAGTCTGACATTTTCTCAAATAATTTGAGTGAATTGACAAAGATTATTTTAAATTTTATTGCTTACTCCTAGTCCTAAAATCTAACATATACAGTGTTAGATTTTACAACTTATTTAAATTGTCGAGAAATGAGTGGCTTTATTTAAATTGATGTATTTTTATTGTTTTATTATTTTAATATTGGATTTATAAATGAATTTTATTTTCTGACTATTAATGGAATGTTATGTTTTCAATTGGACATTATCTAAAACTGTATTAAGTGTATTTAAATCAATGTAGTGATACTGTTATACTATACTAATATTGCGTTTTTGAATTAAATTTAGTTTTTAACTTTTAATTTAAAATGTTTTAAATTTGACATTATTAAAAAATATGTATTATTCAGCTTTATATGTATATGTATTAATCATATTGACTATCAATATTTGACTAAGAGTATCAAACATAATTGTAGCGGTTTTATAATATTGCAATCTTAATTAATGTAATATTTTTTTGTATTAATGAATAAATTGCATTGTAAATTTGACCTCCCTATCGCATTGGGTAAACTGTAATGGTAGGAATGGTTTTATATAAATAAATAATTAATTCTACTTTGTTTTTAAATCGCAAATTGTAAAATTCAATACATTTAGCTTATATTTATAATAGAAGACTGATACATCGCCTTTAGGGCATTGAAATACCGTATTTATATATATTGAAGGACCGTGTGTTAATCGCCTAACTACAAGTTGTAGTTTAACTGATTGAACATTTAAAATTATTATGGTATCTAACTAGGTACTGTTGAATATTATGAATATATATTCTTTGAATATACAGGGTGTAATCGTTAAGTGTGCACAGGCGATTTTTCCGTAAGTATTACAGATAACAAAAAACTTTAAACTGATATCGAAAGTACTTAACCTAATGAGTAAAATGGCCGTAATAAATTTTTAAAAATAAATCGAGAAATATCAAAAAAATTATCTTTAAACCCTCCCATACATTAAGTATGAAATATGAATATCCCATATACATTTAATATGAAAGATTTTAGCTTTCTTTTTCTTTTTTGGTTTTCTGCTTTAATTACTTCGCAAATTTGAAGTGGCATTTTCCACGCTTTTTCCGGACATTTTCACATATTTTCCGGGGATTTTCCGAGAATTTCCCTGGCATTTTCCGGGGATTTTCCACGCATTTCCCAGACATTTTCCGTACATTTCTCAGGCATTTTCCGGGGATTTCCAGGCATTTTCCGGACATTTTCACGCATTTTCCGGACATTTCCACGCATTTGCCGGATATTTTCCGGACATTTTCACGCATTTTCCGGATATTTTCCAGGGATTTTCTACGGTTTTTCCGGAAATTTCCACGCGTTTTCCGGATATTTTCCAGACATTTCAGAGCATTTCCCCGGAAAATGCCAGGGAAATGTCTGGAAAACATCCGGAAAATCCCCGGAAAATGCTCGGAAAATCCCCTGAAAATGCGTGGGAAATTCCCGGAAAATATCCGGAAAATGCGTGAAAATGTCCGGAAAAACGTGGAAAATGTCACTTCAAATTTGCGAAGTAATTAAAGCAGAAAACCAAAAAAAGAAAAAGAAAGCTAAAATCTTTCATGTTAAATGTATATGGGAAGTTCATATTTCATACTTAATGTATGGGAGGGTTTAAAGATAATTTTTTTGATATTTCTCGATTTATTTTTAAAAATTTATTACGGCCATTTTACTCATTAGGTTAAGTACTTTCGATATCAGTTTAAAGTTTTTTGTTATCTGTAATACTTACGGAAAAATCGCCTGTGCACACTTAACGATTACACCCTGTATATTTGTTATATCCTCTTAAAACCTAGACTTAAAAGAAATGAGTAAGAAAGTATTTCATGCTAATTTCGAGTTCTTTTAGGTTAAAATAAAACACAGGATTTGTTTTTTTAATATTATTATTATTAGAAAATTAAAAAAAAAATGGGTACACATATGTGCACTTCGGGATTTAAGGACCACAGTTTTTGGTAGTATGATAACTTTCAAAGCAGTTATTTTTCAATATGCATAAAAACATTTGACACTTTACGCACATGGTGCGGCACCGTGAAGAAAGAATTACATTATTTAAATATTAACAAGTATTAAATTTTTAATTACATAAAAGTAAGTTAATGTAATACAAGGAAAATGAATGAATTAGTACATTTAGTACTCATACTGCACTAAGGGATAATTATGGTGAATAAATACTAATTTCTCTTCATTAAGAGGTCTAGTTTAAATTCAGATGATATCCAATGAGCTGTAAAACTCAGAAAGCTAGCATTATTGTGTAAGCAAGTCCATATGTCAGATGTCACTGAAATAGCGTAGGTACTCGAAATGTTACGTTTGATTTTCTCGTAAATTCTGTCCGTGTTTAGAAACCGAAAAAAACATGGTGGAATACCATTGATGCAAGATTTTGAATTTCAGCATTCGAGTGGAAAATACAAAAACTTCACTCGCATGTCGCCTACTGATTTTGAGTATTTGATGAACATGATTGGCCCAATGATTCAAAAAAGTGATACCAAATTTAAAGAAAGACTTAGTATCACTCTAAGATTCCTCGCAAGTGGGGATTCTTTTACAAGTTTGCAATTTGGTACAGGATGCTTGAATTTTGTCGCTGCAGACGCTGGGTTCCTGGACTCTTGCGTCATAATCACTTGGCTCTCATCTAGTTGACTCTCGGAAGTCTCAGGTACTTCGTTCACATGTGCTTGGTTCCCGATTCCTTCCTCCGCTTCAGACCCTTTGTCGAGTACTTGTTACTTTTCATCGTTCTCAGTTAAATCTTCCTGCAATAATATTATGTATATTAATTAATGTAATATTCCGATGTTTATTACACTTACCGAATACGCCTCATGACTGGAAACAAATCAGCGCAGAATTTCTGAATATGTGAAACCTTCCAAACGTAGTTGGTTCAATGGATGGGTAGCATTGATATGCTTCCCATCCATTGAACCAACCGTTGCAGGCTCCTTTTAATTCTGGATCGGAGTTTTTTAACTACAAAGACTTTTTCATTATTGTTATGTTCGCTTTAGTGAATAGTGTATAGGTATATACTCTGTTAACAACCCTTAATACAAATAAAATGAAAAATCAGACACTATTCATTTCTTTTCTCTAAATATGAATTTAAAACCTTTAACGCCTCTCTCATAAAATCTAACCACTGAGCTTGCAACTGAAGCTCTACATCACGCTGACGAATCCTCTCTCGTTCTAATTCTTGTGCAATTCGGTCACGCTCCTTTCATGCTCCCTAGCATTCGTCTCACACTCCTTAAATACTTTTATAACTAAATCTTCAGGCTTCTTTTTTTTCGGCGGTTGCCACTGGGTTTGCACTGGACCTGGTGGTGGATTCGTCTCACACTCCTTAAATACTTTTATAACTAAATCTTCAGGCTTCTTTTTTTTCGGCGGTTGCCACTGGGTTTGCACTGGACCTGGTGGTGGTGTAAGTGCTGGTGGCGGAGTAGGAGGAGGAAGAGGTGGAGCGACTGTGGGTTGACTGCTTGTTCCTGGAGTATTCCATTCATCTGGAAAAGTTGAGATTCAACAATCAACGTAAATACTATTCTGCTAGCTTTAGTTATCAGGAACTTTTTTTTTTACTTTAAGTATTTGAAGATCTTATTTTTAAATGTTTTGTTGTTACTAGTAGTTATGACAAACAAAAGAGTTATAAGGTATATATATAAGAAACACCAAAGTTAAGACATTGTAAACAAAGATCATAATTGCAATGCATTATGTGGCACTCAAACCCCAGCCAGTCGTCCACACAAGAATTTCAAGTGTCACAAATCACAATACTAACAAAAAACTTAAGTGGTGACCCTTTTTTACAAGGTTAGGTAGGTAAGTTGCAGACAAGTTAAACTTTTGTTCATATTCTGTCCCAATATGGAATTTAATATTCAGATAATTCGAAAATCATTAATTATTATCAGTTTATTATATTTCCCTGAGATTACAACGATTGCTATGAAAAAAAAAAAGATATACTACATTACCAAGCAAAAATATCGCACCTGTACAAATCCAGCTTCTTGTATAGGCATCCCAGTAGCAGCCTGCACTCCAATTAAATTTAAAACTCTGTTTTCAAGGTCTGTTAATGTCAGCTGAATCGCTGGCCCACCACCTGTACCCTGAGCAGACCTATTTATTTTCACCCACTTTTTTTTGACATTGTTTTAAAAATCACTCAAAACCTTAACAAACATGAACAAGAGCAGGATGTTCAGCACCAATATAATTATGCATGCATGTATTTCAAATTGTGTGAAGTATGTGTATTTCCTTAAATGTGCGTAATTAGGATATAATAGGCTTACCTTCCGCCACTTTTCCTCTGTTCGAGAATCCCCAGTGCCATCACTATTGAGCATATCAATTAACTCCTTCCATTTTTGCTGCACATAATGTCTACCACGAGGACCCCCACTGGGTTTGGATAAGTCTCCATGCCTAAAATAAATTTAACGTGAGTTAAAGGACTGTGTGCTCTAATATTTATAGTAATAATATGTGTTACCTTTCTTTTTCAATTTTGTTTTTACAAATTTCACATGACTCGCGTAATACTTTAACTTGAGTATACAAATAAACTTTAGCTCTTTTAAACTTTACAAAAATATATTCCAAAAATCCCATTGAAACACTATTAAAATCAACACAAATATGCTTATGACAATAAATGTAATACACTTACTTTTCCATAAATTCTACCATAATGGTGTACTGCGGGTGGCTGGTTCTCATTGTAGGACAATAAAATAGTTCCAAACTTTTAACAATTTAAATCACAACACAAGACACAAGTTCACTTCAAAACAAAGTTGGCCTTGAATGAGCTTCGAGCGTCCGTCGTTCGTTTAGGAATACAGTCAAATAAAACAATGTTTTAGTAATCAGTTAAATTATTATGCCATTTATCTAACTGAATATTATTTTTTTCTGCAGTTTCTTCGTGTTGCGTCATAAATTGAACAGTATTAAATTTTTAAATGCCCTAAAATCACAAAAATTTTAATTAACTAAATACTTATCCAGTTTCTGAACGAAACATTCATTCAATGGTAAGATCATTCGTTCTATTTTTCCCATCCTTGCTTACGTTAGTATGAAGTCACCATCGTTATCGTATCGAGCTCTCGATACTGGTTCGAAAGTGCTTCGTGCTTCCGACTTTCAAGTGTCACAAAGTTTCAAGTGTCACAAATCACAATACTAACAAAAAACTTAAGTGGTGACCCTTTTTTACAAGGTTAGGTAGGTAAGTTGCAGACAAGTTAAACTTTTGTTCATATTCTGTCCCAATATGGAATTTAATATTCAGATAATTCGAAAATCATTAATTATTATCAGTTTATTATATTTCCCTGAGATTACAACGATTGCTATGAAAAAAAAAAAAGATATACTACATTACCAAGCAAAAATATCGCACCTGTACAAATCCAGCTTCTTGTATAGGCATCCCAGTAGCAGCCTGCACTCCAATTAAATTTAAAACTCTGTTTTCAAGGTCTGTTAATGTCAGCTGAATCGCTGGCCCACCACCTGTACCCTGAGCAGACCTATTTATTTTCACCCACTTTTTTTTGACATTGTTTTAAAAATCACTCAAAACCTTAACAAACATGAACAAGAGCAGGATGTTCAGCACCAATATAATTATGCATGCATGTATTTCAAATTGTGTGAAGTATGTGTATTTCCTTAAATGTGCGTAATTAGGATATAATAGGCTTACCTTCCGCCACTTTTCCTCTGTTCGAGAATCCCCAGTGCCATCACTATTGAGCATATCAATTAACTCCTTCCATTTTTGCTGCACATAATGTCTACCACGAGGACCCCCACTGGGTTTGGATAAGTCTCCATGCCTAAAATAAATTTAACGTGAGTTAAAGGACTGTGTGCTCTAATATTTATAGTAATAATATGTGTTACCTTTCTTTTTCAATTTTGTTTTTACAAATTTCACATGACTCGCGTAATACTTTAACTTGAGTATACAAATAAACTTTAGCTCTTTTAAACTTTACAAAAATATATTCCAAAAATCCCATTGAAACACTATTAAAATCAACACAAATATGCTTATGACAATAAATGTAATACACTTACTTTTCCATAAATTCTACCATAATGGTGTACTGCGGGTGGCTGGTTCTCATTGTAGGACAATAAAATAGTTCCAAACTTTTAACAATTTAAATCACAACACAAGACACAAGTTCACTTCAAAACAAAGTTGGCCTTGAATGAGCTTCGAGCGTCCGTCGTTCGTTTAGGAATACAGTCAAATAAAACAATGTTTTAGTAATCAGTTAAATTATTATGCCATTTATCTAACTGAATATTATTTTTTTCTGCAGTTTCTTCGTGTTGCGTCATAAATTGAACAGTATTAAATTTTTAAATGCCCTAAAATCACAAAAATTTTAATTAACTAAATACTTATCCAGTTTCTGAACGAAACATTCATTCAATGGTAAGATCATTCGTTCTATTTTTCCCATCCTTGCTTACGTTAGTATGAAGTCACCATCGTTATCGTATCGAGCTCTCGATACTGGTTCGAAAGTGCTTCGTGCTTCCGACTTTCGTTTTAGTCCGTTTTCGTATCGACAACTCGAAACGTTTACGGTACGAAACCTACAAATATTCGTGCTAGGGGTACAGGACTTAAAGTAAATACAGAATTACAGAAAAGTGTTGCTCAAGAAAATTCTACAGACTCTAATTTTCGTCATAAACATTAATAAAAATCAACGAAAAAGAAAACAGACGGACACTGATGAATTCGATAAAGAGATGATAAAGATGTTTAAAGATAATGCAAAACTTTTTAAAAATGATGACATGATTTTTTTTCATGTCTCTCCTGCCAATAACAGAAAAGTTTACAACGCATCAAAAACTGATTTTCCGTACAGAAATGCTCAAAAAAGCAATGGAAATTAGTAATTGTGCATATTACTCCATATGAAATAACCAATAGACCAAATTCTTCAGATTCTTATTTTTCTCAACAGTCTGAATCGATTTTACGCAGTCAAAAACCGATCAACGTACATGAATATGAAACTTTCCCTGAAATGTCAAATACCGTTTCACAAGAATGTGTGATGTACGAAGTACGTCCCACTACTTCTTATACATTAAACTCCGGATCCCAAATTATTTCTCAAGGGATACCAAACCATCCATGGAATTACTAGGAAAGCCAACGAGGACAAGTAAAATGTGTTCTTCAACTAAATAAATAACAATTTTATTCTTTTTTGCAAAAAAATAATAAAAAGACTAATACAAAAATGTATTGTTTTCTTTCTTATTATTATGTTCCAATAATAGATTGATATTATGTCACTCACCTCAATGTAACAGCGAGTCATTCCACTGGAGGTATAATTTCTCGATACACGGAGCAGTGTTTCAAGTGATTTTCTAACTTTGATAACAGTTCATCAAAAGTTTTTACTTTTATTCTAAAATTATTTAAAAAAACTTTTCCTCGTCCTGACGTAGCTTTTTAAATAAAGTAGAAAATTCACCATTCGTCACCCTATCAGCAACAATTGGGTGAATGTGATATCTTTTTTTTCTATATTGACGCCGTCTCCGCTTGCGGAAGTATGCTGCAGCAACTAAACAATTTATAAACGGGTTCATAATGATATCCCAAATTCAAACTCCGCTTCACAAATCCACAACAAAATAACAAATTCACTTGGAGACGCCTGTACCGAGGAGCGGTCAGTATCGCATTACGGATGTTTTCATTGGCGCTGGTCAGCGCGATGCGCGACTGACGGTGCGCGACCGACGTCAGCGACAGAGGAATTCGGGCCTCACGGTATACATATTGTACTGGTGATAGTGCACTATCAGTAGGCTGTAGTGTACGAAAATAACCCTGGGATTGATAGTGACTAGCACCAGATGTTTGTGTATATGCTGACCAGTGATAAGTTGACTGGCCAACTCTCCTATGTTTAATATTTTTTAATAGGTTTAACACCCCTGACCGTTTCAATTCCAAAGTTTGGTCATCATCAAGCAATGCCAAAGACGGCAAAATACCTCTGAAAAACGATAGATTGCGGATCTTCCTGCTCAATTTTCTTTGGTTTTATCTGATAGTCAATGTAGGACATCATTTTGGCATCCGTTTCATTAAACTTCGTTTAACCAGCATCGTACATGTCCTTTATTAATATGGTTGCCTGGAAGAGATTGCTTTAAGCAATAAGGCCGCCTTTTGTGCACTTACCGTATTCATGTTTTTTTGTTAAATTATGTTTTTATTACTGGTACTTGTACAATAAAGTGTCATAAATAAATAAATAAATAAATAAATTTATTTTGGCTGGTTCTCTGCGTTTTGGCGGGGGGGCTAGATTTTGTTTGTCTTTTTGACTGTCATTGTGAAGTTGTGTCATTTTAGTCACACTGTCATCTTCCTTTGTAGGTTCATTCGATGTCGTGGTGTCATCTTCGGTGTGTTCTACAGTTTGTTTAGCAGAGACGCTTTCGTGTGTTTCACCGGCAGCAACTACTTTTTTCAAAAACAGCATCTGATTATGGTATTTGTAGGGCTTCGTGTTTGAGACAGCGGAACAAGACGTCTTGCAACTCTTTTTTATCTTTTAGTGTTCTTACCCAGCCATCTCTCATCTGTCTCAACTTTTTAATAACAAGTGATAAAACAATTAATTTTATTTTCAGGTATGCAACATCAGAGTGTTCATTTAAAGATCTTCATTACACCTATCGCATTGGTGTATCGACTGTTAAAGATAACTGTTAATTAAATTAAAAGTTAATGTTTAATTTCATTTTTTTTAACTTAAAATGTAAACAATGTACTATTTATAGGTACAGTTAATTTTTTACATTTTCAGATGTGTGATACAAAAATGAATATTATAAGTGTAGACATGGTGGCGCCTCCCCCAAATTGAAGTTCTCACTACCACATGATCATCTTGCAGTCCGGTACTCCCTTGTTCAATGTTTGGGAAAGACGGCATTCAACAGAACTGAAAAACAAAAAGAAAAAAAAAAATAGATTTAAACTGATTGTAGGCGATTTTACATAATCATAGCTTTCTATCATATAGGTTCTAAAACAATGAAAAAATCTCCGATTCATCAGTAACATTTGACACAACTGTGGCTGGTGTTGCCGGTATTCCTTCTGTAATATTATCTGTGTTTTCGAAAACAGAGGTCCCTTGGACATTTTGTCCGTTATACTGCATTACTTCATTGCGACTGGAATTATGTGCATACAATGAAGGTCAGGTCGAAGTCAGGGGAAACCCTGATGGAGGACCGTAGCGATTCTGACGTGCAAATCGATCGTCGGAACTGGGTATAGGGGCGAAAGACTAATCGAACCATCTAGTAGCTGGTTCCGTCCGAAGTTTCCCTCAGGATAGCTGGCGTCGATGTGCAACAGTCTCATCCGGTAAAGCGAATGATTAAAGGCATTGGGGCCGAAACGACCTCAACCTATTCTCAAACTTTAAATGGGTGAGAACTCCGGCTTATTCGAACGATGAAGCCGGAGATCTGATGACGGTGCCAAGTGGGCCAATTTTGGTAAGCAGAACTGGCGCTGTGGGATGAACCAAACGTAGTGTTAAGGCGCCCAAATAACGCTCATGGGACACCATGAAAAGCGTTGGCTCTCATGACAGCAGGACGGTGGCCATGGAAGTCGGAATCCGCTAAGGAGTGTGCAACGACTCACCTGCCGAAGCGACCAGCCCTGAAAATGGATGGCGCTGAAGCGTTCTGCCTATACACTAACGTTACGGGCACATGCATGTCGTAAGACATGTTATTATGCCGTAACGAGTAGGACGTGCGCGGCGGAGAGCGCAGAAGGGTCTGGGCGTGAGCCCGCTTGGAGCCTCCGTCGGTGCAGATCTTGGTGGTAGTAGCAAATACTCCAGCGAGGCCCTGGAGGACTGACGTGGAGAAGGGTTTCGCGTGAACAGTAGTTGCTCGCGAGTCAGTCGATCCTAAGCTCAAGGAGAGATCTTATGTCGATGTGGCGTGTTTATGTACTTACTAATAAATAACGCCCTTTGAGCGAAAGGGAATCCGGTTCCTATTCCGGAACCCGTCAGCGGTACCGTTTCAAGTTCTCTCGCTTATCAAGTGAGTGTTCGACTGATTTTGGTTACTAGCATAGGACAGCGTTGCTTGGTTCTTTATAATTGTACGTTTCATCCTGAGCTTGTGATATGCATTTAATGATATTTATTTTTACGACTGATTTTAATCGATCGGAGACTTTCTTGAAATTAGGCACCAAGGAAAGCATAAACTGTCGGTCAGGATATTCCGCGTTTTCCTTATTTCTCATTGAAGATTTCAGGGCATTAATCAATTCTCGAGCCATTTCTTCTGGAGGATCAGATTTTTTTCTTTTTGGACCTAAGGATCTGTCTTCATATGGTCCTCCAACTAATTCATTGCCTTCCCCAACTGGTTCATAATCTCCAGTGGGCAAACTGTACGGAGTTTTATTTTTTCCAGCGTAAGGTTTTAAAAATGAGATTAAAATAAATTAAAAACCTAATTGCGCTAGTGATTTCCTGGCTCACACCCCTTAAGGTATTGAAGCAAACACATGGTTTTAAAATTTAAATAATAAAATAAAATGTCACAGCCAGATGATCGTGTGAATGTATAAAATGCAAAAATTTTATACAGTAAAGGCACCAAACTAACACAAACATTAAAATCAATACTTACAAATGTTGACAATAGCAACAATCGACTCAAAGTATAAAATGTTCTCTATTATAATAATTATTTAAATTCTTAAATCAGCAGTTTCTTCTCTTCTTTCACAATAGTTTTCCTCATCGTCACATTCCTGTCCTTCGTGAGTAATAGGCGTACTCACAATATTAAGATAAAACTGGCATTCTTCAAAGGTTTGCCATTCATCGCCAAAATGCTTCTTCAATAGTGCTTGGACATCTTTTATTTTATCACGCTTTATTGTTGCTCCTACTGGAATTGTTGATGGGCGAATCATATCACTTTTCAAGCCTCTTTTGCATACATTGAATGGTTTTCCTAAATCTGAATTATAGTGTAATTCGCCACGTATAAGCACATTACCAGGAACCTTAGACCTCTTCAGAATAAATCTTTTACTTTCCGATATTTTAAAAGGCCAATTTGCAGTTGGTTTCAGGACCTCTTTTGCGGCATTCTTAAAGTCTAGCATTTGTATATCACGCATTTTTGTAATGGTTGCATTTGTTTTAATAATTTCTATGTACTCTTCAGGCTTAACAATGACTTCTCGCTTTCGAATGAGTTTTTCAATATTTCCAAAAACTCTGTCTGGTGGCATGAAAGAATGGCCTGTAATCGGAAAAACTATTTCGATCTTTTTTACAGTCACATTGTCTAAGAGCCAACGTGATAACATGCATAGTAATATGCTGTTCTTATTTTGCCCTCCGCATCCGTCAGCCACAAGACGTACTGTGCTGATTTCTTCTAAATTAGTTTTATTTAAACGGTCATATACTGCCGAAGCAATCTGATTCGAATTTTTGGGATACTCATCTTCCGTCCACAAATCGGAAATACGGTATCTGTATTTAGGGGATCTTTCGAGGAACCCTGAACAATTGTGAAATTGTATAGATATATCTGCCGACTGTAATATACACTTTGATCAGGGACTTTCGGCATGGGATTATTTTTTTGACAATCAAACGAAAATGTGATAATTTCTTGTGACTTTTCTTGAAGCAATTTAAAAAATGCTTTTGCACGCAGACTATGTACCCTTTTTTCAATAATCAGACTTTTTTTTTGTTTCTTCGTCTTTTTCTCTTTTTATTTTCCCCTCCAACTCTAAGCACTTCGAACACACGTCTGTTCTAGGTGTGCCAAATCCTAGATTGAAATCTTCATTAAATATTGTGCGAAAGTAAGACTTTTTCACTACTGAATCAGGATATTCTGTTTTAAACATTTTATATATTTTGTTTATGCTTAAATCACTATGCAAATATTTACGCTGCCGAGAGTCGGCACGGCAATGATGTGCCTCTATACATTTAAAATTCATAATAAAGTTACGTACAATGTTTCTTAGCTCCTGATACTTTTTAATTTTGTGGTTTCCACCTCGGTTTTCTCTTGGAAACTGGCCTGTATAATAAAAAGCTTTTATAACAAATTCCACTCTGTATTTTGTAATTTGAAGTGTTCTTAAAAAAAACTTTTGACAAACAGGAACAAACTCCATGCGACTGTTCAAAATCCTGTATTTAATGGTATAATCCCTCCTCAATCGCAAATTTTTGGTGGGACGTCTTCTTGTTATTTTTTTTGTTTTGCATCATTTCAATAGAAATGCATCTTGGGAACTTTTTTTAGTTGATGCATAAAAGCATTTGTGAAATTTTTGCAGTTCTATCATAGTAAGGTTGTTACATTTTAGTGTTGGGTTTTTATGTGTGCAAATAGTTCGTTGTGGTAAACCAGGTGCTGAGTACCTGTAAAAAATATAAGTTCATTTTTATTATGAAATTGAAATTATTATTAAATTACTCCTAGATCCTTATATTTCTAGAAATGTGTGGTAGTTACAATATAAGTACATACGTATACAAAGTACAAACATTACATACATTGGTAATTTTACGGTCATTGAACATATCGAGCGTATAGTATCTTTGAATTGGAAGTAATGAGTTTAATAAACAGCAGTCCTTACATACACACACATAATACTTTAATACCTACTTCTTTAATGGCAGAACAACACCGATCTTTGTCTAAAATATAAAATGTCGAAAGTTAACACAAGCGCAGCACATCACTAACCTTTGTCTCTTGTTAATATTCACCTTCCAGTTTTCTGGGTTTCTTGTTCGTTTTCTACCTTTACCGGCACTTGCACGTTGAACTGGGACCTCCATTTTATCAAACTAATATAAAATTTTATACGAGAACACACGAAAAATACTAAAAACCTTTGAAAAACTTGGAGCGCACTTGAAGAGATTGCGAAGAAATCGCCATTTTGTTTTTCGAAACACAAGCGCTGTGATTGGCTGTTTTGGCAAATAGCTGGTTTTGATTGTCACCTGAATGCACTTAGCTGTCTTTGATTTTAAAATCAATTTTTGAACGAAATTTCTTGCGTATTAGCTGTATTTGTTTCTGACAGTAATAAAGTATTAAAGTGACATCAAATATTCACTATAAGGCTCCATAGTCAGTTCATTTTTGGCAGTTTTGGCACTTAGCTGCTTTTGATTCTATACACCTCGTATGTTAATTATCCAAAAAATTGCCTTAATATACACAAGTAGGTAATACCTACTTAAATGTTTGAGATAAAAAACTAATGAATAAAAGATTTATGCATTTAGAATTTGGGTTCCGTTAAGGTCACTATAATACTAAGTTAGGGCATCTAGGCTGATGAAAAAAAATATGAAGGCTAAGATTGAGAGCTACTTTTTTTAATCCATTTAAAGTTTTGCATTCCATTTACGTTCGGAACGACTTAGGGTCATTGCGCCTGTTCGCGTCCACTTAGTGCAGTTGGAAAGTTTTAAGGAAAAAGGTTCCAGAACAAATTTCAACGCAAAATTATATAACGTGTTCATTACATAGTCAATTTTAAGATTTACTTTCAATTGTGTTGGAAATATCATGTGGTTTTTATTTATCTAGACAAATAACAGAATTAGATCTGGGTTTACCTAGTTCGCGTCCTAATTCTTTTATTATCCTAATTTGAACCTGAATTTCTTTAAGTTTTTTAGCCCCAGGCTGACTACGATGAAAGTATTCCACTTATTGCTTAACTTTTGTCAGTATTTGTGCAATTTTGCCGATACTTTCTTGCTTGCTTATTTTAGGCGGGAGTGTAAAAGCTTTAGGATCTTTTACAATCCAGGACTTCACAGAAGGAGCTTCTACTATTTCTTCACAATTTTCTCGGTACCTTTGTTTAAAGTTGCTATCTTCTTCCTCTATTTCTGCTACTTCTTTATCATTGATTTGAATACTACCAACAATTTGGTTATTTAATAATCTTATAACTAAACTTAAAAGGCTTGGCAATTGTGGTTCATAATAATTTCGGGTGACGACATTTGATATCTCTTCTTCTGGTAGCTCTTCTACTAGTTCTACTCTATATAGTCCATTTGATATATGTTCTTCTGGTTGCTCTTCTACTCGATCTAATCCTAAAGACTGTTGCTGTAGATCCCCCCATTTGGACCACGACAACGCATCAAAATTTTCTTTCGAGATGGCGTTTGGGTTAGCCGGAAATGATCCCGTTTTAATAAAACCATTTTCGATAATTACTGGGTTTAAATTGTCCCATAGGTTTGTAAGAATTCTTGCGAATTCTGGCTTGGGCAATTTAGCCCCTACATGAAGTCTTTGCCATTTGATTAGTTCACTATCCCAACGATCTTTCAAAGGTTTCATGGTACTGCAATCCAAAGGTTGTAGTGTAGATACGAGTTCACACTCGTAAACGCAATGGATGGGAATGGCTCGTTACGTCGCCAGTAACTAGGGTAAACACACGTCCGCTCACGCCTGAGGCTGCTGCGTGACTGTGCTCCCCACTACCCGCGAACCCGAGACATCCGGGGATATAGTACCTATACTTTACTCAAACACTACATCCCTTCCTTATTCTATTTTTTTCTTTTATTAAAATATAATCGTTTACAACAAACATACATTATAGAAAGCTATCAGACTGATTTAGTTAGGTATTTCATTAGCGGTATTCTTCACTTTCATTTACATCTCCGTAGTCTCCACCTCTATCCTGAACTTTCTAAACTTTCCATTCCCCCTCTGTTCTTATTAAGTCACATTACTTCTATGCTTTTGGTTAGTATCCACATTTCTAATAGTTCTACACTGTTTCGAGTTGGTTTAAAATTTGCTGTCAGTTTGTTACGCTTCTCCATTTCCTTTACATATACTTTATCACCTGTTATTGACCTCAAAATCTCCTCTTTCTATCTGTATGTTATTTTCTATAGTTTTTTTTTTATTCCTGTCCCTAACATCGGAATTGTCAAATTCTTGTTCGTTATACAACCGAATTATTAATTATTAATTATTAATTATTTATTTTTTATCTTTATTTTCTGTCTTCCAGAGAATGTCCTTGTTTTCCAAAAGAATTTCATTTCATCAGTTGTTCTTCCGAGCTTGTTTGTATATTCAACTTTCCAGCTTGGTTCCGCAGTTTTCCTACAACTTCTCGAATATCTCTCCTTCTTCCTGTTTTATTTGTTGAAACATATACCTTTCGATAATTATTAAAAACACAAACTCAACATTTATTCATTCAATAAGACTTCTTCTAGAAACTCTTTTGAACCGTCGTAACATAATTTCACACTTTACCACCAATTCGGAAAGCAGCATCCATGAATGGAACCGGCAAGAAACTCTTTAGCTGCTCCTCTAACATCATGACAATATTACATTTTAATTTAACATAACAGTAGGTATGTAAATATAACATAATGATGATGCCAAAGAACTGTCCCGTGGATCCCACGCGACAAGCCTCCATGGCTTTTCATTCTCCATAATACATATTATATTCCTTAATGCTGTAATAGGCTCACTAAACTAATACGTTTTATATTTAAGTTTTAAAATTACCAATATTGAACTCTTTAATTCTATCAGGAGTTCTATTGTAAAAGAGTTTATCTTGACCCATTAGATAGCCGGAAAAATAGCATGTCAATTTTATTTTTGTTCCAAGTGATAACAATGTCCATCTCCTTCTCTTGTGTATAAGTCAGTATTATTGCGTACGTTTAAAACGCTATTAAAATTTAATTATATACTGTGAAGGTACAGTAAGGATGCCAGTATCTCTTAGTGAGTCCCGAGCACGTAATTTATACAAATGCGTATGAACCATTTGTGTAATATAAAAACAGTTTCAATATCTGCTGCCAAGCCCCATAGTAACCTTATGCCATGAAAATAGTTAATAAACCAATCTAGTCGTATCTTTATCCGTGAAATGATGCCTCATGTTCCGAACTGTACGCAGCTGAGCTGGTCCTAGCAGCGGCAGTGCTAACATAGACTCCCCATTGTAGCTTCTCTTCTTATTTTCCTATAGCTGTGTCAAATAACTACACCGACTCCTTCAGAATCAGTTACATATATTTCACGTAGACTGTAAATATTCTCCTGTAACTCATATCCACTTAACAATAACAAAGTGGCCTTATTCTTTTCGGCGCCTTTCGCGCATCCAAGAAAATCCAAGAACACCTTTTCCATCTTTTCCAACAAAAAGCAAGTGTTGCATTGTCATCTTCTAGGTCGAGTATAACAGGAGGGAAAGTAAGTTAGTCATTCTTTAGTCCAATAGGCACAACCTAAAATCAGGTTTGATTTCATGTGATAACACCGGTACGTATGCTTTACATTAATATAATGAAGGCTCATACTGCCTACTGCTAACAAACAACATACAATATACGTATAGTTTACATTTTAAAATGAGGCCTATACAGCTATCGCAAATTTAAGACGAACGGCCCGTCCTGCTCAGACTACTTTTACATAAGGTTTGGAGGGCCCGTACAGCCTAATATTACTAGTACGCACGTACTTTCATGAGGGCCCGTACAGTCTACATAACCAATAACGCACGATTTACAATTTATGAAGGCTCGTACAGCCTATGTCACCAATCACGCACGATTTACATTTAATGAAGGCTCGTACTGCCTATACAACCAATCACGCACGATTTACATTTAATGAAGGCTCGTACAGCAGTGTGATTCTGTAAGACTTCATTCTAAACTTCGAATCTGAATCCGCTGTGAGTTTCTTGATTGGCATTCTTAAAACTCGGTTGATAATTCGAATCTACACTAGCGCTACTCTTGCGAGCGTGTTTGCGAGTTGAACTATATTGAACTCGAGATTTTGACAGATAAAGTATGAGATGACATAAAAAGTGGCATTCTTTAAGGTAATTCCACCGTGAGCTCGACGCTCACTTCGCACTCAAACCCGGTTCAAAGTGTCAAATTATAAGTATCTATTTTACGAGTGAAAATAGAAGAAATCATAGTTAGATAGTGTTTATATAAAGTTTTTAAAGTGAATAAGTGCCTACCTAATTAAGCGATAACGATGGCAAGAATGTTTTTGTATAAATCTATATTAGAAGAAGCTCACGCTTTGGATAAACTAGAAAAGCGTCGACAATCTACCAAAATTCGAAGTTTATCTTTATTAACCCGAGATGACGACTATGTGAGCGTGTATAGATTGTCAAAGGAGTTAATTGACCAACTGGAGTATGAGTTACTGCCTCTGATAAAGCCCACAAAACGTCTAGGAAAAGGACTTTCAATTCGTGTAAAAGTAAGTTTATTTTACTAAGTACCTATAAAGTTAATTTTGTAAGTATTTACACAGTTTATAGCGGAAAGATTTGTAACCAAGCATACCATACCTAATTTAAGAAAAACACTTCATATTAAGGAGTATTTTATTCCCTTTGTGGATTCCCCGCTAGCTGTACTCATATATATGTTTTCATGTTAGTCTAAGGTACCTATAGTTATAATATTGGTATTCTATTCAGCATGAAAATAACCAAATTGGTCCCTTTGTTGTTTTGACTAGATCCAGGTAAAGTAGGTATTTATTTTTTTATTGATTTATTGTTTCAGATATTATGCACCTTGTCATTCTTGGCTAATGGCAGTTATCAGAAAATTATTAAAGAAAACATAAGAACCTATTTATCGCAACCATCAGCATCTCGTTGCATAAATGAAGTAGTGGAAGCTCTGAATAATCCGGCCATAGTAAGAAAATATATAAGGTTTCCTCAAAATATACAAGAAAGACAAATGTTAAAAGAAAGGTTAGTAGGTATAATATATTATAATTAAAGTGACCCTTTGATTTTTTTACATTTTTACAAATTACAGGTTCTACAAAAAGTTTGGCTTTCCAGCAGCTCTTGGGTGTATTGATGGCACTCTGGTGGCAATGAAAAAACCAGCAGAGAATGAAGAACGTTTCTACTGCCGCAAAGGCTACCATGCAAGAAATGTGCAATTGGTAAAATGGATTTCAATGTTGTAATCAATTATCATTAGGTATTCAATTATCTTTATTATATTTTTTTTTTCAGATTACAGATGCAGATTTAAATATTTTAAATGTGGATCCAACTTATGGTGGAGCTACTCATGATAGCTTCATTTTTAATTATGGTGTTATAAAAGAACACTTAGAGGCATTAACAAATGCTGGTGAAGAAGTTGTTTTGCTCGGTAAGTTAATCCCTCCCTGCCCCTACTTCAGAATATAAGCCTAATTACTAGGTATAAAAACTACATAGTTATGTTTTTTTTCAGGTGATTCAGGATATGCTCAGCGCGCCTTCCTTATGACACCAATTAGTGGCGCTGAAGATAATTCCCCAGAAGCTTATTATAATGAGCGTCATTTAACTGCTCGTAATTCAGTAGAGAGAACAATAGGCCTCCTAAAAGGACGATTTAGGTGCTTATTAGTGCACAGAGTGCTCAACTATCATCCAGACGTAGTTGCAAAAATAGTTATTGCATGTTGTGTTTTGCACAACATGTGCAATCGCGCAGGAATGCCGGCATTCACAATTTCGGAAGAAGAGCGACTAGAAGAGCTTCAAACAATTGCTGAAGTTCAAAGGAGGCAAACTAGGGATTTGCCATCTAACACCGATTTAGCTCTAGGGCAATTACATAGGCGAAACATAGTGAATAGGCTTTGGCGTTCACGTCATAATTAATTTGATCCTGGCAGCTCAGCAGCAGCACTTATTTGTAATCTTTAACTTCTTCTATCCACGTGTTAGGATATGATTCATCTATTTTATTCCTGATAGTTTTTTTATTTTATTGTGTTCGTTTTGCCTTAGCTAAGCTTTTACTCTCTTTGTTCAGATTTGTTAGTTTGTAAGACAATATAGAAGTAACCCAGCTTTATAGCTTTCTTTTTATACAGATTTTTCCATACTCCTTGTTTGTGAATGTGAGAACATAGTAGGTCGTGTGTTTATATATATTTCTTCTTTTGTAGTGCTAATTTTCGTAAGGACTTTCCCCTTATTACCAGACCTACGTTTTTCTCACATATCTAAGTACCTATTCAAAATTTGTAACAATCAGTTTGTAAAACTATACCATATTTTAAAAGAGTAACCATGGAGTTTCTTGCCGGTTCTTCTCCATGGAATCGACCAACCCGAACCGAGCACCTAAGTGAAATAAAAATATTCGATTTTGATTTTGGTGTTGTTTATTGTATGTATTCTGTGGTGTGTGAGGCGGGTCTTTCAATAAAACTGCGCTAGTATTCGTTAAAAGTGTTTAATTTAAATATTAAAAAAACTTACAGAACTTAAAGTAAGATTTTTAGTTTTTAAAAAACTAAAAATCTTACTTTAAAAACTAAAAATCATACTTTAAAAACTAAAAATCTTACTTTAAAAACTAAAAATCTTACTTTAAAAACTAAAAATCTTACTTTAAAAACTAAAACACGACTCATACTGCTACACCCTATCTCTATTTTTGGCCTCTGCCAATGCTTGCAGCCCTTTCCCGACTGCAGCCACAGCTTCAGCTAAAATTTTATCCCTCTCTGCACTCCTCTCCAGAAAGGACTGTAAGATCTGTGAATTTAATCTTTGTAACTCCAGCTGCTGTTCTTCCACCCTCAGGAATCTCTCGGTGGTGGTGGAGAATTCCGTTCGCCGTTGTGATGGTGGAGGAGCAGCAACTGAAGACGTGTGACGTGATGCTGAAAAGAGAACACCTATTAGTACACGCGTTAATAAAAACTCATAAATAAATAGCAGCTTTTCGTTGTCATTTGTTTCAAAAGTGAAGTTTTGATAGTTTGTACTTACACACAGAACCACCTCGACTACCACGAACTGTCCTAGGGCGGCGAGAAGGTGAAGCAACTGAAGCTGCGTGACGAGAAGCTAAAAAGATAAATATTTACATAACTTACATGAAGGTTCTTTAAGTCGTCACTTCTATGATTTACTTTATTCAGCTTGCTTGATATTATATCGATTAATGACCATCATAGACAACTACCAATAGTAAAAAAACCTTATTACTTAATTTTCTAAACATGAAATCTTTTGTGAGCAGAATGACCATTATTTATTTTACCTAAGCCAAAACTTATTTTTGTCGCTTAATCTAAGTAATTTATAAATTAAGTAGAAAATAAAAAAGAAAATTTTAGTATGGAAAATGCATACTTCTTTAAAATTCTCCATCTAATGGTAATGAAAGTTGTTTATAATTTATTGTTCACTTACATGATGAAGCAGCAGTTCTTTGAATCACTGGGGAGGCTACTTGGGTGGAACCACGGCGTGAAGGTGAAGGTGTGGGTGTGTGGGACAGTGTTACCGTTGGAGGGGACAGGCTCGGATGATATATATGAGGATTTGGAGGAGGAGTGTGCTCTAACTGGTTATTCTGAAACAACAGAAACAATCTTAAAAAGGAAACCCACTTCCTAATATTATAATTAAAAATATTGACAATTCCAAGGAATGCACATGAAATTTCAGAAAGAGATTTGAAAAAATCTTACGTATAATAATTAGGTTTAAGTAGTTAAATAAAAAAGTAAACAAAAAAAACATGTGACATGGTTACCCAACTAAAGCCAGAGTGTAGCGGATCTGTTCTCAAGGTATGATTTGAATCATCACAGTCACAGGATACACTTAATATAATAATATTAATATTCCACAACTATCACACAACGCCATCTAGTCCCAAGCTAAGCAGAGCTTGTGTTATGGGTACTAGACAACTGATAAACATACTTATATATTTCTAAATACATACATATTATAGATAAATTACACCCAGACACAGAACAAATGATCGTGCTCATCACACAAACATTTGTTCTGGGTGGGAATCGAACCCACGACCTCCGGCATAGCAGTCAGGGTCACTAACCACTAGACCAACAGGCCAGTCTACACTTGCTGTGACAACTCAAATCTGTCTCTACTCAGATACATACCCGTAAAATGCTTTGGCTTGTTCCAACAGTTGAGCTGGATGAGGAAGCAAACAGCAGTTTTCTCGAAATTGCACGAGCTGGTGGTCTGTAACTACGAGTGTGTTCTTCTTGACTGTCCTCAATCAGAGTGGGATCCTGAAAAGTAAATTGGATAAAATGGTATCTTCCTTATGGGATAAAATTATATTAAAATATTTTGACTGCAAATAGTACCCTACAGATAAATTACTTTTTGAATTATATTGGTAATGATGAATTTGAATATTTATAGGTGTACATTCAGATCTAATAGAGTATAATCTAGACACATCAGATTTATAATAGTGGGTACATGTACCTATTACTACCTATATAAATCTGATGTGACTAGTATTTAGTACAATATAACTTACATAAAATAAAATAGCTGGTGATTCCTCAGTAGGTGCCTGACTCAGCTGTTGTTGTGGTACATGAATCTATAATAAGTAAATATAAACAAATAAATGCTAGATAAGAGTATATTATTAATTAATTCCATAAAATTATGAATTAAATTTAAATATCTTACATTGTCAGTATCAGCATCTTGTATTTGTTGCACTTCATGTGATGGAGACGGGGTGTCATTTTCCTGAAACATGTAAATTTAACTTCACTTAAATTCACTTTACATTAGAAAGGGTCTAAACTACTAAAAAAATGGGCGCTATAAAAACGACAGCAAACCTTGCAGAGTGCTTCCAGTACTACTTACCTAATGCATTTCTAAACTTACCGGAAATGGCTGTATGCCTAAATGTGCATCTCCTGTAGAAAAGCTTTCACCACCACATAAAGCAACAATTCTTTCTTCAAGCTCTGATAGTTCCACTTCATCCTCCATCCCACCACCAGTCCTACGCCTAGCAGCAGAACGTGCTGCTACTTTTTTTTTATGGCGCTTTTTTTGTCAGACCAATACTATAATCAGACATTTATTTAAAGAAATTATAAAAAATTGCTGTTATTAAATACACATGTATTTTTTAAACTACATTAAAATCTCCATTTCCTTATTATTCAAAGTCAAGTATTGAGTAAAATTACGTAAAATTAAAATAAGATATTTATGAAATCAAGGAACACACTTGAAACCAAGATTATCGCATATTTTAAGTGGTTTGCTTTATGGAATGTTAAGTGGTTCTAACATGTAAAAAAAGCACTGCTAACCTTGGTCCACTGTTTGTAGGTTTTGATGGTGCCACCTATACTATTGAGGCGCACGGCTAGTTCCTCCCACTGGCGTCGACTTCGCTCTCTGGCATTTTGAGTTCTCAAGAAACCCTTCGCCATGCCAGGGTTTCTTTCCATAAACTCTATCAGAGTTTCAACCTGAGCCGACGATGGGTGAGAGGAACGTGTTTCATTTGGACTGAAACATTATTGTTGGATTAGAAAACAAAATAAACATTTCTTTAATTAATATTATTTTTGAACTTTACAACAAGAAATATAAACTTACTTCATGATTATTTCACAATAATTAACGGCACTGAACGATAAAAAAACAAACAAAATGCAAACAAAACAATGCAAGGACGAGATGAAAATATTGTCCACAGATTAATAATGATGTTGGCTGTCAGTAATTTTGGTAAGCATAGATTATATTCACGACACGAATTTAGAGTTTTCTGTTTATTTTTTACTTATTAGCTGCCTCAAATTCCTTAAAATAATAGATTGTAATTTAAACATCATATTTAGCTAAAATTCTGTGTCAAAAACTGATAAAATAAAAAACCGATAAATGTCGAATTACATTTTGTTGAGTGTGGTAGTCACTAGTACAGTATTGGTCGCTTTGGAGCTCACTTCACTTCGCAAGTGATTAGGTGATGCTTACAGAATGCAAAATCAAGGTCATTTTGAACCTTATGCGAAGTGAGAGTGAATAGCGACGTGATATGCGAGTTGTTGTCTGAATTTTACAGAATCGACGTGCAGCCTATAGAACCAATCACGCACGATTTACATTTAATGAAGGCTCGTACTGCCTATACAACCAATCACGCACGATTTACATTTTTAATGAAGGCTCGTACTGCCTATAAACCAATCACGCACGATTTACATTTAATGAAGGCTCGTACTGCCTATAAACCAATCACGCACGATTTACATTTAATGAAGGCTCGTACAGCCTATACAACCAATCACGCACGATTTACATTTAATGAAGGCTCGTACTGCCTATACAACCAATCACGCACGATTTACATTTTTAATGAAGGCTCGTACTGCCTATAAACCAATCACGCACGATTTACATTGAATGAAGGCTCGTACTGCCTATACAACCAATCACGCACGATTTACATTTAATGAAGGCTCGTACTGCCTATACAACCAATCACGCACGATTTACATTTAATGAAGGCTCGTACTGCCTATACAACCAATCACGCACGATTTACATTTTTAATGAAGGCTCGTACTGCCTATAAACCAATCACGCACGATTTACATTTAATGAAGGCTCGTACTGCCTATACAACCAATCACGCACGATTTACATTTAATGAAGGCTCGTACTGCCTATACAACCAATCACGCACGATTTACATTTAATGAAGGCTCGTACTGCCTATACAACCAATCACGCACGATTTACATTTTTAATGAAGGCTCGTACTGCCTATATATCTTGCATAAACCAATAATTTTATTCATTATTATTATTTTAAACTAGCTTCCGCCCACGACTTTGTACGTGCATCCCCGTTTTTCCCCGTTCCTGCAAGACTTTCGGGAAATCTTTTCTTAGCGGATGCCTACGTCCTAACATCTACCTGCATGCCAAATTTCAGCCCGATACGTCCAGTGGTTTGGGCTGTGCGTTGATAGATCACTATATCAGTCACCTTTGAGTTTTATATATATAGATTTGATTTGCACCCAGTGTGCAGTCTCGTCTAACTTAAAGATAGAATAGGTTACATTTCAGTTTATAGTCGCAAATATATATATATATATATATATATATATATATATATATTTTATTATTTGACAGTCAGTTCTCTGTGTATCTGTTAACTCCAATCGATTCTTACATAATATGGCGGCATCTATTGACTGGATTGAGTAAGTATTCCATAGATGGCGCTATTTAATAATTAGAAGACTACGCGTTTGACCGTTCATATTCATAATTAAGACAACTTCTGTCGGGTCAGCCAGTATGTATATATTGATCGAATATAAAATTAATATTTACAATTGCATACTTAATATTAAGCGAAATACGTAGATCAAGCGTAGATCAATTATAAAGTTATATCTTTCTTTTGGATACTACTTACATAATTTTATTTCATTTAGTCGGTACACAATTCGCTATAAGATACTACAGTACAGTTAATAGATTTTGTATCCAGTAAGTATAAGTTGTGGTACCTACATAAAACTTCCGACTTAATACTCTAAATAGTTTTATGGCCATACAAATGTGTACAGCGGGTACTGTGCAGTGTGCACGCGTAAAGAGTGTAATAATAATAAATAATAAAAATACTTTATTGTACACACAGATGAAGTTGACAGAAAGAAAATAAATAACAGCAAAAGAGGTTAAGGTACAGTAGGCGGATATTATATGAATTAAGTATATTTGAACAACTATTACGTAGAAGAGGAATTAGTTATGTCTTCATTTACTTTTTACGACAACATATTATAATATAAACAAATATAAACTAAGTCTATCTCTATCTCTGCTAGAAAAACACAGTGTCATAATATACGTAATATTTATTAGAAAATTCTTGCATCCGTACAGTCACGTGGTCTCCTCTGAGCAGCCATACCCTTCAATTAATGGTTGCTGCTTTGCGGTAATCCTTTTTGCCGCTATTGCTATTTCTTCTTTTTAATTTTATTTGATTATTAAGAATTGCATTTTTTTCTTTATGGGGGCATATAAAGTCTTCTATTTCGAAACAAATGATCATGTCATATTTATTAATTGTTCTGATACCGACTATATTATAAAATATAATTATTATTTATAATAAGTAGTTACAGCCCTATAAATGTACATATTATTTACTATTATAAAACAGAGCGCAGCAATAACATAATTAAATCATAATATTTAACACAATCTACAAAATTTATGATACAAAATCATCGGCCGCTTTGTTTGGCTTATTTAACCTCATGTTGGTAACTACATAATATAATAACTTTGGCAGACAGTGCACGTACTTAGCACCGCGTAGCTTTAGTGTCACGCTCTGCTCATGTCATACAGATTGACTAGTGCCTCGCTAAGCAAAGCCCTATACACCAAAGCGTAGCCTAAAAACTCGCAAACCATTAACTTAAGAAACTATTGCATTACCACCGATCCCTGATAAGTATGCAAATACCGAACCAAATCTGCCCGTTCAAAATGGGTTAAAATCTAGTCTGAAGGACTAACTTAATACAAGTAGGTGAAGCTATTAAGAGCATGTTATAAAGAGAAATCATTTAGCACAATATCATTGTTTGTGTCATGAGTATATAAGTAAGAATTATCATAATGCAATAATTTTGTACACGCTAGGTTTTTTCCTAACTAATAATATCCGTTTTACAATAATTACAGGTAAATTAGCTTGGAGAAATTTTTGCGTTTGTAGTGGTGTATGGTCAGCAAATAAAATAAAACAACATTTTATTTTTAGTTTTTATTTTATATATATAAGGGATTTTAAATTAAACTATATGTGTTTCTCCTCTGAAAAAGATGAGACTTTATTTTAATATTTGCACATTTAACATACGTATAACTTTTACATTAACAATGTTACTAAAATGAAAAATTTACTAACCTGAAAAAGAAACGACATTTAAAGTTTAATTCTTTAGTTTGAGAAGTCAAAGGCTTGCCTCGACCATGTTTTAACACTGGAGCCATTTTGAATTAACAATATAAAGTTACAACACTTACACACAAATTAAACACTTCAACAAATATTATAACAATACAAATAATAACAACAATCAACAAATACAAAATTTAACAATTAAACTACTAGACCGGGAGATATTGACACAAAATTTCGAGTCATTTGTAACAGGATGGCGGTTCTACAGGGGTCTTAGTACGCAATGACAAAAAGAAAAACGATGGTGTGAACGCTGGTACCGGCGGCTTAGTCGCGTGGGCGTTAGTCGAACTCGTCGGAAAAATAGCGAAGTCAAACAATTTGTAACACAAAAATTTTAGAATTTACCGATAGCCCATAAAAAAGAAGTAGGCGGTAGTGTCATGCCATACTTTTCCGGTGTGACTTACAGCCCGCCATACCGACGCGAATGTGTTGATTTAAAAAAAAACAATTCAACCATTTGTACCAGGCTAACTTTTGCACAGGTAACCATCGTCGTGCAGCCATTTACGAAAATCGCCATGCCATACTTTTCGGACGATTCCAAATGGTCGCCATACCGCCGAAAATCTGCAAATTTTTTTTTTCGCCGAACCATTTACCACCCTAAATTTTTTTTTCAACAACTCCTGAATGATTATAAATAGAAGTGTGATAATGTCATACCTGTGGGAGGTGGCGAATGTGTATAAGATTTTTTTTTATTGTAAGATTTTATTCGTATTTTGAACGATTAGTAACAGTATGGCACTAGTATTTTTCCTGTAAGTTTGAGGTTCAACGAATATAAATACAAAATTTCAAAGATCTAGGTGGTGGAAATCTTCACTTATATAAATTAATACTAAATTAATTTTTCAAGTATGGCAGCACTTTTTCCCCCTACTAGAAGTATGGTAAATATAATAATGGTCACATTTTATCAAATACTCTCCAAAAATCCAAATGCAATACTGGTACAAAAAGTTTGGCGAAAAAAAAAAATTTGCAGTTTTTCGGCGGTATGGCGACCATTTGGAATCGTCCGAAAAGTATGGCATGGCGATTTTCGTAAATGGCTGCACGACGATGGTTACCTGTGCAAAAGTTAGCCTGGTACAAATGGTTGAATTGTTTTTTTTAAATCAACACATTCGCGTCGGTATGGCGGGCTGTAAGTCACACCGGAAAAGTATGGCATGACACTACCGCCTACTTCTTTTTTATGGGCTATCGGTAAATTCTAAAATTTTTGTGTTACAAATTGTTTGACTTCGCTATTTTTCCGACGAGTTCGACTAACGCCCACGCGACTAAGCCGCCGGTACCAGTGTTCACACCATCGTTTTTCTTTTTGTCATTGCGTACTAAGACCCCTGTAGAACCGCCATCCTGTTACAAATGACTCGAAATTTTGTGTCAATATCTCCCGGTCTATACGTAATAATTATAATTTTTGAATGAAATGTGTGCTTTATGTTCTAACGGTACCAAACGACTGCACGTGGCACCTGCGGACAGCGTAAACTGGTTTATTCTGTTTTTGTGCGTGTTTCCACTTTCCACTATCAAGTGACGATTTATTTATTTGTTTTGTTTCGTAATTATTATGGTCAAATATTAATTATGAAACAAATTATTATGGACACGATATTTTATTGTTTCACGGTAGTCGTCTTGTCGTTTGCTCTAGGACGTGAAATTGAATGATATATTTTTTTTTATAAAGTCAAAACCATATTCTTTCAAATAAAAACTTGTTTTTATTGAAAACAAAAGTGTTGCTACGAATAAGTATAAAATTAAATAGTAATGTTAGGATATCGAAACATTTTTGTATAGGCCAGAACGATATAGTGGAAACGCGCTCTAAGATCTGAGTAATATACACACCACTACATATGCAAAAATTTCTCCAAGCTAATTTACCTGTATGTACTCAAATACATTAAAAAGCAAATATTTCGTCTGACGCTAATATAAATTTTATGAAAATTATAACGTTAGACGTCAAGCGTCTGAGTAGGTACACCCAGCGCTGGCGCTTCATGCTTGGTAATCTGTTTAGCAGTATACAGTAGTTACTGCGCATTACAACCATATAAAATATACTGGTACAACACGTTTGACATAATATTAGCGCGGCGTCAGGTTAGTGTTACGTTTTAGTTTAGTGCCTTGACGTCGCGTACGTAAGTAGGTACCTACGCATCCTATGTGTCAAACTCAAAGCCTAAATCATGATTATCGCTTACGACTTGAACAAAAGGAAAACGTAACGTAATAACATTAGTAATCTACCTCCCTTATTTTATAAATTCTAAGAATAATTATTTAAAATTATAGGTCTGACCTTTATCCTCGTCGCCAAATGTAGATACGAGTTCACACTCGTAAACGCAATGGATGGGAATGGCTCGTTACGTCGCCAGTAACTAGGGTAAACACACGTCCGCTCACGCCTGAGGCTGCTGCGTGACTGTGCTCCCCACTACCCGCGAACCCGAGACATCCGGGGATATAGTACCTATACTTTACTCAAACACTACATGTAGTATATGTGATGAGTGCGGTGGTAATTTGAGGATCGTTATCCCATTTGCTGCAGCAAGTAATATTACACTTAGATCGCAATGTGTTGAATGCCCATCATATATGAGGAGAACTAGTCTTTCAGAGCCGATGGTGGGAATGAAAACGTCTTTAATATACTTTTCAAATATAAAGGTTTCCATCCATCCTTTTCTGCTCACTGCATATGCTGTTTTGACTGTTTCATCCTGGTATACCCATTCACTCCAAAGATGTTTACCCTGAAAAATTATTAAGGGTGGAATCTTTCCACCAAGGGCATTAGCAGCCAAAAGGACGTTTTCAACTTCGTTTTTTACCCGTACGGGGTCCATATAGAAACCTACTTAGTACTTAAATTAACTATATTAAATTGTATTATCTTGATTAGTATCTAAACTGTTCTAATATTGTACTTAAATTGTAATTGTAACTACTGCTGTATTTTATGGATCAAATAAAGCTTTATTTATTTATTTATTTTAATGTGAAAGAGAACACTGTATTTGAAGCTCTCTAAGTTGTAAAGCTACTTTAAAAAAAAAATATTTCCATTTTGACCAGCTAAATGAAGTGTTGTACCACTTGTATCAAAATCTGTAGCTTTAATCATTTTCAGTGTGGTACCAATACCTGAAAGCTTAGATTTTTTTCAGTAATACTTGGTAGCAGTCGTTGAAGGCTCCTCGCTTCGACGATGTAGCCAAATTAAAAATGCTACAGTATGTTTACAGCCACCTCTGCTGGCAGCACAATCTTCGCAGGTTACATTTAAAACTTCTTGATCTTTTCAATGTATTCTAAACTGCAATGATAAGGTGTGTTACGCACGCGGTGTTCTGGCGTGATTCTACATTTAACCGTACATGCATCACCTACTCTTTTTACTTGAACATAACCAATAGCATCATCGCCATAGTTGTCTCTTGCCGATGCCGATTGCCTGAAATAAGTTTAAAATAATAAATGGCCTTACGTATTTTGTTAGTAAAAAATACAAATAAAAAAATGTTTAGTACGTCTGTAACGTTAAATAAGTATGCGACAGCCACAGATTCGAAAAAAAAAAACAAAAATCTTTCTAATACTTTAATTAAGACAAAATTACAATTAAATATTATATCTAAAAATATTCTAATCTATTCGACGATCGAATATAGAATGAATTTTTAATGAAAATAACACGAGTCGCCGAATTGAGGTCAGCCGTCGTCATATCCACAATACGCTGAAACTGCAGCGTCGGCGATCTTCTTCTGTTAGGTATTACATATACCTAACAATCCTCCCCCCTTGGAATGGCGACTATTTTAAACCTTTAGTGAAAATATCGCCGGAACATTTTCAGGGTCACCCGTTTTCCTTTCTGTCTCGGTTGCCGGTGGTTGCTGGTGTTCTTTCGTTCGGTTATGTCTCTTTATGCGCTGTCTAGTCATATGTATGACCGCACACACAAGTTTTATGTAGACAGGTATTGTTGTATGATGGAGGATACCTGATTGCACGCTGTCAATGGGTAAAGGAGGCTGGACTAAGATTTTATCTTGGACATGGTGTAACTTAAATACATTACTACAAGGATTATAGTTAGGTGGAGGTGCAGCGAACATTCTTTGCGTATTTAGTGGGCATACGATTTTGATTAAACGGATGTCTAGGAGGCCTAAACGGGCGTGGTGCCATAGGGGCCTGCAAATTGCCTAGTAATTGATGATTTTATAGACGCGGGGGTGTAAAAGATAAAGAGTGTTGTGTGAGGTTAATCTTAGGGGTTGGTTGATTTTTAGTTGAGTCGTTTCGCGATTGGAGGTACATCACATTAAGTTCCTCCTGGACGTATTCGAGCGCCTTTTCTATAGAAGGAGGGCGCATGCAGCGTATACAGGAATCTAGAAGTACTTTAAGTCCTCGTACAAAAGTGGCAATAGTTTCATGTAACGTCACATAGGTCATAATAGTGCTAAACAAAGTTTGACAATGCTACTAAAATTCTTGTGGTGTCCTACTACCTTGCGTCGTTAAGGGGAGGTCATTGTACAAGGCGGTTTCATCGCGTTGATCAGAAAAGTTATTAATCAAAGGATTTTTTTTTTTCTTTTTTAAATCATCTATTGTACTTGGAAATGATAAATTTTGTTTGATCCGACGACACGCATCATTGTATAATGATGTGTATACACACTACGATTTTTATAGTTGGTTCTTCTGTCGGGTATCCCAAAGAGACGGTTCGGATTGGAATAATTCAAAAAATTCGAGCGCATTTTCATTTGACAATGTCGGTCGATACGTGCGTCGCCGGCGAGCTCATATTGCACATTAAACTATATCTTGATAATTCATCTTTATCAATTATCAGATCCGAATCAACCATATTGTCTATTTTACAATCTTGAGAAGGCAACCAACAATTTATCAACGATTCATTAATATCAATTTTATGATCAAATTTTTAATTTTAAATCGTCAACCTTATCACGCGAAATAAAAGAAGCTACAAACTTTCTTACCATCAGTCTAACAAGATCCTTATCATTCATCGTTTCTGAAATTTTATGAACACCCAAATTTCTCTTTATAACAGCAGTTAAAAGTAGGATCCCTTTTGGATGGACAACTAGTCTGAAGAACCGGAATCATTGTATCGTACTTCTTTATATTCAATTTTTTAACAGTACTAACATATTTAAACGACACCGGTGGTAAATCCAAATCTAATTCATTAATCAACTCACTTTCAAGTGACATATCACAATCTATCCAATTAGGTATTATTAAATTGAAAAATTCTTGTAAAGCACCAGGGTCGTAAGATCTAGGTTGATAAGCAAATTCAGAGTAAGGAACACAGACATCAACTATATCAATTTCAACATTCTGATCCACTCCAGTATCAGTATCACATGAAATATTAGACAAAAAGGTTTTAATATTATCAGTTTTATAATGCGTTTTATACTTTACTCCCGTTCTAAACTCATGACTCTTAGAACTTGGTGGTCAATAATAATTTTTTTTTAACCGTCAAAGAATTATGTTTTAATATAAAATTTTTATTATACGCATCTTCAGAATCATCGTCATCCTCCTTTATTTCAGCTCCGAATTTAAATTTAGATTTTATTGCATTATTAGTTTTACCGTATTTATATATATTATGATGAGATAATGTATTAACATTAACCAACATAGATATGTTGGTTTAGATAAAACTGAACTTTCTGAAAATTGTTTAAAAATGTTTATGAACACATTATACGTTTCAAATTTTTCCATATGTATAGCAATTTTATTCATTTCTTCATTTTTAATCGTAACATCAATATCTGACATCACAACTTTAAGATTATCAATTGTACAATCAATCAATCACAAAAAATAGGTACCATCACGTTGTACAATGTACAACTTTGTTAGCAACTACATTCTGATTCATATACACTTTACATAATATTACAAAATTTAGTCTGTCATCAAAAATTTCGTCAGAATTAACCACGCCAAACTTTGCATTCTTAACAATTTTTGGTTCCTCTCTTTTCTCGAGATCATCAGGTGATATAAATATAGCTAGATCGTTAGTACTAACTATATTTTTATGAGCGTCAATTGAAGCTTTAGACAATATCCTCTTGCACAAAGAATCACCAAGTTTTCTAGTGTAGTAGATGAACTCCTTAGTATGTCTGGTTAGAGCTACGAGCTGATGACTAGCACTCGTATATATTTCATCCACTTCCAAGTGAGACAATCTAACCAACAAAATAACACCACTGGTTTTACCCTGAAACTCATGTATAGTAAAACAATTATTAGCATTTACTCTACTCAACTTTGATATTAATTCTTGCTTCTCCTCTTGTTTAAAAGTTAATACAACGGTATCATCTGAAACTTTTTCTTTATTATCTCTTAACTCCAATAAAGGTTTCACAGATATACTTTTAACTATTTTATTAGTGGTCACCATCCCTTTCATACCTGCATTTCTATATACCTCATCCAGAATAGAACACACATCAGCAGGACACCTCGATGAAACGTTAAAGACGTCCTTCAACAATGAAACTGCATCCAAATCATCAAACTGGAAAGTAACCATCCTATCTCTTTCTATATAAGGTAATTGAAATTTATCACCTATACATATTACCCAGTCTACTTTATTTAAAATCATAGCCGATAACAAGCCTCCCAATTCAACATGTAACACTCATCTATTATTAAGATACTGACATTATTTATTTCCCTAAATTTTAAAAATTTATCCATGCAAACTAGTAACGAATCTAACGTTCTAAATCGCATCTTCATTTCCTTATCCTCAAAAACTTCAGGTAATTCCGATGCAATTCTACACCTCAAGTCCATTGCAGCAGATCTAGTCGCAGTTAATACCATACACTCCTCAGGAAACTCTTTTACAATGTCGATAGCTTTCTTAGTTTTCCCACAACCAGCAACCCCATTATATCTATATATTTTAGGTAACTTAAAAGTGTCATGATCCAAATTAATAGTACAAACAGAGCTATAAATACTTCTAGCATTCATGACTTTCGTTCCATCAGAGACAATCACCAAATTGGCATCAGATTCAAACCTTTGTTCTTCAAAATCAAATGGTACAAACTCCACTCCATCAAAAGCATAACCGTAACCACTAACTGATCTGTTGATAAATTTTCTATTGTAATTATCATATAAATGCATTTTTAATTTCTTTTTATTCAATAAAGTCTGATTATATTCTCTGTTATTATAATTAAGTAAGTCATACTTTCTGATCAAATTCATAAGATTTTCTTTAACATTTAATTCAGAAATTCTTTGTTTTTCTCTATATTCTATTATCACGTTTATTGCATAAGCTTTTCTATCCGATGTCAAAAGATAATTAGGTCTGTACTTAGCCATCAAATCTACCTCAGTTGCATTCCACACTTCATTCACAGTTCCTTTCTTGGTTATCACGTCTTTGTCCATGTTATACTTTATAATCGTTTTCTTAAGTGAATCCGTAGTTGAATTATCAGCGTCCACATTTATAACAAATTTACAATTTTCAAAATTATTATTCAAATACAAAACAATTCATAAAGTCGATTCGTATTGTCCTTAGATTACAAAATAAAAGGCAGATGGAGCATGTCAATCGTCCATCGCCCTTGTCAAAGAAAATACGAAATCAAAAACGAATACGAACCTCCGCCAGTGCTATAGCGATTCTAGTGTCATGCAATACGTCAAAAGGGGTTTGATATTTTAGTAAAAAAATGCTGTCTTGTGATATTAAAACGCTGTAAAATTTGTTCCCGAAAACAAACAAAAAGATAAAACATCGTTTTACAGGTTTTCTGTAGATTATTTGGCTTATTTAATTTTGTACACAAATATTATTTTTACATATACGAAGGAATTCAAAACTTCAACGTATGCTGCCAGTATTTTGAAAATGAATTTGCCATTTTTATGGGTAAAACGGTAAAATGGTTAAAAGATCTACTTACGGGGTAGTGCTGTTGGATTTTTCGATCGTGAATGTGATTATTTGTATAGTGCAATAAAGGTTTATGATCATTATTAGATTATTTTAATAAGCATTATACATTTTTTTGTTACTTTTATAAAAAGCGTCATAGTCGATTTCGCTCGCGATTTAATTCATGTGAACTCCATGATGGATATGATGAAAATAAAATGTCCCGCATTCTCGACTAAAAAGTACCGCTATTCGCATTCATGTTTTGAAAAATAAAAACATTTTTTAAATGTAATTTATTTAATAAAAAATTGAATAAAATTAGTAGATAGGTGCTTTATGTAACAAAATAATTTTTACAATATTATAAAAAAATATCATAAACCCGAATTTATATTAAAATAAAAATTAAAACTTGACTGCTAATTTATGTAGCCTACGTCACTACCACCACTACCTTCATAATTCAGATGATTGCAATGACACCTCACAACTCAAAATCGATCCAACAGTTTATACTGCAGGGCGTGTCAAAGAAATATACATACATACACTCGAAAAACATAACCCTCTTTCTTCCATAGTCGGGTAAAAATTTGGGAAATTTTTCAATATCTGGTAACATTACACGCACACAGAAGCACCGTGTTCGTACAGTGCAACGGCGAAATGACAGCACACATAGCTTTATAGAAATGACGAGAAATAATTCGGTTTAGTTCGGCAACGCTCCATCTGTCTTTTATTTTGTAATCTAAGGTATTGTCTATCAAAATATTGAATATTCATTGAAAATAAGTTCATAATACAAACATCAACAACTCTAGAACCAAACATAATAGTTATCTGATCAACAATTTTTTTTGTAGTAGTAGTAGTGTAGTTAACACATACAACTTTAACATGTATCACAAGATAATATAACTTGAGCAATAAATCTTATAAAATAGACAAATCTGTGGGGTGCGTGATAATGGATATCAATTACACTAGGTACAGTACCTTTGGGTGATGCACAAATAACCACACACTCACAGTTTTAACGTTTATTGCTCCACGTAGAAGGAGAGAGACAATTATCAGATACAAGCGACACTTTGGGCATGAAAATACAAGAACAAAAAGACACTGACTAGCTGCGCATTCGGTAATTAAGATCGAACTGTTAATTTTACAATTGTGAAGAAACTTGAAGAAATATTCCGATCTACCCGCTGGGACCGTGATAATTTCGTCGCGGCACGCATACTACGCGAATACCGCGACTCCGTCATAAAATAATAAATATTATAATTATTTTGTATGAGTGTAATGCATGTCTGTATTTTTTGTGTTTTGTGTAATGAATGTTTAGTGTTATAATTAAATGCGAATATAAATATGAAATAAAATATTTAAATACTTGTTGTGTGTAATATATACGTATGATAAAATACATACACTAAAATATCGTGTGTTAGCCACATCACTCCCCTCCAGAGACCGGGTTAAGGGCGATAAAAGTCTGGGAAGTGAACTCTCCTCCCAGAGCGAGTGGTATATGCCACAGGAGCACTGGGAAGAGGTAGGGGAGGATCGGGAGGTGGAAGAGCGGGAGAAAGAAGGACTTCGGTAGGAGACGACAGTAAGTAGGCTGGCTTAAGGCGGTCTATGCTAACTGTCGTTGACTTTCCTTTTAATTTAATTTTGAAAAATTTGTGATCTCTTGAAATGACCTCATGTGGCCCTGTATATGCGGGTTGTAAAGAGCCGCGCAGTGCGTCTTCCCTAAGGAATACGTGACCACATGAGGCTAAATCTTTGTAGATGAATATGTTTTTCTTACCATGATGTTGAGTCGGTACTGGGCGAATATTCCTGGCGAAATTTGTCAACCGAGCTGATAAGTCGGTGATATCGGTAGTATAAGACGAAGTGTCGTGACCAAAAAATTCACCTGGTAGGCGAAGTGGTTCACCGAAAACCAGCTCAGCTGAGGAGGAGTGCAGATCCTCTTTCACAGCACTTCTTATGCCGAGAAGCACGAGAGGTAGTGTTTCTACCCAATTTGCGTCAGCGTGACAGGTAATTGCAGCTTTCAATTGTCTGTGGAAGCGCTCCACCAAGCCGTTGCACTGCGGGTGATATGCGGTTGTCTTACGGTGATCGAAACCGATAGACTTAGCGAGCTGCTGGAATAGGGCCGATTGAAATTGTGCACCGCGGTCGGTAACGACGTCGGTTGGACAACCATAACGGGCTACCCAGCAGCACACAAAAGCTTTCGCGACAGTTTCTGCGGTGATGTCGGTAAGTGGTACAGCTTCCGGCCATCGCGTGAAGCGATCGACGGCTGTTAGGCAATACCGATAATCACCGCAAGGTGGTAAAGGGCCGATTAGGTCTATATGGACATGTTTGAATCGCGCTGAAGGTAAAGCGAGCGTACCAATAGGTGACGCGACATGCCTGTTTACCTTCGAGCGCTGACAGGTCAAACATGCCTTAGACCATTCGCGGCAGTCCTTCCGCATTAAGGGCCAGACAAACCTCTGTGCAACGAGCTTGGCTGATGAATTTGCGCCTGGGTGACTCAATGAGTGCAGACAATTGAAAACCTGCTGACGCAGTTGTGAAGGGACGAAAGGTCTGGGAGTCGGTGTACTGACGTCGCAGTACAGTTGAGTGCGACTTCCAGGTAAATTCATCCGTTTTAGGCGAAGAGATGATTCACCTGTGAGATGCGAAGTGAGCTCAGGATCTGTAGCTTGCAACCTTGCCATCTCTTCTAGATCGACCGGCCTCTGCAGTTCACATACGCGCGATAAAGTATCAGCGACGACATTATTTGCACCTGATATATGCTGTATGTCGGTTGTGAACTGCGAGATAAAGTCGAGGTGTCTATACTGACGCGGCGTGCAGTTACTTTTCCTCTCGTGGAAAGCGTAACATAACGGCTTGTGGTCAGTATAGATCGTAAAATGATTAGCCTCCAGCATGTGTCGGAAGTACCTTATGCTCTCGTAGATGGCAAGGAGCTCTCGATCGTATGGTGAGTATTTTACCTGTGACGGGCTCAATTTGCGCGAGAAGAATGCGAGCGGCTGCCAATCATCATCCTTAAGCTGTTGTAGGACTCCACCTATCGCTGTATCTGAAGCGTCAGTGACGAGTCCTAATTTAGCTTCACTGGCAGGATGAGCGAGCAGGGCTGCTTCGCAAAGGCTTTTCTTACAGTCCTGGAATGACTGCAGCGAATTTCCTTCTATGACCACGGGATGAGAACCTTTGACAGAACCTACAAGCAAAGCATTTAATGGTGCTTGAATTTGGGCAGCATTGGGCAAGAAACGTCGATAGAAATTAACCATGCCCAAGAATCTTCGTAGCTCTCGAACAGTTCTTGGGACAGGAAAATCAGCAATAGCTTGCACCTTGCTGTCCAAAGGTTTGGTTCCCTTTTCAGAGATTTCGTAGCCTAGAAATGTTACCTTAGGAGCGCCGAAGACACACTTGGCTGTGTTAATAAGAACACCATAATCTCTCATACGGGTAAAGAGTTGGCGCAGGTGGTCTTCGTGCTCTTGTGCTGATCTGCTGAATATCAGGAAGTCATCAAGATAAGGATAACAGAAATCTAGGCCTCGCGTCAACTCATCGACAAATCTCTGAAAAGTTTGACCTGCGTTGCGAAGTCCGAAGGTCATAAAAGGAAACTCGTACAAACCGAAGGGTGTGGTGATCGCTGTCTTCGGGATATCGCCTTCAAAAACAGGAATCTGGTTGTAGGCCTTAACTAAATCGATGACAGAGAAGATAGTACAACCAGACAGACAGTGTGAAAAGTCCTGTATGTGCCTGATTGGATACTTATCTGGTATCGTTCTTGCGTTGAGAAGTCTGTAGTCACCGCATGGACGCCATCCATTGTCCTTCTTCGATGCGAGGTGAAGCGGAGACGACCACGGGCTGTCAGATGGACGGGCTGTCCCGTTAGCTATCATAGCCTCGAATTCCTGCTTTGCTATTTTGAGTTTGTCAGGAGCCAAACGCCTAGGAGAACAGGAGACAGGAGGGCCAGGAGTTGTGCGAATGTGGTGTGTAGTGTTGTGTTTGACAATACCTGGAGTACCAGTGGGGCGTGTTAGTTCCGGGTATTGCGCTAAAATTTTATGATAATTACTATCACCACCAGTTACAACCTTAACACTAGAAATATTACAATTAATTGAATTACAATTTATTGCTGAGCTGCTGACATTGGTTAAGCCATCGATCAATTGTTTTTTACGTACGTCAACAATAATTTGGTAGTGTGAAAGGAAATCTACACCAATAATGGCTTTGGTGACGTCAGCTACAACAAAACGCCATGGAAAAACGCGACGTAAGCCTAAGTTGAGGTTTAATTGAATGTAACCGTAAGTATCGATGACGGAACCATTGGCAGCACACAGTTGGTAATTAGTTTTACATCGTTTTTCAGACACAGCACTTATAGGGAAAACACAAATATCACTACCGGTATCTATTAGATATTCAACATTAAGAGTGGGGTCCGTAATGAAAAGACGACTTGGGGAATTGGGGCAGTCGTTGGTCGCCATCACTGACTGCCGTGTGCATTTCCCGATGCCTTGAAGTCGCATGGCTTAACGCATCTGTTGGCCTTTGTGCCATGTTTATTATGATACCAGCAGATAGGGTAACGCCGGTAATTAGAGAGGGACCGTCGAGAAGAAGACCGTGGGCGATGATGTGGAGAGGGACCTCTGCGCTCGCGGGGACGGGACCGGGAACTGCTTACTTGGGCGGACAGCGCGCTCACCTGGCGCGTCAGCTCCGCCACCTGGCGTGCCAGCTCGTCCATAGGTGATGTAGATGAAGATGCCGCCGCAACATGGGCGGTAGGGGCCGCGATGTCATTCACGCGATCAGCTAACTCAGCCAGAGCGTCCAGGGACAGCGTAGGTTGTGACGCAACGATCGGCTGCAATCCAGCAGGTAGTCGGCTGGTCCAGATCGTTTTCAAAAAATCTTTTGGAATTTCGGGACCAGCTAGATGTTGTAAATGCCGCAGAAATTGAGACGGCTTGCGTAGTCCCAGCTGCTCGTGCATCAACAACTGTTTCACTTTATTTTCTCTGGATACGGACAGTCTTTTTATTAACTCTGATTTCAATTTATTATAATCAGCAGGGCCGGTAAGAATGTCTTCGACCTCGGCCGCATACTGTCGATCTAATGTGGCCAATATGTGATAAAATTTGGTAGTATTGTCAGTTATGTTCATTATAGCGAATTGTCCTTCGACTTGTGCAAACCATATTGCAGGCTTTTCAGGCCAAAAAGGTGGGATCCGTAAATTAACAGATGGTTGCTGGGCGGGCGACTCGTGCAACGGTCGTTCCGCCATTTTGACGCACCTTCGCGCTTGAGTATTAACTCGATCAGCGTTTTCGGAATCACTTGCACTGGACATAGTTTTTAATTTTTATATATATAGTGTTCAGAGGGGTCACCAATTTGTGGGGTGCGTGATAATGGATATCAATTACACTAGGTACAGTACCTTTGGGTGATGCACAAATAACCACACACTCACAGTTTTAACGTTTATTGCTCCACGTAGAAGGAGAGAGACAATTATCAGATACAAGCGACACTTTGGGCATGAAAATACAAGAACAAAAAGACACTGACTAGCTGCGCATTCGGTAATTAAGATCGAACTGTTAATTTTACAATTGTGAAGAAACTTGAAGAAATATTCCGATCTACCCGCTGGGACCGTGATAATTTCGTCGCGGCACGCATACTACGCGAATACCGCGACTCCGTCATAAAATAATAAATATTATAATTATTTTGTATGAGTGTAATGCATGTCTGTATTTTTTGTGTTTTGTGTAATGAATGTTTAGTGTTATAATTAAATGCGAATATAAATATGAAATAAAATATTTAAATACTTGTTGTGTGTAATATATACGTATGATAAAATACATACACTAAAATATCGTGTGTTAGCCACAAATCTTCCACCTTTCTTTCATACATAGTCTTTCATACACATTATTATAGAAAAATATATAAGTCATCAGAATAACCTGAAACAGATAAAAATGTTAAGACAAAATAAAACAGTATTTTTACTCAAACTCGATCAGACCATTTCTTCATAAATTCAGCACAAGATGATGTTGTCTTGGATCCCTCTCCAGTATCACAAACTTTCTCAACATCATACCTATCATTGTCCTTTATTCCTGTAATCTTATATGGACCAATAAATTTTGCTTTTAACTTCATAGATGTTCCAAATTGAGTCTTCTTGATAGCAACCAAATCAAATCTCCTATCTTGTATTGTATACTAGGTTTCCTTTTCTTATTATAATTTTATGAAATGACGTCACATCAGGGTACATAATAAACTTGAGTATTTCCGACAATTCTTTGAACTGAGAAAATCTCCCTGATAATTCCTTGATTAAAGAATCGATCACAGAAATAAATTCTTCTGTAAATTTTTCTTTGTCTGCTGTCTCGTGCACATCAAAATCATTGATATTTTTTTTTCAAGTTAGGAAAATACTTGTAATTTCTTGTAATAATATCGTTTATGACAACTTGCAATTTAGCCTCAAAAGCGCGAATGAGATCTATCATGACAATAATTGTTTTGTTTGTCCCTTGAAGCTTTACGTTTAATGTATTTAAATGTTGGCATATGTCTGTAAAACACATCAATTTTGAAAGCCACATAACGTCCGACAGCCGTGGGTATGGGTCAATTTTTCCCTAATTTTGCAAAAACAATCTGATTTCTTCCAAACAATCAACAAATCTTTCAAGTACATTCCCTCGACTCAACCAGCGAACATTATTATACATCAGAAAGCCATTATTATACACCGAGTTTACTTCATCCAACAAAGCATCGAACTTTCGCTTGTTTAGAGCCTGTGACGAGATGAGGTTGATTATTTTTGTTTCTACCGCCATTATTATCAAGGGATATTAAACCACTCTTAGCACACAAGGCTTGTTGGTGAATGATGCAGTGGAATTCAAGAATCGAATGTCCTACGTCTGTTTGAAATAAACTATGAAACCATTTTTTTCCTACCATAATTGGAGCACCATCAATTGTTACAGAAACAATTTTTTTTATATCAATTTCTTTTTCAGCAAGCGAATTTTTAACTGCCGTATTAATATCTGTTCCCTTTGTAGTTGTTAGCAATGATTTTAACGCAATTAATTCTTCCTTAATGTCGTTTCCTACACAATACCGAGCAAAAACAGCTAACGTGCAGATTAAGTGACGTCAGTGCTTTCGTCAAGACGATATAAAAGAAGCATTGGTAATGTCAATTTTTTGTTGATCTGTTATATTTTCGGCCAATTTTAAGATTCTTTCTTTTATTGTGTTTCTTGATAGAGGAGTATCTTTGATGCGCTGAATTATCTTATCTTTACTATCGAAATCATCAAAAAGAGAGGGCGCGCAGGCTAACCAGGCTTCCTTCAAAAACTCATCAATTCTTTATTAATAAATTAACAATGACTTTGAAAGTAAAAATCTATAAAAATGAACAAAACACCTGTGATCCTCTCACCTAGTACTGAAGGGTATAAGAAATAATTTATTGACAAAGAATTTAACTTTTATTAAAGAGGGAACAACTAAAACGGCTAAATGGTCTCATTTGGAAGACCTCCAAAAAGAAAACCTTTTTCAGATAAGGGAATATTAGGAGATAAGGGAATATTACCAACGTTTTTCAGATAAGGGAATATTAGGAGAAGAGTGCAAAGACACCGCCGATCTTTTATTATTTATGGACAATATATTCGATTCGGTTAATGGAAGCTTTAAAATAAAAACAAACATGCGAAGCCATTATTGGGACCAGTTACACCAAATTCAACACATCACAAAACCTGGACAGAAGCCAAAAAGATTTTCACGTCAATGAAATTTATGAATAATAAAGGTAAAGAGGAAAAAGTTCCTACTATTGCAAACTGGATCTGGACAATAAATAGCATAGAAATATTATTAAAAAATATTGAAAAATATCATGGAATAACATCAGTTTGGATGCGGCACCTCAACCAATATCCTTTAGAAAACTTCTTTAGGGCTATTAGAAGCCAGGGGTGCCGCAACAATAACCCCACCTGTGATCAATTTGAATCATCATTTAAGACACTATTAATAAATAATTTAAATACTGTCCAGATTCGGGGCAAAAACTGTGAATCTGATTACTGTGATGCCTTGCATGCCCTCGTCGTTGAGGATAGCAGCATTAGCAGCCAACAAGAAACGACTACCTGCATGGACATTCGAAAATTATTTGAAATTAATTTAGTTCCAATAAGCGAAAAAGAAATTGACCCCCGTGTTATAGCACCCTTACAATATATATCAGGATATGTTTAAAAAAAATGAAAAATATATTTAAAAATTGCTCTACTTACAAAAATTGCCTTAGCACAGATAGTGTAATTGATTATCTCAATTACAGATAATATGCAGGTGGTCGCTGGCTCTGCTATCCAAGTCCACCATTAGTAGAGGCAATTTCAAATATTCACGATATTTTAAATGTTATTTTAAAAGAAAACATACAGAAAAATTGTCTTACAGATTTAATCAAAACATCTGTTATTATTTTGGCTGATTTATGAACTGTCAAATTCACAAACAAAAAAATATTAATAATTTAATTAATACAATGATTAAATTATATACACATAATTATTGTAAAAATATAAATAAGATCTTAGCAGGCAAAAGAAAAGTAGATGACAACGAGGACATGCTACAAATAAAGGCTAAAAAGTTTTATAGTACTTGCTTTAAAAGAAATAAATAATAATTTCTTTTGTACAATGATATTTATTTCCCCGCCCTGACAAGTTCTACCATCTTGTGTTGCAAGATTTACGAGCATGATTTGACTGTTATGTTGATGCCATTCTTTGCTGTTTTGATATACTTACATAATAAAATATTGCAGATCCTGCGCGTATATTACTTAATTATTTAATTTAAAACAGCAAGGAATTACATCAACAAACAGTCAAATCGCGCGCGTAAATCTTTCGTCGTTTATTTAAACTATACATACTATATATATGTATATGATATAGCAGGAAATGCCAACTCCCAATAAAAGATGGCGCTAGTTGTGCTTTTCCCAATTTAGTTCGGAAATTGGTCTCTATTTCCGTATATAAAAAAGTACTCTGTGGATATGTCACAGACAGGAGGTGGCCCTTCTATAGTTAAAATTGACCCAGTGCTTGAACAGGTGTCTTCGATTATGGGCCGAGGGTGCACCGGTATTTTAGGGATACCAGACTGTGATGCCGAGTCACTTCCCTCAACTCCCGCCTCCAAAGGCTACTAAGAGGGCGCCTGCAAAGGCTGCGAATAAAAATCAGGACGAAAAGCGGGCTGTTGCACAGCCTGTGGGTACCGGTCCGGCCCCAAAGGCCAATCAAGGAAAAGGAGGAAAGAACGCGGAGCGGCGTCCCGAAAAGGTTGCCCCGTCTACGTCATCCGCTCCCCAGCAGCAACCGCCTAAGCAAGGGTGGACTCTGGTGACTGAAGGAGAGAGTGAAGAGATAGTGAAGGTTATTTGTATCGAGGATGGGAAACTGACAGACTTTCAGGACAATCTCCTGAAGAACCAAACTTGAAGGTATATTTAATTTGCTCGCTTATTATTACAAAGCTTTTTGTCGATGTTATTAAATAGTAAAATACACCATATGAATTGAGAGCCAAACACATGAAAATTTGGAAAAGACTCCCGTGCATTTTAAGCACTTTGATTTGAAAACAGCTGAAGAACCTAAGCCTGATGTAAGTAGAAAATAATATTTGATTATAATATGTGCAGCATGCAGCATGACTATGTAAAGTTTAGGTTTAATTTTTGTTTATTCTATTTCTAATTGGTTTTAATATGTACATCCAAATAATAGTTATTTTCATTTTGTTTCTAAGAACGTACAAGAATTTCAGAAGGAATTAATTAATAAAACACCTCTGTGGTCACGAAGGCGGCCACAGATATCCAACAACAATGAGCATAGTGAAGCTACAGCAGTAGTTTCACAGAGTATTTAAGGAGTCTATAAGAGAAAGGAAACTGTTGAGGAGCTCAAGGAGCAGTTATTGAGGGAGGAGATAGATTTTAAAAGGAAATTATATAATTTTCAATTACAAGCAGCTGCGAAAGAAGTGGAAATTAAAACTGCAGTTTTAGTCCATATAAAAGGTCTATTTATTACAATATAATATAATAACACACAATAATTTAATTTTATAATTACAGTCTGTCAAAGTATTGTGTCATTTGAATTATCTGGAAGCCATAGGCAGGATCAGTAATTGTAATAGATGGACGGGGAATTTGTCCATTGTTGATTAGTTCATCCAAATTTGAAATAGAACCATCGTTTATTGGTTCACATTCCTTTCTAATTATACATATATTATGTAACACACACCATGCCAACATAACAAGAAATGTTGTCATGAGTTGTAGTCTGATGCCCACAGCTAACACAGGAAATCTTCTCTATAGGACTCCGTATTGCCGCTCAACAACATTTCTGTTTTTTATGTGAGCATCATTATATTTTTGCTGTCCTCAGGTAGCAGGATTAAGATATGGAGTCAGAAGGTGGCTTTGAAAATATAAATCATGACATTCTGTGAAATTATGCACAAGTTTTAGCAACATAATAAAGTTTTTTTTTTTTATTATGTTGCTATTATGTTGCTTGTATTGTAATAAAATTATTGTCGAGCCTATATTATTTGCCGGGTCAATAAATGTCTTACTTTCTCTCCAGTTACTAATAGTAGGTAGTTCTCTAATAAAGAGTATTTTTTTTGTTTCTGCGTACAAAAGGATGTCAATATATTTGGTAATTATTTATTTTAAAAGAATATTTAAGTGACTATGAAAATTGTCTGAGACATAACCGTCTCTCAAATGATCTTTTAGATCAGGAAACAGTTCATTAGTTTTCGTTAAAAGGTTCCTTATTGCCTTTACAGTTAGTACTGTAGAAAAATTTAACTCAGTAGGTGGTTTATTGTTGTTATATTTAAGTGCTTGTCGGAATAATAATAAATAATATTTTATTTCCAGATATTCATCCATATTTGTGTTAGTATACATTAATCTTAGAAACTATGTTAGTAATACGTATTATTAAATTAAATTCCATACAAATTAAATTCATACATAATGATTCTACCATAAAACAAATGTTTACAACACTCACAGAGGGCACAGTCAAACCACCTCTCTGCTTTTGGATAATAAGTGCTACCCCATTTCTCCTATTTAACACTGCATCTTGTCAGTTTCACAGGTTAAACGCATTCAACGCATTTTTTTTTTCGAATTGATCGAATTACAAGTATGCCTGCAATATAGCCAATGCATTGTTTTGAAGTCTCATTAATATTAGAATCAGTTATTGCCCAAAATATATGTAAAAATTCACTTAACTGAGTTTGTAACGAGGATGGGTCATCGTCGTCAAGCCGGTATTTCTTAGTAGTACGCGTATTTTCAGCGTTGGTAAAATCATCAATATTAAATTGTATTGTTATTTTAGCACGCTTTGCACTAGAAGTGGTTAATATTGATATATTATTGCCCTAGACGTTGCCGGTGGAAGTATTTATTTCATGATGAATTAACAACTGTTTGTACGCATTAACAAATTGTGCAGCTGTTGGGTTTGGGCACCAACCCCCACGGCTACGAATAGCACAAAAAATAATTCTAAGTGATCCTGGCTCTTCTTATATGTTAAAAGATACTAGTTTAATTCAGGTCTGTCAGACTTAATATAAATATCAAATATATTTATAGCGATTCTCCGTGCTCTAGAGACTCTGTAATTGAATATTTTTTGTTTCGTTGAAAGATTTGTGCCACTGTATGGTTTTAATAAATATGTTTTTAGTGGAAACTGGAAACGCATCATCTCCAACTAAAAATCCTCCTTTTGGAAGCAAATTATTCTCAAGATCACTACGTAATTTGCTGTTTTTGAATATCCCCCCATCTGAATTTCTTCCATTAGCCCCAATATTTACATATCGAAAACAATAGTCATGATCCACCACAGCCATCAAAACCACACTGTTGGAACCCTTGTAATTAAAATATTCACTTCCCCAATTCGGTGGTGCTTGAATTATCACATGCTTCCCGTCTATAGCGCCGTGGCAACCAGGGAAATTCCACCTTGTTCTGAAGCCTAATTATTCTATTTCTTTCCATTCTTCATTGTTCTGCGGTACCTGAAAAAATAATTTATTTTCATTTCATTTCACAGGTTCCTGGTTCTACTAATGAAGACATAGTTTCTCAGGACAGTAGATCTGCTACATCTTCGCATCCAAACATCAACCAGGAAGTATTAGCTAATACAAGCAACGAACGTACTGTTAGTTTGTGGTGTATTTGTGTTTAAAAAAAACACAAAATTAGTAAAAATTATTTATTTTCACAACACAACTTTTATACACACACAATATATATATTTCACTTTACGATTCACAATATAGAATTTAACGAATTCTATAATATAGAATAGGGATTCGTCCCCTGCACCCCGCGCGGTTACTGGTACTGGTGCTCCTCTCAGGCTAAGCCGGTGAAACCGTAGCTTAGGTGGTTATGCGACCATTAAGAGAGAAGCCCCTAAACTAAGAAATCAACGCGTTATATACATACAATATTGCTGATACCGCGATATAGGCCGGTGGGGTTTATAGCCCAAGTCAGCAATATTGGACAATGTAACACAATGTAACAACAATGTAACACCTCCCTCCTTTAAAACGGAACATCCTACAATAAAAGGATGTGAGTAGAAATAGTAAACAAGAAATAGTAAATAAGAGGAGGTAGGGTATTGAAATTGAAACAAAATAATCTCGAAAGATCTAAAGTACTGAAATTGAAATTAAAGCAAAATTGAAATAGTAAATATAAAAGAAAATTAAATTTGAATAATGATGTGGGGATGCAGAGAAGAATACGTGACACAAAAAAAATAATCAAAATTTAATAAAATAATACAGAACAATAGTAATTTTATGATGTAGGAACTAGCATAATAATAAAAATAAAAACAACAATGTAGAATTGAAATAGCACAACATTTATATACAAGAATTGAAATGGCATAACATTAATTTACGATGTAGAAATTAAATCATTAATGTAAGATTTAGTAATAAAATTAAACAATTGAAATAAAACATTTTACAATTAAAACAATTTATGATTTAGAAATTAAAATAAGAATAACATTATTCTAGGATTTAGTAGTAAAAAATTGAAATAGTATAACATAAATTTACGATATAGAAATTGAATTAAGATAATATTAATCTAGGATTTAGTAATAAAATAAAAATAAATTGAAATAGTATAGCATCGACTTACGATTTAGAAATTGAATTAGGATAATAATAATCTAGGGTTTAGTAGTAAAATAAAATAAAAAATTTGAAATAGTAATAACACATCGATATTGGGTCTAGAAATAAGATTTAGAAATTAATATAAGCTAACATTTATATAAGAAATAGGAATAAAAATTAAGGCACATAAAAATAATATGAAACTGGATGTAACAAGATTTAGAATGGCAATACAATGATATTTAATTAAATTCTAAATTTCTCCTTATAGATCTAGGAGAAGAAGAGTCATCAGATACTTCATTCATTTCAAAATGTGTTGTTCTTGATCTGTGCTCTATGGCTGTTGTCGATCTTGTATGAACACGATTGAAGATTTGTACACAACAATTAGAATTTTGTCGACTTCGAGAATTACAGAAACAGCGATAAAGTTTATATGAAATGAATGAAAATACTGTTATTGATAATAAGGTAGTTATAATGCTAAAGTAATAGCCGTAACGAATGTGATACGGTTGGTTTTCTATCTTTGTTAATTCGTCGCTATTCTGATCTAATCTGTGAGAAACATATTGTAAAGAATCAAGATTGATGTGAGATAACTTTATATGAGTAAGATGAGGGATGCTGTTATTGATTCTAGTTTTGGAACAGCAATCATCTTCTATAATATTAAAAGTAGGAGTTTGTATATGAATTTTAAGTTCAAATTCACTAGAAGGCGTGAATTGTAATAATTTATGAAATGCTTTACAATTTTTAGGCACTTTAAGAATACCAGATCCAACTATATCATAATCGTTAATAATATCATCACAATTCATTGTTAACTTAGAAATATCTGATTGTACATATATCCATCTATTATTACTAATTTTCTGCCATATATCTATACTACCAAGAATTAATTTATAGTCACAATTAGTGGGGAGTTCATGAATGTACTCTGTAAGGATAGACACTTCACACGTGGGGTTAGAAACACTGGACTCAATATTACTGAGTTTACACACATAAGATTTGCTCGTTATCACTTTACACTCACTTAGATTGTCAAACGCAAAGTAAGTTAACTTGTCCGTGGTTATTGCCAAGTATTTAGCGTTAGGTTTTATCATTGCAAAAGAGTGCGGGTTATTGATGTCATGAGGAGTTGGTAGAGCGTAGACATGAAATAGATTGTACTCTGTAAGTGTAACTAAAGGAATCTTAACAACAAAAATAAGCTTACTGTCGCTCATAAATGAGGAAATGTCGGCAATATCAAGAAGGACGTGTATATTATTTAATGTGATAGGTACTGGAAAGTTGACATTAATTTTATTTAAGCTAGATGTTAATTCTTGAAAAAGTTGAACTGGACTTAAAATCGAAGGATGAACTACATTCAATTTGCCAAAAAGAATAGCATCAAGTAAGTTTCTAAGATTGGAATTTAAAATCATAAGGGAACTTTCGAGAGCACTAAACGTCATAGCGAGATGAGAATTGACTTGGAGTTTATTTGTATTCTCAGAAACTGATTCGAATATTTTGTTTAGCTTTTCCATATTTTCATTTAAAGTTAGTTCATTGTCATTGAGTCTGTGAATAGTTTGATTAAATGTGGAAATAGTAGAAGAGACGATATGTATATTAGATTTCATTAACGTGGCCAAGTGTCTTTGATCATCTTGGACTGCGTTAATCGCATCAGTGAAAGCTTTTGCGTCGTCTTCGTCAAGAGTACCAAATATTTGTTTCAGTATGGGACCTCCGAAACCTAACCAAGCTGTTCTTTTAAATCTAGACTTATTAGATGAAGTGAGATGAGACAGAGAATTGAAGTTATTAAAAACATTAATGTATAAACTTTCTAAAGGACTAAGGACATTTGTGCAATCAATACGCAATTGGCTAGAAGGATGATTATAACAAATAGATTTAGCAGTTTCAAGATTATGTTTAAGTGTTTCAAAACGAGGTTGCAAATAAGAAATATCAGAAAACGTTAAGATTTTGTAATAATCGTTAGAGTATTTCACGGTACCGATAGGATCAAAGAAGAGACCGGGGCTGTTGATGATAGGAGTCGTTGGATTTGACGATGATGTCATGATTCCTGGCGCGATGGCCCTGGAAGAGAATTTTCATGAGCTAGTTTAATTTCGTCAACGTGAAATCTAGTATGTTTGCGATTGATGAGAATAGTAACGTTGTTGTTGTTATGAAATTTTACGATTCTGTACGGGCCTTTCCAGATGGGAGACAGTCAACATGGATTTAAGGGATTCAAATGCTTGAGTTTGGGATTGAGACCAATTGAATTCAACATCTTTTCGAAGTAAGGAAGTAAGTGGCTTTGTGATTTTGGAAAAGTCTTTAATAAACTTTCGATAATAGCCTACAAGGCCGAGAAAGGATTTTATATCTTTAGGATTTTTAGGAATAGGATATGAGATAACAGCTTTTACTTTATCGGGATTAGGAGATACACCTTTATCAGTAATAGTATGACCGAGATAAGCGACTTCACGACGAAGAAATTCGCACTTATCTGGTTGCAACTTTAGATTATGTTCTCTAAGTGCTTCGAATATGAGTCGGAGTTTGTGGATATGGGAAGACAGATCGTGGCTATAAATTATGACGTCATCTAAATAAATAAAGCAGTGGAGACCTTGAAGACCAGAGAGGACTTGGTTCATTAACCTTTGGAATGTAGCGGGAGCATTTTTCAAACCAAATGGCATTCTTGTGTATTCAAAGTGACCATTGGGAACTGAAAAGGCTGTTTTTGCAGCGTCGCTATCACTCATACATATCTGGTGGAATCCAGATGCTAAGTCCAGGGTACTGAAGTATTTGCTATGTCCTAATTGGTCAAGAATATCAGTTATATTAGGAATAGGATAGGCGTCACCGATTGTAATATCATTGAGTTTCCTGTAATCAATTACGATGCGCCATTTCTTTTGGCCAGAAGCATCTTGCTTCTTAGGAACTACCCAGATGGGTGAAGACCAGGGAGAATTAGAAGGCCTAATGATTTTTTGATTAAGCATTTTGTTAATTTGATTATTGACTTCCTCTTTGTGGCATTCAGGGTATCTATATGTTTTTACATGAATGGGTTGAGAGCTAGTAGTTTTGATCTCATGCTTAAGAGTATTTGTACAAGTTAAAGCATCACCTTCAAGATGGAACAGATCAGAAAACTCGGTACACAGATCAAAAAGAGCTCGAGTTTCCTCAGGATTAAGATGTGATGATCTTATTTGTTCATGCACCCTATTTACTCTCTCTAAAGATGTTTCAGAAACCACATTCGTGTTTGAAATTTGGAATTGATCAAGTAAATCACATGGATTCAACTCAACTGAAATAGACTTAATTATAACGTCAGAGCTAGTAGTATTCAGGACAGACACATTAACGTGATTATTACTTTTAAGTGAAACTAGACAACCGGAGATGAAAATTCCATTCTGAATTTCGGTTTTTTCTACGAAACCAGTGGTTACTTTAGGATTTGTGACATTACACTCAATAATCATTTCGGATCGCGCCGGAACAGTGTATTCAGGTTTGGTAAAGTGGAGAGGAATTGAGTAATTATCTATCTTCAGGATATTGGTCTCATAATCGATCATAGCATTTTTAGACTTAAGAAAATCATTGCCAATAATTCCATCAAAATTAATATCAATAGAATCAGGAATTAAATTAAAATCAGCGATAATAGAATGATCTGGGAATTTAAAATCGAATTTAATTTGACCAAGACTTTCAGTATACTCAGATTGTTTATCGATACCTTTGAATTTTATAATTTTAGGTATCAATTCAGGTTCATATTGCAAAGATGATTTTTTCAAAAGTGAAATAGCTGCACCAGAATCAACAAGAAGTACTAAAGCCTTGTCTGAGTATGAGGATTTAACATAAACATGAGGTAAGTGAATTTTACTATTATAATTAATTTCATAAATAGCTTCAAAAGATTCTGAATTAGTACTGTTCTGAGTTACTCTATTTCGAAAATTAGGAGTAGAATTGCAAGTTGTCTTAACTGAATTATTAGACCGATAACCTTTCGATATAGGAGGATTAGGAAATGTAGAATAGGAAGATTTAGTACGGGACTTTTTTGTGTTAAATGATTTAGAAGTTACATTTGACTTAGGAGATTGAATTGATATACGAGATTGAGTAGATTTACGAGATTTAGTAGATATACGAGATTGAGACGATTGAGTCGATATGGGAGATTGAGTCGATATAGTAGATTGAGGCGATTGAGCCGATATAGTAGATTGAGGCGATTGAGCCGATATAGTAGATTGAGACGATTGAGTCGATATAGTAGATTGAGACGATTGAGTCGATATAGTAGATTGAGGCGATTGAGCCGATATAGTAGGTTGAGACGATTGAGTCGATATAGTAGTTTGAGACGATATAGGAGATTGAGTCGATATAGGAGATTGAGACGATTGAGCCGATATAGGAGATTGAGACGATATAGGAGATTGAGTCGATATAGGAGATTGAGTCGATATAGGAGATTGAGTCGATATAGGAGATTGAGCCGATATAGTAGATTGAGCCGATATAGGAGATTGAGCCGTAAAATAAGATTTAGTATAAGATAAGTCATAAGTCACGTCGGTTTGAGTCGATGATTCCGTACGACGCGGAAACGGAATCCTTCTTAGTTTAAAAACGGGTCATTGCTACTATCTTCACAAATCTTATGAACTTTATGTTCAGAGTGATTTTGTCGCCGAGAATTATTATATTGGCGCTTACGACATTCCGTAATATTATGGCCTGCATGTTTACAATATTTGCAAATTTGAGAATTGGAAAATGGTACAGTAGTGTTTGAGCTATTATTTGCATCATGCGAAACTGTGTGAATATTACGTTTGAATTGACGATTGAGGAAACAGGACCTTTCTGTGTGACCTAATTTCCCACAGGAACTACATTTGGGCCTCTGTTCAGTAGTCTTTGATGACTGAACGTAATTGTGCAATTTTTCTTCTTGCACCGCGAGATTTATAGCATCGCATAATGTCGTAGGGTTACGACATCGAACAATTGTGGAAATATAGGACGGCAACCCTAACAAAAATAAAAGTCTGGATTTTTAGTTGAATGCGCGATATCAGTCTGTAGTCGAGTAAGGAATGTCTCCAGTCGTAAGCTATATTGCGAAACAGTTTCAGTTTGTTTTTGTTTGCAATTCTGAAGGTCTAACAAAAGGTGATCTCTGTGTTTAGTCTCACCGAAAGTGGCCTTTAAAAATAATTTTAAGTCCTGCCAACTATCAAAAATTTTCAGTGAACACGCTAATTCAGCTTTTCCCTCTAACTGTGATATAATAAAACGATATAGTATGTCTTTCTGCCTACTGGATGCAAGGCTTATTGCGCTCTCGCAATTCTTAATAAACGACGATAATTTTTGTCTATCGCCGTCGAAAGGTTTTATAAATTTAAGTAAGACATTAAGAGGAATATTTTCGGTTTCAGACATAACGGAACACTCAGACTTAATCTCGTTTTTGGACATCTTTTACAATGATAAAATATATTATAACGTAATAAAATAAATGGCAATAAAAAGTAACGAAACACTCACAGGAATGCGGCGATGACGACACGCAGCGACATATGACACCCTATTGTGTATTGTGTCGGTGGCGCGATGTATTCTTGTTACCGGGCTTCGTAATACACCGGTATAATAGCCTTTATGACTCGATGGCGAGCTATGAGGCTTGATGATGGTTGGCTGGCTAGCTGGCTGGCTGGCTGACTCGGTGCCTGATAGTGAATCAGACACAGTGGAGTCCTGGCAGCGACGGCAGCAGCTGGTAGCGGCGGAGGTACAGGTGCCGGGCAGTGAACCCTCGGCACAGGGAGAATCCTTCTTCAATTGGCAGCGGGCGGTACTAGTACCCTCGTGAAGGGCGTCGTAGTGGGCCCACCGTGTGAATCAGGTCGACCTTGTCAGGGATGGGCGACCAAGGGATGAAAAAATCCCCTTTACTTCTGACACCAATGTTAGTTTGTGGTGTATTTGTGTTTAAAAAAAACACAAAATTAGTAAAAATTATTTATTTTCACAACACAACTTTTATACACACACAATATATATATTTCACTTTACGATTCACAATATAGAATTTAACGAATTCTATAATATAGAATAGGGATTCGTCCCCTGCACCCCGCGCGGTTACTGGTACTGGTGCTCCTCTCAGGCTAAGCCGGTGAAACCGTAGCTTAGGTGGTTATGCGACCATTAAGAGAGAAGCCCCTAAACTAAGAAATCAACGCGTTATATACATACAATATTGCTGATACCGCGATATAGGCCGGTGGGGTTTATAGCCCAAGTCAGCAATATTGGACAATGTAACACAATGTAACAACAATGTAACAGTACGTACCTTTAAATAATTTTCCAAATAAGTAAATATTGCATCCATGACTTCCGGTATGAGTGATGATATTGCAGCCCGAGATACTCTGTAAAAAGCCTGCAAATAACGGTAGCTCGCGCCAGTTACCAAATAGCATAACGCTATTTGTAGTTTAGTCTTTGCAGTTATAGCTTCTCTCATGACTGTATCTTGCCTTTGTATCAATGGTGTAATATTTTCTAACAATGTGTCAAAATGTTGTACATCCATTCTTAAAAGCATTCTGAATTCATCAGGATCTTCTACCTCTAATTCATTCAAAACAGTGTTTGTGGCGCCAAAACTAGATCTCAACATCCATGGCTTTGTCTAAATGCGGCGTTGCTCCTTTTCCAGCAGTTCATTTAATTCTTCTACTAATAGTGGAATAAGTAACTTTGTATATTTTCTAATTATCTTTTTACGATCCATCATATCTGAATTGTAGTCTCAATAGAACTGAACTGACTGTGCTTATTTCAAAACGTGTGTGAACAGCTACTCGCTTACTACACTGTCTCGGCCGAGAAACATTTTACTGTCTTGCCGGTTTGCTCGGTACGTGTGATCAAGGCATAAGAGTTTGAGCCGCAAGGTAAACTTTCATTATCATTTTCAATTTGTTTCTTAATCTTAGGCCTTCAGTTTCTTGCAATTTTGCCAAATTCTCCACATACAGGGTGTCCCAAAAGGTTACGTAGCTAGGAATAGGGGTGATAGGGGTGGTCATGAGAGTCACCAGAAAAATAAAAAAAAAATTCCCCTCTGGGTATTAAAAAAATAAAAGGCATTTATAAAAAAAAATAAACTTTTATACCTTGTGAGGCGATTTTGCCCCTGATGACCTACAATTATTGGTATATTAAAAAGAAATTGCTGTTATGCTATCGTCAATAACCCTTTTTCAAATTGAAATAAGAAAAACAATACATATCTAACCAATATTTTAAAGAAAATTAAGTTTTTGTCCAATCAAGGACTTACTTAGTAATTACGATTTCACTCAACTTCCTCTAAGTGTACTGAAAAAAAAAGTACTATGCAACTCCGGCGAGTAACTTAAAAAGTTAGGTAATTTTATTGCAATTCCAAAATGGTATAACACTTACTTGAAAAATTCTTATTAGGATATGTAAAGATAATTTTCGGGAACAATACCCCAGCAGAACAAAACATACCAATAACAATGTAACCAAACTAAACACGTTTGGTGAGTGAGAGAGACAGGAGATACATTAAGAAAGAGAAAAAGTAGGTATGCCATCTCTGGTTATAACTCAAATCAAACGCTCGGTGCCATAAATCATCGGTGCGCTAGGGACGGACGCGTGGTGTGCGTCACTTATCGATAACCTCTTATCGATTCCAAAAAGAATGCAGAATAGTGCGCTAGCGCGCAATAGGTAATTACATTAGCAAAACGTCACTATGGTCGCCCGTAAGCCCCGTAAGTGCAACAGAGAGCGCATCATTGCGTCCTGCTTCCACTGTTTTATGGCACCGCGGGCAGCGAGCGTTAGTCGGTCAGTACATTACGCTCTCACGTTTACTGCGCATCCTTTGTATTCGTTTGTGTTCATTTTGTACTAACAACTTTGCTTCGCTTTCTGGACTTGATTATTTCTTTGTGATTTCTTCCAACGACCCGGCTTTCTCAAGGACTTAAGTGTGTGATACTGTACCACCATGCCACCCACGTACACTGCACAAGAATATGCGAACATGCATCTCATTTACGGCGAATGTAGATGTAATGCCGGTGCTGCAGCAAGACTCTACCGCGAAAGATATCCGAACGCCGCACGTCACCCGGATAGCCGTGTTTTCGTCAATGTCCACCGACTATTGTCTGAGGGTCGATTTCCACATCAAGCGGTTAATGAAGGCAGACCTCGGTTCGATGTCGAAGATGAAGTGTTTCAAGCCGTCGCAGACGATCCGAGTACTTCAGTTCGGGCAATTGAAGCAAGTACAGGTGTACCAAAAAGTACTGCTCATCGCATATTAAAAGCTGATAAATTTCACCCGTACCACGTGCAACGCGTACAGGGTCTGTTACCACGCGATTATCCTGCGAGACTTGCATTTTGTCGTAGGATGTTGCGCATGCATAGGGAGGACCCTCAATTTTTTAATAAAATACTGTGGTCCGACGAGTCTACTTTTAAAAAGGACGGATACATGAACCTACACAATTTTCACGAGTGGCACGTAGAAAATTCCCACCTACTTAGAGAAGATCGGTCCCAATATCGTTTTAAAGTGAACATGTGGACCGGAATACTAAATGGTAAAATAATAGGACCCTTTGAGCTACCTGAGGCACTGACTGGAGAGGCGTACTTACACTTCTTACAAAACGAATTACCAAATCTATTGAAAGATGTGCCGCTAGAAACAATGAGGAATATGTGGTTCCAGCATGATGGGTGCCCAGCACATTATGCACGTCCTGTAAGGGATTTCCTAGATGAAGAATACCCTGGTAGGTGGATGGGAAGGGCCGGTGCTATAGCGTGGCCAGCTCGTTCACCGGATTTAAACCCGTTAGACTTTTTTTACTGGGGTGCTATAAAAGAAAAAGTTTACGGAAAACCCATCAGGGACTTGGCTGACTTGAGGGCGAGGATTACAGAGGCCGCGGAATCAATAAACAATAGAAGATTTGCCCGCCATATCTCCCGCTCATTTTTAAATTGATGTAGGGCGTGTATTTATGTTGGTGGTAGACATTTCGAGCATTTTGTTTAAATAAATAATTACGATTTTGTTTTATTTTTTAGTTTCAATTAAAACCATTGCAATAAAATTACCTATCTTTTTAAGTTTTAAGGAACAGAATAGACATTTAAAAATGTACTATTTGCGTACGAGTTTGAGACTATTGTTTTATTGGAATGTTTTGTTCTGCTGGGGTATTGTTCCCGAAAATTATCTTTACATATCCTAATAAGAATTTTTCAAGTAAGTGTTATACCATTTTGGAATTGCAATAAAATTACCTAACTTTTTAAGTTACTCGCCGGAGTTGCATAGTACTTTTTTTTTTCAGTACACTTAGAGGAAGTTGAGTGAAATCGTAAGTACTAAGTCCTTGATTGGACAAAAACTTAATTTTCTTTAAAATATTGGTTAGATATGTATTGTTTTTCTTATTTCAATTTGAAAAAGGGTTATTGACGATAGCATAACAGCAATTTTTTTTTAATATACCAATAATTGTAGGTCATCGGGGGCAAAATCGCCTCACAAGGTATAAAATTTTAATTTTTTTTATAAATGCCTTTTATTTTTTTAATACCCAGAGGGGAATTTTTTTTTTTATTTTTCTGGTGACTCTCATGACCCTATCACCCCTCTTCCTAGCTACGTAACCTTTTGGGACACCCTGTATACCCATTTAATCAAATCATCTCTGGCATATATTATATATGTAAGAAATTCAAAAAGAAGATTATAATTGTGACTTGTGCCGTGAATGGTTGTTCAAAAAATAAACTAATCTATGTGAAAAATATAATACTTGTAGTTACATGTTTGTAAATCAATATTTTTTTTTTCATTGATAATTTTATTTATTTGTTTATTTCAGGCAACAAATGTAGTTACGGTTAAAAGTCTTAATATAACTTAAAACTACGGCCCATATTAACTTAAAACTACTTAAATACTAAATTAATATTAATACTTAAAATAAAAAAATAATAATAAAACAGACTGTATTGATGACGACACAAATCGTTAAATTAGTAGTAATTTGTACAATGTCATCAAAAAAATTAGAAAATATTGAATCGCAAATAATTGAAGAATTGAAAAAGCCAGAAAGACACACATCTCCTGACGATAAATTCTTTATATCCTTTGTTCCATATTTAAACGATATGTCTGAGAGCGAGAAAATTGATTTACAAATGGATATATTGAATTCTATAAAAAAAAAATAAACAAAATCGCGATCAAGCAACGAGTACCCCTGTCACTTATGCACTAACTAAATCTAAAGCTAACGATGAAAGGACATATTATAAGGGAACCACACAAGATACAAAAACAAACTTTGCAAACGCCTTTTATGATAAAAAACCCACGGCCATCTACAGCCGAGTCTACAGTGCCTCGAAACGACCAACATCGTTCCTGACTCAAGAATCTTCACAATCCATCACAAACTTGATTTATCACGATGCTCAAATTCATCGTCCACCAAACGACAGCGAAGATGAAACACCGTATAAATATAATTTTACATCACGTTCAATCCAAGAATCACCAAACAATTATACACGACATTATAAAAAATTCCGATTTGAAAAATTATCGGTGTTAGATAGCCCATTTATCGAGGAAGGCTATTATAGGATATATATCATTACGCTACGACCAACAGGAGCAGAGCCACGCGGGTGAAGCTCAGCTAGTAACACTTATATTACAGCAGGCAGAAAGCTACAATAATATAATTTTCAAAACGTATCCAAGAATATCAATTCTAATCCTTTCGTAGGTATGTCTTTTCTCATGCCTCACATAATTTTTGTTTCAAATTTCATCCTGATATTCTCAGTGGTTAAGGCGCAAAGAAGAGACAGACAGTTACGAGAAGTAAAGATTTACAAGAGGACTTTAAAATTATCATTGTAAAATCACTCATAGAAGATAGGTTAGGTTAGAACTTCTAAACATCCATTTTCTTATTTTAAATGATTGTTCTAAATGACCATTCCAGACCTAACGCTGACCTGTAGGCACTTCAGCGGTGGAAGCCAAATGGCAAACGCTAGGTAGCGAATCGAATTTGCGATACGCTAAACGCTTTGTCGCAAACGCTAATCGATTGGTAGCCAAGATGATCGAATGGTAGCGAACGCTTAGTCTCTTCAAACTTTCGATAAAAATAAAGACTTTGTCTATGGTTTCGTTCGACGCATCACGACATGTCAAAGTCAAATCATTTGACGTGACTGACATTTAAATAGGAGCGCGAGCCAAAGAGTACTATAATATGGCGCGAGCGTTATAAAGTTCTCGTCGTAGTTTTTACCCAAAAAGTTTTTAAAGTTGTAAAAACTCACTGTAAAAAGACTTTTGACTAGTGAATGTGATATTCGTGTGAACAACTTTCTATTTTGCAATGGTAAGTGCCATGGGCGTAGCTAGCCATGGGCACAGGGTGGGGCAAAAAATAAAACCGGCCAAGTGCGAGTCGGAGTCGCGCATCGAGGGCTCCGAACAAACCTATTTTTTTATCATGTTGTAACTCTAAAATGTATGTTTTAGCAATTTTTTGAAGACTCTGTGTTCACGGGAAGTACAATGTAGGTTGATTCCCTTGCGAATTTGCGATAATTTGCAGCATTAAACGACTGTATCTTTTGATTGCGTTGGCTTATAAGTTTGTTTTTTTTTTTCACAGCTTTAAGAGACTGTAGACTATTCGATATAAATTTCAGCTTGATACTCCACGCGTTCCTGAGAAAAAGGGTGTTTACAGACAAACAGACAGGCAGACTTTGTTGTCCGTCTGTCTGTCTGTCTAAAAATACCTTTTTTTTTTTTCAAGAACGCGTGGCATTATCAAGCTGAAATAATCACTACATAGTATAAAACAAAGTCGCTTTCTCTGTCCCTATGTCCGTCCCTTTGTACGCTTAAATCTTTGAAACTACGCAACGGATTTTGATGCGGTTTTTTTTAATAGATAGAGTGATTCAAGAGGAAGGTTTATAATATGTATAATAACATCCATCAAATAGTGGAGAAGTATTGTTATTTTTGAGGTTTCTAATGTGATGTCGTAAAAAATTACAATTTTTCCGCTTACATTGCAAACGCAGGCTGAACCCTACGAGTTTTATCAAAATAATGTACTAAGTATTATACACATTGAAAAGGTCTACAGAAAAGTCCGTGATGGTATATGTCTATCTCTTATGGATAACCCACAATAACTTTTTTTTGTCATTTACTTTTTACGACAAATAATGGCTAATTTTCGAAGCGATTTTAACCAATACAGCATTAATCCTTAACCAATTAAATACCTTGAATACATTGTTCATTTAATATAGATCTATATGGTATTTTACACCGTATGATTTAAGTGAATATTTTCGAAGATATTACAGATTTAAAAATTGCGGGACGTAGCGTTTGCGGCGGTACCGGCCGGCCGCCATTGCACCCGTGCGAAGCCGGGGCGGGTCGCTAGTATAAAAATATTGTAACTTACAAATAAGATTAAATGATTTATAGCTGTTTTATTTTTGTTGATTTATAACATATTAAGCGTATGCATATTCTTGTTATTATTTGTGTCTCTGTACGCGTGAATATTGACTTGTTTATATCGTTATATATCGGCTGATACAAAGAGTACAGAATGCGTGTGCACGCTACTGCTACACTATTCCACCACGTAGTCATGTCACACCGTTCCTAAATAAGCAGGGAGTTCTTAAGCTTCAAGCAAGACGCCAACTACATCTGGCCTGTCTCATGTTTGTAATTGCCAAGACCCGTATGCCCATATATCTGTACGAAAAGCTCAGCTGGACAACGAGTAGTCGAGATGTTGCATGCAGAAGCTGTCACTTATCATTCCTCAACATAGTACTTCCACTTTTAGAGGCAGCTTCCGCTATGCAGCATCGAAAATATGGAATGACTTGCCGCCACCGATTAGGTTATTGTTAAACATTAATACATTCAAAAAACATCTTAAGAACTACTTAATCGATGAACAGCGAAGGTTAGATTAATGTCCAATGCTTATTTTATCGTTTTTGTTTTTTTTTTTACTATTTATTTTATCTATTAGTACGGGTCAATCCTATCTTAAGTCTATTTATTTTATAGAACTTTTTATTTGGATATTTATGTGGGTACGTTTTTCACGATATAATATATAATATGTATGTAATATTATGTTTATCACATTATTTTTAATTTATTATTATTATTGCGTCGCTTCACATCCGTGAGTCGAAACTAGGTTCTAGTTGAAAACCAGCGCTAGGCTCATGCCTGGCACAAGCTGAACTAGGTCCTTTTTGGCGGTACTGCGGGCACAATTTGTTTTTTTATTTTTTTGTTGAATTTTTTGTGTTATTTGTATGTATTCTTTTCTTTATTGTCTACTTTTTGATGTGTCACGCTGTGTTGTCAAATAAATGTTTTTCTTTCTTTCTTTCTTTATCGATCCATTTACTTATTGTTCATAGAATCATGTGGTAACGACGACTTCCGCTGTGGCAACGGAAAGTGTATTGAAGGAGCCCGCCGCTGCGACCGTGTGGTGGACTGTCCATCTGGTGAAGACGAATTAGCCTGCGGTAAGTTAATTTTTCTGTAGCATGTTAGCTACTAACTTCTAAGGCTCTTTTAAGACTTGCTTTTAATATTTGTACATTTTTGACGTATTTTTTCATACATTGTTCGTCATTTTAACGGAAGAGTAAACTTATCAGATGGGGCAGGGTGGGGCAAGCGCCCCACCCTGCCCCACCGTGGCTACGCCCATTCACTAAGTGCTGCAAAACAAGCGCATATTTGCAAGTTATGTTTGCAAGTAATGTTGTGTCTAAGTGTAGGTACCACCAACCAACCAACAATTACTTACCTATATTATCGACTTTTTTTAGCAATGGAAGCGGCAAGATTAAGAGCTAGCCCAGAACAATTTGGTGTTCTTATAGAATTTATGGAAACGTAAGTTAAAGTACCACAGAATCACTGCTTTTTGTACCAAACCACTTGGTTCTCCATTAAATAAACAATGGCGCTATCAACCAAAATGAAAGAGTGGCTTTGGGTTATTTCGTTTGTTTATGTTACAGGCACGGTGACTTATCGAGGCCCCAGGTGGGTTCCCAAGGTCGATTGAGAGGGGACAGGCTATGGCAAGAGTAACTTCCCTATTGGTGGTGGTGTTGAGAAAACACAGGATAAATGGAAAAAAGTAAGTTAATATAGCAATGTGATTTACAGGTTGCACTAGTTTTTACATGGATTTATTTGTGTTTGCTACTGCTTTCTTAACAATAAATATTTCTGGACAAATAACCAATAAATAATAAATATTTCAGGTGTGGGCTGATTGGAAAACAAAAACCAAGAAAAAGTACATGTTGATAAGGCGCCATGCAAGTGGAACTGGTGGTGGTCCCAGAAGTAGGCTGACTTTAACTGCTTTAGAGGAACGGGTGGTAGCAATTATAGGAGTGTCCGCTGTAATTGGTCAGGCCGGAATACAGGAGCAGGGTTTTAATGTCAGTATCAATATCACCGTAGTGCTTCCTTCAAAGTGTCATATTTGTGTTAATTTTTTTTTTGTTAGTTAAAAGTTGTGCATTTTAACTGATATTTATCTGAACGAAAGTAGATATGAAAATGATTGAAACCCTAAATATTTATTTTTTCAGATACCACCACAAAAAAGTGAAGAACCAATCACTGAGGGTGAACGGAGTGAAATAATATTACGGATTCAGGATGACATACACAGTAAGATATTTTTTTCATACATTGCAAACAATGAAAATGTGGCCTTATGCCTATTTGCCTTATGCAGTATTATAAAGTAGATTTATAGCTATTAGCCAACTTAATGTAAATGATTAATATATTTCATTTTACTCTGCCTATGATGGAAGAGTACTAAGCATTTTCTTTTTAATTTACAGTAACACCATCACCACCAAGACTACCAGCCACACCACCTGTAGCACCGGTAGCGTCAACGTCATGCCTACCTCCTCGTCCACCGCGAAGCATTGAGCACAAGGCGTCCATCTCTCCACAAACCGAGACACCCCGGCGGCCGCGGCGGTTGGTAAGAGCGCGACGGAATCGCGGGCTAAAGCCGGGAATCCACTTAGGTTCGCCGTGGATTGCGAACAATGTGTGCTCCGCGAACGTGAACGTGTACAGTGTACACACTTAGGCTGCAACATCAGTGCTCCTGTCGGAGCGCTAAATTCCGCGCTCCGGTCTCCAGTAGACACACGACAGACGGTCGGTGCAAACATGCCGCCTCCAGAATTAGTAGGAAGTGCAGCTTATATTTTGATACATTATATTGTGATGGAATACAAACAACCTCCTCAATTTTGGCAAGGTAATATGAATAAGGGAAGAAGAAATAATGAAATAATGCATACATTCTACATTTCATCGGACCACTCCATGTTCGCGAACTTAACAAACACACGCTCGCGTCCACGAACAAACTGCGCTCCCCTTTGAGTTCGCGCAAAAAACCGCTTCCCGAGCGCTCCGCCGTGCTCCGATCGTGCTCCAGTCGCGCTCCGCGATCACGACGTATCCAATATGTTTGGTTTGCGGAGCGGGCGCGTTCGCAAACCACGGCGAACCTAAGTGGATACCCGGCTTTACGCCTTTCGACCGAGCAGCCAGCGAATTTGTTGCCATCGAGCAAAGCCGCCTTCGACTGGAGGAAGCCCGTGACAGACGCATGCATGAGCGCGAGATGGAAGGGCTGAGACTGGAGTCGCAAAGGATTGAGGTGGCTCGGGCACACAACGACCTTCTCAGGCAATTGAGTGTCATTGCTTAAGGTCTGGTACAAACTCTCTCGAGAAGCGGTAGTTTAACGTCGACAGTCGTCATCCCAGATAGTGATATGACTGAGGACTGTTGATGGATGTAAAGATAATAGTTTATCGTATAGGAGCTACCGACGTTGACAAGTGAGAATTTTAGTATAGTTGGTTCTTTGATATACTGTTCCTCTTGCTATTTCGGTTAGACTCCGGGCTGTCTGGCTGGTCGCAGTGGTTGCGTTTAGTAGTGCGCATCTTATCTGTACAGGATAATTTCCTTAATTTTAAGTCATTTTTTAACGCGTAATTTTTAATATTTTGCCTTTAGATAGATCCATCAGACATAGTTTTTTTATTGCAAGACGTTTTTTTCGTTGTTAAATAGGTGCCAGACGCAATTTTTTATTTCGTTTTTATAAAAAATTCAAATTATTTTAGAATGTCTGTAAATTTCATATTATGTTCTTCAAACATAATATAATCTAAAATTAATTAGCCAGACGCTAATTCGATTGTTAAGTATTAAATAATGTGTATAAATAAAAAAAAGTAATGAAGCATGCAGCTCATCAGCTAGTGTATTTTAATTATGCGACAGGAAATAATTGCAAGAATACAATATTATTTACACTTGTTCTTATAAATAAAAGCTAAAATGAAAAAAAAAACATAAAAGTGAAAAATAAAATATTAAAGTTACCATACATTGAAAATAGAATAAAATCTATATCAATGAAGGTTAAACAACTACATTGTTAAATTTAAAAAGCCATCTTCATAATCATCATCATCTTCCCTCACACTGTCAGAATTATTTATGTTATCGTCTAAGGAATTGTTATTGTTTTCCAATATTCCATCATCTGTAAACAACTAGAAAATTAGTTTCAATAATGATGTACACACATACACACACACACAACACACACACACCACACCACACAAGACACACACACGTGAACACACACACAGTACACACTCGCATGTTTAAGTTTGTATTGAATTTAACTAAAGTAGTTAACATGAATTTATATAGCTAGTATACTAGCGGTCCGCCCCGGCTTCGCCCGTGGTACCTACATGTTTAAACTATCCTATCTCTCAAGTTGGATCGAACTGCACATGGTGTGCGAATTTTATTATAATCGGTTAAGTGGTTTAGGAGTCCATTGAGGACAAACATTATGACACGAGATTTATGTATATATATTCAGATTAATGAATTAATATTGTTATCATCATCACTACATGGTATAAAACAAAGTCGCTTTCTCTGTCCCTATGTCCCTTTAAATCTTTGAAACTACGCAACGGATTTTGATGCGGTTTTTTTAATAGATAGAGTGATTCAAGAGGAAGGTTTATATGGATAATAACACCCATTAAATAGTGGAAAAGTACTGTTATTTTTGAGGTTTCTAATGTGATGTCGTAAATAATTACATTTTTTCCACATACAGTGCAAACGCAGGCTGAACCCTACGAGTTTTATCAAAATAATGTACTAACTATAATAGTACACATTGAAAAGGTCTACAGAAAAGTCCGTGATGGTATATGTCTATCTCTTATGGATAACCCACAATAACTTTTTTTTGTCATTTACTTTTTACGACAAATAATAATGGCTAATTTTCGAAGCGATTTTAACCAATAGGTACAGCATTAATCCTTAACCAATTAAAGACCTTGAATACATTGTTCATTTAATATAGATCTATATGGCCCTTTACACCGTATGATTTAAGTGAATATTTTCGAAGATATTACAGATTTAAAAATTGCGGGACGTAGCGTTTGCGGCGGTACCGGCCGGCCGCCCGGCTATATATTTTATACCCGTGCGAAGCCGGAGCGGGCCGCTATGTTTTTATATTCAACGTTCACAGTTTTTCTGTAGTGTATTTAGTATCAGCATTGCACCCGTGCGAAGCCAGGGCCAGGCGGGTCGCTAGTTAGTTATAAAAAATATTGTTTTGTATAGAAGATTGTTGATGTACCCTAATAGTTTATTTTTATAGCCTAAGGAATAAAATGTACCAATGGAAGGTACTTGTTCCCACAACACAGGGAATCCTAGATTAAGAACAATTCAATTTCTATGCATCGTATATTTTCGAAAAAAAAAAGTTATTTTTTATTGTTATTTAATTTTCGCGGCCGACCCTTTCTATCTCTCTTGCACTTTAAACTATCTCTCCGTATACACAATCACCAAATTGTTATACTTACCTACTTTCACTACGTTTTTATTTATACACATTATTTAATACTTAACAATCGAGTTAGCGTCTGGCTAATTAATTTTAGATTATATTATGTTTGAAGAACATAATATGAAATTTACAGACATTCTAAAATAATTTGAATTTTTTATAAAAACGAAATAAAAAATTGCGTCTGGCACCTATTTAACAACGAAAAAAACGTCTTGCAATAAAAAAATTATGTCTGATGGATCTATCTAAAGGCAAAATATTAAAAATTACGCGTTAAAAAATGACTTAAAATTAAGGAAATTATCCTGTGCAGATAAGATGCGCACTAAAAAACGCAACCACTGCGACCAGCCAGACAGCCCGGACTCTAACCGAAATAGCAAGAGGAACAGTATATCAAAAAACCAACTATACTAAAATGACTTTTTTTTTAACGTTAATAGCTCCCGTACCATTAATACTAATATCAAATCAAAAGCTTGCAATGGTGTGCATCTGCATTAAGTGTTCTTTTTTAAAGTTTGATTAAAGAAGGCAGATTTTTAAGATTAGTTAAAACTTATTGCATCCAGTTAAACCGCCATAAATCTGTAATTCCGCATCCCAGTGAGTTGATAATTTCCTTAAATATGTAAGAAAATCTCCTATTATTTTATGCATTACTTTCTGAAATTTATAATTTGCAAATTTATTCAAACGTTTTTAGATTAAGTGTTCTTTCTTTTGGTCGTGACAGATTTAATTCAAGTTTAAGAAATTTGTGACCCATGCCATAAGTTTTAACTTATTTTTTTCTGAAAATGTTTAAGTGAGACTGTATGAAAAATTTATTTTATGTATCATTTTAGTGTTAATAAATTAAGCATACCTTACTCTACCAAATTATATTCATAGCTTAAGATAAAAAATACTGTTTCATTGTTCTATAAAATTTGTATTTTCATTAACTCTTGTTTTTATTTTCTTAAAATAATAAAATCTATTTAAAAAATATTTGTTTTAATTCCTATCCATACTGCATAAAAGTGGTTTCAATGAAACTAGATTTTTTACAACATGTCATGATTTTCTTATCAATTCAATTATTTATTGCTCAATAGTGTGTTAAATTTTTTTAGTACTCAAATGAGAGCTTACAACCTAGGCAACTTGGTTGCAATAACGAGGGAAGCTTATTATAAACAATCACAATATCATATATACATTTGGATAAAGGTCTACTACAATTGAAATAGTTTTATATAACACTAGCGGTCCGCCCCGGCTTCGCCCGTGGTACATATTTACGTTTTCTCTACATAAAAACCATCCTCGTACTTCAAGGAATATAATAAAAAAAGAATTATCGAAATCGGTTCAGCCGTTCTCGAGTTATGCGCTTACCAACACAGTTACGTTACTTCTTCGCGTGAACCAGGTGCAGCATTTAATATAGGCGTCATAAGCCAGGCTCTCTGTGGGTACCCAGAATCGCCTAAAACAAATTGTGATATATTTTTACATTTTGTGTTCTCATATTCACACTAATACAGTCCATAAAAAAGTACATTAATTTCTTATCCAACAACCAAGTTTGTTCACCACTTTGATGAAGTCCTCGCATGTATTCTTCTACTTGGCTGGATGCCCAAATAAAAGAATCATGTGAAGATCCTCCATATCTGGCGTGACATTGAGTATTCTAAAGTTGTGATCACAAATCTGTAAAAAATATGTGGGTGTATTTTGTCATATAAAAAAGAATAATTTTATACTTATGCCTATGCGTTTATTTGTGGGTGGTAGCATTCTATTCAAATTCAATTCAAGTTCAAATAATTTATTTGTGATACACAGGTAAATAGTTGTTACATAACATTGAGGTAATATTACTAGAGAGGGCACCACGAACAAAATCTGTGCGACAAGCGCGGCGGCGCGGGGCGGCTAATGAGTCATACACTTTGTAGATATTCTGCCTCTTATTACTTATAAATTAAAACCAATCAATGTAACAAATAAATATTGTTCATCTTATTAAAAAAATATGAATAAACTTATCAATTAAAACCAATCAATGTAACAAATAAAAATTGAGTTTGAGACGATTGACTCTAACTCGTGTTAAAAAAAGTGTAGTAGCGATGTCCTCTCTAGTACGTAGTACATGTAACTCGATGTTACATAAAGATATTATGAGAGAGCTGTGATCAGCCTTGATGGCATACAAATTTGGCACAGAGTTAAGTTAAGTACTAGTAACTCTATATTATCAATAACATTATTATCAATTATAAATATTATTATCAATTTGTTTACACATAAATATCAAATGTTAATTAAATTACTAAATTGCACAGTTACAATATTCCATCGATATCAAGGGGTATTAAATATTAATTATTGTCATTATTAATGTCAATTAAATTACAGGGCAGGCAGTCAAACGGATCAGAAAAGCTTCATTATATAAGTAATATACTTATATAAGTAGGTACACGTGAGTAATAAATAAATAACTCTCCTCCCTCACTTGGGTAAAAAGTAATATGAATTGGTAGATGTTACTCGAAAAAATGATCAAATAAAAATACACTTACCATTTGAACATTTAAAGAATGGTATCCTTTTGTATTATAATAAATATGTTCCTCTTCATTTGGCTTAACAATGGCTATATGGGTACAATCAATACAGCCAATTACTCCGGGCAAATGATATCTTCTTTGAAACCTTAAAATAAAATTATGTTATTATTATAAACAGTATGTTTCTCTATTTAATAATAGGTGCCTCCTGCCATCTCACATGCAATAAAAAGGACGAAGTTATACCTAGTTAAAAAAAACTATTTAATTTAGTGAAATTTTGATATGCATAAATTACATGTTGTAAGTCTTAAAGAGATCAAAATGTTTGATATTTTATAATGGTCTTAGATCCGAATATAGGTCGACCTGCACCGGCGTGATAATAGAATGAGACCAATTTTATAATAAATGTAGTCTATTAAAAAATCTATTAAAGATGGGTTGACTGAAAAAATCCTGGACAGGACATTTTAATTAATTTTTAAAAAATATTTTTTTTAATTAATTGCAGTACTTATAAAAAAAATTATAATAGACTTGAAGTATGAAACCTACAGAATGTGCAGTCATAGGGTTTTCTAATATTTACCTGGACAAACTGCTAGGTTGGCAGGTATAAACACTAAACAGGCATGTCCATTGTCCGTACCAGTTACTTTCACATGATGGGATGATAGAAAAAAAAATATATCAGCATGAGCGCTGTTTTATAACAAAATTGTTTATTGTCTCAACACTGCATAATTAAAAAAAAAGACGGGTTGCACTCCGGGAGTGCCGGCAGAAGTGAAAACGCGCGTAGTAGAGAGGGGATAGCTGTCTACTCTCCATCCGTCTTACGCTTTTTCGATCAGGTCACGTGTCCTGACGCGAGTTTAAGATTTTATACCCATTACAGAAAAAGTGCTCAACGCCGCTAAAGAAGCAAAAAGCGGTAAGTGCGGGCAATCGATCGATCGCGCGAAGCGCATGATCAAGATCATGATTATGCCCGCACTTACCGCTCCCCACTTCCCCCTAGCGGTCGTTCGCGTGGTAGGTTAACCGGCCGCCGGCCGCTTTTTTTCTTTATTATCGAGCTCGATACCCCGCGCCCGCAAGTTAATGGGATTTCAAGATAAAGCAGTCATCGACAAGCGTTAAATCATTATGTCACGGTTCAGTGCAAAAGATTATACAACATCAAAAAATGAAGACACCAATAACTTCGCCAGTAGCATCGGGATCGGGACAAGTGAAGTCGACTGGGAAAAATTTGTCGGTTCATTTTCAACGTCCAGTGTCGCCGGTAACGTCGTCGGAGGAGGAGAGCGACAACGAAATTCAAAAAAACAACGAATTGAGCAAATTTTTACAAATGAAAGAAAAAAATCAAAATCAATTGGAAACGACAATTCAAATTGTCGAAAACGAGTACGGTCAAGAAGTGGGAGCGGAGACTCAAATAATAGTGGACGACATGGAAAACAAAGCACAAGCAAACATATCGAAAATTTCTCGGAAACGGAAACCGAAACAGAAGAAGAACACAATTCCGACGAAGAAAGTGTCAAAAGTTCTTCAAGATCCGACTGCGGACAGTTTCCTGGGTTTATTAGAATTGATATGGACGGCGAATGTATACAAGACAGTGATGGAGAACCTGAAATACGGAGAACAGAAGGCCATGAAAATAAAGAATCTATCGCTGAAACGGGAATTTACGAATCTGATCTCATTGTGGAAGACTGTATTGAAATTAGTAGTCCACAAACTGAGACAGAACGAATGCGACGATTTATCGTGGAATGCGTTTAAAACCATCCTCTCAGATTCCGAGTTATACATGACGTGTTTACAATACAAAATGACAGATACAGCGATAGCAACGTATCACGAATATGCCAGCAAGGAGGGACCTCCGGTCGTTCCTTCAAAGGGACCATCTTCTTCGTCTGCAATCATGCCAACGACCACATCCGCGTCGTCCACGACTGTGCCTATAACGGAAACAGTTGCAGATGCCAGCGAATCAAAGAGATCAGATCCGAGTGTGGAAACCCCCGACTTAATAGAAGACTTCTTCGATCTTCAGAGTGCACAAGCGAGCATTGGCTCAATCTCGCAGTCTATTTCGAAACAGGCGAACGGCAAGCAGTACATTTTGAAATCGCCGGGAAAATGTGGACACACTGTAGTAAAACTCGAGACCTATCCATTCGCAAAAATTTCAGGCTTAGACAAGAAAAACTGGTGGAATATTTTTGACGAATTCAAATGTCGATCCGATTCAAATGCAAGTGAACAAACTGCAGAATTCGGTAATGAAAGAAATGTCAAAAATAAGCGGCATAACAAAAGAAGTAAAGGAGATGAACTACTGGAATTCTTTTGGAAATTTCCAACATCGCCAGTAAATAACATTTTTAATAATACAGTATGGTTTAACTCAAAGTGGAAATACTTACTGTTAAATCATACCCACATAAAGGCAGTTCAACGCATATTTCAAAGACAGTTATGTGATATGAACATTATTGACTTTATTAATAAGTTTAAAAATAGTGAAACTTTATTTTTTAATTGTGGCGTTCGTGATGTAAACGATTATTATTATACTACGGATCAATCTTTAAGGATAGCAATTGCATTATTGATGTTTCAATTCAACAATAACGCCGATCGTGTTAAAGAGTTTTTAATCAATTTATATAATATTTTAGATAGGGTTATACCAAAAAAAAATTGTATGTTTGTATTAAGTCAACCTAATGCAGGCAAAAATTATTTCTTTGATGCTATAATTCATTTTTTTTTTTAATTTGGACAAATTGGTAATTTTAATAAGTATAATAATTTTCCATTAATGGAATGTGTAAATAGGAGAGTTATTTTGTGGAACGAACCACATTGTGAAACAAGTGCATTTGAAACTATCAAAATGTTATTTGGTGTAGATACATTAAATGTAAAAGTAAAATTTCAGGACGATGCAATTGTTAACAGAACTCCATGTATTGTATTGTCAAATAATTACATATTTCCAAAGGATAATGCATTCAGAACACGAATGTATTGCTATACATGGCGTCCATGTGACAGCTTAAAGCAATGTAAAAAAAAATTATATCCTCTTATGTTACCAAAATTATTTTTGTACTTTAATATTATAGATGATAAGGGTTTTGTTGTTGACGAGGAGAAAAATGAAAGTAGTGATTATGAATCTGAATAAACATTTATTACATATTAATTATTCTTTTATTTATTGAAGAAACATCACTATCACTAGAAACAAACTCAAAGTCTTCTATACGATGGGACCTTTTCGATGCACCACTTGCTCCTTGTCCAGTGTTCTTTTTTGAGGATTGTCTCGTCCGGAAAGCTGGGGAATCATAATCAAACGGTTTTTTGTATATGTTATGTCTGTTTGTGTAGACTGATTCCGATAAGTTAATCCCTGTGGTTTTATCGAGGTCCGGTTCGAATTCATTTTCAAGTAATTTAACAGATCTTTCAAGATTTTGTTCGACCCCTGCGAACGTTTCGGCAGTTGTGTATCTTGGATCGTGTAAATAGTAATATAAAGCTTTTTGAGGCATATTACTAACGGTACCATAATTATAATAACTATGCAAATCCACAGATACATCCATCTCGTATTCGCATAGCCAATACACCATGGTCGTCTGAAAATTTTCAAATTCTGTCGCGGGATTAATCTGGGGAATGGCTCCAATGCCAACGTGTAACTGTGGTTGAGGATGCATCGACGCATTGTATACAGGCTCTCTAGGATTGAATACAGCGCTATATTCACAAGTAGTCGCATATGTAACACTACATTGATCAGTCAAATTATTATTTACAAACATATCATTCTTTTTTCCAAGAGCTGAATACTTTTCAGAAGTCATTCCTGTTTTACTCAGTTTACGTTTACTGACAAATGCTGCATTGTTCATTGTTATATCTTTGTTAAGATACGCTCTTGGGGTAACGTGAACTCTGTTTGGAGTTACAATACCATTCTTAGGATTATATTTATTCATCTCTATATCACCAATAAATTGAATTTTTCCTTGGTACACCCAACGATTGACAAGGAACATCAAGATACATTTTTTTTTATTGCATTTTCCATATTAGGGATAGTTATTTTAGATGGAATCATAGGTTTATCTGCTGTACTTTCGTATGATACATTTGTACCATATGTACTTATATTAAGATTAGTTGCAGCATAGCCAATTGGTACGTGTTCTGTATTCGCATTGCCAGATAATGTCTCACCAACACCAAAAGTTGTACGACAACCTAGTAATGTAATTTTACATCTTACTTCCTTTATTATAGATGTTCGTGGTGGTTGTCTAAGCAAGTCATTCAATTCGTTCGGGATGTGCAAACAAGTGTTTTCCTAATCGGAATGTTTGACCGTTGTTGTATTTCGTAACGAACCTAGTGACGTGACTATAGCTGCAAATGTGAAGCTGAATAGTAGATACATTTACTCATGTTTATCATGTTTGAGTAAAATTTTCACTTCAAAAATAAAAAGATTTTTTAATAGACTACATTTATTATAAAATTGGTCTCATTCTATTATCACGCCGGTGCAGGTCGACCTATATTCGGATCTTAGACCATAATATTGAATTAACATTATACTTACTCTTGTCTTATTCTTGTTCTTTGCTGTACAGCTTGTGGGAAAACTATCCATTTACTTAAAATGTAGTTATGGTTTAGTGCTCCCACAACTTGTCTTATGCATCGACTTGTTGTGCGTTGTGGCAGATGTTGTATTACACCCACAATTCTCTGATATGAACCCGTAGCCAAGAAACTCAGCGTGCAAAGAACCTGTGACAGTTAATTTATTTAATTATTAAGCAATCAGCCATAAGTATTCCTCAGGAAAAGGAAATCCACAAATCAACTCTTGTCAATTCACTTCTTAACAAATTAAGCAAAACCTACTTACTTTTACTTCGAGGGGGATGTCTTGAGTTCCTTTTAAAGTAGCGTGGCTTCGAAGGTCGGAGCATAGGCTTCTAAACGATGTTTTATTCAATCTAAATCGCTCAACGAATAATATATCCGGCATTTCCTCAATTTGCTCTAAACACCGGCGAGCAGTATTTCTCCGTTGACGCCTCAGCCACACTTCTTCATTAGAGCAGGCTCCAAGGAGATGTTCGTTTGCAAAAATAGCGGACCTAAATCTGACTTCTGATATATATTGTATAGATCCCAGACATCCTATAGACAGATGTTGCCAACCAGCTTTGTGGTACCCCTCTCCCCACCCCGGTAATTAAATATGGCATACAAAGAAAAAAATAAAAATTTCCAAAACATGCCGTGTGGGGTATCAAATGAAAGAGCTTATTGAGTAGCTCACGAATATATAGCATACTATAACATTTCTTACACTTTCTCTAAGATTTTTTAGAAAATTTACGAAAATGCTCCATTTTTGAGTTAACTTTAAACAACTATAGATTGAAAACTCATGAATATATTTTTGAAATTATTATTTTAAATAATTAACATTAGTCCATTGTTTACGATTCAATAGTTTGTAATAAGTGAGCTATATGTATGTGGTGGATTTGATGACCCCACAAAATGTTTTAAATTGCAAGGCGCATATGTATGTGGTGGATTTGATGACCCCACAAAATGTTTTAAATTGCAAGGCGCAACTTTCACTGAAGTTACCGATTTGAAATCTAATCACACAGAGGCTGATTCAGGAATATTCTGCCATATTGCAGAGATAATTATTCTAAGCCCTGACACCGATATTTTTGTATTAGGCCTTTATTTCTGGCATAAACTTGAAAATATACTCGCCATCTTTGAATGCTCCCCCCACTCCCCCATGCAACTATTTCACTGTACGAACTATTGAATCGTAAACAATGGACTATTGTTAATTATTTAAAATAATAATTTAAAAAATATATTCATGAGTTTTCAATCTATAGTTGTTTAACACGTTAAACGCTTTAATAAAAATCGAGTATTTCCATTCAGGCCACAAGGCTCATCGGTGAGCCTTATCATACCGGACCGTTCGAGCCATGGTGATCACCCGTGATCCGCGTGACAGGTCCAACATAAACGCTTCCCACAAGCCACAGACTGCAGCTATGAAACAAAACGCGTATGGAAGTGAGCCGCGAGGCCCAGTAGCCGGTACGGACTGCGTGGTTTTCAAATCCGATGGAAACTTACTAGTTTTATCCGGGTTTTTGTAAGAATGCTAGGGTTGTTGTTAACGATATGGTAGAAAATATTATTTAGATTTAATTAAGACAATAAAACATATAATAATAATCAAATATTTATTGAAATAAAACACATAATGAAAATACGACACTCTTATTCTAAATTTACGACGAAAAAAAATTATTTGTGGTTCTTGTTAAAACAAGGCAAACAAAGGAATGGTTTAGTTGGGCAGCTTTGGCAATAAGTGGAGACCTTTATCGACTTTGTTTTAGCCTGTTTGCTACCCATGACTGGTACGTTATCTGCATAACATTGGCGACATGTCCTTCTGACTTTTCTAGGCCAAACCCTCTTTTTTTTCCAAGCAGTGTTTCTCTCTCTTTGGTCTTTGGTTAGGCTCAGCCACAGGATTTTCTTGGGCTTTGCAAAGATTCATCATTATGGATCTCCGGAAGTCTACCATTTGTAAGTTTTTTTGAGTCACTGACTTGTACAGAGTCAAAGCATTTACCATCGCAGTATTTAGTAATAAATCAACAGCCAATTTCTTGTACCACTTTACAGATTTTCGCAACGGGGAGGAGTATGCTGCCATTTGATCCGATAAGTCGACTGCTCCTTTGGCTTTGTTGTAATCAATTATGATCTGCGGTTTCATGACCATAGTGCCCCGACGTTTTTTTATCATTCCAAATTGATCTGAATGTTTGGTTGACAATACCAACACGTCCCTTTTGTCTCTCCATTTCATGGCAGTAATACCATCTCGACTCTCCCTGGCAATAAATTCTCCTTTCTTGAGTTTAGTACTCACGACTTTCTTGGGTAGGTTCCTCCTATTCTTTCGAATTGTTCCCACCAAATGCGTTTCATTATCTAGCAAAGCCCTGGCCAATTTAATGCTGGTATACCAGTTATCGGTATAAAGAGCCTTTATTAAGAAGATTGCCAAGCAAATCCATTACAACATTATACGGAGTGGTATTTGTGACTTCGTTGTTTTTTCCTGCGTAAATACTTATCTTATAAGTATATCCCGGCACACAGCACAACTTAAATTCTTTAATTCCATATTTATGGCGCTTTTGTTTATTGTACTGTCGGAAGACAATTCTGCCACGAAACGGAACAACACTTTCGTCTATACATAGGTCTTCGCCAGGTGTGTAATGCATCTGGAATTGGTTATTTAATACCTGCAAAAGGTATCTAATACGATGGAGACGGTCTTCTGTATTTGCCTCATCGTTTTGAGAGAAATGAAGCATTTGTAGTAGCAATTCGAAGCGATTTCGTGGCATTACTGAGCGTGGAAATGGATGACCTATAATAATATTTGTTGACCAATACTCCGCCAATCTAGGAAGCCTTGTGATGCCCATAAAGATGATAAGCCCAAAAAACTTTTTTATTTCCTCTAGATTTGTTGGAGCCCATTTCCGAAGCCTTGCAAAGCGTGAACTTTCTTCGGAAACAGCGATTTTTTTTATTGCGAATTGGTTTGTAAGGTCAGCAATCTCTTGGAAAAGACTATCAGGCACCATCAATTGGAAGAAATCAGCTGGATATTTATTGCGCATGCTATAGCATAGGTTAGTGGAAAGACCAGGATGTTCAGTGAAAGGTATTATATGGCGTTGGTTACCTTTAGGTCTTGACCAGGTTGTCGATGGCGATGTATTACCTGAACCAAAAAATACAACTAATGTATGTATTGTAACTAGTGAACCTACTCATAAACAAGTAATAATTGAATAAATATGCAAACGTTGAACACACTTAGATCCCTTTTACTAAATAACAGGCTTGTAAGCCTTAAAACGTCAACTATCTGATAGATAAAGTTTCATCAAAATTGGTCCAGCCATTTCATAAATAAATCAGACCAAAGAAAGACAAAAATTCAAAATAAACTATGTAAGTAAATACCGTATGTAGAATATTTATTTATTTATTTATAACACTTTATTGCACAAACAAAATTAGGACAAAAATAACATTAAAATACAAAAGGAAGGCATAGTTTGTACAAGAGGCGGCCTTATTGCTAAGCAGCAATCTCTACCAGGCAACCTGATGGGAAAGGAAATGTATGATGTTAATGGGATAGTGCAAAAAGAAGAGAAAAAAAAATAATGATAATAATTATACCTAATAAATAAATAAAATTATTTAAGTATCAAATATACCTACTATATATACATAAATGCATAAATTATACTACAAATAAATAAAATACACATATACATAGTTACATATGATATATAATAAACATATACATACATATTATATAAATAGAATACATAAATATACATATACTATAGCACAAAGACAATAAATTTATAAAAAACAATATTTGATGACGTCAGCAAGCAAAACATAAAGTAAGGAAAAAAAAGGATGATAATAAAAAAAAACTATAGCAAGGAAAAGTAGTGATCTTTTAGCAATACTTTAAAAGAGCTGAGCGTTTGAGCACGTCTAATACTTTCTGGTAAAGTATTCCATACTTGAATAGCCCGGACTGTGAAAGAATTGTTAAAAAATTTAGAATGATGGAAAGGGGTGCTGAGCAATAACAAGTTGGAAGAACGAAGAGAGAGAGTATGACTAGAGCTTAAATAATCGAAGTTATCCTTTAAGTAAGAAGGTGTCTTAGGGCTAAACAGAATACAGTATAGAAGATGCAGCAGATGGGTATCCCGGCGATAACGGATAGGAAATACTTTCATATTATGCATTTAGTGTTGTTAATAAGCTGTTAATGCTGTTAACAAACAGACACTTCAATTTTATATATTGGTATAGATAAGTAGGTAAATAAAATCATGTCTGCAATGTTGTACAACTTCATACTGAATGTAAATATGTTAAATTAATTGTCATGAGAACCAAACAAACGCGGTTGTAGATAGGTATGTATAATGTATATGTATGTGAAATGAATATAAAGCAAGTAAAGCCGTGAGCAGTAGCTCATTTAAGATTTAAAATGACTTACCAACAGTATCAGCAATAATCCTTGCAACTTCTGTGTCGCTGTCATCGCTCTCTGACAATATAATTCGGCGGCATCTTCTATTTGTTCGTTGAACTTCATCTTCATCATCATCAGAATCTATTTGTAAACTTTGGTTGAGAAGATTTATCTCGATGCTTTCTAACTGCGTTAGCTCCTCTTGAGTTAGTTCAAAATCATCAAAATCATCCATTTTTGAAGAAAAAAGCGTAACCGATCCTCACTACTCGACGTAGCGCACGGAAGTGTCGCGCGTGAGCGTGCGGCGCCGTGGGCCGTGCGGTGACCCCGCGGCCCCCCGCCAACGGAAAATACAAAATCCTTTGCATGAGGCCACGGGACTCACCCGTGAGCCTTTTACAATATCTTAAAAACTAGATGGTAAAAGTCGCTAGTTTTGATTTATCATACGAATTACTTAATTTTATGAACATTGGGATTAAAATTTTAAGTTGATGAAAATTACCGATTATCTGATTACGGCTTGGCTCGAATGGAAAAGTAAGCTGGGCTCACCGGTGGGTCGTAAAGCGTGCAACGTGTTAACACGTTGACTGCCGTAGTGTAAATGATAAAAATCAGTGTAAAACTTTTTGATGAGAATAGGTGGGCAATATCAATATTTTAAAATATATCTACGATCGATCGATTCGATCAGAAGCTGCGTTTCATAATTATCTCCAAAAAACCACATGAGGCTACCGGTGACCTACGTGGCGCCTTGATAGTTAAAATGTGAATTTCCGTTACGGTGCGCCGATGCGGGCACTTCTCCGGTCACCCGCACCACGCAGTCGTCTGTTTCAAATTATTCAAGAGACTTGTACTAAACCTTATTGATAGCATAATATTGAATCCAACTCCTCCTCCGCCTGAAAGTGCAGCAACGAGTGAATCAATTACATTAAATAACGAAACGTCCTATTATCCTATAAAATAATATATTCTCCGATATCGCAGTATACAGAGTAAGGTAGTCCTTCATATGCGCAGCCAGTACCAACACCTAATCCTCTGGACTTCAGCGGAGTATCTACACAAACACCATCAAATTCTACGTCAGAATACAATCTTGTAAACCAAGAAGGAAACCAATTTAATTTTCATTAAAAATAAATGTTTGTGTTCTTATAAATGGTATAAATAAATATTTAAAATTACTTACATAAGTGTTATTAATAGCCGTTCTTGAGGACTCACACATTCCCTCATGTTAGTATTCTGTTTCTGCAGCTGAGGTGTCATTATTTCAACAAGCTCAAGGTATGTCTTTTGCTCAAACGATAACAATCCATGAATTTTCTATCAGTTTGTTGAAATTCTTTAGCAGCCACAAACATATGGCAGTTGATATTCTTCTCAATGTAGGGATGTAACCACATACTTCTTCTTTTACGCCTCCTTCTTTGTCGAAGATACAAATACAGAACCAGAACTTCTTCATCACTTGAACTAGACATTTTGGAGACGTCTGTCTGGTCTCAAAATCGGAATGATTGTGACCTCTTTGATTGTGACTAATTTCATCATATTTAGGTTGCGGCGTGTCTGTACGTTTGAAACTGGTTTAAAACCTATAATTTCAAAAGGGTTTCGTTGCAGTTGCGTTTTACCATGTGTGCTGGGCCATAGCGCTTGGACGGTGCACCCGTGACGGACGCTCGTGCTTTTTAATTTGTAAAATTGCGTGATTTCAACATGGAGAATAGTAAAGATTTCGATGTGAATTTTACAGATATTTCATTAGATGATTTGCGCGACATTGACTTACTGGAAGCTATTATTTTTGAAGATATTGCTAGAAAAAATGAGTTGAGTGAAAATGAAGAATCAGAGATTGAAGATTATAATATCTATCCTAAAAAAAACCGCAAACGTATGGTTATTCCTAGTGAATCTGAGAGTGAAATTGATGACGCGGAAAAATTTGTGAATGAAAATATTGATAGTATTAACTATACCCCCACAAAGTGACAACACTGTACCGGGTAGATGTATAAAAACAGTTGCTTACTAATACAAGCTCTCATTCTTTTGCGGCGTTCAAAGCAGATGGACATCTACTCTGTACACGTGAGCCATTTTGTGTTGTGTTAATCGTTTTTCTTTATTTGAATTTCTAATCAGTAAAGTGCAGTACGAATTACCTGTCGATTGTTTTGTGAATTGTTGATTTAATTTTATTGTGATAGCAATTAAAAGTTTGGTTAAGTCTCGTGTGCGTGTTTTTTTTAATGAATTTCCACTTCTGATTCTAACATAATGCCGCGAAGTAGGTCACGTAGACGTACTCGGCATCGTCAGAATGGCTCGCGTGATGTAGACGTATTGCGATCTCGTAATAAACGCAACCGTCGCCGTCGCTTGTTTTTGCACTTGCGTAGTTTTTGCTCAAGCGATAGTCGTCAGTCAGATCTCAGAAACAGTGGTTCACCTCACTCGCGTTAATCTCAGCTTGAAGAACTGTCTAATTCTAGTAATCCAGATACAAGCGATGCAGGAAGCCAACAATCCATAGAATCCGTTCGAACTGTCGGTAGGAAATCGACCTACGCAGCTTCACAAACTTCACAAGGTACAACTGCAGCCAACGTTCTATAACAATATTTAACAAGAACGGAACAAAATAGAAATTTGAGTGATCCTCTACTGGATTTTTTCATAAATATGGCTAAAACAGTAAAGACCTTTACAAGACCAAATTCAAATTAAATCTCATTTGTTTCAAATGGTTAACAACGTGGAGATGAAGCTTGCGACAACTCCAATCAATCCTGAATATCCTGATCCTAATCTTATGGCATCTGGTTCAAATGAAAGAGAGAGAGTGAGAATTCTTTCAAATGTAATGGTTCCGGCACCTACTCGTTCAAATACAACGATGTTTAATTCGCCTACTATGAACAAAATCGCAACCATCGCTTCGACACCATCTGTGAATAATACTCTATATGTGATGTCTCCTCCTCCTCCTCCACCTGCCATGAACGAAACTCTGCACAATCTGTCTCCAGCAATGTACAACGGTGTGACCTACTTACTTCGTAAAGTGTATCCTTTTATATAATCTTTTGTAATCTATTATTCCCGTAAATATAGTTTTCCTCCCCAAGGGTGCCCTATTGTCTTTATACTATTTGACCGACCGACACACCACACATGTACTTATGTTCTACACAACGTGGTATCAGGTATGTACCTAGGGTTTGATTTCGGTAATATTTAACTATTGTTATTTTCGAAAGTGTGTATCAACGGCCGCCGATCCGTTCTTTGGGCTATATTTTTGATAGCAGGGCGTTTATATACCTAAACGTTCTTGGTGATACACGTTATAAAAACAAATTTTTAATACAATTTTAAAGGAAAAGGTTGAGGCTGAAATATTGAGACTACTCAAAATTAATAATAACGAAACTGACTTTTGTCTCCCTTCAAAGAGGTCACGAACTACCCTCCCAAATGCATCGCAAGACTCAATTGTACCATCATCTAGTAGAGCTTCTACACTAACTCTACAAAATGAGCTCGAAAAATTGCTAGATTCTAGTGATGAAGAAAGCGATGACGGCGATGATATAATTTCCGATACCATATTGAATTCACAATTAAAACAATATTGCAAAGACAAAAGATTGATTGTGTCACAAAACCCTCTTGATTGGTGGAGAATTCATGAAAATACGTGTACAGATCTCTCTTCACTGGCTCGGATATTCCTCTCACCTCCGCCTGCAAGTATTCCCAGCGAACAATTATTCAGTAGTGCCGGAATTATACACTCCTGCAGCGCTATTGTCTAATTTTGACACATTAAGTGATCAACATAGTTTTGATGATCACTGAACTTTGATGTCCACTAAAAATTTAAAGATTTGGTATTGCGTATCTTAGTAAGTGGACATCATGTCACGGTGTATTACGGTGCTTATCAACGATGACACCGAACGTCACTATTTTTTATCGACATTAAGCAGCAAAATTAAAAATATATACATTTGGTCGTACATTCTACAAATACGTGAGCATATTTAAATCTTACGTGTTATATTAACCGGAACACTTGGGATTTGAAATGTTTACTCTTGTAAGGTCCGGTTGTTCGTACATTACAGTAAAGTAAAAGTCAAAATTTAACTGTTGTCAATTTTGACCACGGTTAAAAAAATAACGTCGGTTATCTTCGCATTGAGTTGCCCAGAAATATTTTACGCGGCGGTTAAATTTGACGAAGGTTAAAAGTGTTGTCAGTACAATTTCGTGTACTTTCCCTTAATTTTCGATGGGTAATATTTTTTCGACTGCCAACATTGTGTTAGCTGTCAAGTTGTCATTGTTGTTTTGAAAGAAATATTATTTGTTTGTGATTTATATTCAGTATTTTTTTAATTCTCTTGCGTTTTCTTATCCATCGACTTATACTTTTGTTAATACGGAAGCAAAATACCATTTTACACCTACTAACTACAAGTGTATTCAGAATGGACGTTTAATCAAAGTGCAAGTGCATGTTATTTTTTAAGCAACCGTGGTTATTTTATAACATGGCTTTTGGTGTCTAAAATAATTGTTATAACACATGTTTTGTTCCAGGGAAAGAGAATCTAACTTTTCAAGCAATGAACTTGAACTGTTTAAACGTTTAATTGATCAAAACAAACACATATTACTGTGTAAGAAAACAGATGCCGTTTCTCAGGCTCAGAAAGAAAAAACATGGCTTAGCCTTCACGTGGAATTTAACGCAAGTAGCTCGAGACACAGAACATTAAAACAATTAAAATATAAATTTGATAATATGAAAAAGTGTGCACGGAAAGTAAGTAAATAGTATTTTTATGTGCTGTTGTTAAAATTACCAGTTCTACATGTCTAGTTGATTTACATAGACGAGTTTTATCAGTAACCTCCGTCTAAGCAGGTCGAACGCCAAAGAATTAAATATTGCATTATTTGTAGGAAGCAAGTAAGGAACGTTAAGAAAGGCGAAGGACTGGAGGAGGTCAAGTACCAGGGACATCAAACAGTGATCACCCCGACAAAGACTGGATGAGATCTTTAATGGTTTTATCTGCTGATGGTCTGGAATCAGCATATGATGATGACTCCCTACCTGTGGTATGCACCTCTATTTGTACTAAATGTGTGATTATTTTTAGTTTATCAATCTGTATTAATATCAAAAGAAAGCAACAAAAAAAACAATTATTTTCCTATGTATGTTGGACGGCTGGAATATTGGCGGATCAGAACCCTCCTGGTGATAGATGTAGTCTTTGGAAACTCTCATCATAACTATAATCATTAACATAATTGTCCGTATTTAAGCAAAAAGGAACCACCCAGCAAAGACGCACTTCTGAGATATCAAAGGATTTACAAAAACATTTGCAGCTCTGTTAGATGAAGTAAAATTAAAATTTATTTTATTTAAATTCATTGATAAATTACTTATTTAAGTATGTGTATATAAATTTGCTCTGAATACTCTTAAACTTTCTAGATAATTAAGAAAATATGCATGTGGTTCCTTTTAACATTTATCAATTGATAGGTTTTCTCTTATACAAAATGGAACCACAACCCAGGGATTTAATGATATAAATGAAACTATGTATTTATAATATCGTAATAAAGCTTTAATTAAAAAAAAAAAATATAAAATAATACTTATAGAGGACGTTTATTCGACGTTATCATCAAATTGCATTTCGAAATCCACCGTGTCTAGTCCATCTATGTGGTCTTCTATTGCATCATCACTAATGAGACCGTTATAAAAACTGTGCATCTTGTGGAATGAGATGTAATATGGACTGAATATCGCTAGAAGGTGAAGAAAGCTTCTCCAGAGGCACCGACGTATAAGGTTCTTCGTTATCTTCTGTAATAAAAAGAAAAAAGCTTTAAATCAAAACAAAGCCGCGTGGCTTTTATACGTAGGTATATGGCGACAGCAAAATATTATTAGTTCTTATAAAGCCGTGTCTATGACTATGTTGTATGTACATGCGCCATGTACAAAAAACTGGCTAAGTGCGAGTCGGACTCGCGCAACGAAGAGTTCCGTACCATTATCTATAAAAACGGCAAAAAAATCACGGTTTATTGTATGGGAGCTTCTTAAATATTTATTTTATTCTGTTTTTTGGTATTTGTTGTTACAGCGGCATCAGAAATACATCATATGAAAATTTCAACTGTCTAACTATCACGGTCCATGAGACAGAGGGACAGACAGACGGACAGCGGAGTCTTAGTAATAGGGTCTCGTTTTACCCTTTGGGTACGGAACCCTAAAAATCATACGCAACAGTGGCAACCCTAGCAAAAAATTAAATAAACTTGTTAAAATTTTGATTTTCGCAGGCTAGGGCCTTGTTCCGGTCAAAACAGTGGCCGCGCGAGTTTTAAAATCAAACAAATAATTATATGCGCTGAATGATGTGGCTGAATGTACTGTACTGAATCTGAATCTAAACGTATTTTACCAAAATAGTAGGTAGGTACCTAGATCATCGACAGTTATTTTTAAAACAGGGTTTAGACTTTAGTAGTTTCATCTCACAATGACAGATGAATCGTAACAAAATGACTCTTAATTTGACTCGCCTTCGTGAACAACAACATTGTCGTTAAAATACGTAAATCCACAGAGGATTCCTGTTGTACTTACTTAATTAACTATCTTCTTAAAATCACACCACAATCGGGAATGAATCAAAATTGGATAAAGCGTACCTGCAACTCAGATTCAATAAGTACTTAAATGCATTAAATAAAACTACTTACCCGTTGTATCTTCATTATTATCTTCGGTGTTCGTCTCCAATGCTTTTCTTACCCATTGCTTGCTTATTTATTTATTACTAAACATTTTCACATTAACACATTTAATTTTAAAGGTAATTAACAAAAACAATAGAACTTACTACGCGGAGGAAAAAAACACCGTCACGTATTCGAACTACTTCGCTGAATGTCACCTATATTGACAGATGTTCGACGTTTTACTTAAAAAATTGGAGTTTTGCACTTTGAGCTATTTAAGTAATCAAATACGTTGTTTAAAGATGAGAAGCATTGTAACAAGTCAAGGCATTTGGTTCCATATAGCGATGATGGGTTTCAGGATGTTTTACAATATTTATTTATGCATAATAGAACCGAATGCTTGTGGTTTTATTTTGCAATAAAAAATTACAATTAAATTATGTATTTATTTTACGCATAACCATACCATAGAAACCTGGTTCCATTTTGTGTATTAAAAATAATTGTTATTAATAGAAATATGTGTAATGTATAATGGTACCAAGTAGGTGTGGATCTGTTTTGTATAAAATGACATGATAGTAATATCGTTTATTTGTTTGAACAAAGCAGTCCCGTGGTGCTGTGGTTCGGTTTTGCTTAATATGTATTATTCGTTGTTGCTGGTGGTTCCTTTCTGCTTTTAGTATACCTTGTTTCCAACGTAAAAATCATGTGGTTCTTGTTTGTATAAGAATTTAGACCACTTTTGAATGAGTATTCTTCAATAAAAGTAAAAAACGAAATTTGTCGAGTGGTTCCATTTTGCATAAATACGGACAATTGTAATGTTTTACTTTTTATTAGAATGTTGAACCTACTGGTGGTGAAGGAAACCTGGCATCCCTAGCTCATCTGGTAAAGTTGACTTTTCATTTTCTTTTTTTTTTTGCTTGCCTTTGCTGGTATAAAAACCTTTGCTCAAATCTTTGTGAATTATGCATTGTTCATTTTGTTTGATTTTGTAGAATGTTGATGAAATAATAGAATCACATTGTGTGATGACACCGCCAGCAAAAAAGAAATTGGAGTGCATAGAAAACTCTCAGGTAATCCCTATAATTATTCAAGTTTCACACATTCACATAACTATTTATTTGTCTATGCAATGTAGAAGTATTACACAAAATAATATTTGTTTGTATGATTCCACTTTTTGTTAGTGAAGATATATTTACAAAAAAATAGAAAAGTAAAAATATTATTCAAATACAAAATATATGCTTTCCTTTTTTGTGTAATAAAGGGATATTTAAGTTTTTATTTATTTGTTTTAGGATGTGCTGCTACTGTCTCAGGATATGATTGTCACACAACCATCACGTACACCAAGCCCATCAAGCCAATTTAAAATGCCTAATACTGATGTGGTAACATTAATCCCATCTAGTTCTCCATCTCGAAAAATTTGAACTTTTCCTTCATAAATTAACCGCAAACAAAAATAAAAATATCATATTGGCTGGAGACTTTAATATTGACATAATGAAAGAAAATCAGTCTTCAAAATGGTTTAAAAACTTACTTAAAAATTTCAACATTAATATAATTATTAATCAACCCACTCGTAAACTGGCATGTCTAGATATAATAGCAACAAATATACCGCGAGTAGAAGGTAAGGTACTGAAAGTATTTCTCTCAGATCATGAAACATGTCAACTAGTAAATCTTCCAAAGCAAGCTAGCCCTAAACCATCGTATTGGTTTGTAACACGAAGAGATTATTGCCAGGAGAATATAAGGAAATTTGACATGCATTTAAATTCTAGTTATTGGACCGATGTTTTAAATGAAGTAAATGCTAACGTAGCTTTCAAAATATTTCATGAGTTTTTCTGCCTACTGTATAATTTATGTTTCCCTTTGTACAGAAAAAAGATATCGAATACTCTCAGTCACATGAAATGGATATCAAAAGGCATTAGAATAGCATGTGCAAGGAAAAGACAACTAAGATTTATTCATTATAAATCAAAGTCTTTTCAAAAAAAGTTAGAATTTCAAAAATACAATAAGATACTCCGATCTTGTATAGACTGCTCAAAAAGAATAATAAATAATAGATTAATATTAAATTCCAAAAACAAAACAAAAGCTACATGGGACTTGATAAAGAACAGAGGGACGCATAATATGTCTGATAGCAACTGTATTGACCTAATCTCACACAATGACGTTGATATAACAGATCCATTAGAAATTGCTATGACATTTAATAATTTCTTTACTAATTTGACATATAATAATTCAAGTAAAATAACTAATTCCATTCATCAATCAAGTAATTACAAATATAAAATAAATTCAATAAATAGCAGCATATTTCTCTCACCATGCACAGAGCAAGAGATTATTAAAATCATAAATTCTCTTAGGAATACAAAGGCTGTAGGTTATGACTCAATAGATACAAGCATACTTAAAGAATGTAAACACAGCATTTCTTATGTATTGGCTAATTTAATTAATAAATCATTCTCGCAAGGCGTCTTCCCTGAAAACCTGAAAGTATCTATTGTTAAGCCATTCTACAAAAAAGGCAGCAAAACGGATATAAAAAATTACCGCCCGATTACACTTATATCCATTTTTTCAAAAATTCTGGAAAAAGCTATGAGTGCCAGACTCATAAATTTTTTAAACAAATATAGTATAATTAAAAAAGAACAAACAGGGTTTCAAGCAAATAAATCTACTGCATTGGCTACGTTCTATTTAATTGAGGAAGTAACGAGATGCATTAATAATAAAATTCCTGTTGCATCAATCTTCTTCGACATGTCAAAAGCTTTTGACTTTGTGGACCACAAACTACTTATATATAAATGTGAGAAGTATGGCATTAGAGGTCCTGCTTTTGAATGGATTCATGATTATTTGTTTCAGAGACAACAGAGTGTTGAAATAAATAAAATAAATACCAAGCTAGAGTTCACTACATACAAGTCCCCCTATTTACCTAATAGTTTCGGTGTGCCACAGGGCAGCATATTGGGGCCTTTATTATTTTTAATTTACATAAATGACCTACCTGACATTATGGACCAAAAGTGTATATTGTTTGCAGATGACATTTCAATAATTTATTCTGACGATCACAAAGAGATAAATTATAACATGACAATTAATAAAAATTTAGAATTAGTATTGACATGGTTTAATGATAATAATCTATCGGCTAATATGACTAAAACAAAATTTATTCAATTTTCAAATTTTAAAGCTCGACATACACCTCTTAATGTAACGGACAAATTCCATACTATCGAACAAACACATTACATAAAGTTCCTAGGGTTAAATGTAGATCAAAATTGCAACTGGAAAGCACATTGTGACATGATTACTGGAAAAATAAATAAGTTCGTCTACGCATTAAGAAGACTACGAAAAACAGTGTCCTTTAATGCTGCGCTTACCGCATATTACGGAATGTATTCTTGGCACAGAAGAGGTGTATAAGGGCTATGTGCAATATTGGTCCCTTAGAATCTTGTCGACCCTTATTCAAAAAGCACCATCTTTTAACACTCACGGGATTATACATTATGGAAAGGAGATTGCTCTGCGCCCATACATTGTTCGCCCTGGAACCAAGAACATCCGAAAATTATATTTTGTGTTGTCGATCATTAGTAAACTCCTAAATGATCTTATTTTTATAGCGGACTAGCTGCAGAATAGATATATTCCAAAAAAAGAATCAGATTTTGAGGTTATAATGGAACCATAACAACGAATATTAGATATTAGTTTTTCATAGCTTAGTGATTTTTAAGAAATTGAAAAGCAATATATCATAATATATTTAGCTATTTTAAGCACCTCCCTAGATAATTGGGTAGGTACCTATGCAGTTTTTTTTCTAAAGCCTAAGTGTATAATGTAAGTTAAACGTTTAAATGCATAGAATCTATTAACAGGTACCTGTATTCTAAGAATTCGTTTAGGAATGAGAAAAAATAGTAAATAGAAGCGGCGCATGCTTGAACAGCGCAAACGTGTGACTTGTTAACCAGCCTTACCAATTTTGTACCTAGTAAGTTGTTGTTAAACCTAGTCCTTCATTAACTTATTATGTTGGATTATGAAATAAAACACATACTTATTTTAATTTCATGTTTATTGTTCATCATCTAAATTGGCAATTAAAATATTGTCTAAAAACTGTGCAGGGGGTTCGATATTATTTTGATGTCTCGCATAGCTCAGATACCAAATAATTGTCATAACATGGGCGCAGCAGCCGATGGTTCTGCGCCCAACGATGCAATTACAGCAATATTGCACGATTGCTTGTCGACCTATTTGTGATGCATCTACTACAATATAAACAAAATATGTTTTATTACTGACTAGCTTTTGCCCGCGACTTCGTCCGCGTGGAATAGTGACTTCCGGCAGAAAAGTATAGATAGCTGTGCCCGCGACTACGTCAGCGTGTAACTCCTTGTGTATTATTAATTTAAAATGTATTGGTAATATTATTTACATCAGGTTCACATGAGGCTTAAGGACCTATAGAACCAAAATACTTTAGCGCAAAGCTTCCGGGTAAACTATATTGAAAGTTGACCCGTCCGGCACGTGAACATAAAGATTTCTAGAACTGCTAACACGGGAAAGAGCAACGTATAACTGACCATGCGAGAAACAACTGACACCGAGATCTACTCCGGCAACATGAAAAGTCTGCCCTTGAGCCTTATTTATTGTCATTGCATAACACACCGATACTGGGAATTGCGTCCTTTTAAATTGGAATGGAAAATTATTTGGTATTAAGGGTATTCTGGGGATAAAGACGGTTTCTCCTGCACCGCAACCTGTTAAAATTTGAGCCTCGATTATATTTTTTTGCAACTGGGTTACTTTTAGTCGAGTTCCATTGCAAAGTTGTGGTGGTCTTAAATTTCGGAGTAGAATAATCGGAATGCCAATTTTTAAACAAATTTCGTGAGAAGGAAGTCCGGGCATATTTAAAGAATTTAAAAATTCTATCGGGTAATTAGTTGCTTCTTGTTCATCGACCATTCTATTTATTGATCTATAAACTTTGCTTTCCCCCTGTATATTCGACAGTATTTTGTTATTAATCTCAGATGCCTGGTCATTGCGAGGAGTTAAAATAGATCTTTCGCATAGCCAGGAATTGTCCCTATTTAATATATTTGTTACGTCACCGTAAACCGACGATATAAGATGTGGTTGAGATTGCACTATACAACATAATTCAGGCGTCAGAATAAGTTTTCCTTGGTGTAGTTGTGGATAGGTACCTTCACCAATCTTTAATAATGAATCAGAAAATTGACTATCATCCGGGTTATCTCCAGTTCTCACTCGCATGTTTATAGTCAAATGCACCGATTGTATATCACGCCACAAATAAGAGCTTTTCAGGCAAGCCCTAACCTCATCAGCTCGGGTTCCCCGTGGTATTACCGGTAAGGTTTGTCGGAAATCACCACAAAATAAAACCGTGATACCGCCCATTGGTCGATCATTTTGTCTTATATCCCTTAAAGTTCTATCTACCGCTTCTACTGCTTTTCGATGGGCCATCGTACATTCATCCCATATGATTAAATTACACTCGCGTAATACCTTTGCTTTGTCGCTATTTCTTGAAATACTACAGGTTGGACTTTCCGTGCGATCTAAATCAATTGGTATTTTGAACATAGTGTGAGCCGTTTTACCTCCTGGTAGCAATGTTGCAGCTATCCCAGATGAAGCTACGGCAAGAGCTATTTTACGCTGATTTCGAACATAAGCCAATATTAATTTAGTCAAAAAGGTTTTCCCAGTTCCTCCAGGTGCATCTAAAAACCATATTGTTCCCAAATTATTTTGAACACTTCCGCACACGCGGTCATAAACTGAACGTTGTTCTGCAGTCATCATTGGGACACCGTTTTCTAATGTTGTCAGCAGTTCCATTAAGTTGTAACCAATCTCTGCGGAATATTCCCTATTAGTTACCTCTCCGACTGAGGTTGGTGTTGGCAAACCATATTCACATAGTGATTTACCGCCAACTGCTGTTAACTCATCCTGAAGAGCTAATAAGCACTGATTTATGGCAAGATCACGGAAATTATCATTAGTTGTGCCTTCATCATTGTTAGATATATTTCTAAGAAAGTCTTCTGAAAATTTGTCTTTATATTTTTCCCATAATTGTACAGCATCTGACAAATTACAAAATGTAAGTAATGTTACAAATAAATGACGTAACCGTCTTGGATTATCACTAACACAGGATTCTGCTAAAGCGTCATCCCAATGCTGATCATTTTCAAGCAAATGACGCGCTTGGCAAGCTGCATGATAACTGGGATAAACAACATCGTCTACTTTTCTCAAATCTATAAATGAGGTTGGTCCTCGCACAGTATGTAATAATAATCGCAAATAGAAACACTCAGCGTTGTTAGGATGAACGGTGTATACTCTACCAAGAACATGTTCTTTGAAAATACCTGACTCGCCATCTACAGGCCTGCCACGGCGTCTACGATTAAAGACACCTCGTTGCTTATCGTAGGTATAATACGATGGAACTTCTTCATATAAAAGAGATTTTGCAAAATCATCAGTTTGGCAAAGTCGAAAGAATGCTAATAAAGTTGTTTGTCTAGGGTTCTCTAACCGTTCTGTGACATTTTCGGTGTTGAAATATATACGTTGACCGCCTTCAAGATGAACATCCAGATGAGTCACAGGTGGATATCTTTCATGAATGTTGAAACTTAAGATCCGCCACACAGCTTCTGAAGAACTTATATATCTGCCTGACTGAAATCTTGTAACTTCATCATTTTCATTTCTCAAAGCAAATGTAGCTTGGTCACTGCCCTTATTAATGTACTTACAAATATATTTTATTGACTCTACACTATTACACATTTCAACATTTATGTGAGCTTGAAATGCTCTGGACAACACAGGAGAATACGGAACGACCCACCTATTGTCTAAAATAACCTGTTGTCCAGACACTCGCTTTTCAACAGTGAAACCACCAGTATCTCTTGAACGGCGACGATATAACGGGTATCCATCATGTCCTGTTACAGTTTCTTCCACTAAGGCTTTTGGATATCTTTTAGTGCAACGACCGTCTTGCATGCAAGAAGAATTCACGTTAAATGCACCACATGGACCATGTATCATATGAGTTTTAACAATGTCGTATAACTCGGAATCTGCAATCGGACTTGGAATTTCAGCACTGATTAAACTGTCTACATCATTAGGTCGAACCTTATCTTTTAACCAAAGCAGGATATGTGCGTGGGGTAAGCCGCGTTTTTGCCATTCAACACTATACATATAACACAATACTTCTCCAAAAATGTTATCTTTGGTAAATAGATCTATCATTGATTTTAATTTTAAATGAAAAACTCTTGCGATGATATCATGGCGGTCATGCGGTGCTTGACCCTCAAGAAGCTCCCGAGTGATTTCATCCCACTTAGGATTGGTAGTTACAGTAATAAATAAGTCGGGACGTCCATATTTTCTTACGTAGCAAAAAGCATCTTGAGTACGTTCGTGCATGTAGCGTGGACCACCAGTAAAAGAAGAGGGCAAAATAACTAAACGGCCCATATTCACCGTATCATTATCTTGCTGCATGGCGTCGCGAATGTGCACGTATTCTTCAGCGCGCAGCTGCCTTTGATTAGATCGTATATAAACTAATCTTTCGGTTTCAATTTTTGCGTACATGTCTACAATAAACTGATTGAATAAGCCACGAAAACGTTGCAAGTATACAAACCTATTCCGTCTTACTTGCAATTGGTAACAGTAAAATTGAAGGCATGAAATCTTTTTATTATAAATAGGTGCGCCTGTATGCGGATCAGTTTGGTATAAAGCAAAATTATAACCATCTTCCCCTCGACAATATATCAAAGGATATTGTAAACCGTCGTAAGCCCTGTGGGTTTCGTAAATACGTTGTAAACGATTGTCTCTGGAACGGATAACGATATCACGCCTATCACATTCCTGGTCGACCAATACCACAGCAACTTCATTCGTGGATGGAGCATTATAACGCCCAGGGTGTTCCTGCGTTGGACGCCTATCGGCATTTATAACAATTTTATAATTGTTATCATCATCTCGAGGAAGAGCTTCTAATGCCGATTTAAAACTGCATACATACGAATTAATCTGATGCAACATGTTCTGAAGTTGTGAAATGAGTTCAGCATTTAAATTTGGGAAATATTGATTTCTTATATTCGACTGTTCGTTGTAGTCGGATACAAAATATATTTGAAGAAACTTAGGTTGGTCTTCAGGCAAAAGAGATCCTATCAAATGGTAAACCTGACCTTGTATTTTAAAAGTAGGCATGAAAGGACCTTCGGAGATTTGTTGAGCACCAAAGGATGTCATCTGAAACGCACTATTATAAGTGCGAATGTTGTCGAAAAACTGTTTAGATTGCACATGTTCCCCTAATAGTAATGATTTCAAAGGTTCCGGTGGGTCTTCGAATGAAGGCAAATTTATTTTACCTCCAGAACAACAGAATCCAGCCGACTCCTTACTCCACTTTAAAGCATTACAAAAAGAACATACCACGTTCATATCGCCTATTACAGAAGATGATCTGTAATCAATTGTGAAGTTATAAGCAAACCCACTTTTATATTTGTCGGACCACGCCACCGTATTTCTAGATTGATCTTCTATGTGTACATCTAAGTTATTAAGACTATGTCGAAATCTGTCTGCAGTAAGACGGGCCTCTCGCTGTTCGTCCGTTTCAAGAGACCGAATATTTTCGATTCTTAATCTTTCATTAGACAAACTTATTAATCGTTCTTGTGTCAAAGAATTGTAATGTTCGCGTACCGACTCTAGTCGTTGTTCATGCTCATGTTCATCTTCGAGTGATCGAACAATATTATGGTGCACCCTATCATTTGTCAAACGGTCTTCATATTGAGTAAAAGTTTCAGATTCTCGAGATAAAATATGACGTTCGCGGTCAGCTGTGAGACGCAATTCCCTCTCAGTGAAGGTTTCTGACTCGCGAGACAATATATGACGTTCGCGGTCAGCTGTGAGACGTAATTCCCTCTCAGTGAAGGTTTCTGACTCGCGAGACAATATATGACGTTCGCGGTCAGCTGTGAGACGTAATTCCCTCTCAGTGAAGGTTTCTGACTCGCGAGACAATATATGACGTTCGCGGTCAGCTGTAAGACGTAATTCCCTCTCAGTGAAGGTTTCTGACTCGCGAGACAATATATGACGTTCGCGGTCAGCTGTAAGACGTAATTCCCTCTCAGTGAAGGTTTCTGACTCGCGAGATAATGTATGCCGTTCGCGGTCAGCTGTGAGACGTAATTCCCTTTCAGTAAATGTTTCGGACTCGCGAGATAATGTATGTCGTTCGCGGTCAGCTGTGAGACGTAATTCCCTTTCAGTAAATGTTTCGGACTCGCGAGATAATGTATGTCGTTCGCGGTCAGCTGTGAGACGCAATTCTCGTTGTGAAGCAGTTTCAGCTGCTCGGGATAACACATGTTGTTCTTGGTCAATGGTAAGCCTTAGCTCTCGTTGAGAAAAGCTTTGAGACGCCCGTGATGTAGCTCGTCTCGCTCTGTCAGCTGCTAATCGCATCTCTCTCTCTGAAGAGCTTTCATTGGCTCGAGAAGTTGAGGCACTAACTCTCATAGAGTTTAACCGATGTGCTCTTTCCTCTGCCGATGCTTGAGAACGCGCATTTCTCATCCTCTTAGCATCTCTAGAATTTCGAGATAAAGATGGTCTTTTTTTAGGTGGCATTGTGTATTTTTAATCAACAGTAACTGAAGCTACCTTGCACTTATGAAATCTATTAATATTATATTATAATATAAACACTACTAAAATAACTAAAATGCGTACCTACTACTACTTATAAAGGAATAAAATGTAAACTAATAATATGCTTAAACACTACCGAAACCTATAGAATAACAACAAAAGAAATCTATAAATGAACTATAATAATTATAGTTAAACACTACTATAATAAATATATGATAATTACGAAAATAAACTATTAATATCTACCAAAATAACAAAGATACGTACCTACTGCTACTTCACTTATAAAGAAATAAAATGTAAACTAATAATATGCTTAAACACCACCAAAACCTATAGAAAAACAAATAATTACGACAATAAACTATTGATATAATTAAACACTACCAAAATAACTAAAATACGTACCAACTGCTACTTCACTTATAAAGAAATAAAATGTAAACTATTAATATGCTTAAACACTACCAAAACCTATAGAAAAACAAATAATTACGAAAATAAACTATTAATATAATTAAACACTTCCAAAATAACTAAAATGCGTACCTACTGGTACTTCACTTATAAAGAAATAAAATGTAAACTAATAATATGCTTTAACACTACTAAAACCTATAGAAAAACAACAAAAGAAATCTGTCAATAAGGTCGAACACTCTGAACGTCTATTCGCATCAACAGCCAAATATTGTATGAACCTCGCACGCGGACCCGCCGCACGTTTTATTTTACAACCTTTACAACTTGATCATTTGGAATTTATTATCTCTATTGTTCGAACAAAAATAAGTTGCCGACTTTAAGAACTTGAACTTTTTTGTGTACTTTTTATGTAAAACAATCGATGTACAGCTGCTAATGAGCCTTAATAAAATAAAATAAAATAAAATAAACTTGCCGACAATGTAAGTACACTATTGTTTCTTAGAAAACATTTTAGGACTATACCATAATAAATTTATGACTCACGTAAACACGTGTTTGCATTATCTGATGACGAAATTATCGATTCAGTAGCTCAGAAAACCGAAGATGACATAGAAGACGTGCTTAGTACATGCGCTCCATGGGTTTCCATCAAAGAGGCGCGAACCGCATTGAATACCTTACGTAATTTTATATGTATAACTTTGGTGTTTCTACACCGATTTACATGATTCTTATTATTATTATTGAATAGGTAATAATGTTAACTTTTTTAATTAGGGATGAGTGAGAGTGTTGTAAACGTAAGAGTCGACAAATATAATCAGAAAGCTCCGAATTGCTAAGCTATTGAAACTACGTGTTATTGTGAGTCAATTTTAAAAGATAGACATATTATGCTGTCTAGGAATTTATTTTTATATAATAATAATAATTTAAGAACATTTGTGTCGTACATGATTTCTATGTAGCTTTAACCATTAAGGCTGCACACGCGACGGAAGCTTAAAAAATGGAGTAACTTCTCCCGTTTTCCCAATATTTCACTTCATTGCTCTGCTCATATTGATCGTAGCGTAATAAAAAGTATACTATAACCTGCCCAGGAGTATGAAGAATAATTGTGCCAAATTTCGTTAAAATCCGTCGTGTAGTTTTTGTTTCTATAACGAATATACAGACAGACAGACAGACAGACAGACAGACAGACAGACAGACAGACAGACAAAAATTTTACTGATTGCATTTTTGGCATCAGTAGCGATCCCTTATCACCCCTTCATAGTTTTTTTTTTTAATATATTTCATGTACAGAATTGGCCTCTCTACAGATTTATTATAAGTATAGATATGACGGCTGTGAATTTTGCCTCGTAATAACCATATGGTTTCAGAATTAACCACTTCTAATTCATTAATCAAATCCTGATCGACCTCCCTGCACACCACAATAATATAGGAACCATCGCGCCGCACATGCTCAACGTAGTATGAACGGGCTTGTTTAATTTGATACACACCTAATGGGATTAAAATCATGTCATTTAAATCCATTTGGGGAAAATCTAGAAGAGTTTCATTATTGACAGTAATACTTTCAAACTGGGCCCGTCTTCTATTTAAATTGTTTCGTTCTACAAAATCAGCCAATGAATTATTGGTAAACATTCTTTCCTGTATTATGGAGATTATTACCCTAGCATCCTCTCTGTCTTCTAGAACCGGGTGAAACTTGTTTATTAATGCTGCTGCCACCTTAAAATCTTGCATCAAATGATTAGATGCTCTATTAAAATATTCCTGGCGCAGCAGCTTAAAATCGCGCTTAAAACGTCCATTGACCACTTCTACTACCCATCGACATAGGGTCACTTTACGGGATTCGTTTGCATTTGTTGTACTCAATTGATATTCACCCGGTTCTATTGAGAGAGGATAATGAACTGAGTAGTTTAAACTTCGTAAGAGGGAAATGCTGTCACGAAAGCCTCGGTCTAAAATCATTACATCACCATCTCTGAAATATTGTCGCATAGGTTTTGAAGAATCATAAAATTCATCTTTTAAAATGTCTGCATCTGATTTTGTGGCTGCATAAGGGCCCAGTACTTCAATTATATAGCCATCACAACATACTATAATGAACGGTTTGACAAGGTTCCTATATTTATGGAGGGAATATGATTTCTTTTGGTAAGCATAATTGCTACTCTTCTGAACATAAATATATGTTCCATCCATTATAGTAATTGCCTTTCTATCCTCCATATTAGTCCCAGGGTTTCCAAACAAAGACTCAGGAATATATAGGTTTCTTGCTGCCACTTCTTCTCTACTTATATGTTGTAACCCTAAATGTGCTGGCACAAAGCATTCCATCATAATCTCTCGTGCTTTAGCAACAAGTCTTGAGAGAGTACTTCTTCCAATTTTTAATAATGAAGAGATTCTTTCGTCCGAGTCTCCTGTTCTGAGCTTCATTAAATAAGCGCCAAGTGATGTAGCTCGTTTTTGAAAATCAGGGAGTTCTGCTTCGAGTTCTCTGAATTGCTCTTTCGTGCGTCCCAGCCAATACCACACTAGATGGCACACCACACACCATTTGCTCAATATTTTCAAAATCTAAAGTGTGATTTTCATTTTTCAATAACTCACAAAAGTCTTCTATGTAAGCTGCTGTGAAACTTCGGTTAACATTTTCAACTTCGAAGAGTTCTGACCATGACTGCCTTGACAAATGCAATTCACATATACGACAACCCGGCGGTATATAATACTTGTGATCTATAAAGAGCCTCACCCTTAATACAAAAGGAACTACTCGCTGTGAAGTACTATTACATAGCAGAAATATACATCTGTTATGTGTATCTGATGCTCTAGAGTAATTTGGCAAGGTTATTCTTTCAATTTGTTGTGGAACTGGATTGACTCCTGACACAGGTAATAAATCATTGACAGCTGTGATGTTTGCTCTTTGAAAGCATCTATTACAAAGCAAATCCGAGGGCCGAATCTAAAAAAAAAAATAAAAAAAATTACACATTGCATGGTATAGTACAATAAATAAAACAATTTACACTACAAATGTTGCATGACTAGACTGACCAGAAAAAATCTATTAAGTAACACCAAATAGTACAATCGACAAAGTTGAATCATGACCCATTTTGACAATAAATCGTTTGAATCCGTCAAATTGACAAAGATCAAAGTCGTTACCATGGTTAAGTAGGTTTACGCGAATGTGGACCTAACTGTATTTGAATATCTGTAGGAAAATGAGCTTATGGTGGGTCATAATTCAACTTTGTCGATTGTACAGACGCCAGCAGGTCAAACTACCCGAATCTGTCAGATTTTACCAGTCAAACATTAACCTACTACTCTTGTGATAAGGTTGAAATTCTATTGAAGAAATCTGACAGATTGTGGTAGCTTGATGTGCTGGCGTCTGTACATCAGGCATTGCTTTCAAGTGTAAGCTAGCTTATTTATTGCAAAAGTTAAGTCATAAGTCTCTCACCTCTCGCGGTTGAACCCAATTTCGCACAACATCTAAAATGTGACTGTTACTTTCTGCTTGTACAGAGTGACTTTGGATTCGTGCCAGTGAACAACCACATACAACACAAATATGTTGATGACCAACCAGTGGTACATCCTGCAAATCTTGTGATGTTGTGGTATCTCTATTGAGAAATAATGTATGACAAGCATCACATATGTAATCATTTGCAGTCACCTGTAATATAAAAAACATGTAGTTATTTTATACCTTTTCTTCTATACAGAGTTATTATAAATGCAAATAGTTTTGAATGGAAATAAAAAATAAAAAAGCTTACTATTTGTGGTGCAACTCGTTGCTGTATTTGCACAAGAATGGCATCATTATGAAGAATGTGTCGTCTCTGTCTATTGAAATGAATACCACAATTGGCACATCTTGATTGATTGCTTGTTGTAGGAGTATTCCTTGATGTAGATGGGGCTGAATAATGCCTGGCAGCACGATCAGATCTTTGCCAACAAGGATGACAAATATAATGTGATGCACGTATCTAAAAGAAAAAAATATCAATGACACCACTGTAAATCCAATGTTAAATATGACCCAAAAATAATTTCCTTAAAATATTATACCTCCAATGGCATAAGTCTTTCCACGATGATATTTCTGATATTCATATTATGTTGAGTGTCAGTTCTCAGAGAAATCAGTTGGTGTGAACGTGCCCGAGGTTCCAACATTCTATTGCAGAGTGCACAGTTTCTACCAATATTACTTGTTACTGAAGTGGCATCTTGAGCACTTGTCCAACATGTTGTGCATATGAGATCATGAGCTTGAACCTAAAAAAAACATAGGTAAATAGTTTGTATCTTACTTGAAATATGAAAATACCCCAAATCCTTTTTTCATTCTTTTTTTTTAGAGAAGACGATAATTGCAAGCATAATGTGAAAGGTCAAGTATAGAAACTTATTTATGCAGTTAATAGAAGTCTAAAAGAACGCAAACAGAATAATATACACGCACCCAAAATATGCAGACAAAGTAGAAATATAATTACCAAAAGAGGTGCAGTCCATTGTTGTACACAGTGACGAATCTGGTCATCTTCCAACAACATGGAACCACCAGCAGAGCCACAATTTACACAAAATCCACTTTCCATTGCGTATGCGTAAGTCCGTTTGAGAGTGCCAGGTTATCGTTTGAGCGGTACACAGTTCCGGTAATCACAGCCAAGTAAGTCGTTTTTTAAAGCAATCAGAGTCCGTTAAAATAGCCAAGTCGTAGGTAATATGCAATATAGTCCCAAAAGTCACCAAAACACACCGATACAAATAATTACAAACAGCAAGCGACGCTATTGTAATCATCAGTAGACTGACAGCACTGACAGTGACAAGTGACTAGGGATGACGATCAAAGATCGATTAATCGAAGAATCGATTTTTCAGGTCCAATAGATCGTTTTAAAAAAAAAACTGATTTTACTGTTAAGAGATCATTTATTAATTATCTTTCTTGTTTTTCATAAAATGGATAATATTTACATTATAAATGTAAACTTGAAAAATAAAATAGATTTTTATAAATCGATCTTTTAGACCACGATTTTTTGTAAGTCGATACATTGGCTTACGATTTGAATCGATTTAAAATCGATTTAAATTATACTTTATGGAAATTAAAAATTCAGTCGGACGATTACAATCAATCGTCCATCCCCTCAGAGCAATAAACCTATAGAGTACTTGTATCGAGCGTATACAATTTACATATATTTGTTTCTCTCTATCTAAAGAAAACGTCGTATGAAAGAATGAGATAGCTATAGACTACAAGCTACGTTTCAACATAGTCATGGCACCATTTTTACTATAGGTACGTATTTAGATAGATAGAAGGTGATAGTGATGGGATGTGCTTCAATCGATAAAATCGTGAATGCATTTTGCATTTACGGTTTCGTGAAATAATAAATAATAAAAAAAAAACAAAATTAATCATTAATTTCAGTTGAATACAATATTTGTTTAATCCTACGAATATAATAAATGCGAAATTATGCGAGAATGGATAACTTTCTCTTTCACTGCTGAACCGATTACAATGAAATTTTGTACATACACACATAGGATAGGTTTTATCCCGGAAATCCCACGTGAACGGGAACTGTGCGGGATTTTCTTTAAAAACGCGGGCGGAAAGCTAGTATATTATAAAATAAATTTTAAAACTTGAAATGTAACTAATTTAAAATAAAGATGGAAATGATGATAAAGTTAAAGGAGTGAGGAGAAAGGCACAGTCAGCATGAGGGAATCATGCAGCATTTTAACAAGTTCATAAAAGGACTTAAAGAAAACATTTTACTTACATCCTACTAATAAAGCGAAAGTTTGTGAGGATGGATGTTTGTTACTCTTTCACGCGAATACTACTAAACCGATTACAATGAAATTTGGAAAAATTACTTTTGATCCCGTAAATCCCACAGGAATGGGAACTATGCGGGTTTTTCTTTGAAAACGCATGTATATTAAGTATGTATTTCAATAGTAGTTTCTCATCTATGAGAACTGTCATTTAATCAACCGTTTAATTTTCACATAGTTACACATTTAAAGCAACTTATGTGTAAAAAAATTTCCAAATAAAACACAAATGTATTTATTATCTACAGGAACAAAAAAAAACGTAAGCGTAACATTGCACAATTCTTCTAGAGTATCCATCTTGATAACACGCAGGCTCGAAATGCAGTGAACACAATCTAGCAAATTTCGACGGCGTCCAATCTACTCGTCTCATGTTTTATACCCATTTTTTATTTATCTCTGGAAATCTAAAACAAAATGAATTTATTAATAATCTAAAAGAGAAAATAATAAACAACAAACTAAACAGATAAGTCAAATAAAACAACCACGTGGTATTTTTTATTTTCCTGCTGTAGAAAATTTACATCTATTATTTGCAACAACAAACTACATATAAATCTGATATAAGAAACAAAATAAATAAATCAACGTTAATATGAAATAGATTTTTTGTCATAAATCGATAATATACGCTAGATGTGTTACAACACTACGGTGGTAAACAAAATGCCAAACGTGATAATATTGTGACATTTTTTAAAAATTGTTTAATTCTTTTGTAGTCCACAACCCCATAAAGTGGGTAAATGTTACAGTTACAACTTAAAATTATAAAAAAGCGCTTGATAAAACCTTCAAATAGGGTTAAAACATAAATATTTATCAATTTGCTGAAAATCACTTACCGATGGAAAGATATTTTTTCATTGTTTTCATCCAAAACTCCCATTCGACTAGTGATAGCCGGTAGCTAAACATACAATAGTCATTTTAGCACACTGACAAATAAAAAGAAACACTATACACTTTATATTTTCTAAATATTTCGTTAAAAACACTTGATGCACTGAGCCCACCAGCTGGTTGGAAAACAAACTGACTGCCGGCGCGCTACGTTTGAAGACAGTGCAGATACTCTATCGCTATCTCAATCTGGCTTATGCTGTTATTGACTAAGAGTAAGTAGATTAGAAAATATGTATTTTGTTCTGTCTCAATATAAGAACTCTATAGGTTTATTGCTCTGAGTCCATCCCTATTCTTTATCGACACGACATGACGTTTGGTGAAGATGGCGGCCATTAATGTTATTAATCGCGTAAAATACTTTTTATTGTTCATTTTGGCATACAGCTAGTCCGTGTTACAAATGTATTTGCAACTATTATAATAAAATAGACAGTTAATTATCGTGTATTCCAATCCATTTTGTTGCATAGGGCCATTCCGGACATTGTCCTTTGTATATTTGTCAAAAAACATAGTGAACTTTTTAAAAGCATGAAAGACCACTCTATACTGGGACTAAAAGATCCCACACGTTTAATGATGCCTAAGGGCGTATTCAGAAAGAAAGCTTGAAACTTATAAGCGCTTATAAGCGCTTATCGGCGCTTATAAGCGCTGGTTACCCGCGCAGGAAAATATATGAACATGCGCTTATAAGCGCTGATAGGCGCCGACAAGTTCCAACAAGTTTCAACAAACTTGTCGGCGCCGATCAGCGCTTATAAGCGCATGTTCATATATTTTCCTGCGCGGGTTACCAGCGCTTATAAGCGCCGATAAGCGCTTATAAGCGCTTATAAGTTTCAAGCTTTCTTTCTGAATACGCCCTAACTGCCGTTCAGCACTCTACCAAAAGAATGCAAGTGTAATGTGTGTAAAGATTTTTAACCATATACCAAAACATATAAGGGAACTACCAAAAAATTTAATGCACAAAAAATTAAAAGCGTGGCTTATTAATCACTGTTTATATTCCTTAAACGAATTTTTTAGATTATAATTACCGAAACGATAAATGTTAACCTAGCTTGACAAAATTGACGTAAGAAATCAATTATAATGTAATAGAATGTAATAATCAAATTGTCATATTGCTATATTATAATTTATAATGTAAAATGAACTAATGTAAATAATATATTGCTTAAATAATAACTTACATGAATTAGTTTAAATTATAAAATTAAAATATTTGTATGCCAATTGTTGGCGAATTGTGCGGACGTGAAATTTATTATAACTTTGCTTTGTAACCACAATTCATACAAATAAATCATTTCATTTCATTTCATTTCATTTCATTTCATTTAGTGAATTGGAGAATGTTGTGAGTATCAAGGTGATTAATTTATTGCATGCTTAATGAAATTATTATCTCAGCATTTTATATTATTTCACAAATTTATTTATTCTGTTTCAGAAATCCTTTATAAAAGATACCGGTGCACCTGGGTGTTTATTAAGACAGCCAGTGTCATCACCCTTAAAATGTAAGTAGACATAATAGAGAGTGTTGTCAAGTGTCAGTTGTGGTGGGATGTTGAATATATAAAATTGTTCTATTTTTTAGGTCGGAAAAGAAATTTCGGAGCTACTCCTGTGTCAGTGAGGAGATCTATTAAGATGCTGAGTGAAGAGAAACTTCACTGCACAAAAGAAAAAGAAAGAGTAATTGAAGAGTCTAATAGACGTGCAGAAGTTGAGCACAGAGAGAAATTGAGACAGTCACAAGAACTGCATGACCAACTCATAAAATACAATGAGGAACGCCACCAAAAAGAAATTCAACTATTAGATTTAAAAATAAAAATTCAAGAGGCACAGTTAAAAAGATTGGTTTAAGGTTTATTTATAATGTAGCATCCTGGATCCCTGTTACAATTAATCTTTTGTATTTTAATTTACTCTAAATATAAGTAGGTAATTAGTATAAGTTTAGTTTAGTACATTGTAATTAAAAAATGTTGGACTTTTCAAGCTCAATAATTGTAGTACAAAATAAACGAGTCTGATAAATGAATATTTTTTATTTTAATAATTTTGTTTACATCATAAATAAAACATTTGTCATGTATAAGCAGCTGCTAATCTGTCAAAATATGTTGAAATTAATTGTGCTCTAGTACTATCTTGATAGTTTGGAGCAGTTTCATGGACTATGTCCATCTCCTCGTAAAGATCTACTAAATCTGGGGGTTGTTCCTCATTCATCTTACGACAGATGTTGTGTAAAACAGCTGTTGCAACTATAATTGCTTGCATATATTTCAAATTGACCCTCAACTTGGATCCAATTGCAGGAAATCTTCGTTTCCAACATCCGAATGTCCTCTCAACCACATTTCTCGTCCTTATTTGGCTTTCATTATACAGATGCTCTCCTGCTGTTGTAGGATTAGCTAGAGGCGTTAAAAGAAATGACCTCAAGGCATATCCTCTATCACCTAATAGCCACATATCACCAAATTCACCATCTTCCATTCTACCTTTGATGTTGCTTGAGTCAAATATGTGACTATCGTGACTTCCTCCGGGCCATCTTGCAACAATATTTTTGATGTAACAATTGGCATCAGCAACAACTTGAACATTCAGTGAAAATGAGTCCTTTCTATTGCGGTAATACTCTGCATTATTGCCACCAGGTGATTGTATGTAAACATGTGTGCAATCTATAGCACCTATAACTTTTGGAAAGCGGCTAATATTGTAAAAGTTGTTTACAGTGGCTTTCCTCTCATCTTCATTTCTTGGCATATAAATAAAATGGGATCTAAGTTTCGCTAACTCCTTGCTAACAGTGTGAATAGCTCTACATACTGTTGATTTGTGCACTCCTTTTGAATCGCCAACGCATCTCAGAAATGATCCAGATGCGTACAACTGTAGAGTTAATAAGACTTGATCTGCAGATGTAATTGCATTGTTTCTGAAAAAAGAGAATGAACAATACCTACATCATTACTTGTTAGGTTTTTTAGAGGTTTTACTATGAAAATAAAAGATTGTTTGTAAAAACTATACCTATTAATTTATATGGATAAAAATTGACTCACCTCCTGGTCAAACGTTTGAGACGCGAATCTAATAAATTTACAAGCACTTTAGCCAAATTCCTCGACACTCTATAGCGTGCTCTAAAATCTGTTTCCTCCCATAAAAAAAAATCAGTTCGTGGCCGAAAATTTCTCTGTCTTTGTCGGACTACTTGTCCAAATATGAACTCGTCATCAGAAGAACTGTCTTCATTAATTAAATCCAAAAGAAAACGCTCCGATCCCATTTTATACGGTATTCGCAAAGAAATATTTTGTAAATAACCTAAAAACTGTCACTTATAATACCACAAGAGCTTTAAAATTATCGGGTATTTTCCGATAGGTTCGTTGCAAACAAATGAAGGAGTCAAGTTTTTCAGGTTAAAAAATCACGAGCGCGAACTCGAGCGGTCTTGAATGCAGCATCCGAAAACGGGTTGATTTTGATGTCGAAATCTTTCAAATACTTTTCTTGAAGTAATTTGGCAAATTAGTCTGGTAAATTAGTCTGATTCCACATTGTTTTTATTGTACCTTCCTTATAGTCTTCTCCATCCATTTTCTTCATATTGTAAGCGTAATCTTTCATAATGTTTGCCAATTGCGCTTCACTCGTTTCAGCACTCAATGTATATTCCTTCTCAGTACAAAAAGTAGTAAATTGGTTCCAAATTGTTTTTTTTGCCTTCTCCGTATTAATGGGAACATTTCCTTTGACTTTTTTATCGATGGTGGACAGAGAACAAACTCCAAATCGACTCATTTTCATGCAAAATCTCCAATTTTCACAATTGAATTCAACCTGTCAGTTTGACGTCAACGACCAGAGAAAATTATCAAAAAATTATCAGTATAATACCATGTAGGTTGTACCACGTGACGTCGAATGGTGCAATTCTATTGGTCGATATTTGGGTCGGAAAAATAATCACTGTTAACTTCAAATTCTACTAACGTCAAAATTTAAACCACCCCCACCCGGTCGGTAATTTTGACCGCCGTTAAATCGGTAATTTGACCGCTCGTTAAAGTAACCGCTGCTTCAACAACGCTTTTTAAATTTGTCCCCCGGTTAATTTTACTTTAACCAAAACTTAACCCTAAAGTTGACGTAACCGTGCTTCGAGCAACCGGACCTAAGGCGCTAAATTCATAACACTTGAATTTTGGTCTGTCTACAATTATTACAATTTTGGTCGTCGTTGTGTGTACACATGTGTATTTGAAAGTTAGAAACGGTAACAAATAAATAAAACTGAGGTAAGTCTTATAACCCTTGTTTTTAGAGAAATACTAGCGGTCCGCCCCGGCTTCGCCCGTGGTACATATGAAAAATAGATGTTGGCCGATTCTCAGACTTACCCGATATGCACAGAAAATTTCATGAGAATCGGTCCACCCGTTTCGGAGGAGTATGCAGACTAACATTGTGACAAGAGAATTTTATATATAAGATTAATATTAATTTAAATATAAATTTTAAATATTTATATCCTTTAGATTGCTTTGTATAGTTTTATGAAATGTTTAACAAAAATCTATTTTAATTATTACATCTAATAAAATGTAACTTATTTAAATATTTCAAACAGAAATATTGTTTTTTTTTAATAATGACTATTCTTGAGCCTAAATTAGATAGATTTGTCGGAAAACAGTAATTGAGGAGAATTAAATATTATTTAATTCCCATTAAATTATACATTATTTTTAAATATACTTGTTATAATAATAATGTGTTTTACCTTTCTATAAACTATAGATGCCTGCACGTAGAAAGCTTTCGCCTAGGCAAGTATAAATACTGGTAGAATTTGCAGTCTCACCGTGAAATAGCTTTGGGCCGCTTCTCCGGTGGACCACTTGCAAACCAGGCAACGAGAAAAGCTTGAGAAGAGGTAGCGGTCAAACTCAATTCAGTTGCTGAAGGTTCTACTAAAACACCAGATCAATGGCGCCGGGTAAATATTTTGTAACTTTTATGAAACAACAAGTTTTGTTAACAAGTTTTTTTGCATTCGCTTTTTTTGTTGGGTCAAGATAAACATAATAAAAATTCATTTAGTAACCCCACTTGAAAGTTTGAAACATTTTAACACTTAACATAACAAACCCATATCAATCAGGTAGGTACTTGAACAAGTTAACATTCTTCAAATTTTTTGCTCAGTGCTTGTATTTTAGTTTAATATTTTGGAGTTTTTAAATTAATGCATAAAAATTTGTTTTCAAAATTAGTACTGGATTGAGTTCAAAGCTAAAACAAAAACAAAAGCAGCAGATTCAAGACGAAATGCTTCAGCAACGGGTGGTGGACCCAATAAGCTAGTACCGCTTAATGACTTGGAGCAAAGGGTATTAAATCTTATTGGACCTGTGGCGGTGGAGGGATTACCTGGTGTGCGCATACCATTTGATGTTAGTTGATTAACAAGTTTATCTAATTAATTGTGATTATTTTTCCGACCCAAATCAATGATATTATATATAGAAACAAGAGGTAGATACGTCACCAACGCACCAAAACTGATTCCGTGAATTGGTCCTATTTGGGACCAATGCAATCAGTCAAAAATCAGTCAGATTGTGACCGGTTCCAGCGAGCGCACGTGCCGATAGGTACATTAAGGCTAGGATTTTCCGGAGTATTAGGCATTTTTGCTATACCAGAACGCGCGAAATATATCTCGCGCGCACGCGTCTAAGATGAACTTGCGTGACCCCGCCGCCCGCCACAGTATAAAATTTTCAGTAATATCAGTGGCTTTCATATTTATTAAATTCGAATATAATATTTATTAAATACGAATACATATTATTTATAGGATACAAAAATGAAATAAGGGTTATTTTAATTTTATAATTTTTTAATCATAAATAAACAAGGCGCAGGTTGGATTTTAAAACACGATATTATTTCTTAAAGCTAAAGATTAATAGCAAATAGTGCAGCTCGCAGGCCCGTGATACGCAATGACTATGGAACCCAATGATATGGGTGTGTCCGACATGCTCTTGGCCACTTTTTAATAACAACGTTAGTTAAATTAAATATTTAAATTAAACACAAATTCTTAAATTAGGCATGTTTTGTCAAAATAAAAATTAATTAAGTATTTAGTCCACTTTACCTGTCAGTTGTCAGTGTCAGAGTGTCAGTTAAATAATTCTGCAATGCAATGCAATGCAACCAATGCAATAATTCTGCAATTTTTTATTCTATAATCTGCCTTTTCACGCAAAATACTCTTGAGTATTTTATTGTATATAAACACTTATGAAAATAATGACAATGTAGCTGGGTTTTTGGAAAATCCTTTATGTTGGCCGATAATCATTGAACGTTATTGTAATATCTAAGTTCATCTTTTAAAATTCTTCAATATTTAGTTGTCGAGATCGCAGCACCGGCTGGACATTTTGATCACCCTGGACTGGCTGGACATTGTGACCATCATCACTCAGTACCTGCTCCGAATTCGGCTGTGAATCTAATGTACTAACATTTTCTTTGTCGTTGTCGTCTTCGTCATCTTTTAAACAAATATTCCGAATTGGCATTCCTCTGGCATTTCTACTGTCAATTATTTCAGGAAGCAAACATTTTTTGTAGAATTTTACTATTCTTGATTCCATTTTGTTCCAGAAGTTATCATCTCTTTCTATTTGTATTATGTACATAGGTTCTTTCTCAGATTCCCATATACCAAAAATACATTTTTTACGATTTGTTATGTGCAGCTGGCCCTGTACTTGAAAGTACCAATCCGAAGTTTTATTTATTGTCACTGTTTTATTTTTTTTACAATATTTTAGTATTTTAATTTTATTTTGCTCTATTGCCTGGGAAAGTCCAAGTTTTGCTGCAACTATTGGGCACTTTACTTCTACCACTGTGTCATTTCCGACTAGCCCATCTGGTGACGCCCCAATGAAAGGATAGTTTTGGTCTATAAACAGTCCACAGGCTGAAATGGTAATATTTTGTTGTTGCTCTAATTTTTGTAATGCTTGCTTTTCATTTTCAATACCATGGGCAACAGAAGCAATATCTGCCAAGTTTTTTTTATATAATATATTTTTCACTAAAGGAGCAGTGTCTAAAGTTTCTTTTCTTCTGCATATTGGTCCAAAATTTGAAGCAGTGATTATTTTTTTTCTGATTTCTAACCAATCACTAGACTCTCTTTGCAATACTGTTGATCTTTCAATTGCATGGCGATCAGCTGTAAGGGATTCTAACTGATTCAAATATTCTTTTTTCGCTGTTTCCAGTTCCTCTGGGGGCATATCGGGCGCTGTTGTTCCATGACCATAGTCATGTTGCTTTTGATTGACCTCATTCAATCTTCTCTGTTTTTTTACTGGGTGTTCGGAGTTAAATTTTCGTTTAAGTGTTCTTCTTCTTTCTACTTCTGCAATTTTTCCTCCTGGAGCTTTATTCAGAAAAGATTCTTGTACAGATGAAATTGCACACTTAGTGTTAAAAGAAACAACAGCTGCTGAGCTTCTTCCTTGGTACCCCCGTTTTGAAGAAAAATTTATTCTTTTTCCGCCAACGAATTTAGCTATGACACTGTTAAAACACTCGACTTTATTTGTGTCTACATCTTCAATCAAACTACGAGCTTTCGTAGCTACGTTTGAAACGATGGCATTGATTCGGAACAAGAAAGTTGAACTTTGAATATTTTTTAATCCATCACCGTCATTTTTTTCTTTTTGGCAATAATAGGATTGGCACATTTGGTGGTTGCCGTATGCGTGTGATACTGTATTTAAAATATCGTTATGTAAAATCCCAATTGCCACATTTTTAGGGGTCTCCGAGGTGTTATGATATTTTATTGATTTTACTATAGCTTTTCGCATTGTCATTATTTTAACATTCGTAAGAGTTTTTCGGTGTATCAGCTTATATTTTGTTTCAGTACAGATTCCTCTCAGCTTTTTACAAAAATTGCGAAGTATATGATTACGGCACTCAATTTTTTCAACGGTAACATTCTGTTCTTTATATGGATCAGCGTTTAAGATTTTCGCATATGTTGAGGCATCACCGTCTCCAATCATCCTGCCATATAACAAGCCATACATCGATATGGATGATTTGAAGCCTTCAACAAGAATTTCGGCTTCCATGGAACATGACGAACCCTGAAAGTTTTTAAAACATACATGTTCCATAGGCACAATGTTTTTGTTTTCAGCTCGAGTACATATTATGCAATATTTGTTTTTTACGCCAAAATAGAGAATCTGACCAGTTTTTCTGCCAATGATAGCTGCAATGCCTGATGAAGCCTTATAATTTGACCCATAAGATCTTGCACACCAAGCAGCATCAACATAGACATCTATTACGGGATATCCATTTTTAGTTCGTCCCTCGGCGAGTGCGAAATCTTTTTCTTTTTGAGCAGCAGCTTCCATCGAAGCCACTGCAGTGTCTTCCCACTTTGCATACACTTCATTTTGAAGTTGTGTATAATATTTTGAAGAAAACACGGGAATATTAATTGCCGAAAATAATTCCTCAAACTGAGAATAGCCGATTCCGATTCCAATCACACCAGTGATTGCAGCTAAATTTAGATCCAACTGATCTGCATCTTCTTTATTTTCATTAGAAATTATACAAATTTCTTTGCACATAGTGCATTCGAATTTAAATTGGGATATTAATCCGTTCCTTTTCTCACCCACCAAAATAAAGTTACTAGAATTACAATTAAATAGATTGTTGTGACGACCTTTGTCCTGCAGTTCACGGAAAATAAAATTAATATCAACAATTCGCCTTCCTTTTACAGGCTGAAACTGATTCTCATCAAGTTTTTCCGTCTCTATAATTAAATTGTCGCTGTCGGATTGTTTAGTCGATCTGTAAAAATAAAAAACGATAACGATAATAAAATTTAATCAAAACAAATCAGTAAATTTTAGCTGCATTATAAAAAGTATTACTTACTTAGAATTTTCAGACATTGTCATAACTGCAGTGTTCGTAGAATTTATAAATAATTCACATCCTGTAGACAACCTAGCCTCTTCTGACAACCTACAAATCAAATGTTTTATAAAGCTTTATGTCTACTCCTGCTATAAAATAAAATAAGTATTCAATTTGTGTCGGGTGAAATGTACCACACAAAACTTACTGGGAATTCTCAGGCGTTGTTACAACTTCATCATTTGAAGTAGAAATAAGTCCACACTCTGTAGACTTTATACCCCCATCTGACAACCTACAAATTAAATATTCCATTATAATTATTTCACCCCACAAGTTGATATACAGGGTGGTTTTAGGACCTCCTGCCAAATTTAAATCAGTTGTTCAGATCAGACCATGAAACTGAACAACTTTTCCAAAGAAACATACAAACATTGGTTGAAAAGTTAAAAAAAAATCATACTTCCCATACAAAATGATCCGACCACATGATCGAGTAGTTTTCCTTGGGAGGATTTTTTCTCATTTCGACTTATGCATGTTCCTTGGTAAAAGTTGTTCAGTTTCATGGTCTGAGCAACCGATTCAAATTTGGCGGGAGGTCCAATAATAACCCTGTATACACACGAGTAGTTCTACTGTTATTATCTATCCTGTGCCTCTTTTGTCGTTTATTTATTTTCATTCAAATTATCATCATCAGTTGCACATGAAAAAGTAACTGTACTGCAATAGGCATGACGAAAGATTTTGAAATCCTCTTCCTTCCTTCTTATATGTGTATACGTTTACTATACAAGAAAAACCCTTTATTTCGATAATATACTTAAATTTAACGAAGATAAAAGCCATTTTTAAAAAAAATATTTATTAACTGTGCCAAAACAGCTAGCAGGTGTCATGGCGTCCGCGTCGGCGTGACGTCATTCTATAATAAATACGTCATTATCTGTACGCATAGCGAAGAAAATGAACAAATTATTCAATAAATATGTGTTATAGAAACGAATTTCAAAGTTTATAAGTGGTGTGCAGTATTGCAGTGTGAATCCACATAAACATAATGTCCAAAAAAGTGTTAGTAATTGATCTAACCGAGAAAATAATAAGAAATGATTGTATAAAGCTCGCGCGGAGCACCCCGAAACACGTATTCGCGAATTTGCAATTATATTTCTGTCGATAAAGAGTCGAAAAGTATACGTGAAGCAATAGAAAATAAATAAAAATGCTTATTCTCAACATATTCATAACAACAAAACACACCTGACGTGAAGTTGTTTATATAGGCGTGACGTCACCTCTATTGTTCGAACAAAAATAAGTTACCGACGAACGTGCCGACAATGTAAGTACACTATTGTTTCTTAGAAAACATCTATTGTTCGAACAAAAATAAGTTACCGACTCTAAGAACGTGCTAACAATGTAAGTACACTATTGTTTCTTAGAAAACATATTACCTCTATTGTTTGAACAAAAATAGGTTACCGACTTTAAGAACTTGCCGACAATGTAAGTACACTATTGTTTCTTAGAAAACATTTAAGGAGTATACGATAATAAATCTATGACTCACGTAAACACGTGTTTGTCGAGTCGAAATCCTTTATAAGTTGAAAACTCTATAACTCGAATTTTTGAACTACCGCACGAGCCGAGCGAGCGAAGTGAGCAAGTTGCAGCAGCGACCGGTGTAAATATAGCGAGGAGCGAAGCGACGAGCGTGTTAGACTAACATATTTCTGAATATTGTATATAGTAAATTATTTTTTGTAAAATAAGGTCATAAAGAAGTTTCACTTCTTATGTGTGTACTCTAGTACATGCACACATTTTTTTAATTTATTTATTATATACGTTTTCCCTTAAAAAACACTATTTCGATCATTTATTGATACTGTCGTCATGCCTATTATCTACACTGTGTCCATTCTTTTTTATTATTATATTTATTTTAATATAATAGAAAACAGTTCAGAAATGGACAGACAATAATTAGGTTTTGGAAATACTTAATAAACAAGTTGAATCACGTAATGATAATAGGTCTAAAGAAATAGGTAAGACACATAAAATAAGGTAGAATAAAATAACCAACGTTGAACTTACCTTGCTTTCTTCTTTATCCTTCGTATTTTTAAAGAAGAAAGTTTTTTCTTATTTTTTTTGTTTCCCATTTTAAATCGCACAAAAATAACAATCGAAAACCAATATCAATGCACCTTGGCGGCGGGAGTCGGAGAGCGCACGACGCGACACAGGTCTTCCCTCAACAAAGCCTCGCGGGCATCTGAAGACTCGCGCGGCCTCGATTTCGCGCGTATTTTGGTTTATTTTTTTTATGTGATTTAAACTATATTAATTCTTCAATATTTTATGACACTTGGCCCTCCGTAATAGTAATACCTACCTAAATATGCATTTTCAAAATGTCTATGTTATTAAACTCACCTATAAAATTGAAAAAACTAGCGCAAAAAGGGTTGACTTCCCGATTTTTTATGATCGTACAAAGTAATTGATATCGTGTTACCGACGAGACTCTGCGTTCAAATAGATCTTTGTCTGTGAAATATATTTTTTCCAGTCGAAAATAATGAATATTTCATTGTTAAAAATTAATCTAAAAAAGCGCATAATCGGAAATCCTCGCCTTAAAGTTGTCGAAAATGCCTTCCTGTGTGTTCAGAGAGTGCACGTATTCGTGCAAAAAATAAAGAAAGATAAAGGAATATCATATCACAGGAAAATATATTAAATTATTACAGTTTAAGAGTAAAAATAACAATTTACAATTCTTTATGAATGACACTTGCTTGACACTTGTATTGAAATAATGAAAGGGATAAAACATTGCTTCAATCACTAGTGTGACAGAGCTAGCGTACACTGTGTTCAAAGATTATCATGTAGATACGATTATTGAAAATAGAACGGTTATTTTATTAATTTCGATTTGGGTAAATACTTGATTATTTTTATATTTAAATCCACACAGTACATGTAATTAACATATATATCTATTTACTAGCGGTCCGCCCCGGCTTCGCCCGTGGTTCATATGAAAAATAGATGTTGGCCGATTCTCAGACTTACCCGATATGCACAGAAAATTTCATGAGAATCGGTCCACCCGTTTCGGAGGAGTATGCAGACTAACATTGTGACACGAGAATTTTATATATAAGAGATTATATATGTTACTATTTAGTATTCTATTTAGTATATAATCCTAGGAAATGTGTACAATTCCGATACCATTTAGGAAATGTATAAAATATTGTTTAATAAACTATTTAATGCATAGATATCCTAGGAAATGTATAATCTTCCTAGGAATTGTATAAAGTAAATGATTTCTGTAATAAAACTCTGTATCGGGTAACAGTCTTACCGTAAAATAATAATAATATGTATAATGTTATGTTATTATCTTACTAATTAGTAATTAACATTTCTTAAATCAACTTATATTCAATCAAATCAAATTTTCATTTGGTAAGTAGGTAATCAGTCCCCTCGTCCCGCTGTCCCCGTGTACACGTCCCAGTCGGATTGTATAATCCGCCGTATTACAAACGACCGGCATTTTGTAATATGCCGAAATTCGTCTTTTTCCAAAATTCTACAAAAAGACGGCCGAGAGCCGACGGAGCCCCACTTCGTGGGGCTCCTATTTCTATGTATTTTTAAAAAACATGAACCTAACCTAACCCACCCCCTTATCCAAACCAAAAATTTCTGATTACGAATTTTCGGCCCTCCCCCCTTCGTCCCTCGTACCTTCCAATATCTTAGATGTTTTACATTTCCGATTGCTATTTAGGAAATGTATAGATTTCCTAGGCAATGTGTATAAAATAATTTATTTCACACATTTCCGTACGATTTTAGGAATTACATACATTTCCTAGGAATTTTATACAATGACGGATTACATACATTTCCGTTAACATATACAATGAAATCGTGATGGCAAAAATGTTTGTTTGGAAAAATGATGTTGAATATACGTAAACATTAACCCATTGAGCCCCCAGCGGCCCGATCGGTCCACGACACAATAGATTTTCTATTGTGTCTGTGATTCCGGGGGCTGAGTTATTACAGAAAAGATTATCGCTACATACTGACGAAAAATACTATTTGCTTTTCTGTAAATAGCTATTGAACATACATTTTATTTGTGTTTTAGATAAAAAAGGCTTATACTTCATCCTTTCTTTTATTTTATCCTTTTTTTTTCATCTAGGCACCACTATTATTATATCCTACAAGTTGGAGTGATGACCTTGTACGGGTTCCGAGAACTGCCTTGAAAAGAATAGCGTAAGATCGGTCCTTATGGAGTTCTATAAGGAGGACTATGCTCAGCAGTGGGTGTTTATCGGGTGAAATGATGATGACCGAAAACGAACATCACAGCTAGAAATAAATACTTAATACAGTTATATCTCCAAAAAAGTTTTTTTCATTCTAATACAACTTCATAATCATCATCATCAATACATATAATAAAATTCTAGAAAAGTGGTGTCTGTACAATGAAAATATGTAAAAAAAAATTAGCAGGGGTTATTATTAAATCGATCCCAAACCCAAAACTGTAGTTAAAAAATTTTTTGTCTGTTTGTCTGTTTGTCTGTATGTTTGAACACGCTAATCTCAGAAACGGCTTATCCGATTTCGATGCGGTTTTCACTAATATATTGTGGTAATCTTCATTTAACATTTAGTGTTTATTTCATGTCAATCGGTTCATAAATAAAAAAGTTATGACCATTTAAGTACTCACGGCGAACATTTGCTAAGGCATTCTATGGTACACATACAGTGTACGATAAAACGTAAGTTATCTGTTATACGCTACAGTTATGTCCAAGTGATCATATCGAAAGTCCCCAAGGGTGGGGGGGTAAGCTGAGGTAGTAGGGGGGAGGGGTCAAATTAAAATTATACTTATTTCTAGGTAAATTTTATACATAAAATGTCCTTTAAATTATGTCGTATTTATAATATTATATTTTTAACCCCCGATGCAAAAATATGGGTGATAAGTGTTTGACCGCTGTGTGTGTGTGTGTGTTTGTGCCACCGTAGCTCGCTAGCAGGTAATCCGAATTAGATGATGTTTTTTTGTTAGGCAGCATATTTTCCGACGCTGGTTCTTAAATAAACTGTATCAAAATCGGTTCATCCATTTATTGTGTAAAAGTGGGAATGAAAATAACTAAAGTTGTCGAATATACTTTAGTGATATATTAAATGAAAGTGAACGACCTATCAGTAAAAATAAGTCAAATTTTATCAAAATCGGATCATCCATTTATTTGATATAGGTATAAAAGTGGTAGATAATAAAAAAAGTGAATTTTGACTCAAGTGACATATGAAATGAAAGGGCATGACGTGTAAAGTATAATTCATAAAGACATATTTAATCAAAATCGGTTCATCCATTTACTATACCTATATACAGGGTGTAATCGTTAAGTGTGCACAGGCGATTTTTCCGTAAGTATTACAGATAACAAAAAACTTTAAACTGATATCGAAAGTACTTAACCTAATGAGTAAAATGGCGGTAATAAATTTTTAAAAATAAATCGAGAAATATCAAAAAAATTATCTTTAAACCCTCCCATACATTAAGTATGAAATATGAATATCCCATATACATTTAATATGAAAGATTTTAGCTTTCTTTTTCTTTTTTGGTTTTCTGCTTTAATTACTTCGCAAATTTGAAGTGGCATTTTCCACGCTTTTTCCGGACATTTTCACGCATTTTCCGGATATTTTCCGGGGATTTTCCGAGCATTTTCCGGGCATTTTCCAGACATTTTCCACGCTTTTTCCGGACATATCCACGCATTTTCCGGATATTTTCCAGACATTTCCCTGGCATTTTCCGGTTATTTTCCGGGATATTCCAGACATTTTCCGGGAATTTCCCAGGCATTTTCCGAGCATTTCCCGGGGATTTTCCGGATGTTTCCCAGACATTTTCCGGGGATTTTCCACGCATTTCCCAGACATTTTCCGGACATTTTTCAGGCATTTTCCGGGGATTTTCCAGGCATTTTCCGGACATTTTCATGCATTTACCGGATATTTTCCGGACATTTTCACGCATTTTCCGGATATTTTCCAGGCATATTCCAGGGATTTTCCACGGTTTTTCTGGAAATTTCCACGCATTTCCGAGCATTTCCCAGGCATTTTCCGGTTATTTTCCGGGAATTTCCCAGGCTTTTTCCGGGGATTTTCCGAGCATTTCCCGGGGATTTTCCGGATGTTTTCCAGACATTTTCCGGACATTTCCGTGGCATTTTCCGGATATTTTCCGGACATTTTCACGCATTTACCGGATATTTTCCGGACATTTTCACGCATTTTCCGGATATTTTCCAGGCATTTTCCAGGGATTTTCCACGGTTTTTCCGGAAATTTCCACGCATTTTTCGAGCATTTTCCGGGCATTTTCAGGCATTTTCCTCGCTTTTTCCGGAAATTTCCACGCATTTTCCGGATATTTTCCAGACATTTCCCTGGCATTTTCAGGCATTTTCCACGCTTTTTCCGGAAATTTCCACGCATTTTCCGGATATTTTCCAGACATTTCCCTGGCATTTTCCGGGATTTTCCAGACATTTTCCGGGAATTTCCCAGGCATTTTCCGAGCATTTCCCGGGGATTTTCCGGATGTTTCCCAGACATTTTCCGGACATTTCCCTGGCATTTTCCGGGGATTTTCCACGCATTTACCGGATATTTTCCGGACATTTTCACGCATTTTCCAGGGATTTTCCACGGTTTTTCCGGAAATTTCCACGCATTTTCCGAGCATTTCCCAGGCATTTTCCGGTTATTTTCCGGGAATTTCCCAGGCTTTTTCCGGGGATTTTCCGAGCATATCCCGGGGATTTTCCCGATGTTTTCCAGACATTTTCCGGACATTTCCCTGGCATTTTCCGGGGATTTTACAGACATTTTCCGGGGATTTTCCGAGCATTTCCCGGGGATTTTCCAGACATTTACAGGCTATGTCAGGGAAATGTCCGGAAAATGCCTGGAAAATTCCCGGAAAATATCCGGAAAATGCGTGAAAATGTCCGGAAAAATGTCACTTCAAATTTGCGAAGTAATTAAAGCAGAAAACCAAAAAAAGAAAAAAAAAGCTAAAATCTTTCATATTAAATGTAGGTATATGGGATATTCATATTTCATACTTAATGAATGGGAGGGTTTAAAGATAATTTTTTTGATATTTCTCGATTTATTTTTAAAAATTTATTACCGCCATTTTACTCATTAGGTTAAGTACTTTCGATATCAGTTTAAAGTTTTTTGTTATCTGTAATACTTACGGAAAAATCGCCTGTGCACACTTAACGATTACACCCTGTATTGAGTGTATAGGTATAAGTGGGAATGAAAGAAACGAATGTTGTCAAATATTGTGATAGTACCTACCTAAGTGATATATCAAATGAATGTGCATAACGGGTGAATTACAATTAGTAATGTTTTATCGAAATCGGTTCATCCGTTTTTTACATATAGGGCACTTTAGGGGTGACAGTGGTTAGATAAATAAACCAAATGGAGCATCAAACGATAGGATATGACGTGTACATATAGGTACAATTAGATAATATTATTTACATCAAAATCGGTTCTGCCATTTACTAGGGATGGAAAGGGAAGGGTTGAAAGTCTGTGAAAGAAGAGGGGGACATGGGAGCGAGAGGATAGCCACACCCTGGAAATTTTGAACTCTTCTCAAAGCCACATAGGCCTGGCCCTTGGCAATTTTTTTTCTTAAATATACCACTTCTTTTGCCACTGTGGTCCATTACAATTTATGCACGGTTACGGCCCAACTTAAAAGATGTCAGATGTAGGAATGTATTATGGAGGTAGAGGTAGGTCTCGCTCACTTGAAAATATTAAATGAAAATAAGAAACCGAAGTTTAAAAATTAAAAAAAAAAACCCAACGCAACGAAGGAAAAGGAATATATATAATTTTACAAACTTAAGTACCATTATAAAAAAATATATATATAAGTATATTATTATGATAATGATGGTATGGTATGGTATCCTTAACTTTTACCAAAATTGTAGATTATAAAATTATCTTTAAAAAACTTCACATACATTTTTTTCTAGGAGCCACTGTTTCTACGAAAAATCTATTTTTTCATTCATCGTTGATCTCAAAAATAAAAATTCCAATCACCAGAACGACAGGAAAGGAGAACACCCAAGCTCCATACAAAATTAACCCAGTCCCGACGCAAAAAGAACTTATCTCAGTTTTTTGTATATTTTATGTAGAGTATTTTTTGATATGTGTGATGCCCGCAGGAAGTGGCCTTCCATTGGATATTGCCATTCAAAAATTAAAAAAAATGCTAATTATTATTTCAGAAAAAAATTGAAAATGACATTGCATTGAATATTATTAACTGGAAAAGGATTAAAATGATAGTGAGAATTATATTGCTAGTATAATACTGATTAAGAATATTTTTTTATCAAGATTATAATAGCGTAAATCATTTTTATTCACATTTATATTTCGATGACAATTAACACTTCGTCTAAAAACTCGAAAACGTTTTTAATGATAGTGAGAATTATATTCTTAAAATTATACTGATTTAGAATATTTTTTTTATCAAGATTATAATAGCGTAAATCATTTTTATTCACATTTATATTTCGATGTCAATTAATAGGTACTTCTTCTAAAAACTAGAAAAGGTGTTTAGTGATAGTGAATTTTATAATTTTAGAATTATACTGATTTTGAATATTTTGTTAGCAATAAAACAAGATTATAATAGCGTAAATCATTTTTATTCACATTTATATTTCAATGTGCCACAGCTTATTTAAGCTTTTATAGGTGCCATCGTTCATAAAGTTTTTGTATTTGTGTGTTTTTATTGTTCCAAATATGGAATTTTTGAATTGAATTTTTGAATGTCAAGTAACACTTCGTCTAAGAATTCCGGAGGATGCTGTATAATTTCCTCCATATTATAGCGGGCCCGGCCAAGATAATATAAAATGCTTATGACGTGTGCGCAACTCCCAAGTGTCCTGCGGCCGTGTATGCACGAACAATAACATTGTTTTATGGCATTTCGTTCCTCGCTATCGTACAAAATATACGTGTAATAATTTTTACTTCGCACATGCCTTGATTGGATTCTACATCTTAACGTTCGCGTTTGCAAAAATAGCAATTTTTTAATTTTTGAATAGCAATATCAAATATCAATAGGCCTATGTCCTGCAGTGGACGTCCTGAAAGGCTGGAATGATGATATCAAATGGAAGGCCACTTCCTGCGGGCATCACACATATCAATAAATACTCTACATAAAATACACAAAAAACTGAGATAAGTTCCTTTTGCGTCGGGACTGGGGCTTTTTTGGGTGTTCGTCTTTTAATAATTGATTTTTAATTGTGTTTTGCACAATTTTATTAAATTGCGACTGGATGAAAATTTTGTTCGTGGTCGTCGTCGTCGTTGGTAGGGTGAACAAATCCTTAGCAAAACATCATACGCTTATGTCAATTAGTATCGATAGCGGATTCTATTCCTTTACGTTTTGACGTTTGCCTCGGCACTCAGTTGCTGCACAATATATTGTCAAAAACATCCATACAAGGAAGGAAGGTAAATAAATTTGCTCCTCTCCCTCCTGGTGCCTAAAAAATAATATGCCATAATTTAAAATAAATTTTACGTAGAAAATTAATTAGGCACTTATTTTTTTATTTTTTAGCTCAGTTTAGTAATAAATTTTACTAACTGTTCTTTTAATTATTTATGGTAGTACGTGTTTATTCAATAAAAGTTAAGTAGTAACTACTATGCAGTCACTATTCCACGCGGACGAAGTCGCGGGCACAGCTAGTAATAAATAAATAGTAAATGAAATTGTCACATTTGTTTACGTGTGCAGGAAACGTAACATCTATAACATTGAACCTTCTGTGTCGTTAGTCTATGCCAATTGCCATGGCAACTATTTGCTTATTTATATTTAATTGGTGAATTCTTATGACTTTTGCTTACACCTGCGCGGAAGTGACAAACTATCTTTGTCTTTTTTGTTTATATCATTTTATTAGAGCCATCTCTCTTATATACAGTCTGTCGATGTAATAAATTAAGTAAAATGAAACTTGTATTTGTGTGTGCCTGACACTGCATAGGAAGCATTTTTTTGGATATATTGTGAGTATATAACGTATCTATACATAAAATATCATTGACCCAAATATCGACCAATAGAATTGCACCATTCGACGTCACGTGGTACAACCTACATGGTATTATACTGATAATTTTTTGAAAATTTTCTCTGGTAGTTGCCACACGTCAAACTGACAGGTTGAATTCAATTGTGAAATTATTGGCCGACATTTGGGACGGAAAAATAATCCCCCGAATACCACACGAGCTTCAAAATTATCTGGCATTTCCCTCAAGGTTCCCTGCAAACAAATAAAGTCGTCAAGTTTTTCAGGAAAAATCACTCGCGCTTCGCGCTCGTGATTTTTTAACCTGAAAAACTTGACTCCTTCATTTCTTTGCGACGAAGCTATCGGAAAATACCCAATAATTTTGAAGCTCTTGTGGTATTATAAGTGACAATTTTTTTTAATGTATTGAAATCGAAAATGATTTTTTTACTAGATTATTCATTTATTAATTAGCTTTCATGAAGGAGAACTGAGCTCCTGCAGTAGGAACAAATAGGTATGGCTTATGATGACATGATAGTGTTAGTAAAGTATGGATTAACATTGATATCTACAAGAATATTGTATGATATTTATTGATGACTAATGCAAAATAATTTTTCAGTTAACAGCAGAAGAACAGAACCCTTCCCAAGTTGTCAAAGAGGAATTAGGAACACAGCCATCAACATCCACTGCTCAATCCACAACCACACAAACCACATCTTTTGAACCTTCAATGGACATAGAATGGTTGGAAGACAGTCCACCTCTAGAATTCCAAATACCTCCAGGCACCTCACATCCTGATACACATTCATTGAAGCATGATAATAAAGAATTATTGGAAGAAAGTAGGTACGTCAAATGTGGCTACTTGACCTTTACTTGGCAACTTGACCACACCTTCCGTTTAACAACAAAATATCAAATTTTGTAGAATTGAAAGCAAATTGACCTAACGTATCGATGTTGGTAGGTTTTTAAAATATTAATTGGCAACATATTTTAATTTTAAAGCGGTAACACTGTTGGTTCTCGCAATATAACGTATCGAAGTGTGACTGTGACTAAGGATCTTTTGCCGGTATCAATATTATTATGTTTGTAGAGCTTAAACTGCACATCTCAGGTGAGTACAGTTTTGATATGTTGTGTAATAAACCCTAGAGATTGATTTTACAGTGGGAACTATCCAATTTTAGGCTCATCTGTCGAAATATTTGCTTGGGTATTGATGCCTCAGGTTAGGTCAAGTTGCCATTGACCGCTGCGTGGCAACTTGACCGACGCCTAGGGTTGACACAAAAAAATAAACCGACTTCACTAAAAAAGTTAAAAATAACTTCCCTCCGCAACTCCAACCTCCCGCCAATGGAAACATTACGTCGCGGTCGGCATGATTGAGAATGTCAACAAGTCTAAAAAACTTTATTCAGTTACCTACTATAAGACAATAAAACACGGTGATAACATTACATTTATAAAACCAAAACGCGAAGATAAAGATTGTTCATTGCCTGAAAATTGCATAGTAAAATTTGCTGCAAATTTCGGACAATCCAGATACTTATACTCTCTTTGATGACAACGATTTAGCATATTTCTAATGAAAAATATATGTTTCCTTACCTATTAATAAATACCTATAAGTATTAAGTAATATACATAAACATATGTATTAAATTTAGTTTAATAAATAAATAGTTCATTAAAATTTGTGTCTTGTTTGTGACAACCCTATCCGACATGTATGCTTTGTATCAAAATCATTACAAATCCCGTGGCAACTTGACCAGGTAGCCAGAGCCTAACAGTTTATTGTAAAGCTTCGGGTTGCCATATTTAAAAAGTCGAAGACTTAAAAAATAATAGCAACTTGACCTAAAACAAGAATGTTAAGCATCTACCTATGAAAACTGATGTGCAAGGTCAAGATACCACATCAGTGTCAACTTGACCTGTATTACGTTTATTTGTAAATAATGTCGATTCAATATATTTTAAAGAAATACCTAGTAAAAGTGAATGATGAAATCATTCATGACATGAACAAATCATAAAATGTTAATAAAAGTTTAACATAAATAAGTTAGCTAAGAAAAAGTAAAAAAATGTGGTCAAGTAGCCACATTTGACTGTACTATTTTTATTTGTTTGTAAATTATAGTATGAAAAATAGGTTTTAATATTATTCGTCGCATTTCAGAGGAGCAGCAGCAGACCATTTGCCAAAAAGCCCCAAAGAGGAAGACCAAAAAGCGAAGTAAATATTTTTTTTCGTCTGTACTAATGTTTTAAAAATGTTTGTTGGTTTGTGAGGTTGAACAGGATAATCCCTGGATCTAATGAACCAAGTTTGAAAATTGTTTTATCCACATCAGACATACTCTATGAATTCAACTCTTATTACTAGCTGCTAGTTGCTCTAGTTACTCAAAGAAACTACTGAGTATAATAATTAATTCTGAACATGTAAGTGAATTATTATACTCTTGTTATTTCAGTAAGCCAAGATGAGAGAGTGCCTCATTGGGCCTATGAGTTAGAAAGCAAGCGATTGGCTGTTGAGGAAAGGCATACAGCTGCTATAGAAAAATTAGCTGTATCACTCACCAAGATACAGGAAGATATACATATATATATAAGTAAATTAAAATGATTTTTTGTTATTTTTTATAGTTTATATTCATGTAATCTTTATCATTATTTCTTAATTTTTTAAATAGTTCTTGTTATTTTTTATAGTTTACATTAATGTAATTTTTTATTATTAATTAGTTAAAACTCTATTCTAAGTTTTTCATAAATAGCTATTTAGATTTAACTAAAAATAACAATTATTATAGAATTAACACATAATTTATAAGGTGTAAATTTCTTTAAAAATAAGTAAAAAATATTTTTTAGATATCAAAATGTTTTGTTTAATTACTTAAATACCTTGTTTTAACTATTACCTAATTGACACAACAACATCACATTTATATCAGAGCATCAACAATATAATATTATAAGATAAGTTATAAATGATACAAGAAATATTGTCATAACACACAAATATTTACAAACAATAACACAGAAAACACACAACAACTGACAAAAATAATGACAAAACACAGAACATTACAAATAAACAAACTATAAAATTAGAAATATTAACTTAAATAAGAAATAAAATAAAAAAACAATAAAAAGTTGTAATTATGTGCTATGACTCATGACGCTGTTGATTCTGCCAGGACCCAGAAGGCAGAGGAAACGAAAAAAAAACAAAGTAAACTAATATAAAATAAAATTCACATGGTAAAGAACTTAAAACTAAAACAAAATAATTACACAATTTAAAAACTTACAGCCTAAAAATAAGACAAGTACTGTGCGGCAACAACTGTTACCAAAAGGCGCTGCTCAGTATAAAGCTGCAGTGACTTTTGAGTCAACTGGCTGTTATCTAAGTAAGAAAATATGTAATACAAGTATAAATAATTTTCAGTTAAAACTAAGACATTTTTAAGCCCAATAAATATTTATTTAACACTAGGTTTCTGCCCGCGGCTTCGCCATACCCCTTACCAAATTTCATGAAAATTGGTTCAGTAGTTTAGGAGTGATTGAGTAACAGACAGACAGACAGTTACTTTCGCATTTATAATATTAGTATGGATATTATCATCTTCTTGAATTCCATAGTCTCTGTACTAATTGTTCTCTGGTAAGATCTTGTATAACTATAGCATCCTCTCCTAAATCCTGAGACATCTGTTCACTTCCAGCATCAGAAGCCTGTATTTCGGGTATTTCGGCATTCTGCATATTTGCAATGTTGTGCAGGACAACACATGCATTCACTATTTTACCAGCAGTAACTGGATCATAATGAAGTACTCTATGGGCCAACAAACAACGCCAACGTGCTTTTAATACCCCTATACACCGTTCAACAGTATTTCTGACACGGCAATGAAGGTTTGTGTAGTATTCTTCAGGTGTCCCAGGTCCTGCTCCTAATATTGGTGTCATCATCCAGGGCCGTTGTGCATATCCTGAGTCACCTAAAAACAGGTATAATATTTTATACTCTATGCATACTTCATAATATGATGCTCACAGAAATTAAATGAAGATTTAGTATTTAATGAAAAAAATAGAAATAAGAATGTGTACAAACCTAAGAGCCAGCAATGCTCATTATGTCCCAGTCTTTGCAAGTGGGACTTTATTGGGCAATGGTTCCAAACATAGGAATCATGTGCTGCACCACCAAATGATGCATCCACATACATAATGTTTAATTTGGAATCACATAACTGAAAAAATATACATTAATTATTATATTAAATTCTATGTAGGTATATCTAAGTGTTTATAAATGAGTTATTAATGTCTGTTAAAGCAAATACAGATAATTAATGTGGAATACTAATTTTATTGATTTCTAAGTCATCTATACTAATTTATAAAAAGGAAAGGTTTGTAATTATGTATGTATGTATGGTTTTCACGCATAAACTACTGGACCGATTTTGATGAAATTTGGCACAGACAATCTTTAGACCCTGAGAAAGAACATAGGCTAACTTTTGCGAAATATGTACCATGGGTCAGTAATAAATTGCACATAAAAAAAGGAAAAACAAAAGACAGATATTTTAAGACTTACTATTAAAACATTCAATGAATGAAAATGTTTCCTATTTAGAAATGTTTCTTCATGATCAGTGGGTCTGATTATAGCAATATGAGTTCCATCAATGCAGCCAAGAACTCCAGGAAAACCAAATTTTTCACTAAAGCTGTAAAATATAACATTTAATAAATAATCTTGATATAATGTATTATTATCATAATATTTATATTATAACAAAAATGTTTAAACTTACTCTGCTATTATGATTTCTTTTTCTCTTTGAGTCATAGGCAACTTGATATATTTATGGAGTACTTCTCGGGTGTTAAATGCATTTGTAACATCATGCAAACATTTACTAAATGTTGGCTGGGACATGTTACAATAAAACGATGAACCCACATTTCTCTGATAAGAGCCACATGCATAAAAATTTAATGCTGCCAAAACCTACAACACATTACAACATTAATTTACATTTTCGTGTTCAAATAATTCAAATAATCATACCTAAAGATAATCTTGTAAAACGTACTTTCAATTGGACCGATTTATGCAAAAATGATCCAACCCACAATCTCGACAATTTCGAGTTTTTGTGACTTATGTACTCTAAATAAGGTATATTTTAACATATCAAAGACTCGGAACTCTATGTTAATAATTGACGAAAATCCGTATGGTCCAAACCACAACTGTCATAGCGAACATCATTTTTTCATAATGCATAAAATGTTTCAAGCTATTAGAATCATTTTTGCATTTTCTTGGTTGCCCTGATATAGGTTTTTTGTTTTTTGCTATAATGATTAAAACTACTTGGAACAATAATGCTTTTTATACAATATGGAAAATATTATAAAAATCATTCTGCTTAAATGTTCCAATAATAACCTTGAATCATTTTAACTCAATTCCAAATAACATTCGACTACAGAAGTATACTGATTCAGACCACATGACTATTCTATTTAATTAAAGAAAAACGAAAAATTCAATTCTTAAAAAACGATTCACGGTTAAATATAAAATTATCATTAATATCTCGGCTAAAAAGTAAACAAAATATTATTTTTATACCGAAAACTTTAATGAAATACGTATATAACTATTTAAACCTTCTATCTTTTATTGCATTTTTTTGTACCTGCAATAAAATTGTATGTTTTGCATGAAATTTATTCTATTTTTTTAGAATAATGTGGTCATGTAGACAAACTTATTGAAGATCATTTTTGCATATTTCTAAACCAACCATTTCAAATGCGCTAAAGTTTTGCAAAAAAGATTCAAGTGAGGTGGATCGTTTTTGTAAAACTTTAAGCGCAGTGAAAAATCACTGTTAAAGTTTTACAAAAACGATCCACCTCACTTGAATCTTTTTTGCAAATAATGCTGCTGCGTGTTTTCTTCATTTAAATTTTAACACAAAATGAACTTCAGAGCTTGAAACGTTTTTGCAATTTTGAAATGAAAACTATATTATACTTTAATTGAATAAACAAAAAGGATCCACTTCGCAATTTATGGCAAATTTGTTTATTAAGACGTAATTGTTGAGTAAATACTATTGTGTCATTAAATATTTTTCAAAACAAAAAACTGCACTCATTGCAAACATTATTACTTTATTAGGTTGTGGGTAGGTACTTTAAATAAACTTACCTACTCGCGCCGCTGCAAACGAGTACGGCAACTGAAAAAAGAAAATCAACGGAGAGACTTAATGTTGAAGATGTTATGGAAGAAATAGAACGTGAAACAGAAAATAACACCGAAGGAAGTGAAGAAGCAGAAAAACAAATTAATTACCGACAAGAAATTGCTAACTATATCGTATGCAGTTTAGAGAATGCACCAGAAAACGAAAATGAAGGTCGTAAAAAAAGAGGAAGGAAACTCAAACAAAAATACAGTCGTCAGGAAATTAAAGAAAGGAAATACAAAAATTTACCTTACCAAACTAAAAAGAAGGAAGTATCATCTAAAAAATTCATAGATTTTAAATGTTCATGCAAAAAAGATTGTGCTAATTTAGTTTCAAAAGAAGATAGGGAACGAGAATTTCATAGATTCGTACATCTTGAATCGTACGCAGCCCAAGTTTTGTACATAACATCTAACATTACAGAAAGCAAAAAGAAACGAAGTTACGTTACATTATGCTCCCCGTCGAAGAGGAAACCTCGCGAATTTATTCGCACGTATACACTTGTACAACTTGACATATTTTTGTACAAAAATTCAATTTGAGGTGCAAGAGCCTTAAGAAAGACACGTGTAACAAATGTGATCTTTATGAAATGACATTGAAAAATTCTACTACCTCAGCTGAAAGAGCAAATGCCCAAAGAGAAAAAGAAGAACACCAAAAAATTGCCGAAGATTTAAGGAAGAAGCTGAAGGAAGATTTTGAACAGGCTAAAACTTGTGAAGAAACTGAATGTCTGACTTACGATTTGGAGAAAACCTTGCCTTTACCTAGAATACCGACCAATATAGTTTTCTACAAAAGGCAGTTATGGGTATACAACTGCGGTATACACTCGGCTTCCAACGGTGTTGGGAATTGTTTTGTTTGGGCTGAAGGCGAGGCAGGCAGAGGGGCCCAAGAAGTGGGTTCATGTTTGAGGAAATATATTAAGTGCGTGCTACCTCCTACAGTAAAAAAATTGATTTTGTGGAGTGACTGTTGCGGAGGGCAAAACAGGAATATCAAAATCGTTTTGATTTTAAAGGCTTTATTAAATAGACACCCCACTCTCGAGACAATCAGCTTCCGTTACCTAGAATCAGGACACACTTTCCTACCAAATGACAACGACTTCGCTAAAATTGAGACTCGACTCAAGCAATATGAAAGGATATACTCCGTGGATGATTATATTGCCATTATGAAACAATGCAAAAACAAAAATCCTTTACAGGTCCATAAAATGGAAAGTTGTGATTTTGTTGGATCTCAAATTCTAGAAAAGAAAATAGTTAATAGAAAAATATTTAATGATAAGAGCAAAGTAAACTGGCTCAAAACAAAAGAAATTTTAATCACAAAAAAGACTCAACATTCTTTGTTCATGAGAACTTCCTTTAATGAGGACTACAAAGAACTGAATATTAAAAAGAAATTAAAAGGCGTTGATTTAGGTGTCATAGAAGAAGATTTGCAAGAATTATGGCCTTCAGGAAAACTGATTAACAAAAAGAAGTTAAACGATTTGAAATCGTTATTCCATCTCATACCAAATGATTGCATTGGTTATTATAAAAAACTGAAGGGAGACGATGCAATAATAGACGATATAGATGGTTATTGTGATGAACCCGACTTTGATTTGGATGAGGAGTAGGGTAACATTTGTGTTTTTTTAAATAAAATAAAAATAATAAACATTTTTAAGCTTTTATTTTTGTCATAGTTTGGAACATTTTTGCATTTTTCTTTCCGCAGCCTACACAGCTAATTCCATACAAAATGTATTATGTAATAATGATCCACGCGCAAGTTTTCTTGAATATCTACGAAACTATTAAAATTTATTTACTAAATACATGCATGTAAATTAGTTTAGAACACTTAGAATAACATAAAATTAAAAACATAACATTTAGAACTACAAAGCCAGAGAAATACCGAAATAAACTTTAAACTCTATTATCTCGAAATGAGGTTAGTGTGGACTGAATCATTTTTGCTTAAATCGGTCCAATTTATTCGATACTGCTGTTTTTCGCCGAGATAATGGTAAATAGGGATTCAACATCTCCACCACCAGTTGAAAACCAGCCTTTGTCAAACGAAAATTCGCAATAAATTCTCTTTCAGGCAGCTGTAAAGGATCACTAGCATCGCGTAAGCGTCGCCTTTCAATTCTTAACGCTTTCCTCTTTCTTTCTTCTTCCGCAAATCCAAGTAAAAAAGCACGGGCCATACTTTATAAATTATATGGATCCCACTAAAAACCTTTTGGAAAAAATAAAATGGCTATGTATTTATACTTAAAAAATTCTTTTCTTATTATACATAAAATAGTATAGAAACACTTGAAATAAGACGTTAAATCATATACGTGCTATTCTTCCTATATCTTAATAATATATTTTTAATATTTAAATTATCCGGATTATAGTGTCGATCACCGAGAATTTACAAAACACTGCTCAATACTAGTTCCTTTCACAACAGTTTTAAATATTATAGTGATCAACCTTTTGATGGTCACTTTTACGGAATACCACTTTAAAAACTATCGATACAAAAACACCTGTCAAATGTGTTACGGTGGCTTTCAAGTTGATTTGGTGCTCATGACGTCATTTCAGTTGATAACTTTTAATAGCCAATACGAAAAACATGGTTTGACAAGAAATCGTTGAGCACCGTGCAAACTTATCATCACTATGAAATGTCAAATGAGATACGCAATAGCCCTGCTGGAAGTGCCATTAAATTATAGGGTTGGGATGATACTTAACCCCACTTGATTTTTTCTTGTGGGGTACAATGAAACAAAAAGTGTATGTCGACGTGCCACATACGCGAGAAGAACTAAATGAAAAAATTATGCAAGTTGGGAACGAATTACGAGAAGATAGGGATATAATCCGGCGATCTACAAATCATGTTTCAATAAGAGCTATAGCATGCCTGCAACATCGCGGATATCATTTTGAGCAATGGCTGTAATTGCACTTTTTATTATTATTAAATTAACTTTGTAATTAATTATGCATAATTTCTTTCCAACTGCCCCTGTAGATCGACAGTGAAAAGGGTCTTTTTCAATTTCTTGTAACTAGGGATCAAAGAAGTTAGGATTTTATTTTGATAAACATTCTCTTCTATCGTTCTAACATAAACAATTAGCAGTTTAATGCACTAGAATTTTCACAAAAAGCCAATAATAAAAAAATACACAAAAAAATCTAAATTTTTTAGACTTTAATTTTTTTTCTATTTTTTGTTCCATGAAAATTGAAAAACGATGGCTGTGTAATTGTGTCCTACATGTTTAGCTATCAAATGAGATCTTTTTTATGTACATAGGACATTAACATGAGTAGTGGTGGTCAAATTAGTACGAGAACCCGGGTCTTGGTTAGTAAAAAAACAAAATGGCGGCCATTTTACAACAGCTGAGGAGTGACTTTTGAAAACGGCTTATTTCGGGTTCCCAATTTTACTTATTTTTTTAATGCCAATCGGGACTTTGTGTACACTCACATGTTATGTCGTGAAGTGTCCGGTTCTAAAGTACTTAAATCTCGAAGAAAAATGGCCACAGAAAATGCTTTCCGCAACAAAATAGCTTAATTCACGTTAATTCTCGGCCCTACTAATTATGATAGGAGTTTTTTTCAAAATGGCTCAGTTCTAGAACATTTTGTAGGGAAATTTTGTTATTACGTATCAAAAAGGCTTATTTCTAATCTGGTATCACAGGTTATTTTGGAGGGTTGAAAGATTGCTTAAATATCTGGAAGTGGATCCGCAAATATATTTTTATACATTGGCAACACTTTATATTTGACTACGGCCAATTAAAAAAATATTAAACGTCATGTGTCACCATGCTGTCAACGTCTCAATACTGTCATGTCAAGGCTGAGTGTCAAGGTGAAATATATTTTCTTGTGTCGTTGCTCGTTGGTGTTTTTGTTGATAATCAGATTAATTCAGAGTAAATAACGGTGCATAATGGCAGATAAGACCGTGGAGGAGTTAAATTCAGGCACCAGAAAAAGGAAATCAGGACAAAACAGCCGAATAAGAAAATCGTAAGTAGTTCTCAGCAATGTATGAACGGCTCACGTTTGAATTGTAATTTAATCCTAATAAATACCTATTTCTTAACAATTAAATTTATTATTGCTTCAGGTACATTGATAAGGATCCTTTGGGCTTAGAATTCAGAATTCCATGTCGGCACAAAGAGGGCAGTAAATTTAAATGTAGTTGTTTCACTACGCGCCAAGTTCTAATAAACCGTAGTGCTTTTTATGCTAACACGTCCAAAATTGATCAGGATACCTATCTTTGTAGATTATTACATTCGTATGAACCACAGGATAAAACCAAACCATCAAATAATATGAGAAAGAGAATTGTAAGCTGCACTTACAACTTATTTTATAAGAAAAATAAAATTAAACCTGTGTGTAAGAAAATGTTCATTGCAGTTTTTAGTGTCAATGAAAAGAGGCTTAATATAATCAATAGAACTACAGTCAGAGGAAATATTCCTAAAGAAAAGCGTGGTGGGGACCGTAAGTCATACAAATCTATTGATAAAAAGGAATCACTAAGGAATTTCATAAAATGTCTGCCAGCAAGAGAAAGCCACCACAACAGACAAAAATCAAAAAGAATATATCTGTCTAGTGATTTAAACTGTAAGAAACTAATGGAGTTGTATAATTCTTCTGTTGCCTCAAACTTGCAAGTAAAAAAAACCATGTTTTATAAAATATTTTATGAAGAGTTTAATGTAGGATTTTCTGCGCCATCCTCTGATGCTTGCAATGTGTGTGTGCTGTGGGGAAATAGAATCAAAAATGAAAGAGACAGTGAAAAAAAGCAAAAATTAATGGTAGAACTTCGTGTACATAAGATAAGGGCCAAGGCATTTTATACCCACATGAAAGATAATCCTCCAAACTCCATTTCACTTTGTTTTGATCTTCAACAGGTACAAGCACTTCCGAAAACACCTATTCAAGATGCCTTTTATTCTAGGCAAATAAGTCTTTATAATTTTTGTGTAGTACCTTTAAATTCAAAAGATCCTTGGTTTTATACTTGGGATGAAACCATTGCCAAGCGCGGGCCAACAGAAATAGGATCAGCTGTATATGATTATCTATCCTCCATGAACATTGACAATAATGTTGATACTATACGTTTATTTTGTGATGGCTGTGGAGGCCAAAATAAAAATAATCATATCATACATTCACTAATGCAATGGCTTTACTCCAAATCACCTGCTCAAGTGAAGGAAATACATATATTTTTTCCAGTGCGCGGTCACAGTTTTTTGCCCGCCGATCGTGTTTTTGGACGGCTGGAGAAGGAACTAAGAAAAATACCAGTGATCACCACCAAAGATGGTTACCATGATATCTTCAAAAACCATGGCAATCTAAGGTTATTAGGAAATGATTGGCAACTGCTTGAAATAAAGGATTTAAAGGAAAATTTAAAAAATGTGGAGGGATTACAAAAAATAAAAAGAGTCTGGATAAAAAAAACTGTTAAAAGACAGAAGACTATCGGTTGTGAAATAAAAGCTTCCCAATATTATAGATTTGATGGAAATGATCTTTGGCAGACATTATTGAAACGGGGTAAACGTATTCCACTAACTATTGATCTTGCAGAATCTATTCCGCAGCCAGTTACAGAAAAAAAGAAAAAAGATGTAATAAATTTACTTGAAAAACAATTTGGGGAAGAATGGACTGCCTTGCCTGAACTTCAATGGTACAAAAATATTTTGTTACATGTGATGGAGGAACCAGCTGAGGAACATGAATATGATTGTGTCTGCAATGAAGAGGATGTAGGAGAAGTCCGTGTGTAATTTTCAGATTTTAATAAAAGTTTTTACTAGCCCATCCTTTTCAAAATGGCTTATTTCTAGGAGTGCCAAAACAAAATGGCTTATTTCTGAGGAGTGCTGGAACAAAACATCTTATTTCTTGGAGTTTGCGACTAAATGGCTTATTTCTTTAAATCATATGATAATAACTCATAATTTAGAGTATTAAAAACAATGTATACACTGTGAAATGATCTATTAACCTACCTAGATTATGTACATAAAAGTTTGTTACTAAAAATTTTCATGTATGAGAAGTTTTCGTATTTTTCTTGTTTCTGAAAAAAATGATCATATAGAAATAAGCCATTTTGAAAAGTCACTCCTCAACTGTGAGAGAAAAAAAAATTGAGAGTTAATTTGTCGATAAAAAATGCCATATTTTATACCATTAAAGGATCCGACACTGGTGTCGGGACACATTGTATATAAACCTTCAAGAAACAGATTACAAGCTGAAAAAGCAGCTCATTGTTCTTAAAATATAATTTACCTTTACTACAATTTCAGTACTAATAATACTTAGGTTAAGTATTTACTATTTAGTAATACCTAATGCATATAAAGTAGTTTTTCGTTTAATTAAAAGTTTTAAAACAAAATTATTTTTATCTTTTATTGAAATACGTAAAAACTATGAAAATGGAATATTTATATCATAATAATGAGCACATTTCAGGAAAAAAGTAAAAAATCAGCGTCAGCATCAGCATCCGCTGATCTCTATTACAAAAAATCTGCATCAGCATCAGCATCCGCTGATGTGATAAAATTATGGATCAGCAACAACCCTGTACGTAGTACATGTAACTCAATGTTTAAGGTAGGGTATAAAACATAAGTACATATTTTTGTCCCACTTCAAATTTGAAACCAAAACCTTCAATCCAGAATAGCCAGTGCTGAAAAAATGTCTGCTGACCTTTTAATTAAAACACTGTCATGCAAAATGACAACAGCAGCAAAAATTTTCATGAAAATGCAGTACAGCCAGATAACAAAGAGGCCGCAGATTCACGCTTGAAGAAAAAGTGCTCACTTTATTTATATAAAAAGAGTCCGAAGTTACCCTCTTTTGGCAAATTTTTTCACATTGCCGACGAAATGTCGATTTCTCTACAAATCCATTACAAAACGCTGTAAAAGACCTACTTAGGGGGTTCACATTTAATGGTGAAAAAATTGCAGACCATGTATTAGTCTTCATGGTGAAGGGACTTAGACAAAAGTTCAAACAACCCATTGCATATTATTTCACCAACGCCTTAAATAAGGCACAATTAAAAGAAACATTAAAAAAAATGTTTTGTATATACGAAGTACAGGATTAGGTTGTGTGCACTGTGTGCGATCAAAGTAAAGTCAATGTTAGTGTCATCAATGAGTTGATAGAAGAAATTGTTAAATGGGAGTATTTCAAGCTAACTTATGAAGCTGACAAATCTTATGGAGAGTTAAAATGCCTGCTGAAAATTACAGCTGAGTACATTTATGTGGAAAAAATGCGACTACAGGACATCTTGTGGCAAGAGGAGAAATTCCAAGAGAATGCCAAAATTTGGTAAAAGTTACTTAATTAATAGATAACCTTTTTGATTCTCTAAATTGCAATACATTCAATGTACCTGATGGTAAAATTTATAAAGGGTGGGTGCGAAAAAATAGTTTGCACCATGATTTGTGGAAGAACTGTAATAATATAGCATCATTTAGTATGAACAGTCTTAATCAGGAACCAGAAGTGCCTAAGAATAAGAAAATTAATATTATTTCGGAAACCACTATACGTCCTAAAAATAACAAAGATATAATTCAATGAGCATATGAACGATGCCGTGGTACCGATATTAGTGATGAACATTACCACTTGGATGATTACTAAATTCGGATAACTTTTGATTACAAAATGACTTATTTAATTATTAAAAAAACACACTACCTAATTCGATTATTAATCTTTATATTCATGAATTCATTATTCTTAAGTTTCATGAACAATAAAGAAATGGTTGAATTTACTATGTAGTTTTCTTGTACTCACCTTCACTTCATCACGAAGAACTCGAATCAGCGCATTACAAACTTCATTTACAATAGTAGAAATAAGTTGATGAGAAATTTTAAATAGGTAATGCAGTTGCTAGAAACCTTAAAGTCATTGGTATCTAATCGAATTTTTGTAGGAACAGCAGTTCTCCATTTAGTGTCTTTCTAAAATTAAAGGAGAAATTCTTTGCAATATTACTTCAAAATCAGCACAAGACATTCTGCGAAAATTTTCGAAGTAGTAGGTCTAGGCATCAATTCTTCTAGTAGTAGGAGAGCCCGTAGGAGATCGTCCTTCACCGATCTGATAACCAGATGAGACGTATTATTTATAAAATATTTTTTATAAACAAATATGCCTATAATTGCTTGCCTATCGAAAAGTGGTCATGGCTATTTTTAATTAAATTAACTTTTATCGATTTCTTTTCATTACCTTCATACTTTTGATAACCAAATGAAATTTACTGGACTGATAGTTTTTGATACACAGAATATGCCTAGGTATGCTTGCCTACTCATTTCAGTGTATAACTACCTGGCAAGCAGGTGTAAACAGGTAATTCAAAATAGGTGACTCCATCGATTTGCTAACTTATCGAAAGTTATCTCAAATTTTAGATTATTATTTTCAAAATCAGTCATATATACTTGCCTTTTTTTTTTTTTTTTTAAGTGGGGAAATCTTGCATAGATACCCACGGCCTCCGGGGAAAGGGCCGTGGGTTATGTCGGATTCCTACCGACCAAAACCCCACTGTGTTCCGTCAAGCCGCATCAACGACGGGGCCACGGGTATAGGTAGAATTCTTCCGTGACCCCATCAGCAATCCGATAATCAGTATTCAACTTCCGATGATTCTGATGATGAATAATAAAAATAACAATAAACATTTGAATTTAATTTTTTTATGTATTTTTTATGTTTCGTAATAAATGGTTTTAACAACATACATGTATTATTATTTTTTTTCTATATTGATTATTTTTTTTTTTATACTAATATTTGTAAAGTAACACTTATTCTTTCCCGCTTTACGGCATTTATTTAATATATAATAATAAATAAATTATTCTTTATTTAATAAAGAAAATAGATCACCTATCAAGACATTGGACAAAAGATATACAAGGCAATAGTGTGCAATGGACAAAGATTAAAGAATTAAAAGTACTTGCTGGAGTACCAAATAGACTTCTCTACAAATATAATTTAGCTGAACAGGACTACAAGACCATTGTGACTAAAACTAACACAAGACATCGTCGACAACAAAATAACTCTAAGGTAAAACTGCTTTATCATAATGCGTTGCCAAGCTCCTCAAGCTAAAAAAAACGAGCTTAGAAACATTTTTTCTATTCTTTATAAATACTGTGATGCTTGGTTGAAGTACAATACTTGGCTATCTCATAATAAATCGAAATCAGGTAAGATTTATAAGGAAATGTGTCTGAGCCAAAGATATTCAGAAGTCGTCTAAGATGGTGTCAAAAACATCAGGACGAAATAAAGATGGATATTATAGCCTCTCCCCCCCCCTCATTTAAAAATAAAACATAAAAAAAGAAACACAGATATAAGAAAAACAACAAATGTGATTGACGCTCTGGAACAATGTAAAAAACTGAAATGGAAGTGGGCTGGACATATCGCTCGAATAAAGGCTGACAGGTGGGCCAAAAGAGTAACGGTATGGACCCAGTGGTAAGAGAAACCGTGGCAGGCCGGCTGAGAGATGGCTAGACGAAATTCTGAAACTAGCTGGAGAAAACTGGATGAAAAAAGCAAATGACAGACTAGAATGGAGAAAACAGGAGGAGGCCTTTACTCTTAAGAGGTCCTTAATAAAGATTAATTAGATAAGCATTTCAATAAGAATTTAATAATAATATAAAAAACTACTACTGTTTAACTTAGAATAATTTACTTGAACACTATAAATGTAAAACTATGTAAAACTATATATTTAATTAAGGAAATAAAAAGGCTTTTTTATTTATTTTTTTATTATTATAGCCTCTCACAGAGCAACTAAGAATTTTTCAAAATTTTGGCAAGAAACGAACAAGCTAAATATTCGACCGAGTTTACCGGTGTGTAATTTAAAAAAAACTTGAACAAAAGACAACTAAAAAGTGGTCAAGCAGCAGCTAAAGTAAAAAAAAAATATAAATACGAGGATTTGCTCCAATTTTTGGTCGTTCATATACAGGACAGAGAAGTGATCGAAAATATTTCAAACGACAGTGAATCTGAAGAGTCGCTTCAAGATTATACTAATACTCCAACAACTGCACTAACTGATACTCCACCAACTGTACTAACTGTAACTTCAACAGCTGTAATTTTGCCCCAAAACCCCAGTACGTTTACAACTTCTCTAAATTCGCTTCAAAATACAACTGCACCTACAATTTCACGTCATTCATCCCAAAATGCAACTGCAGGAAAAAAACTCAAACTCGTCCTCGTCCGCAAAAGCAACCGTCGTCACAGCCATCGGCTGGAGCTAGTCTAATGAAATATATTATTGAAAATAAAAAAAATAAAGAGGAAGTTGATCATATCATTGCTTTTTTCAATGGCTTGATACCGACGATACAAACATTTTCGCCTTATTATCAACATACTAGGTAGAAACAAAATAATGTTGAGGGTAGCGTTTGATGCGATATATTCGATAAATCGGCCAGCGGGAGGTCATCGCGACTCTGTTTTAAGAGCAAAAAACCCGTGTGTGGAAAACATAACAACGTTGTGTGCCATGAGTGTATTTAATAACCGAAAATTAAAAGGCTGATTATTGAAATAGGTATTGTATACGTTAATTTAAGTGAAAAAGTACCAAATATGCAAATATACAGACTGAAAGTGATTTTATATGTTCCTATAGAAGATAAGTTAAGTTTTTGTTTGTCAAGAAGTTTAACGATTTTTGTTTGTAATTGGTCAATTAAACTTTATTTTTGATAATTTATCGTTTTATTTTCTTAAATAGAATATAAACATTTACTTAAACCTATAAGGTTTAACAAAAATTCTATAGCCTTACTAAAAATCTTAATTAACTAACATCAATCTTTTACGGTAGGTGCTATTCATATAGCACCTTCTTTCTAAGGTTAATGAAAGAAGTTATTCACCAAACTGTAACGAATATGAAAGCATTGAGGATGTGTTGCATATTTTGACGGAATGTGTGCGGAACGAAGAGTTAAGAACAAGGTTGTTTAAGAATAAATCTTACAGTGTTTTGTGAACAGCATCCTGGCTTTCCCGTTGTCGGAAGAAGCCTGAATGCTGGTCAAGATTGCGGAAGTAGGATTAAGGAAATTGTGATCCAAGAAATGTGTGTATTTTATTGTAATATGCCTCAACGGGGTGATGTTATCGCAAAGCGATAAAGCCCTATAATAAATAAAAAAAAAGCTTTTGCTTGATATTGATGATGGAGACGATGAAATAAGGCTACTGAATAAGCTTACAGAAATGCATATCATCAAAGACAAAATACCAAAAATGAAAGTAAAATATGCTGCACAAGTTTTCAGCCAGAGGGTATCAAGTGCAATGAGATTTCTAGCAAGTAAGTATATTAACCTGATATCTTTCATTATTTACAATGTACTACACAATACCTCACTACAGATGTAGCCTACATGTACTGCATTCATAAGTCATACAAAATAATTTAATATGATGATGTGAAAATAACTATGATTACAGCAATAACGATTTTATAGGCACCTTAGTCATATTGACAGTTTATTAAATATTGTTTTTTTTTTTTTTTTTCAGGATATAATGTGCTTCCAAAAGAATGCAAGGGGACTGCAGATTTTCTTTTAATGTTTGATAAATTGTTTGACACGTTTAATGGTCATTCCTACAAATTGTCAGAAATAGTCCATTGAAATGTTACATTTTTTAGGCCTAATCTTGCGTTTTTTAGAGGACGCAATTTTATTTTTTGGATGTGTAGGGGGGGTCAGTGTGAAGCTAAAACCAAGTTTGTGGGGTCGCCACCCTTGTCCCACGGCCGCCATCTTGAAAATAGTGGTTGAAATGGTTTTTACGATATATCACTTAAACTATTTATCTGATAAAAAAACATTGTTAGCATTATTTGTTGCAAATTAAATTTTCTACAACTTTAGTCCAGTAACTTTTTGTCGTAACTCTATAAATAAAAAAGTTATAAGCGAAAATGTTCAGAAATTAGAGCTATTTATATTTTTCGATAATTTATTTTTTATCATTTTACGAAGAAATTATATCAGACCATTTTTGTAGATTGTTTTTCGAGGAACAACTTTTATTTACAACATTTTTTAATTACGTCAATAGCTAAGGTTTTACAGCGCTCTGAAGTGAGTACTATTTTTCAGTACTCTTAACTAAACATAAATTGGCTATTGGCTCTTTTCCCAGACTCCAGAACAATGGAAGCATACTGCAGAACATTTCAGCCCTGATTTTCGACGTAAAAAAAAAGTGCTTCCAGACTCTACCTCCTGGGTGGTGGGGAAAAGATTCAATAATTAATTATTAATAATATTGCAAAATTAATTATAAAAAAAATATTATTATAACAGAAAAAACAATTACTGATGACAAATTATTATTAGTACACACATAATATATGTATAATGTAGGTATAGCTAATAGCACTGAAAAATAGTACTCACTTCGGAGCGCTGTAAAACCTTAGCTATTGACGTAATGAAAAAATGTTATTTATAAAAGTTGTTCCTCTTAAAACAATCTACAAAAATGGTCTGATATCATTTCTTCGTAAAAAGATAAAAAAAAGTTTTATCGAAAAATATAAATATCTCTAATTTCTGAACATTTTCGCTTATAATTTTTTTATTTATAGTTCTACGACAAAAAGTATCTGGACTAAAGTTGTAGAGAATTTAATTTGCAACAAATAATGCTAACAATGTTTATTTATCAGATAAATAGTTTAAGAGTTATATCGTAAAAACCATATCAACCGCTCTTTTCAAGATGGCGGCCGTGGGACAAGGGTGGCGACCCCACAAACTTGGTGATAGCTTCACACTGACCCCCCCTACACATCAAAAAAATAAAATTGCGTCCTCTAAAAAACGCGACCCCAAATGTAACTTTTCAATGGACTAAAAAGCAGTATAAGCAATGCTTAAAAAATAACTCCCTTCACTTCAAACTGTGGGATGACTTGATTCCGATTTTAGAATCAATTAAATTCAAATGAATAGTTAAAGAAAATGGACGTGAATCAATAATGTATGAATCAATACCTTCTGTTAAAAATTGGGTAAAAAAATATAAAAACGTTCAAAGAATTATGGCATTATTTGAGTAATGTTATTGCAAGACGAATTCGGGCTGGTATTGCTGTACGTAGTTATGTATCTTGTTTGGTAATTAATGGAGAAATCTTGTTTAGCAAAAATTCAAAAACAATATTTGACATTCGTGTAAACTTTCTAAATTCTCCACTTGCTTCAGCAACCAGTTCAACCAATTGAGCATGCATATGCTTAAACTGAAACAGAAGATAAGTCTCAATACCAACAAAAAAACAACTTATTTGCTGGCACATTTTACAAAATGCCTTGGATTGAATTATGCAACCTGGTCCTATTTCGTAGCTGGGCACGGAAAAAGCGTAGCAGATGGCTCAGGTGGCTGCGTGAAACGTACATTAGATAGAAAAGTCTGCCAATGAATGGACGTAGTTGATGCAAAAGATGCCTACGAAATTTTCAGGAATAGTCTTAAAAGAATCAAAGTATTCCTGATTCCAGACAGTTCCATCAGCGATATCAGTAAAATATTGCCGTTAAATGTGCAGCCATTAAAAGAAACTCTTCTTGTTCATCAAATTATCACAAGAGACGAAAATTCTATCAAATTCAGGGATGTAAGTTGTTTCTGTGGAACAGTTCCAGGACAATGCGATTGTTTTTCCAAATTTAACTTATTAACAAAATAAGTTAATAACACGCTCAAATCAAGCTTCGAAAGCAGCTCGCATTCGTGGCTGGTTTCCTACTAACCTTGCTGAAATAAAAAAGATTCTTCGGTCTGATCATATAATATGGGTATAGTGAAGCTTCCTAAAATGACCGATTACTGGTCGAAAGACAAAATCATTGGTCAGCAATTTCCACGAACCATTATGTCTCGCAATAGATTTGAGCTGTTACTTCAAATACTATACTATATATACACATTTCTCGCAAAGAGATGAAGAGAATAATACTGATTGCTTACACCGTGTCAGAGACTTAGTGGAAGTCCTGAATGAACAATTTAAAAAGACTTACACACCTGGAGAGCATCTATGTATCGATGAAAGTTTTGATCGCTTTTCCACCCACACGAGCGATGCTTACTTTTCTTTTTATTTTTATTCAAAATATATCCAACAGCTTTTTTTAGTTTCAGAATTTGCCGAACGGCAAAAAAATACATTGAAAAACTAGAAAAGCAAAACCCTGAAAAATATGAAAAGAAAAGGAAAGATTTGACAAAATCGATAAAATGTAAATTCTGTATTGAATCAATGTTAGCGACCGATATTCTATATTTCCACAAACTAATTGGTTTAAAAAACAGAGGTGGTCTTTGTTTTCCGTCGCAAAGTGTTTTTGAAATATGTTGCATTTGTGAAGCACATGTACGAAATTCATTTCGAGTGAAGATTTCGTAATAACTTCGGATTCCCAATATTTAATGATTGTTCTTTCAATTTCCAAACAATTTGTAGGAAAAAATAACATTTTTGCAGTTGTTGAGGGAACTTGTATTCACAGAAATAATCTCATAAGGGCTGTTATAGAAAAATATTTACATATAAGACTCCATCATTTGTTAAACAAAAAAATATATATCGATTGCCTCAGAATCAAAACGGCACTATTATAAAAAAATAGTACAACAAAAAGGTACCTAAATAAAGTTATTTTTTAAACAAATAATGTTTTATTTTACTAAAGTGGTTTTAACGCATAAATAAATCTAATAATCTTAATATTTATTTAATAGTATAACTTTAATAGTGAATTGTTGTCCACAAGAAAACATTGCATTATTTAGAAACATGATTTTTAATTCACCCTAAAAGAGGCGAACTGTTTATAAGCTAGCAACTCTGGATCGCAACAAAACACATGACGCTTGGATAGATTTGGCTAGTAAGTTCGATAAAGAAAAGAAAAAAGTGTTGTTGAAAAGAAGATGCGAAGTTTAATTGGACAGTTTCAAAGAGAATTAAAAAAGCTTAAATCGGGGGCAGGAGCAGAAGAAATTTCTTCAAAATGGTTTGTATTTATTATACACTCCACTTAATCATCATAATTCAATCACTCAATCATAGTCGAGTAACATTATATTATTATTTAAATTGTGTAATTTTGTATTGTATCTTAATTTATTTTGTATTTGTTGTAGTGCCATGTGGAATTGGAAAAAAGTATTCAATCGACTGGGAACTGAGGAGCAGTGTATTCAGTTTTCAGTAGAAAGAAATCTGATACCTACAGAAAAGCAATGCAGCTATCACAGACGACCAATGACACTGTCATCTGAGTCGACGCAGTCAGGTCAGTTAGGGAGATTTCGGTGCAGAAAAAGCAACTGTCGAAACAAATCTATCAGCCGTGCCTTGGGCACATGGTTTGGACATTAGTATTCCAAATCATGTACGCGTGCAGTGAGGGCCTAACATATCATTTGGCACAGAAGGAATTAGCTTCTGAAAATGAACCAGTACTCTCTGCAAAAACAGTTGCTGACTGGTACAGTTACTGCAGAGAAACAGCAGTCATTTATGAATTAGAACATTTAGAGGGTACTGGAAAGATTGGTGGGATAAATAAAATAGTTCAAATTGATGAATCAAAGTTTGGTTTTTTTTTTTTTTTTTTTTTTTTTTTTTTTTTTTTTTTATGCTATAGGATAGCAAACGAGCAGACGCGTCGCCTGGTGTTAAGCGATACACGCCGCCCATAAGCATCCACTCCACTGGGAAGTGGATGTGTTGCTATCCTCAAAGGGATTTGGAAGGAGTTAGGAAGGGGCGAGGATGGGAGGGAATGAGGATAGGGAAGGAGAGGATGGGTAGGGGATGGGAAGGGATGTGAATCAAAGTTTGGTAGAAGGAAATATAATAGAGGGAGACATATTGAAGGCCACTGGGTTATTGGGATGATTGAAGTCTGTCCCGATAATGACAGATCAGCGGAGATATTGGTGCCACTGATTAAAAAACATGTTCAGGAAGGCTCTATCATCCACACTGATTACTGGACATGAGTTTGAGTCTTCCTGAACATGGATACATTCATAAAAGAGTAAGGCCTTGTTCAGTGCGACGCGGATGACCTACGCGGACGTCCGCGACGGCCGGTAAAATGTATGAAACCTTACAGCGCGTTCAGAGCGACGCGGAGCTGTCCGCGTCCCGGAGAGCTATCCGCGCGCGGACGAAATCGCTCCGCGCCGCTCCTCCGCGCCGCGGACGTCCGCGGGCGGACGATGCTTGGTTCTAATGTATTTGTTCAGTGCTCCGCGGATGGTCGCGCGGAGCGGACGTGAAATACAGTCGTTGACATGGCGGTCTCGTCAAATGTGCAAACCGAGAGGGTTATACAAGAAGTACGACTTCGGCCATGTCTTTGGAATCTCCGCGATGACGCATATAAAAATAAAGACGCGAAATTGAAGGCATGGTCGGATGTTTGCGTAGCTGTTTGTCCGAATTTCGGAGATAGTTCAGGCGAAGAAAAAAAACAAATCGGTAAGTAATGTTTATTGAAACATCTGTGTTATCTAATAAATATAACTATTTTGCCAAGGTACAGATCCTTCATTTGATACAAAGTAATTTGCGAAATTATCCCTTATTGTATTGCCCGATCGTGTACTGTCATTAATGCCAGCATTGTGATCTGTAAATCCAGCTACAATCATCGCGTCTTCTTCCGTATAACCATCGCGTACTCTAATGAAATTGTGTAAAATGCAGCACGCTTTGATTAAAATTTGTGCAAATGATGTTGATACATTGATAGACCTTTGGAATATTGTAAATTTGTTTGTCAATATACCAAAACTCGATTCTATGTATCGGCGTGCACGACTTAACCTGTAATTAAATATTTTTTTCTTGTGTGTCAAATTTGTACGCGCGTATGGGCGAAGTATAGTATTGGAAATTCCAAAAGCTGCGTCTGCTACAATGACATGTGGCTGTGGGTTGATAGATGTGCCTGGTAATAATTTTGGAGGTGGCAAATTTAGATCATCTCGTTGAAGTCTATGAAATAACGAACTTTTCTTGAACACATTAGCGTCTGCTTCGCTGCCACAAGCCCCTACATTTACATAGGTAAAACAGTAATTGGCATCACACATTGCAAGTAAAATAATAGAATAAAATTGCTTATGGTTGAAAAATACGGATCCACTTTTTTTTGGGCACGTGATTCTAGTATGCTTTCCGTCAAGGGCACCAACGCAATTGGGAAAATTGGCATCCCTTTCAAACCCAAGTGCTATTTTATTCCAAAAATTAGAATCAGGTTCAGGCAGACATTCGTTTTTCAAAATTTCCCATATTAATGAGCATACTTCTTCAATAATGTATTTAATTGTGGATAGCCCCAATCGATAACTTAAATGCAAATCAGACATTCTTGACCCAGTAGTCAAGTACCTGCAACAAAAAAAATGTATTAAATAAGTGAAGTTACTAAAATGTGTTGTTTTATTACTTATATTATTTAATTTACAGAAAAAGCTGTTCAGTTAAGATGGAAGACAGCCCGTGATGCATACATGAAGTGTAGAGCAAATCTTAAAACATCAAAATCCGGTTCTGCAGGGGGTGTCAAAAAAAAGTATGTTTTTTTCGATATAATGACGTTTTTGGAAGACACCAAAGACTTTCAACCCACACATGAAAGTATGGCTTCAACATCGTCGCAGAACTCCCAAAATGTTGCTTCAACGTCATCGCAAAACTCGCAAAGTACCCCGGACTTGCCATCAACAGAAGAAACATTACAGACACCTGTGCTGGCTTCTCCAAAACCGTGGCAGAGAAAAAAAAAGAGATGTATGACAGACTTTGAGTCACAATTATTGAAAATAATAGAAAAGAATGACACTTCCACCAAAAACTCTGCGCCGTCTACGGCTCTTAAAGACGATGACTACAGTTTTTTTAATTCCCTGGCACCCATTATAAACGATTTCGATAATTATAAAAAATTGATATTCCGAACTAGAATACTGGAGCTAGCTATGGAAATTAGAGGTGTAGCTATGAACTCGCCCAGCACATCTGTATCAACCGCTACCAACGATTTACCTCATTTATTAGGGAGTGATGTGGACGAGTCTTTAGAAAACTGGCAACACCGTGATTACACTGCATTATAATTAATTAGATAATTACATTTAAAAATTGATTATATAATTTTTTTAATTAAAATTATTCTTTTATATATTTAACCTTTAAATTTAAGTACCTACTTACCTAATTGTTACAGCCAATCTCTCCCGCGAACATATGGGTTTCTTGTATATATCGCAAAGCATTAAAGATGGCTCTAGTTTCGCATGCAACTCCTCAAATGTCCTTATAGACATCTTGAAATATTTGAAGAATTTCATTTCGTCATCGTGCAAGTCCGAAAACAAGGATACAAATTCTCCTTTAAGAAATCTTTTCTCAACCAGTGGATGCACATTAAATCTTCTACCATGGCGTCGTTTTCTTCTGTTGTTTAATAAATAGGCCGCAATCACCAAATTCAACGTTTTATCCATGACACTGTACCACTCTCGATCCCGATCCGCATCGTACTGAACGACAAAATCATCCGCGACGAATGCAAAACCTAGTCCGCGTGCGGACGGTCCGCGTCGCACTGAATCGGGCCTAAATCATAGTGATCCCACGAATAAATTTGTGGCACCAGACGGGACACACACCCAAAGAATAGAGAGCCAGTGGCGGGATCTCAAAAGAGCATTTCGCCAAGAACATAATAAGGGAGATTTTACAGATTGGTTAATCGAATATTCATGGCGAAGAAAAATTAGAATTAATCATAGAGACCCCTTTGAGGAATTATTGAAAGCGGTAGAATATGTATATAGGATAAATTAGTTTTAGGATAGGTTAAGTCAATATAAGTATTAGATTAAGTTGTACAAATATAATATTTATGATACAAAGTTGAAAAGTTTTTTGATAACGAAGATTTGATCATAAGTAATAGTATTTATATGCTGGACAAAATAAAAGACATAGTTTTGAAGTAGCAACACATGAAATGAAAAGCTTTAGTATGGCTCACAGCAAACCAAGTTCGTCAAAGTCGACAGAGTCCTACCGTGGTTTTCATGCTGACTGGGAAAATAAATTTTGCTTTATTGAAAGCAAGGCGCATAAACCCATATGTTTACTTTGCTTCACTTCAGTAGCTGTTGCAAAAAAAAATAAAATGTAGAAAGGCATTATAAGCAAAATCATAAAAATTTTGAAAAATAATATCAATTGGACAACAAAACAGTTTTATCAATTGGATAACATTAATCCAAATTTTGTTTTTCACCTTCTTTGCGAGAAGAACACCTTAACCCAAACTCCAAACAAAAAATGAAGGTGAAACTTGCTGCACAAGTTTTAAGCCACTCTGTAGCAGCTGGAATGTATTCAAAAATAGCCACGGGTAAGAAAATACATTAAATTTTTTGCTTAGTTTGTACATACTATTTGACTTATTCACATGATGAATGTTATTATATGAAATGATATGTTTCTCTGACACAAAGGCATTATCCTCACACACAGCTTGGAGATCATGCCTGATGACGCATAATTACTTGTTACTTCTATTTGTATAGAATAGCTATGACCAGTTAAGGTCGATTCACACATATCAGTGAACCCACAGTTCCGGCACAGTACCGCATCAGTGATAATTATTCTTTCAAACATTCTCTATGGATGTATTCGCACTTGTCAGTGTCAGTGTCGTCTCAGTACCGTCAGTGTCAGTGCCGGCACCGGCCATCACGGACGTGATCGGCGAAGACGATATTTTATCACGGATCACTGACGCCGCTGCATCGAAAACAAAATGGAAGACGAGGTGTTGATTGAATTAGTTCGTGAGAATCCTGTTTTGTATGATTTATCTCATGCAAAGTATATGGATACAAAATACAAAAACAATTTGTGGAACAAAATAGGAACACAAATGAATGTAGACGGTAAGTCAAAATTTATTTATCTACAGTGCTATTGTAAAGAGGAATTATTACATTTTTGTCTATGTGTTTGAACCTAAAATCTACTTTAATTTGTATATATAGATGATAATTCTGACAGCTCGTAATAGGGATAGGGTAGTGAGTAATCGTTAGTGAAAGTCGAGATGGGCCGCTAGTTTTAAAATAAAATAACAAAGTGTAAGTTGCTTTATTTTAATAGATAAAGTACAAATCATATTTTATCTTCTTGTCAGGGTACTGATCCTGCCTCAGAAATAAAATAATTTTTGAATACTTCTCTAACGTGAAATGCGCCCGCTGTGGCGTTTCCGCCTTGAGGTTGCACAGTTTCCAGTAAACTACTTGTATGATAGCCAGTTGCAGAAAAGATCTTTAACTTTTAAAGCTGTCATTAAATGCTAATCTTCCATTAACTTGTTGCAGAAAGCAACATTAGATTCGATTTTAATGGTTCTTTAGTTTTAATTAATGGAAGTGTCAAACGAGCCAATCTGTCACATTTTTAGTTGCACAAAGCGCCATTAGCGCTTAAAGAACCTTTAAGTTGACATTTCGGGCGTTAAATTTTAATGGGTCATCAAACGTCCATTAGCGCAACATTAATATTGCAGTTCGTGGCTAGTTCAGTTGTGTTATTTGCGAATTTTCAGTTTTTATTTAAAAAGCAGTGGTAAAAAGTAAAAAAATTACTTCAACATGTCTTTGTCGAGCCTGTCATCATTGTCTGACGCAGAAGAATATTATATGCCTCGTCGCCGTCGGATCCCAAACAGAGAAGATATATTCTCGAAATATGATGGAGAAGAATTTCGTCTGCGCTACAGAATTTCAAAAGCAGCAGCTATTCATATATGCGACCAGCTGGATTTGGAACCAATTACCCATAGAAATAAGGCCATCGATGGCAAAACCCAACTGCTGATTTGATTGAGATTTTTTGCCACGGGATCTTTTCAACAGGTATTAGGTGATCTGACTAATGTCCATAAATCAACGATTTGTCGAATAGTACAGAAGGTAACTCTGAAGCTTGCTAGATTAGCACCTGTCCTTATTCGAATGCCAGAGAGGGAAGAATTAAGAAGAGTTGCTGAAGATTTTTATGAAATTGCAGGATTTCCACGTGTAGTGGGAGCTCTAGATTGCACTCACATCAAAATTATAAGCAGAGGTGGCTTCCTAGCAGAAATGTTCCGATGCAGAAAGGGATATTTTTCAATAAATGTCCAGGTGGTGTGTGATGCGAAGCTAAAAATCAGGGTGTTGACGCCTTGTGTGCAAAATTATTAATTACACACACACGCAGGCTCGCGAGTGCTCATCGGCCGATCGCCCCCCCGCCCCGCGCGCCTGATCCCGCGACCCGCACTCTCAGCTCCGCGGCTCGTGCGAACAGTCGAACACACGCATTAATAATTACAATTTGTTTGTACTTGTCTGTACTATGTAAATTGCCGAGCACAAATATAAACCTTGAACTACCATTACGACTTATTATTTCATTATTTCACCGGCGACGAAGCCCCAAAGCCGCAACCAGCCTCTTCATTTTGGGCCTTACGAACCGGATCAAAATCAGCACCTACAGAGGAAGGAATCGCGCACGTGGCAGCCATTTTTCGCCGGTGAAGACATACCTGCGGAGCTGAGAGTCACCAGATTTGGAAGCATCGAACTCGCACCTACTTCAATGGGATATTTGTGAGAACCGGGGAAGTGGCGTTATTGTGAGTTCGTTCCAATTTTTTCCATTAGGAATTTAATATTGAATCTTTCCGATTCATTTCAATTGAAACTCATTAAATATATCTCATTTTGCTTTTTACTTTCGCCTTTAGTGCGGATCTAAAAGCCTTACCAATTATTATCTATTATTTGTTTCGTGCGTGATATATGCGGAAACCTCATTAAATCATTATCTACCAATTACATCGAGATTTAACTGCGGTTAATCTCATTTGAATAACATAAAATTAAAAACATTACCTAAAGATTATTTCTTTTCTTTCTCATTAATTTATAAAATTAATTGCAGCATTTTATTGCTATACAATCTCATAAAATCATTTTCTAGTTCTCAGATTGTGTCGTCTGTACATAAACTGTTAAAAAACATATTTCATTAGAAACGTATTATAATTTATTACTTTCGTTTTACAGTTGATCCATTGCGAATCACGCGCAGCGCAACGTGACTTGCATTCAGGTGGTAACGCGGCGGTAACCGATCGCTATTATACCGAATCACCCTCACTTCATATTCATAAATATAAGTATTTTCGTTTATTCATTTCATAATTATTTTTGCTGTTCTGTGTTTTTTGTGATTGATTAGTATCAGAGTTGTGTGCGTTAGCTAAATTAATAGTTCAGGTAAATTAATATTTCTATCGTAAGTAGGTCAACTACAATTATTAAATACAAAATGGATATTTCAGTTTTAAAGAAACAACGCGGTACATGTAAACAGAAATTAACAAATTTTAAAAAAATTTTAGATCCTCTCGATGAGTGTAAATCATTAACTAGACTTCAAGCAAGTGAACTTAGTGTTCGTTTGTCAAGATTCGAAGAACTTTATACCGAATTTGATAATATTCAAACTAATATAGAACAATTATGTGATTCTTCAGACGAGGAACGCGAGGAGTTCGAGAGCAAGTATTTTAGTACTTTCGCGGTTGCCAAGGAGGCGCTGGCGCGGAGCGGCGAGAGCGCCCCAGGCGACGTCGACTTATCGGTCTCAGGTTCTAATTCTGTGCACGGAGGTAGGCCAAACCTTAAACTTCCTACTATCCACTTACCTAGCTTTTCGGGTCGGTATCAGGACTGGCTTGAATTTCATGACACATTTAGTTCACTCATACACTCAGATGAATCAATTAATGAAATTACAAAATTTCATTACCTACGCGCATCTCTAAAAGATAGTGCAGCTTTGATTATTCGAGCGCTAGATTTTTCAGCTGATAATTATAGTATTGCTTGGGATCTACTCTGTGATCGCTACAACAATAGGCGACTTCTTGTCAATAATCACATTCAGTCAATTTTTAATATCGAAATATTAACTAAGGAATCATCCAAGGGTATGCGTAATATTATCGATAGTGTAAATAGAAATCTTAGAGCACTAAAGACACTGAATTTACCTACTGAACACTGGGATGCACTTATCATCCACATTTTGTCGAATAAATTAGATTCAGTTACAAGTCGGGAATGGGAAACGTACCGCAACACATGTAAAGACTTACCTACGCTTGAGAATCTCCTTACATTTCTTAAAAACCGGTCTGATTTACTAGAAACAATGGAGGAAGCCAGCGCTAAACGCCGGCACAGCGACGTCACACATAATCGTCAGAAATCATTAGTTGTCAATTCTTTATCTCCTCCTACTACTAATAATAAACCACAATATGTTTTTCCGTTATGCAAGCACAATCATCCAATATACCGTTGTCAGAAATTCAAGTCACTTTCATTAGAACACAGAATGCAAAAAGCTAAAGGCTTAAAATTATGTTTAAATTGTTTGCGTCAAGGGCACAATGCCAACGCATGTAAATTCGAATCTTGCCGTTTTTGTAACAATAGACTGAACAGCTTATTACATAGACACTTACCTTCGGATGCGACGTCCTCAGCTCCCGATCAAAATGTTGTTCTATGCGCAGCGCCGCCGCTGGCGCAGCCCACACAGATGCAACCTGAAACAGAAACACCTAAAAATTATAATACAGAAGACAATATCGTCTTATCAGCAATTCATAATAATTGTGTCTTACTGTCCACTGCTTTAATCCAAGTGCAGGATAAGCATGGCCACAAACACACAGTGCGAGCCTTATTAGACAATGGTAGCACATCAAGCTTTATTACCGAGAATTTATTAACTAAACTTAACTTACCGACCGCTTCGACTTCGTCATTAGTTGAAGGGTTGAATTCCCAATCATCACAATTAACTAAACGATGTGAAGTTGTCATATCGTCGCTTATCAACTCATACACGCAGAATATTAATTGTTTTGTAGTGCCGCGAATTACTCAAAACTTACCCACTGCGTATATTAACTATAAATTATTAAATATACCAGAAAACATTACTTTAGCTGATCCTACATTCAATGTGCCGTCTCAGGTAGACATGCTGCTTGGAGCGGACATATTTTGGAGTGTTTTATGCTCAAAAAAAATATATTTAGGTAAAAATATGCCCACATTAAGCCAGACCACGCTTGGTTGGTTAATATCAGGTCTAGTTCAGATACCTAATAATTTAAATACAGTCCACTGCAATCATATTACTTTGTCTCATGATAATCTACTTCACGATCTTGTTTCACAAATTTTTGAGCATGAAACTGTACCTACTCATAAAAAAAAATAATCAGATGAAAATAGAATGGACACTACTACTATATTAAACTATTAAGCAGCTTAAAGAATTTAAAAATTATAAGATACAATACCATAAAATTAGATAAGTATGATTTTTTCTGGTACCTACCCCAAAAATATCAATCTATCTACATAATAATATCATTTATTTTTAATTTTATAACATAGCTACCAAGCAAAAGAAAATAAGGGTCACCATATTTTAACTTAGAATAATTATTATTGTTTGGAGTTGAAAATCAATTAACATATATTATGTAATATTTGAGATAAAACGAACAAAAATATAATAAACATTTTTTTTTTTTTAATTTTGGTGACAAAGTGTCAATTTTAGCCAATATAAGGATTTCTCAAGTGGCTCTTATTTCTATTGAGAACTTAATATTTAGTTTGCCGCTAATTTAGGTTGTGATAAGTAAAGTACAAAGAAGTCAAATAAACAAAATAAAATATTATAGTCTCTAGTATTCTAGCCAAGTTCTATACACTTCAAGAAAAAAACTACCTATGTATAAAAATTCAACAACAAAATCTATGTAGGAAAATATTACACACTACTACTAGGTTGCGAGTTTGAAGAAAAGGCTAAAAGTTTCATTATTACTTCAATTTAATTAAGTTCAATATAAAGGTATATGATAAAATAGACTGTAATTGTCAAGATAAAATAGGATAGACAATGTTTGTAGATGAGTAAAGTATGCATATTTTATTTAAAATAATATATCTGCAGATTGTTGTTGTGCCAAGTTATATAAACATTTTTAGATACTATTTTGATATATATGTAAAAGTCTATTTGTTCTAGATATTATATTTTGTTGTTAAGTGATTGACGACCAGTCAATGTTATAAAGATTTATGTATTAATAAAAAATGTTGTCGTTTCTCGGGAAGGATTATACAACCAATCATGGGCAATCTTCCCGAACAGCGCTTGCATGCTGAGTTTCCGTTCACCAACACTGCTGTTGACTACGCCGGGCCGGTCATGATACTGAACCGTAAGGGGAGAGGAAGTAGAACCATGAAATCCTATCTTTGCATATTTGTGTGTTTAGCCGTCAAGGCCGTGCACATGGAACTTGTGACCGATCTGAGCAGTGAGTCATATTTAGCTGCATTAAATAGATTTATTGCTCGTAGGGGCAAACCAACAAACATTTTTTCTGATAATGGAACAAATTTTGTAGGCGCATGTAACGAATTATCTAAATTCCTTAAACAAAATTCTGATACTATTAAATCACAAACATCGAACATGTCAATTAACTTTAGATTTTCACCAGCTTATAGTCCACATTTTAACGGATTAGCTGAGGGTTCGGTTAAGTCATTTAAACACCACTTGAAGCGAGTAGTAGGTTGTACTAATTTAACTTATGAAGAAATGAATACGGTTCTTGTACAGATTGAGGCGATCTTGAACTCAAGACCCCTCACCCCTATTTCTTCAGATCCATCGGATCTTACAGCTCTCACACCATCGCATTTTTTAATTGGACGAACAATAACATTTCTGCCTACTCCTCAGGTCAAGGAAACTACTGCTGTGCACACTCTTTCACGATATATGAGAACACAGCAACTGAAAACCCATTTCTGGAATAGATTTCATAAAGAATACATTACAGAACTTCAAAAACGACAGAAATGGCGCAAAGATGGAGGACAGATCAAACTTGGAGAAATGGTCGTAGTAAAAAATGATCGACTGCATCCCAACCAGTGGCTTCTGGGACGAGTGACTCGCCTCCACCCCGGCTCCGACGGCGTGACCCGCGTAGCTGACGTCCTCACCTCTTCAGGGATACAACGACGGGCCTTTAACCGACTGTGTCCCCTACCCATCGAAGATCAGAACTCCGTTCCTGGGCCGGCAACATGTTGACGCCTTGTGTGCAAAATTATTAATTACACACACACGCAGGCTCGCGAGTGCTCATCGGCCGATCGCCCCCCCGCCCCGCGCGCCTGATCCCGCGACCCGCACTCTCAGCTCCGCGGCTCGTGCGAACAGTCGAACACACGCATTAATAATTACAATTTGTTTGTACTTGTCTGTACTATGTAAATTGCCGAGCACAAATATAAACCTTGAACTACCATTACGACTTATTATTTCATTATTTCACCGGCGACGAAGCCCCAAAGCCGCAACCAGCCTCTTCACAGGGACATCATAGCACGCTGGCCGGGATCAGTACATGATTGTACGATTTTTAACAACTCTCATTTGTGTGCTGATTTTGAAAGAGGTGCATACAGAAATTACTTGTTGTTAGGAGACAGTGGCTACTATAATAAAAACTATTTACTGACCCCTGTTTTGCAACCACAAACACACGCAGAAGAAGCCTACAACAAAAGTCAAATTTCCACTCGTAATACTGTGGAGAGATGCTTTGGAGTATGGAAACGGCGGTTCCCATGCTTGGAGAAAGGCATAACTTTGAGGAAAACAACAACACTTCTTCAAGTTATTGTAGCTACAGCAGTGCTGCACAATATGTGTATTGAATTAGATGATGTGGAACCACTCCATGATTTCCAGCCTGATGTATCAAATGATAATATTTCATATTCCGGACCAAATGTAGAGACATCTGTAAGAACTGCTCTATTACATAGCATTTTCTCACTGGATTAGTTAGGATTATAAAAAATACAATAATTTTTCAACCTAATTTTTGTTTTCTTTGATTCCAATGATGAGTGTTTATGTGTTACACAGTTCCTAGGTTGTGGGAGGTCATCCGGTCAGACTGGAAGCCAAGTTGGGAATAGGCTATGCAGATGTGTAGCCTATTCCCAACTAAGTTGAGGTAGGCAGATGCCTATTATTATATTAACTCGATCCATTATCATTATCTGATGAGATGATGAATTGAGTTAACAATACAAAGAAATAGTTTTATTTTGAAAAAAATAAATTTATTGCGATTTAATTATTATTTACATTCTCAAATTGTTTTTTCAAAATTAACATTTTCAGCCTATGCTGTTCTTTATTTTGGAGTATTTCCTGCATCAGTTTCTTGTGCTCCAAATTAGCATTTTGACACTTCTTTTTGAAATAAATGCGTTTCAATTGTTCTGATGACTTATTCCGAGGCTTTAGATTAACAGGAGCTGAAACATTTGCAAATATGTCAATAATACTATCTTATCATGAAGGCCACTTGGCCTAGCATAGTAGGCATGGTAAAAAAAAAGAGATTACCCTTTTGTTTTTTTCTATTAATAGTCTTTAACATTTTTCTTTTGACCAGATTGGGTTGGTCTTTTGGTAACTCTGAAATATCTGCCTCTTGAGTTAGAGTCACCATTGAGGAATCCTGGTATCTAGTAATCTCAGTATCCAACAGGTTACTAGAATCTAAAAAAAATACCATGCATCACATAATATGTTCTAACCTAATATTTGAAAAAAAACTAAACTAATATTTTTTTTTAAACTGTAATTTCATTACAGCAAGAGCTGATATTTACATTGTGTGTGAAAATATATTCATACCAGATTTTTCAACCTCATTTACAATAATGAAATTTTCTATTTCCGGGGACTTGCTTCCTGTTGGTTCCGAGAGGTGTGTAGCATCTAAAACAGTATACATATCAATTATTTCAATTATAGTTCTGTACTTTTAAACGTATAAAGTTAAAGTATTCATATGTTTTACTGATTATATCATTATACCCACCTTTAAAATAAAGTGCACCACTATCGAAAGGATTACACAGTGGTTCTACTTGATCCTGTATTATTGCAAGTATTTTTGACTCGCTGTCAGTTGTTTTGGGTTTATAACAACCACCACCAGTTTTGTTCATCTGAACCTAAAGAAAAAATGAAATATATTTTAGAAGTGATGATTTCATGCAAAAACACCAAACTTTAGCTCATAACGGGCCAATTCAGTACTGGTTTTTCTCTGACCTTGTGTATGAATACATTTGAATGTATGAAGCACATTATGACAAAATTTGACAGATATATACCTTATCTTCTCTTAAATTTTTCAAAGCCCTTGAAAGGTCCTCCTCAGACAATTCAAGAGGGATCCTATTGATGTATTCAGTTTTCTGAAACAAGATATTTAAAAATTTTCACAACGCTATATAAAACTTAGTCAACATTGTGAGCTACTTTTGTTTTTGTATATATTGTTGCTTTGCGTAGCCAGAGGGCATCCTCGGATGTGTTTTGACAAAACTTTTAAGGTATTTATTTATAGATACATACATTGCTTTCGCCAATATTTTTCCGTGCTTTCTGTTTCATATTATCATACAACGCTTTCAATTGATCCATCTCTCTGCGACCGGTATAGCAATTACTGTTGTATTTATCAGTAATTGCCTTCCATGCATCTTTTTTTCTTTGAATAAACATTCCTCCTGTCCTTTTGTCTTCAATAATGTGTTTAAACCTAAAAAAATGGAGTAATAAGTATAGAAAATTATGAATCTATTTAAATTACTATTAAGAGCCCCCGTAGACTGCAGACTTTCTATCGGCCGATAGTTTAGTAGGGGTCCATAATCAGTATGAAAGATGTATGCAAGTGCGCACGATTCAGTATCGGCCGATACCTAAAGAAATTAAGAAACAGACTAAACTATTGGCCTATAGAAATTCTGCAGTCTGCGGGGTCTCTAACAGTTTTAAGATACTCACTGTGTGACGATATCTGCAAACATGGTTTTTTCTTCCGCGGTATAATTAGCTCCACGCTCTCTTTTCCGACTTGGTGTCTGTGCCATTATAATATTAGAAACCTCCACCAGTAAAAAATACCGAACACGTCTAATTTCTTCCCGTTGTTTCGTGTTTAAAAAATCGCAAACAAAATAAAAGAACCTCAAATCTGTGTTAGACTGACAGCAAACTCACAATTGTCAGTGTCAGACATGTTATTTTTTTCAACGAGTGTTGCCATTTTTTTTTAAACAAATGGAATCATTCACTTTTGTTCATTCTTTTCTCTTATTACTGCTAGCAACATTGTTTAAAGTGGTCTTTAACTAATGGATCATTAGTTTATCCTAAAGTTGTTTTGTGCAACATCATTAAATTAAAGAAATCATTAGCGTTAAAGATTCATTACGAAATGGAGCATTAATCTTTGTCTTTGTGCAACTGGGTGTGAGGTTGATTACCCTCATAATCTGATGCATGTGTTGTATTTGGATTAAAATATTTGATGAAGTTATGTAAAATACAAGTAGCGAGTACTATATTATCTACATTTTCTGGGTTAGCTTGGATCCGTCTATTGTATATTCTTAACTTTTGTGTTAATATACCGAAAGTATTTTCAACAATTCTTCTTGCTCTTGATAAACGATAATTAAAAATGCGCTTGTCGTCATTCAAATTTTGCCCTGGATAAGGTCGCATTAAATATGTTTTGAGAGGAAATGCTTCATCTCCCACAATCACGTGTGGTGTTTCTATTGATGTTCCTGGCAACGGAGAATTTCCAGGTATACCTAAAGTTCCTTGCTGTAGTCTTTTTCCTAGGTTGGAATTTGCAAAAATGCCACCATCACTGTTTTTGCCATAAGACCCCACATCAACGGCAATAAAATTATAGTTCGCGTCCACAAGGGCCATCAAAACAATTGAAAATGTTTTCTTGTAATTAAAATATAGAGATCCACTTTTCGAGGGAGCCTGAATTGTTATGTGCTTAGTGCTTACCATCCATTGCTCCAACACAGTTAGGGAAATTCCACAACAATTTAAAGTCATTGGAAATAGTTTTCCATTTATCTTCTGTAGGCAAAGGTAGCATTTCACTCATCAGAGTTTCCTTTATTATCTTGCATGTTTCCATAACTATGGAATATGCTGTGCTGTGGCCCAAGCGGTAACTAAATGAAATTGTCTTCAGAGAATCCCCTGTTGTTAGATACCTGAAACAAATAAATCTATATATAATATTATTTTCATTGCAGGTTCAACATGCAAAACACGGTGGAATAACATAAGAGACAACTATCGAAAATCGTTGAAGAAAACGGAAACTAAAAGTGGACAAAAGAAGACCAATGTTAAATTAAATTTATAATGTTAAATTATACAAATACTATGAACAATTACATTTTTTGAAAAAATATTTCAATGAACGACCGACAGTACAAAGTGTAGAACCAGAAAAAGAAAATTCTGACTCCGAAACCAACGAGCCTCGAAATACCGTATCCATTTCACCTGATATACCCATTGTCGCTAGTCACGAAGCATCCATTCCATCACCAAGCTACGTATCCACTCCATCACCACAGTGCGTCCGCACTCCCACACCATCACCAAGCCATGTGTCTACTGCATCACCATTGTACGTCCGCACACCCACACCATCACCAAGCCATGTATCCACTCCATCACCACCATCACTGGCGTCTCTATCTACTACATCTACTTTAAGAAAGAGAAAAGGTTCGACAAAATGCACACCAAAACCATCCTCAGCATCTTCATTAATGGAATATGTTTTTCAAAAAAATCAAGAAAAAGCCGAACGCGTCGAGCATCCAGTTGATGCTTTTTTAAATGGTATTGCACCCACACTGAAGAATTTGAATCAATATTACTTAAATTTGGCAAAGACTGAATTATTTACAACTGTGCAAAAATATGAGATGAAGATGATGACAGAGCAAAATGTACCATTATATCCAAGAGATATTGCAACTGAACCAACAAATATAAATCTCACATCGCAATCTATTCTTGACTCTACTGGATTGGCTAATATAGTAGTATCATATCCAAGAGATATTGCAACTGAACCAACAAATATAAATCTCACATCGCAATCTATTCTTGACTCTACTGGATTGGCTAATATAGTAGATCCCACACAACATAGTGTTGTGCAGCAATTTGTTATGAACTCTACATTTAACGAATGATAATGCTCTAGAACTTAACAAAGTGTTAAAAGTATAATGTGTTTATGTGCCACATACGAAGTAATAAAAACTGATTTAAATACATATTTTCAGAATTTTAATTAAAAGGTTATCCTTAAACATACCTGTCAGTGGATACATCTGCACTGCAAAAAATGTGTTCACTGATATGTTATCGACTGTTTCTACCTCCAAAAAGGTAAAAATAAAGTTAATAACATCCGATTTACCTACCATAGACAAATTGCGAGCCGCTCTCTAGGAGATATAGCCTTCCTCCATCGAGTATCTTTCTTTACTAATTTATTTCCCAGCTTCTGAAGGAGAATATTAAAACAGCTTTCCGACATTTTAAAATATTCAAAATACTTTCTTTCGTCTTTAATTAATTCTTTGTATAATGTCACGAATTCTCCTTCAGATTCTCTTAACTTCCATGCTTCATGTACCCATTATCTTTTTTTTCCTCGATTTTCTTCTTCTTCTTCGTCTAAAGCAATGGCTATCATAGCTAATTCTGTGTTATTGAAGAGTGCCATCAAAATAATCGACGTCAACGCTAGTCTGAAGGGAACGTCGTGCACGAAGACCCGCAGAGAACTGTACTGTGCCTGATATGTGTGAATTGAAGCACTGACGCACCACTGTTGCACGGCTACGGAACTGTAACGGTACTGTGCCGGAACTGTGGGTTCACTGATATGTGTGAATCGACCTTTACTCTTAACTGTACAAGCCTTTACTAACATACCAATAGTTATAGTTTCATATTGAATGATGACAACATAATTGGAATGAATACGTGTTTGGAGTAGGAATTGTTTTAAAAAGGAACATAATGGAAAATATGACATATTATTGTGTTAGTTATCTACATACTTCTATTTTATTCTAAATTTGGATATGTGAATTTTCAGGGGACATGCCGAGTGACACTACTCCAACAGCTAACTTAATAGCGAAAATGGACATGCTATTTGATAGTGTAAACGTATTTACGCCAGATCTAAGAAGGGGCAAAAAGTTTTCAACGAACATAAAAGAAAGGACAGAACACATAGCGTTATTCCTAGAGATGAAAGTAATTTTTAAAAAATTATTTTCCTTGAATGTAGAAGTCAACGACCTTCTAAAGAAGGCTGGATATGGACCCTTAATGGGTTAGAATTAGTTGAGGATTATAGGGCAACGTACCGGTACCGTTACCGTAACCGTACCTTAATTGCATAGTTTATCAAAAATGATAACAGACTTTTTTATGAGTGTAACTTCCGAACAAATTATATTTAAGTAACATAACGTTTCTGAACGTTTATTTATGCGTCATTCTTATAATCTGTGAACATGACAAAACGCTAGCTGGGCTGTGATTGGTTGAATTTGACATTACAAACTGCAAGGTCGTAATACTTGCCTAAGTACGAATTTGAATATTTATATCGGTTTATATCCAATAAAAAACAAGTGTATTTTTCTAAAAAAAATACTTTCTGAAAGGTAAGGATCTATATTTTCTTATGGCGTTTTTATTTTAAAAAAATATTCAAGGCATGTTACTAATTTTGCCTTGGCATCTTGATATACACTTCAGTGTACCATTACCCCAGCATCAGATCTTATTGGGCAAGAGCTGTACAATTCCATCCAATTTCAGACACAATGACGGTAAACAGATTCGAAAAGATTAGCCAACTAATACACTTCAACGACAATAGCACCCACGTACCTCCTGACCATCTTAAGCACGACCGATTACATAAAATACGTACAGTAGTAGACCATTTGAATAACCGATTCATGTCAGTTCCGTTTGACCATCGCCTATCACTGGATGAACAGATGTGCTCAACAAAGATAGGTCATTTTATGAAGCAATATTTGCCAAAAAAACCTCACAAATGGGGATTCAAATTACACGTGCTTTGTTGCCCCATGGGCTACGCCTATACTTTTGAAGTTTATTCAGGGACTCATAATCTCCAAAGGCTACCTAATGAGCCCGACTTAGGAGTAGTTTCAAACACAGTCATACGTTTGCTTCGACCAGTACCGAGGAATGTAAATCATATTACAGTGAAACTTGGTTAAGTGGGACCTGGATAAGTGAGAAACCTCCATAACTGGAACTCATGCTGAGGTCCCAACACTTTGGCACTGAATTACCTCTGTTAGTGGGACGAGGTAAACCTCTATATCTGGGATTTGTTCTTTCGATTTATCATCATAGTTACCTCTATAAATGAGACAGCGAGTAAATTTTATATGCATAAACCTCTGTAACTGAGATAACATTGTTTGTTTACTCATTCTTATTCTACCCACAAATTCCACACGTTATTCCAAGTACGTAAGTACAAATTTTGAGCTTCAATTACCTTCAGTTTTAGTTTCGCTTTACTATCATACAGATGTTTATTTGAAAATGTCAAATTATTATTGGAACCCTCTGTAAATGAGACAGATATTTATTTATACCTGTATATCTGAGACACTGGGTAAGTGGAATACCTCTATAAGTGAAACGACATTGCCGGTCCCTTGGTGTCTCACTTAACCAGGTTTCACTGTATATTTTTCGATAACTTCTATACGAATTTGTCACTATTCCATTACTTATTCAATGAAGGAATTTACTGCTTGGGCACAGTACAGAAAAATAGACTGGGAAAAACATGCAAACTACCTGAGAAGAAAGACATTCTCAAACCATCAGTACCGAGAGGGTCGTACGATGAACATGTTACTACATTTGATGGGGTTGAATTTTCTGCCACCAGTTGGAAGGATAATAAACAGGTGCTATTGCTCTCCACGTATGTTGGCTCAGAACCTATAGATACAATAAAAAGATACGACAAAAAGTTAAAGAAGAGCATTGCCATAACTTGCCCAAAAGCTATACGCGAATATGGGTGGCGTTGACACAATGGATAGTTATTTGGGTAGATATAGAATTAGAATGAAATCCAAAAAATGGATTCATAGTCTCTTTTATCACATGTTGGATATGGCAGTAATCAACAGCTGGATTTTGTACAAAAAACTTTTCTGAAGAAGGACACAAATCCTAAGAATATTTTGAAACTGGCTGATTACAGGACGGAACTAGCGGAAACTTTTTGTAAATATGGCAGCACCACATCACAAAATAAAAGAGGCCGCCCAAGTCTCAATAAAACAGAGGTTCCTGCAAAGCAGAAGAGACCAAAGCTGGATGCCCAAACGTTACTGCCTGACGACGTACGTTATGACGGTGTTGGGCATGAAAAATCTTATGGTTCCTATGGTTCTTATGACTCACGTCAGTCATGTGTGAGAAATGCAATATATCACTCTGTGATAACCGCAATAATAACTATTTCAGGGTTTTCCATACAATTTAATTATATCTTTTTTATGTGCTTACTGCATAATTTATCAAAAATGATAACAACCTATTTTCAATAATAAATATAGTTTAAATATTTCAATGATTTTTTAAATATTTTTCCCGTATTTTAGACCCCTCGTTTCATAATATAATATTTTTTTTACAAAAATATAAAAAATCATGCATTTAAGGGTTAAATTGTGTAATTTTATATTGTATCTTAATTTATTTTGTATTTGTTGTAGTGCCATGTGGAATTGGAAAAAAGAATTCAATCGACTGGGAACTGAGGAGCAGTGTATTCAGTTTTCAGTAGAAAGAAATCTGATACCTACAGAAAAGCAATGCAGCTATCACAGACGACCAATGACACTGTCATCTGAGTCGACGCAGTCAGGTCAGTTAGGGAGATTTCGGTGCAGAAAAAGCAACTGTCGAAACAAATCTATCAGCCGTGCCTTGGGCACATGGTTTGGACATTAGTATTCCAAATCATGTACGCGTGCAGTGAGGGCCTAACATATCATTTGGCACAGAAGGAATTAGCTTCTGAAAATGAACCAGTACTCTCTGCAAAAACAGTTGCTGACTGGTACAGTTACTGCAGAGAAACAGTAGTCATTTATGAATTAGAACATTTAGAGGGTACTGGGAAGATTGGTGGGATAAATAAAATAGTTCAAATTGATGAATCAAAGTTTGGTAGAAGGAAATATAATAGAGGGAGACATATTGAAGGCCACTGGGTTATTGGGATGATTGAAGTCTGTCCCGATAATGACAGATCAGCGGAGATATTGGTGCCACTGATTAAAAAACATGTTCAGGAAGGCTCTATCATCCACACTGATTACTGGACATGAGTTTGAGTCTTCCTGAACATGGATACATTCATAAAAGAGTAAATCATAGTGATCCCACGAATAAATTTGTGGCACCAGACGGGACACACACCCAAAGAATAGAGAGCCAGTGGCGGGGTCTCAAAAGAGCATTTCGCCAAGAACATAATAAGGGAGATTTTACAGATTGGTTAATCGAATATTCATGGCGAAGAAAAATTAGAATTAATCATAGAGACCCCTTTGAGGAATTATTGAAAGCGGTAGAATATGTATATAGGATAAATTAGTTTAACCTTCAACTGGTGACGTACCGTCAATAATTTGACGTCGCAACGCTAAAATCACTGTATTTCTCAGAAATGGCTTGTCCCCCGCGACCGCGCCCCCTAGTAGCTGCCTCGTGTACAGTTTGGCGTCGGCCGATACTCGGAACGGACGTCGCACGCGCTCAGTTTAGGTTGTCGAGGGTACCCGACGTCACTTTGACGTTATGTCACCTTTACGCCGTTAGTACACCTACGCATTCGCGTGCGGCAGCGAATCTCTGCGAAACTACTGCGTAGCGAAATATCTGCGGAACGTTAGTACACAGCAATGTTTTCGCAACTTTTTCGCAATGCGTCTGTGTAATGGCCATTTCGCAGTTCCTTGCGAAACAATACTGACAAGGACGCAACTATTTCATCTATCTATGTGCTAGAGTGAGACATATCATATGCGAAATCCTGCCGATTTTTCGTTGTTTCGCTGCCGCACGCGAATGCGTCGGTGTACTAACGCCTTCAGTGTTATGTTTTAGTTGTGGGTTTAGTTGTACAATTTCATTCAAAATGAATCCAAATGATCACGATTTCGAGCGGAGAGTCACTGAAATTTTGGAAAAAACCGACAGTGATATAAGTGATCAAGAGGATCGCGAGTAGGATCAAAATTAAAAACGTTTCCTTCTGTTACTAGCAGCATTGCGTTTCGATGATCCCAGTACTAGAGAAGAAAAAAAGAAGAATGATCCGGCTACACATATATCCGAGTTGTATGATATTTTCATCTCAAACTGCCAAAAATACTATACTCCTGGTTCATATATGTGTATAGACGAAATGCTTGTTAGATGCCGTTGTCGTTGCAAATTTCTCATGTATATGCCGAAGAAACCGGGCTAATACGGTGTGAAGCTGATGTGCATGACTGACGCTTTGACCAATTATCTCTACAGTGCTTATATATACTGTGGAAAAGATACTGATGGACAGGGATTGACGCATGAAGAAAAGGAGTACTCAAAGCCTACACAGAGCATTTTACGGCAAACCACTTCAAAATTCTAACTTCAAAATTCTTCTAACAAAACCAATTCAAAAATCCAACCGAAATGTAACCGGAGACAATTGGTTTACATCAATCGAAGCAATGAAGCTTTTGAAGGAAAAGGGTCTTACTTATGTGGGTACTATGAACAAGAATAAAAGAGAGATCCCTCCTGAATTCAACCCTAAAAGAACGAGACCAGTCGGACAAACTCTTTATGGCTTTAAGGAAATAACTATGGTTTCTTATGTACCCAAAAGTTATAAAGCAGTTGTTCTTGTATCGTCAATGCACCATGACAAGTGTAATGATCAAGAAGGAGAAAAACCAGAGATAATATTGTTTTATAATAACACAAAAAATGGTGTAGATGGTCTCGACAAAATGTGCAGCAACTATTCTTGTATTCGAAGAACAAAGAGATGGCCACTTGTTCTTTTTTATCGGTTGATCGATATTTGTGCAGTAAATTCATACGTACAGTACAAGTGCCAGAACCCTCAAAATGCAAGAAGTGTTGACAGATACACATTTCTGAGTACGGTAGCCGATCAAATTTGCAAGCCCCACATGTTGCGCCGGTATAACAATCCAAGAATTTCTCGAGACATACGTGCTTCTATCAAGCGCATCTTGAAGATAGAAGATGCAGAACCTGAACCTTCTACATCTACAAAGCTGGAAAAACGTGGGACATGCACAATATGTCCAGCGAAGAAAAAAAAACGAACGTCATACTTATGCAGGAAGTGTGGAAAACCAGCGTGCCTACATTGTCTTGAGAAAATTTGTGTCACTTGTTATCGGGCATGCTTTTGATTTTTTGTATGGAACCAACACATTTAAATATATTCTTTTAATAATAACTTAAGTCTTAATAAGAAAATAAGATTGATTTTTTTTTCTGTTTTAAGTTTTTAAAATTTCACTTTGATTGATCTCATACCTACCAAAACACAGAACAAAATTTGATGTTAAGCTCATGTGTATGATTAAAGTTAACTTTACATTTAATAAGTAAAAAAAAGTGTTTTATTTTAGAAACAAACTAAACTACTTTTACATAACATGACCTATTTCATTGCCGCTATACATAATCTACAGTATATGGCTTTATATTGATATATGTCAAAATGACGTCTCCTCTCCAATACTGTGACTCATATGCACGTCACCAGTTGAAGGTTAAGGATAGGTTAAGTCAATATAAGTATTAGAATAAGTTGTACAAATATAATATTTATGATACAAAGTTGAAAAGTTTTTTGATAACGAAGTTTTAGATTTGATCATAATTAATAGTATTTTATATGCTGGACAAAATAATAGACATAGTTTTGAAGTAGCAACACAGGAAATGAAAAGCTTTAGTATGGCTCACAGCAAACCAAGTTCGTCAAAGTCGACAGAGTCCTACCGTGGTTTTCATGCTGACTGGGAAAATAAATTTTGCTTTATTGAAAGCAAGGCGCATAAACCCATATGTTTACTTTGCTTCACTACAGTAGCTGTTGCAAAAAAAAATATAATGTAGAAAGGCATTATAAGCAAAATCATAAAAATTTTGAAAAAGAATATCCCGTCGGTAGTCTAATCAGAGAAGATTATTTAAAGAAGAAAAAACGGGAACTATTTTACCAAAAGAATGTTTTCGTTATAAGGCATGACCAATTTGATTAAAAAACCTTTTTGCTGAAAAAATATCTTCAAAACCATAAAATTCTTCAGATGACTTTTCAGATTTTTGGAATTTGGTACCAAAAGAAGACTTTCCTGCAATAACTGAACTGGCTTTGCAGTTCTTAAGTAGCTTCGAATCAACATATGTTTGTGAAAAAGTTTTTTCAAGTCTTACACTGAGCCACTATCGACGTCTGATTTGCGCCTAACATAAAAAAGTTAGTAGGGCAAAAACAATGTCAGAAATCACATTGACCAATTCTGTGTCTTTATTGGGCATAAGATGCTCTTTGTTTTATTTTTTTCATTAAAAACAATAAGTTTTATAATACTGGAGTTTAATTTTATAAACTTCACTATAAGTATCTAAAATAGGAACCATCAGTGACCCGCCAAAGATTTCTGTATCTTCTGTTTGGCCCAACTGTTAAAAAGGTTGAGCAGCCTTGTCCTATACTAATAGGTATTATAAAATTTATCTTTATACAGGGTTTCAGGAAAAGTCGATGTAGGCATTCTTGATTCGATCGTCGAATACATTAGAATATTTTAGATTTAATATTTAATTGTGATTTTTCTTAATTAAAGTCTTAAAAAGTATTCTTGGATAATTTTATACACATACTATATGTATAATAACTTAATAACCTGGATTGACGTGAAAAATACATATCAAAATATTCTACCAAAGTTACATACATTATATAGGAAAGGATGAATGGTCTTTGCTTACCTATATCTAAAAGCAAAGAACTAGATAATGTGTACTTACGTTTACTTCTTTATTTCTTTATTCTCTAGGTATAATAATATATATTGTCAGGAATGCCGAATGGAGCCATATCAAACAGTTTTATCAATTGGATAACAGTAATCCAAATTTTGTATTTGCACCTTCTTTGAGAGAAGAACACCTTAACCCAAACTCCAAACAAAAAATGAAGGTGAAACTTGCTGCACAAGTTTTAAGCCACTCTGTAGCAGCTGGAATGTATTCAAAAATAGCCACGGGTAAGAAAATACATTAAATTTTTTTGCTTAGTTTGTACATACTATTTGGCTTATTCACATGACGAATGTTATTATATGAAATGATATGTTTCTCTGACACAAAGGCATTATCCTCACACACAGCTTGGAGATCATGCCTGATGACGCATAATTACTTGTTACTTCTATTTGTATAGAATAGCTATGACCAGTTACTCTTAACTGTACAAGCCTTTACTAACATACCAATAGTTATAGTTTCATATTGAATGATGACAACATAATTGGAATGAATACGTTGGAGTAAGAATTGTTTTAAAAAGGAACATAATGGAAAATATGACATATTATTGTGTTAGTTATCTACATACTTCTATTTTATTCTAAATTTGGATATGTGAATTTTCAGGGGACATGCCGAGTGACGCTACTCCAACAGCTAACTTAATAGCAAAAATGGACATGCTATTTGATAGTGTAAACGCATATACGCCAGATCTAAGAAGAGGCAAAAAGTTTTCATCGAACATAAAAGAAAGGACAGAACACATAGCGTTATTCCGAGAGATAAAAGTAATTTTTAAAAATTTAGTTTTCCTTGAATGTCGAAGTCAACCACCTTCTAAAGAAGGCTGGATATGGACCCTTAATGGGTTAGTTTGGCCTTATAGGTCAACAAAACATAAATCTGTTAAAAGCCTCTCGACAAGACGAATACAGCAGGTTCCACTAGAAAATTTATTTTCTGTACAAAAAAAAGCTATATTCTGCTATACATTAAATACTCCTCCGATCGCTCGTTTAAAAATCTTCCCGCTGGAACAGCGTTACTCCAGCAGGTTGTTTTTTTTTTGCGCACAGAAGATAGTGCTCTAATCCTACAAATCTCAACCCTACTAATAATATTAAAAGTGCGAAAGTTTAATGTGATGTGATGGATGTATGTGTAGGTGTGTATGTTTGTTACTCTTTCACGCAAATACTACTGAACCGATTACAATGGAATTTAGCACACATATAGAGGGTAACTTGGATTAACACATAGGATAGGTTTTATCCCGGAAATTCCATGGGCACGGGAACTATGCGGGTTTTTGCTGTTGCTTTGAAAACGCGGGCGAAACCGCGGGCGGAAAGCTAGTAATTTAAATGCGAATGTTTGTGAGGATGGATGGATGGACGGATGTTTGTTATTCTATCACGTAAAAGCTACGGAATCGATTTCAATAATATTTGATATAATATATCAAATGTATAGGTAGCTGAAGACCCAGAATAAGAAAGGCTACTTTTTATCCCGGAAATCCCACAGGAAAGGGTACTAGTTTTTCCATACTCAAATCAGTCTAGAACAACTTTTCCTATTAGTCACGTACACAAAAAATCACTACATAGTATAAAAATGTATGATTATGGCTTTGATGCGGTTTTGGAAATAAACCTTTAATAATAATTTTTTATTTTTTATTGAACCCTCACTGTGTTTTTCGATGGAGAATTTTTTTGAAGTTGTGGACCGCTAATTTTGTTATATACCAGATTTCTATTGCATAACAAATCCAATCAGCATACATAAACTTCAAGGAACTCTTCGAAAAATACGTGTTTCCAATTTTGAACCTTTTTATCAAGCAAATACATATAATATCTACCTACATAATATACGGGGTATTCATGTACTTCCCGCCATCGAAGACTATTGGTCAAGTGATCCACTATTACATGTAGTAGAGATAGCTGAAACTATGACATTGCAAAGGTTCCAAAAAATATTGAAATATTGACATGTCAATGACAATATGACAACGCCGTGCCGTAATGATGAAAACTACGATAAATTATATAAGCTGCGGCCGCTTATCGATCGGTTGAACAATCTATGTCAACAGAATGCGACGACATCAAACTCACAGTCGATAGATGAGTGCATGGTAAAATTCAAAGGTCGCTCTAGCCTAAAACAATATTTGCCCATGAAACCCGTGAAGAGGCTATAAAATATGGTGTAGAGCGGGCAGTGATACAGGGTATTTGTATCAATTTCAAGTTTACACAGGCAAGACTGATTCTACAGAGACAGGACTGGGAAGTAATGTAAAATCACTATGCGAACCCTTATTGAGAAATGGGTACTCTGGTCATATGGCCTTTGATATCTTCTTTTCTCTTGCAAGATTTATACAATCAAGGGGTTTACAGCACAGCAACGATTAGAAGCGATCGCGTAGATTTACCTATTTTAGTAAAGAAACCTAAAAAGACTTGAAACAGAGAAGAAGATCAGAGGATCACAGAAGCTGCTAAAAGGTCAAGTGCTAAACTAAAAAAACTGAAGAAAGGAAAATGGAAGTGGAGAGTCAAGGGGAACGTAGGATTTGCTGTTTGGAAAGATACCAAACAAGTGAATGTTGTAAGCACAGCATTCCATCCGAAAGAAAAAAGATTTTGCAACAGAACTCAAAAATATGGGTCAAAGAAGTCTATAAAATGAGGAGCTTCTGTTCAAAAGGAGATAAATCCACTTTACATTTTTATTTTTTTTTATTTTTTTTATTGTTCTCTATGTTCGAATACACCAACTTGTGCACACATTTTGCTTCAAAAAGCTATATTTCCAATACAAAAACGACGTTCAAATTTCAAGTTTCAATCAAAGGGAGATAATTCCGAACGATATTTTTAGAAATAAATGTTTTGAACAAAAAGAGATATATTTCATATAAAATGTCGACTAGACCAAAATTATCGGTACAAAAGGAGATATTTTCGTTTCGTTTCGACTACGATTATTTTAAAATCGATTTGTTATGTCAAAGACGGTTAAAAGAGCTTGTATCCAGAGCTACAAAATGTATGATTAAAAACAGTTTATTTTTTTCTATTTCGTCATTCGTCAGTCACTTCACATGTCAATTTCTCCTGTGATTTCTGCCAAACGCGTTGACTATTCTGTATTTTTTTAGAAAAAGATTATAAAATAGACAATTACATCCGTTCAGCGTGTGTTTTTTGTAAAATGGACACTGTAGGCCAGTTGAATTCTGGTCCGAGAAAGAAACAACGAAAAGATCGGTCTACTTATAAAAAGAAGACGTAAGTACTTTCTTTACCATGAGGCCACTGAGCACTGTTCATGTTCTAGTACAAAGGATCACAGTATGGTCTTCAACTTTGATAATTTTCTGTTTTAGGTACACAGATAAGGATCCTCTTGGAATTAATTTTAAGCAGCCATGTCAACACAAGACCTCCAGTAAATTCAAATGTTCTTCGGTAACACTTCGGAATGTTATAAAAAACCGAAAGTTGTTTTTTGCACAAAACAGTAAAGTCAAACAAGATGTTTATTTGACGAGATTAATGACATCATATGAACCTCAGAGAAGAAGAGGTGGTTTAGGAATTGGGCTTAAAAACAGAAAAATGTCTTGCTCCTATCATTTGTTATCAAAAAAGAACAAAATGGTAACTGTATGTAAAGAATTTTTCAAGGTTACTTTCTCAGTAACAAACAAACGATTGCAAACTATCAACACATCCACGTACAAAGGAGATCTTCCGCAAGAAAACAGAGGAGGGGACAGAAGATCTACCAAAAGTGAAGAAAAAAAACAGAGCCTCAGAAATTTTCTTAAAGCACTGCCAGCAAAGGAAAGTCATTATAATAGATTAAAAAGTAAAAGAATTTATTTAAGTTCAGAGTTGAATGGTGCCAAATTGTTGAGGTATTACAATAGTTCTGTTCCTGCCAATTTAAGGGTATCACGATCAATGTTTTATGATATATTTTATAAAGACTTTAATATTGGCTTCTCATGCCCTTCCTCTGATGCCTGTAATGTTTGTACCCTTTGGTCTAACAAAATAAAAAACGAATGTGATCCAGCCAAGAAACAAATATTAATGGTAGAAAAAAGGGTTCACAAACTCCGGGCTAATGCTTTCTATCAGTACATGAAGGATGAAGTAGAAGGGAGTATATCCTTCTGTTTTGACCTACAGCAGGTCCAACCTCTACCGAGAACTCCTATCCAGGATGCCTTTTACTCCCGGCAAGTCAGTCTCTACAATTTTTGTATAGTTGACTTAAAGTCTAAAAAACCAACTTTTTTTACTTGGAATGAGACTCAAGCCAGTAGGGGGTCAGTGGAAATTGGTTCCGCTCTGTACACTTACTTGAATGGACTCGATATACCTGCTGAAATAACAACATTGAGACTGTTCTGTGATGGCTGTGGTGGCCAGAACAAGAACAACCATATCATTCATATGCTCTTGTTCTGGCTACATAACAATGCACCTCCACATTTAAGACAGATTAACTTAACATTCCCTGTCAGAGGCCACAGCTTCCTCCCAGCTGACCGGGTCTTTGGTCGGTTGGAGAAAGAAATTAGGAAATTTCCTGTAATTACTACACCAAAGGAATACCACAAAATTTTTGAAAACCATGGTAAGGTGCTGATCTTAAATAAACATTGGTCCCTTTATGACATTAAATCGTTAGGAGGCCATTACAAAAATATAACAGGCATTCAAAAAATGAAGCGTATCTTTCTAAAAAGAACAAAACCAAAAAGAGGAAATGTGGCAGACTGCAAGATAAAATCCTTAGAAAACTACAGATTTGAGTGTGACGGTGAAGCATATGAGTCTCTTCTGAAAAGAGGAAAGAGACATGCCTTGAGTTTGGATAACTTGGAAGGGTTTCAGAATGCGTTATCTGCTGCTAAAAAAAAGGATGTTGAAAACCTTCTAAAGAAGCAATTTGGAGATGAATGGCCTGAACTGACAGAATTATCTTGGTATAAAAGAATTTTAGCTAACAATGCTAATACCGCTGTTGATAGTGATGATGAAACTGAACAACACCGAGTCTGTGATGATGATGACAACAGCTGTATATGCCTCGAACCTGATGTGGGGCACGTCCGAGTGTAATTTTTATTTTTTTGTGTCTTTCTATAATAATAAGAATAAAAATAAAGAATTAACCATTTTTTAATGTTTTATTTCGGTATTAAAATATTTACAAGTTATCTGAGTCAAAAGGAGATATTTACAAAGTTATCTGAATCAAAAGGAGATATTTACAAAGCATATGAAACAAAAGGAGTTATAATCTGAAATTCGGACCAAAAAGCGATAATTCCGAATATTTTTATTTTTTTATAAAATACCATGCTATTAAAAAAAAATTTATTGCCATGATTTTGAACTGTTGTGTTGATACTTACCCATCACCTTTTTTTAAATATAACTATAACCTTTACTCAGCTAATTATCAGAAATATTGCTTTTCTGAAAATTCTCTTATGGTGGATTTATCTCCTTTTGAACAGAAGCTCCTCAAATGCCCTCAGCTTATACCAGAATATAAAAAACAGATGGGTGGTGTCGATCGCTTCGACCAAAAAAGAGCTCAATATGCCGTAGGTAGACGAAGTCGCAAATGGTGGACACGAATATTCTATTTTTTGATAGATGTTGCAATAACCAATGCGTTTATATTATATTTAGTAATACGCAATATGTTGCTTGTACCTTGCACGTTTGTACAGGTTGTAAACAATAACAGTGTTGAGTTCAGTGTTTACTAGTTTTTTTATGTTTCTTTCGGAGTTTTTATTGTAAAACATTATTTTACCTCCAGTGTTAATATTTTTAGTAGCGTGGTTGGTGTTTTTACTTCTCTTCGTTTTCGTTACAAAATAAGGTTGGTGTCTTCATAAGTTTGTTCCAAAGAAAAATAGGGTAAGTACGTTTATTTTCAACCGTCTATTTAACATTTTCTTTTCTCTTCAGAATCATGGCGGAAACATCGAGAAATAGGCAACACACACCAAAAAAAACTCTTCAACAAAGATATGAATTACCAAAATCAGAGCGTCCAAAACATAGGGCTCAGAAATATCGTCCCGATTGGGAAGAGTTGGACATGTTTAAGAAATGGCTTAAACCGGGCCCTGACGAATTTAAAGCCAAATTCGTTGTTTGTGACTGTATTTTAACTGCAGAGATCGGTGTCCTTAAAACTCATGCCAATAGAAAAAAACACATTGACGCAATTTAAAAAATTACCATTAACAAACAAGCAGGTATCTGCCATGGCTTCCTTTATACAGAAAAAAGACCCACCACTCGTTCAAACTGCAGAAGTTAAACTTTCCGGTTTTTTAGTGGAACATAACTTGTCATTTAGAACAATAGACCACATGACAGAGTTATTAAAGGACATATTCCCCGATTCTAAGATAGCGCATGGTCCAGTCATTTAAGGTTAAATTAGGTACGAATCTCGGAATTCGAGATACCCAGCCGTAAGTCTGTAAATACTTGTATATTGACACCCTAAAAGTTGTCTCAAAACCTACATATTTATTATTATTTATTATTTATTATTTATTTTATACTTTATTGCACACACATCAGAAAGTACAAATACAGAAAGAACATAAAATAGAGAAAGACATGTACAAACGGCGGCCTTATCGCTAGGTAGCGATCTCTTCCAGGCTACCGTATGTATATGCGTAAGGAGAGATTTTGATTGAGGTGGGTGAGCAAAAAATAAGGCGTAAATGAACAAAATAAAATTAATATATCATATACAATGAATAAATATAATAATATATAACAAAATAAGGATAGGAAAGAAGATACGATAACAATAAAGAAGAGTGAAATAAGCTAGGTAAGAGAGAGATAATGTAACTTAAGTAGGTGCTTAAAACTTCTTAAGGTTTGTGCCTGACGCACTTCTAGTGGGAGTTCATTCCAAAGTTTGGCTGCACGAACTGCAAAGGAATTACCATAAAATTTGGTCTTCGAGACAGGGACACGCAGAAGAAGAGTTTTGGAAGAACGTGGGAAGGGAGAAGTGAAAAAATCAAACTGATCTTTGAGATAGTGAGGAGTTTTAGGATCAAAGAGGATGGAGAAAAGAAGATGTAGGATATGGGAGTTGCGGCGGAAGCGGATGGGAAGCCAGTTGAGTTTTTTGCGATAGTCCGACACATGGTCGAACTTGCGCAAACCAAAGATGAAACGAATGCAAAAATTTTGAAAGCGTTCAAGTCTATTCAACTGGACTTCCGAAAGATCAAGGAAAGAGGTGTCGGCGTAATCAAGGTGGGATAGGAGAAGGGAATGAGCTAGCATTATTTTGGTTGGGATAGGCAGAAAGTTGCGCAGGCGCCGAAGTGAGCCAGCAGAAGCAAACATCCTCCTACTAACTTCCTTCACATGGACATCCCACGACAGGGTCTGATCGATAAAAATACCCAAGTTTTTAACGTGGGTACTATATCCAATCTGTATGCCGTCCAACAAAACTTCCGGAAGAGTTGCCCAATCAATCCTTGAGAGAAATGACGCGCTGCCGATAATGATTGTCTGAGTTTTTGATGGGTTGAGTAATAGACCAAAACTCTTGCTCCAGTTTACAATGGTCGACAAATCATTGTTGACCTTGCTGATTGCTTTGGGCAAGTCTTCCAGAGTCGCTTGGGTGTAGATCTGGACATCGTCGGCATACATGTGGTAGAGAGAAGTTAAAGAGTGAGTTAAAGTATTAATGAAAATTGCAAAGAGAAGAGGGGACAAGACGCAACCTTGAGGCACGCCGGCATTGATATTGCGCCAGGACGATGAAATGTCATCGAGTGCAATTCGCTGCCGGCGCCCGTATAAATAACTACGAAACCAATCACACGCTAATGGCGATAAGTTAAGTGAACGTAGCAAACCCAGCAGTAACTCGAAGTCAACAGAGCCAAAAGCATTGCTGAAGTCAAGTAGCGTAAGTACGGTGAGTTGTTTGTTGTCCATGCCAAGTCTAATGTCATCGGTGATTTTGGTGAGAGCAGTAGTCGTCCCATGACCAGGACGGAAACCGGATTGGAAAGGATTGAATAAATTATGTCTGTTAAGGAAAATACTGAATTGTTGATGCACTAATTTTTCAAGAACTTTTGACAGGAACGGTAAAATAGAAATTGGTCGGAAATCACTGTGGGAGGAGGGTTTGGACTTTTTAGGGAGAGGAATAACCTGAGCACTTTTCCAAGCAGAGGGAAAAGTACCCGAGGAGATGGAAAAGTTTAAAATATGAGTTACGATAGGAATGATGAGGTCAAGGATAGGGATGATCATGTTACGACTAATGCCGTCACTACCGACTGCATTAGACGATACTGACATTATGCTCTTCTTAACATCACCATTAGCGAATTGGCTCAGATGGAACGGGGGGAAATCAGGAATTGGTAAAGAAGAAATATATTGGAGAGAGTTTGATTTTGTGTTATTATCTAAAATAGGAGAAGAAGCGGTGAAATGCTGATTTAGAAGATCTATATTAATGTTATCAGGAAGGGGGTTACTAGGTTTATTACCAATTCCTATGGATTTTAAGAATTTCCAGATTTTACTGGAGTCGCCGTTCTCGACAGATGAGTGAATATGGCGTCGTTGTGCATCTCTACAACATGTATTGCAACGATTCCGAATCTTGACATACTTTTCCCTGTTCAAGTCATTGTTATTCGACTTAAGTTTGGCTTTAGCTTTCGCTTTTAAATTTAACAGTGACTTGAGGTCATCCGTGAGCCAGGGAGCAGGTAAATGTTTAAGTTTGACTGGTCTGAGGGGTGCGTGTTGGTCGTATAGCTGAGTCAGAAGTGAAGTAAACAAATCAACTTTCGAGTCCATTGTATCGGCAGATAATATAACAGACCAGTCAATCTTACCGGCATCACGGTGAAGACTTTCGATGTCTATCCCAGCAAAATTGCGTCGCATCACGAGTTTGGGTTTAGGTTTGGGAGATCGCAAATTGTAACAGAGGAAAATAAGGTCGTGATGAGAGAATGCACTAGCATCATACTGACCATATTTTAGGACGAGGTTAGGAGAGGAGACAAAGATTAGGTCGAGGAGAGAAGAAGAACAGTTTGGAATAGAGTGAGTAGGTTTTAAGGAGAGAGGATGTAGGTTGTTAGATTCAGTAATAGAAAGGAGAGTCTTGGCTCGGGAATCGTTTTATATTTTTATTATATTGTAGGGTGTAAGCAACTATTAAATAGTCCTCAGATTCGTCGGACGAAGAGCAGATGACTGAATTTGACGGTATTGATTTGACAGCAGTTACTTGGAAGGACAATAAAGATGTAACTTTTCTATCTTCGTATGTTGGAACTGAACCTGTGGGCCAAGTAGAAAGATTTGACAAAGCAAATAAGACTAGAATTAAAATTTCATGCCCACATATAATAAAGAAATATAATGTCCATATGGGCAGAGTGGACCTAATGGATAGCTTTATTGGGAGGTACTAAATTGCAATGAGAAGCCGAAAGTGGTATCTTCGTATCTTTTACCACTTATTGGACATGACGGTAATAAATTCTTGGCTTGTGTGTAAAGATTTAAAAACAACTGAAGCCAATTCATCAGTTCAAAACTTATGTCACTATAGACTAGAACTAGCTGAGGTATTAGCCAAAGTAAATAACTCATTTGAACTCTGCAACAAAAGAGGAAGGCCAAGTAACAGCAACAGTGTTGAAATGGAAATACAAGCAAAGTAAAGGAGAGGACCAGCTCAACATATTCCTCCTAAGGACATTAGGACTGATAATGTTGGTCACTGGCCTGGTAATTGTGTTCGCAGCAGATGCAAAATGCCTGGATGCAAGGGATACACGCAAACAAGGTGTGAGAAGTGTGGAGTAGATCTTTGTCTTACCACGACAAAAAAATTGTTTAAAAATTTTCATATGTAGTTAGTTATTGTCTAGTCACTAGTGAGTGCATGGGCATGGTGTTGTAGTTCTGCAACATATGGTTTTTAATAAAAATAGGTATGAAAAAATATTTACGATTTTTTTAATAATTTTTCCCTGAATCAGCATATTCATGGCTCCAAAATATATTTTTTTCTCGGTCTGTATAAAACATAAGAGAGTGAAAGAGAAATAATGATCGGAAGTCAGTCTCGCATAAGACGTGCACCGTTGCACACGTTAACTAGGCCTTATAAAAAATTAATTATAACAAATACAGTTCATTAAAAGTTTATGTGTGGGCTTTTATTTCACCAAAACCAGCGCCTGCTCACACGGTCTAAAAATAAAATCATGTATTTAAGGGGTAATGGAAATGAAAACGCCGCAGTTCAAGAGTATGGACGACATTTCCCGAACCGGCCTAAACCTTCACGTCAGACTTTTGTGGTTGTTCACTTACGTCTGTCTGAGAACGAAATCAGACCGCATGTCAACTAACGTGATCGTTTATTATCCCCAGAAGACGAAGAAGAAATCTTGCGAATCATCACCAACCATCCACTACTTAGTGTTAGACGCATCGCATTACGACTGGGATTGTCGAAGTCGAATGAATGGAGACTTCTCCGTAAAGAAGGGCTACGTCCGTACCATTTCCGTCGAGTGCAAGATATACGAGAACCGGACTATACAATTAGTGCTACATTCTGCTCGTGTATGTCTAGAAATGTCCGCCAAGACTATAATTTCCTATAAAAATTAAGTGGTCGGACGAAGCCAAATTTACTCGGGCTGGAATCACCAATCACCGGAATGACCACTAATATGGTATTAGCTGTGCGTCGAAGCGGTTTCCTGCATGAATTTTCAGTGAATATGTGGGCAGCAATCATTCATGACCGGCTTATTGGAGAATAGCTAGATAGCAACATACGGGCAACAACGGGCAGAGATTTTTAGAGTTTCTGCAGACTCAGTACTTTGAGATACTGCAAGATCTGCCCATATTAGTGAGAAGCCACGTGTGGTTCCAGCCCACGCCTCCAAATCACACTGCGCTCATCCAGCCAATAGACAAAAATATTATTCAAAACATTAAGGTGAAGTATTAAAATTGACATAAGAAGAGCGATAAAATTTGCTCCACTTAATAGTTTCCCATTGGTTTATGTCCAATCTATTTATGTACTCCTATCACACTAACCTTGAGTAGCACAAGAATAGGCGACGTCGTTACTTAAATGAAAACAAGAAACATTCATCATTAAAATTCAATCTGGAATGAACCAATTGGTAAAGAACTTGTAAGTTTTAATATCTTATTTAGCATATTAAAATTTAGCATAATCATAATAATATGCATTTTAGAATTTAGATTATTAAATGAAAAGCTTTTAAAGGAAAATAGTTGACGTAACAAAGTGAACATTTTTATTAAAAAAAATCAAGAACTTGGCAATCTGCTCAAAAATATGTGACAGACGTTTAATAAACAACTTTTTCCGACCACGACCAAATCGGAAAGTGAAGAGAGCGGTCGGTCCGACATAATTATTATTAATATTGGTTGGACGTGGTCGGATGCGCCGGCGATCCGACCAAACCAAATTCCTATCCGATCCAACCAAATTGGAACTTTTGGAAGCTTTGTTCCGACCAAATCGGCTCATTCGCATTCGCAACGCGGCCGGTGTAGGACGTCAACATGAACGCCGAGGGAGTTACGATCACCGAACGTGACATAATAATAAAGTTACTTGAACTTTATAAAGACTTTCCCTGTTTGTGGGACTTAAGTGACAAAGATTACGCTAATAGAGATGCCAGAAATCAAGCGTATTTGATTATGCTGGAAGTTTAAAAAAAAATTGACAGTGCGGCTACTTTAAAAACGTTGAAAAATAAGTTAGACAATATGCGTACATCCTATGTTGATGATGTTTATGCATCGACGATCGACGGCATCGGTGGCAAGACGTCCGTTCACTACTTCATAGCAAAGTCAACTGACGGCTGGAATGCCAACCGTCGGACAATCTGTAGCAATGTTGGATTAGTTGCTATGTCGGTTCCAATATGGTTGGCAGCAACCGAATCGGAGCGTCTGTTTATGCTTTATAACCAATAGAAATTTATGGTTAAAAACTAGTGAATGAAACAAACTTGTCTATGTCCTCTGGAGATTGTCGCTTTTGTTTTGACAGATTCAAATTTTCACAAGTCAATCAGTTTGAAGTTTTCGGTTTGCGTGCAAAAGTGAAAAAAATAATAAAATGGAGCACTTCTGAAGTGCCTCCAAACCAAGCTAGAAAAAAGTTAAGAGAAGGGTCTCTTAAAAGGGAAAGTGGAAAAGAACAATCCAGAAGACAGAAAGGTATATATTTTATGTACTATTTTTTAAACTTTGTTGTCTGTTACTTTGCAATGCTATTTTTCACTTTCAATACATTCAAAATTTTATTGTTTTGTTTGCAGATACTCACCAAAACAACAACCAAAGCCAGCTTGTGATCGTAATAGCAAAGCTTATGAGTGTAAATCATTAAATCACCAGGACATACAACAGTTTCACGACAATTTTTATGCAAAGAAAAATAAGGCTTTCCAAGACGCCTTTATTTTAAAACTAGCGGTCCGCCCCGGCTTCGCCCGTGGTACATGTTTACGTTTTCTCTACATAAGAACCATCCTCGTACTTCAAGGAATATAATAAAAAAAGAATTATCGAAATCAGTTCAGCCGTTCTCGAGTTATGCGCTTACCAACACATTTTGCGATTCATTTTTATATATAAGATACTGCGTTACCTCACCAATAGAAAGAAGACGAGCCACTAAATGCATCAGAGCTCTAAAGCTTTTTCAAGTTAAATGTTTTGTTCGTAAAATATGTACTAAGCGTTTGGTTCCTGTTTGTCAGAAGAGTTTCCTAGCAATACTGGTTATCACAAGAGCTCGATTGAACTATGTCACAAAAGTGTTTCATGAGCAAGGGCAGATGCCCATAGAAAAACGTGGTGGAAATCAACGCAGTCACAAATTCGTTGAAAAAAAGGCTGCTGTAGTTTGTTTTTTTAAATTCTTTAAAATGTTTTGAATCTCATTACTGTCGATCTCAGACGAAGAGGCATTATCTCCCGAGTGAATTGACAATAAATAAATTATACAAAATGTATAACGAAAGTTGTGCCATTGAATTAAAAGTAAAGGGAAGCTATTTCCGTTCAATATTTAATACAAAATTTAATTTGGGGTTCAAAGTCCCAAGAGTGGATGTTTGCTCAACTTGCACAGAACTTGCGCTGAAAAAATTAAAAAAAGTACTGATGAAAGTTTAAACAAACTTACATGGCACAAAAGAGAATACACACATTGAAATGTAAAGAATTTTACAAGTTTTTAAAAGATGAAAGTCCTGAAGTTTTGATTATGAGTTTTGATTGTCAAAAAAACCAAGTTCTTCCAAAAGTTTATGACCAAGCTGCATATTACACTAGGCAGCTTTACTATTGTGCAAGGGCCATCCACTACAAAATTAAACAAGGCCAAATTTTTTATTTACAGCTGGACAGAAAATCAGTTTTCTAATAATGCAAATCTAATTGCATCAGTTCTAGGAGAATTTGGTACAGTTATAAGTGTTATAGATCAGTGTCTTGTTAATGATTGGAAAGATGCAATAAAAGATGTACTTCTTCCGCCTGGAAAATGGCATTTCAAAATTTCCACAACAAAAATGTTTTTATTCAGAAAAACGAATCAAGGAAAGGTTGTTATCACTGGCGAAGAAAATTATAGGACCCATCTGAATCAGAATAATTACCGCAGCATCTATAAAAAAATGGGCAGTGAGGCAATGTTTCAGCCGTACTTGATACAACCATATTCAGTAAACATTAATTTGCTGAAAATAAGAGATGTCAATAATTTAATGAAGAAGCACTTCGGTGAAAATTGGCAGAATGACGAGAATCTAAAATTTTACATAGATTTTGGAGAAACAAACATGACAATCTCCAAATTTGTAACCTCATTTATTCTGTAACCACCTCGTGAATCTAGCCCAAACTTGCTTGAAATCTTTTCCTAACACTACACTAAAGACAAAACATAAAAACTTCAAAAACATTTGTAACTTTTAGTCACCTTTGCTTCTATACCCCTCAATTGTAGTAATAATGAAATCAAGTTTTATAAAATAACACACTAACCACTCACATTTTACCCTCTTAAATATTTCAGTTCACAACTAATATATTTAATAAATTAACTATTTAATTTAATAATTAACTATTTTTTAATTACATATAAGTAATATAATACACATTTGATGGAGTTGTTTAGAGTATAATGAATAAATAATTAGTAACAATTCACATTTTTGTACAGCTGTACAAAAAATGGTTGTTAATTATACTACACGGCAAATAGGACGAATGAAAAGAACATCTGAATAAAGAAACATTCTCAAACAAATTAATCAAACAAGAACAGGGAGAGTACAATGCTGCAATAAATTCGAAAATTCGACTTGAAACAAAAATACATACTTGATGGCACTTAGCAAATCTTTGTAAGCAATAATTCTTTTTCATTCAAATCCTTTAATAAAGCATTGCTTCACAAAATAACGTCAAAGAGTCAAAAAACTCAAAAGACCACACCAAATGGCAAATAGGTAGGTACCAATGAGCAAAGTGCAAACGTGAAGCAAAAACAATGACCATAGTTTTTATAGAATTCTGCAATGACAATGAGACCACAGAGTATAGAGACGAGACACTGTGAACCTTAGAGTATATATACTATCTATAGAGTGCGAACAACCAAGTGGGAACAGTAGGCACAGGTGGGAACAACACGACATTCCCGCCGCGAGCGCTCGTAGTCGTGGTTGAGTGCTGGCGAAGTGCGTTGCTCTGGATTTTTTTTCGTAATTACGAATAAACATGGTGAAATGTGCAGTTCTATCTTGCAAAAGCGATACTAGAAAATACACAAAATTGAAATCCAGTATCACATTTCATCAGTAAGTCGATTGTTATACTTATTTTTATGAAAATAAATCTAGCATCGCGGGGGTGAAGGGGAGGTGGGAGGCGGACATGCGCAGGCTCGCTCGCGCGCCTCACTGCCGCCACGTGATCCTAGTGATGTGACCTGACCAACGCTGTACTCGATATAAAGTTTACTAGAAGAACTATATTTTAACAAATTATTTATTTAACTATAAAATTAAAACTCTTTTAAAAATGTATTATAAAAAAATTTGTGGTGTTTTGTATGATAGACTTTCTAATATAATGAATTCGAATGTATTATAGTGTAAATGTAAACTTTATTCAGTTGGTAAACAAATTTAAAATTACATATTTATACTTTATTCATATTTTTCCTTTAATAACTTATTGAACATAAAATTTACTTATGATACATATTTATTTACATAACTTATCGATAGTTCAACACGCAATTGATACCTACCCATCCCTATTTGTCATACACACATCTATATAGTATCTATAGCTCATCTGCCTACGATGTGCACTTAAGCAATCTGCGCAATACACGCGCTCTATACTATTGTAATATATACTCTAAGCTGTGAACACAGGCTGTCCTAAAATAATGTTGCTAGTTTTAATTTAATTAAAATTTTCCGGAGTTCAGGAAATAATATTTATTCTATACTAATATACTTATGTATTATAAAGCTGAAGAGTTTGTTTGTTTGTTTGAACGCGCTAATCTCGGGAACTACTGGTCCGATTTGAAAAATTCTTTCGGTGTTATGTTGCCCATTTATCGAGGAAGGTTATAGGCTATATATCATCACGCTACGACCAACAGAGGTGGAGCCACTGGGGTGAAACCGCGCGGAGCAGCTAGTAATCTTATAAAGTTGAAGAGTTTGTTTGTTTGAACGCGCTAATCTCAGGAACTACTGGTACGATTTGAAAAATTCTTTAGGTGTTAGATAGCCCATTTATCGAGGAAGGCTATAGGTGATATATCTTCACGCTAAGACCAACAGGAGCGGAGCAATGGGGGTGAACCGCGGGGCACAGCTAGTTTTAACTATATAATCAATTGACAATTTAAAAAATAAATTATGTACAAATTTTATTAGGATATAAAATATATTACGCAAAGAAATCGCTAATTAATTTAGAATCATCGCTTAAAATGTAATTAGATAAATATCTCTATGGATTTGTGCAAAATTTAGGGTTTCAACCAATAATACAACACAGGTAAAAGCTACATTTCCAAAAGCATTTCCATATAGGTAATGTACCCAATTAATAAAATAAGTTTTTGCGGATACTCGAGGCTCCGTTCGCGAATGTTTAATTTACCTGTAATCTGTTGTACCTGTTGAAACGTTGTTGCTACGGCTCGCGTGTTTTGCATTCACTTAGATTAATTATAATTAAAATAAAGAACCGTATTTTGGTTCGGTAAAATATTACACCAATTCGTTTGTTGTTATTAAAATAAGGATGAAACTACGGAAAGTAGCGTTTGAAAACCTTAAAATATTGTATACGAGTTACATAGCTGGGGCCCTAGGTTCTCGTATTATTAGCTAGCTACTAGTTATTATTCTATGGTATTATCATTGAGTTACTATGTACTACGTACCGTACGTAGAGAGGCCATCGCTACTAAACTATTTGTAACACGAGCACAGAATACATAATAGTAGCTAAACGCTACAGAACGGACACTCTCCGCCTCCCGCCAAAATTAAACACTTACCTCACCCCGCACGATCAGTCTAAAAATGGTCCACATTTTTCTGCAAGGACGATACGCAACGAAGACGGAAGATTGACAACATTAATCAAATTGACTTAAAGTAATTTATTATTTTGGATTTGTGATTATCGTTTTTCGTAGAAAATGGTTAGATTTTGTGCTGTTTACGGATGTATTTCATCAGAAAAACGCGAATTTTTTTTACGCTAGTCGCAAATGTGCCAACCATAAAGCGATAACACACACATTTGCAGTCTCTACAGTGTGACTGTCAAAACTATAATTTTGTATGGAGTGTCCGGGGTGTGACACGAGTTAGGGTCTCAAACCATTTTTTTTGTTACATTCATTGGTTTCAATTGATAAGTTTATTCATATTTTTTAATAAGATAAACAATATTTATTATTTGTTACATTGATTGGTTTTAATTTATAAGTAATAAGAGGCAGAATATCTACAAAGTGTATGACTCACTCCCCCCCCCCCGCGCCGCTGCGCGCCGCGCACAGATTTTGTTCGTGGTGTCCTCTCTATAATAATACCTAAATGGGTATTATTTAAATTTCACCGATGTAAGCGTATAATATGTAACTAGCTGGCGCGTTGTGCATGGGCTGCAAGAAGCCTGCGTGCCCCTTGTTTGAAACAATAGGTCAGTCATTTCAAAATACATTAGTATTCCCTATCTATTTGTTATGATCTGCTAACAGCCAGTTTGAAGTGCTCATAAATTTCTCAATAAAATATTTTCTGCTCATGAAAGCTGTTTACTTTCGAGGCCCGTCCCAGGGTCAGATATCTTCAGTCTTTTTAAAATTCATTAATCATTACTATCTATTCATTTTCTATTTTAAATTTATTGCGTGAAATCTAAGCGTGAAATAGTAATTTATGTATTTATCGAAGGTGTAAAATGACCTTAAATAAATAAAAATAACCATCGTTATGTTTTTTTTAATATTATATGTAGGTATAAACAGGTTTAATAACGAAAGATAAAAGGTACGAAGCTTTAACAAGGGAGAGAAATAAACTTACATACAATATTTAAAAATATGAAATTCATGCAACTGTTGCTAGTCAACATGCACAAGACGTAATGGGCACAAATAGTAATTAAGATTTAAGATAAATAAGTTTTAATGACCTCTCAACTTATTTTAGTTATCAGTTGCAAGTTGCAAGTTGCATTGGACGTGTGTTACTAAAATGAAAGTAATAGTGTTAGGGGCTGGCATTAATGGGAATATTTGCGCGTTAAAAATTAAAGAGAGGTATCCAGATTTGGATGTAAGTTTTTCCGACATTCCTAAGAATAAAGAAAATATTCAAATATTAAATAATATGAAAATAATGCCGCCCTACGCAAAATTCATTTAATAATATAAAGATTGTTTTTGGTTTTTTGATATTATTAAAATAATAGCTTTCTGCCCATGCGCGCGTAGTTCTCGTTCTCGCGTGATTTCCGGGATTAAACCTATGCTATGTCCTTTTAATCTCAAGCTATCTTTGTACCTATCAAATTCATCCGAATTGGTTCTGTGCTTGAAGCGTTATGAAGAGACAGACAGACAGAGTTAATTTCGCTATTATAGTATAAGTATCTAAAGATAATTATATTTCCGAAAAATTACATCAATGACTCTTACCTTTAGATTTATAGATACAATTTTCGGTTATTGGCGTTATAGGATCATATTTTTTTCATACTTTTTCTATGATTTCTATTTAGTTGTTTGAAATGGACCCGACTTAAATTATTATTACTATTAAGAATTAAAATGTTCACAGTATCGCATACCATAATTATTATTGTTAAAAACGAATGTCATTGCATCCCCATATTTTATGAAATTGTTATTGATTATGAATTTCAGGTAACGATATTAGGAGCACAATTTTCACCAAATACAACGGGCGATGGATCCGGCGGTCTGTGGTACCCCTACCTCTGTGGAAACACTCCGACACATTTAATAAGGTGATAATTTCAGAAATCTTCCTATAACTTCATCAATAAAAACGGATCCATGATCCATCCATCACTTTCACCCTTAGCTTATCTGACAACTGTACGGATCGATGACTACTTTTTTTTCGTATAGAGCAGGCGGAAGTGTGAGCAATTAGTTGCATATCATCATCAATAATCATCATATTATCATCAGAATCTGTTCAGCAGTTATGGCATGAAAGAGTAACAAACCATATATTCTTACAAAATTTCGCGTTTATGGTCTGTAGTTTAATAATAATAATGTAGAGGTAGGTATTATTATATTACATTTCGTAGATTTTCCACTGCCTTTATCTAAGATAGGTGTAACAAAGTTCCATTTCTTTATTGTTATGACTCTGAATTAAATACACCGTACTTTGAATATAAACAAAATGTGTAAATCGATACTCTTATCTATTACATATACATAATAATGTGTGTCCTCGTTATTTTTAGTACCTACCTACACTGAGCAAACACATTTTTATCAATAAGGGATAATTTACTGTACATATTTGAATTTACAGCAAATGGGGTATGGAAACATACGAATTATTCCAAAAATTGTGGTCTGAAGGTGGCTACGGTATTACGTTGCAACCCGTCTTCATATTTTATAGAAGCACACCGACTGATGAACCGGAATGGACAAAAAAAGTATATGGATACAGGAAACTTAATAAACAACAAATAGACTATTATAACCAATTGTATTCTTCCAATTTCGTGTAAGTCCTTAAATAAGAGCATGTTATTAAAACCCTGTATTTAGACTTCTATAGACATAAGATACGGGTGTAAGTGTAAGTACGAAAATTCTTAATTAGTTCTTAAATAACGTAATAAAAAACGTAATTATTCTAACTTCTTAAGTAATTTTTTGAATTTCAAACCACTTGGAATACACAAGTAACATGTTAAATTTAAAACAATTCTCGTTTTTAGATCTGGCAACACATTCACAACCTTTGTTGTCAATCCTTCAACGTTTTTATTTCGGCTAGAGCAACGCTTGAGAGATTTAAATGTTACGAGGATTCAAGGAAGCGTGAATTCATTAAAGGATCCAAGATTAGATAAATACGATGTTGTGATAAATTGTACTGGTTTAGGGGCAAGGGAAATAGTCCCCGATGATAGGGTTATCCCCGTACGAGGTCAAATTGTTAAGGTAAGTTTTGACGTATGCGTACGTTATATTTAAATAAAAGTGTGTTACGAGCACACGGGTCAGAAGTGAAACTTCTTTGGCAAGATTCAAAGATACCAAAATCGTCGCCTTCCTCCATGACGTGACGGTATTGACGTGACGCGACCTTGAAATTTCACTTCAAAAATCATAGTTATTAACCAAGAAGCTTATATCTAATACACTGGAGATTTCAGTATGAACATTAACTTGTAACAAGAAAATATGACGTTGAATGACGCCTGTATGTTTTTTTATCCCTTTCACAACTAGGTAGTTAGTTAGGTGTGAAAGGGATAAAAAACATACAGGCGTCATTCAAGGTCATATTTTCTTGTTACAAGTTAATGTTCATACTGAAATCTCCAGTGTATTAGATATAAGCTTCTTGTTATTAACTAATTTAGAGCGTCAATGTCATGTGTTTCAAAAATATAAATTACAAACAAAAGACCTCGTTTTTAATATTAATTTATAATACAGGTTGAAGCACCATGGAACTTTCAAACACTAATGGACAAAGATTCGGGGCATTACATCATACCGAAGTATGTACATTTAATTGAATCAATAAATTCTGTTAATCAATTATTATTATATCTGTGTCACAGGCTAATAAGAATAAATTAATAGTCGAATTTTTAGTTTCCATAATAAAAATAATATTTCTTGTTTTTTTTAGCGATTCATTTTGCGTGTTGGGCGGAACCGGACAAAAGGGTAATTTTAATACAAATGTAAATCAAGACGATACAGATTTTATTTTAAGAGGTTGTCATACTGTGTTGCCATGTCTACAGGTATATCTGTTTTTTTGGTTATATAAACACACATAATATCTTAATATAATAATATTATTATATAAACTAAATAGTTAAATACTAATACATACTTGGATTGTAATAATTAATCCACTCTATTGAAATTTGCAATACATAATTTATACAGAAGGAGTTGCTATCACATTTCATTATTTCAATTTCAAAACTCACCTATGCCCATTTTAGTTTCACATATTTAGAATCCGTTCGATTTTTTTTTTTTTCTTTTTAACAAGTAAACGAAATTTTGTTACAGAATGCGAATATATTAAAATACTTTGTGGGCTTGCGACCGGGCAGAGACGAAATTCGATTAGAGGCTGAAGAAATTAACGGAAAACTGTACATTCATAATTACGGTCACGGTAAGATGAAAAGAAAAGCTTTAAATTAGGGAGGAAGGAAGGGAAGGAGATATATGAGAACGAACGATATATACGACGCTCTCGTTGGTATTATTTTGCAAGCTCTAAAAGATGTCCTGCCACAGACAGAATAATAACTAGTAGCTTGCCACAGATAATATAATACTATGTAATATGGTGTTGACAGCTTTTCATATGATGTAGCCCACCTGGAACTTTCCTTGCTCTGACATAATTATAAAAAGCCAATAAATGCTCTAGAATACATTTTTTTTACAGGTGGCAGCGGATTTACTCTGTTCTGGGGTTGTGGTAACGATGTTTTACAACTATTCGAGAACCATTCAAAAGTGATGATGAATAAAAGCAAGCTTTAAATAACATAAGACTGAATGTTATATGTAACTTTTTATAATAACTTTAATAAATAGTTAAAGTTGATATTGTTTATTGTTTTCTATAACCATGTGTATGTTTAAGAAATTTATAAATCGCATATTATTATATTAATTGTTAATTCTTGAGTTAGTAAAAAGTCACTCTAATAATCCAATGAATTACTTACCAATAGAAACTTAACTTTTAGTTTGTGATTTTTTTCTAAGAATTTACAAAATATTTCAACATTCAGTACTTTGAAAGAGGACTTAGAGTATAGAGATGAATAAAAAATACAAAAAACATGATATTTTTTATTTATAAAAACATTTTACAAAAAACATTAATTATTTTTATATTCATAATGGGCTCCTTATATATAAGTATCCGGTGCTCTAAAAATATGCGTAAAGAATAACAAAATATAACTCTGGTATAATCTATGCCATTAAAAAAGTAATTACTAAGTGCAGTCATCTCTTTCCCACACTTGTTATTAAAGACTTGCTCTCTCGCTCGCAACTTGATTCTATACTTTTAAAGTTATAAGACTTTGGTTCTAACACTTTTGTATAGTGTCATAGAGATCTGTTCTACGTTGTACTCTGATCGGGATTTGGCTCCTGACCTCTTCTACTACAGCTAAATCTGTAAAATAAAGAACATAATATAAATAAATTGATGAACATACACAAACAGATCATTTCCTACTATAATTATTATTACATAGGTCAAAGTTTTGTGGAATACACAGAAATCACTGGTATGAAAAAAATTGACCCTAATCTCACATAGTTTCTCTGTGTTGTGATTTCTTGGGTTCATCTTAATTTGTGATACGATCATACTTTATAAAGTGTTTTTATGTTTAAATATTTTATTAGTAATTTTAAGTAGTAAAATAAAAACTAAAATTAAAAAAAATTAAGACCCGTATTTTTTACCTGTACCTGATCAAATGAACTATAAGGAAAAGGGTCTAGTCCACTTAACCATATTGAAAAAAACAAACAAAACTGACAAATCATGTAGCGCGTACAAAAGGTCCTTCGAGCGGGATCTTCTAAGTCCACTTACCCACATCACACGCATCAATAAGTAATTTGTATTCTACACGCGTACTGCCTCATGCACGCCACACCACGTGCCCCACTGCCCCGATCAAGCTTAATCTATTAGTCTAAGATACGAACATACGTCGACCTTCACCGGCGTGATAATAGAATGAGACCAATTTTATAATAAATTTAGTGTATTAAAAAATGTATTAAAAATGGGTTGACTGGGAAAATCCTGGACAGGATATTTTTTAATTAATTATTAAAAATCTTTTATTTTCATTTTTTATTAATTGCAGTTACGAGATAATAAAACAATTTTGCAATAAAACAGCGCTGACATAATTTTTTTTTCATCATCCTATCAAGTGAAAGTAACTGGTACCGACATACCGGTTTATACTTGCCGAACTAGCCGTTTGTCCCGGTAAATATTAGAAAACGACTATGCCTGCACATTCTGTAGGTTTCATACTTTAAGTCTATTATAATTTTTTTTATTATCTTGATACTGCAATTAATTAAAAAAATGTTTTTTTTTTAATTCATTAAAAATGTCCTATCCACGATTTTCCCAGTCAACCCATTTTTAATACATTTTTTAATACACTAAATTTATTATAAAATTGGTCTCATTCTATTATCACGCCGGTGAAGGTCGGCCTATGTTCGGATATTAGACCATATTCAGTTTACTAACCGACGTCGCGGACCAGCATGCCCTCTGCCTCATCAAGTGCCCCCCGCACATTGCCCCACGGGTCCACGAGCAGCGAGTGCCCCCAGGCCACGTACCCCGCGCCCGTATCCCGCGCGGGGCCCACGAGCGCGACCCACAGCTGCTGGTCCGTGGCCCGAGCACGCCCCAGTAACTCCCAGTGCTTCGGGCCCGTTGTCATGTTGAACGCGCCCGGGTATATTAACATCGAACAGCCTGTCAAGTATTAAGGATAATTTTATTTATTTAAATTCTTTATTTAACACACTCAAAAAAGAATAAACACAAAGAAAAACAAGAAAATCATAACATGTTAAATAGGCGGCCTTATCTCTGCCAGGCAACCTTTGTATAGGATTTGTCATACATAAGAAAATATTTGAAAAATATTAATAATATACTGCAGTAGTAAAATGAAAAGGCATATTATATAAAAATAAAAAATAATATCTCAATTAAAATTATTAGAAACTAGCAAGTAGCACTCAGAAAACATAGTCAGTTCAAACTTTAGTATCACAACTGTTTCACAGATCTATTGTAACAAATAATATAATGCTTTTCATAAATAACTTACCCTGTTTAGCCATAAGGTGAGCCATCTCTGGGAACCTGAGATCATAACAGATACCGATCCCTATCTTCACTCCGTTATACTCGAAGGTCGTCAACTGACTTCCGGGGCTGAGGACATCCGATTCTTTAAATGTTATCTTGTTCGGTATATCTATGTCGAATAAATGTAACTGTGGACAATTGAAAAAAGACACAATTTTTAAGAATTAAGTAATAGCTTTCTTGGGAAACAATAATTTTTGAATTTGATCTGTCAACAAATTGAATTATATACATAGTATAAAACAAAGTTGTTATCCGCTGTCTGTGTCTATGTATGCTTAGATGTTTACAATCACGTTACAGATTTAGATCATTTTTTATAATAGAAAAATTGGTTCTCGAAGGAGGAAAGTTTTAGTATATAATTTGTCAAGTTTTTTGTCAAGTTTTAGATTATGCGTGCGAATAGCAAGTTTGATTAAAATACACCACAACAATTATGATATAATTAAGTACACATATTTTTAAGTAATGACCCGTTAAGTTTATGATTTAACCCATTGAGCCCCGAACGGCCCGATCGGGCCACGACACAATAGATTTTCTATTGTGTCTGTGATTCCGGGGCCTGAGTTATTAAGTATTTATTATTTTGAAGCAACAACAAGTAGTGAACTACTATTTAACTCTCACCTTCCTATGCTGGGCCAGCAGTTTCCCAGACCCGTCCCATACAGTGCAAGTGTTGTACAGTTTGTCCTCACACCGCTCGGGGACCGTCCCCCCGACCACGCACACGCCGGCTTCCGCCGCGGCGCGGGATAACGCGCGGCACGTTTCACCAGATGGCACTTCTTCGGCGTACTCGTCGAAGTATTCTAAGAAATGATTGAAAAATTGAAAAAGAAACGCTGATTTTTATGGATGCATAGTTTAAAAAAAAACACGCTTTCATGAAATTATTGTATTTTCACATTGTAACCGATACTTGTTAAATATCCAAAGTTTTTAAAACTGTCCCTTTAAAGATTTTTTTTCAGTTTCATCATATACAGGTGAAGCTAATGAAATAAAATTTGTCAAAAAAATTATTTAAAAATTGACAAAAAATTATTAAAAGGTAACATGACTTTTATAATCTCTAAAAGGTTCAAATTCTTCGAAAATTATAAAAAATGAATTTGTGGTACAATATAATTATAAAATGAATAAAATCACGTACTGGTTCCATATGGTGAATTGAAACATTCTGGTAAAGCAACTATGTGTGCGCCACACTCTTTCGCCTTGTGAATCTCGGTTACTGCTTTAGCTATATTTTTTGTTTTGTCAGCACCAACTGACATCTGTATCAGGGCGATCTTAAAACCTGAAACAATCCATACTAATATTATAAATGCGAAAGTAACTCTGTCTGTCTGTCTGTTACTCAATCACGCCTTAACTACTGAACCAATTTGCATGAAATTTGGTATAGAGATATTTTGATACCCGAGAAAGGACATAGGATAGGTTTTATCCCGGAAATCCTACGGGAACGGGTTTTTCTTTGAAAACGCGGGCGAAGCCGCGGGCGGAAAGCTAGTGATACATAAAAATAAATTTAATCAAGTTTTTGCATACTTTCTATGAGTTTTTTTTTAGTTTCTCTGTTAAGAAGTTGCTTTCAATTATGGGAGAAGAACAATTTTTATAAGGCAGATAAGTTGAATGATTACAAAAAAATATAATTATTAATACAATAAGAGTAAAATACAATCTCATAATGATATAACTTGAATACCTATTATTTTCAATGATAAGAAAATTAAAAACTTTAGATAAGGAAATGAGTACTTATCTTGTTTGGATTTAAAATGTTTACTTTCATCTTAGTTATAAATTCTCCTAAATATGTTTAGTTCAAAGTACTATTGAATAATATTATTTACTTATACCTATAATTAAAAAAAAATAGCACCATATTAATTTGTGATTTATTGGTTACTCTTAAAATATATTTAACATTATGCAATAATACGGATTGTCCAAAAAATTGTTATAAAATATCGCCAATATAACACTTGCACTGATATCAAAATATTAAATACTATAATTTTCTGTTTCAATAGCTGCAATTAATTAAGGGGACCAACTTTCTTCTTTTTCTACAAAGTTTTTATAGAGTAGATTTTTCAAACATGTTTTAACCATTCATGAAGAAAACACTATTTTGTAGGAGCTTTTGTACTAAGCATAGTACATACTGCACAATGGTCAAGCAGTTTTGAAGTTAATTTCCTATTTTCAAATAGTTGGCAGCCTTACAATTAGGTAATTAAAAAAAAATGTTGTGTGGTTTTATGAAACCAACGGTAAAAGTGAAACTGTTCGAACGGTTCCGAACACTGCTTTGTGTAGCGCATGCCGCGTGACGGTCGGCTGCCGAGTAGGTATACCTACTCGGCAGCCGCGATACACGCGACATGCGCTACACAGACCAGAAAGTTTGAGACGATGTAATAAAAGTTTCACTTTAAAATCTTAAATATTGTATATTCATATAATTTGAAGAACCCTTGTCTTAAAACCAAAAGCTTTTTACTTTGAAATTTTGTGTTATTGTAAAGTTTTAAATTAAAAATCAAAACCATTTTAAGATAAAAAAAATTATAAATAAAGATATATTTTTGTAGAAGAAAAATTATATAGATACTTATGAAGCCCTTGCCAACTAGTGGAAATAGAGACCTTGATATGTAGTTGAAATAATAACAAATTATTAGTATAAGCTATATTATGAATAGTAATGTTTTACATATTTTTTAGTTTATTAGTAATATTTAAAAAAGTAAACAATATACCCTTACTGTATAACATAGGTTTCTTTACGAAACGCGGGTGAACCGCATCAGTAGCAGTTTCACACATCTTTTACTCAAATTATCACAATTACTAATTTATTTCGGTTTTATAAAGATTACCTCTTTTCAACATATCGTGAAGCAGCAAATAACAAATTTCAAGTATTAACTAACTTGCGACCAATTATTAATTGATAAGTATGTCTGAGATTCACTATCTAATTTAAATATTTTCAAAATTAACAAATTAAAGCTGATGTAGTGAAATAAGTTGAAATCACAGATCACTCACAGATTACTATATATTAGTCAGGTTGAAATCGGAATTATTGACATGTTGATAATAATGACATTATTTTGTTATCAGACAAGAATTTTATACAGATTATAGAGCGACCGTAGACTGAGATTATATGGGAATTATTTTAATGTCTGAATAATCACGCTGAATAATAATTTAATATCTGTTAATCTGGCATTGATATAAATTAATTATTAATAGCGATGATATCATAATTTACCTATTTTGTATTTTTATGTAGGGTTTTTGTCATAATTATTTTTAATGAAATTGTATGCCGTTAGCCCACAAATATTTCAGTTTCAACTTAACAAAAATTACCTAATAATTGCCTTTTGTTCGCTTTGCTGTGCAACATTTTCGTGTAGATTTCTGTGAAGATAAACTTTGCTTCAATATGTAATAAATTATTTTCATTTGTACTACGCACGTTTTGTCGCGACGTGACTTTGACTGATACTGTGGCCCTTTCTGCGATCAAATATACATAATAATTATTGTTACATTACATACGGGGAAGCACCTAAATGTGTAATATTTTTTCATTGGAATGTTCTTGGGAATCACAGTTCAATGCTATTAAAATGTTATGCTAAGACATTTTATTTCAATTTATTATGACATCAAATATTTTTTTTTTGTAAAATCGAGACTAAAAAATAATAGTATGCACAAAACTACCTTCATTACAAAAAATCCATAAGCTAGCCTATATCACATGGGAGAGGAGTTAATATGTATAATATATGGATGACCATATATTATACATATTAGGTTATAAACCATAAACGCAAAACCACTGAGAAACATTTATTTCATAAGTGCAGCTTGCAAGTTGCAGCTGTTCGATTAAGCGAATGTTAATTTCACAGTTAATTTTAATTTCTATTGTATTATTGTAGGGAGGTGGGAGATAAAATAAAACTAAACTAAAATGAGGGTTCATCTATACTAATATTATAAAGCTGAAGAGTTTGTTTGAACGCGCTAATCTCGGGAACTACTGGTCTGATTTGAAAACTACTTTCGGTGTTATATAGCTCATTTATAGGGGATAAAGTAAAACTCCCGTCATGTTTTTATAAAATTCATACTCTAGTTTATGAAATGGAGGAGAAAGAACTAAGGAAAGAACACAAGACCACATAAAAACCATAAATTTATTTTGTGAAAAAAATATTTTTTATTTCGTTTTTTTTTTATTTCTTCAGAATCAGAATATATTATTTTCGCTTCCTGCGGTCGCGCTTTGCTGAGGGCTGCTTGAGGTGCACCGTGCGCATGTGCAGCTTGCAGCTGTACGACTGCGTGAACGCCTTGCCGCACACCTCGCACTTGTACGGCTTGTCGCCCGTGTGGCTCTAAGGGAAATTATTATATAATTATATTATGTTACACTACTTTCCTAAGTAACATTATAAAGACGAAAGGAGATATCCAAAAAATGACCCAGAATCGACAGGAATGAAATGTATACCAATGGATTAATAATTAAATATAATATAATGTAGCTAAAGCGGTAACCACAGAACAGTAAAAACATATAGAAGTGCTTTAATGTCATAATTAGTATTTAGTATGAAAACCAGTGTCGCCAAACCCACACATTTAAACCGATAGTTATACAGTACACTACAAGTAAACTATGCCTTTGATTGGACAGCTTAATTTGAGTGAAAACTGACTTAGGTTATAAATTCAGCATTTCAATATGTACCCGAACGCACCATGTTACGGTTTATTTTAGTATAACATCCCTAGGTATATTAGCTGTTTTGTTTCTCATTGCACAGAAATTCCAAATTCGAAAACATTCAGCTACTCCACAACAGAGGGCGTTAGATTTCGTTAGATATAACTTTGAAACTCAACACATAGAGATAAGGTCATCGAGATAGTATGTACTTAAGGTTGAAATTTGTGTCACTCAACATTAATGACATTTACTTGATATTTATCTGATGCTATGCCCTGAGGGATGTCAGCCTTGTTATCGATAATTCACAAATAAATATTTTTTGTGTATTTTTTTTTCTTTCTATTATATGAGTATAGTATAATGTGTCACATTTTGGAGTATGTTTATTACTACTAAGTACGTCTTTTTATATTATTATTATTAAATAAAAAACGGAATAGAATAGTATTAATCTATATTTACAAAATACAAACAGAAAATATGCATTATTTTAAATCTTGGAACTGCCGTAGGTTTGCTGTATCGGTGGCCTTTGTTAGACTGCTTAGTGCTGTGCTGTTCGGCATCCAGTTAACTCGTCACGTTGCATTTATCCATTTCTCTTTTAAATTAGCCTCTTTGGGAAATCTATGAATAAATTGGACTAATGAAAGCTAAGGAAAAATAAAATAAAATTTAATATTTATAATGTTTGTCTTTTCTAAAGTATCGATACTGTCGATATGCGCCACAAGCATCACTAAAGCGACATTCGTTTGTTTATTGCAATAATATTCCAGAAAGTCTTGTTTGCTGTTCAATCTATAATAGTACTAATTTCTTACGGATTAAGGTTCATTTTGACTAGATATTTGTATACAATTTTGACAAATTACGACAAGCGAAGTTATAACATAAAATATAATTAAAATAAATAAAAATAAGACTTACCGATGGTATGAAATGCCTCCATTGCTGATATTATTTCGTCTGCTATCATTTTTGCACTCTAATACCGAACAACACGTAATAATTAATGAATAAATATGGAAAAAAGGTTTGACAGCTGACAACCGACTCAAATATTTTTCTGCGCATAACTCAGAGCAAGTTAGGTGATCTTACCTTACCAGTGACACGTGGGCCACGCCCACATTACACTTCTATCTACTTTACTGTTCTGTGGCGGTAACCCTGAAATCTTTATAGTATAGGAGCTAGGAGCAAAATAAAATAAGTAAGAAATACGTTTAAAACATAAGTTTACGTCATGTTGTAGCTTATGACGTTGTAATAATGTGATGATAATAATTATTAAAATATTTTAAAAACAACAGCAACAAAATAACATCATGTTCAATCACAAAATAACAAAGACTCCGTTTTTTGAAGTTTTTTTCTTTTGGCTCAAGATACTACAATTGCTATTGTACTGTATGTATTATTGGTACCTAATTCTGTGGCTAAGGATTGGAAATAAAAAATAATAATAGGTATAGTATACGAGTTAAGAGCCAATAAAACTGAATAAAAAATCGTTTGAAAATAATTATGTTGTGACTTGTGGATGAGATTATCGTTGTTATTATAATTTCAATGTTTTACAGGTAAATTAGCTTGGAGAAATTTTTGCGTTTGTAGTAGTGTATGGTCAGCAAATAAAAAAAAAACAACATTTTATTTTTAGTTTTTATTCAAGTATATAATATTAGTATTATTAATATTTTATTAGTTCCAAACATTACAAGCAGTGCCGATTTTTACTTCAGTGAAGACGTGTATGAATTAGGTGTTCTCCGGCCAAAAATGTAAACCACGGTAAAAGTGAAACTGTTCGAACGGTTCCGAACACTGCTTTGTGTAGCGCATGTCGCGTGACGGTCGGCTGCCGAGTAGGTATACCTACTCGGCAGCCGCGATACACGCGACATGCGCTACACAGACCAAAAAGTTTGAGACGATGTAATAAAAGTTTCACTTTAATAACAAACAATAACAACAATAACAAACAATAACAACAATCAACAAATACAAAATTTAACAATTAAACTACGTAATAATTATAATTTTCGAATGAAATGTGTGCTTTATGTTCTAACGGTACCAAGCGCAGCGACTGACGCCGGACTGCACGAGGCACCTGCGGACAGCGTAAACTGGTTTATTCTGGTTTTGTGCGTGTTTCCACTTTCCACTATCAAGTGACGATTTATTTATTTGTTTTGTTTCGTAATTATTATGGTCAAATATTAATTACGAAACAAATTATTATGAACAAGATATTTTATTGTTTCACGGTATTCGCCTTGTCATTGGCTCAAGGACGTAAAATTGAATGATATATTATTTTTTTTATAAAGTCAAAACCATTTTCTTTAAAACATAAATCAGAGTATTGCTAGGGATAAGTATAAAATTAAATAGTAATGTTAGGATATCGAAACATTTTTGTATAGGCTAGAACGATATAATGGAAACGCGCTCTAAGATCTGAGTAATATACACACCACTACATATGCAAAAATTTCTCGAGACTAATTTCACTGTAATTGCTTTTGCTTGTACATTCTTGTGTAACACAAGTTGTTGTAGATTCGAATGTCGTTGTTATTATAGGTAATTATAATATCATTAAAACTTATCAAAATAAGACTAAATTATAAACTATATTCTTATCCACAACATAACGTGTTTTTATTATTTTCAAACGATTTTTAACTTTATTTTTTTTTTTGTCGCTTAGCTCCTGCACTATACAGTTTTTTTTTTTCAATACTTAGCCATATAATTACCAATAATACATATATTACTATGGCAATTGTAGTATCTATGAACCAAAAGAACTACAAAAATCAGAGATTATGTTATGTTTCAACGTTTTTGTTATGTTGCTGTTTCTTGTAAAAGATGATTACTATCATGTGTGAAACAAGTGACACAACATCATAACAACGTCATGTTAAGTCATAACATAATATAAACTTATTTATATTACATTTTTAACGAATTTCTTTCGTTATTTTGTTTTGCTCCTAGCTCCTATACTATAACGATTTCAGAGTTGCCCCCTTGGTAACATTTTATTATACTTCAATGCCAATCCAATGGTACACATTTCATTCCTGTCGATTCTGGGTTTTTGGTTCATACATTTTTGGACATGTCCAAACTCTGTTTTCTATGTTTCTTCTTCACGCTTAAACCATTGAACCGATTTATTACAAATATAGTTTGTGACTTGAGAAAGGATACAGGATAGATTTAATCCCGGAAATCTCACGGGAACGGGGCCTGTGTTTCTTGTTAACACGTGGGTAGCTGCGGGTGGAAAGCTGGCAAACGATGGGCTGGCAATTGGCATATTGCTGCATACAGACACTCCGAATGTATACAGTGCGGCCAGCTGGCTACACTTACGAGCGCGTGCCGGTCGAGCGCCGCCTTGAACTTGAACGCCTTGCCGCACGCGCAGCACACGTGCGGGCGCCGCTCCGAGTGCACGCGGCCGTGCGTCAGCAGGTTGATGCGGTTGTGGAACGCCTTGCCGCACTCGCCGCACTTGAACGCCTTCACCGCGGAGTGCGTGCGCTTGTGGTTCATGAGGAACGCGTTGCTCTGACGATTTTTAATGAAAACTCTATAAATGTATGCCTTTTTTGAGAAAAAAAGACGGGTTGTACTCCGGGTGTGCCAACTGCCAACAGAAGTGAAAACTTGATTATTAACGTTGAGCATGTTTGATATTTTGCAATGGTAACCGTCTTACGCTTTTTCGATCAGGTCACGTGTCCTGACGCGAGTTTAAGATTTTATACCCATTACAAAAAAAGCGCTCAACGCCGCTAAAGAAGTTTTCACTTCAAAAAATAAAAACAAAAAAAAGTAACGTAGATATAAAAGACGAAATAATAATAAATCAGGACAATTTTTCACACACGGCACGATCTGATCCCATACTAAGCATTCGCTTGTGTTATGGAAACCAGATGGCCGATAAACATGCATATATAATTTTAAATAAATAATTATATAGATAATTAACACCCAGACACAGAGCAAACATCTATGTTCATCACACAAATATTTGTCCCGGGTGGGAATCGAACCCACGACCTTTGGCTTGGCAGGCAGGGCCACTACCAACCAAGTCAACATAAAAAAATATCGAAACAATTTGCATTTAAAGTATCATGTTTTCTTACTTTATAGATTTTCACGAGGCTTCTGACTAAGTGAACTAATTGTTGCTTTACAAAATTAATGTAATAGACGCAAATTAATCTGCGGCTTTTACCTCGGAACATTTATTTATACATGTTTGAAATTCTTTTCAATATACTTAAGCAAAACAATGAAGAATCACAAAGCATTTCTCATAATCGCCTACAGGTGTCTCTCAAGGATCGCTCTTCGGACCATTATTATATATAGTCTTTATATACCGTATGACAAAACAGTCTGACTAAAGTAATAAAACCGGTAAATCACATTACTTACAAGGAATTTGAAAAAATTAAGTAATGTACATATTATGTAGTGGCTTTATATATTTCGGATAGCGGAAATGAAACAACTCAAACTCAAACATTTATTTATTCAATTAGACTTCTTCTAGAAGCACTTTTGAAACGTCATTAAGTACATATTTTTAACATTTACCACCGATTCGGAAAGCAGTATCTACGGAGAAGAATCGGCAAGAAACTCCATAGTTGCTCTTTTTAATCATGTCAGATTTACAATTTTACAAATTACATATGTAATATCATAATATGCCAAAGAACTGTCCTGTGGTTTTTACGCGACAACCCTCCATGGGTTTTTATCGTCCATATATTCCTTAATACTGCAATAGGCTCTCTGGACAAGTACATTTTTTATATAAGTTTTAAATTTAGAACTACTAAACTCTTTAATATTATGAGGAATTCTGTTGTAAAAGCGTATACCTTGGCCCATAAATGAATTTTTAACTTTAGCAAGCCGGAAAAATGGCATTTCAATTTTATTTCTGTTTCTTGTGTCATAACAATATCTATCTCCTACTTTTGTGTGTAAGTAAGCGTTATTGTGTACATATAAAATATTATTAAATATATACTGCGACGGTACAGTAAGGATACCAGTATTCTTAAAGAGATCTCTTAGTGAGTCTCGAGCACGCAAATTATATATAGAGCGTATGGCTCTTTTCTGTAATATAAATATAGTTTCTATATCTGCAGCCCTGCCCCATAGCAGAATTCCATAGGACATTATGCTATGAAAGTAGCTAAAGTAAACCAATCTAGCCGTTTCTTCATGGGCCCCCCATTGAAGCTTCTCATCTAATGTCAAACCAAGAAAAACAGTCGATTCCACAGGGTATAATACCTCCCCGTTTAAAATAATATTCCTTTTCACCTTTTTTACATTTGGGAGGATAAATTCTACACAATTTGTTTTTTTTTTTTTGTATTTAATAGTAAATTATTAGCATTAAACCAATTAGATATGCGTAAAAGAGCAGAGTTTACTTCGTCAACATTTGTGTCATGTCTATCCACATTAAATATTAATGAGGTGTCATCTGCAAACAGTACTATTTCACACATATCCTGCAAATAATAAGGTAGGTCATTAATATACACTAAGAACAAAAACGGTCCTAAGATAGATCCCTGCGGAACACCTATGTTAATCGGCGCACCGCGAGATTTCTATCCATTAACAACAACGGTTTGTACCCTGTTCTGAAGATATGAAGCTATGAGATCCTGAGCTAAACCTTTGATACCATAAAAATTTAGTTTCCGTAATAGAGTGGAATGTTCTACACAGTCGAAAGCCTTAGAAAGGTCGCAGAATATCCCCAAAGCATTCTTTGAATTTTCCCATGCTTTGCTTATATATGTGACAAAAGAGCTACTCCGGCATCAGTGGTAGAGCGCCCCTTTGTGAAACCATACTGTTTGGCGTGCAGTAAACCATTTGATGCAAAATGACTATTTAATTGGTTTAAAATTAGTTTCTCGAAGACTTTGCTCAAAGTTGGTAATATGGAAATTGGCCTATAGTTATTACTGTCTTCTTGGTCACCACTTTTAAATAAAGGAATAACTTTGCTAAACTTTAGTAAATCAGGGAATATACCACAGTCGCAACACTGATTAAATATAAACGCTAGTTGATTGGCAATGTTTTCTATGATATTATTTACTAAATTTACAGACATACCCCAGAGATCACATGTTTTTTTTAAATTTAATGTTTTAAAAGTTTTAACAATTTCTTCAGCAGTCAGGTGTCGCAATTCAAATAATTTGTTACACTCAGCAACGTGATCCCTCAATAAAGACTCTGCAAGCGCTGAAGACGAATTTAAATTCTTAGTTAAACTAGCAGGGACACTACTAAAGAAATCTTCAAAAGCAAGCGCAACATCAGCACTTTTGTCAATGACCCTACCAGAATTGACAAGTTTTATGGTACTATCGTTTGATTGGCAAACGAACGGACTGACAACCTGTTTATAATGCAGCCAATTACCAACTGAACTACAATTGTGTGGTGAACAAATACATTGCGTTTACTGGACTCTCTTTTAGGAACTGACGATATGTTGTATATTTTTTTACGCAGTTGGCAAAGGAATGTTTCATTCTCGGAAATATTAGGCTTTTGCAGCTGGAAAAAATCTCCGAGTAATCTCATTGCTTCACCATAAACCATTTCGGCGGCACTTGTCTTGAGTGTCGTCTCGTAGACTCGCTCTTAGTCCAAACAAAACAGATGGTTACTGTCCAACCCAGTCGACTGTATTACCGCTACACATAAGACCTGTTTTTAATACTCTGTGCCATCTTTCTATAGCACCGTTTGCTTGCGGGTGATATGCACAAGTCCTTATCTTTTTAATACTCATTCGCTTCGCTAAATTTGTAAATAAGCTTGATTCGAATTGTCGTATCGGTAGTTATCCGTATAGGACATCCAAACCGACAAATCCATCCTGTATAGACAATTTCAGCTACAGTCTCTGCAGTTATATCTTTTATGGGAAAAGCTTCTGGCCAAGAGGTACTTCTGTCAATCATGGTTAGAATTTATCGATAACCATTGCAATATTGTAAAGGACCAACGATGTGACGCTTCGCTTAATTTTTGTGAAAAAAATCCGAGAGGCTTCCATGAGTTTCCTTCTCTCTGTTGAAGTACTACACCGGCACATGTGCTTGAACAATCGGTCTTGATACCAATAGAAGCGTTTGCTGCGGGAAATGACAATGTAACGGCACTTTGAAAGTTTTGTTTACATTGCTCAAAGGCTGCCGATGCTTCATGAATCTGATGGCAATTAGGGAAATCAAAATTTTGAGTGTGCAACCCTAGGGAAAATGGACTGAACGATCTTGATACTGCTTATTTTTTAGTTTGTTCTCAATATCATTAGTCACATTACATAAGTGGACAATACTGTACTTAATAATGAGATATCCACTTAATATTATGTAGGTACATACTTACATCTATACATATAATAAAATCGTAGGAAAGTCAAAACTGTACATTGAATATTTTTTTAAAAGAATACATAATCCATGATCTATAATCGATATAGAAGCCAAAAATATAGTTTTTAGAATTTTTGTCTGTTTGTCTGTTTGTCTGTTTGTCTGTTTGTCTGTATGTTTGACCGGGCTAATCTCGAAAAGTACTGCATAGATTTACATCAAATTTTGCATGAATATTCCTAAGAGGTCGGGTGAGGATAGTTTAAACATATTATCATGATATCACCTTCGGGGGAGGAGCTGTGAGCCTTTATTTTTCTTACATATTCCGTGTACTACGACAGCGTACAATCTAAAGACTCATGTTTAAATGTTGGTTTCGAGTAAGCCATGCTATTATCTAGCTTTACAAAATAAAAACTATGTCATTTACGTAATTTGGGCAGAGAAACAGTTAAATGAATCTTAGCAGTATAAAGACAAATTTGAAACAGCGCCATCTATGAAGTGTTAGAAAAATCAAACACACGTTAACTATTGGAAATTAATAATCAAATGACGCATATATAAATGTTGTTTGACAATATCTAGATTGACACTATAAAAATTATGCCATTTAAGTAACTTGGGAAGAGAAACCTAGTTTAAAGAATGTAAGTTGTATAATGTTAATTTTGTAACAGCGCCATCTATGAGATTTCGTAAAAATCAAATCAATTTAGATGTTAACACTACTGAATACACAGTTGGAAATTAATAATTTAAATATAATGATGTTATTTATTTAACTCTTTAGCCCATATCTTCCCTTCCCTATAAGGTATATTTCGTGTAAATAATAAATATACTACATTTTTTTAAAGTGAGGGTAGATGTTTATTATTTTAAGTAAAACTAGACACCATTATCTACAGTTAATCTAATATTGATTGCGTTCATTAGTTACAATTTTAAAAATCTTCGTATTTTATAAATTTACTAGCTTACCGCCCGCGGGTTCGTCCGCTTTGTCTAAAACCTAATAAATTATATACTAAAACCTTCCTCTTGAATCAGTCTATCTATTAAAAAAACCGCATCAAAATCCGTTGCGAAGTTTTAAAGATTTAAGCATACAAAGGGACATAGGGACAGAGAAAGCGACTTTTTTTATACTATGTAGTGATATTTATAAAGCAATTGAATGACATAAAACCAAAAATATCAAATGCAATCTTCGTGTTTTGTGAATTTTCACCATCATGTGTTCCCACAAAAAGTAAGTTGTTACTTATAGGTATTTATTTTTTATAATGATAGCAATTCATGTTTTTTGTTGGTAGGTATTATATTACACTTTTAGAATGAAATAATAAAATGATGAATTCTTTTATTATTTTGAGGTGCATTGGGAACAGTAGTTTTTGATAAAATTTTATTTGTAAGTAGCTTTTTTTATAGATTTACAGTTAACTTTTGATTTTGTTATTTACAGATTCAATGCTCATAAAATTATATCGCCTTTGGAAGACGATTTCTGCTGATATTTTTACAACACCACTTGAAAATTGATGATTTGATGGTAAAGATAGTAGCAGCGAGGATTAAGTGGAAATTAGTAATCATCCGCTTCGTCAATTTTTGACTGAAGTTAATGTCCAACGTCCAATGGTTCAATCATTGGAAGTATCTCGGGAAATTTTGGAGGATATTTTTCAGGAAGGAGAGGAGGGGCAGCCAACCACATATCAAACGACTACGTTTTAGTACCGAAAAAAATGTTATTCCAAATGAAACGTAAATTTTGCACTCACAACTGTACAAGTAATGTTTTTATTTTGACTTTGCGGTTATCTGATTATAATATTTATCGTTATGGCTATCGAGGTACCGACCGTACTGGGATCAGAGTACATGATACAGTTCATCATCCAGGATTGCTAAGAGCATTTTAACACTGAAAAAGATGTTTTCTTTGAATCGTAGTTGCTTCATTTATTTATTTTTAATCATTTTACATAATATGTTTTATATTTTATAAATATAATATCATTTTCATTATTTAAGTAGATAAAATAAATTATGTAACGGTTTTATAAGTAAACACAGTATATTTATTAGACGACGGTGATTTCTTCCAGGCAAAAGATATTCATCAGCTCAATAAAATTGAATAGTATGTTGTTAGTTATTCTTTAGATTCACAATTGTAATGAGCATTTCCGCAAGCAAGTTGTATCGTAGTTTAGATATATCATAGTTTTGACATATTAAAGTTCCAACAAAACCCTCAAATTTTTGAGCAGGGTTGAGCAAGATAATTTGAAAAATGTGCCGTGTTAAGTATTATAGAAAAGGTTAGTTCGTTGGCAATTATTATTTCTTCTTCATTTACATGTTGTTAGTAAAAATAAACTTTGACTAACAGTCAAAGTATATTTTAACTAATACTACTTAATATCTATTATACCTACTTATGTTCAGTATTTATCTGTATTATTCATCATCATCAGCCCATATACGTTCCCACTGCTGGGACACGGGCCTCCTATGAGGGTACAGGCCATAATCCACCACGCTGGCCAAGTGCGTGTTGGCGGATGACACATGTCATCGAACTTTTTAATTCTTCGACATGTCGGTTTCCTCACGATGTTTTCCTTCACCGTTCGAGCAGTGGTGATGTTACAACATGCGCAGATAAATTGAAAAATCAATTTATTTCCTGCGCGCTCGCCTGGTCTCGAACCCCGGACTTATCGATTCGAAGTCCGAGGTCTCACCACTGAGCCACCACTGCTTATCTGTATTATTATTGCTTGGTAATTAATATATTTTCATGTCGTATACCTAATTATAAACATAAGTTTGATGTGTAATTAGCTGGATTTATTTTTACACACTCACAGACTTATATTTTATGTTAAAAGAGTGTTAATAGTGTAAATCATGATATTTTTTCACAATTAATAATAATCCTTTTTTCTAATGGTGTTGGCATTAAATTAAACCGCGCTGTCGTTTCGTTCACAAAAAGTGATGTTATGAGGAGCATATTCGGTCCTCATATCATAAAAAATCTGTGCGAAAACAATAAACACGTGTGAGGCCCTCACGGCAGATCAGGGCGGTCTGACGCGAAGTGGGGACAGCGTTGTCACTGTATCGCTCTTGCCACGCTGTTCAACAGACTTATTCGATAGTTCAGTTTTGTGTTAAGACCGCTGTGACAACCAACCCGTGAGACAACCAAACCCGGTCTCCCCTACTATCCCGTGAGACCGAAACCTTCACTGAGAGGGTATGACGTCTCACAGCTGATCGCAAACGGCATATTGTACTATCCCGTGAGACCGAAACCCTCACTGAGAGGGAATTACGTCTCACTACTGATCACGACAGTCATATTTTATCTCGAGAATCTGAAACTTTACTCAATATGAAGACCGTTTGACAAATGATAGGGTTCATCATAATATTATTCGATCTCTTGAAGATGAACATGAGTATAAGCAATCACTAGAGTAGGGACGCGAATATTACAATTATATGAGACAAGAACGATTAATAAGTTTGTTTAATGAAAGATTAAGAATTGAAACTATTCGGTCTCTGGAAACGGACGAATAGCGAGAGGCCCGTCTTACTGCAGACAGATTTCGTCATAGTCTTAATGACTTGAGGTAAACAATCTACGAATTCGGTGGTGTGGTCTGACAAATATAAAAGTGGGTTTGCTTATAACCTCACAATTGATTACAGATCATCTTCTGTAAAGGCGTAGTATGTTCTTTTTGTAATGCTTTAAAGTGTAGTAAGGAGTCGGCTTTCATTTGAAGATACACCGGAACCTTTGAAATCACTACTTTTAGAGGAACATACTGTGCAATGTAAACTGTTATTAGACAATATTCGCTCTTATAGTAGCGCGTTTCAAATGATCCTTTGGTGCTCAATAATTATCAGAAGGTCCGTTCATGCTTACTTTTAAGATACAAGGTCAAGTTTACCATTTGATAGGATCCCTTTTGCCTGTAGGCCAACCTAAGTTTGTTTAAATAGGGTAAAAGTGGGATTGATGCCCCACTTTTTGAAATAGCCTCATAATTTTAAAAACATGAATCTTATACGAACACTTTGTATGAATATAGCTAGGTTAATTATCTGTTTTGAATTACTATATATATTTTTTATCCTATCATTTATAGATAATGTGTAATAAACATTTTTGTAGAACACCTTTTTTGAGGATAGATGCCTGCAGAGTGGGATAGATGCCTTACATACTCTATAAACGCGAAATCTAATAAAATTTATATGATAAACCAGCAAATGTCATGTTAACATAGTTGTTCTGTTGTCCAAGAATATACTTGCGCTCGCACTCCTTCTTTTCTTTTGTATTTTCGTGGCGTGGTTCTCCTACAATCAGTATAAGGGCAGATCATTAATAAGTAAGTATACATAACAAAAAAAAGCAAATTAAACGAGTAAAATCGGTTAACATAGAGAAAACCTCTGGCGCAATCAGGTAAAAATATAAACGGTACCTGTGATTATCGATAATAACATATACATAATATGTATTGAGGGATAGATGCCCTTAGAGGCCCCTAAGGGTATCTATCCCTCGAAAAAAAAGGGGCAACTATACTTTTTGATAAGGATAAGTATTTTTTTTATTAAATAAAAACAAAAGAGCCACTATTTTCACTTAGATTTGTAATTAATGAACCAGTGTATAGACATAATAAGAAATATAGTGAAATTTATTAATGCTTATAAAGTTATGCAAAGGCAAATATCAACCTTTTTAAATTTTAACGTGTTCGTGAAGTTCGCCGCGGATATTACAACACGTACTAGCGAAACACGTCTTCACCAAACAACAGCTCATGCGTACCCGAGGTGCGGGGTGATAGGAGCTCCTATTTAAATCATTAATTCGTAGTCACGACTCTGGGAAGTGAGGTTTTTTGAAAATGAGGCATCTATCCCGGTAAGGGCATCTATCCCACTTTTACCCTATATTTTGTATTCGACTACAACGAATAGTGGAATACAAGAAATCAATATTTCTCAAATTTAAAACTGAACTCATTTCACAATTTTAGAACAGGTTAATTCGTATGTATGCAGTTTTAAATCGACATTAGAAGCTTTTCCTCAAGATGGTGATATCGGCACTCAGGAACTCCCTGGACGTGTTATAACGCCCAGGCCACAGTATTACAAATTTTTCCTAAAATAGAGCAACGAATGTATTTTCGCATAGCAACGGAGGGGAACTCGCGGGGGGTCAAGTGACGCGTCACGCGGGCCACTTACCACAAACATCTTAGTTTGTGGTACCGAGCGCGAAAGAAAGTCATCGTGTTTTTAGTAAAGTTACTATGTTAACTAACGTAATTTAATACTTAAGTACATATTCTATAATGGTGTGCTCAAACTGTTAATCTACATTTAATTTAGATTATTATATTTTGATACTAAGTAATGTAGAATTTAAATCACATTCATTCATGTTTTCTTCAGATTTTAAGATTTTCTTATCAGAGTGTTCAATTTTAATGTAAGTAGTTAAATTTTATAAGAGACAATAATTAAGAACATTCAAAAATAAAGTGTCACGTATTTTTTTTAAACGACGAATGACGAAAAACGACCTAATCGCGGACGAAGTCGCGGGCAACAGCTAGTGTATAATATACATATTACTTTTACACAGGTAATACATATTATTATTTACACATACCTATATTTGTATGTTCATTATCATTATGCCATGTGAAAATATCGATGTTATATCGATAGAAAACTAGACTGCTTATAATTTTTTATAAAATAAAATAAAAGTAAAATAAAACTATGTTTATTTTCGTAAGTATTAACAGATACACACATTATAAAATTGACTTGGACAGCTTGGACTTGACGAATAGCCGTATTGGAAACTCCTGTAATAAGTTTTCATAAAATTATATTCCAATCAACAAAGAATATTATAGTTACCTACATATAATATTTTTTAATTAAAAGTATCAAAGCGGGTAAGTCCAATTTACCAATAAAATCTTCTAAATTGAAAATTGTGATGTGTTTGACCCTTCTTCATCAAATATTTTTCTATACATACACATTATAAACAACACCTCTTGCTTGTGATCACAGCGGCTTTTTCGACATTTTCGAAGATTTTTTAGACAAAATCCTAAAAATTATTTATCAACTGCAAAAAAGACAAATAATTTGACAACCAATTTATAGTTGTCAAATAAGTTGCCACATGAAAATCTTTTATTTCTTAAATATAAATATGCCATCAGATTCTGGTAGACCTATACAAGAATAATATCGATATAAATATTATCCAGCTGTGTGCGTCTTATGGTAGATGATGGTAAATTTTATCAGTTTGTTACATTCCCATTTTTTTTCATATTTCTAAAAGCTGCTGTGATTCGGGATGTCTGGATTCGATCTCGGACGAATCATGTTTCATGGACTCTTAAACGGACTAGCACTAGTGTTTCTGCGTTAAAATAAATGATAATATTTGTAAATAAACGATATAAATGAATGACGAAGTTGTCTTTTTGTTCACTATTTCTTGTTTTATATATAAATTGTGACATTCACAAAAAAATGGTATTTAGGCTAAACAGACAGTTGAGAGGCGTTAATTTTTTTGTGGTAAGCTGTTGTCCTATGGAACCTAAATCTGAAATTTCAGTTGACGGAAACTTTTAGTTTTTGAGTTACGAATTTTTGAAAACTAGAAAATTACTATAGAAATATACTCCATCTTTTTTTTTTGTTACGCATATTTATTGTTTTGAAAGTGTCAAATCGACTTTACGACGACCTCTCAACTCGACGTCCGTTATAGTACAGTTTAACCGGGTATTAAATAAGTATCATGCATGTGGTATAGATTTATTATCTCGCACACTTTTTTAACTGCAATGTTTTGAGATCAGACACGACTTTTTTATTCGTTATAAATACTTAGATGTCTTGTGACATCACAAATATTGAATCACAAATATTGAATTATCACTTATTACCACAAGAGCTTCAAAATTATCGGGTATTTTCCGATAGGTTCGTTGCAAACAAATGAAGGAGTCAAGTTTTTAGTCAAGGTTAAAAAATCACGAGCGCGAAGCGCGAGTGATTTTTCCTGAAAAACTTGACGACTTTATTTGTTTGCAGGGAACCTTGAGGGAAATGCCAGATAATTTTGAAGCTCGTGTGGTATTCGGGAGATTATTTTTCCGTCCCAAATGTCGGCCAATAATTTCACAATTGAATTCAACCTGTCAGTTTGACGTCAACGACCAGAGAAAATTTTCAAAAAATTATCAGTATAATACCATGTAGGTTGTACCACGTGACGTCGAATGGTGCAATTCTATTGGTCGATATTTGGGTCGGAAAAATAATCATTAAAATTAAAATTCTAAATTCATTGATCATAAAATATCGATAAGTATAATAATTTTTATCGACTTAAATTATCGTCGCGTTTTCGCACTATCGATGTTTACATTGATGTTGAATACAGACACGGTGTCTATGTGTGTGTTTGTACCAAGGTTTGTACGTGTTTGTGTGTGTATAGTCTATGCTGGTGTTTGATTATTTTTTCGTGTGAGTGTGTAGCGACGTAATCGCAAAATGCGTTTGTGTTAACACTATTTGTATGTGTGGACTCCCCCCGCAGGAAATGACAGACTTTTTGACTATGAAAGAATTGCGCGTGTCGTCTCCGGTTGGTTTAATGCTCTAAGTTTATAAGTTACCTATTTTAACCGCGATTTATTCCTAAGTTTCATTTCATCGTAGAATAAAATTGAGTTAATAATAATACAACTGTTATAACTTATAAATAATTTAAAATAATAATATCACTTACCGTAAAGCCCTTTCCACACTCGTCACAAATATATTTCCTCTCTACGGGATAATTTTTATCCGGATGGTTTTTCCTGAAGTGGGTCCAGTACGCCCGCGCGTTAGCTATCTCTTCTGAGCACTGAAACGGATGAACAGTTCTGGGTGAAACAAGTTGATTTAATTTTGACGCCGTGGTTGGCGCAGTGGTAAAGTAACTGCCTACTGAGCCGACGGTCCCGGGTTCGATCCCCGGTCAGGGCAAATATTTGTGTGATGAACTCAATTATTTGTTCTTGGGTCTGGGTGTTATTATCTATATATGTATTTATTAAATATTATATTTATCGTCGCCCAGTACCCACAACACAAGCCTTAATTGAGCTTACTGTGGGACTAGGTCGATTTGTGTAATAATGTCCTATAATATTTATTTATTTATTATTTATTTTAGTTTTCATGCTACTATAAAGTAAATCGAAAATGTTTATAAATAATGAAAAAATCACTTAAACCTAGTATCTAATCTGTGCTTGCACATAGCTACACGGCGATTTTATAGTATTATTTTTATATCTTGAAATCATTAGGAGGCTAGAGATTTTTCATAATAATGTATTATTAACCCGACGTTTTAAACATAGATAGGAGATGAGAACAGTAATTAAAAATTTGCGTTTAAATTGGGTAAAAACTAAAAAGTTTTCAATTTCGAAATCCTACTAATATTATAAATGCGAAAGTGGTTACCTATCTTAATCTCGAATTTTAATATTCCGAATATCATAATCCAGAAAACGTTTGGACATTTTTTCATAACCCCGAATTTTAAAATTTCGAAGTTTTGTTTGCCATATAATCGCAACTCCGAATTTCATTTGCCCATTTCTTTATTTGTACGACGTTTTACAATTCAGACGAATGAGTTCCAGACATACGAAATCTAAATGCACAAAATCCAGATGACCGTAATCAATATGCACGAAAGCCAGATTTTTAAAACACAAATTTTTGAAATACAGTTAATTGATATCCAGACAAACAATGTCCAGATTTTTGAAATTCAAATAAACGATATCCAGCAAAACGTAATCCTTCCAGGGGGACGCAGCACGAACCTAAACCTTCTGAATAGATTTTAACACTTTAACCTTTCTGTAATGGGCAAGTAAAACAATAGCGAGTCGGATCTGGCACTCGCCGGCCGCTGCCGCGGCACGCTCGCTTCGCTCGCTCGGCTCGTGCATGGGGGGTCACACTTCAAACGTAACCTAACCTACTGAGTCGAATTTGATACTTAAACCTTTCTGTAATAGGCAAGTAAAACAATAGCGAGTCAGTTCTAGCGTGGGGGTCGAAGTTCAAACCTAACCTACTGAGTCGACTATGACACTAAAACCGGTCTGTAATGGACAAGTAAAACAATAAATTTACTTACTGACAATGTTTATTTTCAGTCGATAGTAAAGGTATAATCACGATTGTATGGAAATCAAATAAAAAGATTATGAAAATTTGGCAATAGTTTATTTGGAAAATGGTACGATGGGAAACAAAAAAAGTATTCTGAGAATCTGGTATAATGAGATCTGTATTATGAGAATACGGGAAACAAAAAAATACTTTTTAAAAATCTGGTTTTGGTGCATCTGGAAATTGATTCATCTGGGAAATTAAAAAAGGAATTGTAAAAATTTGTCATTCATTACCTGTATGTATCTGTCTTTTAAAAGTTCTAACAACCGTTTTCGGGGTTTTAAGATTCGGGTAATAGAAATTCGAGTTTTTAATAGGTTACCTGCGAAAGTTTGTGAGGATGGATGTATGCATGTTTGTTACTCTTTCACGCAAATACTACTACCGATTGCAATGAAAGGCGGTGAATAAGCTACTTTTTATCCCGGAAATCCCACAGGAACTATGAAGGTTGTTATGAATTTTAAGTTTGTAATGAACCACCACCATAAATGTAATCCTTCTAAATTTTCGGGTTGTCTGGCAGAAATCGCTTACAGCGATAAGACCGCCCTCTGTACATGTTGTTACTTGTATGGCTCTTAGTTTATAATCCTGTATTAAGTGTGCAATAAAGTATTTTTCATTAATTCATTCATTCAAGGTTTAACATACATGCGGACAATTAATCGGCCAAGTGCGTTTGTCGCGTCTCTTCTTATTCGTGTGGATAAAATCGCGCAAGTGCACACGCAGCTCTTTCTCCGTATTGAATGTTTCACCGCAATGGCGACAGCCTTTCCTGGGAAATGTTGGAAGATAATTTTTTTTTTCATAAAAATAAATAATTATTTGTAAAAAAAAATTCGCAAATTAGTGTGGTTAAAAATGTATTCGTATTTTTTGCCAGTGAATGTAAGACTAATGATGTCGGTATTTTCTATGTTTTCTGATATTTTGTAAATGTACGTAATAAAAAAGGGCGTGTGTTCCGAGCACACGTGTCAGAAGTGAAACTTCTTTAGCAAGATTCAAACAAATCGTCGCCTTACTCCATGACGTGACGGTATTGCCATGAAATTTTACGCTACACAAAGTTAAAGTTTCACTTCAAAAATAACGAAATTGCACCAATAAATGATATTTTTTTATGGATAAAATTTGTATCAGAGCCATATCGATTAAACCGGATTAAAAAGGTGAATAAATAAATATTATAAAAAGAAATAATAAATAGTTATAAATAATCTCACTTTTTCTCAGATTCCTTCGTGTGCCGTTTCGCTGTGACCATGTGTCGCTTGAACGCTTCCTCGGAAAAGAATTTGACGTCACACGCCTCACAAAATGGCGCCTCTTTGTCGTCCACATTACTGGCCGGCATCTGTAATTATATTTATTATTGCTACTAAACTTCGCTCGCATTTTCAAAACAAAACCCACATCATTGTAATCGGTTCAGTAGTATTTGCGTGAAAGAGTAACTAACATACATCCATCCTTGCAAACTCTCATAGCATACTAACAACTAAAAAGTTGATCGAAAAATAATTACGTATTATTTAGGGATATGGTGATTGGTGAAAGTTAAAAAAAATCATAAATGCTTGTAACACATTCACATGAATAAAAAACTTTTTCAATTTGAGTTTCAGAGACAAAAACGGTCTATGGAACATTTTTAAAAGATAAATTATTTTATTAAGGGTGGATTTCACCAAGCAAGAATAAGTCTTACTCCAGAGTATAACAGCAATTATTCTATGATTAAACTATTTTTATGTTTCACCAAAGATTTATCCTAGGGTTAAACGAATATTCTCATGTAAATCACTACTCCGCCAAATTCTGAGGAGTATTGCACTTAAACCATGGATAAGATTTCAATATGACGTCCGTATGTTACAACTGACTGTAACGTGTGTGTGTCAATTTAAATAAATCGAGTAGGTACATTTTGGCATTATTAATTATTATTTTCCCTTAACTAGTTATATTTTATCCAAATGGTCGAACGTTTGAGAGCATTAGTAGTTTAAGGGCCGATTTTTCAATGCTTGGATAAAACTTATCCGTCCAATAAAGTATTACACGATAATATTAAAATGTCACGTAAACTGTCAAATACGGGCAATTAGAATACGTTTTTAAAATGGTAGTTTTATACATTATTCGACGAATAAGTTTTAACCAAGGATTGAAAAATCAGCCCTAAATATATAATCTCACCTTCAATCCCTTGTGCATTAGGGCCCTGTGCATGTTAAGTCCGAGCTGCGAAACAAACGAGTTTCCGCAGAAGCCGCAAATGTAATCCGACGGGTGCTTAATGCGCACGTGCGATAGGTACGACGTGAATTTTCTGTATGCGGGTAATAAAAAACATTCTAGCTTAAAACTAATACACTTAGATATAAGAACAATAACTTTGACTGACCGGTTGGCTTGGTTGGTTTCCCTGCCTTCCAAGCCAGAGATCGTGGGTTCGATTCCCACCCGGGGCAAACATTTGTGTGATGAACATAGATGTTTGCTGTGTCTGGCTGGTAATTATCTATATGTTTTTATTTAAAATTATATATGTATTTTTATAAGCCATCTGGTTTCCATAACACAAGCGAAAGCTAGTATGGGATCAGATCGTGCCGTGTGTGAAAATTGTCTTGAAATATTTATTTCATAAAAAAATTACAAATTGTACTGTACTAACAGTACGTACTTAGGTAGAATTGCATTGGCTCACTCCTACACTCAATAGTGCATCAGGCGTCGACTGACTACTACATACTAATGATAGCTATGAGCTATCCCCACCACTGGTGTACGTGAGACAATGTATATAATATCTATTTCATAGATACACTACACGAATTAAAAAAAAATACATTGGATATATTCTATCAGTCAGTATTTGTGATAAAGTTGACTACTCAGCATTTAGACCAATAAAAAACTAGCCCGTTTACGAGCACCTTAACGGGTAGATCTGAGAATTGGACAATAGCTACTACAGCTATTTTCATATCCTAAGTGATTCTTATGATCTTATCACTTGAAAGGCGGTCTTATCGCTAAGCAATCTCTTGTAGGTAACTTGGTGGCGGATATGTGAATAGATAAAAATATATAGGTAGTTAAAAATTTACATTTTCGGCTAAAATATTCATTGACATACGATAAATAATTAGTTAATTATTATTACGTCGCCAAAAAATGTAAGAGCTGTGTTTTATAAAGATTCATTAGAATTATCACCTTATTTCGTTGCAGTAATGTTCAAAGTCTAATTTATCGCTCATTAGAAAACCCTGCCTGAGACACGAGTAAGCAGAGTTTTGCTTCGGACATTTATTATTTCGACGAAACTTATATTGGCGGAGCTTACTTTTTAATAAGTGTTAATACAAAATATAAATTATAATATCACAGTACCACATAAAGCAAACGAAGTCAGGTGCATCTACTAGTAAAATAACATCTATCTACAAAATATCAAAACATACTCACGTCAAAATCTCTTCGCAGTATGGACACTTGTACTTAACGCCTCGGTGCCAGTAAAGGTGTTGTCTAGCTTGAGTGCTATAAACACATATAAAAATGTCAAGTTTTTGTAGTAGATATTAGAACTGCATTTAATTAAAATAATAGTAAAACACACAGAAAAATAGTTTTTGAAGTAAATATTATAATCTTATCTCCATTTTAATAAAATAAGAGTCATTTTTTGAAATAAAGCTTAACATCTTATTTACTTATATTATGTACACTAGTTTTCCGCCCGCGGCTTCGTCCGCGTTTTCAAAGAAAAACCCGTTCCCGTAGGATTTCCGGGATAAAACCTATCCTATGTCCTTTCTCGGGTATCAAAATATCTCTATACCAAATTTCATGCAAATTGGTTCAGTAGTTAAGGCGTGATTGAGTAACAGACAGACAGACAGAGTTACTTTCGCATTTATAATATTAGTATGGATATACATTTTTAATAATTCCGAAAACGATTAAAAAAAAATAATTTTCATATTTAAACCAAATAAGATCAAGAGATGTTCTCATATTTTATTAATGCTAATCAATCTTCCACATATATTACAAAAGATAATTTTTCATAGACTTTTATACGTTTATACTATATCTCGCCCGCAGCTTCGCCTGCTTTATCTAAAACTGAGCAAACATCATCACGTTATAATAAGAACGGAGCAATGCGGGTAAAACTGCAGGACACAGTTAGTATGTAAATCTATACTATAAAGCTGAAGTTTTTGTTTGTTTGTTTGAACGCGCTAATCTCAGGTACTACTGGTTCGATTTGAAAAATTCTTTCGGTGTTAGATAGCCCATTTATCGAGGAAGGCCATAGACTATATACCATCACGCTAAGACCAACAGAAGCGGAGCACCAATGAAGAATGTTTCAAAAGCGGGGGTTTAGTTATAAATATAGATTATTCTACTCACAAGTGTTTAGATACATATGGGCAGTATTTGCATATAAACTTCTTCGCATGTATGGTAAGATGTTTATTGAGAACTCTTGTCAATTTAAAACGCATCTTGCATATGTTACATTCATGGCTGCCTGATGTCTGGAAAAATGATTGTCTATATTAATATAACACTTCATTTTAATTTTCTTTATTTAGTCATATGTTACTGTATACATAATTGTATAAGTGTATTGGTTTTTCAAATTCAAAAAAATAATCAATAATTCATGTTATCATTCTGTTTCAGGGACAACAAATATTCCAATAATAGACGATTCCAAGAATATTCCAATTTAGACTAATGTAAACCAACACCATGAAATTAGTATAGTTCTTATGAGTAGATTATAAAGCAACAATAATTTTAACCCATATAAGAATTTTTGTTCGAAACACTTCTAGCCCAAGAGCCCACGACAGCCAGACCTTCGCCACTCAAGCGACAGTCTGTAAAGTCGGTTTACTGACGATAGTTGAACGTGACAACGTCCGATTGTGCTTCTTTGTCGCTCGTTCCGCGCTCTCGCTTGCACTTCAAGCCTTACATGGAACGCCTCAGAGCGAGGTAACGCCGCAGAGTCATGTTTTTTCGTGCGTGCAGCCGGCTTTATCGAATTATAAGACGTTGTCACGTCAAAAAAGCCAGACCTTCGTTATTGAAGTGAAACTTCTTTATCGGGGTTGGACAAAAATGTAGTGTAACATATTTTCGTTACACGTGACATTTTTCCGTTACGCGCCATCTTTTTCTTCTCCCTACCACGCGTGATTTGACGTATTTCTGTATAGTTGCATATAGTAAATTATTTTTTTGAAAAAATAAGGTCATACAGAAGTTTCACATCTTACGTGTGTACACACTACACTAGTACACGCACACATTTTTTTTATAAAAGTTGAATGGTAACAGGCTCTTGAGATAACATCTTTTTATACGTCCCCAAGTAACATGTATAAAATTTAACTTTTATACTAAAACGAAACTTAGGTACTATTTAATACACCTTTAGTAACTATTACCTGCCCAAGTAACCACAACCCAAACTTGATAGTCGCTGGTCGTTCTTATCTGTGTAGGACATATAAATAGAGAAACTTTCAACTCTTATAAAATAACGAAGGTCTGGCCGTCGTGGGCTCTTCATCTATTATTTTTATTCCCTATAATGCTATAAATTGTTCTCTAATTTAAAAAATATATACTCATACCTTATCATGTTTCTGCATATGATGCTGCCATGTCTGTGTATCTTTAAAACCCTTAAAACAGAGCTCACATTTGAATGCAGAATTTTTATAATTGAGAGACTCTCGCCGTTTTTGGATTTCTTCCAATTGTTCCTCTTCCTGAAATTTATTTAAAAACTTTGAGAGAAAATAATAAAAAAAGACGTGTGGCACTCGGGGCCTGCCGCGGTAAAGCTATTACATGCTATGCCTTCAAGCCACACCTCCGCGCCCGTCGGAGTGGGGAGCGTGAGGTTTTTTCGTTACGGAATTTCTAGATTCAGTCCCCGCGCTCAAGGCCCGCGGTAGAAGCTATGCAATAGCTTAAAAACTACTCTATTATTCATTAAAATTTACTCTATTATTCAATGCAGGAGTAGAAAATTTTCAATAAGCTTCTACTCTTTTGAGTAACTAACTTTTATATTTAAGCTGTATTTTACTCCCTTTAAACCATTGACTTTAAACCTTGTTTTGTGCTTTAAAAACAGATATCTATGTACTACTCTACTCTACTATGTGTAAATAACTAATACAAAATTGACCCAAAATCATTTCGACAATATGTATTTAAAAATGTTCCAAAACATATTACTAATATGGACATTATCTCAATTACTTTATCGAACTTCTTTCCAAACTGGGGAAAAAAATGGGTTCAAAATTCAAATCCCGCCTCGTGATGAAAATTATTCTATTCTTTTAAAATGTCTGAATCTATACTAATATTATAAAACTGAACAGTTTGTTTGTTTGTGGAATTTTGAGGGTGGCTATAGGCTATATATCATCATGCTAAGACCAACAGGAGCGAAGCAATGCACAGCTAGTTTAAAATAAATGATAAGTAATAAACAATATTTCAAATGTTACTTACCGTCAAATTGATCACCGTAACATATGCTTCCAGTTTGATGTCGTCCAAGGCCCCTTGGGCCTGATTCATGACCGTTTTTAGTATGTCTTTGCGTTGAGACACTACTTTTGGTTTCAATGCCTTTTTGGGTTTCCTTGTTTTTGAGGCTTTGAGCGGTTTCTGAAAGCAGTAAATAAGCTTTAACGCGAGTATATGCTTTTAGAAATTAGGCTTTTGAACGAACTTTAAGTGATTTAACTGTAACGTCTTAGATTCCCCGCGACCACGCCCGCCGTAATATGTTTGAAACATCATGTTAAATAATATATAATGAACAACACGCACAGGAAAGAACTTAGCACAAAATATTAATTTTTTTTATTATTAATAGCTCAAAAAATTGCTCCTGATTTGCTCTATCAATTACAAAGAAAAAATATTTAATTTTGACAATGTTAATTGAAAAAGGCGTGTGGCACTCGGGGACTGTCGCGGTAAAGCTATTGCACGCTATGCCTTCAAGCCACACCTCCGTGCCCGTCAGAGTGGGGAGCGTGAGGTTTTTTTGTTACGCAATTTCTGGATTCGGTCCCCGCGCTCAAGGCCCACGATAGAAGCTATACAATAGCTTAAAAACTATGTTGTATGTAGTAAACTACTGCGCCTACAATATATAATAATGCGCCTATAATTTGTTGCAAAGGAGAGTACTTCAGAGAACCAATAACATTCAGCAGCCAATTCAATTTATTTATGTTTAGAGACAGTGCAGCCGAAGTGCACATTCTGTTCAAACCAAATTCAGCACATCACAAGAAAATTTGTACCTAAGTTATATACAAACTTTCTTGTGTAATAACTTACCTCATCCACAATATCTTTCTCTTTTATTTCTTCCTCGATGTACACCTCAATTTCCTCCAAATTTTCCTCCATTTTCTCACTCTTATGAATGTATAATGGTTCGTCATCACTCAGCCAATCATTATCAGCGTTCGTTTGATAGGAAAATTCACAATCAATTAATTCTAATGGCTCCTCTTTGATTGTCTCTTCATCATCTTCTTCATTTATAATTTTAATTTCAAATATATTCTGAATACTTAAATTCGAATTTAGGCAGTAGGATTTTTTGTCCAACCGCCTAATGTCTTGTTCTAAAACCTGAAAGGATAATATAAAATACATTTCAGTTTAAATGGGGGTAATAGTGTACATTGTAGGGCGTGGAGTTGCACACTCAAATAATTAATATATTGTATTATTAGCATTCTTCCCGCGGCTTGACCCACTGAGCCTTCCTCAAAAACTTCTTTATACTACTTAGTATAAGTTATATTATTGTTATTATTAAACTGCATCAAGATCTATTACATAGTTTTAAAGATATAATCATACAAAATTAGCATACAAAGGGACAGCGACATTGTTTTAAACTATGTAGTGATAAAACATTAATTCAGACCTTTCCATTGCTCTGTAAGATCCCCTGCAATATAGCCTGACACCTCAGGCTCCTCTGTCTAAATGAATAGAACTTGTGTAACATCGCTTTGCACACATAGCAAGCGAACATAGGAAGCTCCAAGGAGGTTAGTGGCTGTAATTAAAGAAAGTACTTATTTTACATTGTTGTTTATTTATGTACATACACTTGCGTAAGATTTACGAATGATAATCTATATTTTTTAACGATAAGATACAATAAAATAATTTTGTTTGCAACTTACATCTGTTCCCGTCAATATTCTATAATATCGTTCCAGTGAGTTAGAGCGCAAATTATAAAGGGTTACATCCATTTCTAAGCACATTACACAAGCTCGAACGTTTTCCATGTTGGAAGTATTAAATATAACTTAATATTTTATTTTTAATTACTCTTCATATTCATAGGTTGGCGGCATAACGGCATAAACACTGTAGACTTAATAAGACCTTAGATCTGCTCGTGTGCAAGTCGGTCTTGCAAACTTTTAAATAAGAAACATCGCGCCTGTTAAAATCAAGGGCTAATTGTGCAACAATAAAAATAAGCAGTACTCTTTATTTTCCCATCTACTTTATCAGAAATACATGCCGAGTATATAAAAATAAAAGCACAGAGCAAGCAGAAACGCCAAATTGACCAAATGGCTGTCAGCTGTGTTGTCAGCTGTGTTGTCAGTTGTGTTGACGACTGACTGTCATGTCATTCATTTTAAACGTGAATACAAGTCTATTGGAACGTACAACACACATTTTTATTAGCTGTATCATACATTATCTAAGGCCGCGTTTCCATCTGCAAGTAAATTTCTGCAAGAACTGTCCGACAGTCTGTCTGACAGCAGCTTGCATGTGTAAACTATGTCGCAAGTTTGTCAAGCGCTTCTTGCGAGAAGTTGCGAAAGCGTGTGTAAACATGACTGTGACAGATCTCGCTGCTTAGCGGTCTAGTTCCGTATGGCCGTGTTTCCACCTGCAAGTAAACTCGTGGAAGTCTTGCATGAATCGTTGCAATTTAACTTCTCTACAACTTGGGGTAACTTTTTGTCGTAGAACTATAAATAAAAAAAGTTATAAGCGAAAATGTTCAAAAATTAGAGCTATTTATATTTTTATTTATAGTTCTACGACAAAAAGTGACTGGATCAAAGTTGTAGAGTATTTAATTTGCAACAAATAATGTTACCGATGTTTTTTAATCAGATAAATAGTTTAAGAGATATATCATAAAAACCATATCAGCCGCTATTTTCAACATAGCGGCCGCGGGACAAGGGTGGCGACCCCACAAACTTGGTGATACCCTCAAACTGACCCCCCTGCACATCAAAATGAAAAAATGAAATTGCGTCCTCTAAAAAACGCAACCCCAAATGTAACTTTTCAATGGACTAATATGGCATATTGTTATTAATCAAGATATTACATAGGTAACTACGTAATTTTTAGGGACCATATTGAGACACTTTTGAGACATTAGAAAATAAACTGAATAAATAGCTCACTTCAGTGCCGCAGACGTGTAGACGTAGATAAAAAATTGATTGCTTTTTTCTGTTTTAATTGCTGTATTTACCTTTTTTATAATTAAATTTTATTTATAATACTTAGATAGTATGATTTATGATACAGCCATCAATGTGTGTTGTACGTTCCAATAGACTTGTATTCACGTTTAAAATGAATGAAATGACAACAACGTCAACACACACAGCCATTTGCTCAATTTGGCGTCCTCTGCAAAAGTAGACGTTCTTATTACTTTTATTTTTATATATTCGGCATGTATTTCTGATAAAGTAGATGGGAAAATAAAGAGTACTGCTTATTTTTATTGTTGCACAATTAGCCCTTGATTTTAACAGGCGCGATGTTTCTTATTTAAAAGTTTGCAAGACCGACTTGCACACGAGCAGATCTAAGGTCTTATTAAGTCTACAGTGTTTATGCCGTTATGCCGCCAACCTATGAATATGAAGAGTAATTAAAAATAAAATATTAAGTTATATATTTTAATACTTCCAACATGGAAAACGTTCGAGCTTGTGTAATGTGCTTAGAAATGGATGTAACCCTTTCTAATTTGCGCTCTAATTCACTGGAACGATATTATAGAATATTGACGGGAACAGATGTAAGTTGCAAACAAAATTATTTTATTGTATCTTATCGTTAAAAAATATAGATTATCATTCGTAAATCTTACGCAAGTGTATGTACATAAATAAACAACAATGTAAAATAAGTACTTTCTTTAATTACAGCCATTAACCTCCTTGGAGCTTCCTATGTTCGCTTGCTATGTGTGCAAAGCGATGTTACACAAGTTCTATTCATTTAGACAGAGGAGCCTGAGGTGTCAGGCTATATTGCAGGGGATCTTACAGAGCAATGGAAAGGTCTGAATTAATGTTCTATAACTACATAGTATAAAACAATGTCGACATCCCTTTGTATGCTCATATCTTTAAAACTATGTAACAGATTTTGATGGAGTTTAATCCATACTAATATTATAAATGCGAAAGTAACTCTGTCTGTCTGTCTGTTACTCAATCACGCCTTAACTACTGAACCAATTTGCATGAAATTTGGTATGGAGATATTTTGATACCCGAGAAAGGACATAGGATAGGTTTTATCCCGGAAATCCTACGGGAACGGGTTTTTCTTTGAAAACGCGGGCGAAGCCGCGGGCGGAAAGCTAGTAATATATAAAGTGGTTTGAGGAAGTGTGGTCAAGCCGCAGAAAGAATGCTAGTAATAAAATATATTAAGGAAAGAAAAAAATTAAGTACTTTGTAACAAGCTTAGTTAAATTGGTTTTAATTTATTATGAATTTGAAGATAGTTAAAACATTTCCTTTCTTTATAAATGCTTATTGGGTGTGATCAATGCTTACCTACAAAAAATTAAAATCTTTTCTCTTTAATATTATCATTTGTAAAATTCTTATACTAGTCTTTATTCACATACATATCTTATTTCACAACCTATTGGTGTACCTTTGGCATATCATATTATTTATTCATTTTGTAAATTGTACCATTAGCTATAAGGTACCTTATCATAAATAATTAAATTAATAATTATTTTGGATTTTAATCTAGTCTAGCTATAACTCTGCCACCTCTCTTTGCCATGCCACTGTTTCATCAAATTCCTTTCAGTGGCAAGATTGAGATAATATCATTGAAACTTATATTTTATAATAATATAAAGACTAGCAAACCCGGCGAACTCCGTTTCGCCACCAGAGACTCCTTTTCTTTGCTATAAACCTCACAGAGCCCGAGACCTTTCCAATGAATGCATAACCGTGGAAATTCGGTTTGTGCGTTCTGTTATAGCGTCAGGAAGGAAATCCCGACTTATTTTTATATAGTAGATTACTCATTCTATCATTGAAGCCACACCACAGACTGAAGCTTATAAATAAATGCCCTATCATATAATTATTTGAGTATGTAACAAAACATATTAGGAATAATTATTCTATTGCTGTACCAATTTAAACTGAAATGTATCTTATATTATCCTTTCAGGTTTTAGAACAAGACATTAGGCGGTTGGACAAAAAATCCTACCACCTAAATTCGAATTTAAGTATTCAGAATGTAGTGGAAATTAAAATTATAAATGGAGATGATGAAGAGACAATCAAAGAGGAGCCATTAGAATTAATTGATTGTGATTTTTCCTTTGCAACGAACGCTGATAATGATTGGCTGAGTGATGACGAACCATTATCCATTGTAAACAGTGAGAAAATGAAAAGGAATTTGGAGGAAATTGAGGTGAACATGGAGGAAGTAATAAAAGAGGAAGATATTGTGGATAAGGTAAGTTATTACACAAGAATATATGTACTGACATACCAATTTTTCGTGATCTGCCGAATTTGGTTTGAACAGAATATGAACTTCGGCTGAACTGTCTCTAAATATAATATGTCTGTCTGTCTATAAATATAAATAAATCGACTGAAATTGGCTGCTAAATGTTATTGGTTCTCTGAAGTACTCTCCTTTCCAACAAATTATAGGCGCATTAGAGCAAATCGAGAGCAATTTTTTGAGAAATTAATAATTTAAAGAAATTTACATTCTGCGCTAACTTCTTTCCGTGTTTTGTTCATTATATATTATTCAACCTGACGTGTCAAACACCTTACAGCGAACGTGGTCGCGGGAAAAATAAGACGTTACAGTTAAATCACTTAAACTTTGTTCAAAAGTCCAATTTCTAAATCATATACTCGCGTTAAAGCTAATTTATTGCTTTCAGAAACCGCCCAAACCCTTGAAAGCAAGGAGACCCAGAAAGGCACCGCAACCAAAAGTAGTGTCTCAACGCAAAGACATACTAAAAACTTTCACGAATCAGACCAAAGGGGCCTTGGACAATATCGAACTGGAAACATATGTTACGGTGGTCAATTTGACGGTAAATAATATTTGAAATATTGTTTATTACTTATCATTTATTTTAAACTAGCTGTGCATTGCTCCGCTCCTGTTGTACTTAGTGTGATGATATATAGCCTATAGCCTTCCTCAAACTTCCACAAACAAGCAAACTCTTCAGCTTAATAATATTAGTATATATAGATTCAGACATTTTAAAAGAAAAGAATAAATTTGATAACGAGGCCGGATTTATTTGAACCCGCTTTTTGCCCCAGTTTGGAAAGAAGTTTGCCACGGGTAAATAATGATGGTTTGGTTTAAAGGGAGTAAAATACAGCTTAAATATAAAAGTTAGTAACTCAAAAGAGTAGAAGCTTATTGAAAATTTTCTACTCCTGCATTGAATAATAGAGTAAATTTTAATGAATAATAGAGTAAATTTTAATGAATAATAGAGTAAATTTTTAAAATTAATCAGGAAATTTTTGATATATCCTACTTCCTTCTAATATGATAAGTCCGAAAGTATTGTGAGTTAATTTTGAGAGAGAGTATTGTGAGAATGGATGTTTTATCCTGGAAATCCCACGGGATCGGGAACTATGCGGGTTTTTCTTTGAAAACGCGCGTGTAAAGCTCGTTTTTCTATATAATGACAATGTTTTTTTTTATTATTTTCTCTCAAAGTTTTTAAATAAATTTCAGCAAGAGGAACAATTGGAAGAAATCCAAAAACGGCGAGAGTCTCTCAATTATAAAAATTCTGCATTCAAATGTGAGCTCTGTTTTAAGGGTTTTATAGATACACAGACATGGAAACATCATATGCAGAAACATGATAAGGTATCTTAAACTAGCTGCGCTTCGCGGTTTCACCCGCGTGGATTCCGCTCCTGTTGGTCTTAGCGTAACGATATATAGCTTATAGCCTTCCTCGATAAATGGGCTATCAAACACCGAAATAATTTTTCAAATCGGACCAGTGGTTCCTGAGATTAGCGCGTTCAAACAAACAAACTCTTCAGCTTTATAATATTAAAGTATAGATTAGAGGACAATTTATGGCATTATCTTATATATAAAAATGAATCGCAAAATGTGTTGGTAAGCGCATAACTCGAGAACGGCTGAACCGATTTCGATAATTCTTTTTTTATTATATTCCTTGAAGTACGAGGATGGTTTTTATGTAGAGAAAACGTAAACATGTACCACGGGCGAAGCCGGGGCGGACCGCTAGTAGGGAATAAAAATAAGTGTTTGAAACAAAAATTCTTATATGGGTTAGAAAGATTGTTTATAATCTTTATAATCTACTCATAAAAACTATACTAATTTCATGATATTGGTTTAAATTAGTCTAAAATATTATTGGAATATTTGTTGTCATTGAAAACAGAATGATAACATGAATTATTGATTATTTTTTGAATTTGAAAAACCAATATTGCATCTGTACAGTCACGTGGTCACCACTGAAAGTCAGTGCAGCAATACATTTTAAATAATGGTTGCTGTGATGGGGAGTCCTTTTTGCCTCCATTGCTATCTTTTTTGTTTTTGACGTGACAACGTCTTATAATACGATAGAGCCGGCTGCACGCACGAAAAAACATGACTCATGCGGCGTTACCTCGCTCTGAGGCGTTCCATGTAAGGCTTGAAGTGCAAGCGAGAGCGCGGAACGAGCGACAAAGAAGCACAATCGGACGTTGTCACGTTCAATTACTAACGTCAGTAAACCGACTTTACAGACAACCAATTTTTTTTTCTGTTTTGTGTGTTATATTAAGTACTAAGATATATGTTTTACATGGTGGCAAACAAAACGCTTTCTATTTCTATTTCTATTTCAATACACTTATACAATTACGTATGTAACATATAGCTAAATAAAGAAAATAAAATGAAGTGTAATATTAATATAGAAAAAAAGCAACTTTCCAGACATCAGGCAGCCTGGAATGTAACATATGCAAGATTCGTTTTAAATTGACAAGAGTTCTCAATAAACATCTTACCATACATGCGAAGAGGTTTATATGCAAATACTGCCCATATGTATCTAAACACGTGTGAGTAGAATAATCTATATTTATAACTAAACCCCCGATTTTGAAACATTCTTCATTGGTGCTCCGCTTCTGTTGGTCTTAGCATGATGATATATTATAGCCAATAGCCATCCTTGATAAATGGGCTATCTAACACCGAAAGAATTTTTCAAATCGAACAAGTAGTTCCTGAGATTAGCAAAAAAATTTTTTAATCGTGTTCGGAAATATTAAAAATGTATATAAATAAGATGTTATGCTTTATTTCATCATAAATGACTCTTATTGTATTAAAACGGAGATAAGATTGTTAATCTCCATTATTAAAATGTCTACTTCAAAACTATTTTTGTATGTGTGTTTTGCTATTATTTTAATTAAATGGAGTTCTAATATCTACTATAAAAATTTGTATATATTGTGTTTATAGGACTCAAGCTAAGCAACACCTTTGCTGGCACCAAGGCGTTATGTACAAGTGTCCATACTGTGAGGAGATGTCGTCGTGAGTATGTTTTGATATTTAGTAGTTATTTTACTTGTAAATGCACCTGACTTCGTTTGCTTTATGTGGTACTGTGATATTATAATTTATATTTTGTATTAACATTATTAAAAAGTAAGCACCGCCAATATAAGTTTCGTCGAAATAATTAATGTCCGAAGCAAAACTCTGCTTACGCGTGTCTCAGGCAGGGTTTTCTAATGAGCGATAAATAAGACTTTGAACATTACTGCAACGAAATAAGGTAATTCTAATGAATCTTTATAAAACACAGCTCTTACATTTTTTGGCGACGTAATAATAGCCGATTTTGAGTCTGATTATTTATCGTATGTCAATGAATATTTTGGCCGAAATGTATTGCCGTTATGTAAATTTTTAACTAACTATATATTTTTATCTATTCACAAATCCGCCACCAAGTTACCTAGAAGAGATTGCTTAGCGATAAGACCGTGCCTTTCTCTTATCACTTATCACTTAGAGTAGTAGCTATTGTCCAATTCTCAGATCTACCCGTTATGCATACAAAATTTTATTGGTCAAACCGTTAAAAACCCATAAAAAACAGCGGTGGTTGAAGTTAAACTCGCGACTCGAGAATTCAATAAATAAATAAATATTTCAGGACAATTTTCACATACGGCACGATCTGATCCCATACTAAGCATGCGCTAGTGTTATGGAAACCAGATGGCATATATAAATTTTAAATAAATATGTACTTATATAGATAAATAACACCCAGACACAGCAAACGTCTATGTTCATCACACAAATATTTGAACCGGGTGGGAATCGAACCCACGATCTCTGGCTTGGAAAGCAGGGTCTACCAACCAAGCCAACCGGTCAGTCAAAATAAAACAACACCTAAACAATTTGCATTCAAAGTATCATGTTTTCTTATCTTATAGTTTTTCACGAGGCTTCCGACTAAGTGAACTAATTTGCTTTACAAAATTAATGTAATAGACGCAAATTTATCTACGGCATTTACCTCGGAACGTATATTATGCATGTTTGAAATTATTTTGGTCAGTCAAAGTTATTGTTCTTAAAGTGTATTAGTTGTAATTAAATGTAATTTCATTCTTTCTTTCTATTACCCGTATATAGAAAATGGACGTCGTACCTATCGCACGTGCGCATCAAGCACCCGTCGGATTACATTTGCGGCTTCTGCGGCTACTCGTTTGTTTCGCAGCTCGGACTTAACATGCACAAGTCCATGATGCATAAAGGTTTGGAGGTGGGTTGTGACGTCATACGTCTACGATAACCATAGATAACGTTAAGATATATACGTTATCTACTATTTAAAAATAAGCCGGGTTTTCCTTCCTGACGCTATAACTCCAGAATGCACGAACCGATATAGCCTTCCTCGATAAATGAGCTATCTAATACCGAAAGAATTTTTCTAATCGGACCAGTAGTTCCCGAGATTAGCGCGTTCAAACAAACAAACTCTTCAGCTTTATAATATTAGTATAGATAAGTAAAAAACATTTGGGGCTTCTGCGGCTAGTCGTTCGTGTCGCAGCTCGGCCTCACCATGCACAAGACTATGATACACAAGGGGTTGAAAGTGAGGTGTGACGTCATCATTATACAATACAAAACACAAACACCAATGACGTCATCGTCATCACCTTAGACGTTATTTCAGTATATAACACACTTTTTAATAGCCATCCATAATTTTTCTACAAATCAGTTTTTTATTATCTATTCATATAATAAAATCGTAGGAAAGTCAAATCTGTACATAATATATTTTTTAAAAGAATACTTGGGGAGTTTTCTACAATCAATACCGAAGCCAAAAAGAGAGTTTTTAGAGTTTTTGTCTGTTTGTCTGTATGTATGTCCGGGCTTATCTCAAAAACTACTGCATGGATTTACTTCAAATTTAGTATTAAGATACCTTGAGACCTGAAGAAGGACAAAAGATACGTTTTATCCCGGAAATTCCATGGGAACGGGAACTATGTGGGTTTTACTTTGACTATGCGAAGTAAATCTTAAGTATAGCATTAATAAATATCATAACAGATGCCGGCCAGTAATGTGGACGACAAAGAGGCGCCATATTGTGAGGCGTGTGACGTCAAATTCTTTTCCGAGGAAGCGTTCAAGCGACACATGGTCACAGCGAAACGGCACACGAAGGAATCTGAGAATAAGTGAGATTATTTATAATTATTTATGTCTATAATATTTATTTATTCATCTTTTTAATCCGTTTTTATCGATATGGCTCTAATACAAATTTTATCCACAAAAAAAATATCATTTATTTGTGCAATTTCGTTATTGAACTGAAACTTTAACTTTGTTGAGTTTAAAATTTCATGGCAATACCGTCACGCCATGGAGTAAGGCCATTTGTTTGAATCTTGCTTGAAAGAAGTTTCACCATTTGTTTGAATCTTGCTTGAAAGAAGTTTGACACGTGTGCTTGGCACACATGCCCTTTTTTATTACGTATATTTACAAAATATCAGAAAACAAAGAAAATATCGAAATCATTACAGTCTTACTCATGAGGTGGCAAAAAAATACGAATACATTTTTAAGCACACCAATTTGCGAATGTTTTTGAAGTGAAAACTTCTTTACCGGCGTTGGGTATAAAATCTTAAACTCGCGTCAGGACACGTGACCTGATCGAAAAAGCGTAAGACGGATGTTTTTTTTTTTTAGCCCTTATATTCCATGCGTAAGACGGATACCATTCCAAAATATCAAACATGCGGAACGTTAATAATCAAGTTTTCACTTCTGCCGGCACTCACGGAGTGCAACCCGTCTTTTTTTTACAAATAATTATTTATTTTTATGAAAAAAAAATAAATTATCTTCCAACATTTCCCAGGAACGGCTGTCGCCATTGCGGTGAGTCGTTCAAGACGGAGGAAGAGAAGCGTGCACACGTTCGCTGCACACACTCGCGCAAGACACACACGAACAAAAAGAGCGACACTCGCACTTGGCCGATTAATTGTCCGCATGTATGTTAAACTAGCTTAACCCTAGATAGCTAACGTTACTAGAATACCATGAGATGCTAACCATTCGACTTTTTGACGAACAAATTTAAAATATGTTTTTAATGAAATTTTATGTAATTAAATCCGATATTATTTTTATATTAGAAACTACAGGATATAAATTAAAGATATTTTTAGCAAAATATAATATTTATTAGAGTTTTAAGTACAAAATAACAAATCTTAATGGCACATAGTTACAAGAAATCAACAATGAGATAAATCTTAAATCAACTAAAACAGAAACTTTTACATTTTTTTCTTATATTATTTTTATTTAGTATATAAGTAAAAATATGTATGTTTGTATTATTATATTAAAAAATTATATTTTATTGGCACAATTAGGACAAAATCCAACTGAATGCTCGTCGCAAATGGCCACTTTGCAACAGTTGCAAACGTTTTTTGTCATACGTCTTATTTTTATAGGAACACAAGCCACAAATCTTTTTTTTCCTTGTAGGTACATTTTCGAAGTCTGATTGAGAGTCCAAACCAGATGGAAGTTGATCTTGACTTTGTCCTTCAGCCGGAACCTCTTCATTCACACCTAATACTTCTCTGATTATTTCCTTTACTCTTCGCAGCATTGTTGGTATTTCAAGACGATGTTTTAGCCAAGGCTCCACAAGTTGCTCATGTAAGCGTATCATAAATTTTCTTCGAGGTAAGGGCTTACCACCTGATACCAAAACATTGTGACAATAAATAATATATGAATTGATACCAGATATATTCAACATATCATAGAACAAGCACATTGGCCATCTATTGGTCTTGCGGTTACACGACATGTTTGAACACATTTGATCAAATGTATCCACCCCAACTTTGATGGCGTTGTAGAATTCAATCATGTTAGGTTTATGGTTCCGTTTTCGTCACACGACGAAAGCAAGTAAGCCATCTTGCTCGGCTTTGGTTTATATGACAACAGAGTAAGTGGCCCATCATAGCAGAACATGGATGTTCCAACTAGTCTAGTTCGGTTGTTCCGCATTACTTCTGGAATTTCTCTTTTATTAGCCCTCAAAGTTCCAACTAAAGTTAACTTGTAAGGTTGTTTTCTCTTATATTGATTTCCTGAGACAAGTGGATAATCGAATCGGAAGCTAATAAAGACTCTTCTTGTGACTCACCAGATTGATTAGGCGAAGGTGCGTTTTCATGTTCTTCAGTACGTATTGGTTTGTCAGTGTCCGAGACCTCGTCCTGAAAATCACTTTCCACATCATCCATCAACAACTCGTCTTCACTCTTGCTGTTAGACTCTTCCGTTGAAGGGTAATCGTCATCATCCAACGCCCGAGCAATCGCCTCATCTGTGGTATTCGAACTTCCTACCATTCTGTACTTTGAACGTAATAACTAAAACAAAACAAGTAAAAATCATCACTAATAATATTTATAAAAAGTTACACGTAAGCTAACCATTCGTCAAAATGACGAGTGAGTAGTAGGTATCTCAAAAACTATGCAACTTACCGCCAAATCGCGACCGCAGTTCGACGCAGCTTGGCTCGCACTGAGTTGGTTTCACACCGCACGCGCACAACCGAAACCGTTAAAAAGAGATGGCGATATATTGATTCAGTATTCGTCATTTTGACGAACGTTAGCTATCTAGGGTTAAAAAAAGTATGCGTGTACTTGATTTACTTTATTGTACACACGTAAGAAGTGAAACTTCTTTATGACCATATTTTTCAAAAAATAATTTACTATATTTACGTCGAATCACGCGTGGTAAGGATAAGAAAAAGATGGCGCGTAACGGAAAGATGTCACGCGTAGCGAAAAAATGTTACACTAAATTTTTGTCCAACCTCGATAAAGAAGTTTCACTTCAACTAATTCAAAGAAAAAGCCTCATAGTTCCCGTTCCCGTGGGATTTCCGGGATAAAACCTATCCTATGTGTTAATCCAAGTTAAACCTCTATATGTGTGCTTAATTTCATTGTAATCGGTTCAGTAGTATTTGAAAGAGTATCAAACACACACATTCACATCCTCACAAACTTTCGCATTTCAACTCGACTTGTTTCACCGAAAACTGTTCATCCGTTTCAGTGCTCAGTAGAGATAGCTAACGCGGGTGCGTACTGGGCCCACTTCAGGAAATACCATCCAGATAAAGAGTATCCCGTAGAGAGGAAAAATATTTGTGACGAGTGTGGAAAGGGCTTTAGGGTAAGTGATATTATTATTTTAAATTATTTATAACGGTTAAATTATTATTAACTCACTTTTATTCTACAATGAAATGAAACGTAAGAATAAATAATATAAAGAATAAATCGCGGTTAAAATCGGTAACTTATAAATGTAAAATCAATTAATATAAAAAAATAATTATGCAATTTTACTAAATTAATACATTAGTTAGTTTTTTCAATTTCCTTGTAAGTAATGTGATTTACCCGTTTTATTACTTTAGTTAGACTGTTTTGTCATACGGTATATAAAGACTTTATATAATACTAGAGGTCCGCCCCGGCTTCGCCCGTGGTACATATTTCGCAATAAAAGGTAGCCTATGTCCTTTCTCGGGTATCAAAATATCTCCATACCAATTTTCATGCAAATTGGTTCAGTAGTTTAGGCGTGATTGAGTAACAGACAGACAGACAGAGTTACTTTCGCATTTATAATATTAGTATGGATTGGTCCGAAGAGCGATCCTTGAGAGACACCTGTAGTGGGGATTATGAGAAATGCTTAGTCAATTTTTCATTGTTTTGCTTAAATATATTGAAAATAATTTGGAACATGCATAATAAACGTTCCGAGGTAAAAGCCGCAGATAAATTTGCGTCTATTACATTAATTTTGTAAAGCAACAATTAGTTCACTTAGTCGGAAGCCTCGTGAAAAACTATAAAATAAGAAAACATGATACTTTGAATGCAAATTGTTTCGTTGTTGTTTTATTTTGACTGACCGGTTGGCTCGGTTGGTAGAGGCCCTGCCTTCGTGGTCGTGGGTTCGATTCCCACCCGGGACAAATATTTGTATGATGAACATAGATGTTTGCTCTGTGTCTGGGTGTTAATTATCTATATAATTATTTATTTAAGGACGCGTTTACGAATCTGACAAAAATAAGCAGTTTTTCGATGCATTTTGCGGCAAAATAATACAAAACCAAATTTGACTAATAATTACCATAGATAGATTACTCCTTAATCTTCAAATGGTAGGAATTTTTTAGTCGAAAATTTTGGATTATAATATTGTAAAAAATAATTTCCGTTGCCTCTTCACACAAAATTGACAATATCGTGCTGAATATAAAAGCATTTTTCTATTATTTAATAAACTAAATTTATTTATTTAAAAATATTTTAAGTAAGCAGACGTGTCCAACTCAAAAAGGTAGGAACTAAAACTATCAAAATGTTACAAATAAGCTGAGAAAAAAATTAAAATCAAATCCTATTTTTTTTCACATATTTAGCTGTAACGCGTGATACTTATTGCATGGAAATAAGGGTTATTTTATTTGTCACTATCTTGATTTATTGCACAAAAATTTGTAATGAAATATTTTAGTAATTTAGTCTGCGCTCGGCCGCCGTTGTGAGCAGACACTGTGAGTGAGACTGTGACGCTTGTAAGCAGCTCCTCGTTTACGAAAAGATCGCTGTACGTATACAAAATATTTGACCTAATAAACTTGATCATTGACGCATTCTGCACCGACAACCAAGGAAAGATTTTATTTATAGTTTTTCATACTTATGGGATTATAAATTTCATATTTCGTTTCTAACTTGATGGAGTGACCTGACGTGTACTTCGAAGACTGCTACTGGAACTCATAGACGAGTAGAGCTAGGTGTGCCGAGTTTCGGCTCGTTTTGTTAGTTATGTTGAGACCTTACCTCCGGACTTGATGGAGTGACCTTCAGGTGTACTTCGAAGACTGCTACTGGAACTATTATACGAGTAGAGCTAGGTGTGCCGAGTTTGGGCTCATTTTGTTAGTTACGTTGAGACCTTACCTCCGGACTTGATGGAGTGACCTGCAGGTGTACTTCGAATACTGCTACTGGAACTCATAGACGAGTAGAGCTAGGTGTGCCGAGTTTGGGCTCATTTTGTTAGTTACGTTGAGACCTTACCTCCGGACTTGATGGAGTGACCTGCAGGTGTACTTCGAATACTGCTACTGGAACTCATAGACGAGTAGAGCTAGGTGTGCCGAGTTTGGGCTCGTTTTGTTAGTTATGTTGAGACCTTACCTCTGGACTTGATGGAGTGACCTGTAGGTGTACTCCGAAGACTGCTACTGGAACTAATAGATGATTAGAGCTAGGTGTGCCGAGTTTGGGCGCGTTTTGTTATAATACACACTAACAAAATAAGCCTAAACTCGGCACACCTAGCTCTACTCGTATAATAGTTCCAGTACCAGTCTTCGAAGTACACTTTGGCAAGTACTTGTTTACCAAACAATCACTGTCCAATGAAATTAGGTAAATGGTATCTACTTTTGTGACCATTCAACGTTACAAACTTTACAAATCAAAGTAAAGTTAACAAAAAAACATGGCAATAAAAATAAGCTCAATTATCAAGTCGTGTCAGTTTACTCATAATTTCGCCGCTTCGAGCATTTCGATGTGTGTGTGAGCCGTGCACGAGTAGTAGTAAGACTCAATACCTAAAATTGATGCGCGTCAATTTGTAAATACGTCCTTAAAATTATATATGTATGTTTATCCGTCATCCGGTTTCCATAACACAAGCGAAAACTAAGTATGGGATCAGATCGTGTCACGTGTGTGAAAAATTGACCTGAATTTATTTATTAGTATTATATTATTTCGTCTTTTATATCTACGTTACTTTTTTTTTGTTTTTATTTTTTGAAGTGAATACTTCTTTAGCGGCGTTGAGCACTTTTTCTGTAATGGATATAAAATCTTAAACTCGCGTCAGGACACGTGACCTGACCGAAAAAGCGTAAGATGGATACCATTCCAAAATATCAAACATGCTCAACGTTAATAATCAAGTTTTCACTTCTGTTGGCACTCCCGGAGTGCAAACCGTCTTTTTTTCGTCAAAAAAGGCATACATTTATAGAGTTTTCATTAAAAATGGTCAGAGCAACGCGTTCCTCAAGTACCACAAGCGCACGCACTCCGCGGTGAAGGCGTTCAAGTGCGGCGAGTGCGGCAAGGCGTTCCACAACCGCACCAACCTGCTGACGCACGGCCGCGTGCACTCGGAGCGGCGCCCGCACGTGTGCTGCGCGTGCGGCAAGGCCTTCAAGTTCAAGGCGGCGCTCGACCGGCACTCGCGCGTGAGTTGTATATGTTGCAGTCAAAACCCTGAACCAGTCAATAACAATTGTATATAATAATTAGTCAATAAGGTTATTGACTGGTAAAATTAGTCAATAAGGTTATTGACTAAGGGCGTCGGTCAATATCATTATTGACTGATTTTATAATATAACTAGCTGGTGCGTTGTGCGCGGGCTGCAAGCAGCCCGCGAGCCCCTTTTGCCCCTGGGTTGAAGCAATAGGGCAGTCATTTGAAAATGCATCAAAATCCCCCGTCAATTTGTTATTATTTGCCAACAGCGATTCCACAGTCAATCGGAAGTGCTTATAAATTCCCAATTCAAATATTTTCTATTCTGGAATGCTGTCGACCTTCGAGGGTGCGTTGTGCGCGGGCTGCAAGCAGCCCGCGAGCCCCTTTTGCCCCTGGGTTGAAGCAATAGGGCAGTCATTTGAAAATGCATTCGAATTTTCTGCCCATTTGTTACATCTGCTAACAGCGATTCTACAGTCAGTCGGTAATGCTTATAAATTCCCCATTCAAGTATTTTCCACTCCGGAAGGCTGTCCACCTTCGAGGGAGCGTGGTGCGGAAGCATCCCAGGGCAGAAATCTTCAGTCATTTGAAAATGCATTAAAATTCCCTGTCAATTTGTTATTATCTGCTAACGGAAGTGCTTATAAATTTCCCATTCAAATATTTTCTATTCCGGGGGGCTGTCCACCTTCGAGGGTGCGTGGTGCACGAGCTGCAAGCAGCTCGCGGCTCATCCCAGGGCAGAAATCTTCAGTCATTTGAAAATGCATTCGAATTTCCTGTCCATTTGTTACATCTGCTAACAGCGATTCTACAGTCAGTCGGTAATGCTTATAAATTCTCCATTCAAGTATTTTCCACTTCGGGAGGCTGCCCACCTTCGAGGGTGCGTGGTGCGCGGGCTGCAAGCAGCCCGCGAAGCATCCCAGGGCAGAAATCTTCAGTCATTTGAAAATGCATTAAAATTCCCTGTCAATTTGTTATTATCTGCTAACGGAAGTGCTTATAAATTTCCCATTCAAATATTTTCTATTCCGGGGGGCTGTCCACCTTCGAGGGTGCGTGGTGCGCGAGCTGCAAGCAGCTCGCGGCTCATCCCAGGGCAGAAATCTTCAGTCATTTGAAAATGCATTCGAATTTCCTGTCCATTTGTTACATCTGCTAACAGCGATTCTACAGTCAGTCGGTAATGCTTATAAATTCTCCATTCAAGTATTTTCCACTTCGGGAGGCTGCCCACCTTCGAGGGTGCGTGGTGCGCGGGCTGCAAGCAGCCCGCGAAGCATCCCAGGGCAGAAATCTTCAGTCAGTTGAAAATGCATAAAAATTCCCCGTCAATTTGTTAATATCTGCTAACAGCGATTCCACAGTCAATCGGAAGTGCTTATAAATTTCCCATTCAAATATTTTCTATTCCGGGGGGCTGTATACCTTCGAGGGTGCGTGGTGCGCGAGCTGCAAGCAGCTCGCGGCTCATCCCAGGGCAGAAATCTTCAGTCATTTGAAAATGCATTTGAATTTCCTGTCCATTTGTTACATCTGCTAACAGCAATTCTACAGTCAGTCGAAACTGTTTATAAATTACTTATTCAAATATTGGTTAAATTCTTGAAACGTGATCCCCGAATTTCATCATTTTGAGGTGTCTAATCGATAGCGGGCAGTGACTTTTCATAATAACGCTCAAGAGTTTACTTAACACGCTCGTCGCTTCGCTCCTCGCTACCTATTTGAATATTTACGCCGGCCGCTGACGTGACTTGCTCGCTTCGCTCGCTTGGCTAGTGCGGTAGTTCAAAAGTAACCTAACTCGCTCGTCGCTTCGCTCCTCGCTACTTCTTTGAGTATTTACGCCGGCCGCTGACGTGACTTGCTCGCTTCGCTCGCTTGGCTAGTGCGGTAGTTCAAAAGTTAACCTAACTGGCTCGTCGCTTCGCTCCTCGCTACTTCTTTGAATATTTACGCCGGCCGCTGACGTGACTTGCTCGCTTCGCTCGCTTGGCTAGTGCGGTAGTTCAAAAGTAACCTAACTCGCTCGTCGCTTCGCTCCTCGCTACTTCTTTGAATATTTACGCAGGCCGCTGACGTGACTTGCTCGCTTCGCTCGCTCGGCTAGTGCGGTAGTTCAAAAGTTAATCTAACTCGCTCGTCGCTTCGCTCCTCGCTACTTCTTTGAATATTTACGCCGGCCGCTGACGTGACTTGCTCGCTTCGCTCGCTTGTCTAGTGCGGTAGTTCAAAAGTTAACCTAACTCGCTCGTCGCTTCGCTCCTCGCTACCTATTTGAATATTTAAGCCAGCCGCTGCCGTGATTCGCTCGCTTCGCTCGCTTGGCTCGTGCGGTAGTTCAAAAGTTAATAAATATTTTCTACTCCGGGAGGCTGTCGACCTTCGAGGTTGCGCGGTGCGCGGGCAGCAAGCAGCCCGCGGCGCCGTCTTTTGCCGTTGCTATTCAATTACCCTTCCTACTATGGAAATTTCCATACAAAATTTTCGAAAAAAAAAATTTCGCTTTTTACCAAAAAATTTTATATGCCTGGAAGCGGACCAGGTTTTGAAGCATTTTTTGCTTCGGCGACCCCGACCTACCTGCCACCGGTTCAGAGAGCCGTTGAATTTCGTGATGTATGGAAAATGGAAACCGAGGGTCGGAGAGAAATTCTGAGTATGCAGTTTTGTAAATCTGGCCGATTAGAGCATAGAAGTCAATTTTCAGACCGATCGTAAAGTAACCGGCGCCACCATCTTGCTTTGAAAAATTGGCCATTTTTGAAAAAAAAAATGGCGTCCAATTTGAAATTTCTCCATTGCCCTGGTAGTGCCTCATCTTCCTGATCATTTTTTAGTTCTACACCCCCCACCTATCTCGCGCCGTTTCGGAGAGCCGTCGAATTTCGCGTTGTATGAAACTCGGAAACCAGCGGTGAAAATTCAATTATGAGTATCCCACCTTAATGTGCGGCTCGATTAAAGCCCCTGTGCCAAGTTTCAGCGCGATCGGCCCAGCAATGGCCGTTTTAGAAATTGTATGGCGGCGGCCATTTTTTCCGCCATTTTGAATTTTTTTCACTATCTGTGGTAATTGCTCGAGGTCTACTCCAAGTTTAGTTCGAGCACCCCAGATGTAGCTGCTACCGTTTGCGCGGGCCGTTGACCGTCTTCGAGAGATGAGGGAAAGTTTAAGATTTCGTATTTTTCTGGATATCCTGGGAGCTGGGCGAGTACGAATGCATCATTGGTGTATTTCTCCGTTGCGCCACCTCGTCTAAATTTACGTTTTTATATTTGCGCCAAAAATGGAAAAATTCCAAAATCGAGCGTCCCACTGTGGCTCCCTGGTAGCGTCCCAGGGTGGTGATCATTTTTAGTTCCGACACCCCCCACCCAACTCGCACCGTTTCCGCGGGCCGTTGGATTTTACGTTGTCTGGAAGTTGGAAACTGGGGCCCGGAGCCACTCGAACGGGGCACCGATCGATTCGCCGGCTCGAACAGAGCACGTGTGCCAAATTTGAGACGTAAGGATTCATAAACGGCGATTTTGGCAAAGTACGGCGGCCATCTTGTTTTCGCGAAAATCCCCATTTTTCCACCACCCCTGGTAATCGCCACCAGTTCCGAGCATTTTTTGTTCAGACACCCCCCCTCCAAGTGCCACCGCTTCTGCGCACCACCAGGGGTCCACTCGGTATTCGAAGGTGATCGAGATCGCTATATTTTTCCTCTGGTCGATCGGAGCACCTCTACACGATCAGGTCGAAATCCCCCCAACTTTCCACGTAGTTTCCGAGAAAAGCGATGTCAGTGAGTGAGTGGTAGTGTAGCTTTATATATTATAACTAGCTGGTGCGTTGTGCGCGGGCTGCAAGCAGCCCGCGAGCCCCTTTTGCCCCTGGGTTGAAGCAATAGGGCAGTCATTTGAAAATGCATCAAAATTCCCCGTCAATTTGATATTATTTGCCAACAGCGATTCCACAGTCAATCGGAAGTGCTCATAAATTCCCAATTCAAATATTTTCAATTCTGGAATGCTGTCGACCTTCGAGGGTGCGTGGTGCGCGGGCTGCAAGCAGCCCGCGAGCCCCTTTTGCCCCTGGGTTGAAGCAATAGGGCAGTCATTTGAAAATGCATCAAAATTCCCCGTCAATTTGATATTATTTGCCAACAGCGATTCCACAGTCAATCGGAAGTGCTTATAAATTCCCAATTCAAATATTTTCAATTCTGGAATGCTGTCGACCTTCGAGGGTGCGTTGTGCGCGGGCTGCAAGCAGCCCGCGAGCCCCTTTTGCCCCTGGGTTGAAGCAAAAGGGCAGTCATTTGAAAATACATTCAAATTTCCTGTCCATTTGTTACATCTGCTAACAGCGATTCTACAGTCAGTCGGTAATGCTTATAAATTCCCAATTATTCAAATATTTTCTATTCTGGAATGCTGTCGACCTTCGAGGGTGCGTTGTGCGCGGGCTGCAAGCAGCCCGCGAGCCCCTTCTGCCCCTGGGTTGAAGCAATAGGGCAGTCATTTGAAAATGCATCCGAATTTTCTGTCCATTTGTTACATCTGCTAACAGCGAATCTACAGTCAGTCGGTAATGCTTATAAATTCCCCATTCAAGTATTTTCCACTCCGGGAGGCTGTCCACCTTCGAGGGTGCGTGGTGCGCGGGCTGCAAGCAGCCCGCGAAGCATCCCAGGGCAGAAATCTTCAGTCATTTGAAAATGCATTAAAATTCCCCGTCAATTTGTTATTATCTGCTAACAGCGATTCCGCAGTCAATCGGAAGTGCTTATAAATTTCCCATTCAAATATTTTCTATTCCGGGGGGCTGTCCACCTTCGAGGGTGCGTGGTGCACGAGCTGCAAGCAGCTCGCGGCTCATCCCAGGGCAGAAATCTTCAGTCATTTGAAAATGCATTCGAATTTCCTGTCCATTTGTTACATCTGCTAACAGCGATTCTACAGTCAGTCGAAACTGCTTTAAAATTACTTATTCAAATATTGGTTAAATTTTTGAAACGTGATCCCGAATTTCATTTATTTGAGGTGTCTGTCTAAGATTCCAGAAAGTTATTAGTATTATTAATATTGAATAACTCAGACTGATTGACCCATTGATGGTATTATATTATAGATGAAAAATAGTAATAAAGTGTATAAATTTCAATTTGAATAACCATGATATCTCTGAAAACTTGATAGCTATTGCTACTGTACATTTTATACTTCTTACTATAATATACAGAATATACCTAATAAGTGAAAGCCGTCTACATTTTAAACAACATTGTTTGCTATAAGAAAAAAGGAACCGAGTATAATAATTTGGCCATACTCTTTATCAATTTTAATTCACCAAACATCATAAATTTAATATATCTATCCAAAAAATATCTTTCAAGAACAATGTAACTCGGGATCCCTGCAGAAGTCTTGACAAAAATATGAAATAAAAGTTACTGTATCATTAAAATATTAATTTAAACATAGTACCTATACCTACACCAAGTCATGTTTATAATTAAATTAAATAAATAGTTATCATATGGTTTGGATATTATGTTTTCAGTGTAAATATATTATAATGAAAACTTTTTAATGTGTTTCATTTTCTTATTAATCTAGTGTCTCTTAGTAATAATATTCATAAAGTAGAAAAAAATAATTTAAATTGCTTTCATATAATTTTTTAAAATACCTTTATTTTAATGTTAGATAACTTTGCATATACCCATAGCATGTATGTTAAAGTAAACTGTATTGATTTATAAAATTCTCATTGAATGCTTGTTGATTATTAATTTTTATTATTCCAATTTGGTTTGAAATCATATAAATATTTGAAGAGGGTGGGTAGGTACATTTTATTCACACTTAATTTTTATTACAACATTGGTGAAAGCTAAATGAAATAAAAAATCAGTAGATATAAATAATTATTAATAGATAAATACTTATTACTATACATGTTTAATGTGATAGTATAGGTTCCACACTTATTCTACAGACCTTGAATATTAATGATTTAAAAATTTATAATTAAAAATAAAATTAATGTTCTATTCTTAAGAATCTGTACCCAAAGGGTAAAAAGGGGACCCTATTACTGACTGGCTGACTGTTTGTCCATCTGCCACCAGGCTGTATCTCATGAACCTTGATACCTACATTTGAAAATTTCAGAGATCATGATGTCGATGTCGCTTCAACAACAAAAATAATAAAAACCGTAGATTAGCAATCTTGGCAAGGTCTTATATTGAAGTTTCATACTTATACGGAAACCTTAGTGTTGTGTGAGAACCGTCCGTAGAGAATCTGTATAAAAATATGGTTGTTTAACCTCGATTTTTTACAATTTGTTTTAATAACATCAATAGAAATTACTCATCTCGGTTCGTTACCTATATTATTATATTATTATTCACAACTATGCGGATTCTTCAACTACGCTGGCGCGCGGAGAGCTAGTACAAAAATATATACCTATAATTATTCACAAATCACATTCAAGTGTTTTCAAGTTTCATTAAAACTTTTGATGTAAGTAACAATTTAGGTAGGCAGGTCTATATTAATATCATCATCATCAAAAATTAACTAAGAAATTACCTAATTGGCTAATTTTTTTTAGGAAGTCGGTTTATATCTTCCCAAGGTCGAATTGGTTCAAAATTTGGAATTGTGTCTGTATCGTATTGACTTTGAATAGCCTTTGTAGATATCTAACTACTTATTGGCTTAAATACCTATCTACAAATCTTCAGTCATTTGAAAATGCATTAGAATTTCCTGTCCATATTTTGTTACCTACTATCTGCTAAAAGCGATTCCACAGTCAGTCCGAAATGCTTAAAAATTCCCTATTCAAGTTTTTTTTCTACTCCGGGAGGCCATCTTCCACCGAAGTTGCGAGGTGCGCGGGCAGCAAGCAGCCCGCGGCACGTCCCAGGGCAGTAATCTTCAGTCATTTGAAAATGTATTACAATTCCCTGTCCATTTGTTATGATCTGCCATCAGCGATTCCACAGTCAGTTTGAACTGCCTATAAATTACTTATTCAAATATTTTCTACTTCGGGAGGCTGTTCACCTTTGAGGTTGCGCGATGCGCGGGCAGCAAGCAGCCCGCGGCGCCGTCTTTTGCCGTTGCTATTCAATTTCCCTTCCTACTATGGAAATTTCCATACAAAATTTTCGAAAAAAAAAAATTTCGCTTTTTACCAAAAATTATTATATGCCTGGAAGCGGACCAGGTTTTGAAGCATTTTTTACTTCGGCGACCCCGACCTAAGTGCCACCGGTTCAGAGAGCCGTTGAATTTCGTGATGTATGGAAAATGGAAACCAGGGGTCGGAGAGAGATTCTGAGTATGCAGTTTTGTAAATCTGACCGATCAGAGCACAGAAGTCAATTTTCAGACCGATCGTGAAGTAACCGGCGCCACCATCTTGCCTCAAAAAATCGGCCATTTTTGAAAAAAAAAAATGGCGTCCAATTTGAAATTTCTCCATTGCCCTGGTAGCGCCCCATCTTCCTGATCATTTTTTAGTTCTACACCCCCCGCCTATCTCGCGCCGTTTCGGAGAGCCGTCGAATTTCGCGTTGTATGAAACTCGGAAACCAGCGGTGGAAACTCGATTATGAGTATCCCACCTTAATGTGCGGCTCGATTAAAGCCCTTGTGCCAAGTTTCAGCGCGATCGGCCCAGCAATGGCCGTTTTAGAAATTGTATGGCGGCGGCCATTTTATCCGCCATTTTGAATTTTTTTCACTTTCTGTGGTAATTGCTCGAGGTCTACTCCAAGTTTAGTTCGAGCACCCCAGATGTAGCTGCTACCGTTTGCGCGGGCCGTTGACCGTCTTCGAGAGATGAGGGAAAGTTTAAGATTTCGTATTTTTCTGGATATCCTGGGAGCTGGGCGAGTACGAATGCATCATTGGTGTATTTCTCCGTTGCGCCACCTCGTCTAAATTTACGTTTTTATGTTTGCGCCAAAAATGGAAAAATTCCAAAATCGAGCGTCCCACTATGGCTCCCTGGTAGCGTCCCAGGGTGGTGATCATTTTTAGTTCCGCCACCCCCAACCCAACTCGCACCGTTTCCGCGGGCCGTTGGAGTTTACGTTGTATGGAAGTTGGAAACGGGGGCCCGGAGCCACTCGAACGGGGCACCGATCGATTCGCCGGCTCGAACAGAGCACGTGTGCCAAATTTGGGACGTAAGGATTCATAAACGGCGATTTTGGCAAAGTACGGCGGCCATCTTGTTTTCGCGAAAATCCCCATTTTTCCACCACCCCTGGTAATCGCCACCAGTTCCGAGCATTTTTTGTTCAGACACCCCCCCTCCAGGTGGCACCGTTTTCGCGCACCTCCAGGGGTGCACTCGGTATTCGAAGATGATCGAGATCGCTATATTTTTCCTCTGGTCACTCGGCGCACCTCTACACGATCACGTCATTATCCCCCCCACTTTCCGCGTAGTTTCCGAGAAAACCGATGTCAGTGAGTCAGTGAGTGAGTGGTAGTGTAGCTTTATATATTATAACTAGCTGGTGCGTTGTGCGCGGGCTGCAAGCAGCCCGCGAGCCCCTTTTGCCCCTGGGTTGAAGCAATAGGGCAGTCATTTGAAAATGCATTCGAATTTTCTGTCCATTTGTTACATCTGCTAACAGCGAATCTACAGTCAGTCGGTAATGCTTATAAATTCCCCATTCAAGTATTTTCCACTCCGGGAGGCTGTCCACCATCGAGGGAGCGTGGTGCGGAGGGGAGAAATCTTCAGTCATTTGAAAATGCATTAAAATTCCCCGTCAATTTGTTATTATCTGCAAACAGCGATTCCACAGTCAATCGGAAGTGCTTATAAATTTCCCATTCAAATATTTTCTATTCCGGGGGGCTGTCCACCTTCGAGGGTGCGTGGTGCGTGAGCTGCAAGCAGCTCGCGGCTCATCCCAGGGCAGAAATCTTCAGTCATTTGAAAATGCATTCGAATTTCCTGTCCATTTGTTACATCTGCTAACAGCGATTCTACAGTCAGTCGAAACTGCTTATAAATTACTTATTCAAATATTGGTTAAATTTTTGAAACGTGATCCCGAATTTCATTTATTTGAGGTGTCTAATCAATAGCGGTGACTTTTCATAATAAACTGTTCAAGACAATAAATGTATGAAGATGTACAAAACATATTGAAAACTTCAAGTCTTTTTAGTAGCGCATAATGCGCTAAAAATATGCGCTTTCGGCACTAAAAATATCTAAGTGAAAGCCATAGGACTACAGTCAAAGGGTGTATCGAATAAGATATCGTTACACTATAAAAATAACTACTTTAAAAAAACCGACTTCAAAAACGGAAAAGTAAAAAATAATTAATTACTACATATTATTATTTAGTTGTGTTATTCACTATATAGGTTTGAAGTCGGTGCCAAGCACTAAGCACTTATTAAACTATGCTATTTTTTGATACAAGAACTACGATTATTTCGATACAAGAACTACCTACTTGCAATTCAATTACATTATTCGCAATACAAAAAATTGGCTATTTTCGATACAAAAACTACACTAAGTACTCTTGGTGTAAGTCCTACGCTTATAAAGCGTGAACGATTGGCTCATTCACTCATAATAAATGTGTGAAGATGTGTATAATATTATTACGTATTGAAAACTTCAGTCTTATTAGTAGCTTCGTTTAAAATCAAATTCATTATGCTTTCGGCACTAAAAATAAGAACCTACTTTTCCGTTTTTGAAGTCGGTTTTTTTTTCGTAGTTTTAATAGTAGGTTAAGGCGTGAATCGGGTAGAATTCCCTTTTAATACCGAAAATTAACTCTAGTTATAACCGTTTTTCTTCTTAGATTCTTAATGTACATATCTAAAAAAAATGTATATTAAAGTTTCGAATATGATAAAGGGCATGGTTGTTTTAATTTGTTTATTTTACAATCAGGTTTTTTGGAAAAAAATCATGAACTGAGGTCGATTTTTGGACTTTAAACCAAAACGCTAAGTCAATATAACGTTAATTATTGTAGTGTTTTTACAGTGTGTTTATGAAATTGAAACACAGGGCATGGTTTTTTTAAATTTTGATTCCATATCCAAATATCTTTTTAAATAATTTTTATACGTACTTTTACTACGGTAGATTCGCGCCGGTCCCTCGACCCCGCCTTGTAAATCGTCGTCAAGGTCGCTAGCCCCTATTAACGCCTTAACCTACGTAGTTTTTTTTGTTTGAGTGGGAATCGCCCTAAAGTCGCTTCTGTTCAAGAGTTTACTTAACACGCTCGTCGCTTCGCTACCTACCTATTTGAATATTTACGCCGGCCGCTGACGTGACTTGCTCGCTTCGTTCGCTTGGCTAGTGCGGTAGTTCAAAAGTTAACCTAACTCGCTCGTCGCTTCGCTCCTCGCTACTTCTTTCAATATTTACGCCGGCCGCTGACGTGACTTGCTCGCTTCGCTCGCTTGGCTAGTGTGGTAGTTCAAAAGTTAACCTAACTCGCTCGTCGCTTCGCTCCTCGCTACTTCTTTCAATATTTACGCCGGCCGCTGCCGCGACTCGCTCGCTTCGCTCGCTTGACTCGTGCGGTAGTTCAAAAGTTAAACAAACACGCTCGTCGCTTCGCTCCTCGCTACCTATTTGAATATTTACGCCGGCCGTTACCGCGACTCGCTCGCTTCGCTCGCTTGGCTCGTGCGGTATTTCAAAAGTTAATAAATATTTTCTACTCCGGGAGGCTGTCGACCTTCGAGGTTGCGCGGTGCGTGGGCAGCAAGCGGCCCGCGGCGCCGTCTTTTGCCGTTGCTATTCAATTACCCTTCCTACTATGGAAATTTCCATACAAAATTTTTGAAAAAAAAAATTCGCTTCTTACCAAAAAAAATTATATGCCTGGAAGCGGACCAGGTTTTGAAGCATTTTTTGCTTCGGCGACCCCGACCTACCTGCCACCGGTTCAGAGAGCCGTTGAATTTCGTGATGTATGGAAAATGAAAACCGAGGGTCGGAGAGAAATTCTGAGTATGCAGTTTTGTAAATCTGGTCGATTAGAGCATAGAAGTCAATTTTCAGACCGATCGTAAAGTAACCGGCGCCACCATCTTGCTTTGAAAAATTGGCCATTTTTGAAAAAAAAATTGCGTCCAATTTAAAATTTCTCGATTGCCCTGGTAGCGCCCCATGTTTCTGATCATTTTTTAGTTCTACACCCCCCACCTATCTCGCGCCGTTTCGGAGAGCCGTCGAATTTCGCGTTGTATGAAACTCGGAAACCAGCGGTGAAAACTCGATTATGAGTATGCCAACTTAATGTGCGGCTCGATTAAAGCCCCTGTGCCAAGTTTCAGCGCGATCGGACCAGCGATGGCCATTTTAGCATTTGTATGGCGGCGGCCATTTTTTCCGCCATTTTGAATTTTTTTCACCATCTGTGGTAATTGCTCGAGGTCTACTACACATTTAGTTTGAGCACCCCAGATGTAGCTGCTACCGTTTGCGCGGGCCGTTGACCGTCTCCGCGGGCTGTGAGAAAGTTCAAAATTTCGGATTTTTCTGGATATCCTGGGAGCTGGGCGAGTATGAATGCATCATTGGTGTGTTTCTCCGTTGCGCCACCTCGTCTAAATTTACGTTTTTATGTTTGCGCCAAAAATGGGAAAATTCCAAAATCGAGCGTCCCACTATGGCTCCCTGGTAGCGTCCCAGGGTGGTGATCATTTTTAGTTCCGGGACCCCCCACCCAACTCGCACCGTTTCCGCGGGCCGTTGGATTTTCCATTGTATGAAAGTCGGAAACTGGGGCCCGGAGCCACTCGAACGGGGCACCGATCGATTCGCCGGCTCGAACAGAGCACGTGTGCCAAATTTGAGACGTAAGGATTCATAAACGGCGATTTTGGCAAAGTACGGCGGCCATCTTGTTTTCGCGAAAATCCCCATTTTTCCACCACCCCTGGTAATCGCCACCAGTTCCGAGCATTTTTTGTTCCGACACACCCCCTCCAGGTGGCACCGTTTCTGCGCACCTCCAGGGGTCCACTTGGTTTTCGAAGATGATCGAGATCGCTATATTTTTCCTCTGGTCACTCGGCGCACCTCTACACGATCACGTCCAAATCCCCCCCACTTTCCGCATAGTTTCCGAGAAAACCGATGTCAGTGAGTGAGTGAGTGGTAGTGTAGCTTTATATATTATAATATGCCAAACAATCATTCGCGCACTTGCTGGCAACTGTGCACGCAACACGCAGCGAATAAATGCCAGCCAATCGTTTGAAAGCTTTCCACCTATGCACATGTTAATAAAAATCATAGTTCCCGTTCCCGTGGGATTTCCGGGATACAATCTATCCTATGTCCTTTCTCAAGTCACAAACTATATTTGTACCAAATTACAACCAAATCGGTTAAATGTTTTTACCTTGAAGAAGAAACGCAAAACCAGACGGAGTAAATTTCGTCTTTATAATGTTACTTAGGAAAGTAGTGTAACATATTATCTATACTAATATTATAAAGCTGAAGAGTATGTTTGTTTGTTTGAACGCGCTAATCTCGGGAACTACTGGTCCGATTTGAAAAATTCTTTCGGTGTTAGATAGCCCATTTATCGAGGAAGGTTATAGGCTATATATCATCACGCTACGACCAATAGGGGTGGAGCCACGGGGGTGAAACCGCGCGGAGCAGCTAGTAATTATATAATAATTTCCCTTAGAGCCACACGGGCGACAAGCCGTACAAGTGCGAGGTGTGCGGCAAGGCGTTCACGCAGTCCAACAGCTGCAAGCTGCACGTGCGCACGGTGCACCTCAAGCAGCCCTCGCCCTACCTCAGCAGGGCGCGACGCGACCGCAGGAAGATCACCGAAACTAATATATTCTGATTTTGAAAAATGTAAATAAAATCGAAAAAAAAAATTTTTTTTCACGAAATAAATTTATGGTTTTTATGTGGTTTTGTGTTCTTTCTCCTCCATTTGATAAGCTAGAGCCACAGACTAATAATAATATACTACGTATACAACAGACGGTCCAACTCCATACAAAAGAAGTTGCGCTATGAATTTGCGCAATTAAAGCGCCAGTGGGGAAAAAACGTACTAAATGTTCGATTTAAATCTCTTGGTCTTTTGCTTTTAACACACTAGATGGCACGTTAAACACAGACTTGATGTTCTTTTCCTTCCAAAGCCACTAGATGGCACTAATGTAAATATAGCAGTGGCGTCAAGTGTCAACATAATATACTCGGATTTTTAATTAAACAAAGTAAACTGACTTATTTATACTCGGATTTTTAATTAGACAAAGTAAACTGACGTTTACAGTGTTGTCAGTTTTTGATGAAATAAAAATAGCGTTGTCACAAAGTGAATGATTTAAAATCGGGAATGAATGAAATTGCATCGGTCGTCTAGTGAATATTTATTGTGTAACAATATAACATCAAATAAACACAACAATGACACCAAAAACACAACGTAATTAGTTACAACTAACGAAAAAATTACAAAAATAATAACGTAAACAGCGTAACAATAAAAATAAAAAAATGATTATAATTACATTCTACTAGTAACTTATATCTTATATAGCTTTATATATTATAATTAGAAATAATGTTATTTTATAGTTTGAAATGATGAACTATTCACACTCATTGTTCATTCATCTGATTGAATGAGAACTGAATTCCTCACTATTACTTTAAATATAGCAACATTATTTTACAAAGTGACATTAGGTGCTGTCAGTTTACTTTGTCTAATTAAAAATCCGAGTATAGTCACAGAGTACATTATTATGACTGGTATATTTTAGTATTGCATTTATCAGTTTATTTACGAGATTCTGTCAAAACCAAAACGAGAAGCTTTGTTTGTTTTCGTTTTTAATTGTTGACTAATATTTTAAAAATAAGTGCTAAATATGGTTTATGGATGGACTGTGAGGTTATGTAGAATCTACAGGCAGAAAATAAGCTTTGTAAGGTAAACTGATATTTTCTCTGAACATAAATTTTTACAAACTTGATTTTTAATGATTGGTTTATGGATTTGTAACCCAATATAAGATTGTTTTATTACAGACTTATTGCTTACGTTCGCAATAACAAATTTGTTCAAGAGAGGAGAAGAATTAATCCATCCCAAATGTAAATAATAAAACGATTCTCCACAAAAACATTGTAGACACAAGAAAGGGATGTCTACATTTGCTACTAAGAAGGATATGGGATCATGAAGGATTTCATCTGTTTTAATACCAGTAAAATGGAATGAGCGCCGTGGCCGTGACTGTGTTTGGTACATATAGAATGACAAACATTCAACTTGAAATTATGAGTGCATTACGGGCAAGGGCACAATAAGTTGCCTATGACTAAGATGTACTTAATTTTAAGGAACATGAAAATGGATGGCTAGAATAGGTATAATCGCATACATAGTATTTATTTCTAGTCTGTTGTATAAATAATCAAAGACTACAAAATATAATGAACTATGTCTTTAATATTAATTCTACAGTTTACAGTGTAGTGTGTAATCTATTGTATGTGTGCGTCATAGAATATATAGTCCTGTTGTTCTACAGTTTAAGCAGTTCAATACAAGCTTACAGTCGAGTCAAGTGTTTCATTAACCACCAACCATTGCATGGCAACCCTGCCAGTTTTGTAAATTGTAGTCTACCTAACCTGACTGTTGGTTTTGATTTGTATCACACAAAAAATACTATACCAAATTTCAAGAAATAAGAATTAAATATTTGATTATATTTTACTACTATACAGGAGCTTATATACATCAAACATGAGCAAAGCAGGGCTTTGGAGAAAGTGTGTATATGGACAAAGACCACAATACATATGGTGCGGACAACTGCAGGAAAAGCATGCAGTAGGAGACATTAAGAAGCTACGACAAATGTGATGCTTCCTTGTGGATTATGTACAGATCACCCATATTTGGCAATCTCGCTTCACCTAATGGCCTTGTCTGTTCAAGCCGAAATGAATTAATTACCTACTGCAAAAATTAAATAATTTAGATTACCTGGAAAGGACAAGGAAAAAAAACTATAAATAAGTGTTCGACCAATTATTACCAAGTAAATAAATTAATGACAAGACAAGGTAATTAATGCTAAAAATTTCCTAAAGAAAACAATTTTTTCAAAATTTTCACATAATAGGTAGGTACTAGACTCAAAAGTTTATGATAAGTCAATGAATGATAAATAGAATATGTTTAAGTAAAATGAAGTAGTTTATTTTACAATAAATTAATCTTATAAATTACCATTTACCACCTTTCATTCTGCGGCTTCAACCGTGTGCCTTAAATAATAAAATTAATATGTAAGAAATTAGTACTATTATAGATTGAACAGCAAACAAGACTTTCTGGAATATTATTGCAATAAACAAACGAATGTCGCTTTAGTGATGCTTGTGGCGCATATCGACAGTATCGATACTTTAGAAAAGACAAACATTATAAATATTAAATTTTATTTTATTTTTCCTTAGCTTTCATTTGTCCAATTTATTTATAGATTTCCCAAAGAGGCAAATTTAAAAGAGAAATGGATAAATGCAACGTGACGAGTTAACTGGATGCCGAACAGCACTAAGCGGTCTAACAAAGGCCACCGATACAGCAAACCTACGGCAGTCCCAAGATTTAAAATAATGCATATTTTCTTTTTGTATTTTGTAAATATAGATTAATACTATTCTATTCCGTTTTTTATTTAATAATAATAATATAAAAAGACATACTTAGTAGTAATAAACATACTCCAAAATGTGACACATTATACTATACTCATATAATAGAAAGAAAAAAAAATACACAAAAAATATTTATTTGTGAATTATCGATAACAAGGCTGACATCCCTCAGGGCATAGCATCAGATAAATATCAAGTTAATGTCATTAATGTTGAGTGACACAAATTTCAACCTTATCTCTATGAGTTGAGGTTCAAAGTTATATCTATCGAAAACTAACGCCCTCTGTTGTGGAGTAGCTGGATGTTTTCGAATTTGGAATTTCTGTGGAATGAGAAACAAAACAGCTAATATACCTAGGGATGTTATACTAAAATAAACCGTAACATGGTGCGTTAGGGTACATATTGAAATGCTGAATTTATAACCTAAGTCAGTTTTTACTCAAATTAAGCTGTCCAATCAAAGGCATAGATTACTTGTAGTGTACTGTATAACTATCGTTTTAAATGTGTGGGTTTGGCGACACTGGTTTTCATAGTAATTATGACATTATAGCATTTCTATTTGTTTTTAATGTTCTGTGGCTTTAACCCATTTACAACATTTTTTATAGGTACTGCAAAGGCAATGAGACTATGTATTAAAAACGTAGTATATTATTATTAGTCTGTGGTCTGTGATATTATTATTAGTCTGTGTTAAAAACGTGAAAAGTAACGTAAAAACGTCTGTAGTGCCATCTATTATTCGTTTAGCATCGCAAAATCGGAGGAGAATAACTTGTTTATAGTAGTTTCATGAGATGGCGTTGTTTAAATATAAACTTTTCTGTAAAATTAGTTAAAATCGAGCGAAAATGAAATTAAATAGGTAGGTTCCATTTACAAAAGTATGTAAAAAATTATAAAAAGCAATGAAATTGCAATTAAATCTAATTTTATTTTTTGCTGGTTAAAATGATGCACTTAGCGGCATCTATTGGTAGTCGGATGGCATTAATCCTGTTTTGTATGAAATGAACCAGACATGCTAGAGCTAACGATTTTATAAAAATGAGGGTAGTTTTATTCTATCCCATCCCACCCTCCTTACAATAGAAATAAACATTCGCGCAGTCAAACAGCTGCAAGGTGCACCTCAAGCAGCCGTCGCCGTACCCCAGTAGGGCGCGCCTCGACCGCAGGAAGACCACCGAAAATAAAAACAAAAAAAAATGAAAAATGTGTTTTTATGGTTTTGTGTTATAACTTCTCTCCCTTGTGATAATCTAGTACGTACTAGGGTGCATACTTTTATTTTTTAGTCTCGATTTTATAGGCCGGGAGATACTGACACAAAATTTCGGGTCATTTGTAACAGGATGGCGATTCTACAAGGGTCAGTGCGCAATGACAAAAAGAAAAATGATGGTCAGAACGCTGGTACCGGCGGACTAGTCGCGTGGGCGTTAGTCGAACTCGTCGGATAAATTACGGAAGTCAAACGATTTGTAACACAAAAATTTTAGGATTTACCGATAGCCCATAAAAAAGAAGTAGGTGTTAGTGTCATGTCCTGTGGTCATGCCATACTTTTCCGGTGTGACTTACAGCCCGCTATACCGATGTGAATGCGTTGATTAAAAAAAACAATTCAACCATTTGTACCAGGTTAATTTTTGCACAGGTACTCATCGTCCTGCAGCCATGTACGAAAATCGCCATGCCATACTTTTCAGATAGTGCCAAATGGTCGCCATACCGCCGAAAATCAGCAATTTTTTTTTTTTCGCTAAACGATTTGTACCACCTTAAATTTTATTTTCAACAGCTCCTGAATGATCATAAACAGAAGTGTGATTATGCCATACCTGTGGCAATGTGTATAATAAAGTTTTTCATTGGGCGAAAAAAAAAATTGCTGATTTTCGGCGGTATGGCGACCATTTGGTGCTGTCTGAAAAGTATGGCATGTCGATTTTCGTGCATGGCTTCAGGACGCTGCTGCTCTTTAAATCAGTCAATAAGGTTATTGACTAAGGGTGTCGGTCAATAACCTTATTATGTAATTGATTTTGTCAGATAAAATCAGTCAATAAGGATATTAACCGACGCCCTTAGTCAATTACCTTAATAACCGTCAATAAGGATATTGACTGGTTCAGGGTTTTGACTGTAGCATATATAATTAATCTAATAAATAAATTATTAATAAACTTATCAATTAAAACCAATCAATGTAACAAAAAAAATTGATACCTACATACTTAGGTAATTTATTTTCATCTTTCATGATTTAACCTTTTTTCAAATAATATCCACAGTACAATATTTTCTAAATGTGTAAACTGTAAAATTATTTTTTTCCACTATAAAAATTTACGTCATCTAATATTACCTCTGTGTATTACACGTGTATTAACTATTACCTACATACAAACATCTTTCATGTGTTTAGATATAAGCTTCTTGTTCATACCTAATGCCGTTTCTTAAAATTTTAGTCTATGACAAATGACGCAAAATGGCGCCCGCCAAAAATTTTGCTCCAACCAAGTTTTAAAAATGATTATCTAATTAATTACCGATGAAAAGTTATTTCTTTGCACTTTGCCGCATTACTTGAATTATTAGTGCAATATCGCAACACACTCGAGGGCATATTTGATGAGTTTCTTGGTTTTTTGCTTTAAAACAAACAAGACATGAACGCGACCATCGCGCTAAAGCGACTGAGTGCAGATAAGCCATATGACCTATGTTGAGCGGAACATAAGTGATGTAGGCGGTGTCGTCTCCATACGTAGTAATAATATCTCAATGTAATTTCTGAACATTTTCGCTTATAACTTTTTTATTTATAGTTCTACAACAAAAATTTACTGCACCAATGTTGTAGAGAATTTAATTTGCAATAAATAATGTTAACAATATTTTTTTATAAGATAAATTGTTTAAGAGATACATATATCGTAATTAAACCATTTCAACCGCTATTTTCAAGATGGCGGCCGTGGGACAAGGGTGGCGACCCCACAAACTTGGTTTTAGCTACACACTGACCCCCCCTACACATCAAAAAAATAAAATTACGTCCTCTAAAAAATGCAAGGTTAGGCCTAAAAAATGTAACATTTCAATGGACTAACTACTAGTCATCATAATTTCGCGAATGAAGATTAACCACGTCGTCGTGGTGTAGGTATGATAACAGTCACTGATGAATGACCGAAATCGTCATAAAAAGGGTAAATAACATTAATTCGCCAACTATCTTGGTGAATGGTGGTGAATGTCAACAGTCACCAGCGAATCTTAACATACACTCGGACAGCTCTGACTTAACTCAACACTTGTTATTATTTTATTGTGAATGTCCGAAAACATTCCCAATAAAATAATATAAAAGTAGACTATTACCACCTACCTAGTACCTATGTTATATCTATGTCGTGGCCATATCGTAGATTTGCTCATTTCATGATATTATGATCGATCATTTCACGAAATGGTCGCATTTCATGAAATGGCCAACATGTAGACATAATCATTTAATATTATTTTGTATTCCTTTATTAGTCTCGGCCATTGATTCTTCTATTTCAATAAATATTTAAAACTTATTCGTGAGTATCTATTTTGAGTACTGAGTAGCATGAGTATCTATTATAGTAATACATATTTACTAATTTTTATCGAATGGTAGGTAATTACAAGACTATCGAATATCGATCGAACCCGGTACTCGCGGTAATTGATCAATTAATAATACCGGGTTCTATCCGGGGCGAGAGAATTAAACTCTATAGGACAATGGAAATAAGGCTTTCTTATATTCTCTAACATTGATCAAGGGTTTCATATATATATGTAACGGGCAATTTGATAAGTCCGGGGACTATTGATAAAGGCCGGTCTGTGTTCATAATGCTCTAGTCTATGGGCTATGTGATTAAAATAGCATGTAATGATTAATCACTATTCCCGGTTCTTATTAAAGCCCACCCTATTTTGGCTAAAGTAATGAAATAGGAGAACTGAAGTGTTTTTATAGCATAGTCGTTGGTTCGGATAAGTTTGTTGGGGTGGGTTAGGTTATGTTCTTGTTTTTTTTAACTACGCAGAAATCCGTCGGCTTAGCCGCGGTCTAATTTATCACCATTTTATTACATTAACCGGCTACAAATAGGGAATTATTCATACTGCCCGATCCAAGTGATAAATTTTCAAACACTTACTTATTACATGGACCACTAAATTATTAATAATGACCGGTCAAAGTGATAAGTTTATCACTCTGCCCTTCGCTCTTAGGCCTTATTAATAATGACTGATCCTTATTAATAAATCACGTCGTCCGTAACATATATAGAAAGAAAGAAATATATATATGGCTGTCCGAGTGTACCTATGTTATATCTATGTCGTGGCCATATCGTAGATTTGCTCATTTCATGATATTATGATCGATCATTTCACGAAATGGTCGCATTTCATGAAATGGCCAACATAGTTTGATCAGATCGTTAAATCGTCAACGTTTCACGATTTGGCCATCCACATTTGGCCAGATCGTATAAAATATAAAGAGTCCATAAAATATTAAAAAAATTCAGAATATTCTAAAAACTTGTTTAATGTCATTTAAGTTAGTGCCGCGGCAGCGGCCGGCGAATGCTAGAAGCGAATCGTTTTTGCAATAAAAAACAGTTAGGTTAGACTTTGATAAACAACGCACGAGCCGAGTGAGCAAAGCGAGCGTGCCGCGGCAGCGGCCGGCGAGTGCCAGAAGCGGATCGCTTTTTAAAAAACAAACAATTATAATACTATAGTAGGATATATAAATATATATCCTAAAAGAAAAAATGCGTCTTAAATTATTTTATTTAAGACGCATTTTTTCTTCAATACATACCTATAAGATATCCACATTTTCCATAGTACTCGAACCGTCGTAAATTCTTTGCTATGACTTTCTTCATATTGTTATTAAACGAATTATGAAGTTTTTAAATGCGAATAATTAAATTTTCGCCAGCGGCCGCCATCTTATCACATAAACACAGAGCTTGCAGCGCCTCTACCAATGATTAATGTAACTATTTTAGGATATGAACAAATAATTTTGATCATTTCATGAAAAAACCGCGCGTTTAGTTGGCCATATCGTGAAATTTTTTCTTATCATTGATCTGCTCAAGCCACATCATGATGTGGCCAAACTAAATTGGCCATTTCACGAAATGCGACCATTTCGTGAAATGGCCAATCATATCATGAAATGAGCAAATTTACGATATGGCCACGACATCTACATACTGTAGTCTGCTCTATTCCATCGAGATAATATGTACTACGTAGTAGGTATACATACTATCTCTATGCTCTATTCCCTATTTGAGGATTAGATCTTTTACTCTTTTAGGTACAGTTTGTGAACATTTTCACACGGAAACGGATGATTAGATCTGATTATAGATTGTATTTCTGAGTTTTGAACCATTGAGATAATATTATGTACTATTATACATATTAACTCAATGTTTAGAACACAGATATAATATAAAGCCTCGTTTAGTAATACACTACATAGGTTCTTATTAAGTTATTTTAATATCGACAAAAGCTGCGTGCTCCACTTAACTAAGTAGTACTTTTAAATTGTCTTAGCTTCGCAATATAATTCCAATGTTATGTAAAAATAATTTTAACAAAAATTGAAATAGGTAGGTACTTACCTACCTACTCTGAATCCCCAAAATTTTAAGAAAGTTATGCTCTCTTCGTGGGTAAAAATTAATTAGTTAGGTACCTAATTATTATTCATAAAATTACTACACTTTATCCTTAGAGCATTAAACCAACTTTATCAGAAAACATGAATGATAAAATAATAATGTATTATACGTAGCTTGAAGCGTTAGCGAAATTAACCTAAGATACATTTTGATAATTTTATTAGGCAAATATTCGCCTAGTTCTAAACTGAATCTGGAAAAAATAAACATAGTAAGTACCTACTGTTTTTACTTTTTAATCAATAAAAACTAACTCGGCATAATCCGTAGTAGAGACATAAAGTCTAGACATAATAATAATGATTAAGCATCATATTTTATTCGTACAAAAAAGTACCTAAATCAATATCATGTCGGAGTTATATAAACTATTGTGTAAGTACTATTAATAATTGTAGGTACTTATCTAGGTATGTTCTAACAGCTTCTAATTTAGTGAGGAAGTTATTACAAGGTTATTACCAAGTTATTCCCTATATCTTCTTTTTTATATATAAAAATGAATCGCAAAATGTGTTGGTAAGCGCATAACTCGAGAACGGCTGAACCGATTTCGATAATTCTTTTTTTATTATATTCCTTGAAGTACGAGGATGGTTCTTATGTAGAGAAAACGTAAACATGTACCACGGGCGAAGCCGGGGCGGACCGCTAGTTGCTTATATATTTAAACACTACATTATAGGTTTCTAACAATTTTCTATGTAACCTAACATAAAAGATATAGATAATGTAGGTATGTACAGTATTATTGATAAACAGTTAAGCTTTACTTTAAGTTCATAACTAAAAATATAATTTTATTAATTTGGATCAACCGCTATACAGTACCCACTTTACTATAAAGTAGGTTAGATGTGCTTACGTAAGTTTGTAATTGCATTATATACCTACCTACGTTCTCTTTACGTCCATAGTTAAAGTACCTAAACATTTGACATGTACTTTTTGTGTATTTCCATCTCGCTTACTCATGCAGGGGATTATTGTACGAGGAATGCGCGCGTCGGATAGTCTCGCTACACTCAGCACTAAGGCGCAAATTATTCTTATTAAATTAAAAACATCAATCTTATCGCAATAGACATAAGGTCGAATTTAGAAATTTGATTAGTTCATAGCCTCCTTATTTGTTCAGAAACGGTGACACGAGACTATCCATAGTGACTACCTACTTTGTAAGAGTACATTCATAAATCTTATTTTTAATGAAGTTTTAAGATTTGTTTTATAGAACATAGAAATATTTTGAATGAAATGTATTAAGGGATATCATGACTCGTTCTTTTTAAGAAATTATTGGCGCTTTGGGTTATCCATTAATATTATATTTAGCTCAAAAACTAAAAATGAAAAGTCCTTGAGAAATAGTCTCGTGAGGAGTGCGGTTACGTCACAGACGTGAATTTTTGTAGGTATGTATATGCAAGCTATGGCCCGATTGGCCAACAAAGCCTTGTCGGCGGCCATTTTGTTCGTTGCTGAGTCACCAAAAGGTGAAAAATGTAGTATGTACTCCCCACGAGACTATACAACGGTATTGGGCATTTCCCTCGTGAACACTCAAAATTTGGGTTTCATGTTCCCTCGTCCGCAGCGTGGAAACAAAAATATTTTTTTGAGTGGATCAATTATTATTTTCGAATAAAAGTAATTCTAATATACTACGAAAAGGTTGAAAAATTTAATTTTCAAAAAGTTTTTCGAGTTAAGACGGAAGTTTATGTTGTGGAGTCAGTTGTTTGAAACTCATGGATGAACACACTCGAGTGTAATCAATTCTTGGCCGCATTGTATGTTCGAAGATCAAAATAAAATAAAAACTACTTATTATCAAAGTAGCTACGCGTGTGAATTGTGAAAAGTGTTTATGCTGTCAAACAATATAGTGATAACTCAGTGTTTATTCCTAAAAGCCGAAGTTGTCATGGGAGTTGACTTCATATATCAGCCCTAATTGTCAGGATGTAGCTTGTGCTATGTTAATAAAACGTAAATAACACCCAGACTTTGATTTTAGTGCAATTATCTTGTGTTTGTCAAGATGACAGAAACTATACCAGCAGTAAAGATCAAAACCGAGCGGCCCGATGAAGCTGAAATTAGGGAACTGGCCGCGAAGATGGTGGAGGCCAATAAGGCAAAGGCATTGGCGGCTTCAGTCGCAGCCGCGCGGCCGCCTCCTGGCGCCCGGCTCGGTGGTGCAGCCCCCGCAGTTGGCGGTCAAATGGGCATTTTAAACTTCTTAACACGCAACCAAAAACCTGGCACGCCATCTGCAACGGAGCAGAGGCCAGTTAGCGATGATAAAAAGACGCCGGCACCAGATGAAGCCAGCTGGAAGGGTCACTTCGGCTGGGATATGCTTGGCAAGTGTCACATTCCCTACATCTACCGGTCCGGAGAGAAGTACGTAGCAGTACGTATGGTGGAAATCAAACTTCTTAACAAGTACCTGAACTATCTACATGCAGATATCTACTCGTGTACCTGCATACGAAGTTATTACATCACAGAAATAGAGGCATTGCTGTTGAATGAAATCAATAATCGGCATTGTGACAGTCAGTTTGGACGGGAGCCGTTCACTCAAAAGGACTTGGTTGTGAGACTATCGGACGCAGATGAGTTCTATAATTTCTTAGATGTGTGTTACAATAAGTTGTTACGTGGTACAACAAATAATAAAGACAAATGTGGTTTTATCAGGATAAATAAGGAATCAGTGGTTCCATATACAGTGCGAGACAATCAAAAGTTTGTGCCGTTGTTCTATTTTGAAGGTGAAACGGACAATTTGAAGTTGAAAGCCGATCAGCTCAAGGGCTGGGACTTGTCATATCTTAAGTTCTGTTGTAAAGTGCAAGGCATTAGGAATGAACTGTTTGCGAGTGAAACTTGCTCAGTGATTAGTTTAACAGACATTAAAAGTTATTTCCCACCTGGAACAGAGTTTGAGGAATATTGGCCGAACAAAGTTGTGGATTCACAGCTGCTAATCTCCGCTAAAGGTAGGAATATTTTTGTGTACATTATTATAATATTATTTTATGAGTTTTGTATGTTTTATTAGGCACTGGTCTTGTCTCTAGAAGCTTTGTTTACAGTATTCACACAATTTACAAACAAACACACTTCTATTTATGCTTTCATCAGTATTTTTGAAACTTATAAAATAAATTCAAAGTTATTGATGACATATTTAATATATAATATTATCTGGCCTGGTTTTTAGATGTTCCAAATAACTACTCTTGAAGCTGCCTTTTTATGATATTATTTATTTTATAACAATTTATTTGCTTTAGCTGTATGTTGTTCAAAAGCACTTTAATTTTTAGTTTTACATTTAATGCAGTTTTCCATATAAATTATTTAGAATGATATTTTTTAGTATCAACTATTATCAGCATCATAGAAATTAATAAGTCTCATAGAACTAAACTATAGAATCTTGATTACGCTATCACTATTTCAGTAATACTATTTAACAATAATAATACAGTAAAAGTTCTTTATTCGCGGGCAATAGGTTCCGTAAATGTGCCGCGAATAGAGAAACCGTGAATATGGAATGGTAATTTGTATGGGGTTATAGGGGATATGTTCCTAGGTGACGAAATAAGGAAGCAAATACATAAAGAAATAAGTTTTATTGAAATTTTTGACCATACATATTTATTAATTACCATTTAATTAGGTATTATTTTGGTTTAGGCAATGGCTTAGTACTTTTTACTCGTTTTTTAGTTGACATTATAAATTTGTAGTTGTAGTTCAGGCGTTTTCTAAGAATAACAATTGATTTTTATTTAGGTAAATACATATATGTATGTACCGATGTACCGATTCGATCCGCGAATAAAGAATTTTGGGCCGCAAATATAGAAATTAGGTCGCATTTTTTCCACCCGCGAATAGTGAAACCGCGAATGAAGGAAGCGCGAATATGGAACTTTGACTGTAACTAAAACACACACTCAAACTTATGAAATTATTGTAAGGATTGGTTCCTTGATAGTGTACAAAGTTTTAATTGAATCTGTTAAAAGTGGGTCAAAATCTGGAGTAAATTACATACAAACATGTTGGTTACATACTGACATATAGCTGAAACTTATAAAAAGTTTATCATCACTACATAGTATAAAACAAATTCGCTTTTTCTGTCCCTATGTCCCTATGTATGCTTAAATCTTTAAAATTACGCAACTGATTTTGATGCAGTTTTTTGTTATAGATAGAGTGATTCAAGAGGAAGGTTTTAGTATATAATTTATTAGGTTTTAGACAAAGCGGGTGAAACTGTGGGCGGAAAGCTAGTATTATTAATAAAACTAATAATTTTATTTATTGTCACTATTCTAGGATTGATCTAGGTATTGCTGACTAATATTTTTTTACATGGTTTTAAGCTATCTTGATGGCAAATATCATTATGCAGTAGCTGTCTTCCAAAACAATATGAATTCTGCTTTTATTTTAAATAATTCCCATTCTGTATTGGATCTAGGCCAGGCTAGGCCAGGATCTAGGTATTTTAAAAGCAAATTTATTTATTAATAAAAATAATCAAAATTGATTATAATATCATTTAAATATTATACTAAATTTTAATTATTCTTCAACAAGGAAGTGATTCTACATGGAATATTTAAAATTAAATATGTTCCAAAAAATATATCTCAGGCCTACCTCATTTTGATATATTTTTTGGTAAAGTACCTATACTTTATTTGCTGATGTTTCTATTTATAGCTTTTTTATATTACAATGTTGTTGACAGAGGGACTTGAGATACTCATCTTTGAAAAAAAAATTGGTTGTTTGTAAAATAGGTTTACGATCGAGATGTTTACGTGATAACGTCTTATTGGTGGCAGCGCTCGAGATGAGACGGGAGATCGGTCCGTCTTTGTGTCACACCAAAACCTCACGAGCGCGATCGCAGGTATAACGAGAGAGAGACGGACCGATCTCCCGTCTCATCTCGAGCGCTGCCAGTCATTCCGTGAAACTTGTCACGCGGAATCCTCACGAGCGGAGGCAGGCATAGCGTTCGAGTGAGTGGACTGATCTTCCGTCTCTCTCACTCTAGCGGCATACAAACGAATGGAGATTTTCTCGTGCGGTTAAGTTTTCGTGGAATGTTTAACAGTGAAACAAAATGTGAAGTGCAAGTGAAGTGTTACAACAATTGCAACAAAAAAAGGTGAATAAAATTGCCTACTTACTAACAATTAACATTCTTGAATAAACTTGTAAAAGAAATGAAAGATGGAAAAAAGACACGTGTAAACAAACGAAATTTAGAGGTTATGTTATGATAAAAAATAAAAATGAATTGTGGTAGTGTTAAATAATAACATGTTGGACTCATACCCTAAATAATTATAATACGGAAAAATACGGAAAAAATAGATAAAGGAGCGCGTCGCGTCGTGTGATTTGTGAATGATTAGAATATCGAATTAAAATCTCACACCTGTCAAAACAATGCATTCTAACCTACGACTCGAGCGACCAATCACAATGCAAGAAACCATTCTCATGTGTCAAGTTGGTTAAGGCGCGTAATACAAATTCAAACATTTAAAATTAGTATTGATTTCAATTCAAATTTTATTTCTAACTAGAGGTCCGCCCCGGCTTCGCCCGTGGTCCATATTTCGCAATAAAAGGTAGCCTATGTCCTTTCTCGGGTATCAAAATATCTCCATACCAAATTTCATGCAAATTGGTTCAGTAGTTTAGGCGTGATTGAGTAACAGACAGACAGACAGAGTTACTTTCGCATTTATAATATTAGTATGGATTGATTGAATATCATTTATTGATAATTTAAACGGAATTATAATACCAAATTAAAATCTCTCACTTGTCAAAACCCTGCATTAGAACCTACGATTCGAGCGACCAATCACAATGCATGTAATCATTCTCATGTGCCAAGTTGGTAAAGGCGCGTATTACAAATTCAAACATTCAAAATTATAGGTCTACCAGAATCTGATGGCATATTTATATTTAAAAAATAAAAGATTTTCATGTGGCAACTTTATTTGACAACTATCAAATTGGTTGTCAAATTATTTGTGTTGATAATTAATTTTTAGGATTTTGTCTTCAAAATCTTCGAAATGTCGCTAAAACCGCTGCGATCACAAGCAAGAGGTGTTGTTTACAATGTGTATAGAAAAATATTCGATGAAGAAGGGTCAAACACGTCACAATTTTCAATTTTAAAGCGCGTGAAAGATTTAATTGCTAAGTTGGACTTACCCGTTTTGATACTTTAAATTAAAAATGTTATAAATAGGTAACTATAATATTGTTTGTTGATTAAAATATAATTTTATGAAAACTTATTAAGTACAGGAGTTTCCAATTTGGCTATTTGTCAAGTACAAGGTGTACAAGTCAATTTTATAATGTGTTAATACTTACGAAAATAAACATGATTTTATTTTATTATTGTTTTATTTTATAAAAAATTATAAACAATCGTTAAATATAGTAAATAAGTTTTGATCTGCATTATTATTACATCCATATTTTCACATGCCATAGTTATATATATTCAAATATAGGTATGTGTAAATACATAATATTATGTAATACCTTTAGAAAAGTAATATGTATATTATACATGTAATAAGTACCTACATACGTGGATATCTCATTATTAAATACAGTATTATCCACTTGTGTAATGTAACTAATGATATTGAGGACAAAATAAAAAATACGCAGTATCAAGATCGTTCAGTCCATTTTCCATAGGGTCGCACACTCCAAATTTTGATTTCCCTAATTGCCATCAGATTCTGGTTTACCTATAGTATTGATTTCAATTCAAATTTTATTTCTAATTAATTGAATATCATTTATTGATAATTTAAACGGAATTAGAATTATTTAAACAAATTTTAATCCTAACTAATATTATAAATGCGAAAGTGAGTTTGTTAGTTTATTTGTTTGTTTGTTTGTTACGCCTTCACGCTTTAGCTACTGTACGGATCACCATGAAATTTTGCATACACGTTGTCTGGGGTGTAGAAAAGGACATAGGGTACTTTTTATCCCGGGAAATATTACTATTCCCGAGAGAAGGAATAAACGTTACGCGGGCGGAGCCGCGGGCGAAAGCTAGTTGCTAATATTTCTTATTTATATAATTGAATATTTCTTATTTATTATTGAATCTAATACCTTGCGAAACCGTGAGTACAGGAAATGTGTATTTTACAAAACTTTCAAATGACTTCATTTCATTTGGAATTAAAATATTTTGTGTTCCATAGAAATCACTACGCTCAACATGATGGATCCCTGTGCGCACATTCCTTCAACATCCAGTACACCGATGGAGACCGACTATGCTTTGCCGTCAACGTCTGCAAAACCCACCACTGCCGAAAAGAATGCCCTGCGAAATCGTGAGTACAGAAAACGTGTAGCAGCTATTAGAACCCCAGAACAGGCCGCGGAGTTTGCAAGAAAAGCTGCTGAAAGACAACGCAAAGCGTACCATCTACGTAAAGCTGCAATAGCTCTCGCCAGCGGCACGGTGGAGACAACTAAAATTGTACAAACCAGCGCTCAGCGAAAACGTGCATCTCGACAGCGTCAAAAAGAGTTAGGAGTGCTGCACAACCCAGTACTTCATCGAATCAAGCAGCAGTGCACCAAGTAAAATTCTGTGATGATGCTACCGACTTGGGACAAACAATTATAACAAACATCAATTTTCAAAGTTTAAGCGCCCACGTTGAGGATTTAGAAACAGATACAGTCATACTAAGATCCGACTATTTAGTTCTGACTGAAAAGTGGATGCGAGACAATTGTCCATCACTTCCGATTAACAATTATGAGTGCATATCCAGGAATAATAATCGAACTGATTCAGACACCAACGCAGCTGGAGGAATTGCAATCTATCGCAGATTATCATCGCCATCTACAGCGAAAGTGGTTGAAATTGCGATTACAGACTCAGCTCGTCACATCAAAACCTCAGGAGATGTGTGCTTGACTGAAGTTACTTGCTTTACTGCAGATACCACCTTCAAGTTTGTGCTCGGCGCTATTCATGAAAGAAACGTTCAATCTTGAAAACTTGTCAGATGTTTCAAAGTCTACTACGTTAAAAGGAACAACCATCGACCTGACTTTTGCAAGGCACATAACAGCTGAAAACCTTCCTTTTATTTCTTACTTTTCCTATCATCGTCCTATCCTGAACAGAATTACCCAGATTGGAAACAGATAAATTTACGTGAAGATTGTAACTAATCGTATTGTATGTTATGTATGTATGCATAAATGTTTGTATAAATTTATAAAAATATGTTTGTATGAAGAAAAATGTATATCATAGGGCTGATTTTTCAATCCTTGGTTAAAACTTATTCGTCGAATAATGTATAAAACTACCATTTTAAAAACGTATTCTAATTGCCCGTATTTGACAGTTTACGTGACGTTTTTAATATTATCGTGTAATACTTTATTGGACGGATAAGTTTTATCTAAGCATTGAAAAATCGGCCCATAGTCGAATAAGTAAACTTGTCATTTTACACCCGAAATTTATCATCAAAAGTGTGAATAAAACGATAGATGTAATTTAAAATTTGAAAAAATTGTTATCTTCATTAATTCCTTACTTCCCAAAAACTTATATCACCAATAAGACGTTATCACGTAAACATCTCGATCGTAAACCTACTTTACAAACAACCAATTTTTTTTTACATAATTAAAAATAAGAAGGATAGATGTTTATTAATTGTTTGTCCTGATGTGTGTGTTTTCATCTATGCAAACTAAATATAATAAGTATTATTACAAAAATCTTAATGTTTATTTCTGTATATATTTTAATCCTAACTTTACACAATGAAATTTTAAATATATGCCAAATTCACAGCCAAAGCAAAGCTATTTTTAATTCTATATCTTGCACTTGTTATTTATAGTATAGGTCTCGGTATAAAGTGGTTTTAAAGTTGTTTGCAGCTGAGGTTGGACCTTCAAGTAAGCCTTGACATGATAAAAAATAATTTGCATTACATTGTCTACAATATAAAAAAGATTTCCTTTTAACTTGTAAGTTGTAACTGTGTCAACAAGATTTTTCTTATCTGCAGTTTGCTTAATTATTCATTGGTCCATTAATTTCTCTAATATCTATTTTTAACATGATGATTTTTTTGGATATGTGATAATGATCAATAAGAAAAAAATCTTGTCTATGGTCCCTGTATTAATGTCAAGGCTTTATGATATTAAGTGACTTTTGCATTATAGATATGTTCAGAGTGACCTTATGCCGCACTGCCGAAAGTCGTACACTTTACAGCTGCATAGATTTTGTGTCTAATTGCTTGTAGTATGACAATTTGCTTTAGCGTAAACACAAAAAGGTACTTTCTCGGCCGTGGCTCGTATGTAGATTCGCTATTTCACACCCTTCCAGTTTTGTTTTCGCGTCAATAAGCACCACATGTTTTTCTTTAAAGTGTAATCTAGACTCTTAGATTAATCCAGTTATGATTAGGGTTTAAGGATAAGAGTTTTACAAACACAAGAGCTATAAGCATGCTATGTGATAACAGTCTATGCTGTTTTGTTCATGCCATGTACACGCGGCATTATGGCATGGCGTATTTAAAATCTGTGTATGCCTCGCCCTTTATAATCACAATTAGTTGGTTGTAAATTTTAAACATTCAATGAGATGGCCAGCCTTGAAATGTACGTCTCCCCACTCCACTCGTTATACTACAAGAGTCAATCCAGTAAGGGCATTATAAATGGAATAGATAAGACCACAGATCACAGAAACTAAAGGATAAGACGGTCACATAAGAGCATTGACCATGTTAAATAAATACTTACTAATAATAACAAATATTTTTGGACCTTTCCAAAGGCGCCGTAAACGAAGCGTGTATTAATTATGTAAAGTAAACAACTGATTATCATATTTTTTAATACGTTTCATTCACCCAAAGTAAACGAATAAGAACTTATTAGAAAAATAGAATTATACAGTATTTTTCCAGTCCATTAAAGGGAGATAGTGGGTTAGGAAGAAAAAGGTTACAATATATTATATTTTATATATTATTACACGTGGTTGTGGCTTCCGACTTCGTATTAATTGTACGGAATATTCGTTGAGACTTCTGCGAAAATGTGATAACTCTGGTGCGTGTTTGACCTAATTCGCGCAGTAGATACCCTTCTATGGTGTCTAAATTCAATTCATTGAATTCGTATCAAAGAGGTTACGCACGCAGTGCTCGATCGGCGGATTTGATGTTATCGTTTTTTATTCATCTTTTACGGTGTCATTAAAGCGGGTACAGTTTCATTGCGGGATTTCTTATCAGATGCGCCGCTTAAACTTTGTTTCAGGCTTTAGATTTGTTTCATTTCTTAGTAGTGTTTTTGAGTGCGTACACGCTATTGTTATTAATCGCACAGCGCACTTGACGTAGGTTAATACGTCAGCGTTACCGTTACATGATGATTTTTACGGGCAACCCTTATTTCACAATATTTTTTCGCAAACATAGTACATATAATGCTTTTTTAAATCGATTAAACAAAATCGTAAAGTCGTCTCAAAAAAAAAAGAATTCTCAAAATTGGTTCACCACCTACGATTAATAATGTATTAAAGTCAATGAAAACAATATATAGATATTCTTATTCCTATTATTGAATATTTTGCTCATGTTTAATTGCTTAATTCATAATTAATACTGATTTGAGTGTAATCAATCACTAGAAGTCTAACAAACTTTCACTTGCCTAATAGTCGTGTAATTGTAAAATAATCTATGATAATATGAGTGATATTGTTGTAATAAATACGCGCCAAAAAAGGCATAATCACTACATAGGTAGTAGGTATAAAACAAAGTCTCTTTCTCTGTCCCTATGTCCCTAATCTTTAAAACTACGCAACGGATTTTGATGCGGTTTTTTTTTAATAGATAGAGTGATTCAAGAGGAAGGTATATAATTTATTATGTTTTAGACAAAGCTGGCGAAGCCGCGGGCGGAAAGCTAGTTCTGAAATAAAAAACTGTCAATCAAAGATATTTGATGAGTATTGAGTAGAATTTACCTACCTATGATTTAGGTAAATTAGAGACAAAAATACGTATGATTCTTGCTTCAAGTGTTGATAGTGGTCTGGTATCTATTATAATTTATAATCCAATTTAGGTCATTACAAGCACAACATAAAAATGAAAGGTGTACTATTTATAATACTGGCTTTCATCCATGACGAAACTTTTTTTTATTATTTATATTTATGTATATTTATACTAGTCACCCGGCCGCGTAGTATATTTTGCCGGATGTCCCAAATCGTCCCTACATTAATTTCATTTAACGTTCTCTGAATTGCTTATCAAATTATCATGTTTCAATGTAAAACATTTATCTTATTATTATTTGTATTTTCCGTGATTTTGCATCCGAAAGACTTTTTTCTGTTTAGGTACCTAGCACCTGCTAATGTCAAATGTGAATTTGTGTACATGCCTTTATCATTATACTATGCCCATATGTGTTTGCCGAGATTTTTCTATTACAAAATATAATAAAAATAATTTAGCTGGCATACAAATACCTACCTAGATGCTTAAAATTAAAACTTATTACAATATCAGCAGAGAGGACGGCCTTATCAATTAAGAGTGATCTCACATTCTATATTTACAAGTGAAATAGGTAAAGCTATTTTTATCAATTATAGCTTAGGGGTTGTTACGAAAATAAATCTACAGTACACTTACTGTACTGTCGTCGAAGTCGCTTGAGTGATAAAATAGTGAAATAATAAATTTTAATTTGTGTAAGATTACTTTTTGGCTGTTCCTAAAAGTTACCTAATAATATTATGTCGGGTTCAATCATCGTTGTAATTGAAGGAAAAAGTGCTAGGTTAATACTAAATTAAATGTTGCCACTTGTACACGTGGATACATGAAGGTCACTCATCTTGTGTCCAATCTTTTTTTTTTCTGATCATGTTTTTTATAAAGAATATAAAGCAATTGAATGCCATAAAACCAAAAATATAAATTCAACATGTTTTTTATTCATGAATTCAATGATTGATATATTAAGAAAATGTAATACTTATCTGAGGCATATTTGCCAGAGATTAATGTGTTAATTTAAGCTCGATAGCTTAAATTTTATTGCCTTTCAATTATGTATTTAAGTATTCAACCACAGAATACATAATAGTAGCTAAACGCTACAGAACGGACACTCCGCCTCCCGCCAAAATTAAACACTTACCTCACCCCGCACGATCAGACATAAAATGGTCCATATTTTTCTACAGGGACGATACGCAACGAAGATTGACAACATTAATCAAATTGACTTAAAGTAATTTTATTATTTTGGATTTGTGATTATCGTTTTTCGTAGAAAATGGTTAGATATTGTGCTGTTTACGGATGTATTTCATCAGAAAAACGCGAATTTTTTTTTACGCTAGTCAAAAATGTGCCAACCATAAAGCGTTAAGGCGCTACCCGGCAATTTCGACTATGTTCAACCTCTATAAAGTCTGGTACAACACAAAGCACAATACCGAAAAAAATATATAAAATAGGATGGTCTTTGATCTTCAATTGCTCGCGAGGACTTTTTTCCAAAGTTAATAGATTTCTAGAAAAAAAATGTGCCGTGGTCATCGATTTTTCCGCAAATACTCTATAAACTTCGTAACCTGCTGACTTAGAGCTCTGAAAATTTTATGTTTAATAAATTATCAGTTACACAACATTCCCTGACGAGGATATTTTGTTTCACTGATTAGTATCTTTTTAAATACAAAATGCGAGGAAAAAAGAAGGTGCAGCGGGAGAGGTTTGAGATCCGTCAAGTATGGTCAAGGTTATTAGCGCATGTAAAAGCCTTAACACACACATTTGCAGTCTCTACAGTGTGACTGTCAAAACGATAATTTTGTATGGAGTGTCCGGGGTGTGTATTCAACAAATAGAGAATCTACGCTATGTATTTTTTAATTTTACTCTTGCACTCAAGAGTAAAATTAAAAAACTTTTCACTATTCACTAATAGTGAATACATTTCACACTAATATATTCCTATATTTTAGTGTGAAATGTACATATACAAATGTACAAACATCTATTCAATGTTTAGACGAGTATTATTAATTATTAAATTAAACAACAGAACAGTCTTTAGTGGGTCAAACTGTTAACTATTAAGTTTCTTGCCGATTCTACAGAGATGCAAGAAATTTAATAATCAACATTCTGAATCTGTATTATTGTAATGAAAACGATCGTAATAAATCAAAATTATAATATCACTTGTTAAAGCTATGGTTGTTGGCAAGTAACGGTGGTTAGAAATTTATTAGGTTAGTTTTATATGTGAGGGTACTTTGAATTTGATAAGGTTAGGTTAGGTTAGTGTCCAAAAGAAAAAATTTAGAAATCGATCAAATTTAGCTTAATACATTAGAATATTTTCATTCGACTTAAATTATTTCGGCCAGGTTAGTTTAATTTTTGGAGGTTAAAGGTATAAATAGTAGGTAAATTTTAATAAGCTAGAGCTGTTTGTTTTATAATTCACTCTTTTCCTGGCGTTTTGCATTCTCAGCTCTAAACTGCACACTAGTATTCTATGTGCTATTAAATAAATGTTTTCTTTTATTATCAAACTCTAACATTTATTTATTCAATTAGACTTCTTTTAGAAGCACTTTCGCATCGTCATTACATAATTTTAACATTTACCACCTATTCGGAAAGCAGTATCTATGGAGAAGAACCGGCAAGAAACTCCATAGTCATAGTATCAACACAGTATTACCATATTTCCTACAGTAGTGCGACGAATGTACTTGTGCAGAGAAACGGAGGGGAACTGGCGGGGGTCGGGCGACGCGGGCCGCGTAAAGCAATCACGCTGAGATTGCTTTACCTATCGCGAAGGGCAGATGCTTCAGAGTTTTTTTGTGTAATAATTTATACTTACGTATTCTATAATGGTGGGCATAAACTGTTGTGTTTATGGATGCAAATCTACATTTAAATCCAAGGACATAAAGTTTCATAGATTTCCTCGCGACGAGAGGTAGGTTTTTCAAATTCTGTTTAGTACCAATTCAAAGATGTTGAAGATGTTTTTGACTATACATATTTTAAGTAGCTATAAGATATATATAAAATATATTATTGATGATTTTCAAGAAAACCAATTTGTTTCTCTGTTAATTCAAAGTTTTTATTTTAAAGTTTTCACAATAGTTAACATACAAATAGTTTGTTACTACAACAACTTAAAATATGTAATCTCACCTGTAAATTCAAAGAAACGACATTTAAAGTCCACTTATAATAAATCCTCAATTACAGTAAAAGTTCCTTATTCGCGGGGTATATGTTCCATAAATATGCCGCGAATACAGAAACCGTGAATACGGAATGGTAATTTATATGGGATTATAGGGGATACCACAGACATGTATCAAGATAGACTAAGCGAGTGTATGTACTTCCCGTGTCCAAACTAAGTTTATGAAACTTACTTGACGCTGGCCTACACTCAGTCCGCGCTTGCAGTTCGCCAAGGAAAGACGTGAAGCTGAATAAAGTAAAATGCCGAATTGCGCCGTTATAAACTGTAGAAACTCCACAGCGGTGAGTGGCCGAGTTAGCAGAGATGTTTCCTTCTACCGGTAAGTAATTTTCTAATCAGAATATGCACTATTTATTTTAAAATCAAATAAAGAATATCTGTGGAAAACGATCGTGACAAACACGGATACCAAATCATACGAAATGATTCGGAATACATTGCGGCTTTTACTTGGTACGGTAAAGATCGCGTCGTATGATAACAAGCAATGAATAGCGTCTTCTCATTTTTCTGTTCTCATTTTTCTGTCCAATTTTGTGGTTAGTGATGTTCATTTGATGCAACAGTTCTCGATTCTAATCGATTTTATAATCGAACAGAAAAATGATAATTTGAAGGAGCAATTTTTCAGAAAAAAAGGCATAGATTTTTTTTGTCATTTAATAGGACTTGACCTAGAACTTTTAAGTATTTTAATACAAAGGTACTAAAAATAAATATTATGACATGGACGCCATTAGTTAAAGTGTCATCTTGGGTGTTTTTTAAGAAAACTCCTTATTGCTTAGACTATGTTTGTTTTTTCAGTTTTCCAAGTAACCCGAACATAAAAGAAAAATGGATCGATGCAACGGGACATAAAGATTGATTGATTGACAGTTTCATTACTTTCTTTCGATGGCCTCTCTAGTACGTAGTACATGGTAACTCAATGGGCATATGTAAGAAAAAGCTAAAACACATTAGTTTACTTGTTAGAATATTAAAAGGTTTATAACTTTATTTTATGATTCCTCTGTCTATGGTAATTATCATTTTTTTGTCTTGAATCGATTTAGTAATCGATTACGATTCATTTATTTAACTACATCTTAGACATAGATCTAGTTTGATCTGATTTCTTTCGATTCACTTCGATGGGATAGGACGATACTAGAATCGCCGCGCGAGTGGCGTCCTAATCGATTTAGCGTAAAATGAAATTACCATCACTAAAAAGCGCTCGTGACGTCATAACGCGTCAAGGTCAGTACAAAAAATATGACACGCTTGGTTTTCATACAGATCGCGGTACTTGCGTTGTCTACTTAATATACATGTCTGTGGGGGATACGTTCCTAGGTGACGATTGAGATTTTTTTCGTGTCGAAACTCGTTTCTCATTTTTTTTAGTTGACATTATAAACTAGGAAGAGTGCAGTGGATCACAATTTTTGTAACGAATGTGAAAGACGAAACAATAAAACACGCAAAGCGGCTTTTAAGTTTTACTATAAACGGAACTACATTTAAAAATATACTTTATTTATTGAGTTATAAGGTTGCTTCCATTCTGTTTATTTACATTCTCAAAAACATCAATCGCAGTAAAGGCGGCTTGCGACAAAGGCGGCTTGTGTCAAAGGCCTCGGCGATATCATTTAACAACATAATATGTACCTACTTTAGGCTAACTTGTAATAAGATCTATTTTACTTTCTTATTAGTCCATTTGACAAGGATATTGGGTTAGATACCTATTGGAATAATTTTATTATCATGTATGTACTTATTAAATCCGCGAATAAAAAAAATTTTAATCGTTTCTCGCCATTTTTTCTTTCTGCTACGTCAATCCGAGCCACAGATAACATGAACACGCGAAGCGCGCCAAATTTGAATAATGATGAAATGTTATTTCATTACATATAATATATGTTACCGGAAATGTATGAAATCAAGGAATTGTATATGTTACCGGAAATGTATGAAATCAAGGAATTAATATATAAATAATTAATAATAAGTTGATTGAGTTTAATTAAAGTTAGATAATTAAATAATAATTTGAGAATAAGTAAATTTGGTTGTTAATAAATAATAATTAATCAATAGGCAATGACAATGTCACTGCGGCGACATATTATACTATGTTTCTGTATAAATAATTACATTAGATTCAACAATCACAATTATTTTTAATGTACATGTGAATAAACACAGAACAGTAAAAACATATAGAAGTGCTATAATGTCATAATTAGTATGAAAACCAGTGTCGCCAAACCCACACATTTAAACCGATAGTTATACAGTACACTACAAGTATACTATGCCTTTGATTGGACAGCTTAATTTGAGTAAAAACTGACTTAGGTTATAAATTCAGCATTTCAATATGTACCCTAACGCACCATGTTACGGTTTATTTTAGTATAACATCCCTAGGTATATTAGCTGTTTTGTTTCTCATTGCACAGAAATTCCAAATTCGAAAACATTCAGCTACTCCACAACAGAGGGCGTTAGTTTTCGATAGATATAAATTTGAAACGCAACACATAGAGATAAGGTTGAAATTTGTGTCACTCAACATTAATGACATTAACTTGATAATATTTATCTGATGCTATGCCCTGAGGGATGTCAGCCTTGTTATCGATAATTCACAAATAAATATTTTTTGTGTATTTTTTTTTCTTTCTTTTATATGAGTATAGTATAATGTGTCACATTTTGGAGTATGTTTATTACTACTAAGTACGTCTCTTTATATTATTATTATTAAATAAAAAACGGAATAGAATAGTATTAATCTATATTTACAAAATACAAACAGAAAATATGCATTATTTTAAATCTTGGAACTGCCGTAGGTTTGCTGTATCGGTGGCCTTTGTTAGACCGCTTAGTTCTGTTCGGCATCCAGTTAACTCGTCACGTTGCATTTATCCATTTCTCTTTTAAATTAGCCTCTTTGGGAAATCTATAAATAAATTGGACAAATGAAAACTAAGGAAAAATTTTTAAGTTTGTCTTTTCTAAAGTATCGATACTGTCGATATGCGCCACAAGCATCACTAAAGCGACATTCGTTTGTTTATTGCAATAATATTCCAAAGTCTTGTTTGCTGTTCAATCTATAATAGTACTAATTTCTTACGGATTAAGGTTCATTTTGACTAGATATTTGTATACAATTTTGACAAATTACGACAAGCGAAGTTATAACATAAAATATAATTAAAATAAATAAAAATAAGACTTACCGATGGTATGAAATGCCTCCATTGCTGATATTATTTCGTCTGCTATCATTTTTGCACTCTAATACCGAACAACACGTCCTAATTAATGAATAAATATGGAAAAAAGGTTTGACAGCTGACAACCGACTCGAATATTTTTCTGCGCATAACTGAGAGCAAGTTAGGTGATCTTACCTTACCAGTGACACGTGGGCCACGCCCACATCACACTTCTATCTACTTTACTGTTCTGTGTGAATAAATAATTACATATTAATAGCTATGATAAAAATTGTTTTATTTCCCATTTGGTGACAACCCTAGCATATTTACACGTGGCAGCGTGAGTACCTACACTGGCGGCGGCATCGCGCGACATCAAAGGCGATTCCTTACTGTAGGAAAATAATATTGTAATACTGTGGTATCAATCTCGTTAACCAATTCCCGCGCTTTCAGGCTCCGTGTCCGGCGGCGGGCAGTGGACGCGCGCGCCGCCCGCCCCGCCCCCCGGCGCGGGCGTCACGGGCGCGGCGCTCGCCAACGTGCCGTCCCGCGGCCGCCGGCCCGCGCAGCGACACTCGCCGGCCTCCGCGGCCATGCAGATGCCCCACGCGGGGATATCGGCTGCGGCTGTGCAAGCCCTGGCCAATGGATGGACCCTGCCTGGTACGCTGACGCAGGCACAGACGCAGCAAGTGCTGCGCTTGGCTCAGGTGAGCGGATAATATAGTTTTTGGTCCATGATATAGTCTCCCTAGATAAATAAATAGTCGTATGCACAACACAAGTCACAAATATTATTAAGTAACTCGCACATTTTTTGGAAATACACAGTGTAAATACAAATATGATTACACAAACAAATTTTTAATTGATATTGGTAGTCAAATAGCTTATATGAGACTAATTATATGTGACGAATAGCTAGATTCGATTTTTTAATATATAAACATGTTGATTCTTTCAAGCAAGTCCTCGATATTGATGTTCTTTCTCGGACTATAGAATACTTTGTTAAAATAATTCGATTACTTCGCAATAACTTATGAATTTACTAATAATAACCTGAAGAGTGAAGGTTTTCCATTGAATACATGCGTCATGATAAACAGTCATTGACAAAGGTTATCTAAGAGTGGTTAAAATTTCATGATAATGTCCCATTCAAGCCATTGAAAGATACAGCTGGGAAAGATAAGGTTTGGTAATAAGCCCAATGATTTTTCATTTTATCCAATATTGTGTTTCTAGGCAGAGATAATAACTGAAAGGAGAATGGCGAAACTGGGCCTAACTGTTACAGAAATCATAATATATTTAAAATTCATTATGTTAATTTTAATAATTATTTGTAAAATATTGACTTCTGATTCTATGGGAAAACAAATCTTTGAAAAAAAAGATAAATCGTTCACTACCGGTCTTATCAAGCAGAGATGTCAGTGTTGTCAGGAGTAAAATAGTCAATTATATAGATTAATACGAATGAATGTTTATTTTTCATTTTTAGTTTTATTGAATTCAAATGCTATAAAAATCAGAAGCAAAACTTAACTTTTTTTAACACACATCTTAATTTATTTAGGTCATTCTATAAAATAAAAACATATTTTACTTAATCAATAATAATTAAAACTTTTTTTATTTAGGTAGCTGGCCATTATTAAATGTCAAATTATTAATCATAATTGTGTCAGTGATGAGTGATTTGTTATGTTTGTTGTTTGACTTTTGAGTGAAGTTTTAGTAATATTATATTCAAAATTGCCTTAATCGTCTATTTTTACTCTAAAGATATTATTTGAATTGATTAGTCTTTATGAAAGCGAATCCTGATTCATCCATTTATAAAGATATAAGAAATGTACCTACCTAGTGATTGTTGATGTTTTGGTAAGTTAAAATGTGTGTTGAATAATATGTGTTGGATCCAATATTTCTATTACCTGACTGTTCTACTGTTACACTATTATTAGCTAGACAATGTAGATAGAAAATAAACTTACCTGGACCTAGAAAAATGCAATGCTATTCATTTAACTCACGCAAACTAACTTTTATTTTTGTTACTTTACACCCCAATATCTCTGCTATCCCATAGAACAGATCTATAATTATTATATTCATAGAAGTTGTATATTTTTATCTATTTAATCCCCCATAAATCATCAGTGTAACGATCAGGCCCAGAGTCCTATGGGAGTTTGCCATTCTCCTTTAAATATTCAAAACAAAATAGATTCTATTGGCTTAGCAGAAGAACCACACACACATAAATGCCAAATAGTAGCAGATTTTTTTGCAATCGCTTTATTTAAAAGGAACAGTTAAAATATGTATGACTTATCCTGCAATTTTCTAAACTTCACACAAGCACGCACACACTCACACACCCACATATTCCCACGCATACGTTATCAGCTTATTCCTATAATATACGTGCATACCAAATACAAATTGACATATATTTTAGCTAAGAATATCCATTCCTAGCTGATTATACACACATTCCTAGCTGATAATATACATTCCTAGCTAATAATACACATTCCTAGCCAATAATACACATTCCTATACACGTTCCTAGCTAATAATATACATTTCTTGCTAATAATACACATTCCTATACACGTTCCCAGCTAATAATAGCATATTTGTTGGTAGGCGCAAGTTGCCCAAGCGCAAGCCGCCGCTCGTTACAACAACGCGGCGATCGCAGCCGCGGCGGCGAGCATGCCGCAGCACCGATCGCACAACCAGAGAACTGTACAGGTATAATCTATAGTTATAATATTAAAAATAAATAAAAAGCTGAAGAGTTTGTTTGTTTGTTTGAACGCGCTAATCTCAGGAACTACTGGTCTGATTTGAAAAATTCTTTCTGTACTAGATAGCCCATTTATCGAGGAAGGCTATAGGCTATATATCATCACGCTAAGACCAACAGGAACGGAGCAATGCGGGTGAAACCGCAGGGCACAGCTAGTATTATATAATATAATATGTATATTGTATATGTATTAGATATAATTATATTACAAAATAATGATGATTATCCGACCGCCGATTAACCGTATAGCCAATTATCCGAATCCACCCTACTCGTAATATAAAATGAATACTAAATAATTGGAACCCTCTTAAAATCTTAAGAAAAGAGTGTACCAATATAAATTAGTCCGTTTAAACATTCAGTAACATCATTCATACAACAACAGACGGAAGTTTTACGTTTGTTAGACTTTGTTCTTGGAATTCATATTTTGTAAATAGGAAAACCCCAACACCTTTATATGTACTTAGATAATGTTATGGTTCTGTAATTAAGGAAAAATAATTCCAAAGTTAATTTAACCTATCTGTACAAAAAAAAAACAATTTTTTTTATGAATACAATTTAGATTTTTCAAAACTATGGTCATCGCATCTTTTTTAAGAACGTAAATTGACACCTATAGTCGGATTTTTAATAAGACAAAGTAAACTGACAGCAGCTAATTTCATTTTGTAAAATAATGTTGCCATATTTAAAGTAATAGTGAGGAATTCAGTTCTCATTCAATCAGATGAATGAACAATAAGTGTGAATAGGTCATCATTTCAAACTATAAAATAACATTATTTCTAATTATAATATATAAAGCTATATAAGATATAAGTTACTAGTAGAATGTAATTATAATCATTTTATTTATTTTAATTTTTACGATGTTTACGTTACTGTTTTTGTAATTTTTTCGTTAATTGTAACTTATTACGTTGTGTTTGTTGTCATTGAATGTGTTTATTTGGTGTTATATTGTTACACACTAAATATTCACCAGACGATCGATTCAATTTCATTCATTCCCGATTTTCAATCATTCACTTTGTGACAACGCTATTTTTATTTCATCAAAAACTGACAACACAGTAAACGTCAGTTTACTTTGTCTAATTAAAAATCCGAGTATAATGAAGTTTCCCGCCATATTTGCGCGCGAATTTGACTTGACAGTTTTTTTTTTGAAACACTGCAACTGGCAAGAAGTTGAAACCGTTTGCCATATGGGCCCCTCTTTCCAATGGGCAGCGTTGGCCCAACAAATGATCGTCGATATTGGCCACCATTACGGCGAATATGAAACAACATCTACAATGACGGTCGATCATTTAGTCCCTCTACAAGTCTATCGTGATTAGAGAGGGCCCAATGTATAGTAGACATGTGTAAAAGTTGGTGTTTATCGTTTATTGCAGTTTCCGAACAGTGCAATAACAATGGCGATGGGTCAGCAACCGCCCCCTCCTCTGGTGCGAATATCGGAAAACTCCACCAATATGAAGTGAGCATTATATTTTTTATTCTATTTCAAAGAAAGACGGCCCTTATTTTGTGCTAGCTAGTTTGTAGTCTGTGGTGTTAATTCACAATTATTAAAAAATAATTGACACTAAAAAAAGAAGAATCGAACCCATGATAAACAGACATTGTGACAAATATAGTAAATATAATGCACTGGAATTTTAGAAAAAAAATATTTTTTGCTGATAATTCCAGAAAGGATTATCTGTTAGATTTCCTTCGCCTCTTGTATGAAATAGTTTTGTTTACAAAATGTTTATTGAAAATAAAGGCTGTCTTACAAGTTGGTATTTAGATACTCCAGTCGCCATTGTCTTGACACTGCTTTAATCTAGTCGCATGAGTTTATGGTCATTATAAAATAACAAATTTTCTCAAAATTAAGCTTTAATTTGAAGTTGTCGATTATTTTAACATTTTAAATTAAATAGTTTAATATGTAGTAAAAAATATATTATGATGAATTAGAAATCTCATGCGACTAGAAAGTTGTTTGTCACTTGTTAGAATGATCACTCATAAACTAATTGTAGTGAAGTTTTAATTACATTTTATTTATATCAGTTACTATTACTATTTCCAAGTTTTATAACTATGTTAATAATTATTTTACCAACATTCTATAGCAATCCATCAAAGTCTTTAATTTCTAACTGTACAATACTCGCGTGAAATCAAATACAAGAATACATAAAAAAAATATACCGGCCGAATTGATATCCTCCTCCTTTTTTTGAAGTCGGTGAATAAAAATAATAAAGTGTCACTGAGTGATTTCCCCTTTTAATGGCATCATGCTTCACAGACACTTCAATGTGTATTTTTAAGTATTGTAGTAGTATTGTAGCATATAAGTATTGTATAAATTATGTACGTGTGAGGCTATGTGCCATTAAATAAACGTTTTTTCTTTCTTTCTTTCTTTCTAAAGTTTGTATGAAATTTGCAGCGTTTCCCCGCAAGTGAGCGGCAACATGAATGGCCACTCAACCTCTCACGCGGCGGACACGCGAAAGCGGCTCACGCCCATACCAGACATCAGCACCATTGGCAACCATACGCCGTATAAGGTGAGCTTTTTTCTGAAAAAATAATTGTCTGTCTGTAAAGTCGGTTTACTGACGATAGTTGAACGTGACGACGTCCGATTGTGCTTCTTTGTCGCTCGTTCCGCGCTCTCGCTTGCACTTCAAGCCTATGGAACGCCTCAGAGCGAGGTAACGCCGCATGAGTCATGTTTTTTCGTGCGTGCAGCCGGCTCTATCGAATTTAAGACGTTGTCACGTCAAAAAAAGAAAATAATTATGTTCATGTAAAATAGTACTAATTTGGATCTTCATGAATTTTTATTAGTTTTAAAGTAAACCTTTTTTTAAAGCCCTAATTTTATCTTTCCTGTGTTATTTGCCAATGTTTAAAAGGTCCTTGAAGAATGTTTTTACATGTTTTGTATAGCCTTACCCTTTTTTCGGTTTAGTTCATAAGGCTGTGTTGTTCGTCTGTGTTCAAAGGATTTCACACACAACAATGGATTGATTTTAAAATTTCGTATCAACTTAGTTCTAGAAAACCCTGATCAAGAAAACAATGATTATTCTATTAATATATTATTAAGTACAAAACTTTAATCCTGCTTTTTTTGAAGAGAAACTTCTTCAGGCGCGTTGAGAGTAAATTTTCAAGTCATAGCTAACCGTCACGTCTTGGACGACGACGACGATTTTGGTATCTTTGATTTTTGCCAAAAAAGTTTTACTTCTGACACGTGTGTTCGGCACATACGCTCTTTTAAGACATTTCTAATGGTTTTGACGACGCGGTTGGTGCAGTGGTAAAGTAACTGCCTACTGAGCTGACGGTCCCGGGTTCGATCCCCGGTCAGGGCAAATATTTGTGTGATGAACTCAATTATTTGTTCTTGGGTCTGGGTGTTATTATCTATATATGTATTTATTAAATATTATATTTATCGTCCGCGTCGCCTAGTACCCACAACACAAGCCTTAATTGAGCTTACTGTGGGACTAGGTCGATTTGTGTAATAATGTCCTATAATATTTATTTATTTATTATTATTTATTTATTTTTCTACCTCTGTGCAGGTCCAGAAAGCCCTAGTGGAGAACACGATGGTGCCGTGCATCAACGCGAAGCCCTACCAGTACACAGAGCTGCTGATGACGCTGCCGGACCTCGCGAGCCACTTCTTCCCGCGCGTGTCGCTCACCACGTGCCGCGCGATGCTCGACGCGCTCGGCCTGTCGCTGTACCGACCCAACTCGTTAGTGTCCTACAACTTAGCGTTTTTAACCTTTTAAATTTATAAAGAATATAAAAAACTAGCTTTCCACCCGCGGCATCGCCCGCGCAGTCAAAGAAAAACCCCCATAGTTCCCGTTCCCGTGGGATTTCCGGAATAAAACCTATCCTATGTCCCGGGGTAAAAAGTAGCCTATGTCCTTTCTCGGGTATCAAAATATCTCTATACCAAATTTCATGCAAATTGGTTCAGTAGTTAAGGCGTGATTGAGTAACAGACAGACAGACAGAGTTACTTTCGCATTTATAGTATTAGTATGGATTCGATCACGAGGCGGGACTCGAACCCGCATCCTTTCGCGCCATTCCGGGGCGGATGCCTGACCAACTCAGCCACTCGTGACCCGCCAGAGCAATCGAATTTATTCTATTCCTTCAGTTTTATGTGTCTAAGGGACACACCGCGCGCCATCTATTGAAATGATTAACAACCATCTCAACCAATATGAAGCACTTTTCAGTGAATACAATATTGTAACGATGGAACACGACCTTTTTTGTTGAATTTATATTTTTGGTTTTATGGCATTCAAATGCTTTATAAATATAAATTTATAAAGAATAGAAAAAATTCGATCACGAGGCGGGACTCGAACCCGCGATTAAAAATATAAATTCAACATTTTTAACCTTTTTAAAACGTCCCCTGTAGGATATAAGGGTAGACAAAGATTGGCAAAACGACCATCTGTTCCCATCTTATCTATTAAGCCTTTATAGAGGTACAGTGTAGGATATAATTTTACGCCAGAGATTGGCAAACGACCACCTGCGGCTGCAGCATCTTTGCCTTTTAGAAAATTTCCGCTGCTGGATATAGATCTCCCACTGTCTTCCGTGCTTTTTTTCATCGTTCAACCTTTTTAAGATGTCTGTGGGACATAGGTCTCCCCCAAACATTGGAAAACGACGGATTACCAACAAAATATTTCTTATACATATAACCTTCATTATCAGTTAACTTAATTTTTCCTGAACCCATTATATTGTCATCTATACGAAAACTAGTCTTAATATTATTATTCTCTATTGCAGAACACAACTGCAAGTGCTGCGCAACTCGGGCAAGTGCAAATCTGCTGCAGCCGGCGAGAATGGCATGGCCCTTGTCCAGATACGGGATGTGATGCAACACATGCCGCAGTTCAAATACATGCTTCGGTCTGGCTTAGCGGCAGATGAGCCCCCGCATCAGCCCCCGCGTCCGGCCCATGCCCCACAGCCGTCCCACCAGGCGAAACGGGCAAGGGCCAACTAGTATACGGAGTGGCGGGAACCGTGGAGTGATCAGTGAACAGAACAGTGAACAGAGTGAACGGAACAGTGAACGGAGTGAACAGAACAGTGAACGGAGTGAACAGAACAGTGAACGGAATGAACAGTGTGGATAGTGCAGTGATCACATGCGGCAGTTCAAGTATGTTACGGTCTGGTCTAGTGTCAGATATGTCCCCGCGTCCGGCCCGTGCCCCACAGCCGTCCCATCAGGCGAAGCGGGCAAGGGCCAACTAGTATACGGAGTGGCGGGAACCGTGGAGTGATCAGTGAACAGAACAGCGAACGGAGTGAACAGTGTGGATAGTGCAGTGAACAATACATGCCGCAGTTCCAAGTTTATGTTACGGTCTGGTCTAGTGGCAGATAAGTCACTGAGCCTGGCCCATGCCCCACCAAGCAAAGCGGGCAAGGGCCAAGTGATCAGTCTCCGGGAACAGTGAAGTGAACAATGTGAACATGTGCGGAGTGTAAAGTGATGGAACACCCCACAGTTGCTAACGTTTACTGGTTCACAGTCTGTATCATAGTGTTTAGTGCGAAAAAATCGGTGATAAGCGGCTATGTGTAAAACGGGGAATTACAGCTGTTGTTGGCTGACTGTGTCTGAAGTATAGAGAATAGTAAAGGATCAGAACTGCAGCTCTGTATAACTGCAAAAACAACAAAGGGAGATTAAATTAGTCACCAAATAAAACATTTGAGAAGAGAACAGGCTACACATGTAAATAACAAGACCAAAAAGCGTATGTCTGCACTGTAATAGACACAAATGAAATCAATATTAAGCCTCTAAACATTATCTCTGATGAACCACTGAATAAACTTCACAATACAGAATATGCAATCAAAAAATTCTTATATGTGTTCATATACAACAGTTAACACTTTTTTATATAAGAAACTTGATGGGGCTTATAAGTACATATTTCTACAATAATAGAAAATATATGTACAGTAAAATGATGAGGCCATGCAATAGATGGTCCAATCACATGACCTTGCACTATAATCATATACTTAGTAATAAACTAAATAAATGTATCATCAAAATAATATAAAAATTACCAGTATAGAGTTTTGCGACATTATTCAAGAAAAACATTCTTATAATTAATACAGCCTTGACACAGATGGTGACTGGAATATAATTATACGAAGGAATGATTTTGTGTCGAGAAGATTCACTGCCAGCTTTCACATTGTCTGGATGTACCGCACCAAGTGTTTTTCGCTAAAGGGCTTCCGAGGAACCCACCCGATGTGAACTATATTGGTAAATAATTAAGAAACAACTTTTCCATTCTGTAAAAATTGTATGTATGTAAATCGGAAGGATCTTATTTATAACGATCTACTATTACTATTTGATAGAAGACTGAGAGTTTATTTTTTAATTATTTCATATAACAATATGTGTTTGTGAATTCATAGATTGTTTTACAAATATAGTTATGTATTTGGTCGGTCGGAAATATGTAAATGATATTTGTAAATATTGCATGTAGATCAATTAATGTCTTCTAGATTAATACCTGTCTCGTTGTCGCATAAATATGAGCATTATTTTACTTAGTGCTTCGGCTGTGTCAAGGGCAAATTATAGGGGTTTTAACATTGGTTGTGACTTGACTACTAACATGCAAGATAGTGAGACTTCTGTACTATGATGTTGTAGTAAAAATGATTTACTCAATGTTAAAAAGCACATGTGTTAAGTACCTTAAGTCTTATTCTATCAGCATGGATTGTAATTTAATGTGGTTAAAGTATAATTTTTTAACACCAATGGCTTTTTAATTCAAACCGACTATGGTTTGCCCGCGACATTCGCAATTGACGCTTAATATTTCCATCACAATTTAATATTTCACAATTTTATATTATTTGTTAGTTTTTGAAATGAAATTTTGGGTAAGTTAAATTGATAAATATATATTGGAGTGTAAGGAGTAAGCAATAAATATGTAGATTGAATTTGAGATTGTAATAAGCATTCCTCTGTACTTTGAAAGTTATAGGATGTTATACAAGTGTATTTTTTTTGTTGTTTACTAGGAATTAACTCTAAATTGTAAAATGATTGCTGATGTAATATATTTCAGTAATATAATCGGCTATTTTGAATAAAGCAAGGAAATTTTTGTGCATGTATAACATTAGAATTAAAGCCTTATCAGAAAAGTGCTTCAATTGAAGAAAAATTTATTTATACCTCGGAAATGTACGAATTAGCTTACTCCAAAGCATTATATTTTAGTATTAAGTTTACGGGTGTGCATTTTTTCTAAAAATAATTTTAAAAGGTTTCAAAAATCTTGCCTTAAAAATGTTACCTTCAAAATGAGGGTAGTTTCACAAAAGATAAAATATTATCCCACCGCCAAGGCCGAATCTCAATGAATGCAGATATAAATAAAATTTAAAATATGCTTTCTTTGTGTTGATTTTATAAATAAGTAGTTAAAAATCAGCTCAAACACAAGCAAATGAACACATTTAATATTATTTTTAGAATTCTTATGCATACCACCAGTGACAAAGTATTGGAACTAACATTTACAACTAAGGCGATTTTTTTTATTGTTAAGAAAGATAAGAACTTTGGTTCCTATAGTTAGCTAGAAAATACTAAAACAAGATTTCATTATAATATATTTTAACATCTATATTATAATATATAAAAATAACTCAGTCTTTAGAGTTCAAACAAAGAGCCTACAGCTTCCTGAAAAACCAACTTCCACCATAAAGCCGGCAATACGATCGCAGTGTTCCCAACGCTGTGATCGTCATGGGCGGCGTCTATCACCTACCACCAAGTGAGTCGCCTGCCCTATTGCGAGGGTTAATATAAAAAAAATAATAAAAAATAAATAAAAATGAGTCCCTATTTCCCTTGGTCACGGGCCATGGCATCGCGCGTGAACGATGGATTGATTTCGATAAACCTTTTTAAAGTGAAACTTTTATTACATCGTCTCAAACTTTTTGGTCTGTGTAGCGCATGTCGCGTGACGGTCGGCTGCCGAGTAGGTATAAAGCAGTGTTCGGAAAGTTTCACTTTTACCGTGGTTTCATAAAACCACACAACATTTTTTTTGTTGTATTTGTTTTTTTCTATTATACAATAGTTGTCTAAAATAATAAAATTTGCAAATGTTTCCAGGCCATTATTTAACAAAATATAAAATTTTGTGTAAATACTGGGTAACTATTTCATCTGAAAATTCAGAATCTTAAAAATATAAAACAATGTCACTATACACACTTAATTTGATAAGCTTTTTAATATTTAATATTACATACATAATAAGTATCACATACAGCAAATAATATTTCATCTTCATCCATCTTAATTAACAAAAATAATATAATTTTTCCTACAGTTAATAATCTAACATGTGCAATGGCTTTTAAGTTAAAAATCTTGAAAAAAAAAGACGTGTGTCACTCGGGGACTGCCGCGGTAAAACTATTGCATGCTATGCCTTCAAGCCACACCTCCGCGCCCGTCGGAGTGGGGAGCGTGAGGTTTTTCGTTACGCAATTTCTGGATTCGGTCCCCGCGCTCAAGGCCCGCGATAGAAGCTATGCAATAGCTTAATAAACAAAATAAATTATACAAGCTTTGGCAGCCATTTTGCACAGACATATAATGAAATCTTGGTTAGTTAAATATTGTAAATGGTCCAGACGGATCATAGGTTTACACAAATTATTTATTTAATTTTTAAATACGCGTAACTTAATGCTTCGATTTGAAGTGACACTTATGAGAGCTGTGTACATTGTATGTTAAATTATTTATGATAGTTAAGTAACATCTATTTGATATCTTTACAGTTAAATTTTAATCGCTCTCGACAGTTTCAGGATATGTCGGTTCTGTATTAATAAACGGGATTTTTATCACATTTTGTTTTTTATTATATACCTACCCACATTCCCTTGTCCCATTTTGCCATATTTTAGACTAGCTGCACTCCGCGGTTTCACCCGCGTGGCTCCGCTCCTGTTGGTCTTAGGGTGATGATATATAGCCTTCCTCGATGAATGGGATATCTAACACTGAAAGAATTTTTCAAATCGGACCAGTAGTTCCTGAGATTAGCGCGTTCAAACAAACAAACAAACTCTTCAGCTTTATAATATCAGTATCATATCAGTACAGATAAGAGTCTTGCAATCCATCAAATATTTTATAATTATTTTTTAATCTTAAATCTGAGAGAATTAAATAGGTACATATTGAGTTCTAGGTCATCAAAATATTCGATATAAACAGTTAATTTATACCGTATGGAGTACAGCAGCATCGTCTTATTGTACTTAGTTTCCCCCTTATTATTGATAAAGTCCGGTCGCGGAGCAGGAAGAATTTCGTACATTAACCTGTTATTACCTGTCACTGTCACTCCCTTGTAAAAATAATGTGTCTTGCTCGCACAGGTGCAATGACCGCCGTCCTTAGGGATTGTAAACCTTTAACCTGAGAGCGTAAGGTTTGTGTTTGCTTCATTGGTGTCAGGTGTTCAATTATGATTTTGTGAATTCAAAATTTATAAGAATAAACCTCAAACTCTTTATGTCCAATCAAAATCCGCCTAAGTCGAAATCGCGTGTTAGACTAACGTATTTCTGTAATATTGTACTGTATAGTAAATTATTTTTTGAAAAATAAGGTCATAAAGAAGTTTCACTTCTTATGTGTGTACACGCACACTTTTTTTATATAATATATCGTTGTTACTGAAAAAGTTAAAATGTAACTAGCTAATAAGTATTGTAAATGAATAAAGGACATTTATTTAATAAATTAGTAAAAAACATTTTCTCCTCCAAATATTTCATGTAAACTGCACTTCATTCAAAAATGTTTGTGACCACTGTCAGTAGGTAAAGAGGTCATTGTACGAAATTCTTTCTGCTCCGCGACCGGACTTTAGATATAAATTGTATTTTTCGCATGTCAAGGAAGATTCTATAAAATGTATGATTTATTGCGATATGTGGAATGCAGTGGAATGTTAAAACTTAAATGTAGGCCTCGAGTCGTTTGAATGAGGTCTAATTTCGATCACAAGGTGATTCTGGCGCACCGCATGACCATTTAAACTTTACTGCCCCTATATTACTTTACTCTTTGCTTTACTGACATATGACATTTTAAATACCGAAAAGAACTATTGATTCTGGGAATTGGGATAGCTATTTATTTCAGAACCCTTAAATTGACTCAAAAGTTTAAGTAAAAATACTGTAATTTATTATGTAAAACTACTAGTAAAAATGTAGTTTCTCAGATTTATAAGTCCCATAAAACAGATTTACTTTATTTTATTTTTTTTATAGGGCATTTAATAAAATTTGAGATTAATTTACTCACAATCAAAGAATATACTACTCTCTAAATATACTACTCTCTAACGAGAGAAGAAATGCATCTCTATAGTAAAAAAAAGCAACCACAGCCAATACACCTACGCGACGCTAGCGCTATTGCGGAATAGCAATAAAACCAAAACGCGCGGGAACTTTCAAACGTTATGGCCAGCTAGTTTTTTTACATCAATTTATAAGAATGGTTCACGATCATATTATACTACAGTAAAGGGCAATCATGTAGTGCCGTGCAACCGTGCAGTTTCAAAAATATTTGTACACGACCTTAAGTTCATAAAGTCGACACATAAATTATTTTGGAAACATTGTCACGGCTACATGATTGCCTTTGACTCTAGTATAATATGATCGTGAACCATTCTTATAAATTGATTAAATTAAATATATAATGTTCCTTATTATTGCCTATATTAATATTCACATTGTTATTAGGGAAGTCATTAAAACAATAATATTAATAGTTTATTTATTCTTTAATATTTTCATTTTGCGTTCAAAACTTTTCTTTTTCTCTTCGTCATCCATAGCTCTATTAACTAAAACACAATATCTTTTAATTAGAATAAAAAATGTGCTAATTTTTAAATGATTTTCATTTAATTCTAAATGATCTATACATTTATTTAAGAAAAGAAAATTTACACATTCTAGCAGCCGTACAAATAAAAACTTGCTTATTCAAACCTTATGCAATGCATAGATATGATAAGAATAAATAAAGAATAAGGATGTCATAATTTCTTACAAATAAATTTGGAATAACGTCGATGTAACTATGCTCACGCTATGCAATAGGCGCGAAGCGGCAACGTCGCAATTCATTCACAAAATTATGAAAAACATTGAAATTGTCTACGGTTAAGCCTTGGTGCTGTCATTTTGCTGACGCTCGTTTGACTTCGTCGAATTTGTTGTGAAGTTTCATCATACGATGTTCTGTTTATTTATTTTTTAAATATTTATTGGAAATAATTTAAATATATTATTAAATATGCAAGCAAATGATAGATAACGCTATCCAATATCTGGAGAACAGAAGATAAACCCACCTTGAGATAGAGAGTTGCCAAATAACTGGTACTCAAAACATACAACTCCAGGCTTAGAAGATTTATATTTTCAACGAAAGTGTATATTATTGTGATAAGTTTAGAAATAAGTTTTATGTATGTATGGTTTGGCGCATGTTGTAAATAAATAAATCATTATAAATATCAAAAGGGTTTTTCATAATTTCGTATATTTTGACATTTCATACAAAATTTTCCATTTCAATAGGTACGTAATGAAATTATTAATTTGCTCAACTTTTTCTACTTCTCGTATTACTCTCATTGCTATTATCTCAAATTTAGATTGAAAATTGCTTCTAAAACTTGTAAAACACAGCACAATGTACTAAAAGATATGTTATAACTCGGTTATGTCAGACTTATACTAGGGTGGTAGCCTTAATAAGGACGGAATAGCATTAGTATGAATACTTATTACGAAGTTATACTAGGTTACATTTATTTCGTGTTTATTTGTATGATTTTTCCTTATTCTTAGTTTATTATTTGCATAAAATGTTATAACTCGTTTATTTGTACGGCTGTAGAGCTTTAAGGATATTAATTTTAAGTTGTTGCTTATAGACATTTGTTTTCATGAAATCATTAATTATATTTGCCATCGTTTCTACACACGTCACCATATCTTTATTAACATAATTTAATGAATCATGACTTGAGTCATACTCCTTGAAACTTGTGAACATGTGTACGGTTTCTATATTTTGGGACAAAAATGCCTTTCGGCAATCTAGGCAGTCATTGTGTTTTATTCTTTTAAATATGAAACCACACACATATCCACAAGCCTTACTTTCAGATGTCCCTTGCTCAACTGCCTCAACTGCATCAGATAATAAATTTGCAATCTCTTCATTGTCGTCAAATTTAAAGGAAGACGAGCTTGATTCACACAAAGAAGGGATGGTTGCCGTTAAAAAAGTTGTTAAATTATTCGCAATTATTGCAGAGTCGTCTTCACAGTTCCTTTTTTGGCCAGCATGTTTTAAATTGGATATTATAGCAGTTTTGATTCCTGCTATAAATTGACTAATCGTTGGATTATTATTGGATCCACAGCTATATCTGATGCAGCCGAAACAGTTTTCTAAGGGATCTTGATTTAGGCGACGTGTGGAAAGACTCTTAATGCCTATAGCCTGCAAATTATTCCACAATCTCTCTATTGCATTTATCGAATGAATCCACCCTTCTTGGGATGGAGGGTTCGATTTACCCCCTTTATATTGCATATTTGCAATAAACATTTTCATTTTTTTAAATAAATCTAAATGGGGAGTCCGCTTCGTTAAATTAGTGGAGTATTTTTTTCCTCTCCTCAAGTCCGGGCTGTCTGCGTTGAAAGCATCAAACAGCTTGTCAAATTTTTGCACAAAAGTGGCTGTCGCATTGGCTTCAGCTGGAAGTTCATCTGAAATATAAAAATAATATAACATTTGTTTTCGGCCAAATCACAAATTACATTTCTCTTATTTTTTTATCAGCAAGTCAGATGCGTATTTTAGTTTTTCTTGTGTGCCTTTGTAATTATGGTGAGCAATAAAGCTTATCTATTATAGTCCTTTTCACCTATGATGATTCCTGTGACACTTCATCGTGTTCCGAATTACGTATTTTATGTTTAAAACGCCAAAATAATTTTAGTGCATAATATTTTTATTTTATGGCGGCATTATTACCAAAAATATAAAAATGAAACATCTTAAGCTTATAAATCAAAAACAGTATTGTTTAGTTTAATATAATGAAAAATAAAATAAAATAACACAAAAATATAATACTTACGCAATTCGTGTACATGAAATGGATCGTTGAAAAATCATAGAGTTGGAAAATCATATAATCGGCGCCCATCTTGTGATCGTTTGTCAATCGAGTCAATCGTCTGTACGAGTGCGTCAGCCTTGTACAGGTAAATTAGCTTGGAGAAATTTTTGCATATGTAGTGGTGTGTATATTACTCAGATCTTAGAGCGCGTTTCCACTATATCGTTCTGGCCTATACAAAAATGTTTCGATATCCTAACATTACTATTTAATTTTATACTTATTCCTAGCAACACTTTTGTTTTCAATAAAAACAAGTTTTTATTTGAAAGAATATGGTTTTGACTTTATAAAAAAAAATATATCATTCAATTTCACGTCCTAGAGCAAACGACAAGACGACTACCGTGAAACAATAAAATATCGTGTCCATAATAAATTGTTTCATAATTAATATTTGACCATAATAATTACGAAACAAAACAAATAAATAAATCGTCACTTGATAGTGGAAAGTGGAAACACGCACAAAACCAGAATAAACCAGTTTACGCTGTCCGCAGGTGCCACGTGCAGTCGTTTGGTACCGTTAGAACATAAAGCACACATTTAATTCAAAAATTATAATTATGTATTACGTATAGACCGGGAGATATTGACACAAAATTTCGAGTCATTTGTAACAGGATGGCGGTTCTACAGGGGTCTTAGTACGCAATGACAAAAAGAAAAACGATGGTGTGAACTCTGGTACCGGCGGCTTAGTCGCGTGGGCGTTAGTCGAACTCGTCGGAAAAATAGCGAAGTCAAACAATTTGTAACACAAAAATTTTAGAATTTACCGATAGCCCATAAAAAAGAAGTAGGCGGTAGTGTCATGCCATACTTTTCCGGTGTGACTTACAGCCCGCCATACCGACGCGAATGTGTTGATTTAAAAAAAACAATTCAACCATTTGTACCAGGCTAACTTTTGCACAGGTAACCATCGTCGTGCAGCCATTTACGAAAATCGCCATGCCATACTTTTCGGACGATTCCAAATGGTCGCCATACCGCCGAAAAACTGCAAAAATTTTTTTTTCGCCAAACTTTTTGTACCAGTATTGCATTTGGATTTTTGGAGAGTATTTGATAAAATGTGACCATTATTATATTTACCATACTTCTAGTAGGGGGAAAAAGTGCTGCCATACTTGAAAAATTAATTTAGTATTAATTTATATAAGTGAAGATTTCCACCACCTAGATCTTTGAAATTTTGTATTTATATTCGTTGAACCTCAAACTTACAGGAAAAATTAGTGCCATACTGTTACTAATCGTTCAAAATACGAATAAAATCTTACAATAAAAAAAATCTTCTTTTTGTCATTGCGTACTAAGACCCCTGTAGAACCGCCATCCTGTTACAAATGACTCGAAATTTTGTGTCAATATCTCCCGGTCTAGTAGTTTAATTGTTAAATTTTGTATTTGTTGATTGTTGTTATTATTTGTATTGTTATATGGCTCCAGTGTTAAAACATGGTCGAGGCAAGCCTTTGACTTCTCAAACTAAAGAATTAAACTTTAAATGTCGTTTCTTTTTTAGGTTAGTAAATTTTTCATTTTAGTAACATTGTTAATGTAAAAGTTATACGTATGTTAAATGTGCAAATATTAAAATAAAGTCTCATCTTTTTCAGAGGAGAAACACATATAGTTTAATTTAAAATCCCTTATATATATAAAATAAAAACTAAAAATAAAATGTTGTTTTATTTTATTTGCTGACCATACACTACTACAAACGCAAAAATTTCTCCAAGCTAATTTACCTGTATACAAGTTGCATTTTTATATATACTTTACGTGGTATTCTGTTATTGTTACTAATTGTTATTGTTGACTTTTTGTTGCTGTTGTTTGCTAAGTTTCCTTAGTTAATTGTTGGCGAAATGTCGAAAAAACTAATTTTGGTACTTTATTCAAATCGATTTCATTTCCATATAAAATATTATCGATTATCGGAAACAATTGATATGATTTCAGTAAAGACATCTCTACACGTGTCAAAAATCGATGTGTCACAGAAATCATCTTAGGTGGAAAGGACTATAATATTGATACTAGGCAACCAAAGTTGACATTATTATAAGATACTCACTTTGAGCAATTTTCATTAACATTATGCCTGGTTTTAGACTTTAGAGGTATTTTGTTCAGCAGTTGATTTAAAACTGTTTGAGATGGCAATGCAAACATTCTCCTTAGAAGCCTGTAACAGGCTGGGGACTTTTTATAAATGATCAAAGCCTGAATTTTTTGATTTAGGGAATATCTTCTCCCTTTTGGTTTCTTGGGGCAATTTTGTAATTGGCTTTGTAATAAAGTTATAAAGGAATTGCTAATATTTAGTCCACATAATTCTTGAACCTGTTGACTTTCCAACACCCTCTTTAAACTCCCTTTCTTATTCTTCATTTTGTTGCGTAATCGTATTACCTCACGCATTTTATTTCTGCATATTTTGTACAACTTCTTTTTTCTGGGTGACATTTCGTTTACTTTTGAAACACCGAGAGTCGCTAAGATTTTGGTCTGGCGTTTTTTAGTCGATTTTGAATTATTGCAAGTTGCCACACTGAGATTTTCAGGAATTGGTGCATTCTGAAAATATTAACATTCAATATGAATTATTTTATTTCTAAAAATGTTTTATTTTACTAGTTTGAATTTCGGGTCATTAAGCTATTTTTTTCTTCTTACAAACAAGCACACGCCCCGCTTGATAGTAAACATATTATTATGTATGGTAAACATATGATAATGATGATGATAATAGAAGGGTTGCTGTAATAACAGTATAGAGGGCAAAGAGCTATTGTTGTGTTAACTAGCAGATAATTTATCAAATATCCTTAAATTCAGTTTAGCACAATTTTAAAAAGGAACATTTAAAAAAAAAATACTAAGTAACATGAATATTTAGAGTACTTTCTCTGCAAGTCTGCTATTTAAATTCCAGACCCTATAGTTAGTGCTCTATTCAGACTGTTAATAAATATTAAAATAAAAGTCTTAAATTAATTACCTGCATAGGGCTAATGGATTCAGTTGTTCTTATGACATCTCTAAAAGTGTGTTGTTTGATGACTCTGTACTGGTACTAGGTTCCATCACAACATTTTCTATTTGCGACATAGTGGTCCGGGAGCCAGAAGCAGATTTTATGACCAAGTTCCTCTCAAGCGGTAATTAGTAAAATGCATCAAAGTATAGTATTATGAAGCCTCGTGAACGTCAGCTGGAGCTCGGTTGGGGGGGTGAGCGGTTGTAGCCTCCCACGCACGTAAGAAAAAAAAGTATATTCATTCATTTCCTCTCAGCTAAAAATTTGTAAAATTGTAGCTAACCCTATCTCAACGAAAAATAATAATCAGCTGGTTACAGCATGGTGTATTATACGTCAGCTGGTGTCTCGAATATAATGAGACATTAACAAAATCATCGAGATACGTGGAATTCCATCAACATAAGTCCCCGTAAAAGATAAGTAATAACTTTATTAAATATATATTATACTATTATTTTTTTAATAATTATAGTTAACTAATGTTTTTAGTGGGTTATTTCATATTTGTTACACTTTTAGGTAGTTATGTGAATTTGATGATATGATAGTTATTTTTAAATGCAGTTTATAATATTTGTAAAAACATGTTTACCGATGTGGCTGCATGTACGTAGTACCCCGATCATGCGCACAACTAACCACCTCCAAGTACCTTATTACTGTCTATATTATGCTAGCGTGTGTTGCTTGAATTTTTAAAAATAACGATAATAATTAAAGATACGCCATTTCATCTCAGATGAAAATTTGTGGGCTGATTGTTAATATACTGATGCGATAAATAAAAAAAATCAGCTAGCAATAATTCGAGGAAAACCTAGTCAGTTGATGCATATAAATTGGCAATAGATGCTTCTGTCTAACTCCTATGTAATAACTTTCAAAGTATCAGCTGACGGTTTTTCCACCAAGATACAGCCAGCTGACCTATATATAAATCCACAGTTACATATAAGCTATCATCAGGTAAATTTTTGTTTGAGAGGAAATCACGGAAAATAATTTTATTTTTTTCATGTTCGAGACACCAGCTGACGTATAATACACCATGTTGTAACCAGCTGATTATTTTTTTTCGTTGAGATATTGGGTTAGCTACAATTTGACAAATTTTTAGCTGAGAGGAAATGAATGAATGTATTTTTTTTTCCTACGTGCGTGGGAGGCTACAACCGCTCACCCCCCCCCAACCGAGCGCCAGCTGACGTTCACGAGGCTTTATAATACTATACTCTGATGCGTCTGACGAATTATCTCTTGAGAGGAAATGATTGACCAAATTTGCACCTGGCTCCCTAACCATAGGTGTTGTTAACTCTGGCTGTGCAGCTACAACATCATACTGATTGACATTCTGAAATTAATTATTAATTTTAAATTTAAAACTAAAAAACTCAGTAAAGTTTTTAAAAACTGGGCTAAATAATCATTTTTAGTTCTTGTTAAAAAAGTTCTTAGAATTTTTGAAAATTTTATCATAGTATTGTAAAGTTTTAGAACCTTTATGAGTTGGGCTAACTTATGTCATGACATGCCATGGCACCCTTCATACATTTTTAACATAGTAACACAGAACAGTAAAGTAGATAGAAGTGTGATGTGGGCGTGGCCCACGTGTCACTGGTAAGGTAAGATCACCTAACTTGCTCTCAGTTATGCGCAGAAAAATATTCGAGTCGGTTGTCAGCTGTCAAACCTTTTTTCCATATTTATTCATTAATTAGGACGTGTTGTTCGGTATTAGAGTGCAAAAATGATAGCAGACGAAATAATATCAGCAATGGAGGCATTTCATACCATCGGTAAGTCTTATTTTTATTTATTTTACATATATTTTATGTTATAACTTCGCTTGTCGTAATTTGTCAAAATTGTATACAAATATCTAGTCAAAATGAACCTTAACCAGTAAGAAATTAGTACTATTATAGATTGAACAGCAAACAAGACTTTCTGGAATATTATTGCAATAAACAAACGAATGTCGCTTTAGTGATGCTTGTGGCGCATATCGACAGTATCGATACTTTAGAAAAGACAAACATTATAAATATTAAATTTTATTAAAGTGAAACTTTTATTACATCGTCTCAAACTTTTTGGTCTGTGTAGCGCATGTCGCGTGTATCGCGGCTGCCGAGTAGGTATACCTACTCGGCAGCCGACCGACACGCGACATGCGCTACACAAAGCAGTGTTCGGAACCGTTCGAACAGTTTCACTTTTACCGTGGTTTCATAAAACCACACAACATTTTTTTTTATTTTTCCTTAGCTTTCATTTGTCCAATTTATTTATAGATTTCCCAAAGAGGCTAATTTAAAAGAGAAATGGATAAATGCAACGTGACGAGTTAACTGGATGCCGAACAGCACTAAGCGGTCTAACAAAGGCCACCGATACAGCAAACCTACGGCAGTTCCAAGACTTAAAATAAAGCATATTTTCTGTTTGTATTTTGTAAATATAGATTAATACTATTCTATTCCGTTTTTTATTTAATAATAATAATATAAAAAGACGTACATACTTAGTAGTAATAAACATACTCCAAAATGTGATACATTATACTATATTCATATACTTAAAAGAAAGAAAAAAAATACACAAAAAATATTTATTTGTGAATCATCGATAACAAGGCTGACATCCCTCAGGGCATAGCATCAGATAAATATCAAGTTAATGTCATTAATGTTGAGTGACACAAATTTCAACCTTATCTCTATGTGTTGCGTTTCAAATTTATATCTATCGAAAACTAACGCCCTCTGTTGTGGAGTAGCTGAATGTTTTCGAATTTGGAATTTCTGTGCAATGAGAAACAAAACAGCTAATATACCTAGAGATGTTATACTAAAATAAACCGTAACATGGTGCGTTAGGGTACATATTGAAATGCTGAATTTATAACCTAAGTCAGTTTTTACTCAAATTAAGCTGTCCAATCAAAGGCATAGTTTACTTGTAGTGTACTGTATAACTATCGGTTTAAATGTGTGGGTTTGGCGACACTGGTTTTCATACTAATTATGACAATAAAGCACTTCTATATGTTTTTACTGTTCTGTGCATAGTAACATGTCAAAGTTTATCAAACGTTAGGATATTCTAAAATTTCAAGAAACAAATTAAAGTTATTCTTTCTTTGTATTTAAAGCATGGTTGCAACTTGTGAGAGACAATGTTTAAAAAACACTTTAAAAATGTTTGCAATTTGTACACCATATAATTAGACACTGTGGCTACAAATATGGATATATCCTTGCATTTTTTTTGAGTGCTTCTGTGTTTGCGCACACACTTGTCCACTATAATAACTTACTCAATTTTTGCCTTTTATCATCCATAAATTGAATTGAGTTGAAATGTCTTCCACACAACACCTTATTCTGATTATAGAGTGAATGTAATGATTCAATGGAAGTCCAATCTTCATTTGGCCAACAGTATTTAGCCCAAACACAAGCCCTGAAATTATGAAATCAAGTTTTAAAGTTAGATTGAGATAACACTAAGATAAAACCAACTATGAAAGTGATAGTAAACTGTACGGCCTGCACGGATAATCATTACAAAGGAATTATGAATAATAGAAAGAATAAAATAGTACAGTTGGTGATAGTGTATGATGTGTGTGTGTGTGTTTGTTGGTGATGGTGTTTAATTATGTAATTGGTATATGACCGTGTAATTAATTAAATTAAATAAATGACGTAAATATAACTTAACATAGTATTTTGTTTGTGGTCATGTGGTCTTTTAGTACCGCGCTGTATTTTGTACGTCACTTACCTCGTAATATTGGTTGTTCCTGGATTTGGAAACCTATGATAGGTCACCGTCATGTCTTCAGCACGTGTTCTACCGCACTTAGCACACTTTCTATGATTATTCACGGACATAACTAAATAATCAAATTTAACAAAAATCAAATGTAGAAAAAGTACCCTAACAAAATAAGCACAAAACGTAATAAAATAATAAGCACAAAAAGAACATATATACAGTCAAAATTACTATAAAATGTGGAGAGCAGGTGCTCGATCTACACAGAAAACAATAATGGCGGCCATCCATATGCTACTGTTACACATGCTCTAAAATAGCATGCTTAAAACCGTGCTATTGAGTATGCTCAATACGAGCATGCTGGTGAGCAGTTTACATTTGCTAGCAATAGGCATGCTAGTTTTAAGTATGCTCCTGAATAAGCATGCTCAAAGCAGACATTCAAATACACATGCCATTTTATAGCGTGCTTCCTTGCTCTCTCAGTTCAAATAAAGTCATGGACAATCAAACAGCTATCCGTATGGAGCTAAACAAGATCATTCTCTTGCTGGCGATGCAATGCATCCAGAAGCTTATATCAGCTCGTCAAAATTTCAAAAAAAGAAAAGAAAGAGAAAGATTTGGGTCCGTGATTGGATATCTAGAAGAGAGGAATTTGGAGCAAGTGCTCAATTGCTTACAGAAATGCGAGTAGAAGATGCTACGGGTTATAAAAATTTATGCGGATGCTACCGCATCAATTCGACTGTTTACTCTCTCAAGTTAAAAGCGCTATACAGAAACAAGATACACACATGCGAGATGCTATCCCAGCTAAAGTGAAGTTAGAAGTGACATTAAGATATCTAGCAACTGGAGATTCTTTACATACATTGCAAGCACTTTACAGGGTTGGAAGATCTACTATATCGATATTTCTTCCTGAAGTTTGTGAAGCAATATACAATGCTTTGAAGGATTATATAAGGGTAAGTAAAACAGTTGATAGTAGAGATAAGGCATTTATTAAAAAAATCAATAATGTTTAAACATTTACGATGTAATAACTATACATACAGGTACTATTATTTTTTAATTTGTATTAGGTACTAATCAACAACATTTAACATTTTTTTTTAGAAATAAGTAAGTCTTTTATATACTTTTATTACTTATACACTTACATGAATTAAGTAGTAGATAATCAACATCATTTAAACATATTAAGTAATAACTAAAGATCTTATACTACATGCTTCTATTTCTTACAAAAATCAATCAACAACATTTAAACATATAAGTAATAACGATCTTATGATCTTATTACTTTCAAAAAATAATCAATCATCATAAATCAAAATAATCAACAATCAAAATAATCAATCAATCATTTGAACATATTAAGTACCTAACTAGGTTTAAGAAGAACGCCACGCTTGTTGCAACAAATCAACATTAGGAATTGTGTAAAATTGTGTGTCTGTTTGTGGAGCTGCGCTCAAAACAGAGCTTGTTGATATAGTTTGTGTATATGGAGTATTAATTAAAGTTGATTCCGTCGCGGCAGATAAGTTAGGGCACAGATGGCGACGTCTTGCTGTAGTCAAAATGTTCTGGATTTGAGTTTGTACGTATAATGCATCATACAGTGGCAGGCTTCGCAGTTGGGCTGCAAGATTCAGGCCATAATAATGGAATTCGTCATATTCTGTGTGTGTATTTATCGCAGAACTTATGTTTTCCAACCGGTTGAGTGCATCATTAATTGGCTCTTCCTGTGAGGCTCTTTTACGTCGTCTTGATGTGACACTAGATTGACTAGATGAGCGTGATTGAGGTCTGTCTTGTGGAGTCGTCAAAGGTGGTGACATTATATTCTCTGGCGTAGTTGAATTTTCCGGATGCTGCAAAGTCCCGTCCGAATACTGCGAGGACTGGTCTGAATCCTGCAACATAAAGTGTAGTGTAATTTAATCAAGTTTTTTTTTTACAGATTCCAAGCCGTGAAGACTGGATACGCATTGAGCATGGTTTTCGTACAAAATGGAACTTTCCAGGATGTATTGGAGCGTTAGATGGAAAGCACATAAATATACTCGCTCCTGATGATACTTCTGACTACTATAACTACAAGGGTGCCCATAGCATTATACTTCTGGCCTTAGTTGATGATGACTATTGTTTTTCATACGTAAATATTGGAACTAATGGAAGAGCTTCTGACGGAGGTGTTTATCAAAAATCGAATTTGGCACATGCTTTGGAAAACAATACTCTCAATTTACCGGACCAATCGGTTATTGTGGCGGATGCTGCTTTTCCTCTAAAGTCATATCTTATGACGCCCTATCGAACAACTCCAACGCGTAGAGAAAAACTATTTAACTACCGTTTATCGAGAGCCAGACGAATCGTTGAAAATGCGTTTGGTATCTTAGTAACAAGATTTCGAGTTCTTATGAATGCCATCGACATGACCCCCGACAAAGTTGATCAAGTTACATTAGCTTCTTGCGCTTTACACAATTGGCTTCAGAAAACATCAGATATGTACATCACGCAAAGATGCGTAGACTTTGAAGATATACAACAAGGTGTTGTGATACCAGGAGCATGGAGGGCACAACTGCAGCGAGCTTTGGAAGGCATACCACCTACACGCTACAATAACCACGCTTCTCGACAGGCAGAAGCAATAAGAAACACCTATGCACAGCTCTTTGAAACTACAGAGGCGGTATCGTGGCAAGATCATATGATATAAATTCACCATCGTCATTTAATTCTTCTGCCCTAATATAAATAAATAACCAAAACATGCTGTACTTGTTCTATGATATTAAATAATTATGTTTTACAAACAGTTAAGTGCATTTCTATTTATTAAAAACTGAAACTCACCACTTCAATAGGTTCCCTGTACTCGTTGGTATCCCCAAGGAAGGAATTCATTTCATCAAACCATGCCGCGGATGGTTTGTAAACAGTAGCGGCACCAGAACCAGATCGCTTTGAATTCTCGACTTTTTTTAATTCTGCGTGGTACGCCGACCTTAAATTCTTAATTTTGGTTTTAATGATTTTCACAGTCAAGGACGGATCCTCCATGTTCGTTAATAAGTCTTCGTACGCATTATTTCTTTCAACATTATTTTTATACTGCGGTATGCGGGGACTCCACAAGCACTCGTTATTTCTATATAAAAGTACAAATTTGAGCGTTTTTTCGTCGCCCCAGCGAGACATTTTGCGTGAAATTGTGCACGCGCACTTCACTTGTTGCGAACGACTGATCGATACACGTAGTATTTGTATTCTCTTTGATCGATACTAGCATGCTCATTAAGCAAACCTGTTTAGACGTGCTTGAAGCACGCCCCCTTCCACCCGCGCCGCAGGTAGCATGCTCAAAAATCGCACGCCTGTTGATTTTTAAGCATGCTCGAAATAAGCATGCTTATTTTGAGCAAGGGCTTGGACACACGTGCTTGTAAGCAGCAAGTGCTCGGTTGAAGCATGCGGCGTGCTTGAAATAAGCATGTGTAACAGTAGCTTATATACTTAATACAGAGAACTAGCATGCTCATTAAAGCGTCTTATTCACGGTCCATCCCCGACGTACGTCAGCTCAAGGCCGCGGTGCTGGATGTATCCTACTGACGATCGTGCGCGCATCAAGCATGGCTAGGGTTGCCAACTTTTATTTGAAGAAATAGAGTATATCTGATTTTAAAGGAGGTAAATAAAGAGTAAATAAATATTTTAAAAAATGTATTTTTTTGTACTTTTTGCAGTACCTAAGAATTTTTCATTATTTTTAAATGAATTATATTAATCCAAACATTCCAAATCTAAATTTATATATTTCAAGAGCTCATTTTTAATTAATTTTTAATGAAGCTCGGTTTCTCTCTTCCCGCCACTTCACATTCATGACCGAAAAGACTCTTTCAGTAAATGATGAAGTGGCGGGAACAGAGAGTATATAGCTTATCATTTTTTTTAAACAAACAAATTCGTCAAGACATTTTTTTAAAATAAATTGCCATTTTTCTGCAGTGGACTTTTGCATAAAATCTGTGTTATTCAACAATTCGCCTTGGAGTTCTTTTAAAATAATAACTTCTGAATATAAACTGTCCATGTGTACTAGGTTGATCCAAAAGTAATGATAATTGGGTATTTCCTGTGTACATAAAAATATAAAATAACTGTTTCTTGCTTGCTCATGTACTCACTAAGTTATGACAAAAAAATCATATCAATAGGCCACGTTTCCAAGTATTTACATTAATTTCTGTTGGCAACACTGATCTGCTGTACGCAGTACGTCCGCGCTATTCACTGTCCATCTGCACGACGTTTGAGGTGGTAGGGGTGCTTGCTGGATGAAAAATTGGTCGTGCACATCCAGCAACATAATAATAATAATTATTGACGTACGTCAATACTATTCACTGTCGTTTTGCGTCGTGCATCGTGTATGACCTTGGCGGGACGTACGTCAAGATGGACCGTGAATAAAGCGTCTGAAGCGTCTGATCACGGTCCATCCCCGACGTACGTCAGCTCAAGGCCGCGGTGCTGGATGTATCCTACTGACGATCGTGCGCGCATCAAGCATGGCTAGGGTTGCCAACTTTTATTTGAAGATATAGAGTATATCTGATTTTAAAGGAGGTAAATAAAGAGTAAATAAATATTTTTAAAAATGTATTTTTTTGTACTTTTTGCAGTACCTAACAATTTTTCATTATTTTTAAATGAATTATATGAATCTAAACATTCCAAATCTAAATTTATATATTTCAAGAGCTCATTTTTAATTAATTTTTAATGAAGCTCGGTTTCTCTCTTCCCGCCACTTCACATTCATGACCGAAAAGACTCTTTCAGTAAATGCTGAAGTGGCGGGAACAGAGAGTATATAGCTAATCATTTTTTTAAACAAACAAATTCGTTAGGACATTTTTTTTAAATAAATTGCCATTTTTCTGCAGTGGACTTTTGCATAAAATCTGTGTTATTCATCAATTCGCCTTGGAGTTCTTTTAAAATATGTAATAACTTCTGAATATAAACTGTCCATGTGTACTAGGTTGATCCAAAATTAAAGATAATTGGGTATTTCCTGTGTACATAAAAATATAAAATAACTGTTTCTTGCTTGCTCATGTAGGTACTCACTAAGTTATCACAAAAAAATCATATCAATAGGCCACGTTTCCAAGTACATATTTACATTAATTTCTGTTGGCAACACTGATCTGCTGTACGTCCGCGCTATTCACTGTCCATCTGCACGACGTTCGCGGTGGTGGGGGTGCTTGCTGGATGAAAAATTGGTCGTGCACATCCAGCAAGATAATAATAATAATTATTGACGTACGTCAACACTATTCACTGTCGTTTTGCGTCGTGCATCGTGTATGACCTTGGCGGGACGTACGTCAAGATGGACCGTGAATAAGACGCTTAAGCAAACCTGTTTAGACGTGCTTGAAGCACGCCCCCTTCCACCCGCGCCGCAGGTAGCATGCTCAAAAATCGCACGCCTGTTGATTTTTAAGCATGCTCGAAATAAGCATGCTTATTTTGAGCAAGGGCTTGGACACACGTGCTTGTAAGCAGCAAGTGCTCGGTTGAAGCATGCGGCGTGCTTGAAATAAGCATGTGTAACAGTAGCTATACTCTTTAAATAATGATGGCGGCCTCATTGAAGCGACAGTGTGACCAGTGCAAACATTTTTATATTTTTGCATATGGGAATACTGATACAATAGCAACGCACACATACATATTTTAGCATGTGTGCAGAGTAAAAAAAAAGTCATAGAAGTTGTAAAGCGTCTAACAGAGGTTGCTCACAATTTACTTATGATTTATAGATAATATAAAATACCAATAGACTCGATTCTAGAATATAAATAATTATAATATCTGTAAAATCATCCATGTTTATGCTAGGCGTCCACTAGGCGGATCGGGCCGGGCCGCATCGCAACGCAAAAATACGCCGGCCTATGTTTTGTATGAAACATCGTCCATTAGCGACGGATCGGGTCGGGGCGAGCCGCAACGCATTGGCGGATATCGCTTCGCAGGCGGATTTCTGCCGGCGGTGCGCTGCGGCCCGCCTCGACCCGTCACCCGTCTAGTGGACGCAGGCAGGCGGATGTGAGCGGCGAGCGTCTGATAGATAAAATCCGCCTAGGCGGTCCGCCGCGCTCCGTACAGGTGGACGCAGGAGCAAACAGCGCGTCCATTAGAGACGGCCCGTTGCGATGCGACCCGCCCCGATCCGTCTCTAATGGACGCCTAGCATTAAAGTTCCAAAGACAAGCGTCACTAAGTACTAACTAATGTCAAAATTTTACTGTCATTCTGTTTGTTGGACACTGGACGCTGAAAATCTCGAAATTGAATTGAATCGTGAAAAATACAGCAAGAGAAAATAATTTATATACCTACTTTAAAACTAACTTTTATTTGCATTTAATGTTAATTGATTTACTTACTTAGGGACTAAAACGTTTAAACGTGTGAAAATGGAAGCTGGTCTCGGAGTACACTATGGTCATCGCTTTCAACTCATTTCTTTTTTATATCATTAGTTTACTTACGTTTTAACATTAATTATAAGTAGTCACTATTCATTGTATTCAGATAGGTTTAATTATTTTTTGGCTAGGTTTTTGTAAGTTAGTCATCATGAGTATTCAAGTTTGTAGGGACACAACAGACGCTGTGGCCTTGTATTTGCCGCAACGTTTGTATTTAAAGCCTTATGCGAAAATAAACATTTCTATCCAGCTTCCCCCCCACAAGGTACACGGAAAGTCCATTTCCAATTGGGAACTAATGGAAAAATTACGAAAAATGATCCAACCTGATGGATTCTCTATGTTAAAAGTGTCTAAACATAGTTCTGAAGTGATACGGTTCGATGCCGAGTTAGAAAATCGTCCAAAGTTAGAGAGAGTGCTATCACGATTGGAGGATAGGATAATACAGTTGAACGACTACCCTGATCCACTGAAAGTGCGTGTTTGTGAAGCGAAATCGGATTTCCCAAGTCGACATGCGTGGGACTCGTTCTTTCGTGACGCAAGCGATATGGACGAAATGAAACCAGGCGAGAGACCAGACACAATACACATAGCTAACCTTCCAATACCCTGGTTTGTCCATGAACGCGATAGGGATGAAGATGCAGTGCCATCTGAAAGTTTGTTCAAGAAGATCTTCGAAAAGTATGGAGCGATACGGCAAGTTGATATTCCTATAGCAGATCCATACAGAATGCAGATGAAAGAGGCTATGAGAGGCATTTCTACACCAGTGCAAGATAGCGCGTTGTTTTTCGAAGCCTACGTCCAATTTAGCGAATATGTAAGCTTTGTGAGGTGCATGGATGCTTTACGAGGCAAAAAGATTGTGCGCAAGAATAATGAGCTGGCTGAATGGTGCAGCATTCAAGTAGACTTTGATAAAACAAAGCATATGACTGACGCAGCTGTGAAGAGACGCTCCATAGTGAGGGATCGCTTGGCCGCAAGGCAGAGAGCTAAGGATGAGGAAGAGAGGCAAGAAAAAGAAAGGAAAGCCAAACAAGAGGCTAAAGAAAGGTATATTACTTTGTACAATCAAATACCAGATTCATGTCGTTCTTATGTTTGTTATGATAAAGTATTGTCAAATAAATTAATCTATTAAATTATACAACTATTGACTATATAACTTTATTATCTACAAGCTTTTACATTCGTATAAGATTTTCATACTAATAATTACTATAAAATAAAATTAACTGGTTTGTTTTAATTTGGCTCAAAATTAGCTAGTTCACATTTCTATGAACAAAGACTCCTTTCCTTGCAGAACTAAGGAAAGAGTTTCACGTATAATTTTTCATTATTTAAGACAAAAGATTGAGCAAAAGGAGCGAGACAAACTGGAGAAAATGCGGGAGCGGGAAGAGAGAAGGAAAAAGAAACAGCTGGCGAAACTTATGGAGAGAAAGGATGTGGACGTTAATAAGAAAGTTTCAGAAGAACAGAAAAAATTGCTCAAAATACAGAAGAAATTGCAAGCGATCAGATTGATTGAAGAACTGTTTCAGAGGATTGAGGTATGGTTGTTAATTCTTATTTTTTCCATAACATGCATTATGTTGTAAATAGCAGACTTTTGAAAGTTGTAATTTTTGTATTTGTAGTTCTTTTAAAAACAAAATTTCACTATAAAATATCCCTAATTTTGGTATGCCTTACGGCAAAGGCCTCCTCCAACTCTTTCCATTGTACCCTGTCTGCTGCCACCCTTGTCCAAAAGGGAAAAAACATGTTCAACATGTAAAGATACATTGAAATGATGTTGCAGAAATTTGGTACAAAATAAATTGCTCCACTGTGACTGAATACATATTTCTGGTAAAAAATTCACTGAAAATCGCAGTTCTGTAATCAATATACAGTAAACTTCTAAATCAGTTTAATTGTCAAAGTTTTTCAACACCAAGTATCAAATAAAAAAAAGACGTGTGGCACTCGGGGACTGCCGCGGTAAAGCTATTGCATAGCATGCCTTCAAGCCACACCTCCGAGCCCGTCGGAGTGGGGAGCGTGAGGTTTTTTCGTTACGGAATTTCTCGATTCGGTCCCCGCGCTCAAGGCCCGCGATAGAAGCTATGCAATAGCTTAATAAGTAAACCCAACAAAATTTCAGCTACGTCCAGAGCTGCAACGTAACGGTCGTTCGCACGCCGGCGAGCGGGCGGCTAGAGCCCGTCTCGTGGATAAGATGCGACGGACACATGAGAGGATGATGGACGAACAGAGGGAACAACTGCGGCATGCTTTTGATGGTGATTATAATTTATATATATAATAGACCATAGTGTTGCCAGCTTGATCAAAATAAATTTTGCTCACTGTGGTAAAAAGAAGCATAAACACAAATATCTTCTAAACATATTATTTGTATTAATATGCTGTAGTAAAATTGTTCTGTAGCATGGTGAAAAAAAAAACAAACACAGTTGCAGAAGTAGATCTTTGAACTCAAAACAACGTGATCTCCTTTAAAAATTGTATGCAGAAAACAAAATTTTTGTCAATACTATAATATTTTACTCTCAAAAATATGTTTCTATCCTAGGTTACTCTAATATAATGATAATGCAACGAGTTCAAAACTATATTCTCAAGCAATTATCAGGTGCTCCCTGGTTCATCAGAACAGAAGAGGTCCACACTTTATTGAATATACCAATCATCAAAGAGGAAATATGTACGCAACATTTTTCATACAAAGTGTGATTGGGAAAACACCCAAACCCTCTTGCTACAAAACTGCTTGAACCTGAAAACGTGCGTCGTCTCAAAAAGCGACGATACATTTTTGACTAGTCAACACTGCCGGCTACCAAGCCCGATAAAATAAAGGGTGGACTCCAATGGGAGCAGCATCCTTCCTGCCATACGCGCCTTCAAACATATCCGCTTATAGTATATGATCGCAGATATTATAATAATATAAAAAAAAATCCTAGGTCAAACAGGATGTGTGTAAAATAAATATTTTTATTTATTACACTTCTCTTTTAAATGTTTATATTTTTATACAGAGAATTTATTGAATGTGTTCAAATTGATGGTCTTATAAAACAACCCACAATATTATTAGGTATATGATACTTATGAACTTTTTTATTTATTTACCAGGTCGTATAATAATACGGTCTGCGCTAGAAACAAAGAAACCCAGAAGGAATTCAATCAGTTCAATATCATCTGATGATTTGGACGAGAAAAGGGTAAAGACTGAGAAATTGACCACGCCAGAGCGAGAGAGCGAATATAAGAATGCAGGTTGGTTTCTATTTTATCGTAACAAGATTTTATTGTGTAAAATACATAATAAACAAGAAAACTCACTACGACGCTCGAAAATTGTTCCAAACAAAACTCTGCCATGTATTGGGCAGAGTTTTTTAATAAGAAAAACAATAGACTGAACATTACTGGCATGAGATTAGGTTTCAATTTTAATGTATGCATTATACAACGCCGCTCGGCTTGAGTCTTGTTTTTTGTAGGTAACAAATGATTAAAAAACTTGCGGCAAAATATTCTAAAGCTTATGACTTCGTAATAATTATAAAAAATCGTTCATATTTATTACTTTACACTATAATTGAGCTCTTATTATATGCTGCTCTCCGCGGTTTCATCCGCGTGGCTCCGCTCCTGTTGGTCTTAGCGTGATGATATATAGCCTATAGCCTTCCTCGATGAATGGCCTATCTAACACCGAAAGAATTTTTCAAATCAGACCAGTATTTCCTGAGATTAGCGCGTTCAAACAAACAAACAAATAAACACTTCAGCTTATAATATTAGTATAGATTATGTATAAAGCTTGCACCTTATAAGTGTTGTAGTAGTGTACATATGAACATTGAACATGTATGTTTGTGGAAAGAAATGTGTAATAAAAAAAAAAGACGTGTGGCACTCGGGGACTGCCGCGGTAAAGCTATTGCATGCTATGCCTTCAAGCCACACCTCCGCGCCCGTCGGAGTGGGGAGCGTGAGGTTTTTTCGTTACGGAATTTCTCGATTCGGTCCCTGCGCTCAAGGTCCGCGATAGAAGCTATGCAATAGCTTAAAAAATAATATATTATTTCGTCCAGTTTCAGGCATGTACGCGCCGAACCCGTACAGCTACGGGTACCCGTTCGCGTGCCCGCCCGCCTACCCCTTCCCACAAAGTATGAGTATCTTTATTATTTCTATATATCATCGATATTTATTATGTGTTTGTTATAAAAATTAAAACTAGAACGGTATGTTACTGGAGAAAAAAAAATTGGAAAAAAAAATGTGTGCGTGTACTAGTGTACACACGTAAGAAGTGAAACTTCTTTATGACCTTATTTAAAAAAAAAAAAATTTACTTTATGCAACTTTACAGAAATACGTCGAATCACGCGTGGTAGAAAAAGATGGCGCGTAACGGAAAAATGTCACGCGTAACGAAAAAATGTTACACTAAATTTTTTTCCAACCCCGATAAAGAAGTTTCACTTTAAAATTTCGAATAACGAGGCGGGATTCGAAGTTAGCTGCTCTTTTATTTTGCACAGTAGGTAAATAGTAACTTTATGACACTTTCCATTAGTTATTAGTATCACTAAATAAAGCATTTAACATCGCACCCAATTTCCGATCCAATTTTTTTTAAGGTAAGGGTCATTTACTGACCATAATTTTTGGCTCCTGAGACACAGTATTTAACTAATTCAGGAGCCTATGGATTCATATATATAAGCTGTACCTATTTTAATGTCAATAAAGTTTTAATTTATTTTATTTTATTTTATAAAAACAAACAAATTGCTAACAGATCCAGGTGGAGCTTTGCTCCCAATTCTAAAGAAAAGTTTTTGACCGATATCTCGTTTTCGTAGAGAATCAAAATTTCACATATTTTATACCCTGTAAACTTTTTCTGTAAAACTTACCGTTTACGATTTAGGGTGCTTCTCCACCAATGTGCGAGGAATGTGTTTGTGAAAACCAATCAGATTGCTTCATTTAGTTTGAACTTTGAAGCATTTAGCGTTTACTATAATATTGGTTATTTACAAACACATTCCTCGCTACACATCCTCGCAGATTATTAGTGGAAAAGCACCCTTATGGCCCATTAAATTAACCTAATTATGGCTTATCGTTTTTGGCTAATAACTTAAAATATTGGATTAACCAATAAAATGCATGTATCCCTGTTCTAAATTCACTTTTAATTCTCTACAACAAAATTTTAAAACTTTTGAAGATAAACTTTTTTAGGCGTGTTGATAGTAAAATTTCAAGGTCGCGTCAATGGCAATGGCAATAGCGTCACGTCATGGAGTAAGGCGACGATTTAGGTATATTTCCTTGCCAAAGAAGTTTCACTTCGGCAAACACTCTCTTTTTTAGTCATTGTTTTGTAATAAGACGGCTTATATAATGTGTTCCAGGTTCCATGTACTACCCCCCGATGCGCGGCGGGTACTACGGGTGCGAGGGGTACACACGGCGGGGGAGGGGGGGCAGGGGGAGGGGCGGGGGCCGGGGGAGGGGGAGGGGCCTGCCGCACTTCGACGGGCCTACAGCCACGCAGCAGTACTATCAGTTAGTGTTGTGTACTTACAGTACTCCAAAATTAATAATGCGCATGCAGATCTTCGCTAATTATCGTATTTCCAGAAACACCCGAATCACCCCGAATCATTGAATCGTAAGTGCCCTAAACAATGGACTTGCATCTTGCACCTTGTTCGAAAGAAATAGGAGTCAATTCAGAGTCATACACAATCGAAAACAATTCGGGCGATAGGTGACGGTAGCCTGTCAGTCAAAAAATTCAAAAATCCGTCAGTCGTCTTTATATATTGGTGGTGACCGCACGGATTATCTCTGTATGGAATTATATAGAGCTGCTGTTACATACCCTTCTTAGTTTTGTTTCAAAGTTGAATTTTCCGGTAAAATGATTATTTACACAGGTAGCAGATAGCAGTGGGGAAAGTGAAAATTAATAGGAGCATAATGAAAGTTCTGATCATTCTACGATATCAGAAATAGAGATAATCCCTGATTCTGTATAAATCCTTTGGACTGAGATTTTAATGATTAGATTTCACAATTTAAATGTAAACCAGTGTTTGAAAATCATTTTTTTAAATATAAACTTTGTCTTATTTTAACCTTCCATACATCCAGCATTACGCCAGCTTCAGTAAGACACTTTAATAGTTCTAAGTATAGAATTTTCCAAGTAAATCAATACAACAAATATATATTCGCAATCGTGTGGCTTATCCTCGCTTTTAACTTACATTTAATTATCGAAACAAATTTCGTTACTTATCTCTTTTACCATAAAATCACAATAAAACTCATAATTCTAATAAACTATGCATGAAGAAAATACATTTAACCACTCTATATACATATCGTCTTCGGAGGCTCGGGGAATATGACAGTTGCCGAACAGTGACGAATTTTTCTATGCGCATTATCAGTTTGGGAGTACTGTATATACTTATATCTATACTAATACTAGCTGTGCCCCGCGGTTTTACCCGCATTGCTTCGCTCATGTTGGTCTTAGCGTGATGATATATAGCCTACTAGCTTTCCACCCGCAGCTTCGCCCGCGCAGTCAAAGAAAAACCCGCATAGTTCCCGTTCCCGTGGGATTTCCGGGATAATACCTATCCTATTTCCCGGGGTAAAAAGTAGCCTATGTCCTTTCTCGGGTATCAAAATATCTCTGTACCAAATTTCATGCAAATTGGTTCAGTAGTTAAGGCGTGATTGAGTTCACAGACAGACAGACAGACAGAGTTACTTTCGCATTTATAATATTAGTATGGATAGCCTTCCTCGCTAAACAAACAAACACACTCTTCAGCTTTATAACATTAAGTATTGATTGTAAAGCTGAAGAGCTTGTTTGTTTGTTTGAACGCGTTTATCTCGGGAACTACTGGTCCGATTTGATATAGGCTATAGGTTATATATCGTCACGCAATGCGGGTAAAATCGCGGCACAGCTAGTGTTAAAATAAAAGAATACAGTCAGACGTGAAACTTCTTTGGCAAGATTCAAAGATACAAAAACCGTCGCCTTACTCCATGACGCGACTTTGATATTTTACTCTATGGCGCCTAAAGAAGTTTCACTTCAAAAAAGGATATTCAACATTTTTTTTTTATTATAAGCTCTTTCAACAGCGATATTATAAGTAACATGAAAAATTTTTCGAACAAAGACAAGTTGTTCATCACTGATTTTCTTATATTAAACAAGACATTTAGTCCTTCGAGTTTACTTATATGCATAGTTGATTTAATCGTCTTATTTGTGTTATAAATGTGCTTATTTTGTACTGCAGGTACTTTAAGAAGCTGAACGACGCAGAAAATCGCAACGAGCATGACGACCGTGGCCGTTCACGGTCACGGTCACGGTCACGGTCACGTCGCCGATCGTACTCACGGTCAAGGTCACGTAGGCGATCATATTCAAGGTCACGCTCACGTAGTCGACGCTCGAGGAGTCGTAGTCGACGATCACGGTCGCGGAGTCGAAGATCTAGGTAATGTTTATCCTTATATATTTTCTGGGCTAGTTCTAAAATTTATTTTGTTTCAAAGATGTAAATATGGTTTTGAATGGGTATGGTTATTAAAAATATTATATACTTAACAATAATTCTGACCAAGATTTTTTTATTTTAATTTTTTATCCGTCAACAACGCCCTCACTAAACCAAACAAAGATTGTACATATGCTTATAAATATTATGTTTAATCATTTTTTTTTAACTTTTACTTACATAGCATATAATAATAATATCTACACTAGAAAAAAATACTTAAGGTTACTTACCTCTGCGCCAACGGTATCTTTCTACTTTAATATTTTATTTAAATATCATTTTTTTTAAATTCAGGTCTCATCGTAGTCGCACACCATCCAGATCGAGACGCTCCAGGTCCCACTCGAGGCGGAGGTCCAAAACCAAAACTAAGTCGAAGTCCAAACATAGGACTCCCTCCCGGAAACAGGATAAGGGGAAAAGTGGGGAGAGAACACTAGTCTCTCCCGAGAAAAGATCTAGAAGATCGAAAAGTTGGTCCATGCCTAAAGAAGGAGAACCTAGGAGATCCTGGTAGAAGATAAGAGAGGACTTAGGACATCCTGGTAGATAAGAGAAGAGAATATTTAGATATAAAAATGTTGTGAAATAAATATTTTATAATTCGTTGGTGTTGTTTTTTTTACCTAGTTTTAATAAAATGCTAATTATAATAAGCGGAATTCCAAACAGGTATCAACCGAAAAATAACTACATATTACATTCATATTAAACATTATTATTTTTGTCTTTACTCGTTATTCTTGCTTCTTTGTTTTTTACGCAAAAACTACTAAACCGAACCATCTGTTATTATATTATCATGTCCTGGAAAATGGGCCATATGAGTGATAATAATTCAAAATTAGCCAAAAATATTGTAAGATTAATAATTATTAAAGAACAGGTCAAGTCAGACTCGCGACACTTAGGGTTCCGTATGTACAAATAAGCTAAAGATCAACTGCAAAAAAAATTGGTCACCCATCCAATTTATGTCCGTGCCGATCGTTGCTGAATCTCGATTTTATTTTTTGTTAAATATAGCGGCAAGTTTAATACATCATTGAAAATTTAAACTGTTCAACCCGGTTCATGAGATAGGTACATGAAGTGACACAGACGGACATCGAAGTCTCAGAGAGTCCCGTTTTTACCCTTTGAGTGCGGAACCCTAAAAATAACGATTGAATATTCAATAACTAATAGGTAAATGTTATTTATATATTATTTATATACATTAATTTTTAGTATCAATCATAGTAAATGTGGCGTGACTCGATTTATTTAAAATTAAATATTGATCTCCACTGATAACATTTTTTTTCACTGAAAATTGAATAAGCAGATAGATAGTAATTTTCTGCTATTATTTTACAAGTTTCAAATATGATAAAAATGCGATTTTAATGCATTATAACCAACGAATTAGTTTCCATAATAATCGTTATTTCATTCATATAAATAATATATTGTGATTTATTTATCATAAAAAACCCTAAAAAGGATTAAACATTTCTTATAATATAATCAGGGGATTAATAACAACTGGTGTTGATATATTATCATCTTATGTTTGATGAGCAGTAATCAATGATTGCGATAGTGTATCAGAGTTGGTAATTAACGTAATTTATAATTATTTCTTAAATCCGTATTTGTCAGTGATTCTTCGATATTTGAGGGTTCAACATGAAAGTGGCAATTATTCTGCTTTGCGCGTTTGCAGCGGTTCAGGTAAGGATTAAACTTATTTTGTTATACAAATCCTTTGAGATTAGCTTTATAGTAAAACTAAAGTACTAACTATATAAAGTTTATTTGATATCCCAGTAATACAAAAAAAAAACTAACAACAAGAGAAAGTATATGTACACTAGGTACCTACTTACCTACAGTGGGTTATTATCAAAGGGTTAAAAATTTTAGAATATTGAACCACTTTATGGAAATTTGGTTTCCGAAGATAAGTGGGTATATGTAGTTTTTAATTAAATATCTCTTTTGAATATTTATAAAATTATTTAAATTAATTTATTTAAAATAAGGAATTAAGTACATGCAAAGGTACATGCGAGTAACGATAAAGTTCAGTAGGATAAAAAAATTACTCACAAATCATATGGTTATAATTTATTGTAATACTAGCGGTCCGCCCCGGCTTCGCCCGTGGTACCTACATGTTTACGTTTTTTTTCATAAGAACCATCCTCGTACTTCAAGGAATAGATTCCGCAGCGCACGCGATGACAGAATTTTTATTAAGGAATTTTTTACACCTTGGGTTACATTATTGCATTTTTGGTAAGGATCTCTTATTTTTTTGAAAATGCAATATAGCCTATGTTGCTCAGTGAAGATGCGCGTATTTCCAAACTATACATAGCCAGAACGCAACCATAGGAAACTGCTCGTGTATACTTTGTAATGCTGTTTTTAAGTTTGTTATTACAATATATACACGAATTTTGCGTACTGATCGTGTATACTTTGTAACGCGGATGCTTGCTTCTTCGTTCCAAACTATACACGATCAGTACGCAAAATATAACTAAATATACCTACTACACCACTTACGCTTGAGCGAAATCACTACATAGTATAAAACAAAGTCGCTTTCTCTGTCCCTATGTCCCTATGTCCCTTTGTACGCTTAAATCTTTGAAACTACGCAACGGATTTTGATGCGGTTTTTTTTAATAGATAGAGTGATTCAAGAGGAAGGTTTATATGTATAATAACATCCATTAAATAGTGGAGAAGTACTGTTATTTTTGAGGTTTCTAATGTGATGTAGTAAAAAATTACATTTTTTCCGCTTACATTGCAAACGCAGGCTGAACCCTACGAGTTTTATCAAAATAATGTACTAAGTATTATACACATTGAAAAGGTCTACAGAAAAGTCCCTGATGGTATATGTCTATCTCTTATGGATAACCCACAATAACTTTTTTTTGTCATTTACTTTTTACGACAAATAATGGCTAATTTTCGATGCGATTTTAACCAATACAGCATTAATCCTTAACCAATTAAATACCTTGAATACATTGTTCATTTAATATAGATCTATATGGCCCTTTACACCGTATGATTTAAGTGAATATTTTCGAAGATATTACAGATTTAAAAATTGCGGGACGTAGCGTTTGCGGCGGTACCGGCCGGCCGCCCGGCTATATAATATTTTATACCCGTGCGAAGCAGGAGCGGGCCGCTATGTTTTTATATACAACGTTCACAGTTTTTCTGTAGTGTATTTAGTAATTAGTATCAGCATTGCACCCGTGCGAAGCCGGGGCGGGTCGCTAGTAATAAATATATAGGTAATCAAAGACTTGTACAGCTATATCTATCTACTTTTATTCTTCTTGATTATTATTGATTCAGTAAAATATGGAATAAAAATATTATAAGGTAAGCTTAGGAAAATAAATAGGTAACAGATAAGGGTACCTATAGGTTAGGTTAGGTTCGTGTTTTTTTTAACTACACAAAAAAAGGAGCCCCGCGAAGCGGGGCTCCGTCGCCTCTCAACCGTCTTCTTCTGGGCTTATTAGATTCTTACATTTTAGCACTATTGTCAATTGTAAGTCGTGCAGTATAGTCGGGAACGAAGACACAAGAATCCTCGATACAAAAAATATACGATCAGTACGCAACATTACATACACATGCATTGTAATAATAGATTTAAAAACAGCATTACAATAATATAAACGCGAGCAATGGAAAGACGGCGCGCTTACTCCGTCCGCATGCGTACTGGCGCTGTATGTTTGGAGCGCTATTCTTACTTATTTCACTACAAAGTATACGCGAGTATTTGCGTACTACTGTTGTATAGATTGGAAGAACTTTGTAAAAAAGTTATTTCCAAACTATACGTGATTAGTTTCACACTGTTGCGTGCTGGCCTTGTATATTGTGATAAATTGATGATAAATTGTGATAAATTACATCCCAAATGTGTATTGTATAGACCTATCAAAAATATTGACATAGTCTCTTTCAAACAATCTTTAGATAATATATTATGGAAAAAGCTAATGTTACTTGATAATATCAACGATCTAGTTTTTAATTTTACGTATTGTATAATATCACTATTTGATTTTTATGCCCCGAAAAAATATATAACAATAAGAAACTCTAGTCATCCATGGATAACATACAATATTAAAATGATTATGAGGAAGCGAGACGAGGCACATATTTTGGCCAAGCGGAGTAAGCTTGATGTGCATATTAAAGTGTATAGAGAAATGAAACAATATGTAATAGAGGCTCTTGATAGGGAAAAGCAGGCATATTTTAGTACATATTTTAATAACAATAGAAGCAAACCTGTAAAAATGTGGAAACATATAAAAGATAATATACAGTCTCAACCTAACCGAGACAGTGTTTTGCCTCCACATTTAAATGATCCCAATAATATAAATTCACACTTTCTTAAGCTTTCGTATACTAGTCATATTTCTATATCTTCACTTACATATTTTGAATTTCATCGTCATAGCAGTGCAGTCTTCAAATTTGAGCCAGTTGATGAAAAAATTGTACTAAACGTCATAAATGAAATAAAATCACATGCTGTTGGTGCGGACGATGTTTCTCTTGAGATGTTGCTTCTCACCCTGTCTCATACACTGCCTATACTGACACATATAATTAACACCTCGTTTAAGACAAATTCTTTTCCTGATCTGTGGCGACATGCGCTGGTGCGGCCTTTGCCCAAAAATGAAAATCCAATAAATTACACTGACCTACGTCCAATAAGCATTCTTCCCTGCCCATCCAAGATACTCGAAAAAATTGCTCATAAACAACTAATGCGTTTCCTGGAAGCTAATTCGGTGTTACCAGATAAGCAGTCCGGTTTTAGGAAGAATAGGAGTACGACCACCGCGTTACTCGATGTCGTTGATGATATCTTGGCTGCTCAAGATGAGGGAATGGTTACTATGTTGGTGCTTCTTGATTTCTCACGTGCCTTTGACTCCATAAATATATCCTTATTGCTCTCTAAGCTCTCTTATTATGGTATTAGTCCGGAAAGTGTAAAATGGTTTAATAGCTATCTTAGTCAAAGAACTCAAACTGTTGAAGTCACCAGTGATGATGGAAAATCAAAATTCTCATGCCCTCTTCCTATCGAGACTGGAGTTCCCCAGGGATCGATTCTGGGACCACTTTTATTTATTTTATATACCGCTGACTTACAGACCACCATTAAACACAGCAAATTTCAAATGTACGCAGATGACACACAGCTTCATATTTCATTTTATCCCAAAGATATTAGGCATGCAACTACTCTTCTAAATGCTGACCTAGAACGAATCTACAATTGGTCACAACGAAATTCTTTGATTTTAAATGCATCAAAGACTAAATATATGTTACTAGGTAGTCCTAAGTCAATTGCAGCGGCTGAGCAGTATAGTGTTAGGGTTATGATTAATAGCGTCGATATTGAAAGGGTAAAAGAGGCTCGTAATTTGGGAGTGATATTGGACGAACATCTAAGGTTTGAAAGACATATTAACAATATTATATCTAAATGTTTCTATAGGTTGAAAATGTTATACAGGATAAGGCGGTACTTGACTACTGAACTCAGGGTAACTTTATGTGAGGCTCTGGTATTATCAAAATTAAATTATTCTGATTCGTTGTATGGCCCTAGACTCCTCTATAAAACTAAGTGCGCCATACAACGCGTGCAAAACGCGTGTGCTAGGTACTGTTGGAATATTCCACCAAGAGAGCATGTCAGTCCATATCTTAGAGAGGCTAAAATCTTGAACATGGAAGCTCGGAGGCGTCTGCACCTTGGCATATTACTCTTTGGTATAGTCAATCTTAAAACTCCCCAGTACCTATACACAAAACTAGAATGGCTTGGGCAACATAACTTAAATATCAAAACAAGATCAGCGCTTCAAGTTATGTCAGTGCCCAGACACCACACCACTGCCTTCAGGGGAGGTTTTAGATACAATGCCACCAAGTGCTGGAATGATATACCACCACCATTAAAACAAATTAAATCAATTTATAATTTTAGACTAAAATATAAAAAACACATTTTTGAAACATTACATTACTAAGCCTTGGTGAGCATGGTATCTTCAAAAAAAAAAAAAAAACAATTTGAAACCTTTTATTATTATTATTATATCTTCTCTCTATTTTTTATTTTTTCATTTATATCTACTTATATATATTATATATTACATTATGTTATGTTTCTCTATTGTATAAGTATAATATAGTATGTATGACACACCGTATTCTTTTACGTAATTTAAATATATATATATTTTTATTTTTTATTAGTTACACAAAAAAAAAAAAAAAAAAAAAAAAAAAAAAAAAAAAAAAAAAAAAATGTAAATGTACTGTGTACTCCATACGTCACAAGGGGTTGCTGAAAACCAGTGTTGTGTAAGGGCCCTGGCTCTTGCACAACTATTTGCTGAGTCAGCCCCTTTTGTCAGCAACCAACGAGCCGCGCAGTATGCTGATTTGCCCTATCTTCTCCGTTCTTTTTTTTTATGTAAAAAATATTATACAAATTAAGGGTCAATTAGTTTTTAAGTTTTTTTTTATGTGTTTTTTTTTATTGTTATATTGTGTGGCATATCGTTATGACAATAAATTTCTTTCTTTCTTTCTTTCTTTCTATAGTTTGGAAAGACGCTGAAGATGCAGCTTTCTAATGGTGAAAGAATTTTTGAAATCGGTCCAGTAGTTTATGCGTGAAAACCATACATACATACATACATACATAATTACAAACCTTTCCTCTTTATAATATTAAGTATAGATTAATAATTAATACACATTTATTTACAATTATGTGGCGATGTAGATATTGAGGACATTTTTTTATCGTATAGGTACTTAATTTGTACTTATAACATTATTTGGTTGAAAGTACTTTATTAACTTTAACACAATATGTTATTAAGATATAAATTAACAAAGACATATTATAACATTGTTCTTACAATTATCGAAATATACGATTAACAACGGCGTGCGCGCTGCGGCGACTACGCAAGGGAACATTCTCGATAACTATGCGGCCCGCGCCGGCCACTGCGGCGAGCGGGGTGCGCGGTGCTGAGGCGGGGGGGGAAGGAGAAGGGGCCCACCCCGGGCTACGTTTGAACATTAGGTACAGCGCGTTACACTCTCCCCCTTTTGACCAGGGAAGGGTCTCCCGAGAGGTCAAACAGAATGACAAGCGCGCTGCAGTTAGGTCACCTTCCGTGGGCGACCTCTATTACGTTTAGGCATAATCGGCTCAGGACATTCACCCTCCCTAGCATGGTAAGGACGCAAGTCTGACACATGATACTTACCGACGATTTCTCCTGTCTTATCATGAGCTAGGAGGTAGGTAGTAGGACTCACCTTTTTAGAAACGACGTACGGTCCATCTCGTTTTGGATTGAACTTCGAGGTGACTCCCTTCGCGGCATTACTAAGCGTGTGGGTCCGCATTAGGACTAAGTCTCCTTCCAGGTAGTCATGGGTAGACGTCCGACCCTTATCGGCATATGTCTTACGGACATCTTGTTGCCGCTCTAGAGTCTCTTTGGCTGCTGAGACGCTATCTGCGAGCTTGAGCAGGTAAGGCGTAATTTGGGGAACAAAGTTCTCGGATTCCACGACTGCTCTTAGGTCTGCCTGAGCAGTAATGGGTGACCGTAGCTCACGACCGAAAGTCAGGTAAGCTGGAGTATGATCCGTAGACTTAGTTACTGAGCTATTGAAAGCAAACCGTACAAACGGTAGTACCTCTGGCCAAGTTTGATGGCGACCTTCCACTAAGATGGCGAGCTGAGCCTTTAGATCCCTATTTTTCCGCTCAACGGGATTCGCCTCGGGATGATAATATAGCGGCACCAGACTCTGTTTGACACCTAGAACAAACATCGCCTTCTGCATAACGTCTGCCACAAATTGCACTCCGTTATCAGAAATCATCCGTCTAGGAAGACCAAATCTCATAAATACCTCATTGACCAGAGTTTTAGCACACATCTCTGCTGTGGCTTCGGTGAGAGCGAAGACTTCCACCCACTTACTAGCGGTGTCCTCCACTATGAGGATCCATCTCTCACCTTGGGGTCCTTTAGGCAACGGACCAAAAAGATCAGTTGCGATAGTTTCAAACCCTTGAGACGGGACAGGAGTTTGAAGCAAGCCGGCTGGTTTGAGGGTTGATGGCTTGTAGCGTTGACACTCGATGCAGGTCTTCAGATACTCGGTCACAAACCGTCTCATCCCAGGAAAATAGAAACGTTGCGAGATACGGTGTATTGTTCTATCAATACCACCATGAGCGGCGGTAGGCGAGTCATGACATTCGATCATGACTTCTTTCCGCAGGCTCTCCGGTACGACGAGCTGAGGCTCCTCGGAATCAGTATCAGGTACATACCGATACAAAACACCTTGATTCAGGAGATAGCCTCTCTCAGACCAGCGATTTATATTAAGTTCATCCTTACCTTCGAGGTCTTGGATGATCTTTGCAACTTCCGGATCAGCTAACTGCGCATCACGGGTGGAGGTTGCATTCCAGCGCGGTACATCAACAACAACAGGACAGATAGCCGATTCAGATGCAGGACCATCTGATGTCACGGGACGACTGAGCGTATCGGCAAGTACATTAACCTTCCCTGGGGCATAGTCGATATGCAGGTCGAAAGATTGCAACTTCAAGGCCCAACGTACTAATCTGCCACTTGGGGACTTGAGAGTGAAAAGCCATTTCAAAGGTTGGTGATCTGTTATCACTTTGACCTGGTGACCATCGATGTAACCTCGGAATCGTTCTACTGCCCACACCACTGCGAGGGCCTCCCTCTCCGTGGTGGAATAATTCTGCTCGGCTGGAGTGAGCAGACGGCTGGCATATTCAATTGGATGTTCCTGATTCGGTGACTCCCCCTGGAGTAAGGCTGCGCCGAGTGCATAATTACTGGCGTCAGTCCGCAATACGAATGGTTTCGTATAATCTGCTTGAACAAGAATAGGGGCCGTGGTCAGGAGTTTCTTAAGAGTTTCAAAAGACTTAACTTGCTCCAAATTCCATACCCACGCCTGAGACTTTTTTGTTAAGCGAGTAAGTGGTTCAGCCACCTTGGCGAACTCTGGGATAAACTTGCGGAACCATGAGCAGGTTTGGAGGAAGGTGCGAAGTTGCTGCAGGTTTGTCGGTTCCTTCATTTCTATAACAGCACTTACCTTCTCTTGGTCTGGTGATATACCATCACGAGATATCACGTGCCCAAGGTATTTGAGTCGGTCTCTGGCAAACACACACTTCTCTCGGTTTGCTCGAAGCTTGAACACACGGAGACGCTCGAATACAGCACGCAGATCTGCTAGGTGGGACTCCAGGTCTTCCGAAATCACCAAAAGATCATCCAAATAACCTAAAATAGTCTTACCGCCAAGAGTAGATCCTGATCGGAAACGATCTATAAGCCTCTGAAACGTCGCTGGCGAATTCTTAAGGCCAAACGGCATACGTTTGAAGCGGTACGTACCGAAAGGCGTGACGAACGCCGTTTTGTCACGATCGGCGGTACTCACCTGCCAGTACCCACTGCGAAGATCCAGAGAACTCATTACACAACCCTTCTTGGTCGACTGTAAGAGCTCGTCAATACGCGGCATAGGGTAGGCATCCGTCTTGGTGACCGCGTTCAACTTTCGGTAGTCGACACAAAACCTATACGTACCATTACGTTTTGGTACCAAGACACATGGTGCTGCCCAGGCGGATTCGCATTCCTCGATCACGTCCTCTGCCACCATCTTGTCCAACTCGGCGCGCATGATCTCCTTCTTGGCAGGCGTAACGCGATACGGGGGCAAAGCAATAGGCGGATGGTCGCCTGTATCGATGTGATGTTCCGCAAATGGAGTCGGCTCTCCGACTATATCGAAAATATCTGAGTACTCACATAAAAGATTCTGCAAACCACCACGCTCCTCCTCAGTCAACAAAGCGCCCTCATCTTCCCTCAGTAGGTTGAGAGAGGCACAATCCACCACCTCGCGAGAACTCTCCGTCAGTAGGGGGTGAATGAACTGAGGCCGATCAGCTGTATACCATGTCATGGAAGAAAAATTCAAGACCAACTTAGATTTAGTAATGAAATCTATCCCTAATAGCGTTTCGTTATTTGACGCATCGGGAAACACAACAAATTCAACAGGAATACACAAAGACATACAATTCACATTAACACATGTTAACAATACATTATTCGTACGAATACTACCATCAGCCAATCTAATCGACATAGTCTGCGATTTAAATTTAACATTTAGACGTAACAATAGTGCATACAGTGATGAACCCGCGATACTACGCCGGGCGGCAGTATCTATAAGCGCTGATCCGCAAAAACCAAAAATCTCAATATTCAAAATAGGGCGGTCCCGCGTGATGGTATTATTCGACGTACTAACATTACAACAATCCCGCGTCTCAGTTATTGAATAAAACATATTACGTTGTGGTTCATTTGAATTACTATAAATATTACAAGTCAAACTCGATACAATATTATTTTTGCATGTTGGACAATTTGTTCGTACATACCCTTTTTCACCACAACCATAACAAACAAGGCTAGACTTATTATCACTAGACGATAGATTATATTTATATTTAGAGTCTTTCTTTGGGCACAAATCACGCGTATGGCCTCGACCTTTGCAATACGCACAGAATAACTTTTCACTCGCGATATTATTTTTAGCGACACTTTGCACTTCGTTACACATAATATTACGTACGGATTGAACCTGCGAACGCGCGATCGATTGCTGAGCACCACTGAGCGACGGGGACGTCACACCGTTTCCCGCCAAATTGACGCCCGAGGCGGCGGCCGCAGCGGCGGCGCGCGGCGGCCGCGTACCGGCCTCCCGCACGTGCCGCTCGCGCGTCGATCCCGCCGGCGCCGGCTGCGATGAAGTACTTGCACTGGAACTTTCCGTAATGGATTCTTCTATATCTCGGGCTTTGTCGATTAGCGACTCAATACTGCTAACCGTACCTCGAGGTAATCGCTTACGAATACGTTTATGTAATAATCCGTATATCATATCTATCTTAGCTTCTTCAGGTAATACGTAAGGAAACTTAGCAATCATGCCTCGTATACGTATGATGAAGGAGTCCGCGAGTTCTTCACTTTGTTCGTTAGCGAATATCTTCCGATATAGCTTATGAGCAGGACACGGAGTACCATACATACTTCGTAGTCGTCTGACGGCTTCGGACCACGAGGACACCTCCGTCCGGATCCCTCTCCACCATACTGCAGCCTCGCCATGGAGCAGCATCGGGAGACCACGAAGCGCAAGGTCATCGGTAACCACTGCACACTCTTTGTACATCTCGACGGAGTCGATGAAGGCTTCTACGACTTCCGGATCACGGTTCGAACCATCGAAGCGTGCCGTACACTTGGACATGTTCCCTGTTTTGTTAATCGACGACGGTGTCGGTGAGGGCGTCGGCGCGGAAAACCCACCTGCCGCGTGCGATGCCATGAGGGATTCGACGAGCTGCCGATTTGCTTCCGCCTGAGCCTTCGCGAAGGCGGTAAGAAATGAAGTCAGCTGGTCACCAGACATGAGCACTGGCGAAGGTCTAGTGGTTTCTTCATCCGAGCTGGACTGCGCGTCAGCGTCACTTGCCTTTGTGTCCGTTCGTACTTTACGTGGAGGCATCTTCGCTCTTTACGTAGGCACCAGAGAACAGGAACACAGGAACAAAGAAAACCGTTAGCGGTCGACCGGCACGAACTTGTTTAAACTGGTTCGCGGCCCCACGTTGGGCGCCACTTATAACATTATTTGGTTGAAAGTACTTTATTAACTTTAACACAATATGTTATTAAGATATAAATTAACAAAGACATATTATAACATTGTTCTTACAATTATCGAAATATACGATTAACAACGGCGTGCGCGCTGCGGCGACTACGCAAGGGAACATTCTCGATAACTATGCGGCCCGCGCCGGCCACTGCGGCGAGCGGGGTGCGCGGTGCTGAGGCGGGGGGGGAAGGAGAAGGGGCCCACCCCGGGCTACGTTTGAACATTAGGTACAGCGCGTTACATACTGGATTTAGTAACCGCTTTAATACTTACATCATTGCTCTACGTATGAATGACTTGTTTTAAATTTGGTAAAAATGATTTAAGTCCTTTACTGAAAGGCTAGGCTATTTTTAATTCTATTGCAATGCTTTAAAGCCCCTTTTAGCATTTTTTATTTATTTCTGTATGTAATGGGATTAATGATAGCTCTTAAGTATCATCACTACATAGTATAAAACAAAGTCGCTTTCTCTGTCCCTATGTCCCTATGTCCCTTTGTATGCTTAAATCTTTAAAACTACGCAACGGATTTTGATGCGGTTTTTTTTTAATAGATAGAGTGATTCAAGAGGAAGGTTTTAGTATATAATTTATTAGGTTTTAGACAAAAGTTTAAGCTAGGACGATATGTTTATATGATATGTTTTTATGTTATTCGCAGTCTTAGTCTAGAAACATTTAGTTAGATATTAAATATAAATAAATTATACCTACATATATTACATACATAGTTGTAGGTGTGACGTTAATAAATCGTAATTCCAACAAAACATTTTGGCATGCTAAAGGTTAATTTTAATTAATATTAATTACTCTTTATCTTATCTCAGTAATCTTATAATATAATGCTTAATCCTTAGGCCCATATAATCTTATCTGTCATGCCTAATTAGCCGTTTTCGTAATAAACATTTTCCTTCATTTTCTTTATAATTTATTTATTTTTCAATTATTATTTATTTTATCCGACTGCGTCACGAATGATTCTATTCTGCGAGTGTCTATGTAGAATGTCGCTAAAAGATATACTTTTTTGTTCCAGGCACGCAGTGTCCAACGTAAGTACACCTTATCTTATTAAATATTCCTATAAAATACGAGATTTATCTTAATACATTCTCTAGTGGTGAGATAGGTACTAAAGTTTTGAAATAATAATGAACACACAAGAAATTAACTAAAAAAAGTAATGTTATAACATTGATAAAAGGTAGGTGATTTATATACTAGGAATCTTGTATTAAAATACTTGACGATAACTGTTATAACATCAATGTTCGCCAATTTGTTCTAAATATTGCTTTAAAATAAATAATGTTTTTTATTCAACGTAGGTAAGTTTGTTATTTAATTTCATAATTGCATAGGTACACACTCATTTCTTCTAATCCATTATTCTATCCTATAGCGTTCGAAGAAGTCAGCTCAGTCCCATGGCTGGTGCACCTCCGTGTCGCCAAGGAGGCTGACCGCGGGTTCTTGGGCTCTTGCGTCGGCGCTATTTACAACGAGCGCTGGATTGTGTCTTCTGCCAGCTGCTTGAGACTGTAGGTTGCTTAACTTATGTTAAATTGATACAGGATGTCCCACCGTCGGTGCAAGGTCAAAGTTACAGTTGTACATACCTACACTGGTTTGTAGGACAGCCTGTATAATGTAAATGTATAAATAAGACGAGTAATCTGGTGTGCCACAGTAAATACACAAAAACCTATAAAGAAAATAGGTACGTCATCAAAGTTTCTTGCCGGCTCTTATCTGTAGAAACTGCTTTCCGAACTATATATTATGATTTATGACCATTAAAAAGTGCATCTAAGTCTTCCAGAATTTTTTTTTTGAGTTTATTATAGTTAAAATCTATACCTACTAATATTATAAAGCTGAAGAGTTTGTTTGTTTGTTTGAACGCGCTTGTCTCAGGAACTGCTGGTCTGATTTGAAAAATTCTCTCGGTGTTAGATAGCCCATTTATCGAGGAAGGCTATATATCATCACGCTAAGACCAACATGAGCGGATCTACGCAGGTGAAACCGCGAGGCGCAGCTAGTAATTAATATAATCTAAATATCCACAGTTCCCGTTTCGTATGGGTCCGTTTCAACGCCCCCAACGTGTACCAACCAGAGCTGGTGATCGAATCTAACAGAATTCACGTGCACCCAGAATATAACCTGGCAACTGGTGAAAATGACATCGCCGTCCTGGACTCGAACAGGGATGTGCCACTCTCAGGTAAGGAAGAATTAATAAAAGAAAAATTCTATATTATTATCTATATAAGTATTTATTTAAAATTATTTATGTATGTTTATCAGCCATCTGGTTTCCATAGCACAAGCGAAAGCTTAGTATGGGATCAGATCGTGCCGTGCGCGTGTGTGAAAATTGTCCTGAAATATTTATTTATTTATTTATATTGCACACTAATATACAGTCAATGTTTATTTATTGCACACCTCGGAGGTAGCGCTCTATTGTGAATAAATCAAAAAATCACGATCCACTCATCTTATAGTCCATTGAATAAAAAGTTCTAGAGTGCGTGAGTTAGTAACGTAAGATGTTTCTTCGGAAACATGTCAAGAGTCCCTAGGTAATAAACATACTAAAACCCCGGGACACTAGGAGGAGCCCCCGAGTGGGGGGAGGGGGGGAATGGGTCCATTTTTTTCATTTTTCCCTTAAATCTCAAAAACGGTACATGTTAGAGAAAAACTGTCAAGGAAAAGTTGAAAGGCCATAAAATTATCTACAAGTTGTACCTAAATCATGTTTTCCTACATCCTACCGTTTCTGAGTTACACGCAGTAAAAATGATTTTTGCTCAAACAATTTCCCCATTCATATCAATCGATCAAAAAATATTTATTTCTTCCAATAAACTCAAATGTGCAACTTGTGACTGGTACTGATAGATTGCACTTAATTAGGTCTATGATTGGTAAAATAAACACATTCCTCCATGGAAGCCTTTAGGAGGAATCGATTGTCAAAATATTATATTAGGGTAGTTTGAGTTACTGAACTTGATCTTTTTATTTTTTTCTTCCAAAAAACTCAAATGTGCAACTTGTGACCGGTACTGATAGATTGCTCTTAATTAGGTCTATAATTGGTAAAATAAACACATTCCTCCATGGAAGCCTTTAGGAGGAATCGATTGTCAAAATATTATATTAGGGTATTTTGAGTTACTGAACTTGATCTTTTTATTTTTTTCTTCCAAAAAACTCAAAAGTGCAACTTGTGACCGGTACAGATAGATTGCTCATAATTAGGTCTATCATTGATAAAAATACCAGATTCCACCACGGAGGCGTTTACGGGGAATTGAATTTTATTAGGGTAGTTAAGATACTTGAACTTTTTATTTTTTTTCTTCCAAAAAACTCAAAAGTGCAACTTGTGACCGGTACAGGTAGATTGCTCATAATTAGGTCTATAATTGGTAAAATAAACACATTCCTACATGGAAGCCTTTAGGAGGAATCGATTGTCAAAATATTATATTAGGGTAGTTTGAGTTACTAAACTTGATCTTTTTATTTTTTTCTTCCAAAAAACTCAAAAGTGCAACTTGTGACCGGTACAAATAGATTGCTCTTAATTAGGTCTATAATTGGTAAAATAAACACATTCCTCCATGGAAGCCTTTAGGAGGAATCGATTGTCAAAATATTATATTAGGGTAGTTTGAGTTACTAAACGTGATCTTTTTATTTTTTTCTTCCAAAAAACTCAAAAGTGCAACATGTGACCGATGCAGATAGATTGCTCATAATTAGGTCTATCATTGATAAAAATACCAGATTCCACCACGGAGGCGTTTACGGGGAATTTAATTTTATTAGGGTAGTTACGATACTTGAACTTTTTATTTTTTTTCTTCCAAAAAACTCAAAAGTGCAACTTGTGACCGGTACAGATAGATTGCTCATAATTAGGTCTATAATTGGTAAAATAAACACATTCCTCCATGGAAGCCTTTAGGAGGAATCGATTGTCAAAATATTATATTAGGGTAGTTTGAGTTACTGAACTTGATCTTTTTATTTTTTTCTTCCAAAAAACTCAAAAGTGCAACTTGTGACCGGTACAGATAGATTGCTCATAATTAGGTCTATCATTGATAAAAATACCAAATTCCACCATTGAGGCGTTTAGGAGGAATTGAATTTTATTAGGGTAGTTACGAATTACGATAATTGAATTTTTCACCTTTCATGGGATGTAGCTCGAAAACGGCTACGAATAGAAAAAAATGATTTAGGTACAACTTGTAGATAATTTTATGGCCTTTCAACTTTTCCTTAAAAGTTTTTCTCTAACATGTACCGTTTTTGAGATTTATGCGAAAAATGAAAAAATGGACCCATTCCCCCCTCCCCCCACTCCGGGGCTCCTCCAAGTGTCCCGGGGTTTTAGTATGTTTATTACCTAGGGACTCTTGACATGTTTCCGAAGAAACATCTTACGTTACTAACTCACGCATTCTAGACCCCCCTTGGAGGGACTCATTCAATGGACTATTAAGTAATTTCCACCAACTTTTAATTTATAGATACCTAGATTGAAAACGATAACACTAATTGTTATGTGAAACATGTAGGTACAGGCTTATCGATATAAGCGATCATCTCTAAAAATAATAATATTAAATGTTTAAGGTAATGGTGCATTACGATAGCTTTGTTTTAAACATAAAATAAATAAATATTCTATACATACCTACTCACATACCCATACATAAAAGTAAATGCCTTATCTATGTAAATTAAAAGTAGACACAGAAATAATACGGATAACGGAATATCTGCGTGAATGGCAATATGCCTCATTTTAAAACAAAAGGATCTCGATAATATAAATATAAAAGTTTAACCCCAATGAAAATACAATCTCTGCGATACAAGATGTAAATCTTAAAGATAATTTTATATTAAATTCACGGATACAAAGATATCCGTTTCAAAACAATACAATAGCCAAGAAATTCGCATTAATTGGAGGCAGGTAATATTAATTTAACCTTGTAGGATACCACAGTTCAAATTGCCAATTACCGCCCATCAGAGCCCTGTATCGGGAAAACTTTTCAAATTCTCTTTGTAATTAATTATTGTACTTAATTATTATCTTGGGACGGTGTAATTGTTAACATTTAAGTTTAAATAGGGGGAGGGGCTTCGATTCACGGTAAGTTCATCTGTTAGTCGATTATTGGTTGAAGTTTGAACAAGGCCCGGTTTTATATGGATTGTATTGTTATTCGGGAATTTAATAAAGTTTTAACAATCAAAACATTAGAAAACTAGCTTTCCGCCCGCGGCTTCACCCGCGTTTTGAAAGAAAAACCCGCATAGTTCCCGTTCCCGTGGGATTTCCGGGATGAAACCTATCCTATGTGTTAATCCAAGTTACCCTCTATATGTGTGCTAAATTTCATTGTAATCGGTTCAGTAGTATTTGCGTGAAAGAGTAACAAACACACACACACACACACACACACACACACACACACATCCTCACAAACTTTCGCATTTATAATATTAGTAGGATAGGATATAGTACTTTTTTTTAAATAAAATTCATAAGTGTATAGTAAATTGTTTATGTAATGGCCACATTTAATATTATATTAACAAAATAATTCTCGTTCAATTTTAAATAAACTGTGCCAAATCTGACATCGTAAAAAGTTATGTAATAACATGTAGAGCCAAGCGATGTAAATTTCTTATCATTAAATTGGCAATTTGGGGCGATAACTTGCCAGATTTCTCAATTGATAACAATTGTTTATACCGTGTTATTATGTAAGTAAAGAGAGAATATATTCTATTTAGGTGTTCTATTTTTTATTTTTCACCCTTTTACGTTTGAATATAGTAAAATATTCCGAATTTAAAAAATATATGGTTAATCTAAAAGAAAAAACTAAACTATTTTGCGCGCGGTTTTGTTCCTAGAGGACTGATATAGTTTTGGCAACATACAGTACATAATACATTTTGAATTTAAAATGATTTTTAGTATCAATATTTATTGTAATGTTACCAACTCAAACTATAATAAATGAAAAACGTAAGAAAAAGGCTTCTTTTTATCCAAACACCACATTCGTAAAAATATTTATATATTATTTTTTTACGCTGAGAGAAAGCCCTAGCAAGAACAATTCAAAAGTTATCAATCATTGAAACATGTCGGGAAAAATATGGAAAAGTTCATATTTTATTGAGTCGTGACAATTAAGGCAAGAGACCCTGTCTGTTAATTATCGAGCCCTCGAGTCCCAAACTTTCCGAAACTCTCGAAACCAATTTTAATTTCATGGTTCTCGATATTACGTTTCACTTTGCCATTATTTTATTATTTAAATGCGGTTTTCTGTTGTTCAAATTAAATGAATTTTCGTTAGGCGGCTTCTTGTTTACGCTAATGTATTTCATTGGAATACAAACAGAAAAATAACATTGTTTTATTTAGATAATTTTCATCTTTACGTCTTTGGCAACTGAATGTTTTGTTATTTTTCTGTAAATGTAGTACCTAAAATACATATAAAAAAGTAAAAGTGTACATAGTACAGTAAAACTGTTAAACTTATTTATAAGGCTGAGTTATTTTTGATTTGAATAGATTTTTTTTACTAATACACTTTTTTGTTATTACAGACACCATCAAGGCTATCAGTTTAGCCGCCAGTGACGCCGAGAATCCCTCATCTGGCAAGGTCTGCGGCTACGGACAATTGGAAAACGGCAGTAAGTATTATTTATTAAAATAAGAAATATATTAAATGAATTACCTACGTTTTTTATGAACCCAAAAAAGATACAATATATACATGTATATGACAACCAACTAAAAGTATCTTTTTGTATCTAATGTTATCTGTGTCTACGAAGCTTGCGCGGGAATCGACGAGACGCGGGTTTGCCCGCGTAATTCGCAATTTATATTTTATAGATATGACTTAATGGATTATATAAATGGATAATAAATGGATTAGGGTTCATCAATTAAATATAATAAATAGTTATATAATTTGATAAAAGGCAGTATTCTTCATTACTAACCTTTTATTAGGTACTATATTCTACTTAAGTATTTTAACTTTAAATCAACAAGATGTTCATTTCCACTTCTCTAGTTTAAGCTAAAGATCTTCTTTTATCTTCAAAGGGAGAAAAAAACACAAAAAATACAAACTTTCGGGTGCTTTCGGGCAACATATTAAAGCATATAAAATTTCAGATGCCGGTGAACAACTGCAGTGCGTCGAAGTTACGTTGGAAGAATCTGATGATGGTTTTCTCATCGGATCTTCTGAGAACAAAGCCAGCCAGGTAATATTAGTGTGAAAATCTACATGGTTTAATTATTCAACCATATTTTGTGAATTTTATTAGGGCATTCTGTGGAATAGAATAGAAGAAGCGTTCGACATGTATATAGTACGTTGGACAAATCTTTCGAATGAACGAATCGATCAATACATAGCTAAGATGATCACGTGAAAATAAAAATAGCCAAAAAAATAAAATACCATCAGTATTCCGTACAATATGCAATAACATGATTTTTTTGCTGTTTTGTACAAACGTAAATTAAAATAATCATAGGAATTAAATAATATTATTTTTTCAGTACGATCTTGGAGCACCTCTCGTTGCTGACGACAAACTGTTCGGAGTGCTCGTTCGTGCCGGTAACGAAGAAAATGATGGAGGTAATCTAATAAATTATAATTTTTAATCTTTTCATTTTGTCGTAAAAGTTTGTCTTAGCTTGTTAAGCTTAAAGTATTGGCACAGTAAAATTAAACATTCGCTGTGCATCAAACAACATTATTCTATAATCTATCACATTAAATTTATCAAAATAATAATAGTCAATATCCTAGAGGAATTACATATTTTTACTTTCTGAACTTACTGGAACATTTTTTAGGGAAAGTTTTATATCATATATGTCTATACTAATATTATAAAGAGGAAAGGTTTGTAAATTGTAATTATGTATGTATGTATGTATGGTTTTCACGCATAAACTACAGGACCGATTTCAAAAATTATTTCACCATTAGAAAGCTGCATCTTCACTGAGCAACATAGGCTATATTGCATTTTCAAAAAAAATAGAGATCCTTACCAAAAATGCAATAATGTAACCCAAGGTGTAAAAAAATCCTGTTGTTATGGTGTCATGGTGTTAGGCAGTCAGCGAAAATTCAGCTATTCGGGCCTGAGGTAAGGGGTGAGGGGGAGGGGGAAAAATCATAAGTGCCATTCACATTTTTATCAAAAAGGAATGAAAATATTTAGTACTAGCTTTCCACCCGCAGCTTCGCCCGCACAGTCAAAGAAAAACCCGCATAGTTCCCGTTCCCGTGGGATTTCCGGGATAAAACCTATCCTATTTCCCGGGGTAAAAAGTAGCCTATGTCCTTTCTCTGGTATCAAAATATCTCTATGTACCAAATTTCATGCCAATTTGTTTCGTAGTTAAGGTGTGATTGAGTAACAGACAGACAGACAGAGTTACTTTCGCATTCATAATATTAGTATGGATTTTCTAAATCTAAAACAGTCACGAAATCGAGAAGGTAAATAAATACCTATGTATTTGTGATTTTATACGAATTATTATCGTAAAATACGGTTGTAATGAGCATTTATATGATATTTTAGAGGTAACTTCAGGATTTTTTTTATCGAGCAAAATTTTTCCAATCGTGTTTTGGAAACAGTCATCCCATCACACATACGTTCTGTAATACATAATATTAGAAATTTCAGTGCGAAAAAACTTCAATATTTTCAATTATAGCTCATAGATAACAGTCTATTTTGCCGTTTTCACCTACTAAGGGCCCTTAATAAAAATTCTGTCATCGTGTGCGCTGCGAAATCTATTCCTTGAAGTACGAGGATGGTTCTTATGAAAAAAAAAACGTAAACATGTAGGTACCACGGGCGAAGCCGGGGCGGACCGCTAGTATCTACTTAATATTGTATGACTCTTTCCTTATACATGTATAATATCAATGCTTCTACATTCTTAATGTTATTCGTATGTTTATACCAATACTTATATTTCCAGCTTTCCTCAAGATCGCGTCCTACGTAGACTGGATTGTATCAGTCACCAGCCCCGCAGAGAGCTTTGACCAAAATGAGATCCAGGTGGCTGAGCCAGTGGAAATTGCTGAAGAAATTCAAGTAGCTGACCCCGTTCAAGTAGCTGAAGGTATCCAGATGGCTGACGCTGTCCAGGTGGCTGATGTTGTCCAGGTGGCTGATGTTGTCCAGGTGGCTGATGTTGTCCAGGTGGCTGATGTTGTCCAGGTGGCTGATGTTGTCCAGGTGGCTGATGTTGTCCAGGTGGCTGATGTTGTCCAGGTGGCTGATGTTGTCCAGGTGGCTGATGCTGTCCAGGTGGCTGATGTTGTCCAGGTGGCTGATGTTGTCCAGGTGGCTGATGTTGTCCAGGTGGCTGATGTTGTCCAGGTGGCTGATGTTGTCCAGGTGGCTGATGCTGTCCAGGTGGCTGATGTTGTCCAGGTGGCTGATGTTGTCCAGGTGGCTGATGTTGTCCAGGTGGCTGATGTTGTCCAGGTGGCTGATGTTGTCCAGGTGGCTGATGTTGTCCAGGTGGCTGATGTTGTCCAGGTGGCTGATGCTGTCCAGGTGGCTGATGTTGTCCAGGTGGCTGATGTTGTCCAGGTGGCTGATGTTGTCCAGGTGGCTGATGTTGTCCAGGTGGCTGATGCTGTCCAGGTGGCTGATGTTGTCCAGGTGGCTGATGTTGTCCAGGTGGCTGATGTTGTCCAGGTGGCTGATGTTGTCCAGGTGGCTGATGTTGTCCAGGTGGCTGATGTTGTCCAGGTGGCTGATGCTGTCCAGGTGGCTGATGTTGTCCAGGTGGCTGATGTTGTCCAGGTGGCTGATGTTGTCCAGGTGGCTGATGCTGTCCAGGTAAATGATATGAAATGGAAGAAAAATTACTACTGTTATAAGTAAAAAAAAAAATAATGGCAAGCAATCAATATGTAAATAGCGATATTATTGTTAGGTAGTGAACTTAACTAAGACCATAGTATAAATTAAACTATGCTAAGACTTATTAAGTTATTAATAAAAGGAAAGAAAATCAAATAAACAATGTCTATATTGAGATTTTTTAAGCGAAAGACGGGGTCGAAACCCGCCTCGTGAGTCGTGATAGATTTTTTTCTTTTCTTAAAAGTTCTTCATTTATAAAGCATTTGAATGCTTTAACACTAAATATCAAATTTCTACATGTATACTAAAAAAAAATGTATTCTGTATAATGTTATAAAATTTACCATGTACATATTATAAGACAAATTACATTGTTATTTTGTAAGATTTTTATTTTATGTATACAAAAAGAGTTTTTAATAAAGTTTAATAAAGCTTAAAAAATATGTACATAAAAAATAAGCACAAAGATGAACATAATATTATATTACATGTAAAATATAATATTAATAATTATTACACAGGTCGCCGACCCGATGGAAGTCTTCATCATGCCTGAACCAGTGCAAGTTGCTGATATAGTGTACTATTAATTGTATGATGATTTAATAAAGTGTGTGGTTTAATTTGTGTTTTATTTAATAACTTAATGGGTTGATCCGTAAAAAGAAAGCTATGTTTAGTAGTATGCTAAAATTAGAAGTTCTTGCAATTAAATCTTTTGCAATATAGGATTAGTATTAACTATTAACAAAATATGTAGATAATTTTTTTTTCGTAATGACATACCTTTCTGAGTTTAGTATGGCGTAAGTTTGTTCTGATATATTATTATCCATCTAAAATCCTTGTAGAAATAGATAGGTTTGAAAAGATTTTACGCGCAGTTTCGAAACGAACCATCGAACCAACTGATGTCAATTAAGATGAGGAATTTTTCAACTCTTAAAAGGAAAATTTAACATGTTGTAACAACGGAACTAGTTTTTATATAATTTGTGTTTGCGCAAATTTAGTTAACAGCCAGTAAGAACGAATATTGACAGAGTAAAAAAATACACAATTTATAAATTATACCAGGGGTTCCCAACCTTTTTTTGTCTACTGCCCACTTTAAGAATAAATTATTTTTTAACGCCCCCCTTTTTAAACATACTTAAAAAACGCTAAGTACTTATAACTGATTATTGAAACGCAACTTTATAGTAGAGTATCTTTTATTGAAAATAAAACAAACATAATCAATTCTTATATAAAAACTAATGTGAAGGTTGAATCTGATGCTGTTCAATAAGTTTGTTGATATCAGGTTCCAATTTACTCAAAAACAGCCGCAAGTCGCCACGTTCGGTAACACGCAAACGATTTCTCTTTTTAGTAAGCAGCGTTGCCACAGCACTAAATCCACGTTCACACAAATATGACGATGGGAATGCTATCAAGAATCGTTGAACAATTGACCACAATCCAGGGTACAATTGTGGGATCGGTTTTTGTAGCCAAAATTCTTGATATCCATTTTTAAACTTGATTTTTGTTTCTTCGTTTGTTGTCAATTCTATAAGTTCTTCTTCCAGCTGAGGTGACATTGCTGTGTTGACATTTGAAAACGGATCCAACACCCAGTCTGGTATTTCCAAGTTTAAAATGTCCTGGTATCGTTCGGTGAAGTCAATGTGGAGGTTTTCCAAATGTTGGCAGTAGGCAAACAAGTCGTCGTTACTGCAAAATACTGATAAATTCGGAAAATTGTGAAACTCACGTCTGCCCATATTCTTTTTGTGCAGAAGCAGTTTGGCTGCGAAAGCAGCAACGACATTTTTTGTTTTAATTAAATTTAGTTCATCGCCTTGCAGTTGGAGGTTCATGTCGTTGAACAGTTTATACAGGTCTGTCATGTAAGCTATATCATTCTTTGATGTTATGAGATTGTTGCGCAGTTCTGTATCTTTAGTTTCCAAGAACTCTATCACAGAGTCAAACAGGTTGTAAAATCGAATCAGACAATTGCCTCTTGACAGCCAACGAACTTCAGTATGAAGCAACAAACGGTTGAAATCTTCGTCATTAGTAGCACAAAGCTGATGAAATAATCTATCATTCAAAGAGCTGCTACGGATTTTATTGACTGCTTTGATGACATATTGCAGTGATTGAAATAGTCGTTCACTTAAGTTTCTAGCAACCAAATGTTGTCTATGAATAACGCAATGTATAGCAAGGACATCTGGAATTTTATTCTTTAAGTACGCTATGAAGCCTTTATGGCGCCCTGTCATAGCCGGAGCGCCATCCGTAGCAACTGATATAATATTTTTCAAAGGAATCTCTTTCTCTTCACAAAACTTTTCCAATGTATTGAATATGGTTTCGCCTTTTGTATCTGTCTCCAAATTTCTGGCAAACAATAGTTCTTCACGTATTTTCTCATCTTTAATAAACCTCCCGTAAGATAGCAACAACGCTTCATTAGTTGGTAAAGTGGACTCATCGAGCTGAATTGAGAATTGACTAGTCCTCAGATGATTGCACAATGATTCTTCAATGTTTTCAGCCATTTCATCAATTCGTCTTTGCACAGAATTATTACTCAAAGGAATTTTTCGGATAATATCTGCGGCCGGTTTATGAAGCACAGTAGTTATTACTTCCTTTATTGCTGGCAAAATTAACTCTTCTCCGATGTTGTGTGGTTTGCCTTTTTGAGCAATTAACAAAGAGATATTGTACGAAGCTCGAAGTCCGTCGTCATCTTGCTTAGCAGCCGCCGAAAATAGTTTTGATACACTTGGCTGAGTATTATGCTTCTTCTCTAGGTCTTGAAAATATGCTACATTCTTGTCTTTCTTATCTGGATGCATTTTATTCAAATGATCTTGCAGTCTTGAAGGCTTCATTGCTTCGTTCGAAAATGTTTTTAGACATAGAAGACACAAAGGCGACGACGGGTTTGTGGGATTTTCAATAAATCCGAATTTAATATATTCCGCAGAGTATTGCCATCTCTTCTTTTTTACTTCCGACATTGTTTTGTTTTGAGAAATACGTAAGTGTTGAAATCAAGTACTGCTTATCTATTATGCGCGAAACCGCAAATGAAAATAAAATAAATTTACGTCGTTTATATAGGATTGCATAAGCAGCACGCACCAACAGGAATAAGACATCAAACGTGCATAAACTCGTTTATCTCATTCGACGCCCAATCGTACTCGACAAGCAAGAACAAGTATTATAGAACCAGCCGATTGATACAGGAATGTACAAATCGGATTATTTAACAAAAACTTGTTAAAACATGATTGCCCGCGGTCTATTATATCGAACCGATTTTGAGCTATATCTTAATTAATATTAGTTGATGTTCACAAGATGTCGACTCTCGAAGTCGAGAGCTCAGTCGGTTTCTAAGAGTCTTCCTAGCTAGGTAGATGAAATTATAAATCGACCCCAAAGCCCTACACAACGCCCCCTTTTTTTTCTGGGTCTCTTACCGCCCCCCTTTAGGCCTGCAGCGCCCACAAGGGGGCGTTATCGCCCACGTTGGGAAAGACTGAATTATACGAACGATGAACGAAGAACGAAGCTGGCGAACGAGTAAGTAGGTACTGTACGCTTCTCGCGACACTTTTTTCCACGTACCACCACCCTGTGGAACAGTCTACCTCCATCAGTATTCCCGCACATGTATGACATGGATTTATTTAAAAAGAGAGCCTATGCCCACCTTCGACAGTCGGTAACAGCCTCACAAAGGTAACTTTGTGAGTGCTCATGGGCGGTGGTGATCACCTCACTAGGTAGGTGACCCACCTGCCCCTGTTACCCGCTCTATTATAAAAAAAAATAAATAATGCGAGTTCGATAGTCTTAACCAAATATAGTACACTTTTACTTCTTTTAAGACTATCTCTATATTATATCATCTTAAATACACAAAACTGTAATATACAAAAACTGCTAGTCATTAAATTGTCGTATAAAACTATTAAAACTTTTTTTTAAATAAATACGTTCATACGACTCACCCGGTTTCAATAAATAGTATGACATAAAGTAGAAAAGTAAAATTAAAAAAAAAAAAATGTTCTTAAAACTATCTGTTGCCCGTCAAAGGAAATTCCCATGGGAATGAGATGTTTTACAGCGATAAAAAGTAGCCTGTAAGCTCTCTAGACACATAAGCATACCATATATGTCATAAATCACGCAAAAAGAGAAACAAACAAACACACTTTTATAATATTAGCAAGGAAGTAAGGATAGACACAAGTATTTTAATGAATAGGTAATTCACGTGCGTCGTGTGGCAATGTGTTGCAAACATTAATTCCTAAAACATTTAAACCTGTAAGTCTAGGCAAAACCTGATAATTGCATAAGTCGATTGAAATTATTGTGTGAATGTACTCACCTTGACTCGAAAGTGACATCGCACCCTATAGATAATAATTCAATGTAAGATCTGAGAACTGATATTTTTTATTATAATTAATATTTGTATTTTTTTGTGTACATAACACTGTGACATTTTTCGTGCGTGCCAGCAATTTTGTAATGAACAAGGTGTTCTATATTCAAATTGAATTTCGAAAAAGAAATTTGCTTATAGCGAATTAAAAAAAAAAAATTACATAAAAAAAATTATAATACTCAACATTTTTTTTCTGTATTAGAAAAATGTTTCTGAAAATCGTTCAAACATTATGGGCATATTTTCTTACATGAAAGTGTAGTAAGCTAAAATTAGAATCTAATTTTACTATATTTTATTGGTAATTTAGTATTAAATAAATAAAAAAGTCTAACATAGGTATTGCAACTGGCATAAGTAAATAAAATAAAAAAATGTATATTAATTCAATTTATAACACCGAATCCTCAATGAATTTGGTTGGTCATTTGCTAGTGAGAGTGAAACGAAAGTAGGTGACGGAGACCTTGAGGCTTGAACACAGATTATATAAGCGGTGTTGTAACCAAATAAGTTATTAAATAGGTATAATATGAAGATTTGTACAATCTGTATAAGGAGTGTCACTGGCAGCTGACGCGAAAATAATTGCATATGTCATCACTACATAGTATAAAACAAAGTCGCTTTCCCTGTCCCTATGTCCCTATTTCCCTATGTCCCTTTGTACGCTTAAATCTTTGAAACTACGCAACGGATTTTGATGCGGTTTTTTTAATAGATAGAGTGATTCAAGAGGAAGGTTTATATGTATAATAACATCCATTAAATAGTGGAGAAGTACTGTTATTTTTGAGGTTTCTAATGTGATGTCGTAAAAAATTACATTTTTTCCGCTTACATTGCAAAAGCACGCTGAACCCTACGAGTTTTATCAAAATAATGTACTAAGTATTATACATATTGAAAAGGTCTACAGAAAAGTCCGCGATGGTATATGTCTATCTCTTATGGATAACCCACAATAACTTTTTTTTGTCATTTACTTTTTAAGACAAATAATGGCTAATTTTCGAAGCGATTTTAACCAATACAGCATTAATCCTTAACCAATTAAATACCTTGAACACATTGTTCATTTAATATAGATCTATATGGCCCTTTACACCGTATGATTTAAGTGAATATTTTCGAAGATATTACAGATTTAAAAAAATTTGCGGGACGTAGCGTTTGCGGCGGTACCGGCCGGCCGCCCGGCTATAATATATGCGAAGCCGGAGCGGGCCGCTATGTTTTTATATACAACGTTCACAGTTTTTCTGTAGTGTATTTAGTATCAGCATTGGACCCGTGCGAAGCCGGGGCGGGTCGCTAGTTAAATATAATTACTGAAAATATAAAAAAATATATTTTTAAATATCGATCGTCCTGGCTGCTTTTATGTTGAAACATAATAAAAAAAATTTAGTTTCCCATGCAAAAAAAAATTGTTTACATAGTTTTTGAAGAGTTTTTGACTGTTTTTGAGTAGATATATCCACAAACCTTAGATTAAAAATTAAAATAAAAGGCACAAACTAAGTCCACAAATATGTAGGACGTAGGTATTTTTTACATACAATTTTAACTACACAATTTTTTAATAATCGTAGTTATTCTATTTTATAGTAATTTATTTATAGATAGGAATGTATACAAATAGTCTGTTTGGAATGGAGTCAATCGGAAAGTTGAATAAAAGGGAAATATTTTCTTGCTCCCTTGAGTAACGCGTGAGAAAAAGTTCAGATATGAAATATGAACAAATAAGGACTTTTCTAGAACATATTTGTATTTAACCTTATGACATGCCAAGTTTGTATTGAGGTCAAAATTAAATACGTTTTTATTTACTTACAAAAAATAAACATATTTTTGTATTAAGGCCCATATCTCTACAACGATATAATATTTAATCTTAGGCCACGTTTCCATCTGCAAGAAAACTTCCGCAAGAAATGTCCGACAGTCTGTCTGACAGCAGCTTGCAAGTCTAATTCCGCGTTTCCACCTGCAAGTAGACTTGCAAGCTGCTGTCAGACAGACTGTCGGACATTTCTTGTGCCAGTTTTCTTGCAGGTGGAAAGGCGGCCTTACATGCTGCACATGCATAGGAAAATTAAGAAACTTTAAGACTTCATAAGTATTTTCAGATATTACCGAAATTTTACCGATCTCTAATATTGTATCTACAATAAAATATATTATACGGGTTTCTTATGATTAGTCCCTAACAATATCGTTAATAATTGATACCACTTGTCTTATAATAACATTAAAGCCGAAGAAATGGCATATTTTATTCATTTTCTATATTATTTCACTCTGTATACAATGAAGAATAAATAAATATATTTTTCTTCATTAGGTACTTCTAAACATGAAGTAATTCCCACTCAATAATGCATAATCTCATTATTTAATTACCAAATGTGTATCAAAGACAATCGTGAGAATAAATGACTATGAGAACGAAGGTGAGAATCGATAATTATTGGGATCTGGGACATGTCAGTTACGCTATACGCGGATGTGGCACGGGTTTGACATGGTTCGCGGTTCGGTCGCGCTATACGTGCAAATGGAGTTTCTTGCCGGTTCTTCTCCGTAGATACTGCTTTCCGAATCGGTGGTAAATGTTAAAAATATGTAAATGAATGAATTGAATAAATAAATGTTTGAGTTTGAATGGTTTGCTTGTATGGTATAAAGCCTTATATTGTGCACTAGCTGTGCCCTGAGGTTTCACCTGCATTGCTCCGTTCCTGTTCTTTTTAGGGTGATGATATATAGCCTTCCTCGATAAATGAGCAATATAAAACCGAAATAATTTTTCAAATCGGACCAGTAGTTCCTGAGATCAGCGCGTTTAATGAAACAAACAAACTCTTCAGCTTTATAATATTAGTATAGATAGGCTATTGTGAAGAGGAAAATTTTAAAGTAACTGAACAGATTTTAAAACTTCTAGTTAAATGTTTTTTCAGGGCCGGGACATGCGGTTATTTACGCTACATACGATATAATAAAGATTTAAATCATTGTAAATAAAGCCTCTTCAAGTTCACACATTTTATTACGAAGAAATATACATTTGAGAGGAATTTTTGTTATTGTTACCTTAAACCGAACCGTAGCATTTTTTTTAAATAATTTAAAAAATTTAATTTTTATTTTTATTTTAAGCGATGGTTTTATTTTAAAACGACTTTTTTTGCTGACAATAATAATTAATCAGTATTAAGTAGGTGCATATATTATATCTCTTAAAATTATTTAAAAAAGTTATGTATTTCCTCTTAAGTTTATCGATCGTATAAAGGGCCGGCAGATCTCAGATTTCGTTAAGAATTGCATTGCGTACGACACGACTTTCTCTATTGCGGCATCGCTTGCGCGTGCTCGAACTTTTGTTTGGCCATTTGGCAGAGTGCGCGCGAAATTCACGACGCGCTTAAAAAAATAGCGCGAAAATAATAAATTCGTTAAAGTTTCATGAATTTAAACAGAATTAAAATTGTATGTATTGAACAGAAGTAAAAAAATATTTATTTTTTTAATTCTATATAAGACCGCTTTCGAGTGCATTTTTGAACTGTTAATTGACAAAAAAAAAAAACGATTTTGGCGGGAATTGTGTTCTATTTTTTTTTCTTTTTTTTGGAAGTGTTCTGTGTTGTGATTTTTAAAATGGAACGAAGATAAAACGAAGGAATTGCAGTGTAAATAAAAATGATGCGTTTTAAGAAATTAGTTTGGCTGTTTATTTTATTATGGGTTATCCAAGACTACGCTTTAAAGAGTGATATACTGTGGTATACATTGAGTTGTGTAGTGTTATTAAGTATAATATGGAATATAATCACATATGATTATGACTATTGGGAGAACAAAGGTATATTTTCGCCCCCGGCGCTACCTGTGGTTGGTCATATAGCCACGGTTGCAGCTTTGAAAGAGCAAGGTGGTGTTTGTTTTAAGAGGATTTATGATGAACATAAGGAAAAACGATATTTAGGTTAGTATATTAACGTATGACCCTGAAGATGGCGCTTATATCTGAATATTTTTTTTTAAAGTAAAACTTTTATTACATCGTCTCAAACTTTTTGGTCTGTGTAGCGCATGTCGCGTGTATCGCGGTATACCTACTCGGCAGCCGACCGTCACGCGACATGCGCTACACAAAGCAGTGTTCGGAACCGTTCGAACAGTTTCACTTTTACCGTGGTTTCATAAAACCACACAACATTTTTTTATTTCCAATATCTCGAATAAAAATAGAGCTATGAAAACGAGACCGAATAGATTTTATTCATTGGCTCGAAATCTACATGTGGATGACTTCCAAAAAAATTTTTTTTTGAACAGAAAATTTTTAAAGCTAAAACCAATTTTGTCTTGACTCTCTAAATTTTGTATATCATTAAATATAAACTTCCGTATATTCTCTGTAATAATTGAATGGATTTCTAGATGTGGAATTTTTTTTTTTTGAATTTATTTTCAGATTTTTTGATAGCAAATATCTGCTAGAATAATAGATGGAATTGAAAAAAAAAAAGCAAATTAAAGATAATAAAAAAACTCAAATGTGTTTTTTTTTGTTTTTTTTATATTTCGGGTTTTTCCACCAAAAATTAAAAAAATAAAATTTTATTATTTTTTGATTACCGATATCTCAAAAAATAATTTTTTTTTTCTCAAATCAAAGTTCCACTTTTTTATTATATTTTAATGAACATGTGGTTTATTAGTTTTTTTAATTTCCTTCAACGGATTTTGTACAAATTAACATGTGGTTAATTAGTTTTTTTAATTTTTCCGTTGAAGGAAATCAAAAAAACTAATTAACCACATGTTCATTAAAATATAATAAAAAAGTGGAACTTTGATTTGAGAAAAAAAAAATTTTATTTTTTGAGATATCGGTAATCAAAAAATAATAAAATTTTATTTTTTTAATTTTTGGTGGAAAAACCCGAAATATTAAAAAAACAAAAAAAACCACATTTGAGTTTTTTTATTCTCTTTAATTTGCTTTTTTTTTTCAATTCCATCTATTATTCTAGCAGATATTTGCTATCAAAAAATCTGAAAATAAATTAAAAAAAAAAAAAAATTCCACATCTAGAAATCCATTCAATTATTACAGAGAATATACGGAAGTTTATATTTAATGATATACAAAATTTAGAGAGTCAAGACAAAATTGGTTTTAGCTTTAAAAATTTTCTGTTAAAAAAAAAAATTTTTTGGAAGTCATCCACATGTAGATTTCGAGCCAATGAATAAAATCTATTCGGTCTCGTTTTCATAGCTCTATTTTTATTCGAGATATTGGAAATAAAAAAAAAATTCAGATATAAGCGCCATCTTCAGGGTCATATTAACGTTGATTTTTATACGTTAATTTTCGGACTTTAACGTTGTTAATTTTTTCCGATAACAATTTGTAGGAAATTTAGCCATAGATTTCTTCTTCCAATATCACTATTATTATCTCTAACTGTTGGTAAACTATTTAAAAAAAATACACATAAGGCAGGGTTTTAATTCGTAGCTTTTTTATCATACAAATTATTACTATCTACCAAAATGATAATTTATAAAATTCTCTGAATTAAAACAGAAAACTTTTGAAGGGATAACAGACTATGTCTACTATTACTAACGGTGTATTATCGTTGCTCTTACCTACTTCAGATTATTAGGAATAGATTAAAGTAATGCTAAAATGTATGTATACAGTAAATTTCCTTATTTTTAGATGAAGGTTCTATAAGTTTTCATTTAAGTATTTAATCATATTATAGCGTGCGGACTGCGGTTATTTGAAACGTTACAATGTAAGCAGTATGTAGGTGTATTGGTTTCCAATTTAATTACTCAACTATAAGTAGGTAATAAATTTTAGCCAATTATCTCATCTCCTGTTTGTTTATGTTTTTTAGAAACTTTTTTATAAAGCAATTTAATTAGCAGATGTTACACCTTACTAAAACAGTTTTAATATTTATGCGTTCTTGGTCATATACCTAATTATGACGATTAATAGGATTTTGGACGGATACAACTTTACCATAAGCGACAAGTAGAAAAAAGTATAGAAAATATTTACAAAGTTAAAAAAAATACTACAAAGCACTCTTTTATATGATTAACTTTGAAATTATTATTGTCATCGATCCTTGATAAGTGTACAAAGTTTGAATTGAATCCGTCCGTTACTGGGTCAAAATCAAGCTCCATAATAATATTAAACAAAACGTGAAGAACATAACATCGTAACATGTGAAAGTTATTTATCTTATACTCTAAAGTATAAACGGGCACAAGATTTACTTTTAAAATAAGAGATGATCAAAATATGTTAAAATTTTTCAATCATCTTTTTAGATAGTTACTTCTTTTAAATATTTCAGGACATTTCCGGACTTTTTTCACATACGGCACGAACTGATCCCATACTAAGCTTTCGCTTGTGTTATGGAAACCAAATGGCTGAAAAACATACATATATAATTTTAAATAAATACTTATATGTATAGAAAGTTAACACCCAGACCTAGAACAAACATTTCTATGTTCATCACACAAATATTTGCCCTGGGTGGGAATCGAACCCTCTATATTTATATAACAATAATTACTCATTTATTTATATAATCAAATTTACTCTATGATATACAGAATGTTCCATAGACATTCCTACATTAAAGATCAATCCATACATAAATACATACATACTTTCATATATTTCTTAGTTTTTATATTTTTAAATCTAGATGCTTACAGTTATAAAACAAATATTGTTAGTTACTCTCAATGCTATTTAAATACATTTCCTGTGTACTCAATAAATGAAATTTTATTTTATTATGTACTTACGTTGTGTCTCGGTTGGTACTTCATATTTTATAGGAACTATTGTTAATATTCTTTTCTATTGGTCACGGAACATATTATATTATTTCGTATACAATAATTATTTCATTGCATATTGTGTTAACTGTGAGGATAATAATATAAAGTTAGTTCGGTTATTTATAATATTATATAGATTATATGCACTTGCCATAAAATATATCGTTTGTGGAAATTTTATATTGCTTTTGTTAAAACTAATATATTTTAAACTTCATGACAGTGGCGGGCTTTTACACTTCTTTAAATATTTCATTGAAACTTTTTTTCATTTTTTCATACATATATATACTGTATATATCTTTACAAATTACTGTGATCGTCTTTATCTATCTACCATTTATTATATTGACATATTTTATTTAGTTCATTATATTATTTTGCTTGAGAATTGTATTATATTATTAACTTAACAATGCCTATTAGAAAAAATCTCATAATTGGTTTCTTGAATGCTTGCTCACTGGGAACTGGACATGAGGAGTTATTTATTGCTATTAAGCGACACAACGTTGATGTTTTGGGGTTGAACGAGACCTGGCTAAGACAAGGAGAAGAGGGCCGTGCTCCCAGATTCCACGAGTATCGTCTAATACATACCCCACGCCCACAGCAGATACGCAGTCGCGGTGGAGGCGTTGGTTTCTACATCAGAAAAAGTCTTAATTTTAGAACTTTACAGCATCCTTGTTGGTCTGATGTGGAGCAAATGTGGGTCGCAATCAAGGTGAGGGGTAAAAGTATTGTCATTGGTACTGGATATCGCCCACCATGGTTTTCTGTCGACACCTTCTTTAACGCTCTTTACGATTCCGTAGTTAGTTTCTCATGGGCTGACCATTTAATTATTGTAGGAGACTTCAACGTAAATTATAGTGACAGTAAATCTTTAGGCTATCGGAATCTAAATGAATTTTTAGAACTCACTAAATTATCCCAATTTGTCAACGAACCAACGCACTTTACCACGCATAATGAATCATTACTTGATCTGGTGTGTGCAGATATTTCTGCAGTACAAGTCACTGTCGATCACATCAGTAATCTCAGTGACCATTCATTTATAGTATGTGAATTTAGTTTGGTCGTAGAAAAACACATACCAAAAAAGAGTATATATAGGCCTTTAAAGAATATTGACTTATCTATTTTTAAAGATATTATGACTGGGATTAACTGGGACCTTATTATAGACCAAAAAGATGTAAATAAATCTGTTTCTAACTTTAATGACTTAGTTATTTCAATTTTTGACGTGTTTGCTCCGTTTAAAACAATAAACCTAAAAGATCATAACTATCCATGGGTTACATACAATATTAAGCAGTTAATGAAACGAAGAGATGAAGCTCATTACAAGTATAAAGTTACGAAAATTAGCTCCCACCAAGAGTATTATAAAGATTTGAAAAGGGTTGTAATTGATGCTATGGAGCGCGAAAAAACTTGTTATTTTAATACTTTCGTTAACACTAATATGAGTAATCCTAAGATCCTTTGGAAAACTATAAAAAATAATGTTACTGTAAACAATGGGAATGATGCTGCGTTACCTGATCACCTTAGAAAACCTGACGAAATTAATAGACATTTTCTCGATGTACCTGGCGACACCACTGCACCCGATTCCGCGGTGGATTTCTTTATGCAGAACAAGAAGGGAGACTTGCAATTTTCTCTGAGAACTGTCTCACAAAAAGAGGTTTTAGAACATTTCAGAAGTTTGAAATCCAACGCGGTTGGCTGCGATGGCATATCGCTAGAGATGCTGAAATTATTGTTGCCATACATCACTGATATAATGACTATGATTTTCAACGCTTCCATCACATCGAATACCTTTCCTTATCTTTGGCGTAAGGCATTAGTAACACCGCTGCCAAAAAACAATAACCCAGTACATTTCAAGGATTTACGACCGGTTAGTATTTTGCCGTGCCTGTCCAAGGTCTTAGAGAAAATAGTCTGTGACCAGCTTAGAAAGTACTTAGAGTCCAACGATATTTTACCTAACCTTCAATCTGGGTTTAGGAAGTATAGAAGTACCACTAGTGCTTTGATTGATGTCGTCGATAACGTACTGGAGGCACAAGATAAAGGAGAAGGTACCATACTAGTCTTATTAGATTACTCACGTGCCTTTGATTCTATTAATATAAAGTTACTACTCTCAAAACTTACATATTATGGTTTTGATGCGAACACGGTTATGTGGTTTGAAAGTTACCTTACATATCGCTCACAGGTCGTTAAAATAGGTGGAGATGATGCATGTACTTCTCAGTGTGTCCGGGTTACTAGAGGCGTTCCGCAAGGCTCCATACTCGGTCCACTGCTATTCATTTTGTACACAGCGGATGTCACGAATATCATAAAACATTGTAAATATCATATATATGCTGATGACATACAATTATACATTACTTTTAAAGTGAGTGAGATGGACGTTGCCTTGACAAAATTTCAAGAAGATCTAAGTAATATTGTTTCATGGTCAAAAACTAACTGCCTCGTTTTAAACCCAAGTAAAAGTAAATACATGATCTTAGGAACCAGGTGCCAAGTTAATGCCATCGCAAGCCAAAAACCATGTTTGTCAATAAGCGGAGAACAAATAGAAAGGGTTATGGAAGCACGCAATTTAGGTGTAATTTTTGACGAATCCTTACGTTTTCATAATCACATAATTAATATATCAAAAAATTGTTTCTATCGTCTTAAATTATTGTATAGAATAAGAAATTATCTTAATGTAAACGTTCGAAAACTATTATGTGAATCGCTGATCCTCTCAAAATTTAATTATGCGAGCACTGTCATAGGTCCCCGGTTATTAGCATCAACTAAAAAAATAATGCAGAGGGTACAAAATGCTTGCACTCGCTTTTGTCACAATATTCCACCCCGAGCCCATGTCACCCCGTATTTGAACAGTAGTAACACTTTAAAGATGGAGTATCGGCAGCAAATACAACTAGCTACACTTTTATTTAATGTAGTTAAGTACAAAGTACCAGCCTATTTGTACAAAAAGCTGAGGTGGTTGTCGGAGTCAAACACGAGTCACTCAACACGATACAGGAATGTACTGATGGAAGTGCCCCTCCACAGAACTGCAGCATTTAGGGGTAGCTTTAAATTTAGTGCCTCTAAGTGCTGGAATGACTTGCCACAACCGATCCGCAATAGCAACAATGTATTGGGCTTCAAAAACAAACTGAAGTCCCATTTGCTCTGCTTGCAAAAAGGTTCTGAGGTCGGGGCTCCAAACACGTGACTCGGTACGGCTCTGGTGATAATTCTATTTGTTGTTTATTAATTACATATATGATGTATCGCGTATTAGTATTGTATCTTCTTTTAGAATGTATTATTGTCTGTTATGTAATTCTTATAATATATATATATATATATATATATATATATATATATATATATATATATATATATATATATATATATATATATATATATATATGTATGTTTCCTATCTACTATATTATATATTATATTATTGCTTTTATTTTATTTATTTTTTTACTATTTTTTTTTTCATAATATGTACACTGCCACTGTCAGGATGTCAATGTGGTGTCCACTGAAAATCAGTGGAGAATCTAAGTGTCTTGTCCTTAGATTCTCAAACCACTGAGTGGATATTATCCATTTTGTGCCGTTGTAACTAGTTATAAGTTAATTTTATTTTATTTCTTTTGTATGTATTAATGTGCATCGGTACAAATAAATGTATTTTCTTTCTTTCTTTCTTTCATACACAAATGAATGCCAAATTACATAACCGTACTTTTATTCGGAACAAAAACAACACAGTGAATAGTATTTGAAAATTAAAATGTTATTTACAGCTACATTACTTATGTAATAAAACCGGCTCAGTCCTCGGTCAGTTCCCGCGATTTTGTTCATATCCGCCGATTATTTAACATTGATAATAAAAACAGTAATAGATAGGACCTTCAAATAATAGTAATTATAACCTGTAATTAGATAATGCACATCAATGTAACCAATTTCTTAATTTTGGTGATTGTAGGACAATTTATTTTTATCAATCACAAGATTATTAAATTTTAATTAAATAGGCTCTTAATTTCCGTTTATAATTTCCTATTTCAATTTTTGTTCATAATTTTCGTTTAAATCTATTAGTAGAAAATAATAACAATGAATAATTTCATAGTTATCTTTTAAATTTAAATATGCAATATTATTTAGAATCAATGTTGGAGTCTTATTCTCACTTTTTTACTTTTTAATTATTTTTAAATACCATCTTAGTTTTCTTATCAACATCACTACGATTGCATCATATCATTTCGTTGATGTCGGTTAAGGGGCGGATGCAATTCACATGTAGGTATCAGTCCCGAATTTAATTGTTTCTAAGGGCGGCCGTACACGGATCGCTTCAAGCAGTTGAGACCGCGGTGACGGTTTGAAGCCGCGACCGCGCGGTGAAATATAGACATTCATTCACACGGACTGCTCGAGCCGTCGCGACCGCTTCAAGCCGTCAACTGCGTGGTTTGTAGCGATAGCTCGAGCAGTCAACGACCGACCGCTCGAGCAGTCCGTGTACGTCGCTCAGCCGTTAACTGCTCGAGCAGTCCGTGTACGGCCGGCCTAACTTTTATCTCCACCTGTCATCATAATCTATTCAAACGTGGCATAACTTAGAGCAGTTGGTTTAAAGTGGCATAAGTTAGTCAATGTTTCATAAGTCACCAAAAACCAACCCATCCCCATACTAGACACACAGAGCAGTATTATTAGTTAAGCAGTAGCGTCTAGCGCCATCACTTACCCACACTGGAAATAATACTTCTATAGGTCATAATGGTAACCCCTGAATATGACTCTTTCAGGAACACACCAATTCTACCAACGCACTCTAGTGGTCTGCGATCCAGACATTATCAAACGCATGTGTGTGAACGACTTCCATCACTTTACGGATCGAGGGTTTAACTTCAATAAGGATACCGACCCTTTGGCTGAGTCTGTGCTCTTTTTGAAGGGAAACGAATGGAGGAGGCTGCGAGCGAAGATATCTCCTATATTTTCGTATGTTTTTTCTACTTATTTGAGTAATTATGCTAGGTTGTTAATTATTTCCAGAATTAGATATTGTCCATGTTTCCTTATTAAGTAGATTTTGTTTTCCCGTTTTGGTTGCTATTTTAATTATTAATTGTAAGTCGTATGATATCATGTACTAATGTGTTTAAATGAATCATGTTTCCATTTTGGAATAAATTACCTATTATACCTTCATTTTATCAATTAGTTTACTAAAAAAAACCCTTTTAGTATCATGTTTGACCATGACTTTACCATTAGAAATACATGCATACAAGATTCGATTTAATTGCTAATTATTCTGCATAAGCACTTTTTGGTGAAAGTCATGCTGTCCATATTTTTATGAAAATAGTACCTACTTTTAGTTTATGTCCAAGATATACCTATTAAAACGGATTGGGTCAAATTTTAAGATAATATTTTACATATTTTAAAATATTCATAATTTAATTGTTCAAATTTATCTTTACAGGCCAAACAAACTGAGAGGAATGTTTCCTCTCCTAGAGAACACAGCTAACGAATTCTTGATTCGCGTAAAAAAGCTCGCAAAATCAGGCACTGAAGATAATAACAATAATATAACAGATACAGGAAAAACTGACAATAATAAAGATATTAAAATAGATACAGGAAAAACAGATGAAGTTAAAGATAAAATAAAAGATTTTAAAGCCAAAGATGGTATAATAGTCGATTCAGAGAAACTAGTAGGTGGTTATACAGCCGATGCTATAGTGCCTTGTGCATTTGGACTTAAGAGTAATGTGATGGATAATGCTAAAGATCCCTTCGCTGTGGCGTTACATGCATTCTATGAAATGAGCTGGTTTAATATATTTGAGAAGTGAGTATTTTTTGCTATATTTATAGGTCATTTTATTAATTTATCCAAAGACCTTGAATGTCAAATGTTAAAGCGAAATTGAAAATCTTAGATTTTTACCGTGTCCTAAAATTGTCATTTTTTGCTTTTCTAATATTATAATTTTCAATTTAAACTTGCTGTGTATTAGATAGATATCTTCTAAAGATACCCTCTGGCGTATTAATAGATACCTACAAATATAATTTAAATAATATTTTTTTCCTGGTTTCAAAAAATTAACTGATAATAATTTATTGCTTTATTTTCTTATCTTTTGAACTTGCTCTTTTCAGGACAATGCGTCAATTCTGGCCGGCTTTTGTGCTATTTTTCAAAATCCGTATCATTCCGAAGAAAACGCATGATTTCTTCTACAATATAGTTACTAAAGTTTTGAAAGAGAGATCAAAAGGAGTTCAAGAGAAAAGAGGGGACTTTATAGATATGATGATGGCCTTACAGAATGAAGATTGTAAAACTGACCTGGAAAATGATTATAAAATCAGTGAGTATGAACTTAAATAAAAAAAGTGCGTGTGTGCCGAGCACACGTGTTAGAAGTGAAACTTCTTTAGCAAGATTAAAAAATCCAAAATCGTCGCCTTACTTCATGACGTGATGGTATTGCCAAGACGCGACCTTGAAATTTACTCTCAACGCGCCTAAAGAAGTTTCACTTTAAAAATGTTTATAAATTAAGTTTGTTAATAAATATAGAGGCTAAAAATATTTTTGCCCCTAATTAAAAGATAAGGCAATTATGATGAAACGAAAATAATTGGTAAATTAACAATTAAGTTAATCTATCAAATAAACTTTACCGGTAAAATAAAATAAGATAGGTTTAGATATTATTATGTTACTATATTGTATAAACACGTGATATTTCTATGAAATACGTATTTTGTCATAACAATTATTCCAATTTCTGACTTGTAAATAAGTTTAATTTTTAAGCGATTTGATGGAGATCAAAATATGTATACGCGACTTTATGGTGCTTCATGTGTCCGTATCTTATAACTTGTCGTTTCGTTTCATCGACTTTCAATTCACGATGCTAAAGAAGTTTTCACTAAACCCTTTAAATGTAAAATGCAAATAATAATAATTGTTATTTATTATAGTAAACTCTTAAAATTTCAGCGGACATGATAATATCAGCGAACGCGTTCATAATATTTCTAGGCGGTTTTGAGACAACATCCTCAACTCTAGCGTTTCTCTTTCTGGAACTGAGCGCACATCCCTCAGTACAGAGGAAGTTACGAGATGAGATCCAACAAGTGATGCTGGGCGGCTTCTCGTATGAGAGCCTGCAAGAGCTCACGTATATGGAGATGGTCATACAGGGTAAGGTGGAAAATTTCAGGATTTTTTAGGTTTTAACCAGTTTTGCGATCTTCTGAACATATTTTAGGTCCCAGACAGGATCCACTTAGATTAGAAATTTAAGGGAAAATTTCCAGAATTGGAAAATTTTCGGGGTAGTAAAATCTGCTCAGGATTGTCAATTACCAACTTATGTAGAAATAAAATATCTTGGGTGGGTTTAACATCCTCTACTCTAGCGTTCCTCTTCCTGGAGCTGAGCGCACATCCCTCTGTACAGAGGAAGTTACGAGATGAGATCCAACAAGTGATGCTGGGCGGCTTCTCGTATGAGAGCCTGCAAGAACTCACGTATATGGAGATGGTGATACAGGGTAAGGTGGAAAATTTCAGGATTTTTTAGGTTTTAACCAGTTTTGCGATCTTCTAACATATTTTAGGTCCCAGACAGGATCCACTTAGATTAGAAATTTAAGGCAAAATTTCCAGAATTGGAAAATTTTCGGGGTAGTAAAATCTGCTCAGGATTGTCAATTACCAACTTACATATAGAAATAAAATATCTTGGGTGGGTTTAACATCCTTCCTGGAACTGAGCGCACATCCCTCTGTACAGAGGAAATTACGAGATGAGATCCAACAAGTGATGCTGGGCAGCTTCTCGTATGAGAGCCTGCAAGAGCTCACGTATATGGAGATGGTGATACAGGGTAAGGTGGAAAATTCAGGATTTGGTAGTGGAAAATTAGGTTTTCTTAGGTTTTCTTAGGTAGGGTTTCTTAGGTTTTGGTGATTTTTGAGCTGTTTTGCGGTCTTCTGAAGATATTTTAAGTACTGGACTATAGCTATATGTATGTACACTTGATAAGAAATTTTTGGCAAAATTTCCAGAATTGGAAATTTCCGGGATAGTAAAATCTGGTTAGGAACTAAATATTAGAAATTTATGTAGAAATAAAATACTTTTGGGAGGGTCTAACAACGTTATCAATAAAACACAGGAAGTTACGAGATGAGATCCAACACGTGAGCTTACGTATATAGATGCTGATACAGGGTAAGGTGGAAAATTGCAGGATTTTTCAGGTTTTGGTGATTTTTGAGCTGTTTAGGGGTGTCTTGAAGAAATTTAATTTACTGAGTCATGGGAAGGTTGGAAAATTTTGATACCATTAAAATTTTAGTGATTTCTAAATTCTTGACATCTGCTCTGGATTGCAATGATTCCTAACTTATAAACAGATAAGGCGGCTATTAGACTTTGTCATACTTTTGGCGCGGGTCAAACACAAGCGGCGCGGGCGCGGGCGTGCCATAAGCGCACCTCTTGAATCTGTTTTGCACCACGTCCTTCTTATACATTTTGTATGAAAGAATTTTGGACTGGCGTCGAGACGGCACGCCACGGTTGTGCCAAGGTTGCGCCAAGGTTGCGCCTTTCCAAAATTATTTCATACAAAATGCCAATAGCGCACCCGATGCACGCCGACGCCGGCAGCGCGCCCGCGGCGCGCCGCGCCTAGGGTTGCCAGATCCAGGCTGATCATTTCCGGGACATTTCTGGGGCCCCGAACGGAATTAGAGTTTTGGTCTTTGGTCCGAGGCTAAACTAAGAAACTAAGTAAGAATTACCTAGAACTATTAGTTGATGAAAAAAAATTATTAAAAAAAAAAAATTGTAATTCAACTTTTCTAAGTACCTAACTTTTAAATATTGAACATCAACATGACAAATGAACTTAAACAGTATCTGAGATACTCTTTCAGTTATCTGCTATCCCGAAACACAATTTCTTCGCGGAAGGACTGGTTTATCTTAGGTTTGGCAAAAGCCATCGGGCAATCCTCGAAATACATTTGAATTTCGCCCTTTGTCTGAAGTATTATAACTCAAACCTCTCTTAGGTTCTTTCTACCTCCTTTTCAGTCAACCGTCGAACGTAAATTGTTCTGTTTTGGTTTTGGCCTGGTCAATTCTAGAAGCGACTGCTAAACTCGGTCAATATCGATCTATTTTTTTATTTAAATAATAAACATTAAAATCAATACCTGTCAGAAAAAGTATAATTTTTCATTTTAAATTACTTAATAAATTATTTAAACAAACAATAAGATTTCAAAATATTATTTTTTCATACCTAATCTTACAAACTAACCTCCGTATATTCCAAAGCATCTCAAATACAAAGTGAAAATCACGTAAACTGACCAATCATGTATCAGAACTGGCAGAGTTAAATCGGTTCTTAAGACTTGAAAGCTGCTAAAATGATAAAATTCTTCCAAATATTATACGGAAATAAGACATTTTATACTTAATTCAAGTTTGTATATGTCGTGGCCATATCGTAGATTTGCTCATTTCATGATATGATCGATCATTTCGTGAAATGGTCGCATTTCATGAAATGATTGGATGTCTATTGGCCACATCATGATGTGGTTTGAGCAGATCAATGATAAGAAATCGTTTCTCGATATGGCCAACTAAACGCGCGGTTTTTTCATGAAATGATCAATATTATTTGATCATATCGTAAAATAGTTACATTAATTATTGGTAGAGGCGCTGCAAGCGCTGTGTTTATGTGATAAGATGGCGGCCGCTGGCGAAAATTTAATTATTCGCAGTTAAAAACTTCATAATTCGTTTAATTACAATATGAAAAAGTCATAGCAAAGAATTTACGACGATGATGTTCGAGTAATATGGAAACTGCGGATATCTTATATTGAAGAAAAAATGCGTCTAAAATCTATCCTATATCCTACTACATATATTATTATAATTGTTTCTTTTTTAAAAAGCGATTCGCTTCTAGCACTCGCCAGCCGCTGCCGCGGCACGCTCGCTTTGCTCGCTCGGCTCGTGCGTTGTTTATCAAAGTCTAACCTAACCTAACCTTTTTTTTTTTTTATAGTGGGGAAACCTAACCTAACCTAACTGTTAACTGTTTTCTATTGCAAAAACCATTCGCTTCTGGCATTCGCCGGCCGCTGCCGCGGCACTAACTTAAATGTCAATAAACAGTTACAAGTACTTAAAATATTCTGTTTTTTTTTTTAATATTTTATGGACTCTATGTTTTATACGATCTGGCCAAATGTGGATGACCAAATCGTGAAACATTGACGATTTAACGATCTGATCAAACTATATTGGCCACATCATGAAATGCGACCATTTCGTGAAATGATCAATCATTTCATGAAATGAGCAAATCTACGATATGGCCACGACATATAGATGGTGTTTTGACGTTTGCCTGACCAAATTAGTTTCTCCCAGGTTTGACGAAAATTATTTAGTAAAATACCGAAATATTACATTTATTTGGACTTTGACCAAGTCATTATGTCAGACCTGTGGATTGACCAGTCCAACCAACCTACGAGTGTCCGAGCTTCGGGGTTTGACTATAACATATCAATTAAACCTTGATAGAAAATCAACATCAGGTATATTAAACATAAATAAAATATAGAACAAATATTGAGCACTTTATAACGATTACTAAAACTTCGATAGATAATAATCATCATTTAAGTATTATCTATTAATAAAAAAACTAACGGAGAGCGGTGGCGACTTGTCGAGCGACGCGAAGCGAGCCCAACGCAGCACGAGAACGCTATGTTCGGTTTGACTTTTGCAGCCGTAATAACTTAGAAAAAACCAGTATTTTTTCATTCCGGGACAGCGAAGTAAAATTACTGGACACGGGACAGCACGCAAAATTCCGGGACAATCCCGGAAATCCCGGCCATCTGGCAACCCTAGCCGCGCCGCTTGTATATGTCCCGCACCTTAGTTAATATTCCTGTAGTTATTGACAATAATTGACAGCTACAGATAGTTAAAAAAATATCTCAACTATGTGTTGTAGCCTGTAGGACCAATGAAATCTCTAAGGTCACATTTTATTTAATTTCAAAAGATTACTCATAGAAGTTCGTATCAACTTATATTTACAATTCCGAACCGATTCTTTATGGCTATTATATCCCCATAATATTTCCAAAGTTCTCTTCCCAATGTTATTATAATTATCATATTGTATTTAATTTTTTTCTATTTTATTGTAATATTTATGTATTTATTTATCAGAAACATTGCGTCTCTACCCCCCGTTTCCAACAATACAACGCATGTGCACACGTGACTACACCATCCCGGGGACAAACAGCGTGGTGGAAAAGGGAACTATAGTGTTGTTCCCCACTTTGGGGGTGCAGAGGGATGAACAGGTGAGAACTACACGAATCATTATAAAAGTTTGGTTGTTTAATTATAATTTTTTAGTATCCAAAAAAGGGCGTGTGTACCGAGCACACGTGTCAGAAGAGAAACTTCTTTGGCAAGATTCAGAGATAACAAAATCGTCTCCTTACCTACTCCATAACATGACGGTATTGCAAATATTGCAATGACGCGACCTTGAAATTTTGCTCTCAACGAGCCTGAAGAAGTTTCACTACAAAGGATTAATTTTAACAGCTCAAAAATTATTTATATATTAAATTGTGCTTTGGTGCAGGTATTATTGTTTTTTATGACGTTGATTTTAATTTTAAATTATTTTACATTTTTTAAGTTTACTTTTGGATTATTTTTTCCAATGATAAAAAATATTTTAAATCATTTAAATATAACATTTTTATTGACTAAAGTTTTTTTTTTATATTATAAAAAAAATATTACCTTTGAGATTGTCAAGTTGCCTCTTTCAACTCCACGATCTATTCTATAAAAAAAAAAACCCAAAAAACAATATTTTCTTAGTATTTCGAGAATGCATCGGAGTTCGTCCCAGAACGATGGGCCGAGGGCCGGTCCCCGCCCCCGCCCGGCGTCTACATGCCGTTCGGGGACGGACCCAGATATTGTATAGGTGAGTTTTATTAAAAAAAATATGGAGGGTTTTGTACAGGTAAGTATTGTAAATAAATGAAAAAAATAACATTACTATATATAAAAACTAGCTGCTCCGCGCGGTTTCACCCCCGTGGCTCCACACCTGTTGGTAGCGTGCGTAGCGTGATGATATAAAAGATAAATGAGTTATCTAACACCGAAAGAATTTTTCAAGTCGGACCCGTAGTTCCCGAGATTAGCGCGTTCAAACAAACAAACAAACTCTTCAGCTTTATAATATTAAGTAGTATACATTTATACATAACTTTTCGCCCGCGTCTTCGCCCGCGTTTTCAAAGGAAAACCCGTATAGTTCCCGTTCCCGTGGGATTTCCGGGATAAAACATATCCTATGTGTTAATCCAAGTTACCCTATATATGTGTGCTAAATTTCATTATAATCGGTTCAGTAGTTTATGCGTGAAAACCATACATACAAACCTTTCCTCTTTATAATATTAGTATAGATATATGTATATTCATTACTTCAAATGTAGAAATGAGAATTTCAAACAAAACGAACTTACAAATTCTAAATAAAAACTTAGTAGTTATGTAATAAATGATGTACCTATTATATTATGTTACAATAATTTACATACAAGACGGCTTATTCGTTTTTTCTTACAATAATAGCGGGTACTTATAATATTTATTGTTCATGCAATATCTAATACCTACCTTACCTATTTAAAAATAATGTTTCGGAAATATTATTACATATTACTCCTTGAATTATTATCAAACTTGAAAAGCAATGTTTTGTGTCTAAATGTAACCATCTTTCATCACATGTCACTTGAGACCGAGAGTAAGCATTTTTTTCGTTCAACGTATTTTGAACTTTGTCCCCTTGGTTTTAGAAACTATTTTGTTATAATGTGGATTGTTTTTATAAAGTTCTTAGAATTAAACATTTTAACTTCGGAGTAATTTAACACCGTCCTTTTCACAGTATTACCATATTTCCTACAGTAGTGCGACGAATGTACTTGTGCAGAGAAACGGAGGGGAACTGGCGGGGGTCGGGCGACGCGGGCCGCGTAAAGCAATCACGCTGAGATTGCTTTACCTATCGCGAAGGGCAGACGCTTCAGAGTTTTTTTGTGTAATAATTTATACTTACGTATTCTATAATGGTGGGCATAAACTGTTGTGTTTATGGATGCAAATCTACATTTAAATCCAAGGACATAAAGTTTCATAGATTTCCTCGCGACGAGAGGTAGGTTTTTCAAATTCTGTTTAGTACCAATTCAAAGATGTTGAAGATGTTTTTGACTATACATATTTTAAGTAGCTATAAGATAAATATAAAATATATTATTGATGATTTTCAAGAAAACCAATTTGTTTCTCTGTTAATTCAAAGTTTTTATTTTAAAGTTTTCACAATAGTTAACATACAAATAGTTTGTTACTACAACAACTTAAAATATGTAATCTCACCTGTAAATTCAAAGAAACGACATTTAAAGTCCACTTATAATAAATCCTTAATTACAGTAAAAGTTCCTTATTCGCGGGGTAGGTATATGTTCCATAAATATGCCGCGAATACAGAAACCGTGAATACGGAATGGTAATTTATATGGGATTATAGGGGATACGTTCCTAGGTGACGATTGAGATTTTTTTCGTGTCGAAACTCGTTTCTCATTTTTATTAGTTGACATTATAAACTAGGAAGAGTGCAGTGGATCACAATTTTTGTAACGAATGTGAAAGACGAAACAATAAAACACGCAAAGCGGCTTTTACTATAAACGGAACTACATTTAAAAATATACTTTATTTATTGAGTTATAAGATTGCTTCCATTCTGTTTATTTACATTCTCAAAAACATCAATCGCAGTAAAGGCGGCTTGCGACAAAGGCGGCTTGTGTCAAAGGCCTCGGCGATATCATTTAACAACATAATATGTACTTTAGGCTAACTTGTAATAAGATCTATTTTACTTTCTTATTAGTCCATTTGACAAGGATATTGGGTTAGATACCTATTGGAATAATTTTATTATCATGTATGTACGTCTTATTAAATCCGCGAATAAAAAAATTTTTAATCGTTTCTCGCCATTTTTTCTTTCTGCTACGTCAATCCGAGCCACAGATAACATGAACACGCGAAGCGCGCCAAATTTGAATAATGATGAAATGTTATTTCATTACATATAATATATGTTACCGGAAATGTATGAAATCAAGGAATTGTATATGTTTTTCCCATTTGGTGACAACCCTAGCATATTTACACGTGGCAGCGTGAGTACCTACACTGGCGGCGGCATCGCGCGACATCAAAGGCGATTCCTTACTGTAGGAAAATAATATTGTAATACTGTGGTCCTTTTATTGTGTAATATTCGTTTAACCGACTTCACAAAAATGTCATTATTACTGTAAGGTTCTTTCACCAAAATTGATTACTAGTTTTAATTAGTCGTAAAATATAAAAGTGCGAATATTTTTTTTTCTTTTTACTATGACAAATCAATGCGTTTACATAAGAAATCTACATTTTTTAATCTTAGGTGAGTTTTGGGGGAGGGGGTTGAATAAAGTCTCATATACACCTGATGTAATTACTGAATCGATTATAACAAATAATTAAGCTCACCTTTATTTTTTATTTAGTTATACATTTTTAATTTATTTTTTAATTGTATTATTTTTACAGGAAAACGTTTCGCTATCATCCAAATGAAGTGTTGTTTAGCAAGACTCCTTCCACATGTAGCCATAAAACCTTTAAAGGACGCAGGGCCCCGCTTAGGGCCCTTCGAAGCTGACCCTTTATGCCCCATGACCCTACACCCTGCTGACTCTAGGGTCATCATCAGTTTATTGTAAAAAAAAGAAATTGTGATTTTTTGTCGAAAAATTTTTTTTTTAAATAATGTAATTGATCGCATTTTACGAAAATATACAATCAATTTGTGTTACAAATGTTGTTATTTTTAATAATCTAGTTACCAAATAAATAAATTACGTCGAATTGTATTTTATTTTTCATATAACCAAAAATTACCCAAATATTATTTTATAAGAAACTAGCGACCCGCCCCGGCTTCGCACGGGTGCAATCATTGCACTGCAATGCTGATACTAAATACACTACAGAAAAACTGTGAACGTTGTATATAAAAACAAAGCGGCCCGGCCGGCCGGTACCGCCGCAAACGCTACGTCCCGCAATTTTTAAATCTGTAATATCTTCGAAAATATTCACTTAAATCATACGGTTTAAAGGGCCATATAGATCTATATTAAATGAACAATGTATTCAAGGTATTTAATTGGTTAAGGATTAATGCTGTATTGGTTAAAATCGCTTCGAAAATTAGCCATTATTTGTCGTAAAAAGTAAATGACAAAAAAAGTTATTGTGGGTTATCCATAAGAGATAGACATAATATACCATCGCGGACTTTTCTGTAGACCTTTTCAATGTGTATAATACTTAGTACATTATTTTGATAAAACTCGTAGGGTTCAGCCTGCGTTTGCAATGTAAGCGGAAAAAATGTAATTTTTTACGACATCACATTAGAAACCTCAAAAATAACAGTACTTCTCCACTATTTAATGGATGTTATTATACATATAAACCTTCCTCTTGAATCACTCTATCTATTTTCAAAGATTTAAGCGTACAAAGGGACATAGGGACAGAGAAAGCGACTTTGTTTTATACTATGTAGTGATAGTGATAAATGGTGATAATATAACTTTTAAAATATGTTTACACAGAAGACGCACCTAATAATAAATATCGTGTTTATAAAGAGGAAAAAATCAAACAATAATCATAGCTGACTTTTATTTATTAACTCCATATCTATATATTATATCAAGGAAATATTACACACAGTTAATTCACTAAACATGCTTATAAATTTTAAATTGCATATTATTTGTTTCGTATCAATATCCGGAATCCATCTTGGTTTCCGGATATTGAAGAAAAAATAATAGGTAAGTTTTATTTGTTGGTAAAACTCTATTATTTGTTTCGTATCTATATCCGGAATCCATCTTGAGTCAAGCACCTCCTCTTTGTGCCTTGAGTCAGCGTTTCCCCTACCTCTCCGATGGTGGCGCCCTCTATCGTACAGTTTTGGTACTACTTACAAGGCGCCTGAGCACCGGGTGAAGTCTCGTCATTATAGCACCGGGTGAAGTCTCGTCGTTCTTTGTGCCGTGCACAAGTCAGCTAGAAGTGTATACTTTACTTAAATTTAGTTTTTTGTTTAAACGTTTAAAATTTACATTTAAACTATCAAGTGTAAAGTGCAACCTCTCCGTTTTTGATAATTATGGAGAATCAGGACAATGAGGAACCGGTTAATAAAGAATCGGGTTCTGGGAAGCGTCGCCAGTCTTCTCCACCGAGTTCGGATTGTGAATGCGTCTCTTCGAGCAGTGAAAGTGATTCGCAGGATACACGTGTGCACCGAAAAAGGTTTAAAAAGGCGGGTAAAGAAGAACAAACCGTGAGTTTTGAACACTTGAACATGCTATCGTACCAAGTTGCAAATCAAACGGATTTAATTACCAAAAATGCCGCGTTTGCCAACTGTCTTCCTACTAATCAGAACGTTGAAAATGTGCTTCATTCGAATAGCGATTTAAACTTACGCCCAACAAACAAAAAGAAAAAGGATCGCGGCCTTCGTTTAAAAATAAAAATCGCGAATGACTATCAATTATTTTACGGCGGCTGTCTAAAACAATTTCAATGTGTCTGGAGCAATTTCGGTGCACCAAAACCAATTTGCAAACTACTAAGTGGAGTATGTATTCCCTTTATCCCAAAACCGTCTCTGATATTTCCAAATTGCTTGTAATGGAAAAAATATCGAACACAGACGTCTCCAGACATGACCTTGCAAATAAAAGACATGTTGAAATCGGGAATAATAGAACTAGCAGAGACAACTCCAAGTTACTTTTCGACTTTCTTTTTGATACCGAAACCCGACGGCAGCCACCGTCCACTAGGATCTAAGTCGGCACCAATTGCTGCAGACGTGCCTGCCCTTCGGTCTCTCCTCGGCACCAAGACCGTTTGCCACGTTGATCAATTGGGTGGCAGAGTTTCTCAGGAGCAAAGGTATCAGGTGCGTAGTCTATTTGGACGATTATCTTCTAGCGAGTCAGTCCATGCATCAGCTGGCAGACGATATAGCTCAAACAATCAAAATCATGTCGCTATTGGGCTTCAACATAAATTTCGAAAAATCTGTGTTGGTACCGACCCAATGCCTCGAGTTTCTCGGCATTACTTGGGACACAACGCTCAACGCAAAGTCCCTGTCGGTGCCGAAGTGCCTAACGCTACGCAAAGCACTTCAAAAACAGATCGAAACAGGCAGTTGGTCCCTAAAGCAATATCAATCCTTAAGGGGAGGACTTCACTGTCGTTTACTGCAATGTTACAGTCGACAGCTGCCAATGAACTATCCCTATCGCAAGATCCAAATCCCGAAAAGAGTGATAGAGGACCTGGTATGGTGGAAGGACGCAATCGGGACGAGCTCTCCAATTCATCTACCTGCAATAACTCATCTTTTAACGACGGATGCCTCGGATATCAGTTGGGGGGCTTGTCTAGGAGGCAAAAACATATTCGGTCACTGGACAGTGCGCCAATTAGCGTGGCACGCCAATCAAAAGGAGATGTTCGCGGTATATGCAGCGATTTTGCAGGAACAGAACCAGTTAGCAGATGCTCATATTCTTCTGCAAACGGACAATCGAACAGTCGTGGCATACATAAACAAGGAAGGTGGGACAAAATCAAAAAAGCTTCTAAAATTAACTCGACGGCTTCTGGCGATTTTGGACGGGCTCAACATTCATCTTCAAGCGCAGTACTTTCCAGGCAGGTACAACGCCAAAGTGGACGCTCTGTCTCGCCAGAAACCTTGTCCCGAATAGCATCTGCTACCACCTGCCACGATGAAGATATTTCGAAGGTGGGGAACTCCAGTAATAGATCTCTTTGCCTCAACGTCAGCCCATGTGATCCCAAGCTATGTGACAGTGGACTTGCAAGACCCCATGGCGCAGCATCACAATGCCTTTTGTCACCAGTGGAATTACAGTCTAGGGTGGTTAAACAACCACCAAATACCAACCACCAACCACCAAAACACCACCAGGGGGAAACCCCCCGCCAAATCTCATCCCGACAGTCCTACATCACCTGAACGAAGCTACGGGGAGGTACATTCTGATTGCCCCCAAATGGCACAAAGCGTTTTGGCGGGCAGATGTACAGCGGAGAGCGCTGGATCATCCTTATCTCATTCCAGATCTAGCACAGGTGTTAATCGACACGACAACGGGTGTGCACCCACCACAAGTACAAGACCTGCAATTAGAAGCATGGTTGATGTCGGGTGGCAAGAAATATTAGCAGGTTGGACGAATCAAGAACAAGAACTTTTAATGTCCAGTTGGCGAAGCTCAACATTGAATACATACAAATCAGCATGGGTTAGATGGAAGAAATGGTGTGAGTCAAATTTTATTAATTTTAAATTTCCGAGTGCCGATCAGGTGGCGCGATACCTGGCACATTTACATTGCGATGTTGGACTTGCATATAGAACTATATTAGTACACAAATCAGTAATTTCAACATTTACTAGTGTTTCTACTATTATTGACATGTCATCAAATTTTTTCATAAAGCACATGCTTAAAGCTATCTGTTGCTCGAAATAAACCTGTAAAACCCCCTATTTGGAATCCAAAAAAATTGCTAGATTATATTTCTTCACATAGTTTAGATGTAAATAATATTTATCAGGTTTCTAGACTTACATCTACTTTATTATTACTAGCCTCTGGTCGTAGAGTTCATGACCTTACTTTACTTCGCATTGACAGTGACAGTTTAGTGGATGAAAATAATTCAATTGTATTCTGGCCAGCTTTTGGTTCTAAGACTGATAGTATTAAACATAGGCAGTCTGGGTGGAGGCTTAGAGAACACCCTATTAAGAACTTAAACTTGATTTTTTGGATAAGACAGTTGTTGAAAATAACAGTACAGCGTCGAAATAACATTAATCATCTTTTCATCACAGCGAGAGGTGAATCTAAGCCTGCATCTAGAACTGTTATTGGCGGCTGGATAAAGTCCCTTTTGAAAGAGGCTGGTATAGAGGCTTCTCCAGGTTCTGTAAGATCTGCTGTAGCCTCTTTAAATTGGGTAGAAAATTTTTCAATAGATTCTTGAAACAGGTAATTGGAAGGAAATACAAACTTTCCAGAATTATTACCAAAAAGAATTGCTTAAATATAATAGGTCTAATTGTAATGAATCAGTATCATTGTCTAATTATTCTGATCCTGTTTGTAATAATATTAAGTACATCAAATTAAAGATTGTATATTCACATTGTACGTTGATTAGTAAGAATAAATAGTTTATTAAACATTACCATCAGGCGAGATCGTGGCCAAACGCTTCCCTATTGCAGCGTAAAAAAAAAAAAACATTCAATGTTTATTACTTTTATTACATACACTTTATAGCGTCTACAACAAACTATGTATGTGCATAATAGATCAGTCAGAATCGACATTGAAAATCGAGAATTTAACAATAATTCCAAAAGTTTTCAAAGTTCGGTCAAGTGAATGGTACATTGGGACGACAATAAATCTCATTTTGCAACCTTGTCCGCAATCCGGAACATTGTTAAAATTGCAATTAAATTATTTTTTTGCTGTATGGTCGTGAAAAAAATTCCAAAAGTTCTGCAAACTTGGGGAAGTTTTCGATATAATATTTCATATCACGTATTAAATTTGCAATCAATCTAAGTGTACGGAACATTGTTAAAATTGCAATTAAATTATTTTTTGCTGTATGGTCGTGAAAAAAATTCCAAAAGTTCTGCAAACTTAACACAGATATCGGAAATATATACCGAACGGTTGTATAAATTTGCAACCTTTTTCGTTGACCGGAACATGTTTATTTATAATTATTTTTAATTCGTGGTCATTTTTTCGAGTAAGGTGGTCTCGGAATAATTACAAAATTTTTGTAACTTGGTTGCAAACTTCGAAAACATCTATTCTGGTGCATTTACAAATTTGCAACCTCATTCAGTTTAATAAAAAAAAAAAAACATTAATATTCAATATTAAAAGATGTTCCGTACACTGAGATTGGTTGCAAATTTAATACGTGATATGAAATATTATATCGAAAACTTCCCCAAGTTTGCAGAGCTTTTGGAATTTTTTTGAGGACCATACAGCAAAAAATAATTTAATTGCAGTTCCGGACTGCGGACAAGGTTGCAAAATGGGATTTATTGTCGTCCCAATGTACCATTCACTTGACCGAAGTTTGAAAACTTTTGGAATTATTGTGAATTGAATGTCTAGACTGACTGGAGTATAAGACATAGCTTGCGCACGGTGATAACAAAAAAATCACTCAAGATGGATTCCGGATATTGACGCAACAAATAATAGAGAGTTTTACCAACAAATAAAACTTACCTATTATTTTTTCTTCAATATCCGGAATCCAGGTAATGTCTACCTGGTGCATCATGAGTGCCATAATGACGAGACTTCACCCGGTGCTCAGGCGCCTTGTAAGTAGTACCAAAACTGTACGATAGAGGGCGCCACCATCGGAGAGGTAGGGGAAACGCTGACTCAAGGCACAAAGAGGGGGTGCTTGACACAAGATGGATTCCGGATATTGATACGAAACAAATAATAGAGTTTTACCAACAAATAAAACTAACCTATTATTTTTTCTTCAATATCCGGAAACCAAGATGGATTCCGGATATTGAAGAAAAAATAATAGATAAGTTTTATTTGTTGGTAAAACTCTCTATTTTTCGAAATTCTAGCGCGTTCATATACCTACCTAGTAGGTAATACTATTTAATTCATAAAATTGTACACTAACAATACAAGCTAAACTAAAATTATTAATTTAGAAGATAATATAATTTATAAATAAATGGTCGAAAGATTTACATTTGAACAAGGCTTTCAGTTAATTTTATTAATTCTAAGAAAAAAAAAATAACAAAACGGGACTTTTAGATTTATATTTGTTGGTTAATAACGAGTTTTTACTTTATTTTGCTGAACAAAATTAATTTTTGTTTAAAATTAATATCTGTGCATAACACTCATTTTTATTTATAAAATTTTAATATTCAATTAAATATTTAGTAAAGTAGGTACTAGCGGTCCGCCCCGGCTTCGCCCGTGGTACCTACATGTTTAAACTATCCTATCTCTCAAGTTGGATCGAACTGCACATGGTGTGCGAATTTTATTATAATCGGTTAAGTGGTTTTAGGACTCCATTGAGGACAAACATTGTGACACGAGATTTAAGATATCACGTCACACATGCCATCAAAAATCATTTTTTTTTATTTCTATTAATCTCCGAAACAGCTAAATCTATTTTAACAATATAAATAGATAAGTTAAATTTAACAGCATTTTATTTTGAGCAACTAACGCACGAGGAAAATCTAAAAATAGATTAAAAAAAAAGGCTTAATATGGAAAGATTATCTTAACATATTATTACTTAACAAAGGAAATATTTACAAAAACATAACCCTCTTTCAGGAGATGTTGGATAAAGTTGTAAGAATAAAATATATCATACGTAATTTGATATACTTTTCTAGTCATCAAATATTTTTGTTCATAGAAGCAATACATTGTTGCATTGCAATTGTTGCGTGAGATTTAAATATCAAGGCATTAGGAATATTACTTCAGTATTCGTTATGTGTTCGTAAGAGTGGTGTGATAAAATTTTATATTTTAATCAATGGTAAGTCTAAAGTTATTATTATAAAGAAAAACATTAGTTTTAAAGGCTGATTTTTCAATCCTTGGTTAAAACTTATTCATCGAATAATATGTGAGAGAATCATAACAGAGTAGTTGTTATGTGGCTATACCTTCCTATTATAATGTGCTCTATGGTGTACAACAATGTCGATATTGAATTGATATGAAATGCATGGAGTTACGGGCCATGCTATGGTTTATATTCCTTGAGTCAGTAGCTCGATGATATAGTCTCGGTACTACCATCGACCGCGCAAGGTGTGCGCACTGAGTCATTATTTAATATTATTTCACATATCTACCTAATTATAATTAATTATGGAGAGTTATTTAAATTCTCCGACAGCAGCGGTGGGATCGGCACTTATTACCCCCGATTCCAATAAGAATAAGACTATGTCAAACGGTGCAAATCTGCAAGTGAGTGAAACGAGTGATAGTGTTAGTGAAGTTCAAGAAGAAATAGATAGTGTTAATGAGGTGCGAGAAGAACCGGAGTTTCCACCAGTAAATCGTGAGAATGTTAACACAACAACAACATCATGTGTTGTGTGTGGGATTAAAGCGTCATGTCTTGCGCATCTCTGTTAAAAGAAATGGCAGATACACTTTCCCAAAATGAAACATTTTGTTTCCGGGTCTAACGCATAAGTAAGGAAAGTAAACTATGATGATGTTTACATATCGATGTGCGACCCGAATGACAGCGAGTTTACGGCAGCACAATGGTGTGACGAAATAGACTATCATCGTATTGCTAGACCGACTACAGGCTTCATCTACCTGCGTGGACATTATTTTTAACGTGGAAAGAAGCTAAGATGCGAGAGGAAATACCTTTTCGATGAAATGGTATGGTAAAAAAAAAGTGAAAAGATTAGACATACATCGAGTAGTCCACTACAAAGTTGGCGCTAATCGACCGGCTGCGAACGGGCTGGAACTACGCGAATATAGTAAATTCGTGGTAGAAGGTATTGCAGATGACCAGGTATGATCTGATTTATTATGATACACGCCGATTGATTTTGTGGGTCTTGATAGACATTTTGGCACAAATCATTTAAAGCGTCGCATGTTGCAAATTAATTGCCATAACTAACTATGTGTTCACATGTCATTACAAACGTGACTGAAAATCTCGCCTGAAATGAAATAAAATCAGTTAGTTTAATCGATAAGAGTAACAAAGGTCCGTTCAATATTTAAGAAATAGTACAACAAGGCACTTATTGTTATAAATTTGGTCACATAGAAGAGGTTTGTTTTTCTAAGCAACGGGCGGCAGTAGTTGCGATTCGCCGGTTCTGGCGCTTGTGTTGGCGAACCCGCAAATCAGTGGTACCCCATCCTAAAAAAAAAAAAAAAAAAAAAAAAAAAAAAAAAAAAAAAGTTTGGACTCTTTTCCCACTAAAGCGGCCACGCTGAGTCGATAGCACTCACTCCCGAAGCGATAGGATGCACGGTTTCGGAGATGTGCAGATCGATTAACTCTTATCTAATTGATATCCGGTGGGTCATTAGCGTCCCATGGTTCACCTTTTCCTATTAGCTAATTACACCGTCCGGCGTTCTTATCTATTACTCATTGTGCACCTCGCTTATCACTGCTTTTGTATTAAACTTCTTTGTTATGACCTACCTCACTATTCTAACCAAACGATGTATTATTATATTCAAGAAAAAATACGTCTAAAATCGTATAACTATATTTATATATTATCGTACTATATTATCATAATTGTTGCTTTTTTAAAAAGCGATTCGCTTCTGGCACTCGCCGGCCGCTGCCGCGGCACGCTCGCTTTGCTCGCTCGGCTCGTGCGTTGTTTATCAAAGTCTAACCTAACCTAACCTAATTGTTGCTTTTTTAAAAAGCGATTCGCTTCTGGCGTTGTTTATCAAAATCTAACCTAACCTAACCTAACCCAATTATTTTTCCGGGTAATCTGATGTATCGAACTTTGTTACGAGCTACCTCGCTATTCTGAATCATCAATAAAACACATTCATTTTACTGCCATTTTTATTTCCAAAATGTTGTTGCTTATTATCTACTGGTTTGTGTATTTGGCGACCATTTGTCCATTTTGCTATATAAAAATAATTATTGATGAACATTTGAATTGTAGCCTTATCTACTTATAAAATAGGAGCGAAACATCTCATCCACTAAAATATCGTTGTACAGTGTGTTCCCTGTAAATATGCTCGTAAAACTATGCATTGAATATCCCTGAAACTTATATAGCAAATACATTAAGCAATATTCTCCACAAACTGAAGTCCAATCATTCTGAATCCTATCAACATTCCAGTCCCATCTCTTACAATTCCTTTTCAAAAACTGGAGATGATATCGCTCAGGTGTTCGTCCATATGAATCAAAATATTGACCGATGCCATTCGTATCGATATGTACAGCTACCCAGTGTGAACCCGGTTTATCATCCGCATCCAAATTGCATATTATATACGTTGGTACATGGGTATACATAGGCAGTCTATTAGCAGCATAAACATTATTTTCTAGACTGGGATGAATCTTTTTCATATGTTTTTGTAATTCTAGTGTATCCATGATATTACTGTTATTAGCAGATTATTACAGTACCAATCTATTCAATGGTTGTCATAGGAATGTTCAATTATAGTGTTTTGTATAAGATTAAATAGGAAGTTTGTAATGAAATAAAAAATAGTAAATTGCATACAATTTGTTTTATTTAATTTTATAATGTTTCCTTTAGTTACATATACACAAAATGCATTAAGCATAACACATAAATCTAAAATATAACACACATTATAACCTTAACTACTATAGTCTACAGTAACATTTCTATTTTTATCTATTTCAATAATATTATCAAACTCAGCATAAACAATACAGTTAATTGTTTGTGTTAGTGAGGATTCAAATCGTACTTCTAATCTTACACTACCATGCTTTATGAGATTCCAATGAGCTGATGAGTTAGCTGATAAATCAGGAGTTAAATCAAATGCTAAAAGACAGTAGCCTTTGGCATACTGTTCACGAGAGATTGCATTTCCTTCATTAAGAAAGTGAATACCAGTCCCCGAGAATAGAGTATGACAGGTTGATACCTGTTGCGAAGCAATTTGAGATAAGTTTGATGATTCATAGAGTTACTATCGGTTTCGTTTTGTAAATATTTAATCGCATTCTTTTGTGAGAGTCACAAAGCAGGTTGATGTCATTTGCGAAGGAACGTGAGATAAGTTTGTTGACTCATAGAGTTACTATCAGTTTCGTTTTGTTAATATTTAATCGCATTCTTTTGTGAGAGTCACAAAGCAGGTTGATGCCATTTGCGAAGGAACGTGAGATAAGTTTGTTGACTCATAGAGTTACAATCAGTTTCATTGTACTTAAGAATTTGCTTTAGATAAGAATGGTGCTATATATGATCGAACAGTTGCAGTCATGCAGTCAGTCTATGGTCGTTGGACCACAGTGGATTGTATACGTCTACCAATACTACGTTTGTGTTGTGTTTTGTGTCATCAATGATCATGGAGGTAAGTGATTATTCTATTGACAAACTTACTTGTATTTCTCTTAACATGTGTGTGTGTGTGTGTGTCAGACTAAGTGTAAACAAATTGATATTAACGCGATAACTCTGTTGTTGCAGAAATCATTCAACTTCGATGAAAATACCTATAAACTGTGTTACTACTCGCCACTCTCTCCTCAAAACGAAGAAGAGAGTGATGACATCATCGTTAATAACACAGACGATGGCGGAAAAAGGAAATTGCAGTCAATTGATCAATTTTTTGAAGTGGCACCAAAAATAAAAAGGAAGAAGCTGCTATCGTCAACTGTGGCACGAGCTGCTAGAGATGGCGTATCATACATCTCTACAAATTCTGATGACGGAGACCAAGCGATGCATCTCATAAAAATTGAAATGTATGATATGAAGAAACTATCCAAGATTCCAACTAGTGATCACTGGAAGCACGCTACCACGAGGATTAAATATTACGTAAAGAAAAATAAGGATAGCATCTATGACAACACAAACGCCCTCGTATACAATATTACAAAGACAATAGCAGAAAGTGAAAAAGTGAAAAAATACTTTTTTAACAATGATCATTAGTTAATGTTACTATTTTAACAATGATCATTAGTTAATGTGATTCTGTTTTCTTAAATTACTTCCATGTACTCATTAGATTTTACAAAACTTTCCTAATCCTATGCTAGACTATAAATATTGAACATTTTTTAAATTGAGTATCAGTTACTCTACCAACACTTAACTGTTACTTACTGTGCTACATACTTTCTTTTTTATTATAAAGATGGAAAACTTTAGTGAAATGTGCACCAGTGCTTTCTTTTCCGCACCCATTGAAGAGAATATAGAACAATTCAACAGCGAATTCAATCAGGAGCTGCATAAAGTTTGTGATGAAATGGAGAAGCGTGAACTGTTCGATTCATCGTATGATGATGAGTTGTATAATCAATGTTTGATGGTTGAAACAACGTTAATGTAAGTATTAGAAGTACAAACTCAATAAGAAATATTATTGTAGTAATGTTTTATTTTAAGATTTATCTAATAATTTTCTTTTTTTGTTACAGTCAACAACAAGTTGGAAGAGGTATCAAACGAGGTATCACTACAGATGAAAATAAGGTTACCAAGAAAGCAAAATTTGATGAGGGAGCTTCTACATCATCAATTGAAACCAATGACGTGGACAACAATAAGGTGGAATGTGATACATGTCATGTTTATATTAATAAAAGGTATCTAAACAACCATTTAAAAAGTAATACACATAAAAATAATCTTTTAAAATCACATAATTCATTAACAAATGTAACAGTTGTTGAAACCGCTTTTGGTAATCGAATTTTAACATACAGAATTAATAGTAAAACACTTCAATCGGGGCAATATTTTGAAACACCAGAATCGTTTTTAAATTCACTAAAAATCGATATCTTATTTTTGATAAATGAATGTATTCAACAACATACAATTTTAAAAATAAACTTCATATTGCATGCTGATTTCATACAACAAACTAAAGATATTAAAAATACGTTTGATTTTCAAACGTTTAATTACATCATTTGTCAGGGAGATGACTTAAATATTTTTTATTCATCATTAATAGACACTGTAGTCGGTAAAATTTGTCAATTTGAAAAAAAAGATAGTGGTTGGAGTCTTAATCAAATTAAATACATAGATATGAATGTTAACAAATTCAACCCCCTACGTGGTAGTTCATATATCGACCTTCCTCAAGATATTAAATCAAAAAAAGCTGTAATCAATGTTAAAAATAATGATAATATGTGTTTTAAATGGGCATTACTCTCTGGTTTATATCCTGTATGTAAAAGTGTAGATCGGGTAGCATCTTACGCAATTCATGGAAATAAACTAAAATTTACTGGTATTTCTTTTCCGGTTAAAATTGCAGATATATCAAAAGTAGAGAAATTAAACAATATTAGTATTAATGTTTTTGGCCTAGAATATAATAAAGAAAAAAAGTGTAATTCTGTTGTAGGTCCTTTATATTTAACAAAATTTCGTACACCTAATCATATTAACCTACTATATATATCGAATGGTACTAACAATCATTACTGTTATATTAAAAACTTATCGCGATTAGTTAGTTCACAAATATCAAGTCATCATCATGCAGTTTATATATGTGATTCATGTTTACTTCATTTCCCATCAGAGGAAAGACTTAATAACCATCAACAATATGATTGCGCTCACATTTGTACGGAATTACCAAACGGCGAGGATTCCAAATTGAATTGGTTTGGTAAAGCAACCTCAAATAATAAATTAAAATTTGATAAATTCGCGAAAAAGTTGGAAATGCCCTTTGTGGTTTATGCAGACTTTGAGGCATTTTTGAACCCGATAGAATCATGTAGTAACGATCCATCCAAGCCTAGTACAATTAATATTCAAAAACATGAAGTGTATAGTTTTGGTTATTACATTAAATGTTCATATGATAACAGATTATCAAAATATGAGACGTATAGTGGGCCAAACTGTGCACAAGTGTTTATGAATCGCCTTTGCGAAGATGTGAAAACAATAGTTAAAAAAAATAGTTTCCAAAAATGTCCCGTTCCATTATCAGATGAAGATAAAATTAAAATTTCAAATTCAAACATGTGTCATATTTGTGAAACTGAGTTAAATGGAGATCCTTTTAACGATTTTGATTGGTACACTGGTAGTTTTAGAGGTGTTGCACATCAAGTGTGTAGTACTAAGTACAGAACCCCTCGTCATATTCCAATATTTTTACATAACCTCAGTCACTACGATGCTCATTTCATTGTCCATGCATTAAACCTCTATGATGGCAAAGTTGAAGTTATTCCGCAAAATAAAGAACGATACATATCATTTTCAAAACAGTTAACAATAAATAATAATCAATCAGTAAGTTTAAGATTTGTAGATTCATTGAAATTTTTATCGTGTAGTTTAGATCAACTAGCTAAAAATCTTAATGATGATCAGTTTACAGAACTAAAAAGGAACTATCCTAATAATGAAGATTTTTCACTTTTAAGACGGAAAGGTATTTATCCTTATGAATTTATGTGTAATAGTGATTGCTTGAAACATCCATCACTTCCTGATCAACACCATTTTTATAGTTCACTCACAGATACAAATATTTCAAATGATGATTATAATCATGCAAAAGATATTTGGCAACATTTTAAGTGTAGTAGTATGTCCGATTATTCCGATTTATATTTAAAAACTGATGTTTTACTTTTGACTGATGTATTCGAAAACTTTAGAAAGCTTTGTATTAAAACTTATGGATTAGATCCTGCTCATTACTATACTGCCCCAGGTTTAAGTTGGGATGCAATGTTAAAATTTACCAAAATAGAATTAGAATTGTTAACGGACTATGACAAAATTGCTTTTTTTAAAGCTGGTATTAGAGGGGGTGTATCTCAGTGTAGCAATCGTTTTGCTAGAGCAAATAATAAATTCATGGAGGATTATGATAGTGAAAAACCTAATTCATATCTAACATATTTTGATGCGAATAATTTATATGGTTGGGCAATGTCTCAATCTCTTCCTGTTGGCGGTTTCGAATGGATAGATTCTAATACAGATTATAATGTGCCGGATAACTCTGATTTCGGTTATGTTTTAGAAGTTGATTTGGAATATCCTGATGAACTTCATAATTTGCATTCTGACTTTCCGTTATGTCCTGAAAACATATGTGTGGGTAATACTAATGAAACTAAATTAGTTCCTAATTTAAATAATAAAAATAAATACATCATTCACTACAGGAATTTAAAACAATGCATTGAAATGGGAATGAAATTAATTAAAGTACATAGAATTTTAAAATTTAAACAGAGTTCTTGGTTAAAGAAATACATAGACTTAAATACTACTTTGAGAACGTTAGCTACATCAAACTTCGAAAAAGACTTTTTTAAATTAATGAATAATTCTGTCTTCGGTAAGACTATGGAAAATATTGAAAAAAGAGTAAACGTTAAACTACTAACTCACTGGGATAATCGTGGTAAAGTTTTAGGTGCTCAGGATTGGATTGCAAAACCAGAGTTCCATAGTTTATCAATATTTTCAGAACATTTAGTTGCAATACAATTACGTAAAACAAAATTAATTTATGATAAGCCGATTTATTTAGGATTTTGTATTTTAGATATATCTAAGACCCTTATGTATGAATTTCATTACAACTACATGATTAAAAAGTTTCATAATAAAATTAAGTTATTGTACACCGATACCGATAGTTTGATATATCAAATTTTTACAGACAATTTTTATGAGGATATAAAACCAGATCTACCTCACTATTTCGATACATCAGATTACCCGGAAAATAATATTTACGGATATCCAAAAATAAATAAAAAAAAGTTAGGTTTTTTTAAAGATGAGAATAATGGTAAAGTATTGAAGGAATTTGTAGGGTTGCGATCAAAAATGTATGCCTTAGAAATAGAAGATAAATTTATAGCAAAGGCAAAAGGGGTTAACAAAAGTGTTACCAAAAAAATGAATATGGAAAATTACAAATCGTGTTTGTTTAATAAAAATGTATTATATTGTAGTATGCTTCGATTTAAGTCAATCAAACACACTATTTTTACACAAAAAATAAATAAAACATCTTTATCATATAATGATACCAAACGATGTATTATGAACAACAACATTGATACATTGGCTTGGGGACATTATAAATTACGCTAAGTGACTTTTTACTATTATTTCTGTGTGTATATACAAATAAGTGACTTTTTACAATTATTTCTGTGTGTGTATACAAAATTTGTACTGATTGTAAAAAAAATTATGATATTGCTATAATGTTATATAATAGTTTATTAATAGTTTTATAATAGTTTAGTATTGTTTGATTGTAAATAATGTAAAATAATTGTAGTTTTTATTTGTGTACTTAAATTTGATGTTGAGGTGATTGTGAAATTCTGATAAGTACTAATTGTGTTAGAAATAGTAAACAGATCATTTATTTTTAGCAATATAATATATATATTAAATTTTTACACCAACATTTTCATTTTTTATTTCATCCCTTTAAACTCTAGACGTGTGAAATGTTTCACTTTATCCATCCGTTTACTGCTATTGTGGCCGGACCAAGTGGATGTGGGAAGTCAAATTTTGTAACAAATTTCATAAAATCAGTTAAGGAAATATGTAATTGTGATTTTAATCATATCACATGGTGCTTTGATGAAATGCAACCTTTATATAATTTACCAAATGTTAACTATCATCAAGGAATTCCAAATCTTAATATGTTTGATGGTGAAAACCCACACCTTATTATTATTGATGATCTAATGAGAGAGTCTGATGGAAGAATTGTGGATATATTTACAAAAGGCAGTCATCACCGGAACCTTAGTGTATTTTATTTAACACAAAATTTATTTCATCAAGGTAAAGGTCAAAGAGACATTTCTTTAAACTCAAGTTATATAATTTATTTTAAAAACCCTCGAGATAAAACTCAAATAAGATATTTAGCACGACAAGTGTCACCAGATAACACAAAATTCATTGAAGACGCCTACAGGGATGCAACTTTAGAAGCACATGGATATTTAATGGTAGATTTAAAACAGAATACAAATGATTTTTGTCGTATCAAGACAAATGTATTCCCATTTAATGGTCACTGTACAGTCTACGTCCCCACGAAAGAGTTTAAATACACCAAGAATCAAACAATTCAAATCATTTCTAAATGATGCATCGTCGAGTCACAACGCATAAACATTTGCTAAATGCTTTGCATACGCTTAAACCAAAACATCAAAGAGCATTACTTAAAACGTGTGATGAAAAAGAAATAAATTGTATTTGTGAATGTATTCATAACGTTTTACAAGGAAAGATACCACTTAAAGATCAAGATAAACAAAAATTGAATAAACACAAAAATATACTCCGTAAACTGGTGCGTAAGTGTAAACATAAACTAAGAAAAAATATTATTATACAAAAAGGAGGGACTTTCTTACCAATAATATTAGGTGCAATATTGAGTGGATTAGTAAGTGGACTAGCCAGTTAACATGGAAAATGCTAAGAAAATGATACTTATTGAACCTGGATTGATTGAAAAATTAAAACAAGAAAATAAGGATACAAGTAATTTGTCTCGATTAGATATTGAAATGCAAAATATTATGAATAGTAAGACGGAAGACCGAAAGAAGTGGATGTTATATTTACAAACACTACAAAGATACCTTCACTTTACCGAAGAGGATCGTCAACCACTCAGATTACCAATTTATTCTGATACATCTAATGAATATTCAAATGAGTCTAAAATTGGTTTTAAAAATAAAGATAGAGATCTAAAAAGTTCAGTTGATGCTGAATCTTTGTTGGAGGAGAAAGGTTCCATTAAAAGTATAGAAAGTGAGGCAAATCCACTGTATTCACCAACACAAATACTCAGTTTAATACCAAAAACTTATAATAAAAAAGGTGAGTCATTATTAAACTTAATTGGAACAAGTAAAAGTAAAATACGTTGGGATAATGAAGGCACAGTCATAATTGATAATGAAAAAATTCCAGGAAGTAATATTGTTGATTTAATAAATGATTCACTTAGACCCTTAAAAAAAAGTGATCCGATAGGGTGGGATAGATTTGCTAAAGCATTGAAAGATATTAAAGTACCACTTACTTATATTGGAAATCCAAAGAGATGTGAGTTTATTAACCAACTTCAAGCGAAAGATCTGAACAAAACCTCTGAGATTGAAGTTCAAGAATTTTCTACACCGAGCAGTGGAGATAAAAGATATATAACTAAAATACGTAAAAAGATCGATTGGGAAAAATGGACCCCGTACTAGAAGAAATTAACAGGATTTATTATGATCCATCTAACCCCGCTGGTTTTGGTAGTATTGATAAATTATCAAAAGCTTTGAAGGGTAAAATGGATAAAAAGCAAGTGAAGGAATGGTTACAATCACAAGAAACATATACATTACATAAACCCATTCGGAAAAAATTCCCGCGTAATAGGTACATTCTATCAAATATTAATGAGCTGTGGCAAGCCGATTTAAGTGATATGCGAACTTATTCTCAATATAATGATGGTTTCAACTACATACTTTGTGTTATTGATGTATTTAGTAAATATGCTTTTGCAAGACCAATGAAAAAGAAAAACTCAGAAACAACTAAAGAATGTTTTGAAAGTATATTTACTGAAAGTAATTCAACCCCTACTCACATACAATCTGATAAAGGTACAGAATTTGTTTCAAAAGATGTACAAAAATACTTTAAATCCAAAAAGATAAATTACTATACCACTAACAATCCTGATATTAAGGCTAGTATTGTTGAACGATTTCAAAGAACTCTAAAAATGAAAATGTGGCGTTATTTCACTCATAATAATACTTATAGATATATAGATGTTTTACAAGATTTAATATACTCTTATAATCACAGCATTCACTCGAGTATTAAGATGTGCCCATGTGATGTAAGTTCCAACAATATTATGACAGTTTGGACTAATCTTTATGATAGAGGGTCAAACAAACTTTCTTTAGAAAATTCAAAACCAAATTTCAACGTGGGTGATTATGTTCGAATAACTAAATATAAACATGTTTTCCAAAAAGGATATGAATCAAATTGGAGTGATGAAATATTTATTATATCTTCAATAATTGATAGATCTCCATGGGTTGTTTATACAATTACAGATTTACAAAATGAACCAATAGTTGGTACTTTTTATGAAAGAGAATTACAGAAGGTCACTTACAACCCCACCTCACAATATAAAATAGATAAAATAATTGGTACTCGTTATTCGGGCACCAGAAAAGAAGTATTAGTGAAGTGGAAAGGTTATCCAGATAAATTTAACAGTTGGATTTTAGCTTCTAGTTTAAAAGAAATATGAATAAAGAAAGTTTTTATTTAACTTTGCTCAGCAATAGTTCAATGGAATACTTTCCTGATAACAAGACCACAAATTTTTCAACAAAATTACCAAAAGCTATGAAATTAGAAGGTGAATGGTTGGTTGGAGTTGTCGAGTTTCAATATCCATGCACAATGTTTACTGTTCAAGATCATGAAAATGTTGTATACATCACAAAAACCATGTTAATTCCTAATGAAGATAAACCATCAACAGTGTACTACAAAAAACATATTCCCGCTACCAACTACGATAACGTTGAACATATTTTGAGAGCATTAAATGGTATCGGAGAGAACTTGAAATTTCGTTATGATGAAATAACAAAATTTGTGTCTGTTTCTGTTTTGGATAAAAATATAACATCCGTAACATTATCACCCAAATTAAGTTTACAACTAGGTTATGAACCAAATACAAATCTCCTAGACAGAAATTTTGGGAAGTGTCCTGCTAATTTACATTTAGGGTTACCATCTCAACTATTTCTATATTGCGACATTATTGATCCTCAGATTGTGGGTGATGTTATGACTCCGCTATTAAGAGTCATTTCATTAGATCCTTCAAAATACATTTATGGTGCGTATAAAATGCACGTTTTCTCTCCACCTCACTACTTACCCGTTATGCGAAGAGAGTTCGATACGCTGGAAATGGATATAAGATCGAGCGCAGGACAAAAAATACCATTCCAGTTTGGGACCGTGTGTATTAAACTACATTTCCGCAAATTATAATAATGTATTCTCCTCATGATCATCATAAATGTCCATATGAAAATTATTATTCACATCAAGCTGGATCAGGAGTTGGAGTAATTTATAAGGGTTCACCATACCAACGCGGTCATGGTATTGGGAGCTTCTTAGGAGGATTATTTAGATCAGTTTTACCTTTACTTTCAAGTGGTGTTCGAGTGGTTGGTAAGGAGGCATTAAACGCTGGAGTAGGACTTTTATCGGATATGATTCAAGCCCGTCCTATGGAAGCCTCAATAAAAGATCGTCTAAAGCAAGTTAGTACGAACTTAAAACGAAAGGCTGATAACAAAATTGATCGATTAAACATGACAGGATCTGGGTATATAACTAAAAGAAAACGATTGGCCTCGTTCATTCCACCACTAACAGCTAAAGTGAAAGCTACGAAAAAACTTGGTCTAAAACCAAAAAACATCAAAGATATATTTTCAAATTAAGTATGTCTTTCCTTCATAATCATTCTTGTGAGTGCGTTAAGTCAGAATTAGATTTGTTTGCATTACCGTCCACACAAACAAGCATTGAAAATGGATTGTGGATTCACTATAAACCAATTTCATCTCTTGCTGATGATGGACCTATCGAGTTTCAAGTTCCTGGAACAGGCGATGACTACATAGATTTGTCTCATACATTACTCCACATAAAGGCAAAAGTATTAAATCAAGATTCAACAAACTTGTTATCAGCTACAGTAGTAGCACCTGTAAATAATTGGTTGCATTCACTTTTTAGTCAACTCGATGTTTATTTAAACCAAAAACTTGTATCACCACCTAATAATACCTATGCCTATCGAGCATACATGGAAACCCTTTTAAACTATGCTCCTGCTGCTAAACAATCTCATCTTACTTGTAGTCTTTGGTATGATGATACAGCAGGCAAAATGGATTCCACAGATGGTAAAAACACAGGATTTGCTAAAAGACAGGAATTAGTTAATGAAAACCGGGAAATAGAAATGATTGGTCATCTTCATGGTGACATTTTCAATCAAGATAAATTTTTAATTAATGGTGTTGAAATGAGTGTAAAATTAGTTCGGTCAAGAGAGAGTTTTAATTTAATTGCTGGGTCAAATGATGAAAAGTTTAAAGTTTGCATTACGGATGCAACTCTTATTGTTCGAAGAGCACGAATTAATCCAAGTGTATTACTCGCACATCAGAAAGTTTTAGCTTCTACAACTGCTAAATATCCTATTACTCGTGCTGAAGTTAAAGTTTTAACAATTCCATCAGGTGTTCAAGGAAAAACTCTTGATAATATATTCTTGGGACAGGTACCCAAAAGATGTATTATTGGATTTGTGAACAATTCCGCATTTAATGGTTCACTTACTAAAAATCCATTTAACTTTGAAAACTATGGTATTAACTCTTTCAGCTTATATATTGATGGTCAACAAATACCTTCAAAAGCTTTGCAACCATCTTTTAATAATAATATATTCACATCGGCATATCATACTCTATTCTCGGGGACTGGTATTCACTTTCTTAATGAAGGAAATGCAATCTCTCGTGAACAGTATGCCAAAGGCTACTGTCTTTTAGCATTTGATTTAACTCCTGATTTATCAGCTAACTCATCAGCTCATTGGAATCTCATAAAGCATGGTAGTGTAAGATTAGAAGTACGATTTGAATCCTCACTAACACAAACAATTAACTGTATTGTTTATGCTGAGTTTGATAATATTATTGAAATAGATAAAAATAGAAATGTTACTGTAGACTATAGTAGTTAAGGTTATAATGTGTGTTATATTTTAGATTTATGTGTTATGCTTAATGCATTTTGTGTATATGTAACTAAAGGAAACATTATAAAATTAAATAAAACAAATTGTATGCAATTTACTATTTTTTATTTCATTACAAACTTCCTATTTAATCTTATACAAAACACTATAATTGAACATTCCTATGACAACCATTGAATAGATTGGTACTGTAATAATCTGCTAATAACAGTAATATCATGGATACACTAGAATTACAAAAACATATGAAAAAGATTCATCCCAGTCTAGAAAATAATGTTTATGCTGCTAATAGACTGCCTATGTATACCCATGTACCAACGTATATAATATGCAATTTGGATGCGGATGATAAACCGGGTTCACACTGGGTAGCTGTACATATCGATACGAATGGCATCGGTCAATATTTTGATTCATATGGACGAACACCTGAGCGATATCATCTCCAGTTTTTGAAAAGGAATTGTAAGAGATGGGACTGGAATGTTGATAGGATTCAGAATGATTGGACTTCAGTTTGTGGAGAATATTGCTTAATGTATTTGCTATATAAGTTTCAGGGATATTCAATGCATAGTTTTACGAGCATATTTACAGGGAACACACTGTACAACGATATTTTAGTGGATGAGATGTTTCGCTCCTATTTTATAAGTAGATAAGGCTACAATTCAAATGTTCATCAATAATTATTTTTATATAGCAAAATGGACAAATGGTCGCCAAATACACAAACCAGTAGATAATAAGCAACAACATTTTGGAAATAAAAATGGCAGTAAAATGAATGTGTTTTATTGATGATTCAGAATAGCGAGGTAGCTCGTAACAAAGTTCGATACATCAGATTACCCGGAAAAATAATTGGGTTAGGTTAGGTTAGGTTAGATTTTGATAAACAACGCCAGAAGCGAATCGCTTTTTAAAAAAGCAACAATTAGGTTAGGTTAGGTTAGACTTTGATAAACAACGCCAGAAGCGAATCGCTTTTTAAAAAAGCAACAATTATGATAATATAGTACGATAATATATAAATATAGTTATACGATTTTAGACGTATTTTTTCTTGAATATAATAATACATCGTTTGGTTAGAATAGTGAGGTAGGTCATAACAAAGAAGTTTAATACAAAAGCAGTGATAAGCGAGGTGCACAATGAGTAATAGATAAGAACGCCGGACGGTGTAATTAGCTAATAGGAAAAGGTGAACCATGGGACGCTAATGACCCACCGGATATCAATTAGATAAGAGTTAATCGATCTGCACATCTCCGAAACCGTGCATCCTATCGCTTCGGGAGTGAGTGCTATCGACTCAGCGTGGCCGCTTTAGTGGGAAAAGAGTCCAAACTTTTTTTTTTTTTTTTTTTTTTTTTTTTTTTTTTAGGATGGGGTACCACTGATTTGCGGGTTCGCCAACACAAGCGCCAGAACCGGCGAATCACAACTACTGGCGGCATGCTCTTAAAGAAACAATACCCTTATTAATGTGTGTTTACAGCACGATACCCTGCTTACAGTCACAGATGTTGCCGGCGTTAAGTTCAAGTGCCTTATTGACAGCAGGTCCGATTGTTTTTTTTTTCCTTTGTAAAAGGATAGCCGATAGCATGACGCCTCTAGAGTTTGTATAAACTCGCGTAACAGGAATTGGCCCTGTATCAACCTATTCATTCGCCCGTTCAACATTACCCATAACTGTTAATATGAGCTTTGGTTATTGTAATAATGATGTTAATATGAGCTTTGGTTATTGTAGACTCTCGAGTACTTCCTGGGATAGAGTAACAGGTTGAGATGTTTGTACTAGAGCCGGACGTAGTTTGATTATGAATAACAATGGGACTCAAATTATTCGTGAATATAAAATAAACAATATTTGTTTTTGCGGAAAGTAATTTTGAATCTATAGACACGGATTTAAATGATTTTAATGATTTTCATCGTGTCAGATCCATTATTGAAAGTAAAGCACAAATTTTGTGAAATGGGAATAAGACTTGTGAATACAACCCTAGCACAATCTACAGTTCTTTCACAACATTGATAAGGTTTTGTAATGCCCTTGTTGTAAAACCAAGGACTAGATAAATTACGTGACTTCATAGCTACTTTTTATATTCAACGATGTTCTCGAGTTTTCAAAATCATAAGAGGTTACATTCTTTTGTTTAAAAAGAGTATTGAAAGTCTCGCTTGCGCAGAGTTTTCATTTAATTGGAATAAATGCAAGTTGCTGTTGCAACATTGAATAGGTATTCACCACAAGGTTTCATAACATCGAACGGTAGACTTGTCAGATAAAAAAAAAAATAAGGCTCTTGCTGAAGCATTATTGTCAAAAGAACGTTAAAGTTCGCGAAATATTTTAGAATGATAAAAAAAAAAGATTTCTGCTTATTAACGATTTTCGTACAAATCTCGGTGTCGAAGTACACACAGATTCCTGTTCAATAGATTGATAGTGGTTCAGTTTTCCTACAAGAAAGTAATGATCAACTTAAAAGTCGAATAATATCAAAGAATCACTGACACAGAAAGTTGTTATCATAGTTATTAAATAGAGTTAAAATATTTAAGAAGACCTCAAGCATAATCAATTAAGTGTTAACATTTTAAAATATTAACAGACTGAAATAGTCTCAAAGCATCATGTCATTAGAAAAAGATTTTCTCCTCGTGTTCATAGATGATGGGCTTACATACAAGTTTTTCATTTCGATGTCGGTACCTACGCAAGGGTCCAAGAATACCGCATGTAGATTTTATTAGTAGAAACTAGTTGTCTCCACATAATGTTCAATTTGGGCAAAAAAAAAGTAAAGATTCGCGACGACTACAAGCCGAACATAAGTTGTTGATCTGAACATAAGTAAAGTAATTGAAGCCGATAAAATGATATTATTGATTTAAATTTAAGGTGTCACATATGATAAAAAAATGCTTGCTGTATAAACATTTTCTTTTGTTTGGTGCAAACGAAGTGTTATCATTCATTTATTGATACAATCATTTCATGATTATTTGAAACATTGAAACATTTTAGTTTGGAAGAACCTGCAAAAACTTAGTGTACTTTGTTCGTTAGAACGTAAATTGAACGTTTTTACATTGCAAAGTTAATAAAAGGCCCTCTAGAGCTAGACAGTTGACTTGACATCCGATAGAAAATGTATCAGAACCACTTCATACATTACCATCGATACGAATGGCACTTACGAGTAGCGGTATAGCTTTATAGAATGCGCATTGGTAATTGTTGACGCATTTACTGGTAAATATTGTCACCTAGCTCCTGTTAAAAATGTGTCTCCAAAAAAAAAGAGCATGTTAAGCGCTTTGTTTTTGTTATCTTATTTAAGGCGCTGAAAGGAATAGTAGCCGATCAAGCTACGTCATTCGCAGGTAGCGAACTCATAGACTTGTGTTGACAGTGTCCTTTTGAGTTTTACAAAATTACAAGTGGGATGAGTTGCGCTAACGGGTTATTTTAAAAGGTTTATGTCTGTTCTTAAGTTCATTGTTACATTATCGCTGAAAATCATGAACGTAGATAATGGTATTCTACAATTATTGGCGAACTTCAACTAACTTTGAATTGTATTGTATGAAAGAAACGCAAGCACAGGCGACAGCCCATTGCAATGAAATTAGAAATAACGCAAAAGTCAGGATGGACGAGCAATTGCACGTCTATAAGTGTCTATAAGGCTCGTATTGAAAAAAAAAAGCATTCTGTTTAATGTTGATGATTTTGTGTTAGTAAGAAAGAAAAGCCGATTGTAACATCAATGTTATTTTACTTGTTTTGACAGTCATTTCTGATTATGGAATCGTCTGAAGGTAGACTATGACAATGTGATATCGTCAGTAGTGGTAAATGATACGGAAGTCGGTGCAATTTTAGAACCGGGTTCAGTCTTCGTAAATTAATTATTAGTTGTTACTCTGCCCCAATTGTAAAGTGTTGTTATTATACCTAGTATACATCAAGTTATAAGTGCAAGGTGGTTTTGTGTATTCCTGTAAATAGTGTCACTGGACGACGAATTGATGGCGTGTTATACGATGTTAATTACTGAGTTAGGAGAAAAGTTCTCCAGTCCATACAAAATAATCTCAACTTTGCGATAACGAGAGGTATCGAATCGAGCCTCAAACTGGAGGTCATGCTCAGTACATATTTGTGTCAAGAACTTCCAAATTTATCTAAGCAGTTGGAAAGTGAGCCAATGAATAAAAATGTATTCCATAAAAGTTACTCCTTACTTCCAGTAATTTGCAAGTTGCCTGGCAGAGATTGCTGTGTAGCAATAAGGCCGCATATTGTGCAAAATATTTTTACTTTATAAGTTTGTACTAGATTTTCTTACATTGTTTTGTACAATAAAGTATTGTAAAAAAATAAATACTCCGTATAATTTTATTTTTGTTTTATTTTATTATTTTTACCTATTTACTTCCTCGGTTGTTATATAGTTCCGTATAGTTAATCTAAGTATTACACAAAAGTTTCATAACACACATGCACACCACACTTTAATAGCTCAATAATAGCTCTGTGTTTGACATAGCAAGGCGTGTATGTCATATTGTACATTGGAAGCTCCGCGCTTCGTGTAGTTGTGGGTAGCGCTTGCGCTCCTTGTGATCACAGTACATGGCAGGCTCCGCGCTGCATGTAGTTCCAGATGTTGTGGGTAGCATTGTGCTCCTTGTAGTCACAGTACATGACAGGCTCCGCGCTGTATGTAGTTCCAGATTTTGTGCGAAGCATTGCGCTTCATGTGACTACAGTACATGTCAGGCTCCGCGCTGCATGTAGTTCCAGTATTTGTTCAGAGCTCTACACTTACAATATAATACACACACGCAATACATTTATTTATTATTTTATTATGCACACCACACTATATATAATAGCTCTGTGTTTGACATAGCAAGGCGTGTATGTCATATTGTACATTGGAAGCTCCGCGCTTCCTGTAGTTGTGGGTAGCGCTTGCGCTCCTTGTGATCACAGTACATGGCAGGCTCCGCGCTGCATGTAGTTCCAGATGTTGTGGGTAGCATTGCGCTCCTTGTGATCACAGTACATTGGAAGCTTTGCGCTTCGTGTAGTTCCTGTTGTTGTGGGTAGCTTTAAGCTCCTTGTAGTCACAGTACATATGAGGCTCCGCGCTGTATGTAGTTCCAGATTTTGTGCGAAGCATTGCGCTTCATGTGACTACAGTACATGTCAGGCTCCGCGCTGCATGTAGTTCCAGTACTTGTTCAGAGCTCTACACTTACAATATAATACACACACAAAACATTCAAAGCTTCGCCTTTAGGCGACAGTAGCAGTTGTTGATATCACCGATGATGACGATGATGAGTAATAATTTGAGAGTCGGTGTGAAAAGTTACAAACCGTGAAGGGAAAAGAGTTTGAATACAACAAATGGCATAGTGACGCAGAAGTAATCTCGCAAGATTACTTGTCGAATTGTTCGCGCGAGAACGCGCTCGTTGTCAGAATGGCCGTGTGAGAGAATCATAACAGAGTAGTTGTTATGTGGCTATACCTTCCTATTATAATGTGCTCTATGGTGTACAACAATGTCGATATTGAATTGATATGAAATGCATGGAGTTACGGGCCATGCTATGGTTTATATTCCTTGAGTCAGTAGCTCGATGATATAGTCTCGGTACTACCATCGACCGCGCAAGGTGTGCGCACTGAGTCATTATTTAATATTATTTCACATATCTACCTAATTATAATTAATTATGGAGAGTTATTTAAATTCTCCGACAAATATATTAAACTACCATTTCAAAAATGTATTCTAATTGTCCGTATTTGACAGTTTACAGGTGACATTTTACAATGTTCGTGTAATACTTTATTGGACGGATAAATTTTAACCAAGGATTGAAAAATCGGCCCTAAATGTTTATTTGTATCAAATTTAGTTAAAATAACATGATAGAATTTAAATGAATGTAATCTTACAAAAGCTGTTCGGGGGTAGATATGAAAATAAGGGTAATTAAAAAAAAATGTTTCAACAGAACATTGTTTGTGTTTAAGAATCGTGTAATAAGTTTTACGAATTATCAATGTCTCAAATAACTTTTTTTTTATTTTTAAACTTATTACGTACTAAAGTACTTAATTACGTGGATTATCACCGTATGTGATTAATAAAAAGCACCATCTGCAAATTTCTGCAATTCTACAATTGAATTGTTAAATTCTAATTGTAAGTATTACGCAAATTTAACAATTCAATAAAATATCTCTACTATAAAAATAGTAACTATTACTACTTACATTGTATAGTTTGTCTACGGACTACGATAAATGCAAAAACGAATCCTTTCATTTCATAATAACGGACTGTTAAAAAATGGCATACGCTGTGCATAAGCTACTTCTAGAACAAAAGTTTTTTATACCTTTTGGGCCGATTTTTCAATCCTTGGTTAAAATCTATCTGTCCAATAAAGTGTTACACGTACATTTTAAAATGTCACCTGTAATGTGCCTGTAATCTGTCAAATACGGACAATTACCATACATTTTTGAAATGGTAGTTTAATACGTTATTCGATGAACAAGTTTTAACCAAGGATTGAAAAATCAGTAAATATGTCCTGTAACTTTACTTATTTTACCAAATACAAGATATTTTGTGCTTGTTATTAATTTAAATGTATTTTTCGGATCAAAATATGTAGTTTCTTAAATCGATGAATGAATTCAAAGGATTATGAGTATTATGACGTTGCTTAAAACTTGACCAAACTAAGTTGCCAATATTACTTTTATTTTTGAAAACAATGTAGGTACATGTACTTCAATAAAAGCAAAGTATAAATTAAGTAGGTAAGTAATTGAAAATGTATCCTTTCATAGTTTTCTATTTCAATATTTCTGTGGGTATTGCCTTAAATGCTTTAAATAAATCAAATTTCCAATCGAGTAAAATTATGCACCAAAATTCACTTTAAATTTTTCAGACAAGTTAAGTGAAAATAAACATAATATTATTCTAACATGGTACATTTCAGAATGAATTTTCCTTTTTAGTTCGGTGCGTTCAGCCGTTAAGGCGAAGTTGGTTGCACAAAATATTTTTAAACTTCAATTTTGATTTTATTAATTAATTGTATTACTTAGGTATAATTTATTACAAACTATAACATACCTACATTTTTTCCTATACCCATATCAATTTTCACTATTTGAACTACGAGTACATATTAGTACGACCAAAATTTGCAGATCATACTACGTGTGCACATTTGATCGACCAATGCGAACATATGCATTCTTTGTTACACCTCCCGTCACATCTGTTGTACACACACCCACCGTCGCCTATTGTGTACGTACATAAATCACGTACATGCCGAATTTAATAATAATTTATTCATTGTACTTAAATGTTATTTAGCGGTCTAATTGTGACTTAAATTTTTGGATAAAATAATTGGATCTTTTTTTATTGGATAAAGTGTTGTAGAGTTGAGGAGTGTGACAGCAAACCATTAGATATGATTTTTAAAATATATTAATCACAAAAAATCACATCCATTTTTAAAATATCCATGAATTAGTAGGTAGTAGTACAGTTATACTATAGGTAAATCACAGTATAAATGTTCCAGTATGTTTGAAATGTGACGTTCTATTTTCAAAATGTTTTAACTTTTATTGTGTTTTTGTATAGGCCCGATTTTTCAATGCTTGGATTTTCAATGCTTGGATATTATCCGTCCAATAAAGTATTACACGATAATATTAAAATGTCACGTAAACTGTCAAATACGGGCAATTAGAATACTTTTTAAAATGGTAGTTTTATACATTATTCGACGAATAAGTTTTATTCAAGCATTGAAAAATCGGCCCTTAATCACAGCTATAAATATAATGCATTAATATAGCATAAATTGTAGAAAATCAACATACTAACTAACCCTTGCCATAAAATGATAAAACATCAAATATTTTACCTCTAATCGATCAGTAAATAATAAATATTATTAACCAAACAAAATTAAAATCATTGTTGTATTGTTGAATTAAACAAATTGAAATGGCTTTTTAAATTGATATGGTTCTAAAGTGACCAAAACGCGTGCAAAGTTTTTTATTTCAATTTCACACCAGATTTCTGAATCAATTTTATAGAAAATATTAATAGAACGAAAAAGATTATAAAACAGTTATATCTTTTCAATCAAATTTAATCTCTATTCCACAAGCGAAATGTGTTATAATCCCGTGTATTAAAGCGTTAATAGTATATTCGTTCGGAAGCTAAAAGCATTTCAAAAATGAATTTGTTAGCTCTTATACAGCAGAAAATAAAACTGATTTTGGTGGCTCCTACCTTCATACTATGGCACTGATAATATGCAACCATTAATCTTGCGAAATCAATCGATGGCTTATTCAGAATATTGTATTCGGTTTTGCCATGAACCTTTCCCGATATTTACTTTGGATTTTTTCTCAATCTAGTATTTGGTTAAAAAAATTGACATCTGTCGCGGTATTTTTGAACACAAAGAACATAGTTCTGGGGATTTTGTTATACATAATACCAAGTAAAATATGTACCTACTTTTTTAAGTAGCATATTTTTATTACACTTCAAATATTCCGATAGTTGAAAACAGAAGGCGGCACGTTTAACTATTCAAACAGCGTTATCAGCTTTTATTGCGTGTTGTAAAACAAAAGCCTTTCTAGCAAATTTTGAGCTAACCTATTGAACATTTGCCGACCAATTTTTTACTTGCACGTGTTTGCAAATTTTATCTCAATATTATTATTAAAATGAATCTATAGCAATCTATAATAAAAATTGATAAGATTTAAGAAAAAAATGCGTGTGTGTTTGAAAACTATTAAAAAACTTTTATTTTTGCCTTTGGGCTGTACTATTATAACTATTCTGTGCTTTGGGTTAGAAAAAAGTATGTCAGGAAACCCAAAGGAATATGACTTTAAGCTACGCGTATAATAATCGTAGAATCGCGGAGGCGTTTTTTTTCAAACAATAAAATATTATATAGCTATAACAAAATATAAAATTGCATTAATCCAACTGAGTATTACGCGCTTACTCCGATTTCAATATTCCGCTCGAGTACATGATTGTATCTACTTAGACGAAAAATTTAAAAAATAAAATCATAATTTTATAAAAGGTTAATTAATAATTATACCTACCTAATGCCTACCTATAAATTAACAAATACTATCCGATTGTATTAAATCGGATAGTATTTGTTAAAAACCGGGTTATTTGTTAAAAACTCGCTAAAAACCGAGATTTATTAATCGTATACTCAATACTATAAATATTTCAAATACAGCTCAATATTTTTTTTAGCTTTTAAATCACGTTTAAAACTCGTTAAAAGTATATCCTTGTTTTTTATAGCATTCAATTGCTTCAGCTATAAATATAAAAAAGTTTGGAAAATCCAAAAGTGCACGCCTCATAATTTTTTTTTAATAATTATTTATTAATTATTATTTTTGTTTATTTAATAACAATTAAACCACATCGAATCAGACCCTGAAAAATGAAAGGGTTCTATTCCTGAGCATACTCAAGCGTAAGAGAAAAAAAAAGACTCGATTAGTAAAGTATTTCGGTCGCTATCGTGTTAACAAGAAAATCCTCCGCACATACAGACACACGGACGTCCAAGACAGAACTTTTTTAAACTGTTTTTTAACTAGTTTAAATAACAAAAATGACATCAAAAATATCATGAATGTTAAAAATAGTGTTTTTTCTTAATATGTGTGTGTATGTATTATCTTACAAGTGCAATGTATGATACTTAGAGACATTTTAAGTTTGAAAAATCAGATGTTTTGCGCGAAGTGACAGTAGTACCCACCTCAACGCTTCGCTTATGAGGCGTGCAATTTTTAAAGAATAAAGCGCGTCACACACGGTGAAGATACTATAATATTTTATCTTAAGATACTGTAATATTTTATATTACCGAAATTTTGTGGGTCATTTGTAACAGGATGGCGGTTCTACAGGGGTCTTAGTACGCAATGACAAAAAGAAAAATGATGGTCAGAACGCTGATACCGGATACCTTAAGATACTGTAATATAAAATATTACAGTATCTTAAGATAAAATATTATAGTATCTTCACCGTGTGTGACGCGCTTTAGAAGACATTCAAACCCGAGTCTTATGCCATTCCGGGGCGACACTTTTGACCTCTCAGCCACCCGTTGTTTCTCTCATTCATAACTAGCTGTTCCACGCGGTTTTACCCCCATTACTTCGATCCTATTGGTCGTAGCGTGATGATATAATATAGGCTCTCATTTATCGAAAAATGGGCTATCTAACACCGAAAATTTTTTCAAATCGGACCATTACTGAGATTAGCGCGTTCAAACAAACAAACACTTCAGCTTTATAATATTAGTATAGATCTCGTAAGTATATATCCTTATTCTCCCCGCTGTCGCGTTTCCACAGCGGTACATAGGCCACCCCAGATACGATGCTTTCATACCCACAGATCGTAATTATGATAAGACATAAACTGACGTGGATAAAAAGACTTGACAGCAAAGGGCCCTTGCTGATGACGTACCGTGAATGGCCGCTTTATTTTAATACAACTGTATTGTGCAGCCTGTGACGTTTCTAAAGGATTCATTGGATAATAATTAATAATTATAATGGTAGTAATGTTTGAGAGATTTAAAATGGGTAAGTACTTTAAAAGCTAAACTCAAACTCAAACAAACTCAAACTCAAAACTCAAATTAACTCAAATTTAAAATGGGTAAGTACTTTAAAAGCTAAAACTAGTTTGATGACAAAGTCAACATTAAAATACTGTTGTTCAATCTTACATTATTATCTGCTCTTCAATAATTTAACTCCAAAATATACGTTAAATAATGACGTATAAATACACAAAATTTAAATTTAAGATTTTATTCAAATTGGAATTTTAAATTTCGCGCCACTACTACACATGCTGCAATGGCTCACAACTATGGAGACTATACACTTTGACTATTGGAGTGTATAGTCTCCGAAGTTCAAATATTCGATAACAGATGGCGCCACTGCACTTAATTTCCAAGTTGAAGGGTCGGAAAGTCCCTTATATCTTTAAAAACATGCCCTTTAGATTAAAACGGGAACTTTCTTGTTCGAGGGGGGATACAGGGCTATCACACCACATAAGTCCATTTATCGTGTCGGGACTCCTTTTTAAGTTTTATCGGCACGCACATTTTATCGAATTATTTTTTTTATATATATAGATAAATATTGAATAATATATTTTTATTTCTTATATATCTACAGTCTGCCGTGGGCTCACGAGATGAGCCTACCACTGTATTAAAATCAACAACTATATATTTCTTATTTGTTAAATATCACTAAACTATCGATAACAAGGCTGCTGATGTCTTACAACACTAAAGCGTTGCGTGACATTGAATGACGTCAATGAAAATTTCAACCTTATTTCTATGCGTTGAGGTTCAAAGTTATATTAATCGAAAATTAACGCCCTCTGTTGTCGAATAGCCGAATTTTTTCGTACCTATTTGAAGTTTCTAAAAGAAGCAAAAAGAAACAAAACATCTCACTTACCTAGGGATGTTATACTAAAATAAACCGTAAGGTAAATATTAAAATGCGGAATTTATCATTTAAGTTAGTTTTAACTAAAATGAAGCTGTCCAATAAAAGACATAGTTTACTTGTGTGTACTGTTTAGCTATCGGTTTAAATGTGTGGGTTTTGGCGACAGTGGTTTTCATACTAATTATGACAATATAGCACTTCTATAGTGTCTTGTTATTTAGATTTCTATGGATGGTACACTTTACCAAGGAACTTATGATACTTACAATTTAGGTACCTATAAAACTTAGCGAATGTAAATTGTGATAAAATCATTATTTTCGGTACAAAATGTTTTGTGAACGATTTGTATGTTATTTTATATCACGAAGTCTAGTAGAAATTAGAATAATGGAAAAAATGAGTTTGAGTCACAGGTTTGTTTGATTGGTTTGAGTTTAATATAAATATTAAAAACCCGAAAAGAAGGTTTGTAATTTAAAGGACATATAGTATTTCTTTCTTTGTAATAATGTGGTCAAATGTGGTAATAATAATAACTTTACAATTGTCTGTGTGATACGGAATCGGAATAAATTTTAAATGTCAAAATACCATCAAAATTCAGATGATGTTGACGGGAGAAATGTTGTTTAGGTTATTGATTTTTGCCAATATAAAGAGTTATTTTTATGATAAAAGTTACAAAACGAGGGTGAGTCTTCACGAAAAAATAAAATATAGCAAAAAAAGAACAATTATTTTTGGTTCATGTTTTCTTATGTATTAACTACTAGCTTTCCGCCCGCGGCTTCGCCCGCGTTTTCAAAGAAAAACCCGTTTCCGGGATAAAACCTATCCTATGTCCTTTCTCGGGTATCAAAATATCTCTATACAAAATTTCATGCAAATTGGTTCAGTAGTTAAGGCGTGATTGAGTAACAGACAGACAGACAGAGTTACTTTCGCATTTATAATATTAGTATGGATTATATGATAAATTACTTTCTTTTTGTGATTTGTTTAGCCAAACTTGTATTTATTTATTTTTACAGGTAATCTGATGTCGCTACCTTCTTCTACAGCTATCATGTCCACCCAAAAAATAGAGGTCGTGAGCCAAAAACCATTTTATTATGTTTCTAAACCTAGAGCAAACCTAACACGCAGATCACTGCGGACAATTTCTTTAGATTCAGATTTTAATAATACAAGGTGTAACCACGTTCATCCCTCTACACAATACCCACAACAACCATATCCTTTATATCCTACGTTAAATAAAATACGACAACACTTGTTTTCAAGGCAGCAATGCCAACAGGTCTACTATTTTCCGAATTATTTATCCCACTTCGAATCATCAATAAGCAATGTATACTCAAATTCCGAGATTTGTAAAGTATTAAAAACAAATAACATATCCGTTGTGAATGGAATAGCTAACGAAGAACCAAATACAAACAATAATATTAAAATCAATACAAACAAATCAAATAAAGCAGTAGAAGGTAAAGAAGTAATCACAAAAATAGGAAAAGCTGACAAAATTAAGATATGTCCAAGAAAGTATACTGAGAGAAGACAAAACAGTAATGACAAAATTAATGTTAAACATGTTAAAGCAGATGACTTAAAGAAAGAAGTAAAAGCTGGTCAAAAGGACCCAGTTTCAGTAGATGTAAAAAAACCAGCTAATGTTTTGAATACAGGATATTCACCACCTATATTACCGATACCTACATATGAAGAGGCTTTAGACATGTGGCATTTCCCAACTGCTGCTTATCTAGAATATGTTTACGCTTATTCTAAGTTGATAAAGTAACAAGGGAACAATCTTTATACTATGAAGAGTGATAGTAATAATAAAACGGAGACAGTATTGATGATATTAAACTAGGAATTAAGTAATACATAGTGGACAATATTTTCTGCTGGATGGAGTCTAATTAAAAATGATGACGTTAGTAATTTTATAAGTTAGTTGATAACTTTTTCGTTTGACTTTAAGTCTAATCTCTTTTGAGAAGTAATCGCAAAATAATTTATTTGTTTCCTAGTGACTATTACATAGTATTGCTGTCAAGTAGTATACAATATTGTAGTAAAAAATGGTACAATTAAGAGTAGACACGAGTAATATACCTTTTTTCGTCAAAAAAGTTGTTAGTTTAATAAAAGGTTGATATTGTAAGGTAGGTTTTATATAGCTAACATTTTTGTGTTATCACGGAATCTTTCATCGCGGGTACGGGATATACGGGTAGTAAGATTTTACAATATAGGTAACTCACGAAATTCTATATGATATTGTTATTACTACTATTACGGTTTGAATTTTTCTTTTTTTTCCATGTTGCTGTTTTTTAATTTATATAAGTGTTTAATTTACTCGAGTTAACTTGGAAAATTTGTGAAATTTTCATGTCATTCTATACGTATATAATACTAGCGACCCGCCCCGGCTTCGCACGGGTGCAATGCTGATACTAAAATACACTACAGAAAAACTGTGAACGTTGTCTAAAAAAACATAGCGGCCCGCTCCAGCTTCGCACGTGTATAAAATAGATAGCCGGGCGGCCGGCCGGTACCGCCGCAAACGCTACGTCCCGCAATTTTTAAATCTGTAATATCTTCGAAAATATTCACTTAAATCATACGGTGTAAAGGGCCATATAGATCTATATTAAATGAACAATGTATTCAAGGTATTTAATTGGCTAAGGATTAATGCTGTATTGGTTAAAATCGCATCGAAAATTAGCCATTATTTGTCGTAAAAAGTAAATGACAAAAAAAAGTTATTGTGGGTTATCCATAAGAGATAGACATATACCATCGCGGACTTTTCTGTAGACCTTTTCAATGTGTAAAATACTTAGTACATTATTTTGATAAAACTCGTAGGGTTCAGCCTGCGTTTGCAATGTAAGCGGAAAAAATGTAATTATTTACGACATCACATTAGAAACCTCAAAAATAACAGTACTTCTCCACTATTTAATGGATGTTATTATACATATAAACCTTCCTCTTGAATCACTCTATCTATTAAAAAAAACCGCATCAAAATCCGTTGCGTAGTTTCAAAGATTTAAGCGTACAAAGGGACATAGGGACATAGGGACATAGGGACAGGGAAAGCGACTTTGTTTTATACTATGTAGTGATTACTTTAAGTTTATATAAAGATCCAATTCGCTAAATATTGTTATCTTCAATTATGAAAAATTTGGTTACAACCAAGAAGTTATAAAGATTTTCTTGTTTTGTATAGTTTAAATTATGCATATTTAGTTATTGTTTTTGTTAAAGTTTTCCATTTGTTATTGTTTGCAGAAGTTTATTGAGTGTCTGCGACAAATTGTTTTCTCAAGACTGTTCATCGTTCCTTTATTAGATCGACATATATTTTGGAGATATTCTTATTTATCTATATGTTGATTTACAACTTCTCTTAAAATGTAAAAATACGAGAATTTTTCTTCAATTAGAGAAAGTATTAAATCTCCAAGCTTATTATATCGTTTCACAAAAAGTAGAAGATAAAAATGCCTGTATAAACAAAAGTGAAGCAATAACTTCCCTAAATATAATTATTATATATGTAAGTTTGTTTAGCTTGTGGTGGATGTAATTTTGGTTCTTAATTAAAACAACTTTTCAATGTTAAAATTTGTTTCATTTTCATTATAATTATCTAACACAATGATGAGATTGAATGGATTGATGAGATTAAAAAATTTGATGGTTGATTGATGAGATTGAAAAATTTTTCTTCAAGTAAAAATATAATTGCCTTTTTTCGAAACCTAATTGTACTATTTTAATAAAGATTAATCAAGTTTTTGCATTGTGCCTGATAGCATTCACCTGTCTTATAAATAATAAAAATTTAACGAATAGAAATAATAATTCGATCACGAGGTGGGATTCGAACCCGCGTCTTTTTCCCATACCGTGGCAATGCATAGACGCTTGGCCACCCATGAAAAAAAAATGTAAAGAATAAACAGATTTTTAGTTTGTTTAGAACAAATTCCAAAGAATGATCCATAGAATCTTTCAAAACCTTATTCGTTGAAAATAATCTAATTGTAACTTCCACAAAATTAAAATAATAGGAAAGTTTAAAACTGTAATCACTGGTAATTGTTTCCACGATTAATCGAGTTCTCTTCGTGACTACGCATTTTATAATTGTTAAAGGTCTCATAATTTTGGAGCAATTTAAATTTCGTTTAGTTTGCTTTCGAACTTTTTTAAAGGTCTGATGATTCCGTATCCTTTAGATGAGTGTTTAATCTCTAAAATGGTCACATAATGATATTATTTTATAGAATTGTCCATTTTGTTATTGTTGTTTCTAAAAATGAAATTATTGTTGGATGGATTTTATATATTTTAAGCACTTTTATTAACCAAGAATGAGGCACGGAGTCGTAAGCTTTTTGGTAATCTATATACATACTAAAAAGATTTTGTTTTTTCTGCTGCACCCGTCTCAAAATTACAGAATCAATAATTAGTTGTTCCTTACAGCCGCGACTAAATTTTCGGCAACCTTTTTGTTCTTCCGTGAGTAAATTATTTATTTCTATGAACTCGGCGCCAATTTTTCTGTGACCCGGCGGCGGCGGCGGCGCGCCGGGGTCTCTCGGCGGCGGCACGCCGGCGTGGCGCGGACCTCTACCTAATCGGGAATAATAGAACTATCAGAGACAACTCCAAGTTACCTCAGATGACGTGCCTGCCCTTCGGTCTCTCCTCGGCACCAAGAACGTTTGCCACGTTGACCAATTGGGTGGCAGAGTTTCTCAGGAGCAAAGGTATCAGGTGCGTAGTCTATTTGGACGATTATCTTCTAGCGAGTCAGTCCATGAATCAGCTGGCAGACGACATAGCTCAAACAATCAAAATCATGTCGCTATTGGGCTTCAACATAAATTTCGAAAAATCTGTGTTTGTACCGACCCAATGCCTCGAGTTTCTCGGCATTACACAACACGGCGTTGGGACACAACGCTCAACGCAAAGTCCCTGTTGGTGCCGAAGTTCCTAACGCTACGCAAAGCACTTCAAAAACAGATCGAAACAGGCAGTTGGACCCTAAAGCAATATCAATCCTTAATGGGGAGACTCAACTTCGCCGCATTCGTCGTTCCAAGGGGACGACTTCACTGTCGTTCACTGCAATGTTACAGTCGACAGCTGCCAATGAACAATCCCTATCGCAAAATCCAAATCCCGAAAAGAGTGATAGAGGACCTGGTATGGTGGAAGGACGCAATCGGGACGAGCTCTCCAATTCATCTACCTGCAATAACTCATCTTTTAACGACGGATGCCTCGGATATCGGTTGGGGGGCTTGTCTAGGAGGCAAAAACATATTCGGTCACTGGTAAGTGCGCCAATTAGCGTGGCACGCCAATCAAAAGGAGATGTTCGCGGTATATGCAGCGATTTTGCAGGAACAGAACCAGTTAGCAGATGCTCATATTCTTCTGCAAACGGACAATCGAACAGTCGTGGCATACATAAACAAGGATGGTGGGACAAAATCAAAAAAGCTTCTAAAATTAACTCGACGGCTTCTGGCGATTTTGGACGGGCTCAACATTCATCTTCAAGCGCAGTACTTTCCAGGCAGGTACTCTGTCTCGCCAGAAACCTTGTCCCGAATGGCATCTGCTACCACCTGCCACGATGAAGATATTTCGAAGGTGGGGCACTCCAGTAATAGATCTCTTTGCCTCAAGGTCAGCCCATGTGATCCCAAGCTATGTGACAGTGGACTTGCAAGACCCCATGGCGCAGCATCACAATGCCTTTTGTCACCAGTGGAATTACAGTCTAGGGTGGTTGTTTCCCCCGCCAAATCTCATCCCGACAGTCCTACATCACCTGAACGAAGCTACGGGGAGGTATATTCTGATTGCCCCCAAATGGCACAAAGCGTTTTGGCGGGCAGATGTACAGCGGAGAGCGCTGGATCATCCTTATCTCATTCCAGATCTAGCACAGGTGTTAATCGACACGACAACGGGTGTGCACCCACCACAAGTACAAGACCTGCAATTAGAAGCATGGTTGATGTCGGGTGGCAAGAAATATTAGCAGGTTGGACGAATCAAGAACAAGAACTTTTAATGTCCAGTTGGCGAAGCTCAACATTGAATACATAAAAATCAGCATGGGTTAGGTGGAAGAAATGGTGTGAGTCAAATTTTATTAATTTTAAATTTCCGAGTGCCGATCAGGTGGCGCGATACCTGGCACATTTACATTGCGATGTTGGACTTGCATATAGAACTAATTAGTACACAAATCAGTAATTTCAACATTTACTAGTGTTTCTACTAATATTGACATGTCATCAAATTTTTTCATAAAGCACATGCTTAAAGCTATATCTGTTGCTCGAAATAAACATGTAAAACCCCCTATTTGGAACCCAAAAAAGTTGCTAGATTATATTTCTTCACATAGTATAGATGAAAATAATATTGATCAGGTTTCTAGACTTACATCTACTTTATTATTACTATAATAGCCTCTGGTCGTAGAGTTCATGACCTTACTTTACTTCGCATTGACAGTGACCGTTTAGTGGATGAAAATAATTCAATTGTATTCTGGCCAGCTTTTGGTTCTAAGACTGATAGTATTAATCATAGGCAGACTGGGTGGAGGCTTAGAGAACACCCTATTAAGAACTTAAACTTGATTTTTTGGATAAGACAGTTGTTGAAAATAACAGTACAGCGTCGAAATAACATTAATTAATTTTTGTTGTAAATGTATGTGTAATTATATTATGTATGGATATTGATGTCTGAAATAAAGATTTATTTATTTATTATTATTTATTATTTATTAATCATCTTTTCATCACAGCCAGAGGTGAATCTAAGCCTGCATCTAGAACTGTTATTGGCGGCCTTTTGAAAGAGGCTGATATAGAGGCTTCTCCAGGTTCTGTAAGATCTGCTGTAGCCTCTTTAAATTGGGTAGAAAATTTTTCAATAGATAAAATTCTTGAAACAGGTAATTGGAAGGAAATACAAACTTTCCAGTATTATTACCAAAAAGAATTGATTGAATATAACAGGTCTAATTGTAATGAATCAGTATCATTGGCTAATTATTTTGATCCTGTTTGTAATTAATAATATTAAGTACATAAAATTAAAGATTGTATATTCACATTGTATGTTGATTAGTAAGAATAAATAGTTTATTAAACATTCAATGTTTATTACTTTTATTACATACACATTATAGCGTCTACAACAAGCTATGTGCATAAGACATAGCTTGCGCACCAGGTGATAACAAACAAATCACTCAAGATGGATTCCGGATATTGATACGAAACAAATAATAGAGAGTTTTACCAACAAATAAAACTTACCTATTATTTTTTCTTCAATATCCGGAATCCAGGTAATGTCTACCTGGTGCATCATGAGTGCCATAATGACGAGACTTCACCCGGTGCTCAGGCGCCTTGTAAGTAGTACCAAAACTGTACGACAGAGGACGCCACCATCGGAGAGGTAGGGGAAACGCTGACTCAAGGCACAAAGAGGGGGTGCTTGACTCAAGATGGATTCCGGATATTGAAGAAAAAATAATAGGTAAGTTTTATTTGTTGGTAAAACTCTCTATTTTTCGAAATTCTAGCGCGTTCATATACCTATTCATAAAATTGTACACTACAGGTAAATTAGCTTGGAGAAATTTTTGCGTTTGTAGTAGTGTATGGTCAGCAAATAAAATAAAACAACATTTTATTTTTAGTTTTTATTTTATACAGGGTTACTTGTAAAACACCAGCAACCTCGCAGGACAAGATAGCTAACATCATAAGTAACAACATTTGTTCTACGACTTTTGGCATAACGCAATAAATTATTTTTAAATGATTTTTTAAACTTTTATTGTACTCTCCTTACATTTGTAAGTCTATGTTCTATTAATTATCGGATGGACGACGCGACGCCCCCTTCCCCCTCTCGTTCGCTTTTTGTTTACGTAATTTTTGGGAGGCGTAGAGTTTATAATATTCAGACGGAAAATTAAATGAATATTTATTTTTGTATGAAAATAAAATCTAACAAATTATCAAAAGTCGTAGAACAAATGTTGTTACTTATGATGTTAGCTATCTTGTCCTGCGAGGTTGCCGGTGTTTTACAAGTAACCCTGTATATATAAGGGATTTTAAATTAAACTATATGTGTTTCTCCTCTGAAAAAGATGAGACTTTATTTTAATATTTGCACATTTAACATACATATAACTTTTACATTAACAATGTTACTAAAATGAAAAATTTACTAACCTGAAAAAGAAACGACATTTAAAGTTTAATTCTTTAGTTTGAGAAGTCAAAGGCTTGCCTCGACCATGTTTTAACACTGGAGCCATATTGAATTAACAATATAAAGTTACAACACTTACACACAAATTAAACACTAGTTATGGCCCTGCCTTCATACAAAACTGCTGAATACGCCGTTCGCACGGGAATAGAATGTGGATGCGATTTCCCTTAGTTAGCATCCAAGCTTACGTCTTTATAATTATTAAACTGTATAAATTCATTCTTTAACTCCGGTCTGCATCGTGCAGACATGGGTGTAAAAGTCTCATTTTAGCTATTAAATGTAGTTTTTAAGTACATCTGAGTTTTCATTTGGGGCCTCCGGCTGCGGGACATGTAATTCACTTCAACAAATATTATAACAATAATAACAAATAATAACAACAATCAACAAATACAAAATTTATCAATTAAACTACGTACATAATAATTATAATTTTTGAATGAAATGTGCTTTATGTTCTAACGGTACCAAACGACTGCACGTGGCACCTGCGGACAGCGTAAACTGGTTTATTCTGGTTTTGTGCGTGTTTCCACTTTCCACTATCAAGTGACGATTTATTTATTTGTTTTGTTTCGTAATTATTATGGTCAAATATTAATTATGAAACAAATTATTATGGACACGATATTTTATTGTTTCACGGTAGTCGCCTTGTCGTTTGCTCAAGGACGTAAAATTGAATGATATATTTTTTTTTATAAAGTCAAAACCATTTTCTTTCAAATAAAAACTTGTTTTTATTGAAAACAAAAGTGTTGCTAGGAATAAGTATAAAATTAAATAGTAATGTTAGGATATCGAAACATTTTTGTATAGGCCAGAACGATATAGTGGAAACGCGCTCTAAGATCTGAGTAATATACACACCACTACATATGCAAAAATTTCTCCAAGCTAATTTACCTGTAACAATACAAGCTTAACTTTAATTATTAATTTAGAAGATAATGTAATTTATAAATAAATAGTCGAAAGATTTACATTTGAACAAGGCTTTCAGTTAATTTTATTAGGGGCCGATTTTTCAATGATTGGATAAAACTTACCCGTCCAATAAAGTATTACACGATAATATTAAAATGTCACGTAAACTGCCAAATACGGGCAATTAGGATACGTTTTTAAAATGGTAGTTTTATACATTATTCGACGAATAAGTTTTATCCAAGCATTGAAAAATCGGCCCTAATTCTAAGAAAAAAAAAATAACAAAACGGGACTTTTAGATTTTTGTTGGTTAATAACGAGTTTTTACTTTGATTTTGCTGAACAAAATTAATTTTTAAAATTAATATGTGCATAACACTCTTTTTTATTTATAAAATTTTAATATTCAATTAAATATTTAGTAAATTATATCACATCACACATGCCATCAAAAAATCATTTTTTTTTATTTCTATTAATCTCCAAAACAGCTAAATCTATTTTAACAATCTAAATAGATTAGTTAAAATTAACAGCATTTTATTTTGAGCAACTAATGCACATATTAATATTGCAATGGAAAATCTAAAAATAGATTTAAAAAAAAAATTATGCCTTTTTTTTACACGGAAAGATTATCTTAACATATTATTAACAAAGGTAATATTTACAAAAACATAACCCTCTTTCAGGAGATGTTGGATAAAGTTGTAAGAATAAATATCATACGTAATTTGATATACTTTTCTAGTCATCAAATATTTTTGTTCATACGATTTATTGCAATGACCTTTTTCTTATCATGCACATTTGGTAAACCTATTGTGAGCCCTGTATTCACTCAACACTTGGTAAACACATGTTAAACCTTGTGAATATTAATTATTGTATAGATTCCTAAAAGTAATAAAAAAAGGATAAGAAATACTCGAACAGGGTCATAAATAAAGGTATAATAATTTTGAGTGTTGTATAGACTCTTAAAATAGTTGATTTAAATAGCTCTTAGTGTGTAGTTCACTCGTATCCTTCAGACTGTTAAGACATAGTAGAAGCAATACATTGTTGCATTGCTGCGTGAGATTTAAATATCAAGGCATTAGGAATATTACTTCAGTATTCACTATTCGTTATGTGTTCGTAAGAGTGGTGTGATAAAATTTTATATTTTAATCAATGGTAAGTCTAAAGTTATTATTATAAAGAAAAACATTAGTTTTAAAGGCTGATTTTTCAATCCTTGGTTAAAACTTATTCATCGAATAATATATTAAACTACCATTTCAAAAATGTATTCTAATTGTCCGTATTTGACAGTTTACAGGTGACATTTTACAATGTTCGTGTAATACTTTATTGGACGGATAAATTTTAACCAAGGATTGAAAAATCGGCCCTAAATGTTTATTTGTATCAAATTTAGTTAAAATAACATGATAGAATTTAAATGAATGTAATCTTACAAAAGCTTTTCGGGGGTAGATATGAAAATAAGGGTAATTAAAAAAAAATGTTTCAACAGAACATTGTTTGTGTTTAAGAATCGTGTAATAAGTTTTACGAAATTTATTATCAATGTCTCAAATAACTTTTTTTTTATTTTTAAACTTATTACGTACTAAAGTACTTAATTACGTGGATTATCACCGTATGTGATTAATAAAAGCACCATCTGCAAATTTCTGCAATTCTGCAAATTGTAAGTATTACGCAAATTTAACAATTCAATAAAATATCTCTACTATAAAAATAGTAACTATTACTACTTACATTGTATAGTTTCTCTACGGACTACGATAAATGCAAAAACGAATCCTTTCATTTCATAATAACGGACTGTTAAAAAATGGCATACGCTGTGCATAAGCTACTTCTAGAACAAAAATTTTTTATACCTTTGGGCCGATTTTTCAATCCTTGGTTAAAATTTATCCGTCCAATAAAGTGTTACACGTACATTTTAAAATGTCACCTGTAATGTGCCTGTAATCTGTCAAATACAGACAATTACAATACATTTTTGAAATGGTAGTTTAATACGTTATTCGATGAACAAGTTTTAACCAAGGATTGAAAAATCAGCCCTAAAAGCGTTAAGCATAGAACGTAACGATGCGTGTGTGTTTGAAAACAATAAAAAAAACTTTTATTTTTGCCGTTGCAGTTGGGCTGTACTATAATAACTATTCTGTGCTTTGGGTTAGAAAAAAGTATGTCAGGAAACCCAAAGGAATATGACTTTAAGCTACGCGTGTAATAATCGTAGAATCGCGGAGGCGTTTTTCTCAAACAATATATACAATAAAAATACACAAATAAAATATATACAAAAAAAATAAAAAGCTATACAATAAAATATTATATAGCTATAACAAAATATAAAATTTATAAAATTGCATTAATCCAACTGAGTATTATGCGCTTACTCCGATTTCAATATTCCGCTCGAGTACAACATGATTACATGATTGTATCTACTTAAACGAAAAAAAAAACATAATTTTATAAAAGGTTAATTTATGTGATCCTCTTCATAGTATAATGTGGTATAAGTATATATAAATAAAGAAAAAAAATAGTAATTGGGGTACCTACTTACCTTTATATGAAAGTATGAAATAAAAATATTGATAAAGTGTGATTTAGGATTTTATACCAAAAAATCGTCAAAGTACCGGTACTTTTTCAGAAATTAATATCTCGCGAAATCCGCTCTTTTCGCAATTGTTTTTTTTTGTGGCAGTAGTCCATACATATAACTATGTTTTGAAGTAAAAATAATTTGCTTATTCTTAAAAGTTCAGTCACAAAAAAAGAAATGAAATTTTGTTATTTATGCGATTATCTCGAAATTGCGAAGTCACAGCTCTTCCCCGAATGGATCGAAAATTGGCCCTATGGCTAGCCTTGACGCTCGCAAAGCAAAAAAATGTGTTATAATGGTAGAAAAATTAATAAAAAATAAAAATTGAATTATATAAAAAACCGGTACTTTTTATTCAAATTGCATTTTTTCGAAAAGTATGATAGTGAGCTTCATGGGAGTTTTACTCTTGCGTTTGTCATGTATATATCCATACGTTCATTCAATAAAATTAGACTGTCGCAAAAGAAGGGTCAAAAAAATACTGTGCGCTGTCGCGTTTCCACAACGGTACATAGGCCACCCCAGATACGATGCTTTCATACCCACAGATCGTAATTATGATAAGATATAAACTGACGTGGATAAAAAGACTTGACAGCAAAGGGCCCTTGCTGATGACGTACCGTGAATGGCCGCTTTATTTTAATACAACTGTATTGTGCAGCCTGTGACGTTTCTAAAGGATTCATTGGATGAGATTGGATGATAATTAAAATGGTAGTAATGTTTGAGAGATTTAAAATGGGTACTTTAAAAGCTAAAGCTAGTTTGATGATGTCGAATTCTTGCACCAGTAGTCTGCCGTGGGCTCACGAGATGAGCCTACCACTGTATTAAAATCAACAACTATATATTTCTTATTTGTTAAATATCACTTAACAATCGATAACAAGGCTGCTGATGTCTTACATCACTAAAGCGTTGCGTGACATTGAATGACGTTAATGAAAATTTCAACCTTATTTCTATGCGTTGAGGTTCAAAGTTATATCAATCGAAAATTAACGCCCTCTGTTGTCGAATAGCCGAATTTTTTCGTATTTGAAGTTTCTAAGCAAAAAGAAACAAAACATCTCACGTACCTAGGGATGTTATACTAAAATAAACCGTAAGGTCGTGCGTTAGGGTAAATATTAAAATGCGGAATTTATTATTCATAATTCAAGTTAGTTTTAACTAAAATGAAGCTGTCTAATAAAAGACATAGTTTACTTGTGTGTACTGTTTAGCTATCGGTTTAAATGTGTGGGTTTTGGCGACAGTGGTTTTCATACTAATTATGACATTATAGTACTTCTATTATAGGGTCTTGTTATTTAGATTTCTATGGATGGTACACTTTACCAAGGTACTTATGATACTTACAATTAAGGTACCTATAAAACTAAGCGAATGTAAATTGTAATAAAATCTTTTTTTTCAGTACAAAATGTTTTGTGAACGATTTGTATGTTATTTTATATCACGAAGTCTAGTAGAAATTAGAATAATGGAAAAAATGAGTTTGAGTCACAGGTTTGATTGGTTTGAGTTTAATATAAATATTAAAAACCCGAAAAGAAGGTTTGTAATTTAAAGTATATAGTATTTCTTTCTTTGTAATAATGTGGTCAAATGTGGTAATAATAATAACTTTACAATTGTCTGTGTGATACGGACTCGGAAAATATTTTTAATGTCAAAATACCATCAAAATTCAGATGACGTTGACGGGAGAAATGTTGTTTAGGTTATTGATTTTCGTCAGCAGTTTTTGCCAATATAAAGAGTTATTTTTATGATAAAAGTTACAAAACGAGGGTGTCTTCACGAAAAAATAAATAGCGATAAAAAGAAAAATTATTTTTGGTTCATATTTCTTTTTATTATGTATTAACTATTCTATGATAAATAGTTTCTTTTTGTGATTTGTTTAACCAAACTTGTATTTATTTATCTTTACAGGTAATCTGATGTCGCTACCTTCTTCTACAGCAATCATGTCCACCCAAAAAATAGAGGTCGTGAACCAAAAACCATTTTATTATGTTTCTAAACCTAAAGCAAACCTAACACGCAGATCACTGTGGACAATTTCTTTAGATTCAAATTTTAATAATACAAGGTGTAACCACGTTCTTCCCCCTACACAATACCCACAACAACCATATCCTTTATATCCCACGTTAAATAAAATACGACAACACTTGGTTTCAAGGCAGCAATGCCAACAGGTCTACTATTTTCCGAATTTATCCCACTTCGAATCATCAATATGCAATGTAAACTCATCAAATTCCGAGATTTGTAAAGTATTAAAAACAAATAACATATCCGTTGTTAATGGAATAGCTAAGGAAGAACCAAATACAAACAATAATATTAAAAGCAGTACAAACAAATCAAATAAAGCAGTAGAAGGTAAAGAAGTAATCACAAAAATAGGAAAAGCTGACAAAATTAAGACATGTCCAAGAAAGTATATTGAGAGAAGACAAAACAGTAATGTCAAAATTAATGTAAACAATGTGAAAGCAGATGACGTAAAGAAAGAAGTAAAAGCTGGTCAAAAGGACCCAGTTTTAGTAGACGTAAAAACACCAGCTAATGTTTCGAACACAGGATATTCACCACCTATATTACCGATACCTACATATGAAGAGGCTTTAGACATGTGGCATTTCCCAACTGCTGCTTATCTAGAATATGTTTACGCTTATTCTAAGTTGATAAAGTAACAAGGGAACAATCTTTATACTATGAAGACTGATAGTAACAATAAAACGGAAACAGCATTGATGATATTAAACTAAGAATTAATTTTTGGAACTAAGAAGGCAATTTTTTGTCGTCAAAAAAGTTGTTAGTTTAATAAAAGGTTGATATTGTAAGGTAGGCTTTATATAGCTAACATTTTTGTGTTATCACGGAATCTTTCATCACGGGTACGGGATATACGGGTAGTAAGATTTTACAATATAGGTAACTCACGAAATTCTATATGATAATTATATGTTATTACTACTATTACGGCTTCAATTTTTCTTTTTTTTCATGTTGCTGTTTTTTTTTATTTATATAAGTGGTTAATTTACTCGAGTTAACTTTGAAAATTTGTGAAATTTTCATGTCATTCTATACGTATATTTTACTAGATTTCCGCCCGCGGCTTCGCCCGCGTTTTCAAAGGAAAACCCGCATAGTTCCCGTTCCCGTGGGATTTCCGGGATAAAACCTATCCTATGTGTTAATCCAAGTTACCCTCTATATGTGTGCTAAATTTCATTGTAATCGGTTCAGTAGTTTCTACGTGAAAGAGTAACAAACATCCATACATCCATACATCCATACATCCATACATCCATACTTACAAACTTTCGCCTTTATAATAGTACTAGACTAGATTTCCGCCCGCGGCTTCGCCCGCGTTTTCAAAGGAAAACCCGCATAGTTCCCGTTCCCGTGGGATTTCCGGGATAAAACCTATCCTATATGTTAATCCAAGTTACCCTCTATATGTGTGCTAAATTTCATTGTAATCGGTTCAGTAGTTTTTACGTGAAAGAGTAACAAACATCCATACATCCATACATCCATACATCCATACTTACAAACTTTCGCCTTTATAATAGTATTAAGATTAAGATTAAGATTAAGATTACTTTAAGCTGTTTATATAAAGACCCAATTCGCTAAATATTGTTATCTTCAATTATGAAAATTTCGTTACAACCAAGAAGTTACATATAAACATTTTCTTTCTTCTTTCAATTATGCATATTTAGTTATTGTTTTTGTTAAAGTTGTCCATTTGATTGTTTGCAGAAGTTTATTGAGTGTGCGACAAATTGTTTTCTCAAGACTTCGCTAATACTATGACTTTAATAATAAGATGTTGACGTAGGTACACGTAGGTACCTATTCTCTATTTGTTATAATATAATATTATATTAATAGTTGAAATGTTAAGCACGGTCGTATGACTTAAAACTAGATTAAGCATCATAATAATATTCACTGTTCATCACATTTTGGAGAAATTCTTATTTATCTATATGTTGATATACAACTTCTCTTAAAATGTATAAATACGAGAATTCTTAAGTTTATTTCATAATATAAGTATTAAATCTCCAAGCTTATAATATATCGTTTCAAAAAACCTAGAAGATAAAAATGCCTGTATAAACAAAAGTGAAGCAACAACTTCCTTAAATATAATTATTATATGTAAGTTTGTTTATACCTGGTGGATGTTCTTTGCGTTCTTAATTAAAACAACTTTTCAATGTTACAATTTTGTTTCATTTTCATAATAATTATCTAACACAATGATGAGATTGAATGATATATTTTTATTTAAGTAAAAATATAATTGACTTTTTTCGAAACCTCTGTGTAACCGAAGGTTTCCAAATATGTAGTACTATTTTAATAAAGATTAATCAAGTTTTTGCATTGTGCCTGATAGCAATAAAATTTAAAGAAAAGAAAAAATTCAATCACGAGGTGGGATTCGAACCCGCGTCTATTTGCCATACCATAGCAATGCCTAGACACTCGGCCACCCGTGAAAAAAAAGAATAATCAGATGTAGTTTGTTTAGAACAAATACCAAAGAATGATTCATACAATCATCTTTCGAAACCTTATTCGTTGAAAATAATCTAATTGGATCCTCTAGAAATTTTAAAAATTCACTCAATAATAGGAAAGTTTAAAACTGTAATCACTGGTAATTGTTTCAACGATTAATCGAGTTCTCTTCGTGACTACGCATTTTATAATTGTTAAGGGTCTTTCATAATTTTGGAGCAATTTAAATTTCGTTTAGTTTGCTTTCACTGACTATTCAAACTTTTTTAAAGTTCTGATGATTCCGTATCCATAAGATGAGTGTATACTGTATAATCTCCAAAATGGTCACATAATAAATTTTTGGTTGTTTATCATTTCATAGAATTTAAAATATATGAAAATTAAAAGTCGTTTTGTAGGTGAATAGATTTGTAAATAATTACATTTAAAAATTATAGTCCGGTTTGAGTCCCACCAGTCATCACACGATTTTCGTAGGAATTGTCGACTGTAAATTGGGTAAAAATTTATTTTATTTCATACCGACTTGATAGGTTTTCTTACCCGTTTAATTATTTTCCAAGAGAACCCTAAATACGTATTTAAATATTCTACAACTTTTAATTGTAACATATCCTATAAAAGAAACTTTAAGAACGTTCAACTGTAATCATGGCACCGTCTTTGCGACAGAATAAGTCTCAACAATATTACATAAAGCTGATTTGTAACATCCTGTATTATTGTGGTTTGGGCAATTGTTGGTACGAAGACAGAAAAAGTACTAAATTACACAAAAAACTATACACAGCCTGGTCTATTTTTGTAAATGTCTTTGGAATCATCATTATTCTGAACGAAGTCTTAGCAAATATGCGAACAGATTTAACACCAAAAGAAAAGAATGATCTTATGCAATTCACATTTGGACACCCTACAGTAAGCGCAAAGATTGTAATACTGTACATAAAGAGGGAAGAAATAAAGGTGTTCTTCAAGAGAATGTTAGATGATACGAGGAACTCAGTAGAAGATATAGAAAAGCACGCTGTTAAGAGAGCACTTTTTTATTGCCTTGTGTTGATCAGCGTATTGTCTCTGGCTCTGTTTTTTATTGTAGTTGATGCTGTGAGAGCATATATAGTACAAGGTTAGTTATAACTGATATACGAATTAGCAAAATGCTGACAGGGATCCTGTTGAAAGTAGCAACCTCCAGGGATTTATTAAACTTTATTTTAGTCAATAATCCTGTATTTGAAAAAAAAAATATGCATGATGAACCTGTGATAGATTTGTTGAAAGTAGATTTTTTTTGAATATTCATCAATTTTTTTGCAGTAGTACCTATACGGTCAATGTAAGTTAACTCCGCCACGTCTGAATGTATATTTTTTTCGCGACGATCTCAAAAACAACTACAACTATTCATAAGAAAAATTTTGTAAATAATTTGGAAAGTTTTAGACAACATGGGTGAAGCTATGGGCGAAAAGGTCTTTATAAAACAGATAGCATATTAATTTTATAACATTACAGGTATACCAATAAGGACAGAAGTGATATTTTACCCAACAGCATCAGACACAGGCATATTTGTGAACATTCTACGCGTGTTCGTGGAAATACATTTCTGGCTGTTCATCATAATAATGACGTCAGTTGACTGTCTGTCCCTCTGCTCTTTGGTCTTCCTTGGCTTTAAGTTCAGAGGCGTCAGGATTTACTTTGAGAAACTTGGAGAAAAATTCAATAAGCCTACACTTGTTAGTGAGGAGTTTGAAAGAGATTTCATAGTTGGTGTCCAGTTACATGAAGACGCTTTGTGGTAATTATATTTGTGGCTAATATTGTATGGCTACTTTGAACCGTTAATACGTAAAGTCGCCTCATTCTTACAGGCTTTTATAAAAATTTTATTCTATTTGCTCTCATATTTTGGGCTAATCAGCCTGAACTCTATTTACTTTCATTTAATTTCTTATGTCTATTATTTATTTGTTGTTTGTTTATGATATTACATTTATATATTGCCACTTTCTTGATTAAACGGGCTGCAAATTCTTTTGTTTTTAGGTGTGCCCGTAACGTTCAAAAATCAATGGGATATATTTATAGTGTACAAATTGTTGAAAGCATTACGCTATTAGTTATATCTCTATTGCGATTAGTTGTGAGTATTATATCCTACTAATAAATGCGAAAGTTTGTGAGGATGTGTGTGTGTTTGTTACTCTTTCACGCAAATTCTACTGAACTGATTACAATGAAATTTAGCACACATATAGAGGGTAACTTGGATTAACACATAGGATAGTTTCCCGGAAATCCCACGGGAACGGGCACTATGCGGGTTTTCCATTGATAACGCGGGCGAAGCCGCGGGCGGAAAGCTAGTTGTAAAATAAAACACTTTTAGTTTTGGCTTTTTCTAGTCATGCGTTTTATTAAGTTTAACTTGAATATTTTGATCTGCCTTCAAAGCTCTTCTTATTGTATTATATTATAGTAATAAAACATTATCTATGTGTGATTTTATAATGAAACCGCATTAATAAAATTTCATTATATTTAATTTTCAGGGTGCTGGCCATGCTAATCCGACACTGTTTTTTGTTGGAATGACAGCTACCATTTGCCTGGTGATACTGACAGGATCTTATATGATGGACGCTGCTGATGTTACTCACGAGGTTTCTCTTATATTGCTTTTTTGTACCTTGATTGTAACATAAATATTGGTAAGAGAATGCTCAGTATTTGGACAGAATTTGGTTCATATCAAACACTTTTAATGTTGGCAACAGTTCACGATTACAAAACCGTCGAGATCATAAATTTTACCTAGCATTGGGTTAATTCTATTTTGTTGCAACTGTCCACTCTGATAAATTACAAAAAAGAGGAACTCGCTTCCTTTACGATTATCTCACTTTCTTTTTCATCCCAAGATAAATCCATACTTACTAATATTATAAATGCGAAAGTAACTCTGTCTGTCTGTCTGTTACTCAATCACGCCTAAACTACTGAACCAATTTGCATGAAATTTGGTATGGAGATATTTTGATACCCGAGAAAGGACATAGGCTACCTTTTATTGCGAAATATGTACCACGGGCGAAGCCGGGGCGGATCACAAGTATATAATACGCAAGACAAACAAAGACAAATACATCAGTATTATCATCCATCGTCTACACTTTTTTATAAATATTGACCTTCAGGATTACTTATACCTTTTTTATTGTCAATAGGGAAGCGTTTGACCTGGTTTGACCACAATATATATTAATCTGTGTCGCATTCAACTCTTATTTTAAATAAATTTAACGTTATATAACCAACAGGCTTTACAAATACCAACTGCAATTTTCCACTGCGGTTGGGAGAACGTCAAGGTGGGGCCTGGTCTGCGCACCACCATAGTGCTGGCTCTGCAGAGGAGCCAGGGTCCCGTATACCTGACTGCTTTTGGAGTTATCAAGCTTTCGTATGCTAGTTTTATTTCGGTAAGTTTTGCAGAATTAAGATGAGATGAGCAATTATTTGACAGATATTAGCAATGATATTACAATAAGATACAGTTAGGCTACCAACTTTATAGAATACATTTATAAACTGGGGCCTTAGACAAAGTAACAATTAAAAAACGATAACGAAGTTAGAAAAGGAAAAGTGTATGGGATTGACATTAGATAGACCACGTGATCTAACGCGGCGTATGTCAATCCCATACATTTTTGCCTTTTCTAACTTCGTTATCGTTTTTTAATTGTTACTTTGTCTAAGGCCCCTGAAAAGTCAATTCTGGCTACTTAACGACATTTCAATTTTCAACGTGGTGTTCCCGGAGCACTATTAGGCTACTACTAGTTACTACTACTAGGCTATCTATACGCATATACTTTAAATTATAATAGGAATTATTTGTTATTAGTGATGAATTTCCTTATATTTTGTTTTGTGTAAATGTATTTCAAACAAAAATATACGAACATGTATTGATGTTACTTTTTAGTCTTTATTGTTATTTCTCTATGTTACTGTTAACTTTTTGAGTCGTTATTTTCCGAAATAAACTTAAATCCAAAGGATGAAGTATGGCACTTAAAAGTTCTTAGACAAGTTAACTGTATATTTGTTAGGGAAGGAAGTCAGCAAATAATTTTAGAAGGAAAATGCAAAAATATGCTAACGATGTATAGACGCAGTTATTTAATGAAAAAAAAAGATTTGATATATTTTATGAAATGGAGTTTATATAAAGTAGAAAAGTTGAATATGTTTCATTCAAAACAGTTTTTTTTATAAATGGTATTTTTTTCTTTACAGATTCTCCGATCGTCGTATTCATTCTTTGCGGTTATGTATTAGTAATTAGGGTTTATTTCGAAAAAATTTGATGTACCTACACAATATAATGATATTAATATTGGAAATAAAAAGAAATACAAATAATGCTACTTTTCCATACTAATATAATACAACTGAATAGTTTGTTTGTTTAAATTTAAAAAGTAGATCTTTGCAAAGTTGGTTCATAAATTAAAAGGATATTTTGCGGTTTCAGTTTTATAACCTACTAGCTTTCCGCCCCGGGCTTCGCCCGCGCAGTTAAAGAAAAACCCGCATAGTTCCCGTGGGATTTCCGGGATAAAACCTATCCTAAGTCCCGGGGTAAAAGTAGCCTATGTCCTTTCTCGGGTATCAAAATATCTCCATACCGAATTTCATGCAAATTGGTTCAGTAGTTTAGGCGTGATTGAGTAACAGACAGACAGACAGAGTTACTTTCGCATTTATAATATTAGTATGGATTTATGAAAATTACAGTTTATACTTTTACCTTAATTAAGTTTGTTTTTAATTTCTTCTGGATACTAATTTCAGTATCTGAATTAAGTCATAAATAAAATTAAAGTCTATAATAATTGATATATTGGAGCGTAAACTACAGGATTTTCCCGTTTGAATGTTTTTAAAAGCGTTGCCTCTGATTTATGTTAACTGCTCTGTGTTTACTCTAATTGTGAAATATGATACGAATTTTTTCAATTAAAATGTTAGTTATGAGAACACAAGCGAAGTGAATACTGACATCTATTGGTGCGGCTTTCAAATATGAAATAACGCTTTTAATTATTTTCTGAAAATGTCTCTACTACGTGAAAATTGGTTAAAGAGTATGGTTATTATAATTACAAATTAATGAAATTTTGAGCATATTGAAACATTTAATATGACATTTATACTCATTAATCTATCTTTATTTAAGAGAAAAACGGATTATAGTTACACTACTTACAAGTTGTAGGTAACTCAAGATAGGCTGTACCATGGCTGTACCTGTAGGGATTTTGATTATTGTTGTTTTATTTATTGCAAATATTTCCCCTCGTTGATTGTTTAAAAGTTTTAAAATCTTATCGAATGACAAGTGACTCTTGCAGAACGTTGAGTAAAATAGTTAAAGTTAATTATAATACCAAATTATCACTGAATGGTAGGATCTAAACCTACATTATAATATTCATTTACATAAATTTATTATTATAAATCAATGAACATGTATTTATGACTGTTTCTAAAATTCACAGTAGCTTGCTTTGCAAATGCTTTACATATTAAATCATCCAACACTGCTCATGACAAAACTTATGTTAGAAGCAATTTGTATCTGTAAATCTAGAATTGGACGATAGCCAAAAATTGTCGCCAAAAATTTCATTTGAACGCTGCGTTTAAAAATAATTGTGCTTAAGTTTTCGGTACGGTCAGAAACAATGGATTTGGGGCTATAATTGTTTGGGGATTTTCAGATTTGTAAGTATAAAGAAATACAAAGTACTTAATTAAATGTTGTAGGAAAATACTTATGACGAATTTTTGGAACAAGGAAATGTCTCGTCTGCGTTACCATAATTCAAACAAATTAATGTTTAAATAATGAAAAATAAATAAATTAATATTTCAATTTTCACACACGGCACGATCTGATCCCATACAAAGCTTTCGCTTGTGTTGTGGAAACCAGATAGCTGATAAACATACATATATAATTTTAAATAAATACTTATATAGATAATTAACACCCTGCAGATACAGAGCAAACATCTATGTTCATCACACGAGTATTTACCCCGAGTGGGAATCGAACCCACGACCTCTGGCTTGGAAGGCAGGGCCACTACCAACCAAGCCAACCGGTCGATTATGTATGTTATCTGAATTTGAAAAAAAATCTTATCAATAGATCTTGCAGGAGATATATGACATCAAAGGCAAAGTAGTATAAATATTTAATATTTAGACATACAAGGCTAAAAGTTTTCTAAATAAAGAACAACGTAAAAGACAATTCTTTGAAAGAATAGAAAAATCTAGATCCATTAGTTTCAAAGTCACAAAGTTCTTAAGAAAGGCAAAGTTCGAATTTCGTTTAACTGTGTCTATCTATTGCTTTGTAGTTTTTAGAAAGTTAAGAACTTTTTCCACAATAACTATGCATGTACTCCTAAAAAAACTAAGTTATAAAATGTGTGAAAATTACATGTTATAAAATTGGTACATAATTATAAATGTTTGATAATGTTGAAAATGTGAAAGTATATTTGTGTATTTGATTGTATGTTTGTCTTTCTATCACGTCGCAACACAGCAACTTTATGATTTGATTTTTGTGTCTAGGAATAGGTAGACGGAGTGACATAAGCTACTGTTGGAGTCACCAATGTAGGAGTCACCAATGTAGGGGCTTGTTATGTGCGGGTGTAATAAAAGATGAATAACTACGCAAAGGTTATATTTCGTTAACTACATATATTTATCTGTATGTAATTAATATTCGACCTAATGCGACCCACCCGCGTCCCGACAAGCCCGTGACTGTCTGTGCATAGCGCACGAACTGTTTATATATATGAGTTACCGTGTGAACTTTCTTAGCGTTACACTTGAAATTCGATAACTCATAAATTGGCTTGTCGTCGCTACATCATTCCCCCCTTAAAAAATAAAAAGGGTATACAAGTAAAAAAACTTACAATTAAACTAAACAATAAACAGATGGGTGTATATAAAGTGTCGCTATATAAGGTTACAAAATGTTTACAATATAAAGTATAAAAAATGTTCACAATATAAATCAATCAATACGTATCGTATACAAGTGGTTAACAGTTAACACCTAATTTCGTTAAACTATTTATATGTTATTACAAAAACTCGGTTGGGTCTTCTAAGTGGCGTGCGATAATTGTTACACGTCAATTAACACTTAGTAACATTAACATTTCAAATCTCAATACATTCTTTACACTTGTGTCGTTTAATATTACAAAGGCTATTACTATACACTCAAAAGCCATAAATCAAAAGTACTTAAATTTCTAAGTAGTAAACATTTCAATCAAAACTCAACACAAACATAAATTTGAAATACCATACTTAAAACGTTAAACAATGAACTCGTTTCAAAATTACTTAAGTTCTATTATTTATTAAATACGATGTGTTGATTACTAAGTATTTATTATACATTTCTATGAAGTCTTATGAATACTTATAATCATCGTAATTCTAATAAATTTAAAATAGTTGAAACAATTACAAATACAATACTATTACCTAAATCGTACCGGTAATCGTATAGCTCTTCCACTACGCGTGGTATGTGTATTAGGCAATTCGCTACTTGGAATTAGTAACGGAACCTTAGTATCTGCCCCAGATGTCGTATCACTATCATCACATCATTCAAATAATATGCAGGTTTTAGACGGTCTACTGATATTCTAACTTTCCTGCCAGTCATTTGAATGTAAAATACCTTTTCCTCTCGACTCAACACACGATAAGGGCCGTCGTATGTTGGTTATAAAGGCTTACGTACTGCGTAGTTTCTTACAAAAACATAATCGTACTTTTCTAAATCGGGGTGAATAAATATGTTCCGTCTTTCATTCTGCCTAATAGCTACTGACTGATATTTTCTAATAGAGTCTCGTAATTTACTTACATACTCAAGACTGCTATCTATTTCTAAACTCGATTTTTTATCGTAATAATCACCTGGTAATCGTAAAGTTGTTCCGTACGTTATTTCTGCTGCGCTTATGCCGGTATCACTTCTTACTGCTGTTCTAAGTCCTAGCAACACAGTTGGTAATTCCGTAACCCAAGATGATGATATATTGCATAAACGAGCCGTTAATGCCGCTTTAAGGACGCTATTACGTATTTTTACAAAAACACGCTGTTTTACGGTACCATTTTAACTTAAAGCAATTACACGTGAGAACATAGTAATATCTTAATTTAAAGATAATATATTCAGCTCTACGTTCATCTTATAAAAATTGTACGACGTCATACAAAATTGTCGCTGAAATACGTTTTTTCCATCACAATAAACGCATAAAATGCAAAAAAATGGGGTCTAAAGCGGTACCATTTTAGGAAAATTAAGAGCCTAATCTATTTTCTTAACTATATCTTATTGAGGGATATATAGTCCTTTATATATGGTGTAATTTTTATGAATCTAAATCAAAATTTTATTTCAATTATGAGCTAAATTAAAAATACTTGTCGATTTCTTCATACATTTTGTTCTCGCGGTTCGTCAGACCGCGCTCAGAAGCGCTCTTGGAAGGACGGGTGTATCGCTCCTCGTGCCAAAAATAAAAACGAAATAAAAAAAGATTATTAGTAGTTTATAGTCTTTTTCGTGATTTGAAATATTTGATACTTTATAAGAGTAAACTGTATAAGTTTCATATTCCATTTATTTGTAATTAAAAATTATGTTTTAAAAATTACCTTGCCTGAGATTCTCTTTTTTATGGGTTGTTGAATAGGAATAGCGGCAAAGTTTTGAAGTAGACTAGTAGGAAGACTATTATGATGTTGGTTGATATGTATAAGATGGCGCCGACGAAAATTTGACTTTTTTTCGTGATGGGTGTCATTTTCATGGTTTTTGGGGTAGCTATTAACGAATATGAGGTCAAAACTATAATCCAAGATGGCGCTGACGAAAATTTGACTTTTTTTCGTGATGGGTGTCATTTTCATGGTTTTTGGGGTAGGTATTAACCAATATGAGGTCAAAACTAAAATCCAAGATGGCGCCGACGAAAATTTGACTTTTTTTCGTGATGGGTGTCATTTTCATGGTTTTTGGGGTAGCTATTAACGAATATGAGGTCAAAACTATAATCCAAGATGGCGCCGACGAAAATTGTACATCTTTTCGTCATGGGTGTCATTTTCATGGTTTTTGGGGTAGGTATTAACCAATATGAGGTCAAAACTAAAATCCAAGATGGCGCCGACGAAAATTTTACATCTTTTCGTCATGGGTGTCATTTTCATGGTTTTTGGGTTAGCTATTAACGAATATGAGGTTGAAACTATAATCCAAGATGGCACCGACGAAAATTTGACATCTTTTCGTCATGGGTGTCATTTTCATGGTTTTTGGGGTAGCTATTAACGAATATGAGGTCAAAACTATAATCCAAGATGGCGCCGACGAAAATTGTACATCTTTTCGTCATGGGTGTCATTTTCATGGTTTTTGGGGTAGGTATTAACCAATATGAGGTCAAAACTAAAATCCAAGATGGCGCCGACGAAAATTTTACATCTTTTCGTCATGGGTGTCATTTTCATGGTTTTTGGGTTAGCTATTAACGAATATGAGGTTGAAACTATAATCCAAGATGGCACCGACGAAAATTTGACATCTTTTCGTCATGGGTGTCATTTTCATGGTTTTTGGGGTAGCTATTAACGAATATGAGGTCAAAACTGAAATCCAAGATGGCGCCGACGAAAATTTTACATCTTTTCGTCATGGGTGTCATTTTCATGGTTTTTGGGGTAGCTATTAACCAATATGAGGTCTAAACTATAATCCAAGATGGCGCCGACGAAAAATTTGACATCTTTTCGTCATGGGTGTCATTTTCATGGTTTTTGGAGTGGCTATTAACCAATATGAGGTCAAAACTGAAATCCAAGATGGCGCCGACGAAAATTTTACATCTTTTCGTCATGGGTGTCATTTTCATGGTTTTTGGGGTAGCTATTAACCAATATGAGGTCAAAACTAAAATCCAAGATGGCGCTGACGAAAATTAGACTTTTTTCGTGATGGTTGTCATTTTCATGGTTTTTGGGGTAGTTATTAACGAATATGAGGTCAAAACTAAAATCCAAGATGGTCGTCGAATTTCAAGATCGCGTCATGGTAATACTGTCGCGTTATGGAGCAAGGCGGCGATTTTGGTATTGGTATCTATGAATCTCGCCAAAGAAAATTCACTCCTGACACGTTTTCTCGGCACACACGTTCTTTTTTATTTTATTCTCTTCGTTTAAATGTTTTAGATAAACTTTATTTAAATAAAGTTTAGCGAATATATTTAAAGTTAATAATATCTGTCAGAATATAAACACAGATGATGATTGCCACAGAGTTGCGTTTTATATTACATTTCTAAATTCTAAATATGCATTTCAATGTTCTTTAAAATTGTTTTTTTTAAGACTTTCTACAAAACTGTAGTTGTTAACGTTTTTGTTATTTTATTTAAGTTTACTTTAAAGGAGTAAGAAAAATATACCTAATTATCGACGGTTACATTGGGGATTTGGTAATACCTACATAGCTGTCTCAAAAACCTTGAAAATGACGCCCATGCCGAAAAGATGTAAAATTTTCGTCAGCGCCATCTTGGATTATAGTTTTGACCTCATATTCGTTAATAGCTACCCCAAAAACCATGAAAATGACACCCATGACGAAAATATGTCAAATTTTTCGTCGGCGCCATCTTGGATTTTAGTTTTGACCTCATATTGGTTAATAGCTACCCCAAAAACCATGAAAATGACACCCGTGTCGAAAATATGTAAAATTTTCGTCGGCGCCATCTTGGATTTTAGTTTTGACCTCATATTGGTTATTAGATACCCCAATAACCATGAAAATGACACCCATGACGAAAATATGTAAAATTTTCGTCCGCGCCATTTTGGATTTTAGTTTTGACCTCATATTGGTTAATAGCTACCCCAAAAACCATGAAAATTACACCCATGACGAAATGATGTCAAATTTTCGTCGGCGCCATTTTGGATTTTAGATTTGACCTCATATTGATTAATAGCTACTCCAACTCCTTGAAAATGACACCCATGACGAAAAGATTTCAAATTTTCGTCGGCGCCATCTTGGATTTTAGTTTTGACCTCATATTGGTTAATAGCTACCCCAAAAACCACCCACATTTGCAAATGTGTTTGCTACTTAGGAAAAGTTCAGATTTAAAGATATAGGTAATGTGACGAATTTAATTTATTTCATTCCGACTGTTTCTCGGAATAACATACATGTACTAAGAATTGCATACAATGCCGGGTTTAATATATTGCCGGTAACGTAATATTATGTATGATAATAATTCTTAAAAAAGTATTTTATACATTTCTTAAAAAGCTTCGATATTGTATACAATAATACAATTCATATTCAAATTGTTGTAAAATAGTCACACTTTTTTAAGTTGGTTGAATACACTAAAATACTTATAAGGATCGTACCTACTAATAAAAGTAGCAAAATGAATTTTTAAAGTTCCCAGTAATCTTCTGGAATCAATTTCAATAAAAATATAAAAAAAAAATAATATCAAGTATGAAGATGGTCTATAAAATGGAATGCGCTATGTTTACGTGAGCGTGATGTCCCGCGAACCACGTTGCGACGTTAAATACCTAAATTTGAGTAGCGCAGATTTGTGACAGCGTCCTTAAGCGACCTATGCCAACGCTCTACCGCCCCGTTACTCTGTGGGTGGTAAGGTGTCGTACGCAACTTATTCATACCTAATAACTTCATTAGTGTAGCAAATAGTAGGGGAGCCCAAGAGGGGATTTTGGGATTTACTCGAGCGCGTCAGATTACTATAAGGGACGGTACCTTAGCTATTCATTAGTACCTCTAGTCAATATGAGCAGTTATGGTTGGTGGGTGCGCTCAGGGGCCCCGCTGGAAAATTTGAATAATCCATAATTCCCTAAGGTTGAGCTCGAATCGTCAGATTAGCGAAATGGGGACTTCTTATATTGTAATTAACCCCCCCATATATTAATCTGACGCGCTCGAATAATATTACTTTAATTTTTTACCCTTCATAGCGATTAAATCGCCACTTAAATCGTCAGATTAACGTATACTTTTTTTCAGTGACGTCCTGGAGCATGCAAAATATCAATATCTAACGCGCTTGAGTATTTCCAAGCCAATTTTTTTCTTTTTTAAATTAAAAAAAATCAAAAAACCCTTCCCCACCGCTAAAAGTGAAAACATTATAGGACCTTTTTTTCTCGCTATGGTCTAATCTACCAATTCTAATAGGTTCCCGTGACGCTCGAGTAAATCCACATTTAGCATCCTGGGCTCCCCTACTAAAATAATTGACTTTCGAATTGGCGTCCTTGATCGCTTGTTAGCTTTTTCGGACAACCAAAACGAGAGATCCATCCTTCATATATTACACGCGAAATCGTTTCAGCAGTTATATATCTCGTAGGAAAACATTCTGGCCATCGCGTCCCCCTATCACTATGGTTAGGCAATACGTCCTAAAACCTTCGGGTGAAGTGGGTAAAGGTCCAATTAAATCAACATGAATATGTTCAAACCTATCGCACTGCAGAAACGATCCTAAACCTGACATTGAATAACGATTAACCTTCGATCGTTGACATTCAATGCATGTTTTAACTTTTAACCCATTGGCCAACGTGACGAATCATATTTGGCCAATAAAAACGATTTTGAATCAATTTGCGTGTAGTCCTTATTCCGGGATGACATAAATTATGTACACTATCAAAAGCAATACGTCGAAATTTATCAGTCAAATAATATATACATGAGTATCTATCCGATGCGTCCGTCATAAGTGCGAGCGATGCATCGGCCCTAGGGTGCTAAAAAATCTGCACTTTATAAACCAAAACAAAGTTTGAGTTACCTCGGCGATAAATGACCATTTATACGGTCGCCGTAAACTAAGATCTAAAGTCATTAACTTAGTACCAAATGTCTTAATTACACTACCGTTTGCCGCGTAAGGTTTATAATCACTACACAGTACACTCACTCGCGGATCGGTTATTTTTCGACACTGGTAAAATTAAAACATTTTTTAGTCGGCTCTCCTGCTGCTTCTGCCACGCACAGGGCTGAATGTACTTGCTCGCATTATGCTTATAGCGGTAATGGAAAAAACATAACCAATTTGGTCTTCTCTGTTTTGATATTCCTGCACAATCGCGACTTTGCGATGCGGAACGATGCGTGCTATTTCCATATCTTCGACCGCTAAACGATTTTCCTCTCGAGCCTGCACATTCCAGCTGGTTTATCCGCTGCTTTAGTTGTGCTAACTGCTCGAGGTTTAACGGTACCGACGAAACTGGAACTGCCGGATTCATTTTTAATTGTAAACAAACGATATCTATGCAATTCACTATTATGTTCACTAATCGTCGGGAGTCACCAGTGTAGGGGCTTGTTATGTGCGGGTGTAATAAAAGAAGAATTATAACTACGCAAAGGTTATATTTCGTTAACTTTTGAGTTAACGTTACTTTTAGTAACGTTACTTTACGTAACGTTACTTTTGAGTTGTTTTAGCGCAGTACGCATTAAAATCACTTTCAAATTAATAAATTCCGACAGATTACATTAAAAAATATATTACATGAGAGACAGTATATATTAATTTCCTTTGACCACGCAATCGTAAGCTGGGAATCTAGTTCTAACTGCATTGAATATAAAGGCCATTTTTGTGTGAAACATTTGAACACGCGCGTGGCACGTTTGCTCTCTATTTGCACTTCTCTGAGCCTTCAGTGTTTGCTTTTACAAGGGTTATTATAGAGCTCCATTGGTTTACGTGGATTGTTAGTTATTTACCTGAACTGAGAAATAATAATAATATGTGTAGTCCGTTGAAATTTATATTGCACTTTCAAAAGGGAAGATATATTTAAATATAGATTTACAAGTAGTCCCGGCATACGTCGTTCTCATTTACTCTTATTTCTCAAATCTACTCAATAGGCATACAAACTTTCATGATTATCGGGCCAGCCGTTTCGGAGGATTATGGTAACTAGCATTGTGACTGAGAATTTTATATATATAGGGAGAGAAGTTCTAATACATATCGTTCACTACAATTTAATTGGACTATTGGCTGAAATACCTCGTGAATTAATGAATATAAATCTACACGTAGATATATAGCCTTTTTATTTATCCATATTATGTATTTTTAACACATATTTATTAATTAATAACGTTTCATTAAGAATATGTATTGCATTGTATTGTATCAGCCTGTCGTGTCCCAATGCTGAGCAAAGGCCTCTCCAAGTCGCTTCCATGAATCGTGGGCTTGTCCTTGAAAACCAGTCATTTTTAAATTGGTCAAGTTCATCTCGCCATCTCTTCTTCGGCCTGCCGCGACGTCTTCTATCTGTTCCTGGGCTCCACAAAGTGGTTATCTTGGCACAGACAAATTAAGAATATTACGTAACAAAGCTAAATAAATATAAAATAAAATAGAGCTTGAAGTTAGTTAGGTATCGGTACTATCACTGTTGAATCGGAAGTAAGTCGGTACGTTATGTACAAAGCTCTTGAGCAAAGCTTCTTTTGTTTGCTCGCTTTTCGGTAGAAACATGGTGGAAATAATTTTAATGAGATAAAGTTTAAGATACATTCGAATATAATTTAACTTGTCTATTGTTACTAATTGATAAAATAAAATACATCGAATTGTGAAACTTCATAATTCTTTTTTAATAGTTAGTATATACTAATATTAAGCTTAATTAATATAGCTATTGTAAGCAATGTCTTCCTTCATCTCAGCATGGATTTTTTAAGTCTCGGAGTGTTAACACAAACCTTTCAGAATTGACTAACTATTTACTAACTAACATAAGTGACGGCCGCGGCGCTCAGATTGACGTTATTTATACCGATCTCGAAAAGGCTTTCGATAGAGTAGACCATAATGTTCTCGCCGGGAAACTAAATGCTGTAGGTATTAAGGGTAATCTTCATAGATGGGTAATATCTTATATTAGAAACCGTCGTCAGGCAGTAGTCATAGGAAGTCATAAATCTAACTTCATAAACGTCACCTCTGGAGTTCCACAAGGATCCCATATATCACCTTTACTCTTTAACATTTTCCTTTTCGATATAACACATTGTATTAAGAACTCAAATTGCTTACTGTATGCCGATGATAACAAAATTTTCCGTAAAGTAACTTGTACCGCCGATTGTAATCTTTTTTTTTTTTTTTTTTTTTTTTTTATAGTGGAGAATGCATTTAGGCATACCCAGGGCACTCGGGGGAAGAGCCCTGGGTTATGTCGGACTCACCCTGCTGAGTGCAGGGTCCTACCGACTAAACTCCACTGTGTTCCGCCGTGCCGCTTTATTGACGGGGCCGCGGGTATCCGGTAGAACCGCGTCCGCAGACGCCGATTGTAATCTACTCCAATCTGATCTAGATAATCTCGGAGAATATTTTAAAATTAATAACATCGGTGTAAACATTCAAAAATGCCAAACCATAAGCTTTTCTCGTAAACGTAACATTATTTTATTCGAATATAGTATCAATAATCAGTTAATTAATAGAACAACTTCAGTAAAGGATCTCGGCATCCTTCTGGACGATAAATGTTTCTTCGACGCCCATATTGAGTACATGTCCAGTAAAGCATACAAATCCCTAGGTTTCATCCTAAGAACAAGTCAACCTTTTAAAAACCCTCAGTGTTTAAAAATGCTTTATCATAGTTACGTCAGAAGCATAGGTATTAGAATATGGAAGTATAATATGGCGACCATTTTTTAAAAAATATATACCTAGACAAAATTGAAAAAATACAAAAGATATTTATGAAGCATCTTAGTTTTAAAGCAAAAAATAACTTTAAGGACTACAAAGAATCCTGCATTTTCTTTAAAATGAATACTCTCGAAGACAGACGTACTCTTTCAGATATTATGTTTCTTTATGATCTCCTAAACAACAAACTAGACTGCCCCCAATTAACAGAAAATATATATTTTAACACCCCTCTAACTCGAACACGTAATACTCCTTTATTCTTTATACCACGTACAAAAAATCAATATATGAAGAACTCACTCTTTAATCGCCTACCTTCGATATACAATCAAAAATTTTCTACTCTTGACATATTTAACAGCCCTAGCAATCGTTTTAAAACCAATGTAATTAAAATATTATCTAACGTACCTAACACATTTTAATCATGCACACACACATATATACACACAAACATACCCAAACGCACGCACGCACTCACCCACACACACAACTCACCACTCTTTAATAAGTTACTGTTTTAAATATACATAATATAATCTTATAATATAAAAATGAATCGCAAAATGTGTTGGTAAGCGCATAACTCGAGAACGGCTGAACCGATTTCGATAAGTAATTCTTTTTTTATTATATTCCTTGAAGTACGAGGATGGTTCTTACGTAGAGAAAACGTAAATATGTACCACGGGCGAAGCCGGGGCGGACTGCTAGTTGATAATAATTGTAAAACTCGTAATTAGCGTATTGTATCATAGATATAAGTAGAGTAAGTCAAACTGTAAGCTGTGTAGTTTTCAAAATAAATAAATAAATAAATAAATAAATTAATATAATAGTCAGTCTTAGTATGATCTATACTAGTAATAGAACTTAATAGTATTTGATTTACAATAATATTTCACGTGATACTTACATAAAATTAAAAGAAAATGAATGAGCCGATTTTCAATACAGCCGCATTATTGGCATCTCAGTCAAGTCAATAGGTTTGATTATTGGCATCACATATTAAGTAAATTACTTATAAACATAATTATACATTTCTGTATTACCGCAGACTATCATCTTAATATATATATAAATCTCGTGTCACAATATTTGTCCTCAATGGACTCCTAAACCACTTAACCGATTATAATAAAATTCGCACACCATGTGCAGTTCGATCCAACTTGAGAGATAGGATAGTTTAAACATGTAGGTACCACGGGCGAAGCCGGGGCGGACCGCTAGTATTCATATATAAATTTAAATTTACGTTTTTCTTTTATTAGCTTTTTACTTTTTCTAAAAATGCTACGTTTCTAAGTTTTAATCATCATTTATTCAAAACTAGCTAATTAATAACGTGTGGAGTAGAACATTAACATTCTAGGAACATATTTCATAGACTTCATGGCTTTTTTTTTACAACAGATTAGTTAAAAATATATTTTGACTAAATTCATTCCTTAAAGCTTGATATATTGTAACTCGTCATGAGGAATTAATGTTTACTGTAAGATTCCAATCTTTTTATACTTGTGGAAAAAATTATTTGCGATCACCTACTGTGCTGGCCGAGTCTTTATAAACGTGATATATATGATATTATTATATAGTATGATTTTAATTGACGGTTAACATTTTTACAGTTTATTTTATTTTTAATGTTATTATCTAATTTATTGATTAAACGTGGAATTATGTATGAGCATCTTCTTTCGCCATAGCGGTTATTGGCTTTTAATTACCGTACATACCGTACAGACCGTACATAATTTATTTTGTGTTACTTTTCGTGTGCCAAGGTTGTGAGATGTAACTTTTTCAGTAAATGTTTTATAAAAAAGTTGTTCTTTTAAGAGATGTACTTCTACTTTTTCAAAAATTGGTAGCACATTGCAGTGCTTAAAAAGTTTGCTTATATCGTTTTCGTATTTCTTTTTTATTCTAGTTGGGACTATAATAATGAATTCGAATTCGCATTATCTCGCAACGGATTTCCGTAAAGTTCACTGGTCGTTTTATCTCCTACTAATGGCTATTTAATAATTATGAATTGAATAATATTTTGAACAAGAAAGCTGAAAGTATTGTTTTTATTTATTTTGAGTTATTTATTGTGTCGGTTATAGGTAACAGTTTATTGTAGAATGTTTTTAAATAGTTTGTGGATAAAAAAAAATGGTAAGTATTTCAAATCAGTTTTCAGCTGTTCATAATATTATGATATAGAAAAAAAGGAATTACTTCGAATGAAATGTTAGTTTATGGAATTACTTTTGTAAAAAAAAAAAACGAAATGTGCAGGGTATGTGCGTTTAGTTATGGTAAGGTATTTCATATATTATGTAGTAATAAAAGAGTGAATAAATAAAATCGAGGACACATAGTACCTATTTCCCTGAAACCAAAGTGTTTTACAACTTTCTTAATTAAAATCCCGTGGTAAATAGATCTCTAGGTATATTATTTTGTAGATATTAAAAAAAATCTTGAAATATAATAAAAATATAATATGTATACTTATATAATCATGAGAACCACAAAATGTTATTACATACTACATACATCACTACATAGTATAAAACAAAGTCGCTTTTTCTGTCCCTATGTCCCTTTGTATGCTTATTTAATAGATAGAGTGATTTAATAGGTGGGTTTTAGTGTATAATTTATTAGGTTTGAGACAAAGCGGGCGAAGCCGCGGGCGGTAAGCTAGTATTATATAAAATAATGTTTTACATGATACTTATACTTTATTAGACAACACAAAACAAATAATATCACATTCTCAAGATACCAAAAACTTCCTCATTTCTTAAACATAACACAAACAAAGAAAACATCTTTATCCAAAATATTTTAGGCGAAAACATTAATGGAGTCGTAGTTCGTACCTCTAAATCGGTTGTTGAATACAAATCAATGTAAATAAATGCAAAAACCGTTTTGTACGAAATCCCGTGACTCGAATAATTAAAGAATAATTGAGGTTAGAATTACAAACAACTTAACACCGGAGAAGCGTTGTGGTCATGGATGAATTTTCTTTCAGTGATTACTAGGATGTATCTTTTAAAATCTTAATTTAGTTATTAAATTTATCCGGGCTATATTTAGTCAGTTTTAGTCACTCATTCAAGTTAAATTTCCAGTCCTGATATTTCTCTCATCAATCCTTTCCTTTTTCCTTTCCTGCAATATTTGCATGCATTTTGGAGAGTAAGGCTGCTTGCAAATGTTCATTGGTGGTGCTGGTCACTTACCATCAGACGTCACCAGCTCCTTTAGCATAAAAAGTCTGTTTTATGACAGTCATGATTGTCATTACTTAGACTAATATTATATAGGTTTGATTTGAACGCGCTAATAACGGCACCGATGTGAAAAATTATTTCAGTGTTAGATATCGAGGAAGGCTATAGACTATATATCATCACGTTGACCAATGGGAGCGCAGCAAAGCTGGTAAAACCGTAGGGCACAGCTTAATATATAATCACAATAAATAAAACGCTGTATGAAAAGTTAAGACCGAGTTGGATTAAATCAAGAACTAAATTACGAGGGATAATTTTGTTTAAGACACATTTAGGCAAAGGGTTTGTAAGTTTGTTCAAAGTATATTATGTGGAGATCCCTTGAGTGGAATGTACGATTCACAAACCTTTATTAAATTGACAACTTTATCAGTGCGATTGTGTGATATTAGGCTCTGTGCACACGTAGAAGCATTATTTACACACATTATTTATTTATTTATTTAAACATTATCCATATCCATATTATAAATGTGATAGTAAATATCTATTGTATTAAACATCAATCTGATTATGTTGTTATCATGTAATATGCGTATCTTATAAGACAAGAAAGTTATTGGATAAATTTAAATTCCAACCTGGATGAAGCTTGTTCAATAGATGCACCAAAAGCGTTTTGCGTTTTTCGCAAATATAGGAAATCACATTTTTCTACTTTAATGCTTTATTATTATCAACTTTATCAACTTACAGAGCTAATGGTACAAAGCTGAAGAGTTTGTTTGTTTGTTTGAACGCGCTAAGCTCAGGAACTACTGGATCGATTCCATTTTTTTAATGTAAATGATCCTTGAGTGGTATAAGTTGTATGTACCTCAGTCGGAGTCATGGCAAACCTCTAGTTTATAATATTAGTAAGGTGGTAGGAAAGACTCGTGTGCGAAGTGGCTTATAAAGTACCTATTTTACGCGTCGCTGATAGCGGAGCTCATCTTTCTCTATTTTTATTACTTCCCCGGGCGTGTGTCATGATCTTTACTGTGAGACTAAATTAGGAATTCTTTTCCTTCATTTATAACATATTGTGGGTAAATGAAAGTCATGAGTTAAATAAAATTCATTTTATTTAGGAATATATGAAAAATTATACTTGCAATTGACACGCATATTTTACAAACATAATATAAATATAGATAAACACGGAAGAAAGGTGATTTTTATCGCTAGGATAAGCATTCAAACTTGGCCTGGGTTTAATTGAACCCACCTGAAACTTTCATCAACTAGAAATTATGTTTTTCTATCGTCATAATACATCGATAATTATTTATTTACTTATATATTTAAATATTAAATAGGTACATTAAAATTTCTCACTATTTCAGAAAGCAAATTCTACCAATAACAGCCGGCAAGAAACTTGATATGTATGACTCCTTCCAAATCATGTCATTTTTACATTTCTTCTCTTCTTCTTATGACGTCTCTAATTAAGTCTTATATGGATGAACAAAAAAAGAGTGTGCGTGTCAGAAGTGAAACTTCTTTGGCAATATTCACCATAAGATACCAAAATCGTCGCCTTACTCCATCACGTGACGGTATTGCCATGACCCGACCTTGAAGTTTCACTTCTATAAATGTATGTATAAAAATAATGATGATGCTATAGGTATGTTAATTAAATGTAAAGAACTATAATGACGTTCCTAACTGAAATGTTTTTGTTAAAAAATGTAATCTACACACATGTAATTTAACTGCGACATTACGCTCACGTTTTCATCACGACAAAAACAAATAACAATTAAACATAAAACATTCCGCAGGTGACTGTAGCCCTGAAATTGCCCAGCTTTGTGGTAGGGTTGTCAAAAATAGTTTAGTCCATTTTTTAAAGTGAAACTTTTATTACATCGTCTCAAACTTTTTGGTCTGTGTAGCGCATGTCGCGTGTATCGCGGCTGCCGAGTAGGTATACCTACTCAGCAGCCGACCGTCACGCGACATGCGCTACACAAAGCAGTGTTCGGAACCGTTCGAACAGTTTCACTTTTACCGTGGTTTCATAAAACCACACAACATTTTTTTTTCAGTTGCAGCTTGTGTTTAATGAGTTGATGAGTGATATTAATGAGTTTTTGGTGATTAAACATTTTGTGAAGGTTTGAAAATGCTATTTATTAACTTTGTTATGTATTCCGATAGTTTAAATGCTATTTTAAATGAGTTTGGTCACATGTGGACTTATATTTTTATAACTTTACACAACACACCAAAAGATTGTTTCTAGTAAGTAGTAAATGTGTAGTAAATATGAATATTTTACAATACATAGCGAATCTATGCGATAGCCGATAAAAAAAATACATGAAAAAATATTTTTAATTTACTTCCAGATGGTTCTGGGATTCAGTTCAAAAAGTTAGTTTAACAATCTCTGTTATTCACTGTTCAGAAATGTTATGATTTTACAAGGGTTTGCTACAGGCTAGTGAGTAAGTACTTCATAGTTAGCAACTTTACTAGTACTTCTAGTACTAGTAGGTTGAACTGGGATGTGCCTTATGTTTTATCCTTAAAATGTTACATTCATTAGTATGTTTCATATAAATGAAGATGTAATTTATATACATTATACATGAATATTATTTTTGGAATATTCCACTAACAAACCCGTGTATATTGATAATAAGGGTTATATTTATGTAAAAAAAAGATGTGTGGCACTCGGGGTAAAGCTATTGCATGCCTTCAAGCCACACTTCCGTGCCCGTCGGAGTGGGGAGCGTGAGGTTTTTTCGTTACGGAATTTCTGGATTCGGTCCCCGCGCTCAAGGCCCGCGATAGAAGCTATGCAATAGCTTAAAAATATTGCAAAACAATTTGACGTCCTGGCCACAAGCATTTTAGTTCTTAAATAGATTTATAGCTCAAAAATGAAATCAATATTTAGTGTAGCGCATTTGAAAACAAAACTCACAACCTGTATTCCAAAACAAATCAAATTAATTGAGATATCGATTTAATTGTCAACGTGCCAGCCCTATATCCATCTGAAAATTTAACAACACACGAATATCTGCTTTCGCGCGAGTGGGTTAAGAGATATTATTGCCTAGCAAGCCATTGTTTAGGAAAAGGCAACTTTTGCGGCGGTTGTTCGAAATACAGAGATGTAATATTCTCTCACGATGAGTATTAAGTTGAGTGCAATTCTATATGAAGTAGTTGAGTGGGACTATAACGTACTCTTTATATACCAGATGGGTCAATTTTTGCTTTTTGATATTAAAAAATAGAGCGTTATTATACTTAATAAAAACTCTTATGTATGTTATTTTTAGGGATGACACATTATGTATTTTTAAATATTTATAATAGTGTAAAAACTTACATATTTTTTTTTTCAATTTACAGTATTTTATTTTGATTTGCATTTATCATACAGATTAAGCATCATCTCATTGAAGATTTCTTCTTAGTTTTACATAAGTAATTTACATTTAAATTACATAAACACATTTGTAACGTAAGAAGATGTAACAACAATAGTTGCAGCACTATATTATAAACTATCGACTTTTTAAACATCAATAATAAGTTTCATTTCATACTATTTGTAGAACCATCTCAAATTTTAATCATTAAAATAAAACCTTACAAAAGCAAACAAACTGCACTCAAACAAAAATATCGCCCCTTAATTACACTTCTGTAAAACACCTACTCAAAACAAAATAGGGCCCACCTACACTTATCTCAAAGTTTTGCCTACACGTAATTTATAGGGTAGTTATTGGGGTACTTGAGTATTCCCTTACGTTGTTGACATGTTAACGATACTTTATTGCTGTTTTAACTATTCTTTTTAATGTTATTCTCAAGTGGGTAACCAGAAAAAGTTAAATGTTTCAAAATCACGTTATTTCCAAATTCTCAATCACTTGTGTTCAAAGTCTCATTCTGAATGATACTGTAGCACATCGTTATTTTTTAAAGTTTAATTTGGTTTCGGTATTATTCGTGATTATTATGCCTGGATCTCGCGTTCATATGGATATGGAAACGGCAGCAAGAGCAGTTGCTTTGCTTCAAGAAGGAAATTCTCAGAGGTCGGTGGCAATACGTCTTGGTGTGTCACGTCGAGCTATCCGAAATGCTTGGGATCGTTATCAAGAGACAGGTAGTGTTGCTAGAAGACGTGGAACAGGAAGTACTCGGGCTACAACAGCCCAAGAGGACCGGTACATCAGACTAACAGCGCGTCGGCAGCGGACGGTAACCGCCCGTGCCTTACAAAATCAACTGCGGCAATCTACTGGCACGCGAGTGAGTGATCAAACCATTCGGAATCGACTTCATGAAGGTGGCCAAAGGTCCAGAACTCGCGCTGTTCGACTGAAATTGACAAGTGCTCATCGTGCAGCACGATTAAGGTTTGCTCGTGATCACTCAGACTGGTCTATGGATAACTGGGGGACAGTATTGTTTACGGACGAAACTAAAGTGAAGTTTTTAAGTGACGATCGTCGAGTGCGTGTATGGAGAAGGGAAGGTGAACGTTTTTCTGAACCTTGTGTCCACGGAACAAACCGATTTGGAGGTCCAAGCGTCATGGTGTGGGGCGGCATAAGCCTACATGGCAAAACGGAGCTCGTAGTTCTTGATGGAGGTACCGTGACTGCTACTACCTATGTCGAACGGGTCATCCGACCTCACGTGATCCCATTTTCAGAAAGAATTGGCGAAGAATTCATCTTAATGCAAGATAATGCCCGCCCACATACAGCCCGTATCACTCAAAGAGCACTCTCTGATGCCAATATAAGAGTTCTGCCGTGGCCAGCCATGAGCCCTGACCTCAATCCAATAGAGCATGTGTGGGATCAATTAAAAAGGAGCGTCAAAGCAAATTTCAGCAACGTAAACAGCCAACAAGATCTCATAAATGCTCTTAAAGTCTGTTGGGAGCAAATACCTGAAGAAAATGTAACCCATTTGATTGAAAGTGTCCCAGATAGGCTCAGAGAGTGCATACGGAGCAGAGGGGGTCCCACACGCTACTAATTACAAAATAAACCAGATTTTTTTTGTTAATAAAGGTTTTATTGAAACTTTTGTCATATGTCTAATTTGTGCAATTTTTCTCTAATACTGTTAATTTTGCATAATTTTCATAAAATCGCTAATTTTTGCTTAAGTTTACGTTAAAACAATTGTCCTACACCTTGTTCGTTTATACCCATTCATAAAATAAGAAAAAAGTGAAGAGTTTTTACAACACAGCAAAAAATCAGGGTGGGCCCTATTTTGTTTTGAGTAGTGTATAATGCCGATACATTTCACATTACGGAACCCAAGCTTGATGCAGAGTAAATAGATTAACAATCATTGTTTACGTGTGTCCGTATCGGAAATTTGAATTAACAAATGGTCACTGAATGAGATTTGTTTACTGGTGTATGGAAATGATATGGGACGGATTTACCTAAACTAGCAGGGTCTGTGTTAATAATTGAAGTGCCATGTCCCCTAGTGGGGTAAGGGGCAGATGCATTATACATCTGTTTCACTGATCGATTTTCTTTAGAGACAAGTAGGGGTTTAGGGTCGTCACAGCACGAACCTAACCTAACCTACTGAATAGATTTTAACACTTAATCCTTTCTGTTGGGCAAGTAAAACAATAGCGAGTCGGTTCTGGCACTCGCCGGTTGCTGCCGCGGCACGCTCGCTTCGCTCGCTCGGCTCGTGCGTGAGGGTCGCGGTTCAAACCTAACCTAACCTACTGGGTCGAATTTGACACGTAAACCTTTCTGTAATGGGCAAGTAAAACAATAGCGAGTCGGTTCTGGCACTCGCCGGCCGCTGCCGCGGCACGCTCGCTTCGCTCGCTCGGCTCGTGCGTGAGGGTCGCGGTTCAAACCTAACCTAACCTACTGAGTCGAATTTGACACTTAAACCTTTCTGTAATGGGCAAGTAAAACAATAGCGAGTCGGTTCTGGCACTCGCCGGCCGCTGCCGCGGCACGCTCGCTTCGCTCGCTCGGCTCGTGCGTGAGGGTCGCGGTTCAAACCTAACCTAACCTACTGAGTCGAATTTGACACTTAAACCTTTCTGTAATGGGCAAGTAAAACAATTTACTTACTGGTAATGTTTATTTTCAGGCAATAGTAAAGGTATAATCACGATTGTATGGGAACCAAATAAAGAGATTATGAAAATCTGGCAATAGTTTATCTGCTATACGATTATATGGGAACCAAATAAAAAGATTATGAAAAGTTGGTAATAGTTTATTTGGAAAATGGTACTATGGGAAACAAAAAAAAGTATTCTGAGAATCTGGTATAACTATATCTGGATTATGAGAATACGGGAAACAAAAAAATACTTTTTAAAAATCTGGTTTTGGTGTATCTGGAAATTGATTCATCTGTGAAATTAAAAAAGGAATTTTAAAAAGTTGTCATTCATAACATCTGTCTTTTAAAAGTTCTAACAACCGTTTTCGGGATTTTAAGATTCGGGTAATAGAAATTCGAGTTTTTAATAGGTTACCACAAGTAGGTGATCAGCCCTCTGTGTCCTACCAGACCGAGACATTTTTTTTGCTTCGTCTCCATCGGGAATCGAACCCAGGACCCCTCGGTGCTACGCTCACGCGTCAACCACTGTACCAAGCAGGCGGTCATGAGTCTGTGTTGGTGAGGAAATGCCTTTTCTAAATAGAGCGTCGAGACGAACGTCAAAACGCCAAGGAATAGAATACGCTATCGATAGAAATTGACATTAAGCGTATGATGTTTTGCCTAAGGATTCGGTCACCCTACCAATGACAACGACGACCACGAACAAAATTTTCATCCAGTCGCAATTAAATAAAATTGTGCAAAACACAATTAAAAATGAAATTTAAGAATTTCCTGTCGTATTGGTGTTTGGAAAAAAATTTTTTGAGATCAATGGTTAAACAAACTGGTTTTTCATAGAAACGGTGGCTCCTAGAAAAAAATGTATTTAACCTTTTTTATAGATAATTAGATGATCTACAATTTTGGTTCATGTGATTGTATGATAAACTTACCGTCTCGGCGAAAATCGCAAAAAACCCAATTTTTTTTTTATTAATTGACCTCGAAATTTTTTATTTCCGAGTACCAGAATGACGGGAGATTTTAATATTGATTTTGAACAAATTTCGGCAAAATTGGAATTTTGGTCGTGGTCGTCGTCATCGTTGGTAGTGTGACCGAACCATTACCAAAATGTCATGAGCTTATGTCAATAATTAGCGTTAGCAGTTTCTATTCCATGGCGTTACGTACGTTTGTCTAAAGGCCTAGGTTTGATAAGAAGATTGTAGATATCGTTATTATAGTGATAACTCATTTCGCTTTCAATGATAAACTTCGATCGAAGAGGTTGGTTAAAATAGAAAGATATTTTAATGATATTTTAATTTAAGGTCCAGTGGGTGATATAAGTTCAGATATTTAGTTGGTCAACAGCAAAAGGTATAGGACAAAGTAAAGCGAGTAATGTTCATGAAACGTTAGAATTAAATCAGATCTGGATCAAAGTTAAATAGAAACACTTGAAAATTTTAAGCTATTGCATAGCTTCTATCGCGGGCCTTGAGCGCGGGGACCGAATCCAGAAATTCCGTAACGAAAAAACCTCACGCTCCCCACTCCGACGGGCACGGAGGTGTGGCTTGAAGGCATGCTATGCAATAGCTTTACCGCAGCAGTCCTCGAGTGCCACACGTCTTTTTTTTTAATAAAAAAATCTTAATGATTAGGCTCCTTTTTGCAGTCGGTTAGACGCGAGGTTAGTAATTTCTATTCTCATTTCAGTACGTTCAAGGGTAAAGAGTCAACATTTTCTGCATATTCATGTGACGGCTAATTACGCAAGACCCTGAGCATTAGTGATGATGAAAAAGCCGTGTTAGAAATACAGAGCTGCTTTTTGTCAAAGAAGTTTTAGATTTTTTTTATTCGACTTCATTTCCTTTAAGTTTTCTTGTAGGTACTGCTAATTATGTAAGTACATAATATAATACCGAGATGTAAGTACACACGCTTCATTGTGGATAGGGATAACAGTCAAGCGCGGATCCAGGGGGGGGGGGTCATGGGGTCATGACCCCCCCTGGGCTAGGTCCACGACCTAACTGGACCACTAATTTAATATTAACTTTTTTAAATTAACAAATGAATATTGTTCAACATGATGTTTCTATTAACTTTTGAAACATAAACATAAATCTATATTACATAGAACAATGAAATCAATTAAAAACGGAAGAGAATATAAAAATAAAACTGGTCAAGTGCGTGTCGCGCGACCGCTGGCTCCAAACAAAGTAACAAACCTACTTTTTACTATGCTGGAACTATAAAATGTACCTATGTTTTAGCAATTTTTCCTTAATCTGTACTATAAGATATTGATTTAAACCAAATTTCAAGTGTGTTCTCTCTCTGTTTTCACGGAGAGTACAATGTAGGTTTTGATTCCCTTGCGAATGTCGAAATTTGTGATAATTTGCAGCATAAAAGGCATCTCTTTTGATTGTGTTGGCTTATAAGTTTGATTTTTAAAAATTGAAGGGAACATAGATTGAGTACCTATTCGATAGAAATTTCAGCTTGATACCTCCACGTATTCCTGAGAAAAAGGGTCTTGACAGACAGACAAACTTTAAAATTTATAAGGATATTATGTAATTAAAAATTATTATTTTTTGCAATTATTCCTCTATCTGTTCCTCTTATGTTGCTTTGTACCGAATTTCAAGATTCTGACTTCTGAGTTTACGGGAAGTACCTACCCTGTAGGTTTTGAGTTTTGATTACCTTGCGAATGTCGAAATTTGCTAAAATTTTCAGCATTTACGGCTGTATCTTTTGATTGCGTTGGATTATAAGTTTGATTTTTTCACAGCATCAAGGGACCGTAGACAGTATTTGAAATAATATTCAGCTTGATTGCTCCACTAGTTCCTGAGAAAAATGATGTTGACAGAAAGACAGACAGACAGACGGACAACAAAGTGATCCTATAAGGTTTTTTCCTTTTGATGTTCGGAATCCTAAAAATTAGAGGAAAATTTAATAACGGTCGATCTGTGGTCGGGATTTAAGGACAAAAAACCGGTTTTCTCGATTTTCGAAAAAAAATATAACTGCGGAATAAAGTTCAATAATAAAGTTGTAGGTAATTAAATATTTTCTACAACTTTTGCTACACTTTTCTCACAAAACCTCAAATATCGAAATATCCCAGTTCGTGGATAAGACATAAAATAGCTAAACATTTTTAATTAAACAAGGTTAAAGTTTAGATATCAGGTCAATAAATTGAAAATAACATGTATTTGTATCTTTAAATTTTGTTAAGCAATTTTTTCTTTATCTGTGCTATAAGACGTGCCTATAACCAAATTTCAAGACTCGGTATTCACGGGAAGTACCTTGTAGGTTTTGATTCCCGCTGTGCGTTGTAAGTTTAAAACTAATTATTAAAAAATATTTTTTTTTTTATCTAATATAATTAAAAAATCATGTTTTTCGCAATTATTCCTATATCTGTGCTATAAGACGTTACTTTTTACTAAATTTCAAGACTTTGTGTTAACGGGAAGTATCCTGCAGGTTTTGATTCCCTTGCGAATGTCGAAATTTGCGATAATTTGCAGTATAAACGGCTGCATCTTTTGATTGCGTTGGCTTATTCGTTTGATTTTTTCACAGCATCAAGAGACCGTAGATTTGAGTATTCATAAGAACTAATTTCTTTAAAAAACTTCGAACTAAAATCAAACTACTAGCAAACGCATTGAAAAAGATACAGCCGTTTATGCTGAAAATTTACGACATTTGCAAGTGTCACCAGGAATCAAAACCTACAGGGTACTTCCCGGGAACAGAGAATCTTGAAATTTTGTAGGAAGTAACGTCTTATAACACAGATAATTGAAAAATTGCAAAAAGCATAAAAAGGTTAAAACATATAAAAATGTTTGTACGGAACTCTTGATACGCGAATCCGACTCGCACTTGGCCGGTTTTTTTTTAAATCACGTATCAATTAAATTTATCAAAATATAGCGTTTGTAACTTGACCACGAGTATGTGACCCCCCCTGGCACTAAAGCTGGATCCGCCCTTGGGATAACTAAGTTTACTAGATATTATGTTAAGAATGATTTAAATACTAGCTTATTTCTTTTGCGCTATCATTATTCTTCTCACATTTCCTTTCCTACCAGATTGGCTGGCAGAGATTGCTGTGTAGCAATAAGGCCGCCTATTGTGCAAAATGTACCTTGTTAGATTGTACTACATTTCCTACATTTTTTTGTACAATAAAGTGTAATAAATATAAATAAATAAAATAAAAGATATTTCACAGCAGTAAACAGTAGCCTACGGATAGTTCGTCACACTAGCCGTTGTGACGAACGATGATGTGAACGAAGGACAAACAACTTCGCATTTATAGAAGCTCTTAACTTCAATTCTTACATTATGTATATTTTATAACTAGCTGCGCTTCGTGGCACCCGCAGTGCTCCGCTCCTGTTAGTCTTACCGTAATGATATATAGCCTATAGCCTTCCTCGATAAATGAGCTATAACACCGAAATAATTTTGCAAATTGGACCAGTAGTTCCTGAGATTAGCGCGTTCAAACAAACAAACAAACCAACTCTTCAGCTTTATAATATTAGTATAGATATTATAGTAAGGCTTAATTTTAACGATTATAGAGTATGTTTATAGAGAGAGTATGTTTGATATGACAAATAAAGAAATTACCCAATTATGCTGCATTGTAGCACATTGTAGTTCTATTGAAAAGAAATGAGAAAAAATAGAATAATAATCTTTGAAATTGGTATATCGTCAATGTTTTAGCTCATTTGATGCAGAACTTTTTAATTTGTATTGTGTTTGTGCACACAATAAAATTGCATAAACATAACCTTTGAAAAAGAAAATGGGTCATTTTCTTTTTCCAGCTAAAGACATATTTATAATTCCTTCGATTGTGCAGTTATATTTGCTCATATACAGAGCGAGCTTATATGTATTTGATTTATATATTATTATGTATTTGATATGACGTCATAATGAAGCCGTTGATGGAGTTACCACGAAATTTGTAATTGTTTTGCTATAATAGTAAATTCCTGTGGATTATTACTTGTTAAGTAATGCGCGTAAAACGTGGGTGAGAGGTTTAGTTTGTTGAAGATTAGTTAAATTGTTCTTCTTTAACAATAATGTATATTTAGAACAATACTATCTGTTTCCGGTAAACTAAAATTTGGATTTAATTAATATAGGAAACGGAATTGTTTTCAGTATTGCGTATGATATTCGGAGAGTGGGAACTTAGTTTCCTCACAGTAATTCTATTCAATCTAAGCTTATTTTACTGCGTAGGTTTATATTATAATATCGTAGCATCGTATTTTCGTAGCATTGTAATACCGTAGCATCGAATTTTCGTAGCATTGTAATATCGTAGCATCGTATTTTCGTACTATATTGCAATATCGTAGTAATGTAATATCGTTGTGTCGCTGCTTCGTAGCACTGACCCATCGAAGGCTTGCAGCAACGTAGCACGGGGAACATTGAAGCCCAGTCGTAGTATTGTTGAAATTGTACATAGTAGTTGACGATTACTATTCATCCTATTCGATGTTAATGATTATGATTATCACTACATAGTATAAAACAAAGTCGCTTTCTCTGTCCCTATGTCCCTTTGTGTGCTTAAATCTTTAAAACTACGCAACGGATTTTGATGCGGATTTTTTTAATAGATAGAGTAATTCAAGAGGAAGGTTTTAGTATATAATTTATTAGGTTTTAGACAAAGCGGGCGAAGCCGCGGGCGGTAAGCTAGTTATATGATAAATGAATTTTATAATTATTGTGATTATGAGTGTTTTAGTGTCACTTTTTTACTTATTTCAAATTATTATTTAATTGTATGTTTTTACAAGTAATAAAGTTAATACATGAAACTCATGAAGAGAATCTAATAGTGACTATAAACTCATATGAAGTCCTTCACATGATATAAGTTGGGGTCTTTATGTTATTTTTTATGGCGTTATTAGCAAAATATGAACATTATTTTTTATGCTTTTGCTCTCGGCTACTCTAGTTGTACCCAACATTAGCTGTGCTAAAATGTTGAGATCCTTATCTATACTATATAAAGCTGAAGAGTTTGTTTGTTTCTTTGAACGCGCTAATCTCAGGAACTAATGGTTTGATTTGAAAAAATCTTTCGGTGTTATAGATAGCTCATTTATTGAAGAAGGCTATTAATAGGCTATATATCATTACGCTAAGACCAACAGGAAGGGAACCACCCGGGCGAAACCGCGAAGCGCAGCTAGTATGTAATAATTTCACTAGATATTCAATTACGATTAAAATTTCACATAAAAAAATTACTTTTGGGTGTAGTATCTTGATGAGGTATACGAGACGGTGATATGAGCTAGTTGTAATCCATTTTAATTCTATTATCAACTTAAAACTGATGTAATATGATTATATATTAAATGAAAGAGACATTGTTTCCCGCGTTTTTAATTAAATCAAGAATAAAGGAATATAAAAAGACGGGTTTCATAATGCTTCAAGAGGCTTTGGATGGCGACACGGGTATAATTAGTAAAGGGTTTAATTACCATAGAATGTCTTTGGTTAAATTAAAGTTTTTTTGAACGAGTGGGAAAAGGTTATGTTTAATCATAGTACTTATTATATTATCTGTGGTTTTATGTATTTAAGGTAGGTATGTATTAGCTGCTTATTCTAGTTTCAATAGACTTAACCGTAAAATCAAAAATATATTTCCATAAAAAACCATATAAATCATTTGTCAATAATAAAGAGAAACAAAAAAATAATTTAAAATTATCAATGATAATAAACTATATACATATATTATGGGATGATGATGATGGTGATATAACTTATAAGATTCCAGTTTCAAGTTAGTTTTAAGTTAAGTTATTGTAGTTTTAGTTATACTCTTTTATGCTCGCGGCGTCGCTTGTGTGCATGTTATTGCATGGCAGCAGATCCTCATACATTATACATATTAATATCTTTATTCTTTACTGCCACCTTCTTGAAGTTTAATTTTCTGGATTAAAATAATATTATGAATTTATTTTAGATTCTATTAGAAATTCGATTTCTGCAAACAGTTTTAGCATTTACAATATAAATGCATTGGTTTTATAATGTACTGGTCAACTCAAACTGAAACATTTATTTATTCAATTAGACTTTTTCTTGAAACACTTTTGAATCGTCATAACCACATAACATAGTTTTACTATTTTTCACCATATGTGTATTCTCGATGAAGATATTTATTTTATTAATGTATACAAAAACATGATATTTGATATTCATATCATTTTTTCTTAAGAAATGAACTCCTCTGAAATAGCTAAGCATATTTCTATGACATTAAGCGTTTACAATAATAACTTGGATTAATATGAAGATTTACATCCCATGAAAAATTGTATAAGAATGCCTCCCCGGGGAATTTTTCCCCCAGGTAATAAAAAATATTTTCCCCGGTAAATCCGAAATGAATTAGCCCTTAGTGATTAAGGCAATTTAATTTCGCCGAAATTGTCAAAATGTCTTGAGAATAATTTGTAAATAAGAGCCATTGTGATATTTAATAAGGCTGTGTTATTGTAATTTATTTATTTGAGTTGAATTGTTATGACAAAGGTATGCCCGGCTTGTTTTGAATTATTTCAGTATGAATTATGGAGATTTCTCGGTTGTGACTAGCTTGTGCGCGTGGCTTTGTCTTTGGTTAATTACCGAATAGAAATAGAAGTCCAATGTCTGTGTATTATGACAATAGAAAAGCGCTTCTAAAACAAGTCTTGTCGAATAAATTAGGGATTGAATTTGTAACATTATTTAAAGTCTAGGTAACTCGAATTTAACTCTTTGTTACAGAATATTCTTGAGTCGGTTTAAAAGAATTTGGTAGAATTACCGACAATTAAAGAAATATCCTACCGCCTCCTTGGTACAACCGACTCCTTGATACAATGGTTGACGCGTGAGCGTAACACCGAGGGGTCCTGGGTTCGATTCCCGGTGGAGACGAAGAAAAAAAATCTCGGTCTGGCAGAACACAGAAGGCTGATCACCTTGTCCCTAAGGCGCGGGACATATACAAGCGGCGCGGCGCGCCGCGGGCGCGCTGCCGGCGTGCATCGGGTGCGCTATTGGCATTTTGTATGAAATAATTTTGGAAAGGCGGCGCAACCTTGGCGCAACCTTGGCACAACCGTGGCGTGCCGTCTCGACGCCTGTCCAAAATTCTTTCATACAAAATGTATAAGAAGGACGTGGTGCAAAACAGATTCAAGAGGTGCGCTTATGGCACGCCCGCGCCCGCGCCGCTTGTGTTTGACCCGCGCCTTAAGAAAAATCGATCAGTCAAACAGATGTATAATGCATCTGCCCCTTACCCCACTAGGGGACATGGGACTTTTTTTTAAAGAAATATCATAATATTTTATATGAAATTGTTCTCTTTTTATATAATACAAAACGAATTCCGAACGAACTTTAGCAAGATAGTTTGTATACATAAAAAATTTAGACGCTGAATTTAAAACGACACGGTTAGACGCCGACATTGCGATTTATTATAATTTATAAAACTTGGTTTATTAAACGACTAAGCAGCCTTAAATCATCGAGAGGCTTTGCTTAATTTATACCATCTACTTTATGTAGCGCTTTCGTGGTGCAAAGAGCAGCGAAACGCGGAAATACTAAATTTATAAACATAACTAATATCTAACATAACTAAACATAACATAACTTAATTCACTGGCGTTTACAAGGAAAAGATAATTAATTTTTAGTTTTAATTAAATTCAAATTATTATTTGTAACATATGGAAAAAAATTAAAGAACAGAAAACATCGATCTCAGTTCTAGATCGAACTTTTACAATTCTTAAAAAAAAAATATCTACATATAAGTTTTCGCGTACTCCATACATTAAGAAATATTATGTTAGGTAACAGTTACAGAAAATATTAATTTATCAGTTTTTAATCAACATCAGTATATTATTTTATATGACGTAAATAAAACAAATTTATCATAAAAAATATAGTATCTTATTGGCAGAAAATATTGAAAATCAACACAAAATTTATTGATACTGTGGAGAAATTCAAGCGTATGATATCTATAAGAATTTCTAAACCCATTGAACCATGATGTTCTCTTTTAAAAATATATTTTAAACTATGCTTCCCTTTAAAAGTTCCATCTCCACTTGGACCAGTCCTTTAATTAACCTTCTTTATTTTTTACAATGCTATTAAGCCACGGTAACGAGACGTTTTCTAATTTCCTACACCACCTAATAAAATGAACTAGCTACTTTACTCAGTTATCTTAAATTAAAAATAGATTGAATCTTTAATTCAATTGCTGGGGGAATTGAATTTTGTGGATTAACGAATTGTTAGATATTGCATTGGTTAAATTTAGTGGATTTCGAGATTGTAAATTATTAGGACTATTTTGTGTTAATATATGGTTGTGTTTAAAATTTATTTTAATAGATTGTTGTTCAAAAATTACACACAGCTTTCAAAAAGCAGATGTTAGATATAAATTGGAGCGAAGGTGAATACTTAACAAAAACAAAATAAAAAATAAAACATAGAAAGAAAAATAATATCAAATTTTGAGAGGTTATATTTATGTATTTGCTAATGTCAAATCAAGTATTCAAGTTGTAAAATATTTTAAGTGCTCATGTCGTCTTTGTAAGTAAATAAAAATAAAAAGTACCATCCCTAAATTCACACGTGAACACAAGTTCTATCATTTATCCTACTTTAAAAATAGAAAGTTTGTAGTTCAGTGGGAACAATCAATTCAAGGGTTAAGTCAAGCGCCTTAAAGCCGACTTTGCGTAAACAGAAAATTTTGCCGCAACTCGTTCAAATAAATGTGAAGCTATTAATCTCAAAGCTTATTTCGGCGTTAGGGACTCTTCACAATGCACTTCGACTGCATATTGTATGAATTAAGTAATTTTTGAGACATAGGTTACGATCTCATTTATACAATTGTTAATTTATACATTTCATAACCTAAAAAAAATATTTTGTAACGTGATTCATTCAATGATTTATTAATCGAACAACAAGTACATAATGTATAAATATCGTATAAAAGGTTTTTTTAAAGGTTTGATAAAATTAGTTTTATCAGTAGAGATGTTCATGATGATTTGGATTAAACGAAGCATGAAATTAAGATAATAATCTGGATTAGCACATAATTTAATTTACCCGCATACTATACATGGTAAAGCGCGTGCAGCCTGCAGGTAGTAAACATTAGAACAATAATATTTATAGCACATATTTTGTATGCGAACAGACATTGATTTTTATGAAAAATTCCTTTGCAATAAATATTATCATCATGAAATAACAAAGAGTGAAAAAAACAATTAACTACAGCAAAATTTGTTTGTTTCATTATTTACTCGAAGTTCTTGATTTTATTTTCTTCACACAACTTTGCTTTTTCATTTTCTTTAGTACTTAATTATTTTCTTTTATCAATTAAGTATTAAATTATTTTTAGGCAAACTACAGGTAAATTAGCTTGGAGAAATTTTTGCGTTTGTAGTAGTGTATGGTCAGCAAATAAAATAAAACAACATTTTATTTTTAGTTTTTATTTTATACAGGGTTACTTGTAAAACACCAGCAACCTCGCAGGACAAGATAGCTAACATCATAAGTAACAACATTTGTTCTACGACTTTTGGCATAACGCAATAAATTATTTTTAAATGATTTTTTAAACTTTTATTGTACTCTCCTTACATTTGTAAGTCTATGTTCTATTAATTATCGGATGGACGACGCGACGCCCCCTTCCCCCTCTCGTTCGCTTTTTGTTTACGTAATTTTTGGGAGGCGTAGAGTTTATAATATTCAGACGGAAAATTAAATGAATATTTATTTTTGTATGAAAATAAAATCTAACAAATTATCAAAAGTCGAAATGTTGTTACTTATGATGTTAGCTATCTTGTCCTGCGAGGTTGCCGGTGTTTTACAAGTAACCCTGTATATATAAGGGATTTTAAATTAAACTATATTATGTGTTTCTCCTCTGAAAAAGATGAGACTTTATTTTAATATTTGCACATTTAACATACATATAACTTTTACATTAACAATGTTACTAAAATGAAAAATTTACTAACCTGAAAAAGAAACGACATTTAAAGTTTAATTCTTTAGTTTGAGAAGTCAAAGGCTTGCCTCGACCATGTTTTAACACTGGAGCCATATTGAATTAACAATATAAAGTTACAACACTTACACACAAATTAAACACTAGTTATGGCCCTGCCTTCATACAAAACTGCTGAATACGCCGTTCGCACGGGAATAGAATGTGGATGCGATTTCCCTTAGTTAGCATCCAAGCTTACGTCTTTATAATTATTAAACTGTATAAATTCATTCTTTAACTCCGGTCTGCATCGTGCAGACATGGGTGTAAAAGTCTCATTTTAGCTATTAAATGTAGTTTTAAAGTACATCTGAGTTTTCATTTGGGGCCTCCGGCTGCGGGACATGTAATTCACTTCAACAAATATTATAACAATAATAACAAATAATAACAACAATCAACAAATACAAAATTTATCAATTAAACTACGTACATAATAATTATTATAATTTTTGAATGAAATGTGCTTTATGTTCTAACGGTACCAAACGACTGCACGTGGCACCTGCGGACAGCGTAAACTGGTTTATTCTGGTTTTGTGCGTGTTTCCACTTTCCACTATCAAGTGACGATTTATTTATTTGTTTTGTTTCGTAATTATTATGGTCAAATATTAATTATGAAACAAATTATTATGGACACGATATTTTATTGTTTCACGGTAGTCGCCTTGTCGTTTGCTCAAGGACGTAAAATTGAATGATATATTTTTTTTTATAAAGTCAAAACCATTTTCTTTCAAATAAAAACTTGTTTTTATTGAAAACAAAAGTGTTGCTAGGAATAAGTATAAAATTAAATAGTAATGTTAGGATATCGAAACATTTTTGTATAGGCCAGAACGATATAGTGGAAACGCGCTCTAAGATCTGAGTAATATACACACCACTACATATGCAAAAATTTCTCCAAGCTAATTTACCTGTATATTATATGAAATATTTCAGTACATCGCACGGTATGTGTGACGACGTCTTACCTTGCAGTATTTCATCAATACATGATGTATGAACATCTTTTGTTGAAAGCTCGTATATTTCCCTTGATTTATGCCCATACCGAGGGTATGTGTTTCATTTTTCATGGCCGATAATGAGATAAGTTTGTATTACACGATCCGCTGCATGAATAGATAAATAGTTGTTTCGGCACGATTTTGAAAGGCTTTCCGAATCGGTAGTACATTTTATGAGTTTTATATCAATGTTTAATATGGTTAATTTTGAGGTTGAATCTAAAGTAATGTTATATGTTATTGTTTATGTGTAGAATTGTAGTAATATGCAATTTTCAGTTTATTGGAAATTATGCTTAGGTAATAGATAGCCTAGAAAAATTTGTGTGTCTGTAAAATTCTAAGCTGTGTTTGATGCAGTAGAGAGACTTTTAAATATATTATTGTTATTGAAAAACAGAAATAACAATTTAGTTATAAATTTATAAAGAATAGAAAAAAATTCGATCACGAGGCGGGACTCGAACCCGCATCCTTCGCGCCATTCCGGGGCGGATGCCTCACCAACTCAGCCACTCGTGACCCGCCCGAGTGATCGAATTTATTCTATTCTTTCAGTTTTATGTGTCTGAAGGGACACACCGCGCGCCATTTATTGAGATGATTAACAACCATTTCAACCAATATGAAGCACTTTTCAGTGAATACAATATTGTAACGATGGAACACGACCTTTTTTGTTGAATTTATATTTTTGGTTTTATGGCATTCAAATGCTTTATAAATATAAATTTATAAAGAATAGAAAAAATTCGATCACGAGGCGGGACTCGAACCCGCATCCTTCGCGCCATTCCGGGGCGGATGCCTCACCAACTCAGCCACTCGTGACCCGCCCGAGTGATCGAATTTATTCTATTCTTTCAGTTTTATGTGTCTGAAGGGACACACCGCGCGCCATTTATTGAGATGATTAACAACCATTTCAACCAATATGAAGCACTTTTCAGTGAATACAATATTGTAACGATGGAACACGACCTTTTTTGTTGAATTTATATTTTTGGTTTTATGGCATTCAAATGCTTTATAAATATAAATTTATAAAGAATAGAAAAAATTAGATCACGAGGCGGGACTCGAACCCGCATCCTTCGCGCCATTCCGGGGCGGATGCCTCACCAACTCAGCCACTCGTGACCCGCCCGAGTGATCGAATTTATTCTATTCTTTCAGTTTTATGTGTCTGAAGGGACACACCGCGCGCCATTTATTGAGATGATTAACAACCAGTGCTTCATATTGGTTGAAATGGTTGTTAATCATCTCAATAAATGGCGCGCGGTGTGTCCCTTCAGACACATAAAACTGAAAGAATAGAATAAATTCGATCACTCGGGCGGGTCACGAGTGGCTGAGTTGGTGAGGCATCCGCCCCGGAATGGCGCGAAGGATGCGGGTTCGAGTCCCGCCTCGTGATCGAATTTTTTCTATTCTTTATAAATTTATATTTATAAAGCATTTGAATGCCATAAAACCAAAAATATAAATTCAACAAAAAAGGTCGTGTTCCATCGTTACAATATTGTATTCACTGAAAAGTGCTTCATATTGGTTGAAATGGTTGTTAATCATCTCAATAAATGGCGCGCGGTGTGTCCCTTCAGACACATAAAACTGAAAGAATAGAATAAATTCGATCACTCGGGCGGGTCACGAGTGGCTGAGTTGGTGAGGCATCCGCCCCGGAATGGCGCGAAGGATGCGGGTTCGAGTCCCGCCTCGTGATCGAATTTTTTCTATTCTTTATAAATTTATATTTATAAAGCATTTGAATGCCATAAAACCAAAAATATAAATTCAACAATTTAGTTATAGGCATAGTTTCAGTAACTAATTTTTATTTTTACCATTTAATTTTCTGTTTGTCTTCTGTATGTGGCTATCCTTTGTTTTTTAAAGTACTTACATTAATTGAATCTTTTGTCAGCTAATGATAACGTTAATCGCCATTCTAACGTAAAATATAATCATTGGCAACAAAACCTGTAAATGTGTATCATTATGCTAAGACCATTAAACTCTTTCCCTCATATTTTTGAATACACCTCGAAACACAAAAGATGCCTCACAAAGAACTGCCATCAATCACCTTTCCGAGCTTTTTACTTGGTTCTAGTACTATGTGACGGATACAGGAATATCTAGATTATTTTTATAATGTTTTTCAGCCTTTAAGTGTACACGAATAAAGGGTTTTAAGTGTATGTGAACTAAAAAGTGTTCACCAATAACCAACAGTTTTTTAAAGGTATAAGGATATGGGAAATAAAATGTTTTTTTTTCATCCTATTTCTCTTTATGATGTATGTGTATTTTTATTATATGTTAGGGAAAACAGACCGGTTAGGAGGTACTTAATAAATAATTAAAAAAAGCATAATTTCAACATTTTACACACAAATCCCCAAAAGCTCATTCGTATATCAGGAACAGCTTACAAATTATGCAAATTCAACATTGAAAACCGTAAATAAATGACTTTTTTCCCATAAATATTTTATTTCTCCACAAAGTATAATTGCCGAACAAACAGACCAATTAGATGTCGATTTATTAATACCTGATATCGTTGTTTGTGGACAATTATCGGAATCCATTGGAAGTTTCACGAAAAATAATATTTCAACGTTTATCAGAGAGACCACATTCGCGTTGTTTCAATTTTATTTCGCTTTCATATTTTACGAATGCCACCTTATGGATACATTTTAAATGGACACGGTTTGAAGGTGATTTTGGAGATTGTGTGATGTTTATTGTGTTTAAAATTTTGTTATTTATCGATTAATAGCGAGTTAAGTGGTATTGGTATTCTTGAATTATTGCAACTTAGAGATGTTAAATTTTTCTTCTATTTGTTTATGGGACTTCTTGTTTATCAAAGCGGTATTATAAAAATTCTACTTAAGAAACGATTAGACTGTTAATTTAAATACTGTTCTGATTTCAAACAAAACAATAATGATGATAACAAAGCAATATAAATTATTGAAATATATTAATTTGTTCGATATAATAAGAATAGATCCTGAAAGGAGCTATGTTTTTGATCAAACAGAATCCTCGAAAATATCATCTAGTTTGACATAGGTATATTTTATTTTTTAGATTTGGTCTTGAATATTAAACGTATCATGCGAATGTTTAATTCGAAGATATTGCGAGTGACGAAGCGAATGACGAACACAAAAATGTAAATGCATAATAAAAGAAATAAATGAAAGTGCGAGTGCGATATCCACCTCTAAAATTCCACACGACAGCACACGTTTTTAAAATACCCATATCGCGTATAATTCAAAGGCGAAGCAATCACATTGCAGCAAACAAATTGTGATTCGCGACCGCAACGACATATCCTATTCCACAATTCCGGTTCACAATTTGAAGACGAGCGTTGGGAATACGGATTCGCGGATATTTTGCTGCCTTTTGCGGGGTGATGCAGCGACGGATGTATAGAACTAGATGGGTCGTGATTAATGTTATACTGTGACTAGGTTTTGTTTTTACATTTGATTTGAGGCAGATAGTTTGTTTGAAAGTATTTTTTATAAGCTTTGTGTATAACATAGACTACAGTACATAGTAACTTTTAGTAAATTCTAAAAAAAAAAGAATAAAATGTGTAAATATAAAATACGGAACGGAATATACATATAAGTACTTACATAAAACGGAATGTATAACGTATATATAATAAATAATGTACCCATAGCGTAATAAGTTAATAACTATTAGTTTCTGAATTGCATGTTAGATATTATTTGAAAAGAATACACAAAAAAGCTTTCTTATGATTCAGGATCATCAACATTAAAAGTCAAAGTATTTGATTACTCTGCTATATTATGTACAATTACTTTAGCTCTCAATACTTTATACTTATCTTATTGTCAATTAGAAGCCACATCTAGCCACCTATATGTGCGCATGCATCGTAAATCCAATTGTCATTCCAGTTGCAAATAGTCCCCATATCCGCATGACACCATTTGAGATGCTTATAAGTCTGCATTAGTGTTACTGGGTTCATAAACTTGCATGATCTTCGGCTACCAGGGTTTTAGGTTAAAGCTGTATGATTAATGATGGGTTTGCTGATATGGGATGATAGCTTTCTTAGTCTTAGTTATCTCGACTATATGGAATAGTTTTTTTTTACAATATAAACGTGGATTAAGATAATCGGTTCGGCAAGGTGTAGGTAAATAATTTTAGTTTAGTGGTGGTGATTTTATTGTTTTATTAGAAACTAAATTTAATGTTATTTCTAACTGAATCTGAAGGATGAAAAATGAACTCTCCAACTGAAGAATTAAATTAACCTTATGCCTGTAACTAATGCTTAGTTTTATGAAAACTGGTCAATCTATAACGTTGGTACGGATAAATATTTTTTTGTAAATACACACACAATTACATATATAGTTGAGTTTAATTCAAATTCTATGTTGGTACTCTGTTAGATTGAACTAAGAATTATCTCCTAAGATCTTTTCCTGTATACCTACTTCGACTGGAACGGAAACAATTATTCTGGTTTATCACACAAATAGACACAGATTCAATCTTATCAGATCGTTAATCTTTTATCGATTCAGTTTGTTGGTTTGGTTGGAAGAGGTCACTTATGACTGATAAGGCCGCTAAATAAATAAACTATTGTAGTAAATTAATAAATACAATCCATACTAATATTATAAATGCGAAAGTAACTCTGTCTGTCTGTCTGTCTGTTACTCAATCACGCCTAAACAACAGAACCAATTTGCATGAAATTTGGTATGGAGATATTTTGATACCCGAAAAAGGACATAGGCTACTTTTTATATAAAATGACGCAATCCCGAAAGTTCCACGGGAACGGGAACTATGCGGGTTTTTCTTAGACTGCGCGGGCGAAGCCGCGGGCGGAAACCTAGTTCTATATATATTATAGATAAAATTCCATATTTTCAGATCTAGGTAAGTAATGATGGTGCCCAAATAGCGTTAACTGGTTGACTCGTCCATTATTTATTAAATAATAATGCAGCAATATAATGACTGTTCTGCCTACTATCTAAACGTGTTAATACCCTGACAATACTAAATTTAAAATACAAGATACCACATTGCAAAATATGGACTTTAAACAGAAATAGATAGAGTCAAACCAGTGTTTGGTAACATGATGGCAAGAACAAGGTAATAAGTTTGATTACTTGAACATTAAAAAGTTTCAAGGCTATGAAATAAAATAAATATCCATAGCAAAGGTATATCACAAATAAAAATTGTCATTCCATTTTGTTTAAAGCGAAACAAAGATTAAACCGGTAGAATTCAAGTGTTGTTTCACGATAAATGTAAGAGACAGTGAGCTGACAGGGAGGTGGCGGGAAATAAAAAGGATTGTAAGAGATTGCAGTGTAGTGCTTGTGGTGTCGAATATCAGTTATATTGGTTTTATCAACCGTGCGAAGGCGGTTGAATGTGACATGATGCTAGTTGCAGCTATTCAGGTGTTGGGTTAAGAAATTCTTTAAAATACTTGATTCATTCTCGAATGCTCGAGAAAAATGTGTGTGGCGCTGATAACACTGTGTCGCAGATGACTAAGAAAATAATTACTTACAAAAAAAATAACTAAATAATATTATTTAATTTTGGAATTAATATTCACTTCTTTATAGTTATACAAAAAACAAATCAGAAAAAGGTAAGTGTAATTTTGTAATCTTGAACTTGTTACTGATACCTTGTAACTGATAGTTGATGTTCGCATATTTAACATACAATTTTGTCTGTCTAGCCCGGATGCCATTTTGGCTTCTAAGCGTTCATCCTCCTTATCAACATGCATTTTATAAAAGAAAACAAGCATCTTCATTGATTTATTTGCATTTTTAAAGTAACAGTTTTTTAATAACAGTAGTTTTTTATAGATTTTTTTAAAATTTACTATTAATAAACCACTAAACTCTTGTCATCATCAACTTTAAAACAACATACATAAATGTCACCTGACCCGGATTATGTCCCAATCGATTCAAACAGAGCGACTTCAATAAAACAAACTTCATAAACGTCCGCAGTCATTAAAAGTTGGGCACAAAAACGCGGGAAAAATTTAAAAGGGCAAATTAATCAAATCGTAGTTAAAGTTATAGCACTGAGAACAAAGTTATCTCAATTAAAGAACCGACTTTATGGTGCAGCAAATTTTATGAGAAACCAGCCTTGTTTTAATCTTATTCTGTGTTATGAGTGTTTTGCTAGCGGCCATGTTGATTCTTGAGGAAGTTTTGCATTTTTGTGGGGAGAAATTTTTCATAGAAATCATAGTATGGATAAGAAATGGCTGAAGGTTTATCGTAATAATGTTTATACATAACTCCTTTTGTTGAGGAAGGCTTCGTGATGTTAAATAGCTTAATTAAATCCAAGCTTTTAGCCGCAAACGAAAACCCTAGTGAAACCGCGCGTCACAGCTAGTTTATATGTATATTTATATTATTTATTAAATATTAACCATTACTTTCTGGATTTATTACATCGGAAATACTTTTGTAATAATATTAAGTTACATATAGAGTCTCAAATAATCTGATATTAAAATAATATTGTACAATATGTAAAATCATTCTCGAGTATTCCATAATGCAAAATTCTACATTTTTTTGCCAAATAATTTCTCCTAACCAAAGTATTCGTTAAACATATTTGAGGTTATGTAACGTATATTTTTTTCGCGCCAAATTCTATTGAGAGGACAAAATAACAAAACGGCGTCAGGAAGTTCCATCCATTGAGATAGGCCACGTCAACATTATGGGCTTATCCTGAAAACGGCATTTTTTGACCACTTTTTAAGCTGTTTAGATAGCTGTAATGTTAACACATCCGGGAATAAGCGGAAAGTTTTTGGAGATATTCATAAAGGATGTATGTTTGCTGTTGGTATATTTTGTTTTGTTGACGTTAAAAGGTTAGGGATAGGTCAGCGGTTAAGGTTTTCGATTACAATCAAAAAGTCGATGGCTTGAAACAACACAATCGAATCGACATAAGTACTTGTGTACTGAAAGGAATACAATTGCAATCACGTAATTTAGAAGTAACACAAACAGATAAAAAATAATGCTATATACAGGTATTAAGTGTGTACATTTATTATTTCTCTAAAAATATTTCCTCTCAACAATGTCTACAATTGAATTTATCAACCTCGTGACCTCTACAACAAAGTCAAAAAATAAAACCTACTTAGACGAATCGATAGATCCATAACATTTACATATCAATATATCGACATATATCTATATATAGTATTATATTATTACTATATAGCATCCGCACTAGACGGCAGACAATGGTTAAATATACAATTCGTATTCTGCCGCAAAACATATGGCAGATTAATATTATACAGGGTGGATATTACTTTATCGGATCAGTCGGGTTATCAGGAATTACTTCAAACTTCTGTGTTCATATGTAGATGATAAATGATAAATGTGTACGAGTTAAAGTATCACGGGTTGGGAATGTCACCTTAAATGAACAGAAGAGATGGGAAACTCGATAGAAGATTTCTGCAGAGAAGCCCTTATTAGATTGCTTATTTCATTATGTATTTTATCAATACGTTCCTACAAACGATATGTTTTAAAATATGTTTAAATTTAATCAAGTGATACTTGACTCTTTTTTATGTGAAACATCTATACACGCGTAAAACCGATTTCTGGCGTCTCGCTATATGAAAGTGTATACAGTATGCACTATACACATAGTCTGTGTTTTTACAAAATAATGTCGATCTTTCACATCTACTAGGCGTCCCGTGACGGCTCACATTTTTTTCGAATATTAAAAATAAGATATAAATTAACACGAGCATAATAAACCCCAATACGTAATGACATTTCGCTTGAATGATGAACAAAAGTGGCTTATACTTACCACTCACATAAGACACCCTGTATATCACTCAATTCGTCGTGTTTGCTTTTCATTCATCTCACTGGATGGTTTAACTGCTGATTGGTTTATTGATCTAAGTATGAATCGTTTATTTGGAAGGTTATGATTGGGTTTATAGATCCTTGAGTTATAAGCAAGATGAATTTACCTATGCTACCTACGTATAAAAAAAAATTAGAGCAGAGAATTAACTTCAATAGTCTTTGCCCTTTGAACTTGTTAAGTACGCATTGATTTAATAATTTTGGTTCGAGGTAGAAATTGTCAAGTTACTAATGAACTATTTGCTGGTTTTGCTCTATGACATCTTGAGATAGTGCCATTTAAAAAATACAACTCAATAACTCTTCAAAAGGAAGGTACCTACTAAAATATACCTACATTAAACTAGGTAACATCCAATTGATTATTTATAGATAGATTATTTCAACTATTATAACAATTACTTTGACAGTTTAACCTCAATATTAACTACTGTATGAAACACGATCATCAAGAAATGCTATCTATACTAATATTATAAAGAGGAAAGGTATGTATGTATGTATGGTTTTCACGCATAAACTACTGGCCCGATTTTGATGAAATTTGGCACAGACAATCTTTAGACCCTGAGAAAGAACATAGGCTACCTTTTATTGCGAAATATGTACCACGGGCGAAGCCGGGGTGGACCGCTAGTATGACATAACCATGTATTGAATTCTTCATATAACGCCAAAACATCGTATTGTTATATGTCTCAAGGATACATTTAGAAATAATTGAAATACCACGGGATCTTGTACCGCTCGAAGCGGGATTAGACATTTCAGCGACAGTATGTACTAGTGATGTGCTGAGTGTCGATAAAATTTAGATTTTCGATAAAATTTCTCGAACAACGCTAGCTTTTGAAGATTGGACTAGTATGCTTTTTAAGTAGTTCTAAGCTTGTAGTAAGGATAGTTTTTTTTATAGTATGGATTGTTATTCTTTAAAAATAATTTGTATCTATATTTTAATTCTAAATTTTAAGCTTTGTACATAGACTTACTGCATTAATTTGATCTTAAATTTAAATTAAAATGCGAAACAATAAATAGGAGTGAACTTATAATATAGAACATTCTACAAAATATAATACTATTTTTATGTATTCTGTCCGAATAGAACTCAGCATGCATACCTTGTTACCATTCATTTTTTCTGAAATTAAATAAAAAAGTAATAAAGTATCGATATAAATTTGTACATCCCTAATGACTGAAACCTGGAGAATTATTCTCAAGCTTCAATAGTGCGTAGTGTGATATTTCAATGTATTACGACTTTGTATCAATTACAATACTAACAATGTTACTGGTTTCCAATATATTTAGTTACCGATACGTTATTTTTTATACCTACTTCGGATTCCAATTTATTGTAGAAAATGTTTTTTTATTATTAAAAAAAATCACTACATTTTTTTAGAAATAACCGCTGAATAAAAACGAAGAAAAAAGTGCATAAGAATGGGATTTATTCAAACTAAGTTCTTTCTCCCTAATTTCATAGAAATCACAGGCATTTATCATGATTATTAACAAAACGATGCTTGACAAAAGTAACCGAATTATGTCTATTACCTAGTATATTATTATTAGTCTGTGCTATTACTAGCTTTCCGCCGATGAACTACAAAGTTTTGTACTTCGTGGATTTTCGAAGAAGAGGTATGACGTGATTAGACTGCGTTACTGGAAAACCCGTTATCAAAACTGATAACTGATCATAATCAACTGTTATCCACCAAACATTATCATCATTATTGTTTTGATTGACAATATGATAAAATGATATTCTATTTATATTTTATTCTTCCTTTATAATAAAATAAAGGGTAAAATAACCTCTAAAAAGTTTGTAGATAAAACTTTTTTATGGTTTTGACTGCTTACTCTTCTAAAGAATTATCATCAGACCATACAAATATATTTTAACATTGTGCAAATCTCAACAAATTCAAAGACATTCTAAACACACATACGTAGTAGTTATATAAGTAGATACCTAAATCATTTTAAATTTTTCTTTTCATAAATAATAGTTATTCTTTCTACACAAATTGAAACATACCAAGTTAAAATAGACTTCAAACGAAGTCCGTGTACACAGTAGGTATATAGCTAAAACAATTTAGGTTCAAAAACTGCAAAGGGCAGTCGTGTCCCTTTGTTGATGAAGCTGATTATCCTTCCTTTGATTAATTGATGACCAGATTTTAAACAAGGCTTTATTAATTCGTGCCTTGAGGTATTTCGGTAGACTTAAGATTTGGGTGTATTTTACAATGATGAAAATAGTTTTAGGAAATTAGGAGTTTTTGCGTAGCGACAAAATCATAAACATGATTTTGACACAAAATTTCGAGTCATTTGTAACAGGATGGTGGTTCTACAGGGGTCTTAGTACGCAATGACAAAAAGAAAAATGATGGTGTGAACGCTGGTACCGGCGGCTTAGTCGCGTGGGCGTTAGTCGAACTCGTCGGAAAAGTAGCGAAAGTCAAACGATTTGTAACACAAAAATTTTAGAATTTACCGATAGCCCATAAAAAAGATGTAGGCGGTAGTGTCATGCCATACTTTTCCGGTGTGACTTAAAGCCCGCCATACCGACGCGAATGTGTTGATTAAAAAAAAAAAACAATTCAACCATTTGTACCAGGCTAACTTTTGAACAGGTAACCATCGTCGTGCAGCCATTTACGAAAATCGCCATGCCATACTTTTCAGACGATTCCAAATGGTCACCATACCACCGAAAATCTGCAAAAATTTTTTTTTTCGCCAAACTTTTTGTACCAGTATTGCATTTGGATTTTTGGAGAGTATTTGATAAATTGTGACCTGTGATTGTGTGTTATATTTGCCATACTTCTAGTAGGGGGAAAAAGTGCTGCCATACTTGAAAAATTAATTTATTATTAATTTATATAAGTGAAGATTTCCAACACCTAGATCTTTGAAATTTTGTATTTATATTCGTTGATCCTCAAACTTACAGGAAAAATTAGTGCCATACTGTTACAAATCGTTCAAAATACGAATAACATCTTACAATAAAAGTAATCTTATACACATTCGCCACCTCCCACAGATATGGCATTATCACACTTCTATTTATAATCATTCAGGAGTTGTTGAAAAAAAAAATTAAGGTGGTACAAATCGTTCGGCGAGAAAAAAAAATTTGCAGATTTTCGGCGGTATGGCGACCATTTTTAATCGTCCGAAAAGTATGGCATGCCGATTTTCGTAAATGGCTGCACGACGATGGTTACCTGTGCCAAAGTTAGCCTGGTACAAATGGTTGAATTGTTTTTTTTTAAATCAACACATTCGCGTCGGTATGGCGGGCTGTAAAGTCACACCGGAAAAGTATGGCATGACACTACCGCCTACTTCTTTTTTATGGGCTATCGGTAAATTCTAAAATTTTTGTGTTACAAATCGTTTGACTTTCGCTATTTTTCCGACGAGTTCGACTAACGCCCACGCGACTAAGCCGCCGGTACCAGCGTTCACACCATCATTTTTCTTTTTGTCATTGCGTACTAAGACCCCTGTAGAACCGCCATCCTGTTACAAATGACTCGAAATTTTGTGTCAATATCTCCCGGTCTATAATGTCAGTTTATAATCACTTTCCTTTGATTAAATATAGATTTAAGTACTTAAGTACTCTCTTATGTTATATACTTATAATAACTTGCTTGAACAAATTAGTGGCTTAATAAATTATTAAAGAATAGAAAAAAATCGATCACGAGTCGGAATTCGAATATATTAGACCGGACTCTCAATGGAGTTTCGTTTGCAAAAATCGCGGACCTAAATCTGACTTCTGATATATATTGTATAGATCCCAGACATCCTATAGACAGATGTTGCCAACCAGTTTTGTGGTCCCCCTGCCCGCACCCCGGTAATTAAATATGGCATACAAAGAAAAAAATAAAAATTTCCAAAACATGCCGTGTGGGGTATCAAATGAAAGAGCTTATTGAGTAGATCACGAATATATAGCATACTATATACATTTCTTACACTTTCTCTAAGATTTTTTAGAAAATTTACGAAAATGGTCCATTTTTGAGTTAACTTTAAACCACTATAGATTGAAAACTCATGAATATATTTTTTAAATTATTATTTTAAATAATTAACAATAGTCCATTGTTTACGATTCAATATTTCGTACAGTGAAATAGTTGCATGGGGGAGTGGGGGGAGCATTCAAAGATGGCGAGTATATTTTCAAGTTCATATAGTATATAGTTATTTTCATCAAATCCACCACATAGCTCACTTATATTATATTACGAACTATTGAATCATAAACAATGGACTATTGTTAATTATTTAAAATAATAATTTAAAAAATATATTCATGAGTTTTCAATCTATAGTGGTTTAAAGTTAACTCAAAAATGGACCATTTTCGTAAATTTTCTAAAAAATCTTAGAGAAAGTGTAAGAAATGTATATAGTATGCTATATATTCGTGATCTACTCAATAAGCTCTTTCATTTGATACCCCACACGGCACGTTTTGGAAATTTTTATTTTTTTCTTTGTATGCCATATTTAATTACCGGGGTGCGGGCAGGGGGACCACAAAACTGGTTGGCAACATCTGTCTATAGGATGTCTGGGACCTATACAATATATATCAGAAGTCAGATTTAGGTCCGCTATTTTTGCAAACGAACATCTCCTTGGAGCCTGCTCTATATTATGTGTATTTTTGCCCTTTTCGGGGCAACGCCAAGCAAGCCTCTCAAGGCGACTCGTGATTCCGCTTGATCTATACAAATTTCTTTCTTTCTCATATCAGAAAACTAAATATTAAACTAGAGGCTTGGCAATTAATTTTTTTAACTAAGCTAGTAGATTGTGTGTGAAATGTTACAATTTTTAAATTATTTTATGGAATCACATTATGATCAGTCTTATCTTATTTGTTTCTTAAAATGATGATGAGTCTTAGTGATAATAATTAGTAATTAATTGTTTCGACGTTAAATATATTTATCATATCTAGATATTAATTTAAGTAGAATCAGCTTAATTGAATTTCTTGAAAACATAAAGATTAGCGATTTACAAGAAAATTTTGGCCACTGCAAACAAATAATCTGATGGTAATATAAATGAATAAATACTTCTGGAAATTTCTGGTAATATAAAAGTTTAAATGAATAAATATTTCTTAAATTGCACCACATTAATGAACATTTGTGAATAATGAACAAAAAAATCACGAACATGAAAAAATTCAGTGCCCTGTATAAAATTCTTCAACACTTCAACTTAATATGTCGATTCATACAACACTTCGCTAACCTGAACACGTATATCACAAAATCAAAAACTAACAAACACACAAAAGTGTGTGTGTAGGTTACACAACAATACAATCACTTATCATATCTGATAATCAAACAATAATTATAGATACGACGCAATCATTTTCACGTAGTTTTCAATTAGTCCAAAATGTATCTCAAATTGGTTGCATTATTCTTTGTTATTAGTGTCTGTAATTGTGAACTGTCATATTATGATTATCATAGAAATGTGGGTGTTCGAGTCGCAAATTATGTTCTCCAAAATGAGAGGATGGCCAGAATAATTGGTGGGACTAAAGTACCTGGAACTACTAATTATCCTTATCAGGTATGTATTAACAAATGAACAGATTTGAAAAAGGTTGAAGCGAGTTGAGTTGATATTTTTATGGTGTTATATGGTTCAGGGCTGATTAAATTTGGATTTCAGATCTCAGATTTTTATTGCACGGAAGTGCTAGAGTAATATTCAACCGAAACTGTAGAAGAAATTATATGAATTTAGACGATACGAGAGATTTGAACGATTTGGGTTCTTCTATTGTTAGTGTTAATTAATTCTGGAGTCACAACATTCAATTGCAGGATGATTCATGTTGTTTTGTCGTGTGAATATTTGAAGTACTTGACTTTAAATACATTGTCTGATAAAATTAATATGCTATTTGATTTCTTGAATCTCCTGATTTCCTGCAAAATTCTCTCCACGCCATCTAATAAAAGTTTGATTGAATGCCGAGGTCACCTGAGAGACATTACTTCAATGTACACGAGACCATACCTATGCAATGCAACATTTAGTTTTATACACAAACGCATATTGAATCATTATTGGATAAAAATTACAGGCAGGCATAGTAGCAACCCTCACAACTGGCTGGACGTCCATCTGCGGAGGAGCCCTCATCTCAAACACCCGCGTCCTCACCGCGGCTCACTGCTGGTGGGATGGTGTCAGTCAAGCGAAGACCTTCACTGTAGTACTGGGATCCTTGACCATATTCACTGGGGGCACGAGAATAACCAGTAGTGATGTGGTGGTGCATCCCTCGTGGAACTTGAAGGACTATACACATGATGTTGCTGTGGTCAAGATTGCAAGGGTGGAATATAATAGTTGGTATATTTTGTTTATATATCATTTATATGGAAGAGCTGCTTCCCTCGGTTTGATCTGGAATATAAAAAAAATAATCATTTTTAGGTTACCTTTTCCTCGTGTGTGAAGTTTTAAAATCAATTTATTATTCGTTTTTAGGCTTATTTAGTACAAAAAAATCGTTCCTCTTAATGAAATTTTTTATGCTAAAAATGTCAAAGGGAAAGATTTAAAACAGTTAACAAAACATTTAATATTACAGATAATATACAAGCAATACCGTTGCCAAGTGCTGCAGATGTTAACAATAACTTCGCGGGCGTCACCGCGACTGTCACGGGGTATGGGAAGACGAGCGATGGTAGGGAAAAGATAAATATGTAATTTATATAAGATATAATTTGAAAACTAGATTATTCTTTGCTGTGCTTCTTGATCAAGCTACGTTCAACGTCCCATTATTGATTAGAGTACATATGTTATAAGTGTTCGTCATTTTTAATTTTTTGATTGAATTATACAGTATTTACTACGATATACGTGCAAAAATTTACAGTTATGAAACGTATTAAATTTAATGTATTTCTACAAACAGAAAAAATACTTCTTAAGCTTACTTAACAATGCACCAATAACCACACCCTCTAAGAACTAATAAATTCCGCAATAACATGACGTGTATTATGCCCTTCTTAGTCACAAATGTCACTTAATTAACACCAATAAAAAAAAATACGCCATTTAAAAATTTCAGCTCAAACCAGCTTCCCCACAACCACGGCTCTTCACCACATTAATTTGAAAGTTATCACCAACGCAGTATGCCAGAAAAGTTTTCCCGTTACGATCCATGGCAGCCATCTTTGTACCGATGGTAGTGGCAAGGTTGGCACTTGTGAAGGGGATTCTGGTGGACCGTTGACAGCTGTGGTTAATAATAAACGGACTTTGGTTAGTGTTTTTGATATGTGGTATTTTTATGGTAGAGTATGCATAGGGTCTGATGTGTGGTCAAAGCCATAAACAGTAGGTGGTGTCAAACTCAAACTGATACATTTATTTATTCAATTAGACTTCTTCTAGAAAAACTTTGGAATCGTCGTTACACAGGTGTCATAGGTGCTCTGTGCTAATTGGACTCAGAATTGAAGTTTTTTTGTATACTGAAAATTCTGTACCTACAATGAAATCTTTGTGGAAATTGTATACTTTCAGCAGTTCATTTAAAAGTTCTATTGTATCTTTACAAATAAATTTTATAGTTTTGAACCTGATTTGGTTTTTGTTGTTGTGGAATGCCGATTTTTTGTTGTTGTTGCGTACACACATTCATACATTCATAGTTCCAAAATGGAGATTATTATGATTAACATATTCCTTTATAACAGATCGGCATAGTTTCCTTCGGGCTGGCTGACAGCTGCCAGTCTGGGAACCCATCGGTGTACACGCGGGTGACTGCTTTCCTTACATGGATCAACGCACAACTATAACGGAGTAAAGATTTTTCTTTGCTAGGTCTAAGGTTTTATGCTATTTAGCATAGAGAATAAATGATATTTTATGTGAAGTTTTTATTTTTTTTATCCTTTACTAGATGACCAGCATTGCACTGCACCGACGAACGTATTATATAATCAACTAGCTGCGCTTCACGGTTTCACCCGCGTTGCTCCGCTTCTGTTGGTCTTAACGTGATGATATTTAGCCTATAGCCTTGCTCGATAAATGGGCTATCCAACACCGAAATAATTTTTCAAATCGAACCAGTAGTTCTCGAGATTTGCAAGTTTAAACAAACAAACAAATAAACTCTGCAGCTTTATAATATTAGTATCAAAAAATAGTTGTATACAATACAAATTAAGCCAACCCAGCTGATAAGTATTCGTTTATTTAACTGAAGATATTTTTTAAGTGTTAGACTTTGTAACCATTTTATACCACCTTAATTATAATTTGGAGTAGGATAACAAAATGTTTAGATATCTTTATTTAATATGTTTAGTTTAGATAGATTCAAAACTATATTACTTCATAAATAACAAAGCTTCTTGATTTCTAATTCACTTTAAGCCTCAGGGAGTAACTTGCAGTGTTGGAAACTTGCGGAAGTATTGCGAAGTTAAAGAATAAACGGTACAATAAAATCTAGGAATTAGAGGTTGTATAGTTGTAGGGAAATATATAGTCTTGAGGGTTGAACGTCGTTATGGGAGGTATATCCATTGAACTAACTAAAATATATTATGAAAATATAGTATCCTCAAGATTCCTTATTTCTCCGATTCAGAAATACAGATATCTGAGTAAGTCCGTGATGGTATAAATAAATGAATATGAGTAGTTAATCACCTGACATAACATCGTAAATGTGAATTTATAATAGTAAAAAATATATTAAAATATACTGAATAAATACTTTCAAATCTTCAGCTATATCTACTCGCATATATATATAAAAATGAAAATCGTTTTCATTGGTCACGGCATCGAGCGTGAACGGGTGGACCGATTTCGATAATTCTTTTTTTATTACATTCCTTGAAGTACGAGGATGGTTCTTATGTAGAAAAAACGTAAATATGTACCACGGGCGAAGTCGGGGCGGACGGCTAGTTATTTATAAATATTTTCTGTATCACTAAACTGCTGTATGTTTTATCGATGGACAATTTAGAATTTTGTTATCTATATAAAGAGATTTCTCTATACCTCTAACAAAATGAATCAAGAGAAATCACAATTTACTTATCCTATCTATTAAGATACTGCTTTAATGATCATGCAACTTGAATATAAACAAGGTCAAACATGGCTACCGCTACAGTTTGATAATAATTAATGGTGGATGGCTCGTTAGTCTCACAATTCAAAATTACCGGCTAAAGTATAGTAATTACGCCTAACGCGCGGTCAAGCCCTAACTGCTATTAATTCCCCAATTAATCTTAACTAATGGATAACTAACTGTAACTAACGTCAGATAATTACTAGGTTTCTGTGTCGTTATAATAAGGTATTCATAAATATGTTCTAAATCTAGGGTAGGGGACACGTAGGGGATGTGGACTAAATACTGTATTGGACCTGTATTGAGACAATATAGTTTAGTGTTATATAAAATAATCACATTATGAAACACAGTAGCTACTCCTGCTTGAGGGCGTTAGAAAAAAATAGAGCCTATGTCTAACACAATATACAATTTGAACACATTATATTATTATATACCTGTGTTATATTATATACCTGTATAAAATTCTTCAACACTTCAACTTAATATGTCGATTCATACAACACTTCGCTAACCTGAACACGTATATCACAAAATCAAAAACTAACAAACACACAAAAGTGTGTGTGTAGGTTACACAACAATACAATCACTTATCATATCTGATAATCAAACAATAATTATAGATACGACGCAATCATTTTCACGTAGTTTTCAATTAGTCCAAAATGTATCTCAAATTGGTTGCATTATTCTTTGTTATTAGTGTCTGTAATTGTGAACTGTCATATTATGATTATCATAGAAATGTGGGTGTTCGAGTCGCAAATTATGTTCTCCAAAATGAGAGGATGGCCAGAATAATTGGTGGGACTAAAGTACCTGGAACTACTAATTATCCTTATCAGGTATGTATTAACAAATGAACAGATTTGAAAAAGGTTGAAGCGAGTTGAGTTGATATTTTTATGGTGTTATATGGTTCAGGGCTGATTAAATTTGGATTTCAGATCTCAGATTTTTATTGCACGGAAGTGCTAGAGTAATATTCAACCGAAACTGTAGAAGAAATTATATGAATTTAGACGATACGAGAGATTTGAACGATTTGGGTTCTTCTATTGTTAGTGTTAATTAATTCTGGAGTCACAACATTCAATTGCAGGATGATTCATGTTGTTTTGTCGTGTGAATATTTGAAGTACTTGACTTTAAATACATTGTCTGATAAAATTAATATGCTATTTGATTTCTTGAATCTCCTGATTTCCTGCAAAATTCTCTCCACGCCATCTAATAAAAGTTTGATTGAATGCCGAGGTCACCTGAGAGACATTACTTCAATGTACACGAGACCATACCTATGCAATGCAACATTTAGTTTTATACACAAACGCATATTGAATCATTATTGGATAAAAATTACAGGCAGGCATAGTAGCAACCCTCACAACTGGCTGGACGTCCATCTGCGGAGGAGCCCTCATCTCAAACACCCGCGTCCTCACCGCGGCTCACTGCTGGTGGGATGGTGTCAGTCAAGCGAAGACCTTCACTGTAGTACTGGGATCCTTGACCATATTCACTGGGGGCACGAGAATAACCAGTAGTGATGTGGTGGTGCATCCCTCGTGGAACTTGAAGGACTATACACATGATGTTGCTGTGGTCAAGATTGCAAGGGTGGAATATAATAGTTGGTATATTTTGTTTATATATCATTTATATGGAAGAGCTGCTTCCCTCGGTTTGATCTGGAATATAAAAAAAATAATCATTTTTAGGTTACCTTTTCCTCGTGTGTGAAGTTTTAAAATCAATTTATTATTCGTTTTTAGGCTTATTTAGTACAAAAAAATCGTTCCTCTTAATGAAATTTTTTATGCTAAAAATGTCAAAGGGAAAGATTTAAAACAGTTAACAAAACATTTAATATTACAGATAATATACAAGCAATACCGTTGCCAAGTGCTGCAGATGTTAACAATAACTTCGCGGGCGTCACCGCGACTGTCACGGGGTATGGGAAGACGAGCGATGGTAGGGAAAAGATAAATATGTAATTTATATAAGATATAATTTGAAAACTAGATTATTCTTTGCTGTGCTTCTTGATCAAGCTACGTTCAACGTCCCATTATTGATTAGAGTACATATGTTATAAGTGTTCGTCATTTTTAATTTTTTGATTGAATTATACAGTATTTACTACGATATACGTGCAAAAATTTACAGTTATGAAACGTATTAAATTTAATGTATTTCTACAAACAGAAAAAATACTTCTTAAGCTTACTTAACAATGCACCAATAACCACACCCTCTAAGAACTAATAAATTCCGCAATAACATGACGTGTATTATGCCCTTCTTAGTCACAAATGTCACTTAATTAACACCAATAAAAAAAAATACGCCATTTAAAAATTTCAGCTCAAACCAGCTTCCCCACAACCACGGCTCTTCACCACATTAATTTGAAAGTTATCACCAACGCAGTATGCCAGAAAAGTTTTCCCGTTACGATCCATGGCAGCCATCTTTGTACCGATGGTAGTGGCAAGGTTGGCACTTGTGAAGGGGATTCTGGTGGACCGTTGACAGCTGTGGTTAATAATAAACGGACTTTGGTTAGTGTTTTTGATATGTGGTATTTTTATGGTAGAGTATGCATAGGGTCTGATGTGTGGTCAAAGCCATAAACAGTAGGTGGTGTCAAACTCAAACTGATACATTTATTTATTCAATTAGACTTCTTCTAGAAAAACTTTGGAATCGTCGTTACACAGGTGTCATAGGTGCTCTGTGCTAATTGGACTCAGAATTGAAGTTTTTTTGTATACTGAAAATTCTGTACCTACAATGAAATCTTTGTGGAAATTGTATACTTTCAGCAGTTCATTTAAAAGTTCTATTGTATCTTTACAAATAAATTTTATAGTTTTGAACCTGATTTGGTTTTTGTTGTTGTGGAATGCCGATTTTTTGTTGTTGTTGCGTACACACATTCATACATTCATAGTTCCAAAATGGAGATTATTATGATTAACATATTCCTTTATAACAGATCGGCATAGTTTCCTTCGGGCTGGCTGACAGCTGCCAGTCTGGGAACCCATCGGTGTACACGCGGGTGACTGCTTTCCTTACATGGATCAACGCACAACTATAACGGAGTAAAGATTTTTCTTTGCTAGGTCTAAGGTTTTATGCTATTTAGCATAGAGAATAAATGATATTTTATGTGAAGTTTTTATTTTTTTTATCCTTTACTAGATGACCAGCATTGCACTGCACCGACGAACGTATTATATAATCAACTAGCTGCGCTTCACGGTTTCACCCGCGTTGCTCCGCTTCTGTTGGTCTTAACGTGATGATATTTAGCCTATAGCCTTGCTCGATAAATGGGCTATCCAACACCGAAATAATTTTTCAAATCGAACCAGTAGTTCTCGAGATTTGCAAGTTTAAACAAACAAACAAATAAACTCTGCAGCTTTATAATATTAGTATCAAAAAATAGTTGTATACAATACAAATTAAGCCAACCCAGCTGATAAGTATTCGTTTATTTAACTGAAGATATTTTTTAAGTGTTAGACTTTGTAACCATTTTATACCACCTTAATTATAATTTGGAGTAGGATAACAAAATGTTTAGATATCTTTATTTAATATGTTTAGTTTAGATAGATTCAAAACTATATTACTTCATAAATAACAAAGCTTCTTGATTTCTAATTCACTTTAAGCCTCAGGGAGTAACTTGCAGTGTTGGAAACTTGCGGAAGTATTGCGAAGTTAAAGAATAAACGGTACAATAAAATCTAGGAATTAGAGGTTGTATAGTTGTAGGGAAATATATAGTCTTGAGGGTTGAACGTCGTTATGGGAGGTATATCCATTGAACTAACTAAAATATATTATGAAAATATAGTATCCTCAAGATTCCTTATTTCTCCGATTCAGAAATACAGATATCTGAGTAAGTCCGTGATGGTATAAATAAATGAATATGAGTAGTTAATCACCTGACATAACATCGTAAATGTGAATTTATAATAGTAAAAAATATATTAAAATATACTGAATAAATACTTTCAAATCTTCAGCTATATCTACTCGCATATATATATAAAAATGAAAATCGTTTTCATTGGTCACGGCATCGAGCGTGAACGGGTGGACCGATTTCGATAATTCTTTTTTTATTACATTCCTTGAAGTACGAGGATGGTTCTTATGTAGAAAAAACGTAAATATGTACCACGGGCGAAGTCGGGGCGGACGGCTAGTTATTTATAAATATTTTCTGTATCACTAAACTGCTGTATGTTTTATCGATGGACAATTTAGAATTTTGTTATCTATATAAAGAGATTTCTCTATACCTCTAACAAAATGAATCAAGAGAAATCACAATTTACTTATCCTATCTATTAAGATACTGCTTTAATGATCATGCAACTTGAATATAAACAAGGTCAAACATGGCTACCGCTACAGTTTGATAATAATTAATGGTGGATGGCTCGTTAGTCTCACAATTCAAAATTACCGGCTAAAGTATAGTAATTACGCCTAACGCGCGGTCAAGCCCTAACTGCTATTAATTCCCCAATTAATCTTAACTAATGGATAACTAACTGTAACTAACGTCAGATAATTACTAGGTTTCTGTGTCGTTATAATAAGGTATTCATAAATATGTTCTAAATCTAGGGTAGGGGACACGTAGGGGATGTGGACTAAATACTGTATTGGACCTGTATTGAGACAATATAGTTTAGTGTTATATAAAATAATCACATTATGAAACACAGTAGCTACTCCTGCTTGAGGGCGTTAGAAAAAAATAGAGCCTATGTCTAACACAATATACAATTTGAACACATTATATTATTATATACCTGTGTTAATGTTGTTTGAACATCAAATCTATATAGAATATTAATTTGATGGAGAAAGGATTTGATTTTTTGTATGTCTCTTTCATTGAAGTTCTGTTATTTTAAACTAAATGACAATGGTCTGTAATTAAAAACTTCAGAAGATGCTCACCGATTTTGAAAATACATGTAAGATCCATGATCTTTACTTAGGAGCTCCTAGGTGATAGGTCACTAATCAAAGGCATTTCTTTTTATCGGACAAAGCCGGGACAAGAAGCTAGTATAACAATAATCTGAGAACAAAACTTACTAGCTGCTTAAAGCAAATAGATTTATATATTTGGCGTGTTTCCAAAATTCCTCTTTTCGGCTCTGCTAGCAATGAGTTATTTATTAAAACAAGCGTTGTTTTGTTTAACTGTTTCACGTAACGTATGTATAGCTTGAGTAAATGTTTAGTTTTCCAACGCTTTTAAAAAGGCTGTTGGAACTACAGTTTTGTGTGATTTGTTTTGTTTGTAATGACGTATATTATATTATGGTTTAAAACCGTGTTTAAACTGCCTTTTAAAGAAGGAGTATGGTTTTTTTAGAATTTAAATTGTGATTGGTTTTGTTTATAATAGCATTTTGAAACTTAAATAGGTGTATTACAATTTTGAAAAGGGAGTTAAGGTTATTATAGAGAGGTATAAACGTAAGTTCCTTCTGAAATTACTATACTATACTTTATATGTTTATAGTCACGTTGACGTATTCCTCCGCAAGCATCTGATGGATTTTATGAATGAATTATGAAGTTTAATATCCATATTAATTTCTTCAGAAGTAGTGCAATTTTCATTCAAATACATTTACATAAACAGAAAATTTTACCTTATACTACGTATAAAACACGTATAAAGATAGAAGGAAGTAAGATTAGATTAGTTTTATACGTACGTATAAAACTAATCTAATCTTACCCATACAATATATATAAATAGACTGACGTAATAGAGGCTTCTATATTGGAAATAACAAACAATTTTATTAACCAGTGTAAATCATTGCATAGATATCGCTAGTGAAATCATCCTTTGTAATATAAAGCATTATTTTATACGTATTTGGCAAGATAAGGGAATCTGTAGGAGCGTGTATGAGAACATGTATGAGATTTACAGTACTCCAAAAGTAATAATGCGCATAGAAATCTTCGTCACTGTTCGGCAACTGTCATATTCTCGGAGCGTCCGAAGATGATATTTATATAGAGTGGTTAAATGCATTTTCTTCATGCATAATTTAGTAAAATTATGTGTTTTGTACTAAAAGAGATATTGATTTGTAAGTAACGATTTTGTTTCGATAATTGATGGTAAGTAAAAAGCGAGGATAACCCCATGATTGCGAATATACATATTATTATCTTTGTTGGATTGATTTACTTGGAAAATTTTATAGTACTTTTAAAGTGTCTTACTGAAGCTGGTGTAATGATGGAAGAAAAGAAGGTTAAAATAACACAACATTTATATTGTATAAAATATTGTTTTCAAACACAGGTTTACATTTCAACCATATAAATCTAATCATTAAAATCTTAGCTCAAAAGTATTTACAGTACTGATCATTCTTCAATATTATAACATTTACAAAAAAATAAAAACAATCAAAATCAGGGATAATCTTTATTTCTGACATTTTAGATACATCGGAACTTTCATTATGCTCTTCTTCATTTTCACTTTCCCTACTGCCATCACCTGTGTAAATCATTTTATCGATTAATTCAATTCACCTTTAAAAACAAAACCAAGAAGGGTATGTAATAGCAGCTCTATATAATTCCACACAGAGCGAACGCGTGCAGTCACCACCAATATTTAAAGACGACTGACGGATTTTTCAGTTTTTTGACTGACAGGCTACCGTCACCTACCGCCCGATTTGTTTTTGATTGTGTATGACCGTGAATTGACTTCTATTTCTTTTGAACAAGGTGTAAAATGCAAGTGCATTGTTTAGGGCTCTTACGATTCAATGATTCGAGTGTTTTCGGAAATACGACAATTAGCGAAGATTTGCATGCGCATTATTAATTTTGGAGTACTGTACATTATTATATATATTGTGCGATACTTTGTAAGTTATATTAAACTATGAATATGTTGTTTTATGGTTATGTAGTATTAAGCAATATTTGGTACTAAGTATTTATTTGATCATTTTATTTAAGATAAGATTCCTAAGATGACCGGAGTTGTGGCCTTTATGCATGCAACCAGGCATTAAGTTTTTCCTATTCGTTATTATTTGTTGTGTGTTTAATAAAGAAAGATTTATAAAGAATAGAAAAAATTCGATCACGAGGCGGGACTCGAACCCGCATCCTTTCGCGCCATTCCGGGGCGGATGCCTGACCAATTCAGCCACTCGTGACCCGCCAGAGCAATCGAATTTATTCTATTCTTTCAGTTTTATGTGTCAAAGGGACACACCGCGCGCCATCTATTGAGGTGATAAACAACCATCTCAACCAACACGAAACACTTTACAGTGAATACAATATTGTAACGATGGAACACGACCTTTTGTTGAAATTGATATTTTTGGTTAAGGCATTCAAATGCTTTATAAATATAAATTTATAAAGAATAGAAAAAATTCGATCACGAGGCGGGACTCGAACCCGCATCCTTTCGCGCCATTCCGGGGCGGATGCCTGACCAATTCAGCCACTCGTGACCCGCCAGAGCAATCGAATTTATTCTATTCTTTCAGTTTTATGTGTCAAAGGGACACACCGCGCGCCATCTATTGAGGTGATAAACAACCATCTCAACCAACACGAAACACTTTACAGTGAATACAATATTGTAACGATGGAACACGACCTTTTGTTGGAATTGATATTTTTGGTTAAGGCATTCAAATGCTTTATAAATATAAATTTATAAAGAATAGAAAAAATTCGATCACGAGGCGGGACTCGAACCCGCATCCTTTCGCGCCATTCCGGGGCGGATGCCTGACCAATTCAGCCACTCGTGACCCGCCAGAGCAATCGAATTTATTCTATTCTTTCAGTTTTATGTGTCAAAGGGACACACCGCGCGCCATCTATTGAGGTGATAAACAACCATCTCAACCAACACGAAACACTTTACAGTGAATACAATATTGTAACGATGGAACACGACCTTTTGTTGAAATTGATATTTTTGGTTAAGGCATTCAAATGCAAGAATAGAATAAATTCGATTGCTCTGGCGGGTCACGAGTGGCTGAATTGGTCAGGCATCCGCCCCGGAATGGCGCGAAAGGATGCGGGTTCGAGTCCCGCCTCGTGATCGAATTTTTTCTATTCTTTATAAATTTATATTTATAAAGCATTTGAATGCCTTAACCAAAAATATCAATTTCAACAAAAGGTCCTGTTCCATCGTTACAATATTGTATTCACTGTAAAGTGTTTCGTGTTGGTTGAGATGGTTGTTTATCACCTCAATAGATGGCGCGCGGTGTGTCCCTTTGACACATAAAACTGAAAGAATAGAATAAATTCGATTGCTCTGGCGGGTCACGAGTGGCTGAATTGGTCAGGCATCCGCCCCGGAATGGCGCGAAAGGATGCGGGTTCGAGTCCCGCCTCGTGATCGAATTTTTTCTATTCTTTATAAATTTATATTTATAAAGCATTTGAATGCCTTAACCAAAAATATCAATTTCAACAAAAGGTCGTGTTCCATCGTTACAATATTGTATTCATTGTAAAGTGTTTCGTGTTGGTTGAGATGGTTGTTTATCACCTCAATAGATGGCGCGCGGTGTGTCCCTTTGACACATATAACTGAAAGAATAGAATAAATTCGATTGCTCTGGCGGGTCACGAGTGGCTGAATTGGTCAGGCATCCGCCCCGGAATGGCGCGAAAGGATGCGGGTTCGAGTCCCGCCTCGTGATCGAATTTTTTCTATTCTTTATAAATTTATATTTATAAAGCATTTGAATGCCTTAACCAAAAATATCAATTTCAAAGAAAGATTTTTCTTTTCCTCAGTTTCTAAAATGACATTATTTTTACTAGAGAGGACATCGCTACTACACTATTTGTAACACGAGTTAGAGTCAATCGTCTCAAACCAATTTTTTTTTGTTACATTGATTGGTTTTAATTTATAAGTAATAAGAGGCAGAATATCTATCTATGATATCTATGACTCACTAGCCGCCCCGTGCCGCCGCGCTTGTCGCACAGATTTTGTTCGTGGTGTCTTCTCTATACGTAGTAATAATACCTCAATGGCTCTACCTTATTATTTTAAATTATAACTATTATTAAAAAACTATCCAATTGTACCAGGGTACCAGAAAGTCCAGAAGCAATATAATAAACAGCTTACAAAGCTATAAGCGTGTTAACGACACAAACTTAATTTCAGCGGTTAATTCTAAAAGTTTTTAGTTTAGATAAACAATTTGTTGTTACCGATAAAAAGAGAAAGAACTTTCCAAGAAATGCAAGACGTGCTCGATAATTTCAGGAGTTTATTTCTAAGTTTTGCGAAATAAAATAAGTGCTTGCTCCGGGTTTCGGTTTCGGTTAGACCGAGAGATGGATTAAATTTAAGTTCTTGATTAAGGTATTTCTTTTGGTGGATTATCGAGCTTTATTTGAATGAAATAATTTTGAAATGTATGCAGTATTGGAGTTGAATAGTATCATAAATCATAATAATTATGTATTGTAAGAGAATAACACGAGACCGCTTTAAATATTAGTTTGAATGTAATAAGAATGTACTGCGATTCTACACAGCTACCTAATCGATGTAGGTAGTTGATAACAAAACGCAGCAAGTCAACGACTATAAGCAAAGTGTAGGTAGTTGGGTCGAACGTCGTATAAACAATGTCCGAGCCCTTAGGCACGATTCTGTGAAAATTCTTGGAAAATTATTAAATCAAAAGTTACGTTTAACAGTATCCACTGAATGGATTTCGAAAATTAACGCAAACGAATTCACGGACTTCATTTTATCTTTTTTTTTCAAATTTATACGTCCATTTCTTTATGATATTAACAGGAATGTATAAAACCACCACATTACAAACATCAATAAATAGTAAGCAGATTATAACTACATCTCTTACCTACACTATATGATGCTCAGAACAGTATTCCATACACGTTCGCTCGTTTCTTTACTATTTAGTCGATTTACGTGTAATTACCGTCTAATTGCGAACAAACTCGTAGTTTATGATTTACAGGGAATATGATTTACAAGGACCGCTTGTAGTTATGGCTGTTACGGGGTAAAGGGTTTATTTTCTATGGAAATAAAGTAAGGAAGTAAAAGCTGTTTTGACTTTTCACTGGTCTATTATTTTAGGATAAAGAATGTAAATCATCATTTATACTTCTATATGTACTAATATATTTGTATGAAAAAGTACTGGACGGATTTGGATGAAACTTTACATTAATATTGGTTGTACATCAGAATAACACATGAGTTATAGATATAGTTGATTTTGTCCGTTGGTTCGTCTGCAGATGAAACCGCGTGACACAGCTAGTACATAAAATATTATAAATCGTATGTAATAGACACAAAGGGACTTTTTCCTGACGGACGGAGTCGCGAGAAAAACGTAGTTTTAATGTAGCCTACAACGGTCATTACGTTTTAAAACTCTAAAAATGTATCTTTTTTATTAGGTATAAAATATTACCGCATAAAATTTAGCTTTTAGGGTTTAAACCCTAAGAGGTAAATGGTAAAAACACTGGACCGAAGTTAGGTAATTTATAATGCCAGTTAGTATTTTATGTTAGCCCACTAATCTGAGTACTTAAGGTAATTACAAATTACGAAATAAAAAGTTTTAGACATAATTAGAAGGAATTGTAAAAGTTATTTTACTTTTTTATTCGAAAGTTAGTCAGGATTTTGCACTCGGAAAAGGAGGAGATTGTCTTATTGAAATAAAAAGAATTCGTAGTAATAATGTTTAGCTTCCATTTTTAGTTTCAATTTCCACTTCTCGCACTTATATTTTATTTTTAATTTCTAAAGTCCTATCTATAACTTTACACGCCATATTAATATCTAAATTTGTCAGGAAGAGATTAACGATAACTAACTGAAAGTTTTTATTATTTTTTTTACAGGTAATTTAAGTATTTAAGTATGAATATAATGCTGATAAACAAACAAGTTAATAACCCCGATTACATTTACGCACAACATAAGATAAACGAAGTCATGAATTTAAATTAGCCAATATTAATAGAAGGTACTTATTAAAATCTGGATATTAATTTCCTAAATGTCCTCACTCCTCTGGGGAACCAGACTTTATCTAATAATATTTAACAGGCTGCTGTCTGTACATTATAGATAAAAAAATATTATGGTATAAATATTCAATTGAATGCAGTTTTTACAGATATCCTTATAGAAGTTTAACTTGAAATAAAGGTTCTTTTTGGTACATGATCAACCTGATTTAGTGATTCGCACGAGCATTGGACTGAAAGGTCCTGGGTTCGATTCCTAGTGGACATGTCAAGGAATAACTGTAGTATTTTTTAAATCTACACTTATTTAACTTATGCTTATTTTCTCATACTAATATACATGAAGACTTCACTGAATACAATACGTTACATGGGTTTTTACCAACTTTAGGGACGAACCCGCAGTAAAAGCTTGTATAAAATAGAATTGTTACTCTTAGCACAGTTTTAATCAGCGTAAACTGCGGTTTTTGTATTCCGCCCGTTTTGTTCGAAAATGCGCCAATTGTGGAATTTTAACATTTTAATTAAGCTGTTCTGTTGTTGTTCATATTTTGTTGAATATTATATTTTGTTTGTAAACAAAATTGAACGCGATAATCATTTATGTTGTATTATAGTAGAGTCGGTAATATAATTGTGTTTGATATTTAGTTTATTAGCATTTTAATGGAAAATTTAAAGATAAAAAAAATAAGGTGGCCGAGAGGCGAGAGACATTGCCCCGGAAATGCAGAAAGACGCGGATTTGAATCCCGCAGAGTAATCGAATATTTTCTATTCTTTAAAAAATTCTCAAGATAATTGTTAGTCATTCATTTTATTGTCGGTAAATTACAAAATAGATAAACCAGTTCTAGATATACCCTACAGACAAACTCAAAAATGTTATAATACCCTAGTATAAAATAATAGTTTAAAGTAAACTCTTCTTCTATTTATAACTACTAACTACTATTTATTATTCCACTTGTACGTCTCATAATCTGCATAAAATAGTACCAAGTACTTAGCAGTTATCAGTATTTGCTCATAATGACTTAACATTCGTCACAAGATCGAGTAATAACATTTAAATAATGCACGGTATCATTGTTAAGTCGTGTGTTTTGGAAACATACGGGCCTGCGTTTGGCAAGAAAATGCGAGGACTCGTATTTAGTTCCAGTAGATAAACTGAAACGTCATCCAACCGAGCATGCAAAAAAATAATTGATGATTTTACATGGTATCTGTTTCACACTATTTACGTCACCACACCTCGAAATAGTGAAGAAAACACCGTGTGGAAACCGGCATATCGAAGAATCAAAAAGTTAGACGACAAATTTTGATATTGTAATATCAGCTATTGGATTCGTGTAAAAAAAATTGATATCTTATATTGATATTGAAATAAACACTCAAATGGAAGCGTGTAAACGCCTTCTAGCTTTCTATATTTTTACAAAACGTAGAAATGTAGATTCCTCGATTGTCGTGGGAGGGATGCCAAATGGCGTAGTTTATTAGAATTCAAGCGACGCGCCGCTGTTCTAGCTCAAGTGTGCGCTGTAAAACCCACCTCATACATTAATGACTTGATTAACAATTATTTGCGGAGTTATCGTCAAATGCAGCAGTGGATATTGCTTTTAAGAAACTGTTTCCATAGCGAATGATATGATAAGTACTTTATAATTTAACAGGATAATCGTTTAAATTTAATAGTAACTTCTTACTTAATAATCTTTATTCCTGGAGAAGAAATTAAGTAGGTATTGTATATTTAAGTAGTTTAAAGTTAACTTCACCAAATATGAGTGTCATGTTGAACTTTTTTACACAATGCAATTTCATTCCAAGAATAAGAGGCCTAGATTCCTATATCTATATGAATCCCTTTCTACATTTTTTGATAGTCCCCAATTCAGTTTGTGGATAGCACCTCACTTTATTGCGTATATTTATGGGCTCCGTGCGTCAATTAATTTCAGGCGACGAGGCTTCTGTTTACCTTCCTATAGAATAAATAGCATTTTAAGTATATCGTATACCTAGAGCTATGATTTACTATAAAGGTAAATCATGTTACGTAGATATTTGGTGGGTATATTGCAAGGTTGCCAACCTTGATTTTAATGTAAGGTTTTAATGACTTCCCTTTTAAATGTACTACAAAAAAATTGCACTTCGATATTCATTAAAATATTTTACCAAGTTTTGATTATCACTATTTTAATTGAAAATGTTTTTGCATTCATGTTACTTTCGATATATCAACATTCGGGGTTTCAAAATATGTCATCATTATAAAGGCACGTCCCTAGTAGGTATGTGAAACTAATATTAGTGAAAGATATCTCAATATTTGTGTATTTAGCAAGTGTGGGCGATTTGACCGCCTCCTTGGTACAGTGGTTGACGCGTGCGCGTAGCACCGAGGGGTCCTGGGTTCGATTCCCGGTGGAGACGAAGAAAAAAGAATGTCTCGGTCTGGCAGGACACAGAAGGCTGATCACCTACTTGTCCCTAAAGAAAATCGATCAGTGAAACAGATGTATAATGCATCTGCCCCTTACCCCACTTGGGGACATGGGACTTCACTTTTTTTTTAGTAAGTTCTATCTTCTGAATCCGTGAACTATTTTTTTTCTTCGGAAGTTATGATCGGATTGTAGGCCACTTAAAAGACGCATTCGGTCATTTTATTGATAAGAACTTTTATCCCATTTTGTTAATAGCTTTCTTGTTGTGTTTTATGGCACCCTTACACTTATTGTGTATTGCTATAGGCAAAGGGTTTTATTGTCCAAGTTAAGGCGTCGTAAAACTAAATTATTTGAATGATTTTGATAAGGGAAATAGAAGAAATCGCTAAAATAAGTGTCGAGATGTTTGTGTTTTGTGTATAAGTGGAGATAGATATTTTCTGTGTAACTTCGTAAAGGGTTATATTTTATTCTAGGATTAAGAATCAAGTAGGTCAACGAACTGTGAAATCTGCCAACTCGATTGGTCAAAGTGAAACAATGTGATTAAAAAATGGTCTCGTCGTGATGAAGATGTCTGTTATTTAAGAATTTATTAAGGAGAAGACGTGACATATTGTACTCATTTTAATATAATATCATTAGCCTTGTTTATATGTCTATCCTTATAATGGTTCGATAACATCAGTATAGTATAAAAAATCGCTTCCCACTACCGTCTGTCCGTCACTATGCTGATTTTTTTATTAGATAGAGGAAGACATATATATATATGTAGTTGGTTCAGTTTTAGAAAACGCTAGCAAAGTCGTAGACGGAAAGCTTGAATTGATATCACAGATAATATGATACTATACCTACTAGTATTTTTTTATCAATAAGTGATACGTAAATTTGCATTAAATAAATACAAGCTTCTCATCGGTTATGCAAATTGGCGATTTCGGTTTGTAAAGGGCGAATAAATATCAATCTGAATAAGTTAATACATGCAGTAATGGATCGCTATATTTCTTTGCACTGAAAATTCACAGGTCTTATTAAAATGGTATTCTTTATAACGTATCGGACTCCAATGTAAGTTGATCTACGTCTTCACATCTAAATAAGACTAGCTCGTACAGGCGTCTCAATTTCCGGAATGTAGGGAACGGAAATTCACACTTCAAGGTAAGGTCGAACTTATAGGTTGGGAAATTCTGCCGACCTTTGTTTAGGTTCCATATGACGTATCTAGTAGATTCATTTATTTTTTATTAGATTAGATTCTTGCCGAGCAGTACTCCAAATTTCATGAAAATTTAAGGATAAATGTGGAATCATATATTTTAATATATAAAAACGAATTTCCTCCCATCTTGGATAAAGAGTTTTCGACTTTAATGAATCTGAACCTTTCATGAAAATCGTCTAGTTAATTCTTAATATTATATTCGAAAAATTAAAGAATATATACAACTTAAAACAAATACGTTGTTCACATACAGAGTAACTTTTTGTTATGCATATTCAAATTAAATGCCAAATTCAGTTCTTCTTCAAAAGAGCAGAAAGCGTAAATTCCGACTTAGTAAATTATAAAATTAGCAAAATTAACTGCAAATTATAATATTATGTAGAATCATAAGCAGCGAGTAGGCGCGAAATGAAACGTCACACGCATTGAGGCACTTCCCGCGCAAAATGTGAAAACTTGGAACATTCTAGAACATTCCAGAACATTCCACGCGGGATAATTGCTGTGTTGTTTGTTATATTCGTTTGCAGTTTTAATATATTATACTGTAGATATATATTTTTATTATTGTAACAAATTTAACGATATGATCTGATTGGCTAATTACTACCTAAATAAATAAATAAAAGCAGAACAAAACTTAGCGCTTGTTTTCGTGAAGCAGTCATGGCATAATAGGTTTGTGACTTAAAAACAATTTAAAATACGTTCAAAAATAAAATTTCCAATCAATGAAAGATTAGTGATGAAATCGGGATGTTCTACCACAAAGTTTCTATGTGTGGCTACCAAACTACACCTGGCTAGGGTGGTGAATCTGAACCAAGGATAATATTATACTACCTGAAAAATAGAACTATAATGATGTTGACGAGTTTCAGAATGACACGCTACTTGATCTTCATATCGAAAAACTATTGCATTATATTTTTATACAAGCTTGAACAATGACCTCCATATCTAATGGCCTGTTACATAACACATGCGTCGTCATGTGTGTAATGTGCTTAATCACGCGTACTTAGCTCAGCGAGGATCGTACGTGAAATATATTATAGTTTGGAATAAATATTTTCATATAAAATAATAAATTGTTGTAATATTCAGCGAGTGTTTCAAGAATATAAATAGAACGAAAATATACACTATTAAAATAGTCGATATTATAATAAACTAGCATTTGCCCCGGCTTTGAATGACTGCAAAGCATCCACAGGAACCGCTCTATCTAGTAAAAAAACGGCATTAAAATCGGTTGCGTGGTTGTAAAGATCGTGATAGACAGAAAGCGTCTTTTTTAACTATGAGGTAGTTGTTAAATTATTGTTTAATCATAATTTTATAATTTCAAAGGACAATCTTTACTACCAAAGATTATTAAACAGTTACCAACTGTCAATGTCTTCAAAAAGTCGCTAAATTATGAACGTTTTAGAAGAATAGAAAGTTTTCAGTTTTAATGCTATAAAACTAAAAATTAAAATCGAGTTAATATTTTTTATAAAAACCCTACTCTTCTTGTAAAAGTAGATAAATGAAATTAATTATCATTTTTCAATTTTAGCTAAAGTTTAAATACAGTTAATCATTCTACATTAGCATAATCGGACACTTTCCAATCCTTTGTTTTACGATATTTTAGTAATAAATAATATTCACAAACATTTACCCTGAGCATAAAAATCTTTATTTGAATTCATACATTAATTTGTCACATTTGATTGGGGTTCAGGCCCCCTTACTAGGTATAACCTGTATTAAGGGGACAGCATACCCGGAGCGAAGAATCTATAGCAGTAAAAATTGGTCTTTTTGATTCGAAAATATACACTAACAATGCCGAAGAAAAGTTGATATAAGTAGCATCAATTAATGCAAATAGCCGCCAAAATCTTCCAGCTAACAAAACAAAAGAAACTACATACACAAGAGCAAAACGGCCATACTTCCTCATTTCCTTATAATATTTTAACGTAAGTATCTTTTGGACAATGAAATGTTGTAATGGGAAAAAATAAATCTCCCATGGACCCATATGTTTGTGCTTTTGTATTACACGGTTATTGTGAAAATAATGGGGTCACGTGCTTGCTAACGCGTTCTCAGGTCGTATTTAATGGCCTATAATGGTCAGGAAATTCCGTAACCGCTGTACTTTGTACGGGGATAATATATTCCGCTAAGTTCAAAGTCTTTAGAGTGTTTATAGTTGGCTTGAAAGAATTGCATGAAAAAAGTATACCTACCTATGATATGGTTTTATACTGCTCTCTATTTAGGATGGAAGAGACAATGTACCATTTTTAAATTAACTTTTATATTAATATGCCCCTAAAATTAACTTGGTACTGTGTACAGTGTAGATATAATATGTATAAGAGAGCAAACATTCTTATGGCGTCACTCTAATAAAATCATCACTACCGAGATATGATTCAATAAAATCTTACTGAGGCGTTTAGTGCCTCAATTTTCTGACTCTTGATTGTTTTGAAATTTATTCCCAAAATCATCATAATTACAATGTCATAGTTCCTATCAAGTACAATTTATTGTACTGAACACATTCAATAATCACTCATAATCACCACACATTATAAATCTCGTCCAAATGAAGATAAAACATAAAATGGAATCCACAAAACGCATATCAGCACAGTCCATTGGATTCGTTACAAGTGAAACCCGCAATCAGTCGAACGTAAAATTGATAAAACAAAAATATAAAACACCAATCAAGCTGAACGTCCGAGTTGTGATGTACGACTAATATTTTGTTAGGAAATCATGAGTTTTATTGTGGACTATTTGTGAATTTAAATGGTATGCGATGGTGTAATCAATACTATAATATTATAAAGTTGAAGAGTTTGTTTGTTTGTTTGTTTGAACGTGCTAATCTCAGGAACTACTGGTTCGATTTGAAAAATTCTTTCGGTGTTAGATAGCTCATTTATCGAGGAAGGCTATAGGCTATATATCATCTCGCTAAGAATAACAGGAGCGGAGCAATGCGAGTGAAACCACGGGGAACAGCTAGTAGTTTATAGTTGGTAAAAACTTATAAAGTTTTTACCAATATTCTAGTTATTGATACCATATCTAAAGACAAAAGTAAGAAACAGAGATAGGTTGCTGAATGGAAAAGGACAGTGGTTAAATGTACAGCTTCTTCATCTAGAATCTGGATGAAAGTGTTATCTTTAAAACTGTCGTAGGAATTAATGAGTAAATGGTAACATTTTTACATTGTATCTTCATTGCCTAATATATCTATACAATAAAAATGAATCGCCAAATACGTTGCTTAGTGTAAAGCTCGAGAACGGCTCGACCAATTCGGCTTATTTTTTATGTTTTTTTTTAAGACACAAGGAAGGTTCTTATGAAGAGATAACACAAAAAGGAAGCAATCAGGCAAAACTAGATAAAAGGGACAATGAGATAGAAAAATGTCCGCTGGGGCAGGTAGTTTTAAATTGTTTTAAAATTCGACAAACAATGAACGACTTATGGTTCCAAAAAAAAGCTTTCTTTAAGTGGCGATCGAGGGATACCAGAAAATACTCCATTCAAAGAATACGCGAATACAATTATTAACTCTGACAACGGGTAAGGTTACATGCGTGTAACATAGCTAATTGTCCATACTCACTTGAATGGGGCCAGACCTATGTCACATGTCATACCCTTGAGCATAATGCGATTACTAGCATCTGCGTACAATTTTATACGTGTTCGCGATAATTATCAAGTTATATTATATGGACATGTTTCTTACTAGCTTGTGGGATATCTGGGATGAAACCTCTCCAGTTTTAAACTACTTTTGTACCAAATTTCATCAAAATCGGTTAAGTAGTTTAGGTATGAAGAAGAGACAGACCGAGCTACTTTCGCATTTAGAATAGTAGTAAGGATTACCTGATATATAACCCGTGTCAACAGTGAATGGTTTTAAAATTGAATTTAGCACCTATCTTGCTTGCACTTATAGGTTAGTAGAATTGCATCTCGCTCTGCTGATCCATTGATTTTATTATACGAAGATGTATGTCCTCAGCAATTTAATGCAATTACCAGCATCTGGGTAGTATTATCCATGTTCCTTTTAGAAGTAGGATGAATATTTCCAGATATTTCACCGGGATTATCTACTACATCTTTTAGTATCGAGGCTTAATGTGTAATGTAAAATGTAATGTAATAAAGTTCTACAAAGTATAAATGATATGATTTTTGATATGTTAAGGAATAAAAGAAAAGACGTGTGGCACTCGGGGACTGCCGCGGTAAAGCTATTGCATGCTATGCCTTCAAGCCACACCTCCGCGCCCGTCGGAGTGGGGAACGTGAGGTTTTTCGTTACTAAATTTCTGGATTCGGTCCCCGCGCTCAAGGCCCGAAATTGCATATTAACATGAAATTTATTTACATAGAACACATACAACTCTTTGTCTATATAAAGTGCATCTTAAGCATAACAGAGCGCCGAGACGAACGTCAAAACGCCAAGGAATAGAATACGCTATCGATAGAAATTGACATAAGCGTATGATGTTTTGCCTAAAGATTCGGCCACCAACTACCAACGACAACGGCGACCACGAACAACATTTTCATCCAGTTGCAATTAAATAAAATTGTGCAAAACACAATTAAAAATGAAATTTAAGAATTTCCTGTCGTATTGGTGTTTGGAAAAAATTTTTTTGAGATCAATGGATAAACAAACAGGTTTTTCATAGAAACGGTGGCTCCTAGAAAAAAATGTATTTAACCTTTTTTAAAGATAATTAGATGATCTACAATTTTGGTTCAGGTGATTGTATGATAAACTTACCGTCTCGGCGAAAATCGCAAAAAACCCTATTTTTTTTTATTAATTGTCTTCGAAATTTTTTATTTCCGAGTACCAGAATGACGGGAGATTTTAATATTGATTTTGAACAAATTTCGGCAAGAATTGAATTTTGGTCGTGGTCGTCTTCGTCGTTGGTAGTGTGACCGAACCATTACCAAAATGTCATGAGCTTATGTCAATAATTAGCGTTAGCAGTTTCTATTCCATGGCGTTACATACGTTTGTCTAAAGGCCCAGGGCATACACAACCAATCATACTAACCTAAACTACGCATAAGAAAACCAATCCACGTGCCCATTACGGCCTGTAGGCTGTATCAAGGCCTAAACTTAACTACCAACATAATTCAAACCGAAACTAGTCTTTACCGTTTATCGAACTATCGAAAAGCAATTAGGGAGAGTTAAGTCCGTTAATTATGACCACTTATGACGGAGATGGCAACATACTTTCCCGTCACGTAGTACCCGGGGGCAATAATGAAATTAACTAAATGACCGCTTGTTGTACTTATAAAGTTAGCAATGTAAGCTTTATGAGCTTTAAAATAAGGTTTTATTTAGCGTGTTAATTTCCTGTTGTTGGAGGGATTTTGCATTTTTTATATTATGTTATTGAGCTTTTTTTTCAAAATATTTTGAAGAGAGAAAAAATAAACATATCAAAAAAAGCACGCTTATGAAATTATGACATTACTGTACTGTCACCGATCCTTTTTAAGCAATTTAAGTGTACAAAGTATGAATTGAATCTGTCTGTTGGTTAAAATCGAGTCAAAAATAGTCGGTTACATACAAACATGCAGGTGAAGCTAATATATGCGTGTTAAAAAGGGGAATACAGGACACCTTCTCTTGGTTCAGCTAGTAATATTATTATAATATGTTATGCATATGGCTACGAGCGCAGTCACGCGTAAATGTCTACGCGTGACTACGCTCGTAGCCACACTCGTAGGCCGTAGCAAATGCTCGTAGCGTTTGAAACGTCGGATTAAATAATGCAATGAATAAATTGCAACCTTAAAACGGTTTAAAATCAAGCATGAAAATGCAAAGGCTTAGTTCAGACGCTAAGTAGCCATTAGAAATGTAGTACTAATTATAATATTGCGCTGCATGAAATTACATATTTTTATACGACGTTGAATTAATTGAAGTCGGCTTATAAATATTTGAATATATTTGAAGTCGCCTTATATTTCAATTTTATTAACAACTGAAATAAATTTAAAATTCTGTATGTATATTTGGGCACACGATTTTAGGATCTATTAATTGCATTTTAATTGCTTTTTAGATATTCAATCTTAAGAAATAGAAGAATCTTTTATCAAAATACTACATGAATACTTGTCCTTATGTTGAAATTTGGTTTTCATCGATTTCACAACGAGTACATATTAATTAATATAATAATACACTTAATTATAATTCGACAAATATATCATCATTATTCTCTAGTTTTCCACAATTGCTACGTTATCAACAAAGGGTTTCCGAAGGCTTTTTCCCAGCTCAAGATACATGCTTTGAGAAATTGGCTCGATATATCACTTCTAACATGCCAGCGTCTTAACAAATCTCAGTGTATATATAAAAAGTTGCCCTTGTCTGTACGTCTCAGATAGGAACACGGAAAGCTTAACTGTTGACATGGGAAATTTAACGGTGATGCTTCGTTGTTATATAAAATACTAGCTGCTCATCCTGGGTCTGCTTGCATTAGATAAAATAATTAATATAAAATATTTAATAGTTTATAGACTTGAAATGCTTTAAACATGGTTTTTTCATGAAAAAACTCGATCACGATGCAGGATTTGTCTTTTGCCAGAATTATAATAATTATTTGTTTAAAATTATCCTTGAAGAAAAGTGTATTGTTTCCTAATTTCATTATTATATTTAATTAGGGAAAATGTAAACAGAACAAAGTAAGGGCGCATAGTATGTTATATTTCGAGAAAGGATGAAAAATGTTTGCTAATTAGCAAACTTGCTAAGAAGAGTAATCTTAATATGTGTGTTTCTTTTCCGCATTGCATTTTTGTAAAATCGTACATTGTGCAAACTAAAATGACTAATGGAAGATATCGTTTATAAAGGATTATGTTGTAATGAAAAATAATGTACATGAAGATATCTATAATTAAAAAAAATAGTTAGATCTATAGTTTAGTATCTTATTAGTTATTACCTTCTATGTATTTTAAGACTTCCAAATGTATGTTACATTGCTATGATATAGTGTAGTTTTTACAATGCAGATTTATATTATATTAAACTAGATGTGCCCCGCGGTTTCACCCGCATTACTGTTGGTCTAAGCGAGATGAAATATAGCCTATAGTCTTCATCGATAAGTGGGCTATCTAACACACAAAGAATTTTTCAAATCGGATCAGTAGTTCCTGTGGTTAGCGCGTTCAAACAAACAAACAAAAAAACTTCAGCTTTATCATATTAAGTATAGATTAATCACAATACAAATGAAAAGGACAAATTTTCAGCAGATCATGCATAAATATGTCATCCTTCCATGCCTTCATATTTACGTAAGTGCAAGAAAGATCGTAAAATGCTCTTTATTCAACTTAAACTGAGTATGCAAGCTCAGTGCATCCTTAAAACATAAAGAGCTATCACAAACAAATGTTCTTTATCGTGACATTTTCAGATTTCCCAGATATCCGAGGGTGGAATACATAAACGCTCGTTAAGAATTCATGAGAGGTTTTGTTTTAATTCTATTCCCGGTTCTTCGGTTTACACTTCATTTGTGTGAAGTGGGTTTAATTGTATGCTTTGTGTGTGGTCTTCCTTGATTTGTGTATTCTTGTGTGGCTTAGCATGTGTTTAGATATAACCTTATACATTTTAACGCCTTTTATCAATATATGATTGTAATTTATACTTTGTATTGTTGATGCCCTTGATGAACTGCATTTTACTATAAGATAATATGATTTTTTCATTAGAGCATCTATCAGAGGGACTAAAGTTTAATTGTTGAAATTATTTTTTGTTGTATTTATTAGTTTTAGAAAGATCTAAGGTGATAAAGTAACATCTGACAGCTATAGAAAAGATTGAAAGCATTGAAATGAAAAAGCTTAAATCCCGTACACTTCATAGGAAACCAAAAAATAAAAACAATATGAATGCATTCATTGGAAAAACCTTTTTATTACAGGAAAATGTTCCTGCAAATCTCTGATATTTAGCAGCAGCTAAGAGAATTATTGTTAAGTCACTGTGTACGTACATTAGCCTGGCTCTGAATTTCAAAGCGACATCACAATTGAATATTCCAATAATTAATAAGTAATATCATTATGCAATAGCGGACGTATTACATTACATTATCATACATTATAAGTTGATTTACTGCAAATTAGTCTTGAATGCATTATTCACCTATTGCCTCCTGTTTTAATAATTATAATATTCTACTAGCTTTTTGCCACAGGTAAAAAATAGCTTATATTACTCGGTAAACATGTAGGTTTAAAATGATAATTTCTGAAGGGATCAACAGATTTCTAAGTAAATATATTATGTACGTATATATCTGTCAACTGTGGTAAATAGCTCCCATAGTGACGGTCTTACGTCAAATGTATTTACTTAAACACTATAAAGTCTCCATATTCATATTGAACGTGTTCAACATGTTGGATTTTACGTTTCTCAAAGTTTGTAATTCATGTTGAAATATTATAGTCCGAGGAGCGACAACATTAAAACAAAGTTTCCAACATCATTGTTGATCAACTGTTGCTCAACAAATATGATTACATATAAACATAGAAGTTGATATTTAATAATCTGTAAGAAATCAATGCTTTATTTTTTTCTTTTCATGCTTTGAAATAGCTATTAACCCCGGTACGACTCTGTGTCCTTTTCTTGGTCGAACCATCTCACCACCAATTTTCATTGCAATCAGTTCATCCGTTCTTGTTATATATAGACTAACACGACTTTCTTTTATATATAGATATCCAGGGAAAAAACAGAAGAGCGTATAAAATACCTATGACGATTATTCTAAGATTATTCTAAACTAATTTTTATCGTGACTTTCCTCGCGGGTCTCGTATTATTATGATTAGAAAGAAAGAAAGAAGAAAGAAAGAAAATACATTTAATCCAACACACATAGATAAAAAAACAATACAAATATTAACAATACAGAAATACAGACAAAAAAAAAACAACAATGCAACGTGTAACAAACAAAAAAAAAAACAGACAATGAAAATTACAAAAAAAAAAAGGATGTTTGTCCGTGCATTTAAAGTAAAAAAACATAATGAGTGTGGTTGAATGGATCACGTGTGTTGGATAGGGATAGACCACTCAGGAAATCTGCGGCCTTAAAGCCGCAGCACTGATTTTCAGTGGCTCTCATATCGCAACTAACGTTTGCAGCGATAGAGGCTACAAAATTATAAGTCACTTGATTTATAAACAATATTATACTTACATACATTTCAATATTTATATCCATTACACAAATACTGAATAACAAAATATACTATATCTATGCAAATGTGCTATATACATATATAATATGTGCGTACCTACTATATTATACATAAGCCACTCATATACTATTTACTCATATATCCTATAATTATACAATACGATAAAAGCAAATAAACTGATAAAAATAATAAAATAACAGATAAAATAAAATAAATAAAATAATATTGCCTCATTTATATATATATATACTAGCGGTCCGCCCCGGCTTCGCCCGTGGTACATATGAAAAATAGATGTTGGCCGATTCTCAGACTTACCCGATATGCACAGAAAATTTCATGAGAATCGGTCCACCCGTTTCGGAGGAGTATGCAGACTAACATTGTGACACGAGAATTTTATATATAAGAAGATTATTAAAGAGCAACTAAGGTTGGCTGATTTGTTGCTGTATTATAAATTTTTTGAATCCATTACGAAAGCTCGGCAAACTGCTTTTATTTCGCAATGGTGGAGGCAAATTGTTCCAACATTTAGTTGCTCGATATTTAAAGGCACCTCTGAATGCCATAGTGTTGTGTCGAGGCATAGCTAATCCAAATAAAGACGCCCTCGTTCTGTATACCGTGTCCGATTTATTAGTCATACTCTATCTACATGTACATCATAATTACTGTTTTGCTTGCTACATATACAATGATTTGCTGATTTCCAAAATAACATTTACACCCAAAGGCATAGTTAATGACGCAGAACGTAAAAGGGAAGTTTAACAGTTGTTTGTAACTCTATTCTTTATAGTTGCCTAGAGAATTGTTCTGGACATTACTAGACTGTTATTTTGATGGGTGTAGCTGGATTTTAATGCTTGTTATTAAAATAAAGTGTGGCGTTTTATTTAATTTATATTTTAGTTTTTAGGAAGTAAAGTCGTTAGGTGGCTTCAGTGGTAAATTATTCAATGTTATAAATTCGAAAGAGATTGTGCATCATAGTATTAGTAAGTAGTTATAATATGAAACGAAAATAATGAATATTATAGGAATTTGTTTGATTTATATTATTACTACTTGGTTAAAGAACTTTTCGTTGCGAAAATAGATCTTGGTAATGGGGAATACAAAGCCTTTTGTTTCCATGACGCAGTAATTTTTTTAGTTCCACAGGGAATTGAACCCAGCATCTATAAATTGTACACTGCTTACCATTCTACTAATTACGAGTCTTATTATTATAAAGTTGTTTGGCTTGGGGTATTTCATTAATTAACTTTACCACTCTCCTTAAGTACATCGGAGAAAATAAAGATATCTAATAGATATTATCTTACTTAAATCATATACAATCTACAAATATTTTTACAATGTATTGAAAGAAAGAAAATAAATATTACTCCATTATATCGAAGAGAAGGTATGTATTATCATTGTTTCGAACTTTGAACTTTGAAACTACCCATCATAATTTGATAAACGAGGTACCGTTTAAAGTGTATCTTGATCGCCTTAAGGGCAAAGACTAATAATCGTCGATATTGTCAAACAACATTTATATATGCGTCATTTGATTATTAATTTCCAATAGTTAAGGTGTGTTTGATTTTTCTAACACTTCATAGATGGCGCTGTTTCAAATTTGTCTTTATACTGCTAAGATTCATTTAACTGTTTCTCTGCCCAAATTACGTAAATGACATAGTTTTTATTTTGTAAAGCTAGATAATAGCATGGCTTACTCGAAACCAACATTTAAACATGAGTCTTTAGATTGTACGCTGTCGTAGTACACGGAATATGTAAGAAAAATAAAGGCTCACAGCTCCTCCCCCGAAGGTGATATCATGATAATATGTTTAAACTATCCTCACCCGACCTCTTAGGAATATTCATGCAAAATTTGAAGTAAATCTATGCAGTACTTTTCGAGATTAGCCCGGTCAAACATACAGACAAACAGACAAACAGACAAACAGACAAACAGACAAACAGACAAAAATTCTAAAAACTATATTTTTGGCTTCTATATCGATTATAGATCATGGATTATGTATTCTTTAAAAAAAATATTCAATGTACAGTTTTGACTTTCCTACGATTTTATTATATGTATATAGACAACGTTCACAGTTTTTCTGCAGTGTATTTAGTATCAGCATTGTACCCGTGCGAAGCCGGGGCGGGTCGCTAGTATTCAATAAACGTATGCACATGTTTAATTAACGAAAGTAATTATAATTTCGTTTTCCTGCTAGTGGGTTTTAAGATATAATTGCATATCAAAATGAAGTTGATTTAATGTGAATTACGTTGAAAATATTGTTTAACTATTATTTGTACAAAAATAGGTAACTGTAATAATTATTTTTGAAGGAAATCTTGACAATATTTTGTGCTGTAAAATGTACCTACTAATATTCCGAATTTACTTAGGTTGGAACTAAATTTCATTTGTACCATACTTCATTCATTCTACATAAATTATTATGATATTGAACAATTAATAAATATAATTGAAAAAAGATAAACTAGATAAAACATTCATTAAACATACTCTATCGCTAATGTTTCATATAAGCATATTTTGTTAATATTGGGCAAATTAACAAGTCTCATATTTTAAAAATTACTACATAAAAACAATTAGGTCTGTAGCTAGCGAAGCACAATGTGGACATTACATCGCTCTACTTTATCCAGTGACGGATTTTGCCAAATAAAGCCTGTAAAATTTTTCTGTTGATATCAATTGGAAATTCTGAAATTCGAACAAATATACATATCGTCATTTTATATAGGAATAGGGAATAAGACCTTGTATTTGCTTTCTATACTAATATTATAAAGGTTAAATTGGTGAGTTTTTGACTTTGTTGTGTTCTCTGGATCTGCTAAACTAATTTTAAACATTATTTATTTTTATGTTTACCTTTATCAAGCTACGCGCTGTAAGTGTCGTAGATAATATTTTATTTTGATTTTTTCCCGAGTCGAGCCTAGCGGCTAGCTTACAATAATAAAGAAGAGTTTTTAATTATCTTTCTTACATTTATTCCATACTAGCTTTCCGCCCGCGGCTTCGCCCGCTTCGTCTAAAACCTAATAAATTATATATACAAAAACCTTCCTCTTGAATCACTCTATCTATTACAAAAAACCGCATCAAAATCCGTTGCGTAGTATTAAAGATTTAAGCATACATAGGGACAGAAAAAGCGACTTTGTTTCATACTATGTAGTGATGATATTACCATTGTTTGTAGGTATATAAAGATATTATTATAAAGTACAAGATTTACCATTGCAATTTAATCATACTACGTTAAAATGAATCAGAGGATGGAATAAAGTTTAATTTTTCATGCTGGCGAGTTGGCGACCTACAAACTGGATTGTATCTCAGGAGGCTGTTCTTAGCTCAGAAGTAGGGCGGGAAATTGAGAATTTGTCAGACGCCATCTTTGTTTTGTAATCAATAAGTGCGATTAATTTAGAATCGAATGAATATGAAAACGGAGTTTAATAAGTGTTTTGATTCATGGAAGGAGATTAATAAAAATTAATGCTTATTTATTTTTGTGTGATTTTCATATACATTATAAACGTAAGTGAGCATTGTATATGTAGCAAGCACAGACATGTATATTAAGTAGACAACGCAAGTACCGCGATCTGTATGAAAACCAAGCGTGTCATATTTTTTGTACTGACCTTGACGCGTTATGACGTCACGAGCGCTTTTTAGTGATGGTAATTTCATTTTACGCTAAATCGATTAGGACGCCACTCGCGCGGCGATTCTAGTATCGTCCTATCCCATCGAAGTAAATCGAAAGAAATCAGATCAAACTAGATCTATGTCTAAGATGTAGTTAAATAAATGAATCGTAATCGATTACTAAATCGATTCAAGACAAAAAAATGATAATTACCATAGACAGAGGAATCATAAAATAAAGTTATAAACCTTTTAATATTCTAACAAGTAAACTAATGTGTTTTAGCTTTTTCTTACATATGCCCATTGAGTTACCATGTACTACGTACTAGAGAGGCCATCGAAAGAAAGTAATGAAACTGTCAATCAATCAATCTTTATGTCCCGTTGCATCGATCCATTTTTCTTTTATGTTCGGGTTACTTGGAAAACTGAAAAAACAAACATAGTCTAAGCAATAAGGAGTTTTCTTAAAAAACACCCAAGATGACACTTTAACTAATGGCGTCCATGTCATAATATTTATTTTTAGTACCTTTGTATTAAAATACTTAAAAGTTCTAGGTCAAGTCCTATTAAATGACAAAAAAAATCTATGCCTTTTTTTCTGAAAAATTGCTCCTTCAAATTATCATTTTTCTGTTCGATTATAAAATCGATTAGAATCGAGAACTGTTGCATCAAATGAACATCACTAACCACAAAATTGGACAGAAAAATGAGAACAGAAAAATGAGAAGACGCTATTCATTGCTTGTTATCATACGACGCGATCTTTACCGTACCAAGTAAAAGCCGCAATGTATTCCGAATCATTTCGTATGATTTGGTATCCGTGTTTGTCACGATCGTTTTCCACAGATATTCTTTATTTGATTTTAAAATAAATAGTGCATATTCTGATTAGAAAATTACTTACCGGTAGAAGGAAACATCTCTGCTAACTCGGCCACTCACCGCTGTGGAGTTTCTACAGTTTATAACGGCGCAATTCGGCATTTTACTTTATTCAGCTTCACGTCTTTCCTTGGCGAACTGCAAGCGCGGACTGAGTGTAGGCCAGCGTCAAGTAAGTTTCATAAACTTAGTTTGGACACGGGAAGTACATACACTCGCTTAGTCTATCTTGATACATGTCTGTGGTAGCAAGCAAAACATATTATAAACGTAAGTGAGCACGCGGGTTCGTCTCGTTGAACTATATTTTAGGGAGTTTAAAACGACCTATACAGTGAATAGATTGTTTAATAATTAACATAGTTATTTCTAAGTTATAAATTTTTTATTAGATATTGTTGATATAACAGTTATTGTCCCTTTACAATGAAAAATTGCTTAGGCAATACAATTACCATTAACTAGTTTTATTTAATGGAAGACTACAAATATTTTTTTTGAACCTGTAAAACTAAACGGTTAACAGTAGAGATGCACCGAATATTCGGTTGCTATCCGGTATCCGGCTTATCCGGCCCTTTTTAACTATTCGGCCGGATACCGGATGGTAATGTATTATCAGGCCGGATACCGGATACTAAACTTGGTAGATTTTATAAATAGAATCTAAATTTCGGCTTCATTTTATTTTATTTTACTCTTTCATTTATTGTACTTGTATTGTTTTGTTTCATGTTGTGTTGCTTTAATTTTAATTAAATTGCAAATTGCAGTCAAATAAATGATCTTTCTTTCTTTCTTTCTTAATAAAGACACAGTTGTATTGAAGCTTTTTATTATTTTTAACGAAATTGTTTCGTGCTGACTGACACGATGAAAGTGTCTCTACCAAGAACTGTGACCGCGCGAACGTTCACTACGAAACAAGTCAAAACCTGCACGGCGCGGGCGGCGTGCCGGTGCGCGACACGCACCTACGAAACTCAAAATGCCGCCGGCCGAATATTCGGCGGCCGGATACCGAACATTCGGCTGGTGGTCAGGCCGAACATCCGGTATCCGGTATCCGGCCAAACAACTATTCGTTGCATCTCTAGTTAACAGTGTTAGGGAATATAGCGGTACGATATATTTAACTGACCTAGTAGCGGTATTTTGGCAGTGGAATGTGCGAAAAGACTCAGTTACGTAAAGTTTGCTAAGGCTGGATATACACGAGCGGTTGTATCGCCACTTTTTCAACTTTAACATTTATCTATTCGACTAGTTACTAGACAAGAAAAGGTTAGAAAAATACAGAAATAAGTTAATTATCACTGCTTCGGAAATCAGTTTATACTGATTTCCGATTTTTGTGACGATTTCTTTTAAAATTTTCACCTTTCAGATAAAATATTTTTTCATAAGGTTCGCTCTATTTGTGCAATTGGAATAGAAGTGGTATCAAAACTAAAATATTTTTTGCGTAATTACCTATATTCAATTGCGAGGGAAACATATCATCAAAACATATTTTTCATATTTTTAACTTAAAAAAAATTATTAGACTAATAACACTTTCCTTTAATTGTATTTTCTGAAGTTTTAGTTACCGATACTATACTTACTTATTTGTAACGTTTTAAATTTATTCGTAGGTCTTGTATATTACCATACGTTAATCAAAACTAAATAAACGCGCGGTCATAACCAGCCTAACAGAGAGGCTTCCAAATAGCTGGAGGCAAACAAACTTGGAAACGCTTTATAGATTTTATAATCGTCGAATTCTGGATCTACTCCAGTTGAGTTTATGTGGTAAAACTGCGCTATGAATCACCGAGGGGCTGGTCTACATTGGCAGTTAGAATGTATCAATGACAATTCGGATTAGTATCTTATGGTGATGTAATTAAAGTAGGTTATTGAGAAACCCATTTTTTTCGTGGTTGTCATGTTTTTTTTTCAGAATATTAAATGTAAGTATATTTCTTTGCAATGCTGTGCAGTTTGATGGATTTTAGCTTAAGAGGTTAATTAGCTTTAAATGTCTGAGTGATGATGTCGCTATGAAGGGAATCGTTAATATTAAAATGACTATGAAAAAATTAGCGCCCCATTAGTACAGTGGTCAACGTGTTATTGTACTATCGATAGCTTCGATTCCCAGTAGAGAAAAAAAACTGTTCTGGCACTGAAAATCAGGAGACATTCTCTTGCTCTTTTACAAAAACTATTGAGTTACATCTGCCTAAACTTCACAATTTTTTTCATGTTAACAAAATCTAAACTCCCTTCCCACCTTGAACCGTTCCCTTCATGTGCAGTATTTTAATAATAAAATGATGAATACCATCCCAGACAGGCGACACTGCGTTATAATTTATTATGTTTTTCTAGTAATTAAGGTAAGTCATGAACGTCGGCCTGTCTTGATTAATGGCTTCAAATAGCGTCAGATAACTTAAGGAGAAGTTCTGTTGCCTTGTTTTAAAAATTGAGAATAATAATTACTATACTTAGTACAAAAAAAAATGTGTATATATGTATGTACTGGTTCAATAATAAAGTACACGCGGAGAAAACTATTAATATTTTATTTAGCTTGCATTTTCTTTCTCTCAATTATTTTCTATCATGTAATATGGCGTGAGATGACATCTATTACAATAATTAATATATTTTTATCTTTTATTAAATTATCGCCCTGCATGGTTTGATTGGTTTTGCAGTGTGTCAAATCGCTGTCAATATGGTTATATTATAATAAATTGTTGGTTATAATATTTTACGTAGCTCTGCTACTTTTTATAACTGAATAAATATGTGAAAATTGCATAAGTTTGACTTGATAACAATTGCCTTTACACAACAACGTACTTTATTTATTATTAATTACATAAATACATCATACAGTACATTTTAATGATCAAAATGCACAAATAAAAATAATCTATCTAAAATAAACCGGAAAACGCACCTTAAGGAAACTTTCGAACAAACTCCGCTTTGTTTAAACTTTGCCGATCTTCTTTCAGGTTTGCGGTTAATTAATTATAGAAAGAATCGCGAAGTTTATCTTCTGAAGATGTTTTGTTTGCATTGCTTGCTAGATAGGGAACGGTTTAATAGGTGTGTATTGAATGCGCATTAGAAAGTAACATATGTTTTAAAAACTGTGTAGTGTAGTGGAATCTAATAATATTATTGGATGTTTTGAAATATGGAAGAGAGTGAATAGAATTAGAAGGTTTTACCATACTGCTAAACTCTTGTTTAATTTAACTACATAATTATATTGGCAGTTTTGCACATGTTTTTTAAGACTATCATTTCTTTCGTCTGTATAGAGCAGTAACTATACGGACTACTAAAATTGTTTAAATCATCTAATCTCTTGCTAATCTAAAAATTGCTTCATTTGTCTGTCATTTTTTGTTTAATTCAATGTTAAAAAAACATAATTCTGCTTATGTAAATGCAATTTCTAAATATTTATAATCAATTTTTAAACGTGTGAAATTTCTTAAAATTTAATAACATTTATATTGCATATTTTGTGTCTGCAACCTGAAATCTATACTAATATTATAAAGCTGAAGAGTTTGTTTGTTTGTTTGTTTGTTTGTTTGAACGCGCTAATCTCGGGAACTACTGGTCCGATTTGAAAAATTCTTCCGGTGTTAGATAGATCATTTATCGAGGAAGGCTATAGGCTATAATATATCATCACGCTACGACCTACAGGAGTGGAGCCACGGGGGTGAAACCGCGCGGAGCAGCTAGTAATATATTATACCTTACATTCACTTCAAAATGAAATATTCGATCACGTTCCTAAGATTTTGATAACCGTAAAATATTTTATCGCTCAAATTTATCCCCAATTAAATAGTTTAATTTTTCAAACTTTTCCTTACCGCTTAAATTTGTCCAGTAAATCAAAGAGAAAACGTAGTCTATTCAAAAGTTTAAAACCATTCATAACTTTGAAATTACAAAGGTTTTGGCCCCGGTGATGACAGTCGTTAAGGGAATTTCAAAAAGATTAAATTTTATTCAGCTATTTTTTTTTCTGTGGAATGCAGAAATGTGATAACATGTTATGAGTAATTGATTCAGATTCATATATTTTACTAGCCTACCGCCCGCGGCTTCGCCCGCTTTGTCTAAAACCTAATAAATTATATACTAAAACCTTCCTCTTGAATCACTCTATCTATTAAAAAAAACCGCATCAAAATACGTTGCGTAGTTTTAAAGATTTAAGCATACAAAGGGACATAGGGACAGAGAAAGCTACTTTGTTTTATACTATGTAGTGATAAATGATGATGATAAATATATCTTTCTAATTTTCTTAACATTAATGTTAACCTAATTATTACGATCATTTAAAAATGCAATGATTATGTTAAAAAAGAAAGAAAATTTGTGAATTTATGTGCATTTTGACTTTGTTTTTAAAATAATAGTTTTCTTTGCTTTGTGGACAAAGATGTCGCCTTAGATATTCAGATCTCGTTGGAACTAGTGTTAGGATGTCAGCCAATATTTTAACAAGAATTCTAAATTTAGGTTATGTGTAGATGTTGAGTTTGAGAAGAATATTTTATTTACCTGATAACTATGGGGAGTATATAGAATATTAAAGTAAAAGTTTATATTAAGTGAAGATGGATGTCTGTTACTCTTTCACGAAAGAGCTGATTGTTTAGAAAGAGTAATTACTAGCATTCCGCCTTTCTCTAAAATTTAACAAATTATAATTAGTATTCCTAAGCCTTCCTTGAGAACCACAATTTATTTATTTAGTTTGCAGCCTTATTGCTCGAAAGCAAACTCGTCCAGGCAACCCTGATTGGTAAAGAACTTTTCTCAATTAGTAAAAGTACAATGAAACTCGCGTACATAATATAGACGCGGCGGACGACTTTGTTCTGTAATCTATGTCACAACATATTATACAGATATATTATAGTATATATTACCACATATTATGACATTAGGTACACTACCCGCGAACCACAGAGTTTACTCGAGCCAGTATTATCTGCGCTCGAGGTAACAATAAATGCGGGAATTCCCTAAAAACGCAACAATAGCAAAAATCCATTGTCACGCTCGCATTTACTAATCCTGGTTAGGAAGCTGGTAGTCATTTGTAACAATAATGCCGCCATTTGTTACGCGTTGGCGCGAATTAGGCGATCGTGTTTTGTCATTTAAGGCGAGATTAAGGGAAACGGTGTCGGTGTTTTTTAGCGAGGCGAGTTCATTTGTTAAACGGAACGGGAATTTCATAGGTTTTTGATAGATGAGGAAAAAAGGGGAATTTTATAGGTTATGAATAAATTATAGGTATCAGTCTTTTTTTGTAATTAAAGTTGAAGCTTTTGTGGATTCTTTTTTAATTTTGCGATTGAATAATATTAAAATACTGACTGTATTAAGAATGTTTTTGAGGTATTCCTCTATTATACAAGGGTAATTTATCATTGCTTTATTTTAAATTATTCAGTTCCAAAATCCAAACTCTATATGCGAAAATAGATTAATTAAACTACACGAATCTGAACTAAAAGAACTTAACCGAATTTTCCTGATTATAATAACAAATTAATGCCCACAATTGTGGTTAACTCTTAACTATAGTATTCACATACAATTTGCCCATTTATATTTCTAACCAACAAACTCAGACCGTATTTTCATAATAAAAGAACATTTATCTTTTCACATTTGTCGTGTTCCGCATTTATCTTTAACTTACACTAAATGAAAACACTAGTCTCGTGTTTAAACAATATAATAGTAATAGAATTGGTGTTGAAATGGTTTTGTATGTACTATGTTGTTAAACAAACTCAAACATTTATTTATTCAATTATGTAGATTTCTTCTTGAAGCACTTTTGAATCGTCATAACATATTTTAACATTTACCACCGATTCGCAAAGCAGTATCTATGGAGAAGAACCGGCAAGAAACTCCATAGTTGCTCTTTTAAAATCATTTCATGTAAATATGGTTTAAAGTTATGTGTCTTAGTTAAATAAATTATTATTGTTTGATAACTCAAAAATAAGTGTTCAATATGTTTTATTACTTAGACTGATATCAATATTGGTATATCATTACTTCTAAATACCTAGGAAAAAAAGAGATCCTTATATTTAGCATCGTTAGCAACTATTGAGTTCAACGTAGAAGAGGTCACATTGCAATAGGTTTTCTCTTTCAGAATAAGCACAAATGAAATAAATAGCACGATTTTCCATATGACTAATTAAGAGGGGAATAGTATAAATATAATTCCTTTATACATGCAATTAGTGTTGATTAGTTGCATGCGGAGCGCGACACTTGACTGCTCACTGCTACTTTTGTTTCTAATAAGGCTTAGTGCACGATATATTTCAATTTATTATTTCCTATTAGCTATTGTGAACACTGCTTTAGCTGTAATAAGGTATTGTAAAAACTGCCTTATGTTAAGCTGTTACTTGTACGAATAAAAATAAGGTATTGTAAACACTGCTTTAAATAATCTGTTACTTTATGAATAGAGTTAGCTTAAAGTATAAGGATTTTATTCCCTTATCTTTTATCCGATTTAAATTCTGAGCTACGTTGCCTATCCTTAATAAAAACTACTTAAAAATTTGTAACCTTGGTTTGACAACAACTAAAAACCGGGCAAAACCGCGGGCGGAAAGCTAGTTATAATATAAATTTTCAGTTACTATTCTGAAATGTAACGTTACCTGTCTCCTAACAAAAATCAGCTTTAAATTCTGTCCTTGGTTCTATAAATGTTCCTACGCTAAATAGATGCATATACCAAAATAGGGGCTGGCTATATGCGCTCAGGGAATCAACCTGTCTGCTACAAAAGGTATCCCTTTTGATTTCCTTTGTGGATAAAGACAAACGTCTGGAACGTTCTGGGTATTGGCCAATGATTTGGAATGTGGAATTATTTTATACGTATTGAACGAGTGGCGAATCTAAAGTTTAAGATTGATGAAATCGTTATTATTTTGTTTGCACGTGTTGTTTACAATTACTTAAATAGTAGATATTGTAATAGTTCTGATTCTTGCCTTCCCTTTTGCATGAAATCGACAGTTTTTTCATCAATCTTATTATTAAAATTGATGCTGTTATTTTATTTCAAGCGTAAAGTCATGGAAATATGTAGAAAATTATTTCTCCATCTGTATCCAAAATATACTCTACACTCGTGTAACCCAAGCCTTATCTAAATATACAAAACAATAGTAACTTAAGACGTGTGCTCGTTGCATTCCAGTAATTTCTATTTCCCCAGCGCTCTGGTATGAACACAATTCAATTCTATACTGCAGAGAAAAGAGCTTATTATAATGCCTTTGTTATAACCTGTTTGGGACTGTCACTTGTAGATAACGTGGTTTATGTAGTGACGTTCTTGGTAGGAGAATATTGGAAAAATTATAGATGTAATGTAGGGGATATTTTTTTGTGTCTTGATATTGTAGGTGTTTTTCCTTAAGTCTGGAGATTAAGGTATGAGTGATATTTATTATGTAAATCGGATTTATCATTTATTTAAGTATCTACGTTTATCAGTTTAGTTTTCCGTAGTACAAGCAGGGCTTGGTATAATTACCTAGTATGGAATTAAGTGAAACTTTCAGGAATATACAAAATAATTGGTATACACAACAAGTACAATTAACTTGTGATAGAAAAATCAATTTACATTTTGCCATAACAACCTTTTTTTTATCCGTATTACCATAAAAATATCATCCACAAATAGCATTTACATTGCAACTATACAAGTATGGCCGTGCAAATATCGCAAACTAGCAATTCTGAGGTCTATAATTGTGTCAATTTGGCAGAAGACCTCTCTATCCGCGCCAGAATGTCACGTTTGATTTATATGCCGCGGTATTACTAACCTTCGCCCAGTTAGCCCCTCCGTACACAGAGCTACTGACATAGTAAAAAAAGAGAAGTAGTTCAACTCCCGGCGTTTAAAAGCGCACGGTACGTAGACTCGAGAGGCGCAGGGGAGCGTGGCCAAGCGCTCTGCGTACTGTATACAAACGACGCGATGTACCTTTGTTCGAAGATGACATACTTCTCTGTTTTTACTATGCTACTGATCCATCGGCGTCCGTGCCCCGTCCTGGGCTCTATCAAACATTATTGTATACTTTTGTATGAAGTGATGCTTGAACGTGGCTCGGCCGGCTCGGATGGGGCATGGTGTTGAAATGTGTATGGATATTATTTCATTTGTTTCCCGTCTCGGGCATGGTGTAGCTTGAATCATGCATTAAATTGTCGAGTACCTATCGGCGATTTGAGTAGCCTTGTGTATGAAGGGCCTTATACTTATTGGATCGAATTTTGGGCTTTTGACAGCTGTCGTATCCCTTGGGCATGTTGGTTAGCTGGTTTTATGTAGCTTCTGTTGAGTAAACTTTACTGTACCTACAAGAAGGAAGTGTTTCTTCTAAACGTGAAAATTACCAAAATTCTAAAAAGGTCGAATTTCAATTCTTACATTATGGACGAAAACTTATTCTATTAAAATTAAAAAAAAAATGGCGAATCGTTGATGCGTTATACAGGGCGTTTAGTCGAAGCTTTTTCTTGTGTGAATAAAAGTGTAAATATTATATTTTTTAAGTTAAGAAAAGTGTGTGTAAATATTCAATTTATTTATTCAATTACTAGTTCAAAAGTATTTTGAGTTATCTTTATCTCTCCGAAATAAATCGCAAAAATTTTGACACCGACTTTATATCAGACATCAATCATATTAGTATCATATATTTACATATATTTAGTATCAAAAAGCCTTATCAAGTTATATAAAAGCTCGTAAACATGTCAAAGGTTTAATAAGCCACGTGCCTGTCACTTAGGTGTTATATGTCAAAAGGAACATTTGAACCCTAGATTAAGCTAAGTCCAGTTCAGTTATCACACATGTGAGGCTGTAGATTAGGTGATGTTAATCAAATGGAGGGATAGGATAGGTAGGTATGAGAATTTTTAACTATGTTAAGATGTAGTAAGTAGTTACAGATAAGAAGTAGGTATTATTAAAAAAAGACTTTTAACGGATTTTAAATGCGATATATTCATTATAATATTATTTCACCAGACGTTTCGTACAATTTACAGCGATTGTCACTGATAATAATTTATTGTAATTTCCATTTTGTCTACACTTCTTTGGAATATTCAAAGACAGTATTCTGCGAAAGAAAATGTGATAAAACCGGGATGTGGTAGAGCTAAAAAGTTTCAACCTCACTTGATTAGCCGATGAGATGAAAGTCATGCCGATTTCCTCACGATGTTTTTCATCACCAATTAAAGAAGATGCTGTGGATAATGTGCACAATATTATTGTAAATTCATTAAATTCTTGCATACTACCATTCCAAAACTTTTTAATTGACCTCGTCTTAACTACGCCACTGTTCAAGACACGTTCGTTTGTGAATAAACTTCTAGTAGTTAAAGTTTCAAATCCAATGTATTGGTTTCTCCTTGATTGAACGCTATTGTACTGATAACAAAGGCTAATCTAGCTTGACAGCTATTGGAAGTGATCCCGCAATTTGCATGTGGCCTCTTAACTTGTCAGTGTAAGTATTATACAATAGGTTGATTTGTCACGTGTTTCTATGAACCACTTCATGTATAGATAAGATAACCCAGTAAGAAATACATGAATTTTAACAAAAATATTTTAAATTAATTACACACAAAAACAGAAAATACAAATTTTACATAAAAACAGGACATTTGATGCAAAGGGCGGCTTTATTGCTTCAAGAAATTTCTTCCAAGCAACCTATTATAATAAGTACTCGCGAAATGATTGCGAACTAAAAAACATACAAAAAACTTAAATATATGTTGTGAACATCGTGCTTTTCAAAAGCTTCTTAAAGCTTATAAACTCAATTTAGAACATGAATTTAGATATTACTAGCGGTCCGCCCCGGCTTCGCCCGTGGTACATATGAAAAATAGATGTTGGCCGATTCTCAGACTTACCCGATATGCACAGAAAATTTCATGAGAATCGGTCCACCCGTTTCGGAGGAGTATGCAGACTAACATTGTGACACGAGAATTTTATATATAAGGGATTCATCACACCTCTCGATCAATTTTTTCTTTTCTTTATATTAACAGCTAATAGGTACTATAAATCTGAAGAGTTTGTTTGTTAGTTTGTTTGAACGCGCTAATCTCAGGAAAAACTGGTCCGAATTGAAAAATTATTTCGGTGTTAGATAGCCCATTCATCGAGGAAGGCAGGCTATATATCATCACGCTAAGACCAACAGGATCGGAGCCGCGCGGGTGAAACCGCGGGGCACAGCTAGTATTTACATAAGTTGTATTTGATGTTTAGAAGAATGAGTAGGAGGAACTATGAGAATATATTGTTTATATTTAAGCAAATTTAATTTGAAGTATCGCCAACGTATGTACGTTATTAGGATCTTAAAGCTAAATAAAGACAATTGAGAAAGTAACAATATGTGTATGTTAATTTAGAAGGGAAGTTCAATGTCTTTATTAGTCTTTCTGCTTCTACGTGACTTCTATACATATTAATTTACTTGTGATAATTTCTAAACATGCAATGGATATTGCTTGAGTCCATTTATTAGTAGTACATATTAATTATTATAAAAGAAAGATGGAATATTTTTATTAGAAGCATAGTTTTAAATGCTGAAGACTAATTAAAAAGAAAATGTTTCTAGTTTCCAACGATATTTGCTTAGTTTTATATTAAACTAGCGGTCCGCCCCGGCTTCGCCCGTGGTACATGTTTACGTTTTCTCTACATAAGAACCATCGTCGTACTTCAAGGAATATAATAAAAAAAGAATTATCGAAATCGGTTCAGCCGTTCTCGAGTTATGCGCTTACCAACACATTTTGCGATTCATCTTTCTTCTTCTTCTTATATATAAAATTCTCGTGTCACAATGTTAGTCTGCATACTCCTCCGAAACGGGTGGACCGATTCTCATGAAATTTTCTGTGCATATCGGGTAAGTCTGAGAATCGGCCAACATCTATTTTTCATATGTACCACGGGCGAAGCCGGGGCGGGCCGCTAGTTTTTATATATAAGAAGATAAGAGTGTGACTTTATATGGCTGTTTTCTCTGTATGTTATATTTTATCATATTATTATTTTCATTTTAAAAAGTATCCTTGTTTTAGATTTTTCGTCGAAATAAGCTGACCTGATGAGAAGCGAGACAAAATAGCCTCGAAAATTGAGTTTTTAAGGAAATATCTTTTGTCCCGTGATTATAAAGCTTCAATTTGTGTTCATCCTTTTCTGCGCTCTTGTTTTCGACGGAAATTTTCGAGTAGCGGAATGTAACTATGCTGTGTAAATGTGTATTTATTATATTTTTGCTTCGAATCCTTATTTATGTAAGATTATAGTTTCAAGGTAAGGTAGAGCTTTAATAGTTTTTATTGATTTTGTGAATTTGCGTTGCGTGATGTTTAAATAATCTAATAATTAAGATAAAATGTGTTATAAAAATGTTTTATTTTTTATTAATTTTGTACGTTTACAAAATGATTTAACGTTATAAACAACAAATGGTCATAAAATACACTTGCTATTTATGAAGTACATAATTATTAGAAGTTATTTAGTTAAATAATACATATTTTATAATATGCTTGAATACTAAAAAGCTTACCTTTTCATGCAAAACTACGTCTCTATTTTTATAACAAAAAGATTTTCATGTGAATGTCAGAGCCGAGCCAATTGCATAGAATGTTAAACGGTATCTGTTACAATGGAGCATTGTTACAAATCTTTATTGTACCCGTGCCTTGAGGGAGTAGGAATTTATTTAAATACAAGGAAAAACGTTAAACGGTCTCCTTGGTATAATGGTTAATGGAATGAAGGAGTCCAAGGTTCGATTGCAGTGCAGACTTAAAGATAAGTCTGGCAATGCTTAGATGACTAATCAATGAAAAAAATCGATCAATGAAATAAATGTATAATGCATTTGTCTCATATGACAGAAAAATATATCAGACTTTAGGGAAAACCATCAACAAAGGTGTAGTAAATTAAAAGAAAAATGTTTGGTATAGATGCTTTTTTATTACATTTTTGCTCATGTTTGTGTGAAACCAAGTAAATGTAATTGAATATAGATTAGCAAAGATCCGAACGTATATCTGCAGATTTCTTTCGATTATTTTTCAGCAAATGCACGCGTCATTTAACCTATTTTACAAAAAAAAACGCGAAAAATTAACCAAAAGAGAAATCCTACATTATCTTACCCCGATCCTGCTGGCTCTTTTAGGTCCGGTTGTTCGTACATTACAGTAAAGTAAAAGTCAAAATTTAACTGTTGTCAATTTTGACCACGGTTAAAAAAATAACGTCGGTTATCTTCGCATTGAGTTGCCCAGAAATATTTTACGCGGCGGTTAAATTTGACGAAGGTTAAAAGTGTTGTCAGTACAATTTCGTGTACTTTCCCTTAATTTTCGATGGGTAATATTTTTTCGACTGCCAACATTGTGTTAGCTGTCAAGTTGTCATTGTTGTTTTGAAAGAAATATTATTTGTTTGTGATTTATATTCAGTATTTTTTTAATTCTCTTGCGTTTTCTTATCCATCGACTTATACTTTTGTTAATACGGAAGCAAAATACCATTTTACACCTACTAACTACAAGTGTATTCAGAATGGACGTTAAATCAAAGTAAGTGCAAGTGCATGTTATTTTTTAAGCAACCGTGGTTATTTTATAACATGGCTTTTGGTGTCTAAAATAATTGTTATAACACATGTTTTGTTCCAGGGAAAGTGGATCTAACTTTTCAAGCAATGAACTTGAACTGTTTAAACGTTTAATTGATCAAAACAAACACATATTACTGTGTAAGAAAACAGATGCCGTTTCTCAGGCTCAGAAAGAAAAAACATGGCTTAGCCTTCACGTGGAATTTAACGCAAGTAGCTCGAGACACAGAACATTAAAACAATTAAAATATAAATTTGATAATATGAAAAAGTGTGCACGGAAAGTAAGTAAATAGTATTTTTATGTGCTGTTGTTAAAATTACCAGTTCTACATGTCTAGTTGATTTACATAGACGAGTTTTATCAGTAACCTCCGTCTAAGCAGGTCGAACGCCAAAGAATTAAATATTGCATTATTTGTAGGAAGCAAGTAAGGAACGTCAAGAAAGGCGAAGGACTGGAGGAGGTCAAGTACCAGGGACATCAAACAGTGATCACCCCGACAAAGACTGGATGAGATCTTTAATGGTTTTATCTGCTGATGGTCTGGAATCAGCATATGATGATGACTCCCTACCTGTGGTATGCACCTCTATCTGTACTAAATGTGTGATTATTTTTAGTTTATCAATCTGTATTAATATCAAAAGAAAGCAACAAAAAAACAATTATTTTCCTATGTATGTTGGACGGCTGGAATATTGGCGGATCAGAACCCTCCTGGTGATAGATGTAGTCTTTGGAAATTCTCATCATAACTATAATCATTAACATAATTGTAATGTTTTACTTTTTATTAGAATGTTGAACCTACTGGTGGTGAAGGAAACCTGGCATCCCTAGCTCATCTGGTAAAGTTGACTTTTCATTTTCTTTTTTTTTTTGCTTGCCTTTGCTGGTATAAAAACCTTTGCTCAAATCTTTGTGAATTATGCAATGTTCATTTTGTTTGATTTTGTAGAATGTTGATGAAATAATAGAATCACATTGTGTGATGACACCGCCAGCAAAAAAGAAATTGGAGTGCATAGAAAACTCTCAGGTAATCCCTATAATTATTCAAGTTTCACACATTCACATAACTATTTATTTGTCTATGCAATGTAGAAGTATTACACAAAATAATATTTGTTTGTATGATTCCACTTTTTGTTAGTGAAGATATATTTACAAAAAAACAGAAAAGTAAAAATATTATTCAAATACAAAATATATGCTTTCCTTTTTTGTGTAATAAAGGGATATTTAAGTTTTTATTTATTTGTTTTAGGATTTGCTGCTACTGTCTCAGGATATGATTGTCACACAACCATCACGTACACCAAGCCCATCAAGCCAATTTAAAATGCCTAATACTGATGTGGTAACATTAATCCCATCTAGTGAATTGGAGAATGTTGTGAGTATCAAGGTGATTAATTTATTGCATGCTTAATGAAATTATTATCTCAGCATTTTATATTATTTCACAAATTTATTTATTCTGTTTCAGAAATCCTTTATAAAAGATACCGGTGCACCTGGGTGTTTATTAAGACAGCCAGTGTCATCACCCTTAAAATGTAAGTAGACATAATAGAGTGTTGTCAAGTGTCAGTTGTGGTGGGATGTTGAATATATAAAATTGTTCTATTTTTTAGGTCGGAAAAGAAATTTCGGAGCTACTCCTGTGTCAGTGAGGAGATCTATTAAGATGCTGAGTGAAGAGAAACTTCACTGCACAAAAGAAAAAGAAAGAGTAATTGAAGAGTCTAATAGACGTGCAGAAGTTGAGCACAGAGAGAAATTGAGACAGTCACAAGAACTGCATGACCAACTCATAAAATACAATGAGGAACGCCACCAAAAAGAAATTCAACTATTAGATTTAAAAATAAAAATTCAAGAGGCACAGTTAAAAAGATTGGTTTAAGGTTTATTTATAATGTAGCATCCTGGATCCCTGTTACAATTAATCTTTTGTATTTTAATTTACTCTAAATATAAGTAGGTAATTAGTATAAGTTTAGTTTAGTACATTGTAATTAAAAAATGTTGGACTTTTCAAGCTCAATAATTGTAGTACAAAATAAACGAGTCTGATAAATGAATATTTTTTATTTTAATAATTTTGTTAACATCATAAATAAAACATTTGTCATGTATAAGTAGCTGCTAATCTGTCAAAATATGTTGAAATTAATTGTGCTCTAGTACTATCTTGATAGTTTGGAGCAGTTTCATGGACTATGTCCATCTCCTCGTAAAGATCTACTAAATCTGGGGGTTGTTCCTCATTCATCTTACGACAGATGTTGTGTAAAACAGCTGTTGCAACTATAATTGCTTGCATATATTTCAAATTGACCCTCAACTTGGATCCAATTGCAGGAAATCTTCGTTTCCAACATCCGAATGTCCTCTCAACCACATTTCTCGTCCTTATTTGGCTTTCATTATACAGATGCTCTCCTGCTGTTGTAGGATTAGCTAGAGGCGGTAAAAGAAATGACCTCAAGGCATATCCTCTATCACCTAATAGCCACATATCACCAAATTCACCATCTTCCATTCTACCTTTGATGTTGCTTGAGTCAAATATGTGACTATCGTGACTTCCTCCGGGCCATCTTGCAACAATATTTTTGATGTAACAATTGGCATCAGCAACAACTTGAACATTCAGTGAAAATGAGTCCTTTCTATTGCGGTAATACTCTGCATTATTGCCACCAGGTGATTGTATGTAAACATGTGTGCAATCTATAGCACCTATAACTTTTGGAAAGCGGCTAATATTGTAAAAGTTGTTTACAGTGGCTTTCCTCTCATCTTCATTTCTTGGCATATAAATAAAATGGGATCTAAGTTTCGCTAACTCCTTGCTAACAGTGTGAATAGCTCTACATACTGTTGATTTGTGCACTCCTTTTGAATCGCCAACGCATCTCAGAAATGATCCAGATGCGTAAAACTGTAGAGTTAATAAGACTTGATCTGCAGATGTAATTGCATTGTTTCTGAAAAAAGAGAATGAACAATACCTACATCATTACTTGTTAGGTTTTTTAGAGGTTTTACTATGAAAATAAAAGATTGTTTGTAAAAACTATACCTATTAATTTATATGGATAAAAATTGACTCACCTCCTGGTCAAACGTTTGAGACGCGAATCTAATAAATTTACAAGCACTTTAGCCAAATTCCTCGACACTCTATAGCGTGCTCTAAAATCTGTTTCCTCCCATAAAAAAAAATCAGTTCGTGGCCGAAAATTTCTCTGTCTTTGTCGGACTACTTGTCCAAATATGAACTCGTCATCAGAAGAACTGTCTTCATTAATTAAATCCAAAAGAAAACGCTCCGATCCCATTTTATACGGTATTCGCAAAGAAATATTTTGTAAATAACCTAAAAACTGTCACTGTTAACTTCAAATTCTACTAACGTCAAAATTTAAACCACCCCCACCCGGTCGGTAATTTTGACCGCCGTTAAATCGGTAATTTGACCGCTCGTTAAAGTAACCGCTGCTTCAACAACGCTTTTTAAATTTGTCCCCCGGTTAATTTTACTTTAACCAAAACTTAACCCTAAAGTTGACGTAACCGTGCTTCGAGCAACCGGACCTTAAACAAGGAATTTATCCGAGAAACTATTCAAAATATAAAGTACATATTCCACGTGGACATCGCAGATAAGCGTTGCATATTTTACGAAAAATTGAAGCAAAAAGCGGCAGCCATCTTGGCGCCAGCATCTCTTAGCAACATGTATTGAGATAGCTTATATTTATAAAAGTGCATATTTTATACGTATCAAGAGCAACATTTAGCATTTTTTAATAATCTTGTACATTATAATATCTATATCTAAATATAAAATTTCTTGTTTTATCGGGATTATAAAAATAGCTGTTAAAAAGTTATCAAATCAATATCTAATAATAAATTAACGATATTTATTAGTTATCATTTTTAAGAGTAGTTATATTCTATTAGAAAAAATATAGTATGTTCTAGATAGAGCTATTAATTCTGGGATCTAATCTCAATATACATTTCTGAGTTAATAAAGAAGTTAATATTAGTTCAAATATGTTCAAATTAATTCGATAATATTAAAAGAAAGCTCAATATTTTATAATGAATTGTGACTTCATCTTTGCAAAATATAAATGCTTCCATTTCTTTGAAGTTTATGGTTACTTAACAATTATATTATGAATTTGATATAAAAGTTTTCGTACTTTGATGTAAGAAAATAATTAAAATATGTTAAAAAAATATGTACTGAAATGCATTCTTGACAATATAATATCTACAGAAATTGGTTCTATTTAATTTCATTTATGTAATCCGACAATAGTTTACAAAAGTAAAGAACTAAAAGTAGGTACCTAAATTTAAATTATCTATACATATAATAAAATCGTAGGAAAGTCAAAACTGTACATTGAATATTTTTTTAAAAGAATACATAATCCATGATCTATAATCGATATAGAAGCCAAAAATATAGTTTTTAGAATTTTTGTCTGTTTGTCTGTTTGTCTGTTTGTCTGTATGTTTGACCGGGCTAATCTCGAAAAGTACTGCATAGATTTACTTCAAATTTTGCATGAATATTCCTAAGAGGTCGGGTGAGGATAGTTTAAACATATTATCATGATATCACCTTCGGGGGAGGAGCTGTGAGCCTTTATTTTTCTTACATATTCCGTGTACTACGACAGCGTACAATCTAAAGACTCATGTTTAAATGTTGGTTTCGAGTAAGCCATGCTATTATCTAGCTTTACAAAATAAAAACTATGTCATTTACGTAATTTGGGCAGAGACACAGTTAAATGAATCTTAGCAGTATAAAGACAAATTTGAAACAGCGCCATCTATGAAGTGTTAGAAAAATCCACGAAAAATCAAACACACGTTAACTATTGGAAATTAATAATCAAATGACGCATATATAAATGTTGTTTGACAATATCTAGATTGACACTATAAAAATTATGCCATTTAAGTAACTTGGGAAGAGAAACATAGTTTAAAGAATGTAAGTTGTATAATGTTAATTTTGTAACAGCGCCATCTATGAGATTTCGTAAAAATCAAATCAATTTAGATGTTAACACTACTGAATACACAGTTGGAAATTAATAATTTAAATATAATTATGTTATTTATTTAACTCTTTAGCCCATATCTTCCCTTCCCTATAAGGTATATTTCGTGTAAATAATAAATATACTACATTTTTTTAAAGTGAGGGTAGATGTTTATTATTTTAAGTAAAACTAGACACCATTATCTACAGTTAATCTAATATTGATTGCGTTCATTAGTTAAAATTTTAAAAATCTTCGTATTTTATAAATTTACTAGCTTACCGCCCGCGGGTTCGTCCGCTTTGTCTAAAACCTAATAAATTATATACTAAAACCTTCCTCTTGAATCAGTCTATCTATTAAAAAAACCGCATCAAAATCCGTTGCGAAGTTTTAAAGATTTAAGCATACAAAGGACATAGGGACAGAGAAAGCGACTTTTTTTATACTATGTAGTGATATTTATAAAGCAATTGAATGCCATAAAACCAAAAATATCAAATGCAATCTTCGTGTTTTGTGAATTTTCACCATCATGCGTTCCCACAAAAAGTAAGTTGTTACTTATAGGTATTTATTTTTTATAATGATAGCAATTCATGTTTTTTGTTGGTAGGTATTATATTACACTTTTAGAATGAAATAATAAAATGATGAATTCTTTTATTATTTTGAGGTGCATTGGGAACAGTAGTTTTTGATAAAATTTTATTTGTAAGTAGCTTTTTTTATAGATTTACAGTTAACTTTTGATTTTGTTATTTACAGATTCAATGCTCATAAAATTATATCGCCTTTCGAAGACGATTTCTGCTGATATTTTTACAACACCACTTGAAAATTGATGATTTGATGGTAAAGATAGTAGCAGCGAGGATTAAGTGGAAATTAGTAATCATCCGCTTCGTCAATTTTTGACTGAAGTTAATGTCCAACGTCCAATGGTTCAATCATTGGAAGTATCTCGGGAAATTTTGGAGGATATTTTTCAGGAAGGAGAGGAGGGGCAGCCAACCACATATCAAACGACTACGTTTTAGTACCGAAAAAAATGTTATTCCAAATGAAACGTAAATTTTGCACTCACAACTGTACAAGTAATGTTTTTATTTTGACTTTGCGGTTATCTGATTATAATATTTATCGTTATGGCTATCGAGGTACCGACCGTACTGGGATCAGAGTACATGATACAGTTCATCATCCAGGATTGCTAAGAGCATTTTAACACTGAAAAAGATGTTTTCTTTGAATCGTAGTTGCTTCATTTATTTATTTTTAATCATTTTACATAATATGTTTTATATTTTATAAATATAATATCATTTTCATTATTTAAGTAGATAAAATAAATTATGTAACGGTTTTATAAGAAAACACAGTATATTTATTAGGCGACGGTGATTTCTTCCAGGCAAAAGATATTCATCAGCTCAATAAAATTGAATAGTATGTTGTTAGTTATTCTTTAGATTCACAATTGTAATGAGCATTTCCGCAAGCAAGTTGTATCGTAGTTTAGATATATCATAGTTTTGACATATTAAAGTTCCAACAAAACCCTCAAATTTTTGAGCAGGGTTGAGCAAGATAATTTGAAAAATGTGCCGTGTTAAGTATTATAGAAAAGGTTAGTTCGTTGGTAATTATTATTTCTTCTTCATTTACATGTTGTTAGTAAAAATAAACTTTGACTAACAGTCAAAGTATATTTTAACTAATACTACTTAATATCTATTATACCTACTTATGTTCAGTATTTATCTGTATTATTCATCATCATCAGCCCATATACGTTCCCACTGCTGGGACACGGGCCTCCTATGAGGGTACAGGCCATAATCCACCACGCTGGCCAAGTGCGTGTTGGCGGATGCGGTTGCGGATGCATGTCATCGAACTTTTTAATTCTTCGACATGTCGGTTTCCTCACGATGTTTTCCTTCACCGTTCGAGCAGTGGTGATGTTACAACATGCGCAGATAAATTGAAAAATCAATTTATTTCCTGCGCGCTCGCCTGGTCTCGAACCCCGGACTTATCGATTCGAAGTCCGAGGTCTCACCACTGAGCCACCACTGCTTATCTGTATTATTATTGCTTGGTAATTAATATATTTTCAAATTTCATGTCGTATACCTAATTATAAACATAAGTTTGATGTGTAATTAGCTGGATTTATTTTTACACACTCACAGACTTATATTTTATGTTAAAAGAGTGTTAATAGTGTAAATCATGATATTTTTTCACAATTAATAATAATCCTTTTTTCTAATGGTGTTGGCATTAAATTAAACCGCGCTGTCGTTTCGTTCACAAAAAGTGATGTTATGAGGAGCATATTCGGTCCTCATATCATAAAAAATCTGTGCGAAAACAATAAACACGTGTGAGGCCCTCACGGCAGATCGGGGCGGTCTGACGCGAAGTGGGGACAGCGTTGTCACTGTATCGCTCTTGCCACGCTGTTCAACAGACTTATTCGATAGTTCAGTTTTGTGTTAAGACCGCTGTGACAACCAACCCGTGAGACAACCAAACCCGGTCTCCCCTACTATCCCGTGAGACCGAAACCTTCACTGAGAGGGTATGACGTCTCACAGCTGATCGCAAACGGCATATTGTACTATCCCGTGGCGTGAGACCGAAACCCTCACTGAGAGGGAATTACGTCTCACTACTGATCACGACAGTCATATTTTATCTCGAGAATCTGAAACTTTACTCAATATGAAGACCGTTTGACAAATGATAGGGTGCATCATAATATTATTCGATCTCTTGAAGATGAACATGAGTATAAGCAATCACTAGAGTAGGGACGCGAATATTACAATTATATGAGACAAGAACAATTAATAAGTTTGTTTAATGAAAGATTAAGAATTGAAACTATTCGGTCTCTGGAAACGGACGAATAGCGAGAGGCCCGTCTTACTGCAGACAGATTTCGTCATAGTCTTAATGACTTGAGGTAAACAATCTACGAATTCGGTGGTGTGGTCTGACAAATATAAAAGTGGGTTTGCTTATAACCTCACAATTGATTACAGATCATCTTCTGTAAAGGCGTAGTATGTTCTTTTTGTAATGCTTTAAAGTGTAGTAAGGAGTCGGCTTTCATTTGAAGATACACCGGAACCTTTGAAATCACTAATTTCAGAGGAACATACTGTGCAATGTAAACTGTTATTAGACAATATTCGCTCTTATAGTAGCGCGTTTCAAATGATCCTTTGGTGCTCAATAATTATCAGAAGGTCCGTTCATGCTTACTTTTAAGATACAAGGTCAAGTTTACCATTTGATAGGATCCCTTTTGCCTGTAGGCCAACCTAAGTTTGTTTAAATAGGGTAAAAGTGGGATAGATGCCCCACTTTTTGAAATAGCCTCATAATTTTAAAAACATGAATCTTATACGAACACTTTGTATGAATATAGCTAGGTTAATTATCTGTTTTGAATTACTATATATATTTTTTATCCTATCATTTATAGATAATGTGTAATAAACATTTTTGTAGAACACCTTTTTTGAGGATAGATGCCTGCAGAGTGGGATAGATGCCTTACATACTCTATAAACGCGAAATCTAATAAAATTTATATGATAAACCAGTAAATGTCATGTTAACATAGTTGTTCTGTTGTCCAAGAATATACTTGCGCTCGCACTCCTTCTTTTCTTTTGTATTTTCGTGGCGTGGTTCTCCTACAATCAGTATAAGGGCAGATCATTAATAAGTAAGTATACATAACAAAAAAAAAGCAAATTAAACGAGTAAAATCGGTTAACATAGAGAAAACCTCTGGCGCAATCAGGTAAAAATATAAACGGTACCTGTGATTATCGATAATAACATATACATAATATGTATTGAGGGATAGATGCCCTTAGAGGCCCCTAAGGGTATCTATCCCTCGAAAAAAAAGGGGCAACTATACTTTTTGATAAGGATAGCTGCCCCAGTATTTTTTTTATTAAATAAAAACAAAAGAGCCACTATTTTCACTTAGATTTGTAATTAATGAACCAGTGTATAGACATAATAAGAAATATAGTGAAATTTATTAATGCTTATAAAGTTATGCAAAGGCAAATATCAACCTTTTTAAATTTTAACGTGTTCGTGAAGTTCGCCGCGGATATTACAACACGTACTAGCGAAACACGTCTTCACCAAACAACAGCTCATGCGTACCCGAGGTGCGGGGTGATAGGAGCTCCTATTTAAATCATTAATTCGTAGTCACGACTCTGGGAAGTGAGGTTTTTTGAAAATGAGGCATCTATCCCGGTAAGGGCATCTATCCCACTTTTACCCTATATTTTGTATTCGACTACAACGAATAGTGGAATACAAGAAATCAATATTTCTCAAATTTAAAACTGAACTCATTTCACAATTTTAGAACAGGTTAATTCGTATGTATGCAGTTTTAAATCGACATTAGAAGCTTTTCCTCAAGATGGTGATATCGGCACTCAGGAACTCCCTGGACGTGTTATAACGCCCAGGCCACAGTATTACAAATTTTTCCTAAAATAGAGCAACGAATGTATTTTCGCATAGCAACGGAGGGGAACTCGCGGGGGGTCAAGTGACGCGTCACGCGGGCCACTTACCACAAACATGCTTAGTTTGTGGTACCGAGCGCGAAAGAAAGTCATCGTGTTTTTAGTAAAGTTACTATGTTAACTAACGTAATTTAATACTTAAGTACATATTCTATAATGGTGTGCTCAAACTGTTAATCTATATTTAATTTAGATTATTACATTTTGATACTAAGTAATGTAGAATTTAAATCACATTCATTCATGTTTTCTTCAGATTTTAAGATTTTCTTATCAGAGTGTTCAATTTTAATGTAAGTAGTTAAATTTTATAAGAGACAATAATTTAGAACATTCAAAAATAAAGTGTCACGTATTTTTTTTAAACGACGAATGACGAAAAACGACCTAATCGCGGACGAAGTCGCGGGCAACAGCTAGTAAATAGATAATACTTTATATCTTTTGAATAATTCACGCATCGTCCGTCTTCTTGAAGGGTTCTCAAGCCCTTATGTATAAGATAGATGGTGATATTTGCATTTTTACCCATAGTAGGTAATGGTATGTGTGGTCAATAAGGGAATGTATTTAAAAGCTGTCTAGTTGTAAAGTGCTTTAGTAAAAAAAATACATAGGTAATGAGATTAATTAATAATTAAAACACACATTTAACATAAAACTGTTTGTAATTTTACTTCTTTTCATATAGAAGTACTAAAAAGTACTAAACGCATTTTGTTTTATAAACTGGAGAGTTAATAAACTTAACTTAGACATTAATAATTTTTAACCGACATTTCCATGGTTAGTTGAAATAAGCATTAATTTACATGAAATTTAACAATGTAAATTCAATTTCTAGCTATATTAATAATCTTTAAACCGACATGGATCTTTTTTTTAATGGACGTTGGAACATAATATTTTCCGGCTTGCCAGTTATAAACAATTCCAAACCGAACTGACGTTTGGTGATTTTTATACACGACTTAAGTCTTACCATAACGCTAAAATTTTTATTTCCTCCCACACTCCATTTCCCAGCAATTACTGTTACCATTAAGGACATAAATTCAACCGCACTTTGCCAGCATTTTGGCACACTAGCGTTAATTCAGAAAAAACTGGGTTTCTGCATATCATAATATTTCTCTAAATGCACTTGGTTGCGTAATGGTTTGTTGCAGTATTAATGTTTTAGATACGTCTTGGGAATGGGGAATAAGTGACATGTTTTTAGTGTGGATAAATGTAAAAATATGAATGGCGCAGTCTTGTTCAGAAGGTGGGACGAATACCGCGTGATTATTACGTGATTAGTGAACTATTTGAGAATTTTTAAAAAAATAAAAAAAGCGATCATGTGGCGGGATTCGAACCTTTGCCTTTCGCTTTACAGGGTCGATTCCTGACCTTCTTGCGACCCGTAATTATGTGTCTTTTGTGTCTATGGGTTTAATGTGTCTAAGGGACGATCCTACCGATTTATTTACTACCGATTTGATGCCTAAACTTTAAAAGTTAATATAAAATAGTTTTCGTATTTGAAAAAGTAGTATTTTTTATGGAAAACACATTTAATAGTTTCGGTCTCGTTATATACACGAGCAGGAATAAGGTACAGTAAAAGTTAAATCTCTAGAGATGTATTACAATGCATAAGTATGCACTCAAACATAAGTGCACTTTCTATTCCATCATTCCTATTGTGGTTAAGAAAACTTACACGACTGGTGAGAGATTAGATGAAGGAGTCGAAACATGATAGAAAAAGCCGTGACATATCTTTTTAATGTGTTTAAATTTACCTTAGAATAATAGGTATTGAATCTTAAGTTCGTACTATCACTGTTTATTACCTACATTTATTACCGTACAAAAGGGAAATAGATTTTTTTATCTAAAATGTAGGCAGGTATAGGTTACATAAAACTATACCTGTTACCTATATTGTTTAGTAATGTTGTTTACGTATATTTGTTTAGTTAATGAATAAAGTTAGTTCCTTTTTGCAGTTATTCAAAGTTATATTTTTAGGTATATCCTACAACACTATTAAGTCATGTCTACACGTAGGTAGGATTATAAAAAGTAAAACAATAAACATTTTTGAAATTTGCTTGTCTAATTTATCATGTAGGTATTATATACCTTATATTCACTAGAATTACGAGTAGCACAGTATTTTAAAATTGCCATTATCTAATGATGTTTTTCATTCAAAATAAACTATAAAAACACAACGTTTTCGAAGCTTATGAAGAAACACTTTGCAGTGACAAACTATTACTTAATACGAGTGTCATCTATTTTATTTTCCACTCGAAATATCGAAGCTACAAATGACTTTCGGTCAGGGACTGTCATGGGTGTCTCTGGAAAAAATCTTTACTGCGTGACGTAATTGTTGGGGCTTGTTCACACTAAATTTTATTAATATAGTTTTATTGAGACATCATTCAATCTTGTAGACGCAGTTTTGAATATGAAACATATAATTATTTATAAGAAATAGTAAAACAAACGCTAAAGATTACATAACAATAAAAAACAGTTAAACGTAATAATAAAAGAGAAACGCAACCATAGAAGTTTGTCAAAGCATCTTATAGGCATCTCATTTACTGCAGTAAAATATTTTTTTAATCGTATCGCTATAGATTATATAAGGTACACGTTTCAGAAATTATTTTATGCAAATTAAACTTCAACTATTTTCAAGTAACTATCCAAGTTAATCTAAATTTTTCGTCCATTTAGCGGATAAGTGTAACTTTCGTACTACTTACATAAGTAAAATTAATCGAATAGTGTTCTCACTGTGAACAATGCCTAACAATATCCCGCTAAAAGCCGAGCGCAGGGATTTGCAGCGATCCCGGGGTGATTTATCTCTCTGCTGAAAAACTTTAAGCACCGCTGGCCAAAAATGCTCCACGTTTTTTTATGGTACAAACGAGAACACTGGACACCTGGTTTGATTATTTGAAAAGGATCATTTTATGATAATTTTGTTAGCGTTTCTAACTGAAATGTATGGCCATCTGCTGTAGCGAATTATTCATAAACACGGTGTTGATGTTGACGTGTTTGATTTCATGTGGCTAATTTTGTATAATAAATTATTAGTGTATTTCATGTTAAGTAACTAGTAAGTACAGTTATGCTCTATATGAGCATAATCTGTATATAATTGTTGATGGAAATGCGCAATTAAGAAGTAAGTATATATTTGCGTTTGTACACTTTAATGCAAATCTAATATTCTAATATATATTATAAAGGCGAAAGTTTGTAAGGATGTATGGATGTATGGATGTTTGTTACTCTTTCACGTAAAAACTACTGAACCGATTACAATGAAATTTAGCACACATATAGAGGGTAACTTGGATTAACACATAGGATAGTTTTTATCCCGGAAATCCCACGGGAACGGGAACTATGCGGGTTTTCCTTTGCAAACGCGGGCGAAGCCGCGGGCGGAAATCTAGTTCTTAATAATTATATTACCTAATACAGTTAATAAAACCTGGATTAATGATTTGTTTGGTTACTTTGGCTATTTCTTTAATTTTCGAACTAGCTAAGTATAAGTACGTACATATTAATATCCATACTAATATTATAAATGCGAAAGTAACTCTGTCTGTCTGTCTGTTACTCAATCACGCCTATACTACTGAACCAATTTTCATGAAATTTGGTATGGAGATATTTTGATACCCTAGAAAGGACATAGGCTACTTTTTATCCCGGGAAAATGATGTAATCCCGGAAATCCCACGGGAACGGGAACTATGCGGGTTTTTCTTTGACTGCGCGGGCGAAGCCGCGGGCGGAAACCTAGTAATCAAATATTTCCTAAACAATGTTATAAGTACTGCGCTATCGCCCCTTATAAATGCTTCACATTCTAATGTTACATACGTAATAATAATTATGTCACGAATTTTTATGTACTTTTGGTAAATGCTTCACATTCTAATGTTACATACGTAATAATAATTATGTCCCGAATTTTTATGTAGGTACTTTTGGTAAGAGATATACCTTAAATTACATCAAAATTCGTTCAACAATAGCTAAAAAACCATCAAGCCTACAAGCAAACCCTCAAAATATGCACCCCAGAAAAACGTAATCAAGACAGCCAATCGTGCTCTAGTTCAAACCGTGTAAAGGTGAAGTTCATCAGTGAGATCAAATAGGGGTCCAATTCTGTAATATCTCAATCGAGATGAAAGGCATCTGGGATTTACGATCGTGTAAAAATAACGGATCTTGTAAAAAGTTTATAGGAGTGCCTTATTGGTCCACGTTTGCATTCATGCGGTTGGTTTACAACCTATAAAGTTGCGTCCGTTATGTATTATTGCTGGCTTTTTGTGATTTTTGTTATGTTTTTTGGGAGTCAGTTGCGTGGAAGTTGAAGTAAAAAAAATAGTCGATATAGAGGAGAGATATTTGCAAAAAGGCTTTGTTAAAGTAATATTTTAGACGACAAATGACATAAACATTATAACTTAACTTAACTTAAAATATTAACTGCAAATTCAGTATGTTCAACGCAAAGTATGAAATTGAAAGCTTTACAAATGGTAAAACAGTAATTTTATCACGTAGGTAAATAAATTTCCTAATTTTCCACAAAGGCAACGGATCATATCTTTCTTATTGTCATTACAATTGAACAATTATTATACTTAGAATGTTCTACCATTAATGTTTAATTAAACAAGGAAACCTATATTGTAATATCGCTATACATTTCATGTATTACGAAGGAACCCTCCAACCATTACATACAACTCGTGACTGACAAGATTTCTGTTTTAGGCGGGAAAGGAAAAACTTTATTGTATCCATAAGCATTCGCCATGATCGTACATTATGTGTTTTGCGTTTCTGTGTTATGTAAACAAATTGTTTATGTGTGTGAATAAAAGTTTATGGCGAATAAATAGGGTTTTATTGGAACAATTGATTTTTGTAGGTTATGTTATGGTCTATTTTAATTTTGTTTCATTTTGCGTTTTAAACACTGTAATGGGCATTCGAATGTGGCTTGAAATGTATAAATTACAACATGTTCGGATTTTAATTGATACAGGAATATTATAAAATGATAAGAGTAATTATATAAATTATTATTATATAATAGATTATATAAATATACAGGGTGGCCCGTTTATAGTGGTCCAAAAATTTTTTTCAGCTTGAGAGCATCATGAGTAATCATTTAAAACAAACTTTAGTTAAGCGAAAACTTATGGTTTAGAAATTATGATTTTTTTTATAAATAATCCGGAGTTTCAATATTTTTGTCACAAAACCACTCTGTTATGAAAACTACTGGACCGAATTGAATGAAATTTGGTATAGGTATAGCGCAATAACCTACCTATCGCACTATAGGCTCATCTTGTGTAAATAATTAGACTGCATTTTTTTATTTTAACTTTTTCTGTAGTTTTTTTAATTTCTCGGCAAAATATGGATTTTTCGAAAAAATCCTGTGAAAAAAAAATGTACCACCAAGATTTTGCTGGTACTGCTAAAAACTACCTTAACATAGGGTTATTCTTGACACAAAAAATCATAGTTGTCCTTCGATTGTAACATCTTCAAAAACAACATCATGTACATTAACACATGGAAATCGAAAAATTACGAAATTTACCATAATTTAATTTTAATCATTTGGAACGGCCAATTTTTGATTAAAGAACCATGTATTGCCATAAAAGTCATTACAAATCAGTATTCACATGGCTATAAAACTTAAAATGAATGAAATAAAATTTTAACCTGCCAGCCAAGATAACTTAACTTTATTCTAATGTCAATTTATTGAGTTTTTTTTGTTGTTTAGTTTTTATGATTAAATCTTAATAAAAGGTTTGGAGAATTAATTAAACAACATAAATATTAATTAACATATTGTTTATTTTTTACAAAAGGTTTTTGAAATGCCGTCCGCCATAACTAAACATAATCTGCATTTGCGTAAGAAATTTCTTCGCAGCCTTTTAAATGGCTGCCGGCTTTCTTTAATGGCTGTTATAGCCACTTGAATTTATGCCTATTAATAACCATAAATTCATTATACATAGGTACATTTGTATACCAATTTATGGTATTATACCATTTATTACCATAGGTTCATACCTAAAAATTCAAGTGGAAGTGGGACACCCTGTAGGTATATGGTCTTAAAGTTGTATAAAAATTAATACTTTGTACGGTCTTAAAGTTATATAAAATTGAAAGGTACATTTTCCTTGTGGTGTTCAAGACAGATTAATAATTCCTGTTCGATGTTTTCGAATTTTCTTTAAAAGGTTTTTTTAATATATGTCCGGGACAGATTAAATTAAATTATGTTAGAAACATGAAAGCAATAAGTAAAAAATATAAAAAAAATAATTTCTCCGATAAACATACAATTAAGATCAACTTTCATTTACAATTGTCTGTATAAAAATCGACTACATCATTAAGTGCATCACTTACTTGCTCATAGAGTACCTATTTGATTTTTTTTTCAATTATTTTTTAAATTTCTGCAATTTTAACAGATAAACAAACAAAAAATCTGAGATACTTTAACACGTTGAAATTATCCCAGATTCAGAAATTTTGCTAATATTTCGCATACATCAAAACTTTTACACAGTCGGTTAAGTATAGTGTAGCATCTCAGTGACCCAGTTCCCTGATTATACACCACCTGTTGTTCCCATTGTTACGCAGGTGACACTGCTTATATTATCTGCGAGTGTAAGATCCAAGTTCCTAGTATATGTGGTACTTAGTGCTAAGATTCATGTTCGCTAGTATCTGTGGTACATGTAGTGAAATTATCGTAGTGTGGTCGTATTTTGTGTAAGGATGAGTCTTACGTTGTCTATCCTCACTAATATTATAGATGCGAATGTGTTTCTTTGTTTATCTTTCTAAAATCTAACACATCGTAATGAAGCTATTGTATGATATGATTTTCTGATTCAGATTAGGTAAAATGTTATTCCTATGGGAATTTCCTTTGATGCGCGGGCGAAACTGCAGGCGGAAAGATCTTACTTGAACTTATTTATCTTTACGATGAAAACCACTGAATCCACAATTCAAAAGACATCCCTACAGAATATAGATTTACAAACCTACGTTATTTCACGACTAAATAAAAAGCCTCTCCGGCTGTCTCCGTGAAACTAGTTAGTAATGCAATTCCCTTTTGTACACAAACGCTTCTAAACCGATTGCTAGAGTATTTATCTTTCGATCTTTGAACATGTTAATTCTTTTCTATTTTTATAGGTATTAATCTGTTCATCTATAGGTGCTAGTTAGTTTAATTTATTATTTCTTATTCTGGTGTTAATAAGACACATTTTGAGAATAATCATAGCTAGGTTTTGATCATATTTTTTTCAAGAAAGAAGGCCATTACAAGCGACTTTTCATTCCCTATTTCTCAACTTTCAATAATTGTTTAGCTTAAAGTAGCGTAGTTAATCGTCTCGTTATCGTATTGTAAGTATTAAACAGTAGTGTTGTGTCTATTCTTCCAATTAAGGTACAAACAGATAAATGAATATTTTTCTTGATATGTTTTATAATATAATTTACATATTAGATATACACTACGCATCCCAAGCTTATTCCTAAAGCGATATCAGAAAATAAATTAAGATCTTTGTACATACTTTTATAATAATAAGTGCATGATTTTCCATATAGGTAATTTAAAAATATAGTCACCATTGAAAAGAGTTCCGCAGGACAATATTATTAAGTGTACTTTTACAAAAACCATTCGTGTTTGTTACTCGTTCGACCTAAATCCCTGTACACAATATCATTTTAAAAGGACAATAAAAAACGGGCTTTTCACAATATTCAATATATTTTGCATTTTTTGCAATCTTAAGTATTTTTCTTGTACAGTTTTTGCTATAGTGGAAATTCTTTTGTCGCATTGCTATTGTAACAATGCGATGGTGGCATAGTGGGGAGAAAAGCGGGTTAAATATAATGTTGCAAAGTTGAAAAGCAATGCAACTTCAAGTTAGGTAGGTGTATTCAGGTGTAGGGTATTCAGGTATAGAACATTTTGATCTTTTAAAATGGTAGCGTTATCTGTGACTGATGACTTAAATACGTCTATCTAACTATACGTAACTATGCATAAAAATATGGAACTGAATCTTGGATGGAAGAGACCGTTTTAGGGAACGCATTCCTGTTTGAATTACTATATTCACTGTTAATTGTATGTTATTTATTATCTACTGTGTATAACTTTTCAATTTGCAGCATGTGTTTTACATTGTTCAAAAAATTATTCCTTTTAACATCTGCCTACATTTTTAAATATTACCTTAACCTTTTGGTTCATCACTCATCATTACCCTAAGTGAAGTCGTAAGTACACCTGCGTTCTTAACAAACCAATGACAGGGAACGTTCCAGAAGCGTCTTCTCAATTCCTCCTTTCAATAATATTCATCCGCTTCTCGTTTCTAAAGCCGTAGCTTTATAGTTTATTAGAGAAGGCTGCAAGGGTCATTCATACATCTTTAGCGACGGCCGCTTCGTTCAATTCTATGACATTTTCTTGTAATTGACGTTGTAAAGGGGAACTCGGAAATATTTCCTGGATATCTTTAAATTTCTATAGGAGATATGATTTTATGTTTTGGGATATGAAATAGATGTAGGTCAATCGAAAACAAGGTGACATTTAAAAGACGAGAGAGAAGTTTTAGACGTTAGAAATTCGTTCTATTCATATGTATCAGAGCACATTTATACAAATAAAAATTATTTTATTTATCTATTTTAATGCCTTTTTGAATTATATTCAAAAGAAATATGTGTGATTTTTAATACCATATAATTTAAGACGACATTGTTCTTATTATAAATAACGTTACTTTAAATTTCTAGCCAAAACGTCAAGGCTGATGATTTCATTATGTTTATTCCGGATAAATTTAAAAACTACTAAGCAGATTTTAAAAATTATTTTACCTATTGAGCTGCAATCAGCAAAAACATTAACCTAGAATAGAAATTTAAGCTGAACCACAGAACACATCAGTATTGCGTCAATTAAGAAACTAAATTATGTCAAAACTAGGAAGTTAGACGCTGTTTTCAGTTTATAACTGTCTCCATATGTTATTCCAGACGCTGAAATGTGAAATGTAAATTGGGGTATAATTAATATACCTCAGGCTGTTGCATAAGAGCTTTCTCTAGCTGTTTATGACAATTCCATGAGACTTTGCTCCAGCGTTGTTAATGTAGTTGGATTGTTGTTTTTCACTGCAAGAGACGCTTGTTTTTAGAGTGAATGTTTCTTTGACTGTGTCTTGTAGGGCTCTAGCTTGCAATGTTAATTACGCCATCATTGTGATAGAAAATAGGATGATATATTTTTGTACCAAAATACATAAAAACTTTTTATAACCTAGCATGATATAGAGAAAATTATCTTAAATACCTATTTGGTACATTTATCATCGAAACTTCGCAAATATACATGTAGCGTAGGTTCACACGGAGCCACGATTTCCCGAAACATCTCATTTTCATCTGGAAAAACGAACGAATGTTATATTCACACAGCGCAACTTGCATTGCTCTATCCGACAGTATCCGACGGTCTCGAATCGAGATCCCGTGTGTTACAACATGTGTAACAAGGGTTAGTTATAATAATTTAAAAAACCGGCCAAGTACGAGTCGGATTCACGCACGAAGGGTTCCGTACTATGGGGACCCCTTTTAATATTATTTTATTTTTTATTTTTAGTATTTTTTGTTATAGCGGCAACGGAAATACATCATTTGTGAATATTTCAGCTTTCTAGCTATCACCGTTTTTGAGATAGAACCTGGAGACCGACAGACAGACATACAACGAAGTCTCAGTAATAGGGTTCCGTTTTACCCTTTCGGTACGGAACCATAATTAGTATGTTAGCATACAGTATGATTATGCCGTACACTTCAATCTCGCATCTACATCCATTTCCCATACAAACTCTGATTTATCGAGTTTCATGGACATTTTAATAGGTACTGCATCCAGTCTAGTATTATCGGAGATTTAGCAAGATTTATTGCCTGTAAGTTTGTATTTGCTTAAGGGGATTATTCGGTAACATACGATATGTGAGAATTTAATCTAATATAGACTGCGGTGTTTCGTATGCGAATATAATACGCGATTGTGCAGTATTTTTGCTTCATGAGCCGTGTTAGTTTTGTTGTAATAGAAGTTAGGATTATTACGTTTTTACTGGCAACAAAAGGTAAGAGGTAATACGAAATCGTATTGAAATTTTTTGTGACTGTTTCAACTAACTTAGAAAATTGTTTCATTTGTTTCCATAAGAAAATTCATCGAAATCGATTATTTTGATTTTAAAATATTAAATATAATAAGTATGTCTTGCAAATTATTAAATGAAATGAAATTACATATCTACTATTTACCACATAATATTGTAATAAAGGATACACTACAAAATAACACGTCGTAAACTGCGTTACAAAATCAGCATAACCATTGACTATTTGTAGTTGTAGCTATACTAAATTTACTATTAAATTACACTATTTTGTATGGCGCTAGTGCCTTTAAAACTTCCGAACCTAAAGCTGGTACCCGGTGGTTAGAACGTTAACTTGGAACAAACGCGACGCGGTCTGAATTAAAATTACTACCCAGCTTTGTTACTTATAAGTTAAAACTAGGTTTGAAATAAAATCTATTAGAGAATGGGACAAATCAATGATCGATTTTTTTATATTATGTAATTTGTTATAATTATGGTTTTTGGAAATTGACCAAATTATAGCATTTGAATTTGATTTCGTTTATTAGTTATGTTAGTAAGATATCGAATTCTGAGAACATTCAGTTCATTCAGAGTAACTATAAGTATATATTATATACGTTTAAAATAATAGAAGTGAACCTTCTCTTCTAGAGAATAGGACAAATAATGATCGATTTTATTTACGAGTTATCTTTGTTATATCTGCTTCTCCAGACAATCTAAATGAGAGCATTAATTGAATTTAATTTTTTTTATGAATCTAACCCAGTATTTGAATTCTGGACACAACAGAAAACTTACGTGCTAACTTAAACAGTAGGTATAAATAAAAGGAACTTACTTACATATAGAAATTAAAGACTTTTTAACGGATATTAAACGCGATTTATTCATTATATTATTTTCCCGTCGTTTCGAACACTGTACAGCGAGCGTGGTCACGGGGAGACAATATAATGAATAAATCGCGTATAAAATCCGTTAAAGTCTTTAATTTTGACGTGACAACGTCTTAAATTAGGTTGCGGCTGGGAGTCACTTATGAAAAAGTGTAACGCTCGGTAACGTTACGATGAGTCACCGAACGAGAGAGAGGCCCGCGGTCTGCCGCGCGCGCAGCACATAAATATTCTACCGAGAAAAAGACGTTGTCACGTAAAATCTTCGCCCGTAAAACCGACTTTACAGGCAACCATTTTTTAAATGTATAATACTCGCGTAAAATCAAACACTAGAAAATACTTACTTACATATGTTATGTCCCTACTTAAATATAGAACAGTAAATTCTATAAAAATACTATAGAATGATTTATTGTAGGATTACCTATATAGTTTTAACTGTTATATCTACGTGATATTTACCATACCACCAAACGTTATCTTCATAAACAATCCAACAATTAAGATACCAAAGCAATTAAAACGAATATATTTCACGGCACGCCTCACACTGCATTCGATTGCTCGCAGGATCACTCAGCCTAAACCCTGTTGGAGATTTGAATACATTTGTCAATTGGATCCTCATGAATGTAGATTTACGTTGTAACTGGTTTGACGATGTTCCATTTAGTGCTTAGTTTTTGAAGTGAAACTTCTTTATCGGGGTTGGAAAAAAATTTAGTGTAACATTTTTTCGTTACGCGTGACTTTTTCCGTTACGCGCCATCTTTTTTTTATCCCTACCACGCGTGATTCGACGTGTTTCTGTAAAGTTGCATATAGTAAATATTTTTTTGAAAAATAAGGTCATAAAGAAGTTTCACTTCTTACGTGTGTACACTAGTACACGCACACATTTTTATTATTGGTTTTTGTTGCGTTTTGATGTTTCTGTTTGGATTGTGTAAAAATGTGAGGTGTTAAAGTTTAACTTGATTGACGTGATTGTATCCGTATACAATAGAAAGATTCATGTCTTTGTTAATTTTTTCCATAACACACAACTGTAAAATATGTCCTTATGAATTTCAGGAATGTTTGAATTGAAAAGATATTTTTGTGTTAGATTGTCTCGTGAGTTCGATATATAATAATATTACATCGTGCTACAACTCAAATAATCTGAGCTTTAATGAAAATTGTAATTTGTAACGAAAATATTCCTGTAGAGTGTATACAGCAGAAGTCGTGTGGGCAGCTAGTGTTACAATAGTATATTCTTACTGGCCTATTCTGAAAAACAATTTTATACATATATCGGAATAAGCATTCGCTACATTACTTTATCGATAATATCAGAGTAGCATCGTAAAGTAATATAATTTGTCAAGAACTTCACTTGGCATGCCCGATTGGCAATGTTCCCATGGACTCGCAATGCGGATTTCTTATGAAATTACCTATATATCTATTGGTACTTTTAGCGTTCAAAATAAAAAAAAATATTCTTTCGTGACTGTATGTATGGTTATGTTGGCTAACTTATGGCTGGTCTTCAAAATATATCAAAAAGAGAATCTGCTTATAAATTTTCTAATAACATTTTATGTTCAAGAACAATCTACTTATAATAAATAACTTATTTAGTAACAATTTGCCATCGAACATAGAGCCCATTTTTCTTTGACTTAAATTTTAAGTATTTTTTTTATTATAACGCGAACAGGCATTTTATCATGATAGAATAATGGTCCTAATTTTAAAATTTCTAGCACCTGCAGCAGTAACATCCAACCTTTATAATGGGGTAAAATAGGTTAATAGCATATCGGTGAATGAGCCAAGATTTCCTCCATTACTGGTCGACAATGTTCATCAGGTATTACTTTGAAGCATGTATTTAAAACTTCACTTCAGAAATAGTATTTTTTCTTGGTACTTCTTATTTTTGTTTTGTGAAAAAATAATGGGACTGTAGGTATTATTAGATTCGTAGTTCGTGATATCCTACATGTCATGTATACCAATAGGTATACGTGTGAATTTTGACCGTATATTTTCTACATTTCAAGAGTCAATTAGGGCGTCTTTTTGCTACAAAAGTTTCTGGCAAAATTCACACGAAGTTTTTATAGAAAACTATTTGAAATTGAATATCTCCTTGAGTGGGTTTGAATAAAAGGAAAGAAAGATTAAAACAAAAGGAATAAAGAATAGAATGTATAGCAACGCACTGCATACACTTATAGGATTAGTGATTTAGGTTTCAATAGGTTTAGAAAACCTACTCAAAAACTCCAAAGAAAAACTGACGAACACAGACCAGTTACAGTCAAACCTTATTAGGAGAGTAAAGCTGCGTTTGCACGTTCCAGTTACACGCCCTTCTTGTATACAAAAAAACTGCAGGCTTAAACAAATTGAAACGTCAAGACACCTCATTATTTGCAGAGGCTCCTAACGAGTACCCTCACGACTCGTATGCAGATCATTAGGAGGATGTTTTTCGAGCGTATTAAACGAGCCTTCATTTAGACGCTGCAATCTAATGTTTAAGTTGGGATAAATACGTTTCTCATTAGAAATGTTTGCTGCCAGCTTAGCATTGAGATATTTGGGAGTATAAAACAAATTCATTGAGTGAGAGATCGTTTACCGGTAATTTTGTGGTCTGGTTTGAGAAATTCGATGCTTCAATTGATTAATTGGTTTACTACATTGGATAAATTGCTTCTGCCTTTGATGATTTGGAGTAATTATAGTTAGAGCGGCAGAGTTAGAGGCTGGGATGATGAGTGCTGTTAAATTGGCTTAGAGGAAAATATAAATCTTGTATTAAAAATATTCAAGAATTAACAACTTATTCTTACCCTTTAATAATAGAATTTCTAATTTATAAAGTGTATAAGTCTCTTCAGTGCATTTTATAATATTTAAATGTTTTAGTTAAGTTATGGTCACAATAAAGTTCTTAAGTTATTTAACGTAAAACTTGTATAGAAAATTGTTGAACAAACTTTTCGAGGCTCCGCATTTTAGACCAGACTGAATCCCCTAAGTGCATCGTACCTGACTCATTATCACTGATAAAGGCCACTCTAAACGTATCGATCATGATAACAGTCTGTTTTAACATGCTGGTGTTCGTTTTTGGAAAGTTTCAATGAAAATTTTACCTGAGATAACCAGCTTTATATGTATGGAGACTATGGACTATAAGAAAAGTGATAGATGTGAAATACTTTACCTTGATAATGATAAAACTATTATGAACAATGATGAACTTAAATAATTATTTAATTAGTTACTTTAGTATTGGTTTCTTATTACTAATGCCTAAAAACGAAAGACCTTTTAAGATTTATGATAGTCACTCAAATTAACTAGAATCTAAAACTCAGCTAGTGCTACAAGAAAGCCTGCCTTGTCAATAATAAACTCTTATTTTTATTTATAACTAGATATCCGCCCTCGGCTTCGCCCACTTTGTCTAAAAAAACGAATTATATACCTAAACCTTCCTCTTGAATCACTCTACTTATTAAAAAAACTGCATCAAAATCCTTTGTGTAGTTTTAAAGATCTAAGCATACATACAGACAGACGCGGCAAATGACTTTATACTATGTAATGATGTTTAAGTAGGTGAAAACAAAAGTATGTCATACGAACAATGTCGAACGCACTTACGGGTTAATCCTGCATGTAACCGCAATCACTATCTGCTGACACTCGCTTTGAGTCGTGTGGTTTCATGATCCACGTGTACTACTTTGTGGTTATATTGTAATACTTTTTGTTTGGCTTCCAGGTTAGTGACCATAGAGCTTTTTATTACATTTGACGCGCAATTTCATACATTGCTATCAATCTATACTATCTATACTAATATTATGAAGCTGAAGAGTTTGTTTGTTTATTTGAACGATTTGAAAAATTGTTTCGGTGTTAGATAGCCCATTTATCGAGGATGTTATTTTATTATATGGCTATATATCATCTCGCTAAGACCAACAGGAACGGAGCACTGCGGGTGAAACGCACAGTACAACTAGTGCTATATAATTTTTAAGCCAACTTTATAATTAGTTACCGTTTTACCGGTTTTAGGGACTATATAGGAAAACTGTTAAAAGGCCTGACCGTCAAAAGCACTGTACTTTATAAAGAAGAAAACGCTTTTCATTTTTATCATCCCGCAGAATTTTTTAACACTTTTATTATACAGTATACTTTGTATAAGTTAAGACCTAAAAGATTTTACTAGGTAACCCAAATAAATCACACGACTAAAGAACGCTAGACGCCTTAAAGGCTAAAATACATAGCCTTTTGTATACACAAGAGCCAAAAGCCAAAGGGTATAAATTGATTTCACAAAAATCTTTAACCCTAAGGAAATTCTACCATAGATTTTCATTTTATAGTTCAGAGCTCGACCAAAGGCGTTCAAGGATAAGGGACAGATTCTTTCGCGCCATTTCTAAGGCCTTTATAGAGATGGCCCTATAGCATTTGCATTTTACGATAAGTCTTGGAGTGGAATCATTTTGTTCTGGATGTTTCGATACCATATTTCTTGGACCTATATTGATATTGGTTCTGCTGTTTTGAGAAGGTTTTGAAATTGGGAATATGTGAACATATTGAATGTTACTTTGTAATAGTTCGTTTAATTTCTTGCAATTATTTGATATATTTGTTGTCTTCGTTAGTTTCAGTCAGATTTAGTCTGTGATTGTCTCTCTCAAATTATTTTTACTTGGGTTTGAATGTGGTGTTTGACCCCCGGGTTTCAGTAGAGATAACTAAACTATCACTCAACCGCTTTAATCATTATTATCATGTGTACATAATATTGCTATGGTTACATTTAACCATGGCAATATTATGTACACATGCTCATGTTATTATGTACGCTACATATAAAACTACAACATAATTTGTTATTTCATTATAGAAATTATTCTTGTTTACAACCTAACGACATGTCACACTTAACACACGACATAAAGTAAACAGTTATTAAAATGAAAACTTGGAGCGTCTTCGATAATTCGGCAGGTATTTGCTTTGCTTAGAATAATAATTTCGACGTTATGGTAAATATTGTTGAACCTCGAGTGAGAGGCGTGTTTGTTTACTATGTTGACGAAGAGTTTAGATGGTTTAGTTTTACTTTCAATTAATGTAAGGGGGAAAAATTTGATGTGTGTGTGTGATGTGATATTCATTGTTGTAATTTGGTTGTAATTGCTTGTTGAATTTTCTACTAATTTATGTTGTAAGTATTAGTTATGTTTGAAGTAGTAAGTATGTTTTGCTTATATTATATGTATGGACGACATGTATTTATAGTCTAAAAAACTTCTACCAACTGTCAGCACTTGATTCCATCGAAAAACGAGCGAAAAGGCTTATTATCAATGACGTATTAGTCAATTCAAAATTGACCTGCCTCGAACATCGTCGTAAGGTTGCCAGTTTGTCGGTATTTTATAGAATATTCTTTGGTGAATGTGCCGAGGAGTTACATAACTTGGTACCGGCATCACCTTTTCACCATCGAACAACCAGACGCCGAGCAGATTTCCATCCTTATGTTGTAGACATCCCTAAAATTCGCACAAAGCGATTCACGTCATCATTTCTCTTTCGAACATCTAAGGATTGGAACTCTCTACCGAATACAGTTTTTCCAGCTTCTTATAATCTATCCAAATTCAAAGCAAATGTGAATAGGCACCTTCTAGGTAAACATGCTCCAACTTAGGACGCGTTCTCACTTACCATCAGGTGAAACAGCGGCCAAATGTTTACCTATTCACGAATAAAAAAATAAAAAAAAATTGGTTGTCTGTAAAGTCGGTTTACTGACGATAGTTAAACGTGACAACGGCCGATTGTGCTTCTTTGTCGCTCGTTCCGCGCTCTCGCTTGCACTTCAAGCCTTACATGAAACGCCTCAGAGCGAGGTTACGCCGCATGAGTCATGTTTTTTCGTGCGTGCAGCCGGCTCTATCGAATTATAAGACGTTGTCACGTCAAAAAAGAAGGAATAATAAATTAAAAATATATAGAGCTGTGTAAGAAATTGGTTGTCTGTAAAGTCGGTTTACTGACGATAGTTAGACGTGACAACGTCCGATTGTGCTTCTTTGTCGCTCGTTCCGCGCTCTCGCTTGCACTTCAAGCCTTACATGAAACGCCTCAGAGCGAGGTTACGCCGCATGAGTCATGTTTTTTCGTGCGTGCAGCCGGCTCTATCGAATTATAAGACGTTGTCACGTCAAAAAAGAAGGAATAATAAATTAAAAATATATAGAGCTGTGTAAGAAATTGGTTGTCTGTAAAGTCGGTTTACTGACGATAGTTAGACGTGACAACATCCGATTGTGCTTCTTTGTCGCTCGTTCCGCGCTCTCGCTTGCACTTCAAGCCTTACATGGAACGCCTCAGAGCGAGGTAACGCCGCATGAGTCATGTTTTTTCGTGCGTGCAACCGGCTCTTTCGAATTATAAGACGTTGTCACGTCAAAAATACAAGTATTTTTATTTATTACAAAGATGTACTCCATATTTTTATTCAGATTTATTCAAAACTTTATATAGCAGTGCATGTTTATTAGGATAATATATCAAAACTTTCTCCGTATAAACAGCGTCCGTTTATCATGAAACTGACCATTGCATAGGGAAGTATAGCAACGATAAAATTTTAGAAAGAAAGAAAGAAAGAAAATACATTTATTTGTACCGATGCACATTAATACATAAAAAATAAATAAAATTAACTTATAACTAGTTACAACGGCACAAAATGGATAATATCCACTCAGTGGTTTGAGAATCTAAGGACATATAAGACACTTAGATTCTCCACTGATTTTCAGTGGACACCACATTGACATCCTGACAGTGGCAGTGTTCATATTATGAAAAAAAATAAAGAAAAAAATAAAAGCAATAATATAATATATAAGAATATAATATAGTAGATAGGAAACATATATATATATTATAAAGAATTATTACTTACATAACAGACAATAATACATTCTAAAAGAAGATACAATACTAATACGCGATACATCATATAATTAATAAACAACAACTACAAATAGAATTATCACCAGAGCCGTACCGAGTCACGTGCTTGGAGTCCCGACCTCAGAACCTTTTTGTAAGCAGAGCAAATGAGACTTCAGTTTGTTTTTGAAGCCCAATACATTGTTGCTATTGCGGATCGGTGGTGGCAAGTCATTCCAGCACTTAGAGGCACTAAATTTAAAGCTACCCCTAAATGCTGCAGTTCTGTGGAGGGGCACTTCCATCAGTACATTCCTGTACCGTGTTGAGTGACTCGTGTTTGACTCCGACAACCACTTCAGCTTTTTGTACAAATAGGCTGGTACTTTGTACTTAACTACGTAAATTTGATGTGGGCAAGACAGATTTCGCGAGGCCCTGTTCTATGGCGACCTGAAGACGGATTTTATAAAATAATAAAAACAATTGCGTACTTTGACTTGATTGGTTGTCTTCCTAGTCAAGAAAGTAAACAAATAAAACCAGGGATTCCCCGCACTCTGGTTGTTTTTTTTTTTAATTTATTAAGGCATTGGAACTCTGGTCGGTCGGTGGCCTTTTCGTCTAATCTCGATGACTTAATTGAAATGTAGCAAGTAACTTTGATTCACTTCTCGATAACCAATTGAGCTGAAATTTTGTATAGGTACGTATATAAATTGGATAGCGATTAAACATTATCATGATATAGAGCTGATTTGATGATGGAATCGGAAGGTGGCCATAGGAACTCAGTAATATATTGACTTAACTTTATCAAGTTTGGGCTCGTTTGATTCGTGTTGAAAAATACACTAAAATCTTATATATAAAAATGAATCCCAAAATGTGTTGGTAAGCGCATAACTTGAGAACGGCTGAACCGATTTCGTTAATTCTTTTTTTATTATATTCCTTGAAGTGCGAGGATGGTTCTTATGTAGAGAAAACGTAAATATGTACCACGGGCGAAGCCGGGGCGGACCGCTAGTGATTAAATAAAAATAACTACGTTAAAAACAACCGACTTCAAAAACGGAAAAGCAAAAAATTAAAAGATTTGATATTATTAATTACTACATATTACTTATTCAGATGTGCTATTTATTAAATGGGTTTGAAGTCGGTGCCAAGCACTAAGCACTTAGTAATAAATGCGTGCACTGACATCAAACCTTTTTAGTTTTAGTAAATAGCATATCTAAAATAATAATATGTAGTAATTAATAATATCAAATCTTTTTTAATTTTTGCTTTTCCGTTTTTGAAGTCGGTTGTTTTTAATGTAGTTATTTTTATTTTATTTTATTCTCGCTTTAAAAAATTTTGAGGCGCGAGGCCCCTTGTACCGCGAGGCCGTAGGCGGTGGCCCACGTCGCCCACGCCTTACGCCGCCTCTGCCTGTGTCCTTTGATGTTTTGACATTAATCAAGAATTCTCGAAGAGACTAATTTTTGCAAATGGAGCTGTCTGAGACATATTGTGTTGAAGTGTGTTTTATTTATATACGAAGTTTACTTGGAAACAAACGATCAATTTATTTGGACTTATTAGGTAGGTACAGCATATTACTTGATATGTCCAATTTGTGAATCGGGACGACATTTTTTTGTAATTTAGCGACAATATTTGGTAAGCCTAAACTTACAATGTTTTAAAATACATAGTATAGTATGTACTTAATCTTAAAAAAGTATCTCCGTTTATAATTAGGTAGAAAATATTTACAAATAACTATTAATACCTACTTTTCATTTTTTCCTTATGCAACCTAAAAAACCGAAAGCCTGAAAGAGCTTACTTTTAAAAGTTTTAAATCACATGTTATCTAACAATATACCTTTAAAAATGCTGGTATAAATTTTACATTTACTAATATAATATAATACCTAAGATATAACCATCTTCTCCATTCATAATTTTACGTACATCGTGTAAAAAAAATGTGAATCGCTGATCCTCTCAAAATTTAATTATGCTAGCACTGTCATAGGTCCCCCCGGTTATTAGCATCAACTAAAAAAATAATGCAGAGGGTACAAAATGCTTGCACTCGCTTTTGTCACAATATTCCACCACGAGCCCATGTCACCCCGTATTTGAACAGTAGTAACACTTTAAAAATGGAGTATCGACAGCAAATACAACTAGCTACACTTTTATTTAACTACGTTATAGTAACACTTTAAAAATGGAGTATCGACAGCAAATACAACTAGCTACACTTTTATTTAACTACGTTATTTTAACTACGTTAAATAAAAGTGTAGCTAGTTGTATTTGCTGTCGATACTCCATTTTTAAAGTGTTACTACTGTTCAAATACGGGGTGACATGGGCTCGTGGTGGAATATTGTGACAAAAGCGAGTGCAAGCATTTTGTACCCTCTGCATTATTTTTTTAGTTGATGCTAATAACCGGGGGGACCTATGACAGTGCTAGCATAATTAAATTTTGAGAGGATCAGCGATTCACATTTTTTTTACACGATGTACGTAAAATTATGAATGGAGAAGATGGTTATATCTTAGGTATTATATTATATTAGTAAATGTAAAATTTATACCAGCATTTTTAAGGGTATATTGTTAGATAACATGTGATTTAAAACTTTTAAAAGTAAGCTCTTTCAGGCTTTCGGTTTTTTAGGTTGCATAAGGAAAAAATGAAAAGTAGGTATTAATAGTTATTTGTAAATATTTTCTACCTAATTATAAACGGAGATACTTTTTTAAGATTAAGTACATACTATACTATGTATTTTAAAACATTGTAAGTTTAGGCTTACCAAATATTGTCGCTAAATTACAAAAAAATGTCGTCCCGATTCACAAATTGGACATATCAAGTAATATGCTGTACCTACCTAATAAGTCCAAATAAATTGATCGTTTGTTTCCAAGTAAACTTCGTATATAAATAAAACACACTTCAACACAATATGTCTCAGACAGCTCCATTTGCAAAAATTAGTCTCTTCGAGAATTCTTGATTAATGTCAAAACATCAAAGGACACAGGCAGAGGCGGCGTAAGGCGTGGGCGACGTGGGCCACCGCCTACGGCCTCGCGGTACAAGGGGCCTCGCGCCTCAAAATTTTTTAAAGCGAGAATAAAATAAAATAAAAATAACTACATTAAAAACAACCGACTTCAAAAACGGAAAAGCAAAAATTAAAAAAGATTTGATATTATTAATTACTACATATTATTATTTTAGATATGCTATTTACAAAAACTAAAAAGGTTTGATGTCAGTGCACGCATTTATTACTAAGTGCTTAGTGCTTGGCACCGACTTCAAACCCATTTAATAAATAGCACATCTGAATAAGTAATATGTAGTAATTAATAATATCAAATCTTTTAATTTTTTGCTTTTCCGTTTTTGAAGTCGGTTGTTTTTAACGTAGTTATTTTTATTTAATCACTAGCGGTCCGCCCCGGCTTCGCCCGTGGTACATATTTACGTTTTCTCTACATAAGAACCATCCTCGCACTTCAAGGAATATAATAAAAAAAGAATTAACGAAATCGGTTCAGCCGTTCTCAAGTTATGCGCTTACCAACACATTTTGGGATTCATTTTTATATATAAGATTTTAGTGTATTTTTCAACACGAATCAAACGAGCCCAAACTTGATAAAGTTAAGTCAATATATTACTGAGTTCCTATGGCCACCTTCCGATTCCATCATCAAATCAGCTCTATATCATGATAATGTTTAATCGCTATCCAATTTATATACGTACCTATACAAAATTTCAGCTCAATTGGTTATCGAGAAGTGAATCAAAGTTACTTGCTACATTTCAATTAAGTCATCGAGATTAGACGAAAAGGCCACCGACCGACCAGAGTTCCAATGCCTTAATAAATTAAAAAAAAAAACAACCAGAGTGCGGGGAATCCCTGGTTTTTATTTGTTTACTTTCTTGACTAGGAAGACAACCAATCAAGTCAAAGTACGCAATTGTTTTTATTATTTTATAAAATCCGTCTTCAGGTCGCCATAGAACAGGGCCTCGCGAAATCTGTCTTGCCCACATCAAATTTAGGTCTTGCCCCGCCACTGGACACAGGCGTAATTAATCCGATATTACGCACAAAGCCGGGGCCACAGCGAGTTTATTATATTATGATAACACTTTTATCCTCATTTATTGCGTAATTTTTACGCCTCGTGCTCATGAACCTTGACTCTTAATACATGCTATTATTGTTTCACGATGTAGTCTGAGAGCTGGCGAATGGTTTGGGCAAGATAATGGCGATTTACTTACCAGTTTCCTTAACATATCATGATGGTGTGCGTTGTTTAGAAACCAATTATGAAAACTCCTGTTTAAATAAGACCTCAGCTAGCGCGTTAGGACCAATACATGATACAATAAGTATTTAAAATACCATAATATTGATAGATAAAGTTTCTTATTTAGAAACTTTGTGAGTGTGAATGAATGAGACTAGTTGTAGAAGCGCTTTTTAATAGTATTTATTGTACTATTTGATATAACATGATGTATGCCATCTACTCATGTGGCCATAGTTCGCACGAATTAATCATTACGTGTAATGTGTAGACGTGCTTTAGGGCAACAGCTTAATGACAATGTTTACAAAGGCCCAAAAATTAGATTTGCAGCTACATACATATATCATACAATAAAATCTTAACAAATGTATTAATTAAGTATTAAATGACAAACTTATCGTCAGCTCCTATACTACTCGTCTGAGCCTAGTCTCCCGTGAAATTGTTTTTATTTCATTCCTCACATTCAGATCACACGTTCTATTTATTTCTTAACCTCCTTTTATTGTTATTATCGTCTGGTTTTACTCATGATGCGGCATTACAATTACTGTAATAAACCTCTTGTATTTCAACAGAATATTAAGGTGAATATTGGAAAATTTTGTGGAGAAGAATTAAGCTCTTCTTGATAAATTCTATTTAATAATCTTATACTATTAGTTAGACCATCTCCTTGGTACAGTAGTTAAAGCCTGAGCGTATAATTGGGTTCAATTCCCGAAGAAAACTAACAAAAATGACTCGGCCTGGTAAGACACAGAAAGCTGATCACCTACTTGACTGTAAATAAAATCGATCAGTGAATCAGAATATGCATACCCACTCTGCTACTATATACGCAAATAATAAATTTTTCTATCTACGATGCTCGAATTAAATCGTAATCATATTAATACGTTTTCTATAACCGAAGCAAGACAATTTTAATAGAAAACAGGACGAACTTTTCGACGGCGATTCAAGCGATTAACACATAGTTTCAAACTGATTATAATAATTCTTAATTTCCAAACGAAATCGCTTAATCTCCTTGCAAAACCTCACTGATTATTTTAATTACAATAAGGCGAGATCCGATGAAATTTTAATATTCCTTCAGGCCTCTAATTGACTCTTCCCATTATTACAGAAGTTATACCACTTTAATCAAAGTGATTTCTCGAGCTTATGAATTTATAATTAAATTAATTAATTACAAAGGAATGGTACTAAGAACTGATTATGTTTATTGATGGAGCGTAACGGAATCAATATTGAATAACGAATAACGAATTTAGGGAGCCTTGTATTATTCAGATGTGTTTATTAAATACTAGCTTTCCGCCCGCGGCTTCGCCCGCTTTGTCTAAAACATAATAAATTATATACTAAAACCTTCCTTTTGAATCACTCTATCTATTAAAAAAACCGCATCAAAATCCGTTTCGTAGTTTTAAAGATTTAAGCATACATAGGGACAGAGAAAGCGACTTTGTTTTATACTATGTAGTGATATGATTACATTATGAAGCTCTGTTGTATGATAAGTATGAATCAGTAAATTATGAGAAGATTGGTGTCATTAAAATCTCTGTAATTGAATTTAATATGATTTTTTCTATTCTGTATAAAATATCTCTGTATATTTACACGAAAATATATTGTCATTATTATAATTTAATAAATACTGACTATCCTATACTAGTTTTGGGTCCAAATACGAAATGCTTGGTTGACCTAATCTATGACAAAATTTTCAAGAAATTATTTTTATTTATTTAACTTTACTGTTGTCTAATAAATAATCAATAGACATTTAAATAGTTCTGAACTAAGGTTCTGAAACTTACAGATGGAACTAAATGAATTGTATCACAAATAAGATAAAAAGCGATTTAAAATTGAATCCCGAAATTTTGTTACAGCTCATGGCGAATATTTGAAATTGAAAAAGTTTTATAGTGCTCTCAGTTTGGAAAATCGTTTAGCGGTTTTGGCAAATTGATTAAGCCTTTATAATGGTGTTTAAGGAAAGTTTACTACAATACAATATACGAAACCTATGAGACCTAAAACCGACTGACCGCCTCCTTGGTACAGTGGTTGACGCATGAGCATAGAACTAAGGGGTCCTGGGTTCGATTCCCGGTGGAGATGAAGAAAAAAAAATGTCTCGGTCTGGCAGGACACAGAAGGCTGATCACCTACTTGTCCCTAAAGAAAATTGATCAGTGAAACAGATGTATGGATAATGCATCTGCCCCTTACCCCACTAGGGGACATGGGAATTCACTTATGTGTGTGTAGTAGATACCTATGTGTATTCTTTCTGTAAGTATAAAGATTCTGCAAGGAAACCTTATATTATACTTATTAGCTTTCCGTCCGCGGCTTCATCCGCTGATTTGATTTGATTCAACCGATGATTTGATTTGATTTGATTTGATTTCAAAGAAAAACCCGAATAGTTCCCATTCCCGAGGGATTTTCGGGATAAAACCTATCTTATATGTTAATCTAAGTTACCTACCCTCCATGTGTGAGCCAAATTTTATGAAAATCGGTTCAGCAGTTTTTGCGTAAAAAAGTAACAAACATACATATCTACACATACACATACATCCATCCTAACAAACTTTCGCATTATCATCACTACATAGTATAAAACAAAGTCGCTTTCTCTGTCCCTATGTCCCTATGTCCCTTTGTACGCTTAAATCTTTGAAACTACGCAACGGATTTTGATGCGGTTTTTTTTAATAGATAGAGTGATTCAAGAGGAAGGTTTATATGTATAATATAAAATAAAATAAAATAAAAAATAAAAAAGCCTTTATTTCTCTTTTCACACTATAATCTTACATGCTAAACAATAAGGTAACATTAACTTATTTTTAATATAAATACTACACTATACTTGGACTTATAATTAATATAAAAAGAGTTATACATTAATAGATTTAGTGATTGTAATATATATCTATTATAATGGTAACATAAGAGAACCCCTTTAAGCAAGGGTGAAGGCCTCCTCCAGACTGTTCCCGTGGTCTCTATTTTGCGCTTGTGCCATCCACTTTTCGCCAGTTATTTTTGTTATGTCGTCCGCCCAGCGATATAGGGGTCTGCCGTGTTTTCTTTTGCCTTTCGGACCAGGCCAAGATGTTAGGCGTATAGTCCAACGGTCGTCCTTCATTCTGGCTATGTGGCCAGCCCAACTCCATTTCAGCTTGTGCGTATGATAGGGCATCCTTATATTTTGTTTTGTCTCTTATAGTGGTGTGACGTATTTTTTGACATTTGCATATTTTAAGAATGCTCCTTTCCATACTACGCTGACATGTTGTTAATTTGTTTTTGACTCGTCGGGTGAATTTCCATGTTTGACATCCATATGTGAGTAGAGGAAGCAAACAAGAATCCATAACCTTCTTCTTGAGTTTTAAGGGAAGATTGCTTTTTAGGATTTCCTTGAAACTCCAGTATCTTTTCCATGAGCTGTTTACCCTTCTCTCTATTTCCCGTTCATTGTTTGTTTTGTCGAATGATATTTGTTTTCCAAGGTATATGAATGATTCAACATATTCTATGGGTGTACTGGCTAGCTTGATGGGAACGATACAGTGGTTTGTCATGATTTTTGTTTTGCTCATGTTGATGTCGAGGCCAACTTGAACTAGACACGTAGAGCTCTGATAACATTTTGTCCAAGTCCTTAGCGTTGTTAGCAATTATTACAATATCATCTGTAAACCTTAGATGGCTTATGTAATTTTGTTGTATCTTGATTCCCATTTTTTCCCATGTAAGTTTGCTTATGATCGCTTCCAGTACAGCTGTGAATAATTGTGGAGACAGTGGATCGCCTTGCCTAACGCCTCTTTTAATTGGAAAGATAGGTCCTGGTTTTTCAAGCATTATCTGGCCAAAGCTGTTTTTATATAGATACTTTAATGTATTTATGTACTTAATTTCAACATTTTGTGCCTGTAGAGTTTCCCAAATTGCGTCATGCGCTATAGTATCGAACGCTTTTTGGTAGTCGATAAAAGCTAGATACAGTGGCGCCTGGAATTCCTGGTGCTTTTCAATGAGTTGTTCGACAGAGTGGATGTGGTCCATAGTTGAGAAGCTTCTGCGGAACCCCGCTTGTTCTATTGGCTGAAAACTGTCCAATGTTTTGCTGACTCGTTTTTCCACTATCGATGAGAATAACTTGAAAAGGGTTGGTAGTAGACTGATTGGTCGATAATTGTTTATTAGAGTAGGGTCTCCTTTTTTATATAAAAGAATTATTCTACATTCTGACCATTGGTGGGGGGTTATGGATGAATTAATTATTAAATTAAAAAGTTAATAATTAATATATGTATAATAACATCCATTAAATAGTGGAGAAGTACTGTTATTTTTGAGGTTTCTAATGTGATGTCGTAAATAATTACATTTTTTCTGCTTACATTGCAAACGCAGGCTGAACCCTACGAGTTTTATCAAAATAATGTACTAAGTATTGTACACATTGAAAAGGTCTACAGAAAAGTCCGCGATGGTATATGTCTATCTCTTATGGATAACCCACAATAACTTTTTTTTGTCATTTACTTTTTATGACAAATAATGGTTAATTTTCGAAGCGATTTTAACCCATACAGCATTAATCCTTAACCAATTAAATACCTTGAATACATTGTTCATTTAATATAGATCTATATGGCCCTTTACACCGTATGATTTAAGTGAATATTTTCGAAGATATTACAGATTTAAAAATTGCGGGACGTAGCGTTTGCGGCGGTACCGGCCGGCCGCCATTGCACCCGTGCGAAGCCGGGGCGGGTCGCTAGTTTACATATAATATTAAGTAGGAGTAGGCTACTCCTACTTAATATGTGATGATGAATGATGTGTAGGATAGGTACATAGTAAAAAAGACAGAGGTGTTCGTACTCGTATATATACGTACATATATTATTTTTATACATACGTATGTATAAAAATCTTTTTATTTAACTGCATTGTAATATAATAAAGTTTTACTCAACAAAACATAAATTTCCTTACACTACAAATTAAGAAAGGTAAACAATGTAAACTTTACAAGAATACAGTATAGGAAATTGAATTGTGTCACAGTTGACTCGCATCAAAGAAAGTAGTTTGACCCCGCAAAGAATTCAGTTACACCTTAACAAATATGTATGTTGATAAAAAGGTAACGGTAAACTATTTTAACCCTCCAGAGATGGAGTAAATTCTATTGAGATGGAACAATGCGTATGATATTAGGGGGATTTTTTACTCCGTAGGATAAATAACTTTATTAGGAGTGTTGATAAGTGAAGTAATTTGTTGATCAATTTAATATGATTATTTTTCCGACCCAAATATCGACCAATAGAATTGCACAATTCGACGTCACGTGTTACAACCTACATGGTATTATACTGATAATTTTTTGAAAATTTTCTCTGGTCGTTGACGTCAAACTGACAGGTTGAATTCAATTGTGAAATTATTGGTCGACATTTGGGACGGAAAAATAATCCCCCGAATACCACACGAGCTTCAAAATTATCTGGCATTTCCCTCAAGGTTCCCTGCAAACAAATAAAGTCGTCAAGTTTTTCAGGAAAAATCACTCGCGCTTCGCGCTCGTGATTTTTTAACCTTGACTAAAAACTTGACTCCTTCATTTGTTTGCAACGAACCTATCGGAAAATACCCGATAATTTTGAAGCTCTTGTGGTATTATAAGTGAAAAAACACAATAAAAAGTACATACTAACTGATTCGACTGTATATCATTGCGCAGAGTTGAAATAGTCTGTAATTTTCCAACTATTGAGATATTATTCTGTCTTAACAAATTCATTTTTTTTTTCGTTATGAAATAGACTAGCTTTCCACCCGCGGCTTCGCCCTTTCGCCCAGCTCATGGCTCAGGGTGGGGCAACAATCTATAGGTTAGGGTTTAGGTACAGGTCAGAGCAAGGATGGGGCAAGCGCCCCACCCTGCCCCACCGGCCATCGTGGCCGCACCCATGAATACACAAGCGTTAGAAGTTCCATCAAAATCTTACAATTTATACAACAAAAAAATGTACCATAAAATATGCCCTGTTCACGTCATCAAGATCCTTTTCCACCATAAAACGTACCAGCATAAAAGAATACATCACAGGTTTACTGTCAAATTGCATCATGCCCTTATTGATTTCTACTCATGATAGAAATATGACGTAAAACCTTTTGAACGCTGACGCAGAAATTTCTACATTGTGGCATAAGGGTGCGTTTCCACCAGAGATGTGCGAGGACGTGTCTTTGTAAAGAAGCAATAGTATCGCTTCATTTACCTCACCTCGGTCAGCAAAGCTCTGATGGAAACGGGTCAGCGGTGCTAGATTATTGCGCATACCAAACAAACGAGGGTGTGCGAGGTATGTTTATTAGTTCAAAAATTTTGAGCAAAACATTCCACAGGTTCGAAACACCTCCTCGCACAGCTAGTGAAACCCCCACACATTTTCACAGCACAGCTAGCCTCGCACGACACATTCCCTCGCACAGCTCTGGTGGAAACGCAGCCTAAGGGGCATAATAGACCAATCTGTTGTGATCCATGATCGTGCGACGAATACAAATATAGTGTCGCTTTTGAGTTGATGTTACATTTGTTATTTTTATGAGATCCTGGATTAGGTGGGGCTGATTTTTGCCGATTTAGTTTTGGGATTTTGGTACTTTTAATAAAGTACTTTTTGCTTTTGATAACCTTATTATTAACCTTATTGAATTCACAAATGAGTACAAAATAAAGGTGAAAAGTTTTTTGAAGTGAAAACTTCTTTAGCGGCGTTGAGCACTTTTTCTGTAATGGGTATAAAATCTTAAACTCGCGTCAGGACACGTGACCTGATCGAAAAAGCGTAAGACGGATGGATATCAAACATGCTCAACGTTAATAATCAAGTTTTCACTTCTGCCGGCACTCCCGGAGTGCAACCCGTCTTTTTTTAACGAGCTTATCTCAGGACATAATATTATACTTTGATTCTAATTAAAAAAAATGTCTTATAAAGGATTGCCCAATTTTCACATTCTATAGAACAGCATTGTGGTTAAAATGTTAAAACTTTATATACTCTGTACTAATAACACTAGTTCTATACAATATTCATGATCAATACATATAATAAAATTCTAGAAAAGTGGTGCCTGTACAATGAAAATATGTAAAAAAAAATTAGCAGGGGTTATTATTAAATCGATCCCAAACCCAAAACTGTAGTTAAAAAATTTTTTGTCTGTTTGTCTGTTTGTCTGTATGTTTGAACACGCTAATCTCAGAAACGGCTTATCCGATTTCGATGCGGTTTTCACTAATATATTGTGGTAATCTTCATTTAACATTTAGTGTTTATTTCATGTCAATCGGTTCATAAATAAAAAAGTTATGACCATTTAAGTACTCACGGCGAACATTTGCTAAGGCATTCTATGGTACACATACAGTGTACGATAAAACGTAAGTTATCTGTTATACGCTACAGTTATGTCCAAGTGATCATATCGAAAGTCCCCAAGGGTGGGGGGGTAAGCTGAGGTAGTAGGGGGGAGGGGTCAAATTAAAATTATACTTATTTCTAGGTAAATTTTATACATAAAATGTCCTTTAAATTATGTCGTATTTATAATATTATATTTTTAACCCCCGATGCAAAAATATGGGTGATAAGTGTTTGACCGCTGTGTGTGTGTTTGTGCCACCGTAGCTCGCTAGCAGGTAATCCGAATTAGATGATGTTTTTTTGTTAGGCAGCATATTTTCCGACGCTGGTTCTTAAATAAACTGTATCAAAATCGGTTCATCCATTTATTGTGTAAAAGTGGGAATACTCGACTAAAGTTGTCGTATATACTTTAGTGATATATTAAATGAAAGTGAACGACCTATCAGTAAAAATAAGTCAAATTTTATCAAAATCGGTTCATCCATTTATTTGATATAGGTATAAAAGTGGTAGATAATAAAAAAAGTGAATTTTGACTCAAGTGACATATGAAATGAAAGGGCATGACGTGTAAAGTATAATTAGACATATTTAATCAAAATCGGTTCATCCATTTACTATACCTATATACAGGGTGTAATCGTTAAGTGTGCACAGGCGATTTTTCCGTAAGTATTACAGATAACAAAAAACTTTAAACTGATATCGAAAGTACTTAACCTAATGAGTAAAATGGCGGTAATAAATTTTTAAAAATAAATCGAGAAATATCAAAAAAATTATCTTTAAACCCTCCCATACATTAAGTATGAAATATGAATATCCCATATACATTTAATATGAAAGATTTTAGCTTTCTTTTTCTTTTTTGGTTTTCTGCTTTAATTACTTCGCAAATTTGAAGTGGCATTATTTTCCACGCTTTTTCCGGACATTTTCACGCATTTTCCGGATATTTTCCGGGGATTTTCCGAGCATTTTCCGGGCATTTTCCAGGAATTTTCCACGCTTTTTCCGGACATATCCACGCATTTTCCGGATATTTTCCAGACATTTCCCTGGCATTTTCCGGTTATTTTCCGGGATATTCCAGACATTTTCCGGGAATTTCCCAGGCATTTTCCGAGCATTTCCCGGGGATTTTCCGGATGTTTCCCAGACATTTTCCGGACATTTCCCTGGCATTTTTCGGGGATTTTCCACGCATTTCCCAGACATTTTCCGGACATTTTTCAGGCATTTTCCGGGGATTTTCCAGGCATTTTCCGGATATTTTCCGGACATTTTCACGCATTTACCGGATATTTTCCGGACATTTTCACGCATTTTCCGGATATTTTCCAGGCATTTTCCAGGGATTTTCCACGGCTTTTCCGGAAATTTCCACGCATTTTCCGAGCATTTCCCAGGCATTTTCCGGTTATTTTCCGGGAATTTCCCAGGCTTTTTCCGGGGATTTTCCGAGCATTTCCCGGGGATTTTCCGGATGTTTTCCAGACATTTTCCGGACATTTCCCTGGCATTTTCCGGCGATTTTCCAGGCATTTTCCGGATATTTTCCGGACATTTTCACGCATTTACCGGATATTTTCCGGACATTTTCACGCATTTTCCGGATATTTTCCAGGCATTTTCCAGGGATTTTCCAAGGTTTTTCCGGAAATTTCCACGCATTTTTCGAGCATTTTCCGGGAATTTTCAGGCATTTTCCACGCTTTTGCCGGAAATTTCCACGCATTTTCCGGATATTTTCCAGACATTTCCCTGGCATTTTCCGGTTATTTTCCGGGATTTTCCAGACATTTTCCGGGAATTTCCCAGGCATTTTCCGAGCATTTCCCGGGGATTTTCCGGATGTTTCCCAGACATTTTCCGGACATTTCCCTGGCATTTTCCGGGGATTTTCCACGAATTTACCGGATATTTTCCGGACATTTTCCACGCATTTTCCGGATATCTTCCAGGCATTTTCCAGGGATTTTCCACGGTTTTTCCGGAAATTTCCACGCATTTTCCGAGCATTTCCCAGGCATTTTCCGGTTATTTTCCGGGAATTTCCCAGGCTTTTTCCGGGGATTTTCCGAGCATATCCCGGCGATTTTCCCGATGTTTTCCAGACATTTTCCGGACATTTCCCTGGCATTTTCCGGGGATTTTACAGACATTTTCCGGGGATTTTCCGAGCATTTCCCGGGGATTTTCCAGACATTTACAGGCTATGTCAGGGAAATGTCCGGAAAATGCCTGGATAATTCCCGGAAAATATCCGGAAAATGCGTGAAAATGTCCGGAAAAATGTGGAAAATGTCACTTCAAATTTGCGAAGTAATTAAAGCAGAAAACCAAAAAAAGAAAAAAAAAGCTAAAATCTTTCATATTAAATGTAGGTATATGGGATATTCATATTTCATACTTAATGAATGGGAGGTAGACCGGACTCTCAGTGGAGACTGGAGTTTCGTTTGCAAAAATAGCGGACCTAAATCTGACTTCTGATATATATTGTATAGATCCCAGACATCCTATAGACAGATGTTGCCAACCAGTTTTGTGGTCCCCCTCTCCCCACCCCGGTAATTAAATATGGCATACAAAGAAAAAAATAAAAATTTCCAAAACATGCCGTGTGGGGTATCAAATGAAAGAGCTTATTGAGTAGATCACGAATATATAGCATACTATAACATTTCTTACACTTTCTCTAAGATTTTTTAGAAAATTGACGAAAATCCAATATACCAGCCCTAATAGCGCTAAATGTACAGCCTTATATATCTATATTATTACGTATATTTTTCATTTATATATATATATATATATATATATATATATATATATATATATATATATATATATATATATATATATATATATATATATATATATATATATATATGTATATATTATTTATTTTAATCTGAGTAACCCTATTATATTTAAATATTATGTATGTACAAGTAAGTTTATAATTATCTACATATTATGGATTGTCAATTTTAACTACCTATATAAGTATAACATTTAATCACCTATTGTTTCTTTTTTATGTTTTAAATTATGTATTAGCTCCTAATTTAACCACCCAGAAGACCGTTCTGGTGCTCCAAGCGTAGCAAGTCGAGGGGACTACTGAAAACCGGCGCCTCTCCTCTAATACGGAGAGGCAAATGCTGAGTAGTCCACCTAATCACGAATACGATATTAAGATATTTGAATGTATTTATTGTATTTTAAGATTTAATTTTTTTTCCATGTAAGTGTTTAGTTATAAGTCAAAAATTTGTAAAAGTATTTGTGATTAAACGTATTTTCTTTCTTTCTTTCTTTCTTTCTTTCTTTCAAAATGCTCCATTTTTGAGTTAACTTTAAACCACTATAGATTGAAAACTCATGAATATATTTTTTAAATTATTATTTTAAATAATTAACAATAGTCCATTGTTTACGATTCAATAGTTCGTACAGTGAAATAGTTGCATGGGGGAGTGGGGGGAGCATTCAAAGATGGCGAGTATATTTTCAAGTTTATGCCAGAAATAAAGGCCTAATACAAAAATATCGGTGTCAGGGCTTAGAATAATTATCTCTGCACTGTCGTTGTGTTTGACAGAATGAAAAATATGCCAGAACATTCTTGAATCAGCCTCTGTGTGATTAGATTTCAAATCGGTAACTTCAGTGAAAGTTGCGCCTTGCAATTTAAAACATTTTGTGGGGTCATCAAATCCACCACATACATATAGCTCACTTGTCTACGACGCTAAAGAGGTCAGGCGCGGGGCAGCGGGGCGGCGTGCGGCGAGTGGCGGCGCAAGCGACGGCGGCGGGGAGGCGCGGGAGCGGGGTACCGCGGCTCGCGGCTCGACGGCCCGCGGCCGGCACTCATCAAATCGCGAGCGTCGGCGACAGTCGTTTTCTTTGTTTATTTTAAATTATTAATACCTATGTACTTAAAGTTCTCATACAAGTTTTTCTGTATTATCATAACGAAGTAATACATCATCAACCTCGAGAAAGTTGTTTTCTTTGTCCAATCCGAGACACACTTATATTATATTACGAACTATTGAATCGTAAGCAATGGACTATTGTTAATTATTTAAAATAATAATTTAAAAAATATATTCATGAGTTTTCAATCTATAGTGGTTTAAAGTTAACTCAAAAATGGAGCATTTTCGTAAATTTTCTAAAAAATCTTAGAGAAAATGTAAGAAATGTTATAGTATGCTATATATTCGTGATCTACTCAATAAGCTCTTTCATTTGATACCCCACACGGCATGTTTTGGAAATTTTTATTTTTTTCTTTGTATGCCATATTTAATTACCGGGGTGGGGGGAGGGGGACCACAAAACTGGTTGGCAACATCTGTCTATAGGATGTCTGGGATCTATACAATATATATCAGAAGTCAGATTTAGGTCCGCTATTTTTGCAAACGAACATCTCCTTGGAGCCTGCTCTAAGGGTTTAAAGATAATTTTTTTGATATTTCTCGATTTATTTTTAAAAATTTATTACCGCCATTTTACTCATTAGGTTAAGTACTTTCGATATCAGTTTAAAGTTTTTTGTTATCTGTAATACTTACGGAAAAATCGCCTGTGCACACTTAACGATTACACCCTGTATAGGTATAAGTGGGAATGAAAGAAACGAATGTTGTCAAATATTGTGATAGTACCTACCTAAGTGATATATCAAATGAATGTGCATAACGGGTGAATTACAATTAGTAATGTTTTATCGAAATCGGTTCATCCGTTTTTTACATATAGGGCACTTTAGGGGTGACAGTGGTTAGATAAATAAACCAAATGGAGCATCAAACGATAGGATATGACGTGTACATATAGGTACAATTAGATAATATTATTTACATCAAAATCGGTTCTGCCATTTACTAGGGATGGAAAGGGAAGGGTTGAAAGTCTGTGAAAGAAGAGGGGGACATGGGAGCGAGAGGATAGCCACACCCTGGAAATTTTGAACTCTTCTCAAAGCCACATAGGCCTGGCCCTTGGCAATTTTTTTTCTTAAATATACCACTTCTTTTGCCACTGTGGTCCATTACAATTTATGCACGGTTACGGCCCAACTTAAAAGATGTCAGATGTAGGAATGTATTATGGAGGTAGAGGTAGGTCTCGCTCACTTGAAAATATTAAATGAAAATAAGAAACCGAAGTTTAAAAATTAAAAAAAAAAAACCCAACGCAACGAAGGAAAAGGAATATATATAATTTTACAAACTTCCCGACGATCTTTAAAATTAAGTACCATTATAAAAAAATATATATATAAGATATATTATTATGATAATGATGGTATGGTATGGTATCCTTAACTTTTACCAAAATTGTAGATTATAAAATTATCTTTAAAAAACTTCACATACATTTTTTTCTAGGAGCCACTGTTTCTACGAAAAATCTATTTTTTCATTCATCGTTGATCTCAAAAATAAAAATTCCAATCACCAGAACGACAGGAAATTTTAATAATTGATTTTTAATTGTGTTTTGCACAATTTTATTAAATTGCGACTGGATGAAAATTTTGTTCGTGGTCGTCGTCGTCGTTGGTAGGGTGAACAAATCCTTAGCAAAACATCATACGCTTATGTCAATTAGTATCGATAGCGGATTCTATTCCTTTACGTTTTGACGTTTGCCTCGGCACTCAGTTGCTGCACAATATATTGTCAAAAACATCCATACAAGGAAGGAAGGTAAATAAATTTGCTCCTCTCCCTCCTGGTGCCTAAAAAATAATATGCCATAATTTAAAATAAATTTTACGTAGAAAATTAATTAGGCACTTATTTTTTTATTTTTTAGCTCAGTTTAGTAATAAATTTTACTAACTGTTCTTTTAATTATTTATGGTAGTACGTGTTTATTCAATAAAAGTTAAGTAGTAACTACTATGCAGTCACTATTCCACGCGGACGAAGTCGCGGGCACAGCTAGTATTATATATATTATAATATTATGTAGCTTTCATATTATTTATTTTACCCGTAACAAACGATTTCCTTTACATAATTTATTTCCTTTAAATACTTTATCATTCTGGAATTAAGATAAAAAAGCATATAATATGAATAGCATTTAATCAGTCTGCTGTAAAATGCTCAGAACGTCAGGTAAAATAATATTAGTTCAGGATCCATCGCCCATTTTTGCACTTGATTACTATCAAGCTAATTTTCCGTGAGTAGCTTTATTTTGATGAGACGCCCAATAATTTCATGTACGAAACTCTCGATGGTGGTAGCTAACAGAGGTAACAAGTATAAAATATTTTGATTTTATGGTTCTCAAATATTTATTACTAACTGAATGTTTTTTTTTTTGTTCAATCTCAAGATAATTATCTAAATTATTAGAAAAAATATTTGTCCTACAAAATCTATGGTTTGATCAAAGAGTCCCCTCTTTCCAATGTGTATCGATAACGAGGTCATCATAAATGATTACTAACCAAAAGTTTTTTTTTTTCACTTATTTAATACTTATATAATTCAACAGACATATTGTCCTACAAATTGCGTAATAAATATTTGAGAACCATCAAATCAAAAAATTTTATCCTTGTTACCTCTGTAAGCTACCACAATCGAGAGTTTCGTACATGAAATTATTGGGCGTCTCATCAAAATAAAGCTACTCACGGAAAATTAGCTTGATAGTAATCAAGTGCAAAAATGGGCGATGGATCCTGAACTATATTATGAATAAATCACACAAATCCGCTCTTGAATTCAACGGATTATAGTCAAAACAACGGTTTTAAAACAAGATTTATCATGTATTTCGTCCGTCTTGAATTTATAAGGATATATTTTTATATGTAAGCTAATAAATATACACGCATACGCACACACAATATTATATCAACAAACAAAAATATTTAACTTATGAGTGGTTTCAATTAAAAAATGGATGACATACCTCACAAGTCGGAACCTATAATATTACTAGCACAGATAATATACTAGTACTACTAGCATACATTTATATACTTATATTACCTACCTTCTTAAACTGTCAAAACAGTCCCCCATTTCGATCCATGATATAATAACCGATCTTGCGAAAAACAAAAATGACACGCTCGCACCGACCACGTCTAAATTTAATCTTGACAAATCGTTTGATTTATGAGGTGTCCCAAGCCCTCCATTTGTTGAAACAGGTTTAGAATCCGTAAAGATACCCCGGGGGAGGGCCTAGGACAAACACATTTGTTGGGAACCGCTGTAAAATGAATTTGCTACAGAAATATATACTGGCTACGCTGGGTCAACGGAATGATAACGGTGCGTGTTAACTGGGTTTAAAAAAGGAGATTGTTAGTGGAAACCAAGGGACCAAATATATAAAAAAATCTATAATAATTTATGTGTAGTGTAGTGTTAGTGTCGGTATAGAAGACGCATACAAGAAACACAAGACTACTCTATATTATAATATTGTGTTTCTGTTTTTTACTATAAAAATTATTCTTTTTAACACATACCTACTAACGTTGTTTATTTTGAGTGAGTGAGTTTATTGACACACAGTGAGTTTATTGTGAGTGAGTTTCTTTTAGACTAAAATACATAGTCACAAACTTCAAAATTTAACAAATCAAAAAGGATTTGATAAAATGTTATACCACAGTTAATCCTACCATCTATAAAGAGCGCACTTATAACTCTCATATTCATTCTAAATACACACATATTATGTATATACTTATGTTTATGATAAACAGTTAACTATCCACATACAGTAACAAAGTCTCTAGAACACGCTCGTTCATATTCATTCTAAATAAACACATATTATATATATATACTTATGTTTATAATAAACAGTGAACTATCCAACCTACCAAATTCTCCTCTAGAAACTAAAAATTGGATTAAAACCCATATCAATAACTTATATCGCATCCAGTGTTGCCGTTTAGGAAAAAAAAAATTCCCTAGACCTCGATGCAATAGTCCCTAGATTTTGAAAAATAACGAATAAAAAAATCCGCTAGAAGTAGCTAGATATTTCAAAATATTCCATGGTAACAAAATATGGTGTAAATAAAAGCAAATTTTTATAATCATGTATTTAATCATAATATTCAAATCTCTATAGGTTTAAACAAGCAAAAATTTCGTTATCTATTGCGTCATTTTCGACTTCGACAACTTCTAATACCGCTGAAGCAGCAGAAGTTGATGGTTCCACTGTAGAAGTACTTGGTTTTTTAATAGTTTTAGTGATTTTGGTCAGGACATCATCTGGCAAGACATAGCTATGGCAATTTCGTTTTAAATCTTTAACTGATTCCTTATAAGAAATATGGAGTTTAAAGTGGTTGAAGCCAGCCTGTTCCTCAGTTTGTTCTTTATAATATTCATTTGACTGAACATTCATTCCACTTCTGCGTTGGAATGTGGCAACGACAGAACTGTGATGGCTAAGTCTGCTATGTCTTTGTACGTATTAAAACCTGCAGCGTCCTTGTATTTTAATACATGAGCCCAAAATTGTACAGTATCTGTAGTTATGATGTCCCATTTCACAAAGTTACACCCATAAACCCATACACACCAATAAAAATATACGAGTCTTTTGACATTGTACGGTTCGTACACCTGGGGATGCTGCTGCTGATAAGAATTAAAACTAGGCTGCTAAATAATATGCTTTAATAATGCTATGCTGTTGTAGAGTTACACACGTACGCGGCTCGCGACGTTTTAACGTGAACTAACGCTATATGAAAATGAAAATGCTGTGACATACAAAAAATGATGATTTTGCACTCTGTACGGTTGCACCGTACATGCTCCCGGGCAACAAGAGTGGTGGAAATGAAAGCTATGATAGATATGACGATGAGCTAACCTATTACAAGGTGAAAACAATATTCTTAAAAGCTATTAACAAATGATGCCCGACAATTATTAGATATCGATCTTAAGACTACACTGTTCTAAAATAGGGAATTGTTTCTTTTATTAAGGTGATTCACTGAATGACGCACACACACATTGCTTTGCTTTTTGTTTCACACACACTTTGCTCTGCTTTTTGTTTTACACACACTACACTCACACACTTTTCACTAAAACTAACACATGGGTCACTGATGGCACGCTACGCGCTGGTGCACGGCGCGACCGCCGCGGAGGGCGCTCGCCGCCGCCGCCGCCACGCACACCACAGGCCCGCTGCTGCTGCTATCCCCTGAATGCGCTTCCCGAGAGCTAGCAGGGAGTCATTCGCTAGCAACCATAATTCATCGCAAAACGGAAAAGGTATCAATTACACAATGCAAAATTGTCCAATATGCAACAATAATCATGCAATAATATATTGCAATAAATTCGCCGAATCTCAACCTAAACTGCAATTACAAACAATTACGAGGTTACAGCTATGTCAAAACTGCCTATACAATCATAATGGTAATAAGTGTTTTTCCACTAAAAGATGCCGAGTATGCAATGAGAACCATCATACTTTGGTTCATGAAGCGTTCGCACAGCGGACATCCCAAAATATCGCTAGCATAGCAAGCCCCGAAAAACAATCGAACAACAGCTCTCACGTGTCCCTGGATGATACACAAGAAATTTTATTAGCAACAGCTCAAGTATCAGTTCAAGCTGCAGACGGTTCATCATTAATCATGCGTGCTCTCATAGATCAAGGATCACAGACTTCCCTTATAACCGAAAATGCAGCCCAGAGACTCGGTCTGCCGCGTCGGCATTGTAAGGGAGTGATTTTAGGTAATAATGTCCTTTAATATTTATTTATTTATTTATTTATTTATTTAATACAGGAGTTTTTATAATGAATCATGCGGTGAACAATCTACCAAACAAATCATTCAGCAAACCAGCGTGGTCATTTATTAACGACATACAGCTAGCCGATCCAGAGTTTTATCAAAGCCGACCAGTCGACTTATTGTTAGGTGCCGATGTCTATTCATCTATTATCATGGAGGGAATTATTAAGCAAAGCGAATCTATTCCTGTAGCGCAGCAAACACGCCTTGGGTGGATTTTATGTGGCAACGTAAAGTCGTTCCAATGTAACGTTGTCATGGTCGACGAGGATAGCCTTCAAAAATTTTGGTCAATCGAAGACATTAACGAAAACATAGATATATCACAAGAGGATTATCAATGTATTCAGCAATATCAATCAACAACAACTCGTCAGTCAGATGGAAAATACGTTGTCCGTCTCCCTTTACATCCAGACGCAGATGAAAAGCTAGGTTTATCGAAAACAAAAGCAGCGCCCTTTTTAGCAATGATGACGCTCAAGCAGTTAGCCAAGGACGAATGCAACCGTTACCCGATAGCAGCGAGGGTGTTAGAAGAACAATTTTACACCGATGATCTTCTTAGCGGTGCATTTGACATCATATCAGCGAAGCAATTGCAGAGAGATCTTATCAATTTACTGAAATCGGGAGGATTTAATCTCCGCAAATGGTCAGCGAATGAGTCATCATTATTAGAAGACGTTGATAAAGCAGAAAACATAGCAAGCGATACGTACAATTTTAAGCATCAGGAATCAACGAAAGCACTCGGTCTGAGTTGGAATGCCCAAGATGACAATTTTAAGTTTATGTGCAAACTATCTCCGCAATCCGATTTATGGCCTACGAAACGAGAACTACTAGGAGAAATATCAAAGAGATTCGATCCTCTTGGTTGGTTGGCACCAGCTGTAGTTCAACTAAAACTATTATTTCAAAGCGTATGGTTAACTAATTTAAATTGGGATGACGTCATACCAGACAACATTAACCTTGAATGGCGAAAATTAAGAGCAGACATAGAGAACATTGGAAATATCGAATTCCCGAGATGGATTTGTAGCGGGAGAGACGATCGCATCGAATTACACGGTTTTTGCGATGCGTCGTTGAAGGCATATGCATGTGTAGTATATGCACGGATAGTGCGTAAAGATCAAACGCACATATCACTTTTAGCCGCCGCCGCCACGCACACCACAGGCCCGCTGCTGCTGCTATCCCCTGAATGCGCTTCCCGAGAGCTAGCAGGGAGTCATTGTAGCTTTTTACCCAGCTCCACATGATGGGTACCGGTGTTTATAAAATGCTGGTTGGATTTCGGATACACCTCCGGCTCAATATTTATCTTACAAGTGTGCTCTTTATGTGAATTAATCATGAATATTTAGCTTTAATCTCAGACAATGTATTCGCAATAATATACCTGACACCATTGATAAGGATGGTCGCGTGCGCCTCGTTGAATCGAAATGCTGACTCAGTAACATGCGGTCATGGAACTCCAATTGTTTACAACCGTGGCTTATTTGTATAATACGATGTTACAATGGATATTACTTTTTAAAGTTTCATACAGCTGATTTCCAGATGATTGATATAATTAATTATTAATAAATTTTGAAGTTTGGTTGCTTATTGGAGTAGGTACTTAATTTTCATCCATCTTCAATCACGTTAATTTATTGAAGAATATAATATGTTTGTCGACCTTTATTCTTGTTATATTTTAGCGTTATATTGAAGTTGTTGCTATGTATTACGTTTGTAGCTGACGTGAGCATTAAAATAAATAATGTTAATTTGAACGATAGATAATAAGTTTATATGAAATGTTTTAATTGAAAATGCTTTTTTCGGGGTGCTTGCTGGTGATGAGCTGCTGGTATGACTCTGTAGCTTTTGCTGATTTGTTTCTTCTGTGTTAACAGGGAGAATGGACAATTTAATAACCGGTCGCTTGATAATACCCGTCTTAGTTTTTACGCTTACGACTCTGACGTAGCCGTCTGATCCAGGGTGTAATTCAATCACATGACCCAACGCCCATTTTCCGGGAGGTAGAAGAGCGTCATGTATGATCACGATGTCGTTCAACTTGATGTTAGGCTTTGATGTTTTCCACTTGCTTCTGGCTGATAATGACGTTAAATATTCAGCTCGCCACCATTTCCAAATATCATTAAATATTTTTTGTGTCAATTGCCACCTCGTTCTCTCATCTCTCTCAGTCTCTATGATTGTTAAAATTGGACCGCTCGCTAAAAAGTGGGAAGGTGTGAGATATGCTAAGTCATCAGGATCTTCAGATAGAGGAGATAGGGGTCTCGAATTTAGACAGGCTTCTAGCTGATAAAGTAAAGTGGCGAACTCTTCGTACGTAAGCTTTTGATCGCCTAGGACTCTACGTAAATGATATTTTAGGCTTTTAACCGCTGCTTCCCAAAGTCCTCCCGCGCTAGGCCAGGAAGGTGCATTGAAGTGCCACTCAATTTGCATCTCGCTAATTTCCGTGAAAAATTCCTCTGTTAAAATAGATTGCTGGTCAATAAACTCATTCGCTAAAATTTTGCTGGCTCCTACGAAATTCGTTCCGTTGTCACTGTATAGGTGACGAGAAGTTCCTCTTCTTGCTGCTAACCTACGTAACGCTGCTAAAAAAGTAGATGATGACAAGTCTGATACTAACTCTAAGTGAACCGCTTTTGTGACCATACAGATAAATACGGCCACATATCCTTTGCTTGTTTTAATACCGCGACCCTTGCTTGATTTCACGTCTACATGTCCCGTGAAGTCAACCCCCGTGTGGTAAAACGGTCTTGTAGGGTTCGTTCTTGCTCCGGGTAAATCTCCCATTATTTGTAGTTGTTTTACCGGGCTGTGTCGCTTGCATATTACACAATTATATAAACGTTTCTTAACCGCTCTGTTTCCGCCGAGTATCCAATATCGCTGACGTAGCCAAGAGTTCGTCAACCTCGCTCCACCGTGGAAAGTTGACTTATGTGCTAAATCAATTAATAAATTTGTAAGGTGACTGTTCTGTGATATTATGTAGGGATGCTTCATGTTATATGAGATGTTGCTGTTTTTTAGGCGACCTCCAACTCTTAATAAACCTTCTTCGTCTTGCGATGAATTATTATAGTTGCTAGCGAATGATTTAAATAAATGCGATTTCTGGAATGCTTTAGGATATGCTGCTAGTGTTGGTTTTTGAGGGTGCTGGAATGTTTTAGGTGGGTCTTGCTTGCGTTTAGATGATTCTAATGCAGTAAATTTCATCTCGAGGAAACTAAGAAATTCTTGCAGTGTTGGTAGCTCTCTAGGATTTTTCAATGACTCGATGTAATCGTTATGAGTGTCGGTATCTAATTTAAGCGCTAAGATATGAACGATCATGGGGTCCCACGTGCTAATATCAACACCAAGGTTTTTAATGGCATTCAGGCATTCCTTTGTCGCGTCGTGCATGTTTTTAATTTGTGTGAGCGATTGCTGCTGCATGTTGGGTAGGCCTAAAATAATATTAATATGAGATGTAAAAATTAGCTTTTTATTCTCGTATCTGTGATTTAATATTTCCCAACAGGTTGTATAATTTTGTGAGCTTATGGATAAATGCTGTATGAGGCGTTCTGCCTCGCCTTTGATCTTACTTTTCAGATACTGCATTTTTTGTGAATTTGATAAGGAAGGATTAAGATGAACAGCTTCGTTGAATAGATTTTTAAAAGATACCCATTGCTGATAGTTTCCATTGAAAATCGGAATGTCAACCTTTGGTGTGATATTTTCTATGTGAGACACTGACCAGAGCTTTGTGTTTATCGCTTCTTTGAGGTTGTTAAAAATGCTTTCGTGGCGAGTGAAAGAATTCTCATATTCAACGTCTTCCCCGTCCAAAATGCTGTCGATTTCCCAATGAAGGGAGTCAATAACGCTCCATCGGGAATTTAACTGTTGAAGGGCATCCTCGAATTTCCACTTAGTGCATATTTTTTCAACATCAATACTTGTTACAGTTCTTGTAAAAGCCTTAAAGTTAATTGCTTGTTTATGGAATAATTCATCAAGTTTGCTCGATGTACCTTGCGATTTAAATGATGGCTGAGGATTTAAATCCTGTTGCTGCTTGCTTGTTCCCGGCTGAGACAATAAGCCAGGTGTTGCAGGTGTTATAGGGCTTTACTTGCTTTCCGCTGGCAAGTGCCGCATAATGAACGCGTTTCATAATAAAAATCGGCCGTTCGCTTATAAATGTTATTGCTAAAATATTCATGCGATTTATCGTCATATTCACATATTTTAATATGATTGCATTGAAATTCTTGCCAGTAAGAATCTAACACACTTAATCGCTTATTAATATGAGCCGGGGTCTTGCGTTCGACACCGTCTTTCTTAAAATTGATTTGGAGCTTTTCCATCGCTCCGATGATCATGTTTTGGCTAGCTACTAGATCTTCCATGATGAAAATGCTACTTTGCTTCGATAGATAGTATAAGTAAAAAGCTGTGGACTCACCGCTGCTGCTGGAACTTACGTGGCAGTTTCCACTACACGAGTTACGATTTAACACACGCGAATGGTTCCTGCTTACGTTTAAGCTCGAAGGACCATTAAGATGTACGGTTCGTACACCTGGGGATGCTGCTGCTGATAAGAATTAAAACTAGGCTGCTAAATAATATGCTTTAATAATGCTATGCTGTTGTAGAGTTACACACGTACGCGGCTCGCGACGTTTTAACGTGAACTAACGCTATATGAAAATGAAAATGCTGTGACATACAAAAAATGATGATTTTGCACTCTGTACGGTTGCACCGTACATGCTCCCGGGCAACAAGAGTGGTGGAAATGAAAGCTATGATAGATATGACGATGAGCTAACCTATTACAAGGTGAAAACAATATTCTTAAAAGCTATTAACAAATGATGCCCGACAATTATTAGATATCGATCTTAAGACTACACTGTTCTAAAATAGGGAATTGTTTCTTTTATTAAGGTGATTCACTGAATGACGCACACACACATTGCTTTGCTTTTTGTTTCACACACACTTTGCTCTGCTTTTTGTTTTACACACACTACACTCACACACTTTTCACTAAAACTAACACATGGGTCACTGATGGCGGAAACATACATAGTTGCAATTTTTCGATTTATCAAGAGAACAAACAACACTCATAACCAGTATTGTTAAAAAAATACAAAGAAGAAGAGATATTGGATAATTTTTCCCAATACAAGGCTCTTTGGTTTTCTTCGAAGCGGTTGTTGAATGCGCCAGTACAAATTAGGTCAAGAATACACGGCGGAAATCTCGAAGCAAGAAATTGATTTAATGATAACATCACCTATGGCTTTATATATTTAAAGCGAAATAAAGCTATGAAAACATAGCTGATTTTGAAACACTTATTTATGTATTATATTAACTTGTTTATTATCCTCAATATATATTTTATTTGTCCCGAAAATATATTTTATTTATTATTTATATAACGGTGCATTTACATCAAACGAACATAGAGCTAGAGCTAGAGCAAGAGCATTCTTTCGTGAGCTTTTATTGAAAACGAAAACTCGTATTCTGTGTTGTTCAGTATTAGAACATTGTATATAATCTTTTCGAACGAACGAAGAACAACGAAAGAATGCTCTACGCCTGTTTACACTAAAAGAATTTGACATAGTGGGGTTACAATGAGAATTCGTCCGTTTTATGTAAATGCACCGTAAGAAAAACATGATTCTTAAGTTGTTTAAATGTACTACAAAGTATATACTAGTATATATCCTATCTATATATATCTATCCTATGTATGCTTAAAATGTTTAAAACTTTGCAACTGATTTTGATCAGCTTTTTTTAATAGATAGAGTGATTTCTGAGGAAGGTTGTAACACATAATTTGTTAAGTTTTCCACAAAGTGGGTGATGCCACGCGACGAAAGCTAGGTACATAATAAAAATGTGTATATCACTCTTTTACCTGTTAATACGATTATTGAAAACCTCTAACATGGTTTTTCCTTTTGAGTAGGCTATAAAGGGTAACATAGCAGCCAATTGACTTATAATTGGCTTGATAATATTGTGGAATTTTGGTTCCATTATAATATCTAGCGTGGGTGTAACAAAGGAAAGGTCGTGGGTTTGATCTCCGTACTGATGAAACAACCTAGGTTGCCGTACATGAGGCTTAATTAGCGAGGCCTTGAAAAATCAGTTAGTGAAATTCTGAAGCAGTATGGTTAACATACGTAGATGAAGTATTTCTGTAAGTGCAATGTTATCTGTGGGTACAACTGTATTGCTGGTCAATGTATAAATAATACGCATGTTTGATAAACATATTTCCACATCACTGCCTCCTACAAAAATTGATCTACCTACTGAACATACATTACAAAATTCGTCGTGTGTTAGATTCATTTTAGATCAATTTTTTGTGGGTTTTTTGAGTTTGTAGATATTTAATTTAGACCGTGCATAATGTAGAGTTTTAATTTAGACCGTGCCAAATTATATTCAGATATGTTAGCATGATGCGTCAACATACACACAAAAATTAAATTTATTCGTAATTATAATAGCAAATTGTAGCAGTATTTGAAAACCAGTTAATCTTAAACGTTAAGCAATAACAAAGCAGTATAAGTACATGTGAAATCCACGAAATATTTGTATGTTTCAATCAAACGGTTTATGTTTTGGATGACATCCAGATCAATCTACGATCAGGTTGGCTGTCTCGACATACAGTCGCCTATTTGTATTGCTTTTATTCAAATTTTAATTCAAATTCAAAATGTAATGGCCCTCTTCACAATGGGCAGCGTTGGGCGAGTAGAAGCAATCACGATAGTAGGGTAAACCACCCTATTATTGGCACTCTACCAATTTATTGGCATGCTCCAGTTTTTTAAGAAAATTAAGATTTTTTTGTAGCCAGTATAAATTTTGTAGTAGAAATTAATAAGTAGCGTATCATTCTTTACTTAACTAGCAAACAATGTTTTTTATTTCTTAAAACATTGCGGCGTATCAACTATCTGTTTGACAAGCCCGGACTTGTGTGGCAAAAATATTCAAAATATTCGTTTTTTACTAAGGTAAGAGCTATCATGAACTTAAAAGAAATTGCAATTCCGTTGTGTTTTTCTTATGCATATTCATTTTGTCTAATTATTGAATGTATGAACTGCCTTTTTTAAACATTATTTTAAAATTTAACCGCCAACTTTTAGTTATTTTTGGTATGCCAACAATTGGGCTGTTTAAAATCTGTTTATCCATTTTATTGGCACACAAAAATGTTAATTGAAACTTAAAAATTACTTATTATCTCATTCAATCAGAGCTGTGATTTAATTAAATGTAAGATAATCGTAAGCTAAAATTGTTCTATGTTTTATTTAAGTAGGTTTTTTGGTTGTCTAAAACCATATTTAAAAATAAGCGTTCCAACTGAAATGGTATGTTCCTCTACAAATAAATGTGACATTTCTTTTAACAAAGTCTTTTAGTTTGTTTATTTCAAAATTAATTTCTGTTAATTTATGAATGGTACAAATTAACTTTAAAATGTCATAGTACACACTTTGAAAGCCCTACATAAGATCTAGTAAATATTTTTCAGTCTTGAATAGTGACAATAATAGGTAACAATCACTGCCAATAAAAGGTTTGACTATGCCAGCAACTGGTATTTTAGGTTTTTCTTTTAAAGGTTCACTATATTAAATAAAGCGATTTAATTTAAAATTGAAAAGTACTTTATAATATTCTCCATAGATTAGAATACCAGTATAAATGTTTTTTTCTTAATTAAAACATAATTGTACATGCAAATTTCACCGGTTTTGTGAAGTAGCTGCTTAAAGTGCCAATAATTGGGTGGTTTACCCTATATAGGGCTATGTTTATGATTGGCTGTCATTGTATATGTTTATTCGTAATCGCCGTAACAGCGGCAAACATTGACGATCATGCATTGGGCCAACTCTCTCGATTGTGAAGAGGGTCCTTAATGTACAGATGTCATAATTAAGATTTTTAGGAATTGTCAAAACTTACATTCATAGTTGTACTCACGTTGTACTAAATAGTAGACAGTTGTACTATAATGAGTTAAAGTATATACTGTCACGGGTTAACATTTAAAAATTAATGTTCATTTACTACTTATTATTACTACCTGTCGGCTTAATTTTAATATAAGATTCTTCTGGCCGCTATGAAATAGAAAACATTTTCATTTTCAAATATTTTACTGATGGTTAGTTGTAAAACGAAGTAGACGTAGAAATACTGTGTTGCGATTTATTATGGTAATTAATGATAGTAACATTAAATTTCGTTTCTAAAAGCTCAAAGCTAAAATAAAATAATGTATCTACCTACCCATGTTAACTTTATCCGATGAATGAAACTGCTTTGCTGCTCGACAATTCCTCAATTCTTCTCCCATAAAATATTAATCCCTACTTATATGCGAAATAAATGCGACTATATAAATGCAAAAGTAAATCTGTCTGTCTGTCTGTTACGCTTTCCCGTTTAAACCTCTCAACCGATTTTGATGAAATTTGGTACCTACAGATAATCTTTAGACCCTGAGAAAGAACATAGGCTACCTTTTATCAAAATACAACGCGGGCGATGCCGCGGGCGGAAGCTAGTACCTACTTAATAACTGCATAACATTCGTAAATTGTTTATAAGATCAAGGAAATTTCTAAAGTAATCAAGACATACAATACGTGTGATTTAGCAGTTAAACATACTAGAACTCATTATGAAGTTATTCAAATTTCGGCAAACACTCTCTTTATTCATAAGGTTGTGCGTATTTCACCAAGAATTTTATATTCATCCACGCTACCTTATTTAGGGAACTGTTCTATTGAAAGCGTTTTTATAATGTTGACGAAATGTGGCACCCCTCTTGAACATTTTGGAAGTTTAAATACATGTATGGAACTGTGTCGTTTGCTTTACTGTGGCTTGATCGTATTTTAGACATACCTATCTATACTAATATAATAAAGCTGAAGAGTATGTTCGTTTGATTGAACACGCTAATTTCAGGAACCACGAATCCGATTTGAAAAATTATTTCACTGAAAAATTTAGAAATTCATTGAAAAATTAATACACTATGGCACTTCTAATACGTTTTTATAGTTCTTTCCATTATATCACTATTATCAATAACATATTATATAATCACGTATGTGCTTTATATTACGCTGCAGATTGGAATGCATAAAGCGCGTCACACACGGTGAAGATACTATAATATTTTATCTTAAGATATTGTAATATTTTATACCATCATTTTTCTTTTTGTCATTGCGTACTAAGACCCCTGTAGAACCGCCATCCTGTTACAAATGACTTAAGATACTATAATATAAAATATTACAGTATCTTAAGATAAAATATTATAGTATCTTCACCGTGTGTGACGCGCTTAATGCATTCTGCATTGTAATGTAAATATAGCGATAGAGTTAAATGGAACGCAGCAAGACATTTTAGAATTAAGTTCTTAGATTCTTGGATTTTGATCAAATTAATATTATGATCCTAACAGGCTTTATTATGAACTAGATTTCTACCCGCGGCTTCGCCCGCGATTTCAAAGGAAAACCCGCATAGTTCCCGTTCCCGTGGGATTTCTGGGATAAAACCTATCCTATGTGTTAATCCAAGTTAACCTATATAATATGTGTGCTAAATTTCATTGTAATCGGTTCAGTAGTATTTGCGTGAAAGAGTAACAAACACACACCCACATCCAAACAAACTTTCGCATTTATAATATTAGTAGGAGGTAGGATTGAATTATTAGTAACAATTTCACCATCGCTATATATAAAATTGAAGGCTATATAATATATATGTGCCTTTGAATAATGACGCTGAAAGTTTGATAATTTTTCCGAACCGCCGCGGACCGGCGGACTTCTGAGGCTTTTGATTAAGTTACAAATTGTGCCCTTTGGTAACTCGTAACAAGGTTCGGTTGATTTGTATTATAAGACCCTTGCTGGCGGAGTTTTTATAATAGGTATTCATTAGACCGGTATGGCGAAATGTTGGGGGAAATAGTGCAACATGGTAGTAGTGAAGATTCTTATGTTTTTTTGTAAACTAGCTTTCCACCCGCAGCTTCGCCCGCGTATTCATAGAAAATCTCGTAGTTCCTATTCCCGTGGGATTTCCGGGATAAAAAGTAGCCTATGTGTTATTCTGGGTCCACAGCTACCTACATACTAAATTTCATTGTAATCGGTTTAGTAGTATTTGCGTGAAAGGGTAACAAACATACATACATCCTCCATCCTCACAAACTTTCGCATTTATAATATTAGTAGGATAGGATATAAAAATTGAAGGCAAATAAGCTTTTCCTATTATTTACAACTATTATCTATTAATATTTTGTTTGTGGGTTAAATAAGTATTGCCATAAATTATTGTGCTCTATAGTGTTTCATTTGGCATATTGTGTGTAACTTGTAGCTCCAAATCAAATATCATTTAACTAACTTTTAAATTGTTATCTAGTATGATTTTTAATCTATACTAATATTATAAAGCTGAAGAGTTTGTTTATTTGAACGCGCTAATCTCGAGAACTACTGGTCCGATTTGAAAAATTATTTCGGTATTAGCTAGGTTATATTTGTCTATGGTATTAGATAGCCCATTTATCGAGGAAGGCTATAAGCAGGATATATCATCACGCTAAGACCAACAGGAGCGGAGCACTGCGGGAAAACCACGGAGCACAGCTAGTAGGTAGTGTATAAGGGAGAATTAAATTTGTTCGTTTAAGTGTATCAAAATCGAGTCTTAAGGTCTATACAAACATATAGATGAAGCTTATAAGAGTGGTAACAAAAGAAAGAATGATCCCTATAAAATTAATATTAAGAAGAGTATACATATATAATTACATACAGCACAAGTTATAAATTAAAGTGACGTCAGCATTTTGCAATCTCACATCTTTGGGGTTAAGATAAAAGCATTGTCTTTTATTGATCTCTTTATAGACTACAAGCCCGCATAGGAAAAAAATATGGGTCAAATGAACCACCAGGGAACATATCTAGAACGATAGAAGAGCAAAAAATAATAAGATTCATCACTATGCCGTCACTTGTAAGCTGTCCAACTGAGTGCAGATGAGAATTGAAAAGTACAGGTAGACTCGGTAAATTTTGGTCATATATTTTTGTACGGCATTCTTAACCATCGATAGATCCATTAAAAATAATAAGAAACCGCTCAGTGCCGTACAAAAATGGTGGTCCACCAAGTCGGAATTTTTATTTAATTTCCGAGAGTTACCGGGGGTAAATTTGGTCATTTGACCATGTACGGCATCTGTGTCATACTATTGCTATACTGCTTTTAATCCATTATTCCGCAACGCCGTACAAAAATCATGGGGACAAGGGGAAAAAATCGAGAGTTTTAATCCCCTCTCTTTCCCCACTCCAGGGGGTCATTTGACACAACACGAAATAAATTTATTTTTAAAGTATTTTATGCATAGATAATATTTTTTCATGTGCCGTACATTTTCGTTGGTTCAAAGGGGAAAAATCTGAAAAAGAAAAAAATCCATATAACGAAATGTTTGCTTTATATTTTGATAATAAAATATAAATATAAATTAATATTAAGAAGCTCGAGGTGGTTAATTATCACCTTGGAAAGTCGGAGTCAGGTGGAATGGACTCCGTTAAATTGATGAACTAATAAAAAAGCTATGAACGAAAAGATGTGAATTATATGCAATCAGCCCATGAATACAGGTAAAGTCACAAGCAAATGCTAGTAATATATACATATTCAAAATGTACAAGTAAAGCGCTTTCAAATGATACCAAACACGGCATATTTATCTTAACTTTATTTTTTTACTCTGTATGTTTTGTCCGCTAGAGGGCGCCACATTAGATTTTGTGAAACCCCATATAGCCTTTAGCTAGCTGGTCGCTGGTTATCCAGTGAACAATTCAGACGCTTCTAATGATATGTCATTTGTCGAATTCTGATAAGTAGTTTAGAAGTTACGAGGGAATAGATGAACATACATACATGACCTGTCAAAACCATAACCCTCCTTTTGCTTTGCCGTAGTTGGGTAAAAATATGTTAATGCCGTACTGTATCAAATGGCCATAAAGCACCCTTAAAATTGTAGCTTTCGTCGCTTTCATCAGCCTAAAAGATGTGGTCTGCACAAAAATGTACGGCATCATTTTTTCCTAATTTATCTATGTTAATACTATTTAAAACAACGAATAAAGTGTAGAAAACTATTATATTTCATTAATCTACGATGTTTAAACTTTAACAAAATTTCCGGTTTTGCATTTCTCTATAACTTTTTTTAGAACGGTTTCTTTTGAACGGCAATACTATACAACAATTGAATTTTATAATATCATGTTAAAAAAAAAGTTCCCGTACAGGGTCAAATGACCTTACAGCTCTTTATATCAAGAATTCGATGAAATTAAGATGATTATTGGTATACATTTAAAAGAACAATTATTTTTTGACGGCATTGCTTTTAATAGTACTTTTGAGTGCTAGATAATGTTTTGGAACCGAAGCCGTACTTAGTCAAATGACCCCCTGGAGTGGGGAAAGAGAGGAGATTGCAACTCTCGATTTTTTCCCCTTGTCCCCATGATTTTTGTACGGCGTTGCGGAATAATGGATTAAAAGCAGTATAGCAATAGTATGACACAGATGCCGTACATGGTCAAATGACCAAATTTACCCCCGGTAACTCTCGGAAATTAAATAAAAATTCCGACTTTGTGGACCACCATTTTTGTACGGCACTGAGCGGTTTCTTATTATTTTTAATGGATCTATCGATGGTTAAGAATGCCCTACAAAAATATATGACCAAAATTTACCGAGTCTACCTGTACTTTTCAATTCTCATCTGCACTCAGTTGGACAGCTTACAAGTGACGGCATAGTGATGAATCTTATTATTTTATGCTCTTCTATAGTTCTAGATATGTCCCCTGGTGGTTCATTTGACCCATATTTTTTTCCTATGCGGGCTTGTAGTCTATTAAGGAGTCTTTTGTCATGAAAATTATCAAAGCGGCATTATTATGCATAAAATTTATCATTGTTTACGGCGTGTTTATGCATTTCTTTTGTTTCCTTGGTGATAGCGGTTTAATTGTTGATAACAAGTTGAATTTGTTTATTTGAATTACCAAAATATTATTACAAAATTTGGTTTATTCGATTTAAAGATCTATTTTCAAAAGTTCAACAAACAAACAAGAAACTTACTTTCCTGTGCCTTTTTTTTTTTTTTTATAGTGGGGAAATCTTCCAAAGATACCCACGGCCCCCGGGGAAGGAGCCGTGGGTTATGTCGGATTCTTACCGACTAAAACCCCACTGTGTTCCGTCGAGCCGCTTTGATGATGGGGCCGCGGGTATTTGTTAGAATTCTTCCGCGACCCTACTGAAGAACACATTAAGTACTTTCCTGTGCCTGTTTTTACTTTATAAAATGTATTATTTACAGACTTACAGTGCATATCTAACAAGCATCTATTCCTATCATTCTTCTTATAATACTGGTCTAACTCAATTACTTCTACAAAAACTATACACTAAACTGAAAGGCGACGGTTTTGAGCTGTGTGCTGTGGTGTAACTGAATGAATGAATATTCTTTTAAGCTCTTAATTAAACGACTGATTAAACTTATTGTCTGCAACTTACAACATAGTTTAAAAATGCTAATCCACTTTTGTGTATATAATTATATCAAGAGCCTTTCTGAACTTATTCCATCCACTTGAAAGCAATCCTTTCACACGACTAAAGCTCGGTTTATACCACGTTTAAACGTTTAGACACGAAGTGATCAACCCCACGCCCCGTCAATTTGCCCAATTGTTTGTATCGAGGACACTTGGTGTGGTGTAAGAGCTTGTGAATAATTACGTGGTTTGAGAGAATCTTTTGTCGTATTATAAGTGAGACGCGATGGTTGAACCTTTGTCGTGTTGTAAGTTGCAACTAATAAAGCAGTTTGTAGGAGAGCATTTGATTGGTTTTGTATAAAATGTTAGGTATATTTGTTTTTTTTGTTATTGAGTAGCAAATAATTGTTATTTTGCACCATATTATGGTTATACAAAAATTTATAATTTACATTTAAGGTGTACCAAATAAATAAATAAACATTTTCTTTCTATACATTTTTATTCTCTTTCGTTTCATATTTTTTGCAAATGAGACCTTTTACAATTCCTGGCCATCTTTCAAGTCTTTTAATACAGAGCCTATTTAGAAGTCAAAATTGTTGTTATTATCTTCCTCTGCCCTGCTGCTGCTCTTTTCCAAAGTTGTCCCTGTAAAAAAAGAAGAAATTTAAATCTACTTAATATTTCTCATCGTCAGCTCTTAGGCTAGCACAAAATGAATGCGCCCAACTGTATTACAGACTGAATGAAGGAACTCTCACTAGCAAGAACTAATTAGTGGAGATAGGAACGTACTTTATCATAGGGTTATAGAGTTTTTTTTGTACTAAAAAATGGATGACGCTTTTTCGTGTTAACAATTCGACTTTTATCATAAATAATAATCAACATGTTTATATTTTGAATTTGAACCTATTTGCCAGAAAATACATTGTAATAGATTAATAAAGTAAAACATAAATTCATCATCGTTAAATAAAAAACATGTGGATCACTATCAAACTAAGTAGCCACAAATTAGCTTCTCTTTGTGATATTTCTCTTATCTACATAAAGTGTTGAGATAATTTAAAGCTTTTTAACCAGCATTGCTGCTTTACTTAATTCAGAGTCAATACATCTACGTACATTATGGCCGTACGTAAAAAATATGTTTAAAAGTTATTCTATTCGATCCGTATTACAGATCTTGTTCGTCCACGGAATATCAATGAAGTGACGTCATAATATATTATGCCATAAAACATTTTATTGCGCATTCGTTTCAACGGAATTAAGCTCGCGCGAACCTCTTGGCTTACGTATAATGGCGGCTTTACATTAGTGCCGTGAATTTTCGAATTCCCGACATACGGGTGCTTTTACCAGAGATGTGCGAGGATGAGTCGCGAGGGATGTGTTTGTAAAGTACCAATAGTATCGCTTCAAACGCGAAATGAAGCGATATGCTTGGATTATGTTTGGTTGAGTGGTAAACTGTAAAGCACCCTAGGTCGTGTCCTTCTCATACATAGATTGCTCGCAATTTTTCGTTAAACGCGCCGTGAAATGGATGTAGAAGCTACTGCTAAAAACACTTTGTTATCGTTGGTTACGACGGCACGGGACTACGAACGCGGATATGATGTTGGTGGTAATGAAACACTTGATACAGACTGTAGACTGTAGTCACTCACTCACTGAGCTTGATTTAAAATAGAAGGGTTATATACTATGATCATACACACATATAGTCATCACGCACTACACGGATGTGTACGCGTGATCGCAGGACGAAGGAGACGCGAATTTGGTTGCTAGAATGGTCGGGGACGTTCAACATTCACGTTCACGCTTGTTCACGGCACTAATGTGGAGTCACCATAATTTAAGGTAACCGGATACTTCTTTCAAGGGTTTTACGATAGGCTTTGCTCGAACCTTCTCGAAGGGATGGAGTTTTTTTAATAAATCGATGGTTCTGTGGGTTGTACGAATGATTTGGATTTATGTGTGATCGTTTCTGTAAACCAACGTTATATTATTTTGTATGTGCCAACCAATTTGTAAATAAAATATATTATTTATCTTTAAAAATATCTAAATAATGTTGAAAGTTGATGCCAATATCCATTCTATAAAGTTTAAGGTACCAATGCAATAGAAAAGAATATAATTATAATATTGTTCTAAGTATTGGTAAAGTTTATTATAATTATAAAATTCAAGACAAAAAACAATACAATCAATAAGATTTAGTTAATACTAAGTTTTCTAAACGTCTATAGCAATAAACTCTGTATTCCAACGGCCTACATAAATAGTTAATTGAATTTATAACTTACATTGTCCCCTGAGTAAAATTAAATTTAAACCAATAAGAAAACCAATTAATAGTTTCTTCAATATAAATCTTTCATTTTGTATTAGTATTTGTTTTGAAGCACTCATAGCGATAAAGTTATCTTGAATGTTTAAAAAACTAGCTGTTCGTCTCGGCTCCGCTCGAGTATTTATTTTTCAAAACTTCATCATTTATTATCCTAATCTCAGCGGAGACGAATGCAACGAACCAAAAATCACTAAAATCCGTTCAGCTGATTTTGAGCTTTAAGTAGTGTAACTAAGACGACTTTCTTTTATATTATGTTACCTATTAAATAAATTATATAAGCTCTTTAATTATGACTATCAAACTGTACGATATAATATTATGCGTGACGAAAATGTTTCTAAAATAAGATATCGATGAGATGATGCTGATAACTAAATAATGATAATATAACAGGTTTTTATTATGTAGGTTACCTTTCAACTGTTACTTATGTGTGTTTAGATAAGGTAGAGTATATTCAAAAGTCTAGCAAGTGGCTCGTTGGTCTAGGGGTATGATTTTCGCTTAGGGTGCGAGAGGTCCCGGGTTCAAATCCCGGACGAGCCCGTAAACTCTTTTTTATTTTTTTTTATTTTAACAATCTTTCAGCTGTTTATTTTATTTTCAAAAAGGTAATTAAAAATTACTTATAGCATGATGTATTTGTTTTTATGAATGTTACACGTAACAATTGAAATATTATTATATTCTTTATAGTTTATATCTTATCTTCTTTCTTATATATAAAAATGAATCGCAAAATGTGTTGGTAAGCGCATAACTCGAGAACGGCAGAACCGATTTCGATAATTCTTTTTTTATTATATTCCTTGAAGTACGAGGATGGTTTTTATGTAGAGAAAACGTAAATATGTACCACAGGCGAAGCCGGGGCGGACCGCTAGTTAATTTATAAATGCATAATATGCATATAATATTATATATATATGCATATAATATTATATACTAGATTTCCGCCCGCGGCTTCGCCCGCGTTTGCAAAGGAAAACCCGCATAGTTCCCGTTCCCGTGGGATTTCCGGGATAAAAACTATCCTATGTGTTAATCCAAGTTACCCTCTATATGTGTGCTAAATTTCATTGTAATCGGTTCAGTAGTTTTTACGTGAAAGAGTAACAAACATCCATACATCCATACATCCTTAGAAACTTTCGCCTTTATAATAGTATTAAGATATTAGATATTAGATGATTATTTTTTATCAGCTCTTTTTATGAATGTCTATATTTTATTTTTATAGTTCAAATGTTATTGTTAGTCATCCAAGATATCTTTATGGCTCATTTATTACAACAGCGTCGTAAAAAGGCTCGGAATATAGAAAATAATTATTCTATACTAGCGGTCCGCCCCGGCTTCGCCCGTGGTACATGTTTACGTTTTCTCTACATAAGAACCATCCTCGTACTTCAAGGAATATAATAAAAAAAGAATTATCGAAATCGGTTCAGCCGTTCTCGAGTTATGCGCTTACCAACACATTTTGCGATTCATTTTTATATATAAGACTAGCGGCCCGCCCCGGCTTCGCCCGTGGTACATAATATTTACGTTTTCTCTACATATGAACCATCCTCGTACTTCAAGGAATATAATAAAAAAAGAATTATCGAAATCGGTTCAGCCGTTCTCGAGTTATGCGCTTACCAACACATTTTGCGATTCATTTTTATATATAAGAAATAAGAAGATGTTAGTAGGAAAATTGTACTTACATAAAAAGGCATAAATTTACCTAGCCTTCATAATATGAAAGTAATTTGTTTAAACAATTTACTTTACCGTCATAAGATGATGATCACAAGTAAGTTTCCACTTACTCGCACTAATCTATGTAATACATAGATTATTATTTTTTTATCATACTATGATTATTCATTTTAGATTTAGTTAATTGTTAAATTCATTGGGAAATTTCTCTATTACTTCCGGCATTATCAATTGTTTATATTCACCCAAAACACTGAAATTAAACATTGCCAATTTTTTCCACAGGCGCATAAAATGTCACATTTGTCAGCACATTATATACATCCACGTATTACTACTTTCATATCGCACTTATCAAGCGCCATAAAACATTTTATAGATATTTGTAAGACTGCACAAATGTAATTTATGTATACGCTTTGTCCGGATGGATCTGGCGAACAGCCAGCGTCCGCTAATAGTGTCACCATCTGAAATTAAAATAATACACTTTATACAATACTGTTAATATTAAATCTAAATAGTGACAAAGCAGTAATTTGGAACAGTTATTATCGTTTATAAGGCAAAGGCTGCACTTTTGTTAACTGCAAGATTTTGCTATTATTATCTACTTGGATCCTAAAATTACGCGTGTAGAATATAGGCATTGGGCGGCCGGGCCGCAGAGGACCTAATTTTATTTGTAGTCTATTTCTTTTTAGTAAGCAATTAAAACTCCATATTTTTAGCTGTTTATGTTTGTGTAGAGTGTAGCTGCATTTGCAATAATCCCTGAAACTACAATTCTTGTAGGACAACTAAAAGATGATAATTTATGTCAGAGCTAAGTATAAGTATTAAAATATCTATTATTTCATAATATCAAATTATCTTATAAAGTTGCAGAGCGTATGTTAAAGTTCAATAGATTAGTATCTTCTATTTTCAATTACAAAAGGATTCAAATTAAAATGGCTTTTAAAATTTTAATTTTCCTCTAAAATACAAACCCATAGGCACCCTAACTAAAACTAAATCGATGGTTATTTTAACGTGTGAATTGTAACAGATGAATTATCGTCGCTTTAAACCAATGTTTGTTTAATTGCTTTAATTTGATGATAATTAGACGGCACGAGCGTTTCAATAACTTTGTTTACAAAAAACATTCGTTTTATACATCTGTAGGTCTACCATGAGTTTACGCACACGATACTCGCTAGCGATTGTAGTAAGCGGTTTGTATGAAATTTCGTACAGCGCCCCTAGTGTGCCGTAGCGGAACTAAAAAGCCTACCATGAGGTGCATTATAGTATACTACAGTAGATAACGTATAGTAAACTATACTACACTCGCTGTAGTAACCATACAATTTTTGCACCATGAGTTCTAATTTTGACATATGTCATAGTTTATAACTATTCGATGATAGATACGTCATTCACGGAAAATAATCTCGTGAACTATTCACGTTTACTATTGTAGTTACGTCAGACGATTTAACTATGTCAACTCATGGTAGAGGTACTGTTAATACGTTCAGGAATTCTATACAATTCTTAGGAAATGTATACGTTCCCCAGAATAGGTAAGTACATATTAAATCATTTTTAAAACAATATTTTTTCCTAGAAGATGTATACAATTCCTAGATTAAACACATTTCTGGTAACATATCGAGATATATTTGTAATTTAAGACCTTTTCAAGCATAGCTATAAGTACTAACTACGGATATAAACTAAAAATAAACGTTTATTAACCATTTATAACCATTTTAAGCTACTTTATCTCAAGTCAGTTTAGCTCTAACACGTAAAAAGGAAATTCTAAAATAGAGTGAAGTAAATTGATCGGAAATAGAGTGGACATTACGTAATCCATTGGTTCGGGAAATCCTCAAAACTTCCCGTACTGGCTTTTTACGATTTACCTCCGTTCGTTTGAAATCTTTTTACATTATTTAGTTGGCTTTGAAGCTGAATATTAACTAGTGTTATATATAACATATTTTATGGGGCGAGCCTTGAATTTCATATATTTGAAGGGTATGGTTTTACTTATTAGTGGTTTCAGAAGTGGGATGAATTTTCTGAATTTTATGTGGGTTGTGTTCCTACTATACTTATTGGATGATATAATCCGAAATGTATATAATAAAATATTATGTTAGGTTTGTACGTACCTATATCATGAATGTAATATATCAACATTACATTATGTAACATTACACCCACATATCACAGAAACCTCTATGATTACACCTATTTTTTATAAAATCCATACTAATATTATAAATGCGAAAGTAACTCTGTCTGTCTGTCTCAATCACGCCTAAACTACTGAAAAAATTTTCATGAAATTTGGTATAGAGATATTTTGATACCCGAGAAAGGACATAGGCTACTTTTTATCCCGGGAAAATGACGCAATCCCGGAAATCCCACGGGAACAGGAACTATGCGGGTTTTTCTTTGACTGCGCGGGCGAAGCCGCGGGCGGAAACCTAGTATGATTAATAAATTAAAATACCTTTAACCATATCTAAGGTACGTGACAGAGAATAAAAGATCCTTCTTCCAATCGCAAACTTCAATAATATAACAGGAAGCTCGATAAATTTCAGTGTAGGTACATTAGCATTAAATATTATCAGCCAACAGTAAGCGCATATTTTTTTTATGTCAAAGTGTCAAGTACGGCACTTAGCCTCGCGTTGAAATAAAAATTTAAATAATTTGTAGGCGTCAATCTCATTTGTATTCTTCAGCCTCCGATCAAGGCTTGTTTGCTACAGGGACTTCAACTGCCACTTTAAATTTTAAAGTGTATTGTGTCTATGTAACGTATAGCCCGGTCAATTTAAACATTCGGTGCTACATAAAGTCCCAACAGGCTGAATTTCTGTGAAGTTGTTGAAAACATAATTATAAACAATGTCTAAAAGTTCCCCATCATTCCCCTGTAAGCTAAAATTTTATACTTGATACGTATACGTACGATATTTGTTTACGTTAACAATACATAGTAAACACGTGCAAGCAATAAATACCGAAACCTATTGACACTTTCAAAATGACTCATTGACAAACAATTTTATGTTATAGAGGTTGTGGAAACATTTCTTTAAGTTACTAAGGGCCAATACAGAGATTATTTATTTAAGATATAGAGGTTGCGTATTTTAAGTTAAAGAGGCGTTGAGCTCTGATGGGAAGGGAACATATTATTTTTTGAAGTTACAGAGGTTTTTATGTTACCGAGATTTAAGTTATCGAGGTTCTACTGTATAAGTTACAATGACCGATAGAAAAATATTTAAACATTTAATATATAATATACACATATATATATATATTATATAAAATATTACTACTCTAGATGTATATACGTGGCGTACTCATGCATATTATGACGATAACAACTTTTATAACTTTTTGAATCGTTATATCTCAGAAACGGTGGCTCGTAAGAAAAAAAGTATTGATACATTTTTTATAGACAATTTTATGATCTACAATCTTTGCCTGAGGTACTTTATGATAAAACTTACCGTTTTGCTGAAAATCGCGAAAAACTCATTTTTTTGACCTTTGACCGTGAATAAAATTTTTAGCTTACAGGGGAATGATGGGGAACTTTTAGACATTGTTTATAATTATGTTTTCAACAACTTCACAGAAATTCAGCCTGTTGGGACTTTATGTAGTAGTACCCTCATTTTTTGGTTTAAATTGACCGGGCTAGTAGTGTAGGGGATAAATTAAATAAATGAATTACAGTAGTTATTCTACTCTTAATCGTATCTGTATTGTGTATTGATGAATTATATAAGATTGAATTTGTATAAAATTCGTCTAGATCATGTGTATTAAATGTATAATGTTTGTGTGTAAGCGTGTGTGACTGTACAGTGTACACTGTACACTTGTGACCAAAAACGACCAAAATCTCACAATATGAAATATGTTATAACTTTGTGAATAATATATCATATCAATATATCAAAATAATGAAATAATCAATAAATATTTATCATAAGAATAAGAAGAATAATTTTCTTTGTTTTTTCAGGAATTGCACACTTATAAATTCTATTCACATCCATGTATGATTGTACCTTTATAAAAATATATAGTATTTAAATCATAGTAGGGTAAATTTAAATTAATAAAACATTAATTAGATTAATATCTAACTGGAGTTTAAGTCCCCGACGTTATCTGACACTTCCGACAACGGTAAACCGGTGTTTAAGCGGGAAATCTCTTAAAATTGGTAATCCGCACAAATCTGCTAAACCTTCGTTAAATTTAATGGGATGTTTCTTCATGCACCATCTATTTATGAGACATACCTACCTATATTTTAACTACGAATTGCTAATGATAATTAAACATAACATTTTATAGAAGATAATATTTATTTTAGAAATAAAATTTATTGTCAAAAATAATTAAACCTTTCGTCAGATAATCGGCTGTTCACTGTCCTATTTACTATAATTATTTTAATTTTCGCATTACAGTACTATCTAAAAAGGATCAACTAACGAACTAAGCTGTTTTATCTAAATAGTAATAGCAGCTTAAATTTCCAATTTGTGCCATAACACGTCTGTCCATTGAACAAATTCGAAACTAATTTAATTTAATAAAAACAATATTCTTGTACGCACTGAGCAGCGAAAAATTAAGTTTAAATATACTTAAGAGTTACGACAGCCTACGGAAACTTTTGTAATTTCTTTTCGGGCGCGCGACCTATTTATGGAGCCGAGTTCAATTTTATAGTAATTAATAATTTGATTATACGAGCATATTGCGTTGCTAAAATGATTAATTTTGTTTTAAGAAATGATGAAGCTTGTGTTTTGTTTGTTTTGACGATATTAGCCGCTGGTGGGTTATATTATTAATAGTTTTTTTTTATTCTAGATAGGGAAGCGCTTGACCACAATCTCGCCTGATGAAAAGCTAATATGTGGCCTAAGATGGAACGCGCTTCCCTAGAAGGTACCCGTACACTCTACGCTTGAAGACCCCCATAGGTATTGTACTCGTCTGGGAACACAGATAGAGGAAGCATATTCCAGTCCATTGAGGTTCGAATGAAGAGTGTGGCATCGTACCGCTTAGTCCGATGATTATAGATAGTGAATAGTAATGTGATAATCTAATGTTTGTATAATATGTATGGATGAGTGGATGGATGTATGTTCTATCAAGTATAAATATTTGAACAGATTAGTATAAAATACGTTTTCTAACAAAGATAATACGTGTTCGTAGTGATATGCTTGTCATAAAACGTAGCCTATGTTGATAAAGGACACAATATGCCGAATGCGCTGCCGTATACAATTCGAGCGGAGTCACAGATAAAAGCTAGTTCAACTCAATATTTTCGTTTCATTCATTCGAATCTGTAAAGCTAGTGGATGACGGTAGACTTTCAATTCGCAACGTTGCATTTTTATATTAGAGTATTTTTTCTTTTTTCTATAACTTCCCATGGGAATGTGGAATTACAAGCTTATAATGATTAATATCGTACCAACAAAGCGTTTTGTGTTCACTTGAAATATTAAAAAACATGTTTTAATGTTTCAAATATTACACGTACCGCTCTCTCTAGTCATAAAGATAAATTGAAAAACTCATCAGTTATTAAAAACCTATATAAATTACATCATATTTTTGTATTTTACACAATATTGTTAAGAAAAATACAATATTCACGATATATTTTTTAGTCTTACATCAAAATCGAATCTTGTTACCTGGCACATTAGTCGAGACTCGACTTCATCCACTGTACCAAAAGGGTTATAACGACTTCATTCGAGGAAGTTATAAGTTTCCCTTAAAGTTAGGGAACGTTTGAAGCGAAGAATATTCCAAAATAATGTCGGACGCCGCGCCGGTCCAATTTACAAATTTATTGGTTAAAAATTAAGGTTAGTTAATTTCAATACTTTGACCCAAATTACTGACCCCTAGAAGTGCTCATTAAATTGCTACAATACTGGGATATAAATATCAACTTTTCAGCTTATTTCGGTTAATTGTAGAAACGTTTAGACGTTAATTTTAAGTGGAATGGAGATAGGATAAAATGTATTACCTACTGGTATAACGTAATGTATTCAGAAATATAATTATTACGTTAATATTTAATGAAAACCAAGCATAACATATGAAACAGATTATAAAGTAAATTTTATTCTTATTTATAGAAAAAAAAAATATGCATAAAGTGAGAAAGTAATGGTTAAAAATCTAAGATTATTTAGTTAAAATTATTCAATTAGGTTTACTTTATGGTACTTTACTATGTATTACTGGTGCTCTTACATGCGTCCTTTTTCATAATTAAGTCACTATTATTAACATTAGGAAAAGTAATTTATTTGCGTTGTATAAAACAATATTGTCTTGGAAGTTGTCTCTAAATTTTAAGCTCGTGTTATACCATCTGTTGCCGCTTCTCAGTTAGATAACTTTAAGATAAATAATAGACAGTTGTATATTTTGTTTATAGCAATAGGTACATTGATAAAGAGCAGTTACGGCTCAATGGTTCTTACATAAATAAGTCAGGTTTAAGACTAGATGGATATGTAAAAAAATACTGTTTAAATAAATTAGCCACCCACTGCTTTGGTGAATGAAGTCATAATAAAATCATAGAACTAAGAATTAAAAAAATCGCACTTTACTAGATTTGGAAGTGTATTAATTAATAGTGCTATTAAAATAATTATTGAAACACATATCCGTGCATAATATAAATATAGTTCCTACTTGCTTATTAATCTCAATATACTCACAGTTCAATGCACTGTTTTGTTTATCGTTGTCACAACTTGCTTAAGTATAATGACGGAAAGCTTTAAGCTGTATGTGCTTTAGGAGTTATAGCGCGATCGAGACGTCTTGGTCCTTGAAGTAGAATATTAGGTATTGTGTATACAGACGATGCATAAAAAGTTGCAGCGAAAACATTTAACGGATAAGGTTGTGTTTAAAAGTTTGTCGCGTTGAGACGTAATTAGATACGAAATTTCGGGTGAAGGAAGGGGAACTTTATATGCATAGATATAGGGTTGGTATTGTTTTGTAGTATGAACAAAGTTTCAAGACTTTATTTACAAAGATTTGCACTTATTGTGATACATAATCAAGCGAACCACTTGCTACAAGTTCATCGTACTGTTTAGTGTGTGAAATAAATGTATATGTTTTCTGTTCTTGTGTACGTGGCCTTTGAGTAAATTAAATTTCTATCTGAATGAAAACTCAATTGATTAGTTACAACTGTACACTCAAATTTTTCATAGTAGTGTTGACAACGAGAAAATTGTTATTATAATGAAACATGAAACTTGTTTTTAATTGTTGATAAAAAAAAATCTAGGTACTTATAGAGATATTATATTCTAGACATATTTTTCCTACCTCAAATTTTTTTGTAGCCTCAAGTAAAGTTTTCACATTCATAAAAATTAACGTAGAATTACATGTTCAAATTCGCTTCCAGCACTAGGTGGAGATTCAACAAATTTTAATCCCTAACCCTACTATAATATAATAAATGCGAAAGTAACTCTGTCTGTCTGTTACGCTTTCCCGCTTAAACCTCTCAACCGATTTTGATGAAATTCGGCACAGACAATCTTTAGACCCTGAGAAAGAACATAGGCTACCTTTTATCAAAACACCACGCGGGCGAAGCCGCGGTCTGAAGCTAGTAAAACATACTTATAAAAGTGAAGTTTATTAAAATTAAAATGCTCTAATGCATAGTTTAATTTACTAGATAATAAATTCTGCAAACATTTTTATGCAAATTTAAGCGCTCCGTACGATCCCTTCAGAAGCCCGAGTGGAAATTATTACATGGAACAAAAAAATTACTGAAAAGATACGGCAAAACTAAATATTCAATTTTTGTTCATTATGATTTTTTTCTAGTAAGGTTCTTTAGACTTTAAATTTACAGCAATTTCTTTTAAAATCGAAAGATGTTTTTTTTATTATGTTTATTTTAGATTTTTGTCCGATACTTCAATAACTTATAGTTTATTAAATATTAAATATAATAATAATTTACTCACATCCGGAAACAATATTTGTAATGCATTCTCAGAATATTTTTATACTACATTCCTAGACAAAACTGACACAAACTTATCAAATTATGTATCTGAACTGGAATTAAGTAATTTTGAATCAAATTTTGACCTTTGTTCGATAGACATTGACTTGAAAACGATAAAAAAGGCATTATCCCAACTAGATCCTTCAAAATCTGCAGGTCCTGATGAAATCAGTCCACTGCTTCTTATAAAATGTGCCGACTCAATAGCCATTCCACTAGCCTATTTATTTAAGAAATCACTTACTGTTATGGAATTCCCCTCAATGTGGAAGAGGGCATTTGTTACACCTATCCACAAAAAAGGTTCTAAGTTAGAAGTTGTCAATTATAGACCTATATCTAAATTGTGTATCATAGCCAAAGTCTTCGAAAGAATAGTATACGACCAGGTTTATGCAGTATTTAAAAACACATTCATGAGTTGTCAGCATGGATTTCTGAAAGGTCGATCAACCGTGACTAACCTGGTGCTTCTGAATGATTACATTACTGATGCTATGGAGACAGGCCATCAGGTCGATGTAATCTACACGGATTACAGCAAATGTTTTGACCGCATAGATCACAAGATTCTCTTGCATAAATTATACATAATGGGCATTAGAGGTAACTTACTCAGATGGTTTTCTTCGTATATCAACAATAGATCTCAAGCAGTTGTAATAAGTAACTACATATCAAGTTGGGTGGTAATACCAAGTGGAGTACCTCAGGGCTCCCTTTTGGGTCCTCTTATGTTTTGCGTATTCATAAATGATATTCCAAATTGCTTCACATACTCAAATCTTCTTTGCTTTGCTGATGACATGAAGATATTTAGGACTATTAAATCTTCTGCTGATGCTGCTATGCTTCAAGATGACCTTAATAAATTAGACTACTATTGTACTCAAAATAAATTAGATCTCAATCCTAGTAAATGCACAGTCGTCTCATTTAGTCGTAAAAAACAAACACTGCGTTTCAACTATCGAATAAAAAATCAAGATCTTGGAACTAGCCCTGACATAAAAGATCTAGGAGTGATACATGACCCAAAACTCATGTTTGATAAACATATCGATTATATTCTAGCTAAAGCTTCTAAAGCTTTAGGCTTTATAATGAGAATTTCGTCTGATTTTAAAAAGGCGAAAACGTTTAAAATTCTATTTTGTGCTTACGTACGTAGCATTCTAGAATATGCGTCGCCAATATGGAATCCGCGATACGATAAATATATAACTAGAATTGAACGAATACAGATGAAATTTTTGAAATTCCTATGTTACCGATTACACGTCCCGTACAAATCAGAGGATTATTACGAGGTCTGCAGCAAATTTCACTTCCTACCCCTAACATATCGCCGGGAGATTTCTGATATTTTATTACTTTTAGGCATTACATCCAATAAAATAGACTGCCCAGATCTACTAGCCAAAATTTCTTTTTACACACCCTCAATTTTATCTCGTAAATATAATCCTATCTTTACTTCCGCAGTCAGCACTAACTATCGTCAAAACTCGTTTATTCTACGCGTAAGCAATAACTTTAACAAGCTATCAAAACAGTTTGATTTTGACTTATTCTGCAGCAGTTCTTACTCCATTAAGCGTCAGTTAGCTAATGAGTTCTTTCGTCAGTTTGGTGGTCGAGTTGATATGTAATTTAATTAGTGTTACAATAGCATTGGTTTTAAGCATTTGATTCGTGTACGTAATCGCTCACATTTGTAATTGTTATATATTAATATTATTCTAGCCGTGAGAATCTGTAAATGGCTTATTGTGATTATTATATTATGTGACTATCTTTAAGAATACAGCTGTAGATTCTCCTAAAATATAAATAAATAAATTTACTTTTTATCTCGATAATGTTGAAAAGGGCTTGATTCCCCATAAATTGCAGGTATTGCATTCAAAACGTGAATTCTTTATCATATTATATAAACCGCTATTTATTGCAAGTCAAGTCATGAACAGACGTAAAAATAGGCAAAGGTTTCATTTCTAAAGTTAAGTATTTGAATAAAATATTATAATGTCAAAATATGATCAAAATTTAAAAAATAATTCTTTTAAAGGAGAATGGCAAACTCCCATAGGACTCTGGGGCTGATCGTTACACTGATAATTTATGGGGAATTAAATAGATAAAAATATACAGATTCTATGAATATAATAATTAAAGATCTGTTCTATGGGATAGCAGAGATATTGGGGTGTAAATTAACAAAAATAAAAGTTAGTTTGCTTGAATTAAATGAATAGCATTGCCTTTTTCTAGGTCCAGGTAAGTTTATTTTCTATCTACATTGTCTAGCTAATAATAGTGTAACAGAAGAACAGTCAGGTAATAGAAATATTGGATCCAACACATATTATTCAACACACATTTTAACTTACCAAAACATCAACAATCACTAGGTATGTACATTTCTTATATCTTTATAAATGGATGAATCAGGATTCGCTTTCATAATAAGACTAATCAATTCAAATAATTTCTTTAGAGTAAAAATAGACGATTAAGATCAATTTTGAATATAACGTTACAACTTCACTCAAAAGTCAAACAACAAACATAACAAATCACTCATCACTGACACAATTATGATAAATAATATGACATTTATTAATGGCCAGCTACCTAAATAAAAATGTTATAATTATTATTGATTAAGTAAAATATGTTCTTATTTTATAAAATGACCTAAATAAATTAAGATGTGTGTTAAAAAAAGTTAAGTTTTGCTCCTGATTTTTATAGCATTTGAATTCAATAAAACTAAAAATGAAAAATAAACATTCATTCGTTTTAATCTATATATTTGACTATTTTACTCCTGACAACACTGACATCTCTGCTTGATAAGACCGGTAGTGAACGAATTATCTTTTTTTTCAAAGATTTGTTTTCCCATAGAATCAGAAGTCAATATTTTACAAATAATTATTAAAATTAACATAATGAATTTTAAATATATTATGATTTCTGTAACAGTTAGGCCCAGTTTCGCCATTCTCCTTTACGGATTACATAAATTGAATATAAAACGGCTCATCAATTGAATATTGACACCTCTTACCAGACAAATACATTAAAATTTATTTTCTAAACTACTCAAAAAAAAAAAAACGTAAAATTAAACCATATCTTTTATTACCTAGTCCATATTTCTGAGCTCCGTATAACATCCGGGCATAGGGTTAAATGACGTTGCTTCCTGCTATTGCCCCGCGATTTGCCGTCCATAAATCAACCGTATTGCCTGTTTAGAATGTAAAATTGTTAATACTAACTAGAGCTAACTAGTAGACATTAGTAGTGCGAAATAAAACAATTATTACTTACTAGTAATAGTACGAAGTAAAACAATTTTGAACTCAGAGAAGAATCTCCGGGTTCTTTGAAACTGGTATCTTTGAATCTTGCCGAAAAAGTTTCACTTCTGAAAACACAGAATTTTATGTTTTTACAACATTCTTGCTAAATCCTAAATGCTAAAATCGTGCCTTACTCCATGACGAACGGTAGTGCCATAATGCGATCTTGAAATTTTACTCTCAACGCGCCTTAGAGTTTCACTTCAAAAGATCGAAAAGTTTTTGAGATATTTCATTTATAAATCAAAAATCTTTCTCTTTACTGATAATATCTACTTATTATCATTAGATAACCTATTAGATTTTTTTGACGATAATTCTAGTTGGCCATGCTAAACTTTCTACATAAGAAACCTGAATCTAATGTTAAAAATGTGAAAATGATTCTGTCTGGGTTTTATGTTTGAATGGATTTGGATGAATTTTCATAAATTATCATAGATAGGTGTTTCGTTGAAGAAGAACAAAGGTTTTTTGTCATGGAATTAAAACTTGAAAGGAATAAGAGATATTTGTATTCACGATTTCATCAAGTGTGAAAAATATGAAATTCATATCAATTTTTGCAATTGTATTAAAGATGTTTTTGCTAAAAACATTTCAATCATAATTTAACGACCGTACAAATTCTATATTTGATTGTCTGCAACTGATTGTGGGATCATATTATTTCATTTACAATGTTACATTACGTTGTGATGCAGTCCATATGCATATCCTACCTAATTACAAATGCAATGTATTTAAAAAGTGAAGTCCCGTGTCCCCAAATGGGGTAAGGAGCAGTTGCATTGTGCATACATCTGTTTCACTGATCAGGTGATCAGCCTTCTGTGTCCTGCCAGACCGAGACATTTTTTTTTCTTCGTCTCCACAGGGAATCGAACCCAGGACCTACGCTCATGCGAAAACCACTGTACCAAGGAGCCTGTCGCAATGTATTTAGCATTTTACTAATTAAACTGTATTCACGATTATTACGTCTTTGCCCGTATATTTCTAGAGGAAAATAGTTTAGGGAGCGAAACTCAGGACTGTTAAATTTAACTATATTTTTACTAACGCCAACCAAGACGTTTTACCTTCATAAAAATCACCTTAACATCCGACAATTTAAGCCATGTCCGCATAAAATGATTAAAAAAGTAATTGACATTGGTAAATCTTTTTTCTTTCGTCTTTTATTATTAGCCCCGGTAAGTCCATGTCAGATGGAATCGCTGAATTAAGGGATTAGGCAGAACCCATGTTAGACTCGGAAATTGTCTAAATAATTTGCCCGGGAAAAGATATTCTGCTGAAATAAAGATGGCGAATTTGTCAGGACTCGCTAGTGCACTGTTTTTGTTAATTGCTACGGATTTTGATGGGGACTGATTATTTTCATTAGTAAATTGCTTTAATGGAGCGAAATTGTATTTGGAGTCTATTTTTGGACGACTTGGTTGGAAAACTCGGTAAGGTCAATCCTTAAGTGATTTTCGAATCTTTACTATTAATATAATATGGTTTTATCGATTTTTAACGTGTACACTAAAACATTACAAACATACGTTACAAGTATTTTTTACATAATGTTTCAAGTATTTGAAACTACATGTACACTATTTAGAAATCTGCCAACCAATACAACATATACAGGGTGTAATCGTTAAGTGTGCACAGGCGATTATTCCGTAATTATTGCAGATATCAAAAAACTATAAACTGATATCGAAAGCCCTTTACCTAATGAGTACAATTACAATAATAACTTTTAAAAAATAAAACGGGATATATCCAAAAAAGTTACATTAAACACTCCCATACATTGAATTTTCCATACATTTTGTGTTCAAAGCAAATGTTCGAAGTAACGTCCTCGTTTTGGAATACCATTGTATTCCACATCGAGCTCTATTTACAGTTTCTACTTAAATGAATTTTTATTAAAATTTGTGAAGTAATTTAAGCCCAAATTAAAAAAAAAGAACCTACATTTTTCATAATACATGTTTAGGATAGTCATATCTCATACTAAATGTATGGGAGTGTTTGGTGTAAAATTTTTGGATATTACCCGTTTTATTTTTAAAAAGTTATTATAGTCATTTTACTCATAAGGTAAAGAGCTTTCGATATCAGTTTAAAGTTTTTTGATATCTGCTATAGTTACGGAATAATCGCCTGTGCACACTTAACGATTACACCCTGTATATCCTAACCAATAGGTTAGAAAAAAAAAACACGTTATTTAATTCTTATCGTCAATCTTATTGTCGGAGACAATGACTCACTTCAGTAAGTAAGTAAGTGAACAACGAATCTTTAACAAATTAAACCCATATCTCTCTGGGCTAGTAAAGAACAAAATAGAATGTTCCAGAACAAAATAGAATGTTCCACAGTTGTTCCCCGCAACACTTCCAGTGTGCGATAAACAAGGTTCTATCGAATTCACAGCTTTTACAATCGTTGGCTTTATAGTGGAGTGCCTGGGGGTCTTCACCTCGGATTAGAGTTATAGTGAATGAATTAATATGATCAATGTGGGATATTGTTTTTTAAACTATAAATTGCAATGTTTACCCAATTTTTTTTTGTGCACTCCATTGTTTCATTGTTTAAACAAATTATTGTGAAAAATTCATGTTTGACCATAGAGGGTGTCCCAAGAAGTAGTGATATACTGAAGCTGGGAGGTAGAGGACATAGAGGGCTATCCGAATCACCCCCATATATGTCATGCGATTTTTTTTCAAATTTTCACCTATCGCCGAGTACGTAGAGATTTTGATTTATGGTGACGTGAATTATGGCGGTAAATGCATGATTTTTTTTGTGTGCTAAGCTGAAAGATAGGCCAATTCAGTATGGTAAAATTTAAATATCGTTAGATCTTTGAATGGAATAAAAATAATAATTTAATGCCAAGAAAGATAAAATTACCCAGTATGTTCACAACTTCAAGGGCCCGTAAAAAATAAAATCGCATAAAAAATATCCGTTTGGCTTTTTAAAAACTTACTCTATCTATGAGGTAGCTACCCTGAACATTTCATTTTATTATTCATAAGGCTTCATTCGAAAAATTGAAATCTAAAAGTGGTAAGTGCAAAATTTTAATGCAAACAAAATAAAACCAATTACAAGGTGTTTAATTACAATAAATTTTCAAAATGACCCCCCCCCCCCCTGTTGCTCACTGCAAGTGCAACATCACCGGAAAAAGTCGTCTTTTAAACGTCTGAATGCCCTTTTATTATTTTAATGGTTTCTTCTGCTACTCTCAATTTCCGGGTTAATTCGTCCAAATTTATCCCAGCGGCATTCTCTCGAGTAGATGAGGTCTTTGTAGTATCTCCATACAAAAAAATGCCGGCGTAATCAGATTTCATACATCAACACTTCAACTTTGAATGAATCCATCACGAATTTTATAGCCGTCCAGAAAACCGATTATTATCGAGATATCCAGAAAAGGATTTCTGGTATAACCAACTTAGAGACACTTGCAGCAAAATATCATTCGGATTGTTATAATTTGCTGAAAAATTCAATTCACCTCAGTAATGTTGAAAAGAAAATAAATCTAAGAATGGTAGATGCAGCAATGGAGCAAATATACAAGTACCTACATAGAAGAGAATGATGATTGCCAATTTACCATGCAAGAGTTGAAAAACGTCATCACTACAGAGCATATCCCGGTAGAAAAAGCTATTAAAAAACGACTAATATGAACGCTTTCACGATGATATTATCATTTCAACTAAATATTTTATGTAGACAACAATGTAATTGTAATGTATTTAAATAAACAGATTTTGTACTAATATTTTTTTTTCTTTTCATTTTAGTCGTAATTAATTTTATTAAAACCTTAATTTCAAAAAACCTTATTTTTTTAAATATACTCAATGGAGTACCTACGTTTAATTTATAATTAAACTGGCCGAGAAATTCCATTGTACATAGCAGTTGTGGCTCCGCTCTCCCCTCCACGTTTTTCTATCTGTTCGAGATCCCTACTGCTATTTTTATACACAGGTATCTTTGAAAAATATTCCTATGTCTACTAAAGTAAGATTTAACATATAAATAAATAAAAATACTGTTTAAAGTGAAAATATATGGTCAAACATTAATTTTTCATAATATTTTTTTTAAACAACGAAACAATGGAGTGCACAAAAAAAATTTGGGTAAACATTGCAATTTATAGTTTAAAAAACAATATCCCACATCGATAATATTAATTCATTCACTATAACTCTAATCCGAGGTTATACGGTTTTGAATGTTCCGGGCACTATACTATTATGGGGTCGGGATAGACACAGGGTGCTTCATTTTGTGTGCGAGTTAGGGAATTTCGCGATTCTTTTTTTTTGTATGTAAGTTATTGAAGAACGCAGATCCAGAGTTTGAATTTTTAATTCAATAGCATTAATACAATTGTTTTCTTTTAGAATAAGCAAATATTCGATCTTAGGGCGGGATCTGAACACGCCGCATGAAAGTCTAAAACGGTATTTTTTTCATGATTAGAGCACTGAATATATCCCGTATAATTATTCTGTTGTAATTAATTAAATATTGTAGAGAATAGTGCATTATCTATGTTCAGAGAAAAAAAAAAGCTTATAGAAATTATAATATGGCAGGTAGATAAAGTGAAGAGTATACACTATACAAACACAACGTCTTTACTTTATAGTATTTACTATACACATAATTAAACTCACTGCTTTTACTTTTACCTAAATTGTAGATTAAAACATTCATCAAACAATTTTAACTTTATTATACAAAAGTATGCACAATAAACTACTTTAAAACACATATAATTGATCATAATGTTCTGAATATTAACTTTCATGCCAACAAAGATTCTTAAGGTGCAATAAAGCCTTAACCAAGTGAGGGTAGTTTTAGTAGTGGCATTTCTAACCGCATTAAGCCATTTCAATCTCCACATATTTTGCTTTCAACTTGAAGTATGAAGGAGTTGGAATGTATGCTATGGTTTAAGTAAGGAGAGGTCAACTGTCGTTTTATGAATTAAAATTAGTTTAAAGTAGCGATAATATTGTCTTTAACAAATGAATGTAATGTCTAAAATAAATGGACAAAAATCTGGTGGAAGTAACCCCTTAATCTTATTAATTTTCTAGAATATGTTATGCAGTCTGTGGATATTTTTTTAATTTTGTAATATGCTAGTTCACACAGGCTAACTGTCTTGCGAACCATTTTTCGATCGAAGCAGCTCGATCTGTGTGGATCCGCCTAAAATATCTGTTTGCTGTAAACTGTCCTAACATAATAAAATAAAAATAAGAATTTATATTATAAGGAGGATTTAATATGATGATAGTAAGAGGTTGCCTTAAAGTCTTCTTTATCATTATATGAAATCAACTAGCAGTTATTTCGATTCACGATTATAATAAATACTCGAATATTTCAAGTATGTAAAATTTCGGGCTTTATAACATAAAAAAATAAAATATCATATTCCTTTGAAAAATTCGCTTCAACTTATGAATTAAAGCACAAAACAATTTCCCGTGAAATCACGAGTTGTTTCCGTGCCTATGCGAAGGACTTGATTGTTTAAAATTTATGAAATAAACATAAAAGCATATTATTCGCTATCGTCACGTACGGTTTTTATACGTTACATGTACGCTACCATGTGTTTATGGTTTCTCTTAACGATTTATTGATATCGATATTTTTATGATACTTCAGCTAGTGGGTTGACTGGTATAGGTAGAGAAAAAAGTAGAGTGTGGTAACTAGACTATAATCTGTTTGTTCGTGGAAATCTTTCCTTAGATCCCAATTATAATTAAGTTAAAAATATAATTTAACATTAAATGACGAAAAACTATAACTAAAGACGGCAGTCGTTTTTAGTTTTTTACATACATTGTTCATAAAAAAAAAACATTAATCGTACATTTTTTTTTACAAAAGGAAGCGCGTGTTTCGAGACCAAGTAATGGTATTTCCTTCTTCTAGACGCAAAATTAAGGAAAAAGGATTTCCCCATCAGGAGGAGTGATTCCACGTAATTTGAACTACCATAATGGTCGGCCTAAGTGATGCAGTCGGCCGAGAAAATACATAAAATATATTCCATCAAAAGCCGAAGTAACCTCTGTAATATACTCTTCTATGAATACTATAAATGTTTGGTCTCTTGTAGATAATATTTTTTGCATCAAATAAAGTATAAACTCCTTTGAGTTTCTCTTATATAATGATATCTCCTTGGTCTTTACCAAGGAGATATCATTATATAAGAGCGATCTAACAAAATGTAAGATGCTTAATTTCATCCACATCTTATTCTTTTATCGATAAGAATAGTGACAACTATATCAGGCGATAATACAATAATATCTAGTGTCTGATGATGGAATCTTAAATTAAATAAATTTATTTTTTCATCAAAAATGAACAATCAACACATAAATTGTTAATCTATATATCTTAACACTAAAATATAAAGCTGGATAGATATATTCGGTACCTAGATTTTTCAAGATGGGTAGATAGATAGCTGAAATGGGTAGCTTAATTGTCGAGACGTATTCTGATCATTTCCTTCTGGTTGCGTGTTTTTAGTTTTTGCAATTAATAATAATTATCAAGCCAGTTTCACGGCTTCTTGATATATTATTCGGATTAGCTTCTCTATCAGTTGATATTAATACATGAAAGTTTATATCATACTTCAAATAGGCTATCAAAGACATTATTAGTAGTGAAACAGGCTTATACTAAGAGTTAGTTCCCGTCATACCGTCAACAGTAACATAGTCAGATCGAGCGGCTAATCCTATCCTATCCTATCCTATCCTACTAATATTATAAATGCGAAAGTTTGTGAGGATGGATGTGTATGTGTATGTTTGTTACTCTTTCACGGAAATACTGCCTATAACCTGCACCGTTGGCTGCAGTCGTATCTTATGAACCGATCGCAACTGGTTACTGTATTTGGATACAGCTCAATTGCCTACCACACAAAATCTGGAGTTCCCCAGGGCTCCAATTTAGGACCATTATTATTTCTAATATTTATAAATGACCTTCTACATATAATAGAGAGTAATTGTTTGGCTTATGCTGATGATCTTAAAATTTACCGTGCAATAAAATGCGTAGATGATTGTAAATTATTACAATATGACATTAATAAAATTCATGATTGGTGTATAGATAATTGTATGGAACTAAATATTAATAAGTGTAAAGTGATAACATTTTCCAAAAGTAAATATAAAATTGAGTTTTCATACAGAATCTCAAATTTCGTGTTAGAAAGAGTTGATCAGGTATCAGATTTAGGAGTAATATTTGATTCGGTATTGTCATTTAGAAACCATTATGACCACATTTGTAGCAAAGCAAACAGAGCTCTGGGCTTTATACTCAGAGTTGCCAAACCATTTCAATGTCCATCTTCTTGGATTATTCTTTAAATCATAAATTTCTGCTAATAAATTCAAAACTAAGCCTCTCCCTGTAAAGAGTGTGCCCGGTGTTGAGACCGTCAATCACAACGAGCCAGTAACTATAGATAAGGAATCATGCATAAAATTTACTCACAAAGATGTTAAAAAAGCCATAAAAAGCATACAAAGGGGAAAATCACCCGGCTATGACGGTCTCAGCATAGAGCACATAATTTGGGGAATTGAGAAGTTTTTTTTTTTTTTTTTTTATACTTAGATAGGTGGACGTTTGACCTCAGTCCCACCTGATGGAAAGTGGTGACGAGATCTAAGGTGGTAAGTCACGCCCGCCTAGAAAGTGCCTGTTAATTCGTCTCTTGAAAATTCCCATGTTATACTTCTCTGGAAAGATGGACGCCGGCAGAGAATTCCACTCTTTGGCAGCTCGCATTAAGAAAGAAGACGCAAAGCGTGCTGTGCGTGCAGTCGGCATTTCTACCAGATAAGGGTGGTATCCCGCCGTACGCCTGGACGTCCTTTGGAAAAAAGGCGAAGCTGGGATAAGGCCATGTAATTCAGTTGCACATTCCCCGAAATGGAGTCGATAGAAAACTGAGAGACCGGCGATTTTACGGCGATGACCAAGGCTCAGAAGCCGGTTTTCGAATAGCCGGTCGTTTCCTATAATTTGCTTGGCGCGACGTTCCATAGCATCAAGAACCTCGAGGTGACATTTGGCGGTGCCTGCCCAGAGGTGGCAGCAGTATTCCACACAAGATCGAACTTGAGCTTGATAAAGAGTTAGAAGCTGTTCAGATGTGAAATACTGCCGCACCTTAGCTAGTATGCCAAGCTTTTTAGCTGCGAGTTGAGCTTTGGACGTAATAAACTGGCCATAGTTGAGGGTTGGCGATAGTGAAACTCCAAGCATTTCTAAGTTGTCGGCTAGTTCTATCGACACACCGCGGAAAGAGGGAGTTAAGGTGAACGGACTCCTTTTGGCAGAAAAAAGACACGCCTGTGTTTTGGCTGCATTAAACTTCACCAAGTTGGCATCTCCCCATTGAGACACTTTTTGTAGAGTCTGGTTTATTCGCTGCACCATGGCCTCTCTTTCGTTCTGGATGGTAACACTAGTTGCACGAGCATTTGACAGGTATCTCTCCACAACTGTACAATCGTCCGCATACCCAAAGATGTTTGATTGGAGAAGGTCATTTATATGTATCAGAAAGAGAGTTGCGGAGAGAACAGACCCCTGAGGTACGCCGGCGTTTATTGCCAATTGATCAGACGAGCAGCCGTCGATGACTACCCGAATAGATCGTTCCCTCAAGAAGTCGGCTATCCAAGCTATGAGGTCTGGAGGTAAGCCGTAAGAAGGGAGCTTGCTTAGAAGGGATTCGTGCCAAACCTTGTCAAAGGCTTTCGAGATATCCAATGATACAGCTAATGCTTCACCGTGGTTCTCAATGGCTTCTGCCCATAGGTGCGTTGCGTGTACTAGGAGGTCGCCAGTTGATCTTTTAGGGCGGAAACCGTATTGCCGATCGTTCAGTAGATCGTTGGCCTCTAGGTACGCGAGAAGTCGATAGTTCAATGCACGTTCCATAATCTTACAAAGTAAGGACGTGATTGAAATTGGACGGTAATTGCACGGATCAGAACGACAACCTTTCTTAGGCACTGGCTGCACGTTGGCAAGCTTCCAAGCTTTAGGTACAATTCCAGATGAGAGGGAAAGGCGAAATAGGCGTGTCAGAATAGGAGACAACTCGGGTGCACAGGTCTTCAAAACCACTGCAGGAATCCCGTCGGGTCCACTGGCTTTATTCACATCTAGATTTTGCATAATTTTTAATATTTCTTTGTGGGTAATACGAATTTTTGACATGTGCGAGCCGCAGTGGGGTATGATCGGTGGACTTAAATTGGTGTCGTCGAGATGTGAATTTTTAGCAAAGAGTGAGGCCAGAACATCGGCTTTCTCTTTTGCTGAATGAGCTAGGTTACCATCGGGTTTCATGAGTGGTGGAAGTGAAGACTGAGAAAAGTTAGACTCAATAGCTTTTGCTAGAGACCAAAAAGCTTTGCTACCGGGTGGATACTTAGCAAGCTTTTCACCTGTCCGTCGGATATGTTCATGTCGAGCTTTTTTCAAAACTTTTTTACATAACTTGGCGGCTCTATTGAAAGATCTCTTTTTTGCACCAATATCAGGTAATTTGCGAGTGCGAGCATCGACCCATGCTTTGAAGGCGTTCTGTTTAACATGATCAGCATGTCTACATTCCTTGTTAAACCATGGTCTAGCTTTGTCAACCGCGAGAACGTCAGAGAATGGAATGTAATATTCCATTCCCTGACGGATAACGTCGGCAACATCGTCTGCAACTTTCGACGGGTCGGTGGAGGAGAAACATACTTGCCGCCAGGGATATGATGCAAAAAAGTGACGCATCTCGTCCCAATCAGCTGACTTGTATCTCCATATTCTTTTTCTTCCTCTTATAGTGTTGTCTGGAGGAGAATATGTCGACACTGACTTTACCAGACAGTGGTCGGAAGATCCTAGAGGAGCGGAAACCGTAACCACATATCGGTCTGGTTCAGTTGTCAGAAGAAGGTCAAGACAATTGGCCGTGTGGTCTTCAATATCCGGGACCCGAGTAGCTTCATTCACCAGCTGGTAAAGGTTGAAAGATGTGGCGAAGTTAAACGTCTCTTTTCCAGCATGGTCAGTCCTCTGGAATGGGTACAACCAGTCTGCATGACACGCATTAAAATCTCCCAGAAAGACGAGTTGGGCTGTAGGGTATAGTGTCTGTGTGCGGTCTGCTGCTTCACTAAGGTAATTGAATAGACGAGTTGTCTCAGAATTTCCACTATGCGATCGGTATACACATGCATACACAATTTTTTCACAGCCTGTATCGACGAGGGCCCATAGGACAGAGAAACTGGGTTCTTCAAGGTGACGGAGACGCAATAGGCAAATGTCATCGCGGACATAAACACATGTGCCTGCCTTGGGGTGAAAGTTGTATTCAAGAGCATAACCGGGGTACATGAGGTATGTCGCGTCAGCTGGACACTTGATCTGAGTCTCCGTGAGAAATAGTAAGTGAGGCTTTTCTGTCTCGAGATGGTGGTGGACTGCGGAGAGATTGGAGTGCAGACCTCGAATATTTGAGAGGTGCACTGTTAAAGAGAGGATGTGCAGCCGCTGTGGAAACTTACTACTTTTATGGACCTTTTTCATGTTGTTTTTTTTGGAATAGACGAAGAATAGGCGGGGAGATAAATAGTAATTGGATTCGGCTTCACGAATAGTGCCTCCTAAGTGAGCAAAGATTTGTACACTTATGGGAGTCTAGATTGGAGACTGCGGGGACGCCCGAAACCCCCTGAATATCGCCAACGGGTCCTCTCATCCGGTCGCCAACCGGCACGTTGGAGCCAACTCAGGATTATACACAGGCGGCGGGGCAGCCTTTCACGGGTGGCTAACCCGCTAATTGGGCCCCCTACAACCTGCGGTCGGCCAGCGGTTAACCGTTTCTTCGGATCCCGCTACCCTCCACATCTAGACACCCGGCGACGAAATACTACGCCACTGGATTCGACTCACAGACGTAAAGCAAATTATCCAATACATTTATCATCCCGAATGGTTTCACCAGACCTCACACCGGAACACGACAACGAACGTCATCGCTTGGCGGCATGGCGTCGTCAGGTGGGTGGTAACTAGCCACGACATAAAGTCTCCCACCAGAATAAGAATGCTCGTTTTGCACAACCCAGGGGGCACGTGTAGGGAATCAAGTGTTAACACCTACGGACGCGAGCATTAGCGCCCCCCAAAAAGTTCGAAGTTGGTCGAACATTTGTGCAACCTATACAACAAGTGCATAAAATATTCTTATTTGCCCAAAAATTTGTTAAGAACAATAGTTGTGCCTATTGCTAAAAATAAAAGCGGTAATCTAGGCGATTCGTCTAACTATAGGCCTATATCTTTAGGAACTATATTAAGTAAAGTGCTGGAGCGTCTTATTCATCCTGAAATACAGAGATCATTAAATATTAATGAAGCACAGTTTGGTTTCCGTCCTGGACTATCAACGGACGCAGCTATTTTTAGCCTAAAGAGTACCATAAATTACTATAAGCAACACAAAACATCGGTGTATGCTTGCTTTTTAGATCTTAGTAAAGCTTTTGATCTGGTAAATTATGGTATTCTTTGGGATAAACTGGAAGCAACAGGAGTTTCTTACAGTGTAGCGCGTCTGTTGAGATTCTGGTACGGAAATCAAACAAATTATGTTAGATGGGGCGACTCCATGTCTAGCGGGTATAGGTTAGAATGTGGAGTACGTCAAGGAGGGCTAACCTCTCCGGACCTGTTCAATCTCTATATAGATGGATTGATTGGCGAGCTCAGGGGAACCAGGGTTGGATGTCATCTTGGCGACGTGTGCGTGAACAATTTAAGTTATGCCGACGACATGGTTCTGCTGAGCCCTTCAATTAAGGGTCTGAGAAAATTACTCTCAATTTGTGAGAATTATGCTAATTCTCACGGCTTGAAGTATAACGCTTTAAAGACCGAATTGATGGTATTTAGATATGGACAGGGACCGGAGAGAATACCTGGGTTATTTTTGAATGGTTCTCCTGTTAAAATCGTGGAACAATTTAAATATTTGGGTCACATTTTGACGGGGGATCTAAAAGACGATTCTGATATTGAAAGAGAGCGCAGGGCCCTTGCAGTCCGGAGCAACATGCTGGCGCGAAGATTTGCCAGGTGCACTACTGACGTTAAAAAATTGTTATTTAAAACATATTCCATGTGCATGTATACGTGTCAATTGTGGTGTAACTTCACAAATAAAGCGATTTCTTCATTGAGAGTGCAGTATAATAACGCATACAGACTCTTCATGAAACTGCCCAGGTTCTGTAGTGCATCTGGCATGTTTTTGGAGACGAGGGTCCCGGATTTCATGGCCATAATGAGATCTCGAATCGCAAATTTTTGGGAGAGAATGAGACGCTCCAGTAATAGTATTCTGGTGGCTGCCTCTAACTATTATGACAATCCATTACTTTTGTACTGGTGCAATATTCATTCATCATATTATGCTAGGGATAAACCTATTAAGCCAAGAAAAAACTATAAATGATGCTCTAATTGAATTTAATTTTTTATTTTTTATTTTTTTTTATTTTGTACAATTCACATTGTAACTTGCATATATATGGGAACTCAATATTTCCTGAAATAAAACTATTTTTTTTTTATTTTTTTTTATAACTCTCTTGTAAGAAGCATCCTTGAATACTGTTCGTCGGTATGGTCACCAATATATAATATACATATTGATAGAATTAAAAAATTGAGGCAATCTAGCGACGATTTGTAAGATCATTGTGTATTAGATTAGGTTTAAGGAATAGTATTAAGGAGTATGATGACAAACTTTTAAAATTTAACATGAAGAGTTTGAAGAATCGGAGGATTAACTCCGATCTTTGTTATATTCACAGGATTGTCAATGGTGCCCTGCATGAGAATTTATTAGATGAAATAAATATTAATGTTCCAAGTCGGTCCAAAAGGTCCTATAAATTATTTGCCTTGCCAACTACAAAAAACATGGTCTCTCAGAACAGCCCTTTGATCCGAATGTGTAGGCTTTATAATGAGATTTGTAACAATAATGATATTTTCCTATATAATTTGTATCAATTTAGAAATAAAATAGATATTAATTTAAATGATGAATAAAATTCAAGTTTACTTATAATTAATTTAAATTATTTTTGTTATTTTAATGAGTACTTTTTGTGTGATATATTGATAAAACATTTGACTTAATAATTAATGATGGTATGTAGTTACTGTATTCACTTTTTTATGTTATTGTAATGATTTAAATGTTGTGTGCAGTTTTAATTGGGTTGTAATCTTAATATTGTTTAATTTAGTAAGTTGATGTAAATGTTCTTGGATTATATCCTGTAACTGTGCCTTATATAAATAAATAAATAAATAAATACTACTGAACCGATTACAATGAAATTTAGCACACATATAAAGGGTGAATCCAACCCCAGAAATCCCACAGGAACGGGAACTATGCAGGTATTTTTTTAAAACGTGGCAGAGCCGCGGACGGGAAGCTAGTTGAAATATAATGTACAAATACAAAGGTAATTTCCTACAAAATTACACAATATAAATATGTCACTATGACCCAAATATTGGCGACCATGAAAATGAGAAAGGGGAGATATTTGGCAAAAGAAATAGGCTATGTACTAGTGATATACATTTGGAGCCGTGCCTTATTTTATTACAGCCATTTACGTTGTTGACAGTTTTTAATATTACGTGTGATGTAGTTGTGATTATTTAAAAGTAGGTGTGAATTGGATGCGTAGGTTATTGTTTTCTTAATATGAGTTTTTTTTCTTTCATCTATGAAAAAGGAGCAAGGGTTCTCTATCTAAATGTTATTTTTGTTTGAGCGCATAATCTTCACAAATACCTATGTTTTAATACAATTATTATCTTTCGTTGTGATGGTTTATATTTGTAAAACCTGCAAAATACTTTGCATTGCTTACATACGATTCATAATTCGCGATTTCAAAGTTCTAACGATAAAGGTCGTCTTTAAACAAAATTTACAGGGGCAACGAACTTTCCAAAGTTATAAATCTTGCTAAGAGCAAAAAGAAAATAATTAGTATGCCGCTCATACGAATAATGCTTTACGTATAAAATATTTAGGGAAGAAAGGAATTCGATACGCGCGAGGTCAAGGTTGCGAGTGTTTAACTGAGTTACTTCTACGGTGCTTGTAATTATTAGGGCTGCCACTCTGTAAATTTATTTATTTTAATTTTCTTATTTAAAAGGGGAAAATAAGAATTATTGAATCATTTTACATGTTAAATGTCGTAAACTAATGTGATTTTAGAAGGACAACTACAGAGTTTTGTTCGCTCCTTTAGGGATAAAGAAACTACTGTGCAAACTTTTTTTCTGAATGTTGACGATTGAAAAGCATCGAACGAATGTTATTGTTTTATTGCTAATTTCTTAATATTTATTTCGTATTAAAGCAAATGTAACTTAGTCCACAAGCCATTTAAATACCATTTAAAGAAGGCTTGTGGACGTCCGCGTCGTCTCTTTTGTAGAATGGCTATGTAGCCCAATACACAGATGTCACATTTCGGACACATGGATGAATAAATTTAGGCTGCTGGCAAGCTGTATAAACATTGAAAAGGTTTTCTATAAACTCCATAAGGGAATAAAATATAATATTTATATATTAAATAAAAAATTTTAACATCCAGTCGACAACCCTAGCGAAAGATAGGCATTACATTGGCCTAACTTATCTAGATTTATATCTAGATTACAACTTCGTAACCTAATATCTTTTCTGTAATAACTTTCGCATGTATATTGGGGAATTGCTTTTCTTCCTTTTTGTTTTACTTTAATAAAATTGTGTTCTTTGATGTCGTTTCCATCTGTTAATAGGCAATAAATAGTCATGCCGCTCTTTGATAATAAATGGGTGTTGATGCGATTATTTTTTTTATGACATCATAAGTGATAGCGCCTAGCTTTATTATAAAGATATTACGTTCAATGTTGTGTTTGCTATTAACTTTCTAACAGGAATATAAATTTAATCCTTATTCTCACTAATAGAGAATATGCGAAAATATGTTTTGTTTACCTATTCATTATTCTGTATTATAAGCTCGTAAAATTATCCAATTAGTAAGGTGATAGAAAGATTTATTGGCGATAATATATATTACCGTGGTGAAATAGTTCATGAAAGCCGCTAGCTAGTAATAGATAACATACGACACCGAACACTAGACACAATCAACATCTTAAGAACAGTCTAGCCTTCAGTCCTAAATCCGTACTCAATTTATGTATATTGTATAAGGAGTTATACATATTAGTATATAGTAGTTATACATATTGTTCTACAAAGTATATTGTAGCATTTTACAATTAAACTTGATTCCTGGTGATTTTAATATAAATATGTAATAGTTGGTTTCTCGCATTTGAAATAAAAATACAATATTTATCTTCGCAAATATGCTGTAAGCTCACGCAACTTATAACTTTAAAATTTAAAGCTATTCCTTATAATTGGCCATCTTTTATACCCTATCTTATCTCTTCTCAGGTTACAACTGAGTTCTAGTACTAAATAATTCTTACCACAGCGCCGGTAAAGGGCAATAAAAAGCCACGTTTAAAACCAGATTTATTCATATGAAGCGCAGTGTTGAGCAATCACAAAAACTCTCATTTATTATGTGCCAAGATTTTCCTTATTTCCCTTTATAATTCATGACTTTCCCGCGATTTGCAGATGAAAAACTCCTTTGATTTTGTGACAAAAAATAATATATTACCTTACCCTCTCATAAATTGGAAGAAGGGTATTATATTAATTCGATTTTGGATGAAACAGGATAAATAGGTTGAGGTTATTAGTTGCTAACTTTATATGCGGATGTGACTACGATTTATCGTTTTGAGTAAATTGTTTAATAATTTCCTACTTTATTTGGATGATTAGGTATCATTTGTCCCGCAATAACATAATATCATTTCATAATCTTAAATCTGTGTTGATGTAAGCAAATAATTTTGAATGTCAGCATACTCTAATCATATGTATGTGTGCTATACCTAAACAATTTAAAAAATATTGGACCGTTTTAGTTATAGAATCGCTTAGAAATACAAATCTACATTGAATCGAAATCAAATAAATATATAATACTAGCTGTACCCCGCGGATTTACCCGCATTGATACGCTCCTGTTCGTCTTAGCGTGATGATATATAGCTTATAGCCTTCCTCGATAAATGGGCTATCTAACACCGAAATAATTTTTCAAATCGGTAGTCCGATTCTACGATTTATATTGATAACGCGCGATTTCTATTGATAACGCGCTATTCTCAGAAAGTACTAGTGTACTTTCTGAGAATAGCGCGTTCAAACAAACTCTACAGCTTTATAATATTAGTATAGATTATGAAGGAAACTCGAAAACTGCTGCTAATAAAATAATATAATAATAATAAATCGCTGACTTTTCTAAAAGGAATAAGTATAAAATCCCCAGATAATCTCTGCTAGCTATATTCTGTCTTAATTAGTTTCTTAAGTAATTAGTATTGTTATAACTTCGATATTTTTTGTAATACTTGTTGTTATAAGAGAAAAAATATGACCATTATTAATCATTGTCCATTTTTACTTAATACGATGTTATTACGGTGCATTTAGATCAAACGAGCGAATGCTCATTCTAACCCCACTATGTCAAATTCTTTTAGAGTTCTCGTAGAGCATTCTTTGTGTGTGCGAATAGATTCTATGCAATGTTCTAATACTGAACAACTCTGAATACGAGTTTACATTTACACTTAACGACCACGAAAGAATGCTCTTGCTCTAGCTCTAGCTCTATGTTCGTTTGATGTAAATGCACCGTTATGATAGATGTATCAGACTATCTCAATATTATCGAGTTATAAAATTTAAAAGAATAATTCAACAAATCATTAATTTTCTATGAATAATTTAATACGATTACATACGTTACATACAAAATTTATTACGTAGGACGCTAACAAAAACGTTTTGTTTGCGCCATGGCCAATCAGATATACAAACAAATAATGAGATCTCACCCTTATAATCAAGATTTATTTCTACTTAGGAACAGGGGCGGATTTAACACGTTGGCTGCCCTAGGCCTATGAAAGATTGCCCCCCCTCCTGTGCTGTATAAAAATTAGATAAACTATTGAAATTACATTAAATTGAAAAAAAAAGGATAAGCTATTAGCTATTATAATAAGTGAAGTCCCATGTCCCCTAGTGGGGTTAGGGGCAGATGCATTATACATCTGTTTCACTGATCGATTTTCTTTTAGGGACAAGTAGGTGATCAACCTTCTGTGTCCTACCAGACCGAGACATTTTTTTTCCTTCGTCTCCACCTTGAATCGAACCCACCCCTCGGTGCTACGCTCACGCGTCAACCACTGTACCAAGGAGGCGGTATTAGCTATTAAAACACTTCTAATAATAATCTAATTGAATCAACATTCTAATTCATGTAATTGCCATTCATGTAAATTTTTTGGACACATTTTTGAGTTTTTACAAGTATGCGCGTAGGCATCAACTTAAAAAAAAACGACCAAATTTTGCCGCCCTAGGCCCGGGCTTACTCGGCCCGGGAAATCCGCCCCTGCTTAGGAACATCACTTGAACACAAGAAAAAGCTTTCCTGCAAAACAAAAAGTTATGCAGATTCCAAAGGCATTATCTCCAACTTTGAATATAAATAAGACGAAGTATTAATCCATTTCTAAACTTCCCTATAAACTGATTGATTTTTTCCTCGTGTCGGGAATTGAAGCGTTTTCTAATAATTCTGTGAGTTATTTGTTACATCTATCTTGATATTTTACTTTCTTAAGCTTTGAGCTTTTAGCGCGTGAACTGAGCGAATTGGGTTGAATTTTCAATTTTCTCTAAAATGTGTCATTCTAACCAAATTATTCCTAAAAAAAAATTTCATAAGTCTCGATCAATAGTAGAACATTCAATAAATATAAGAAAAATTGTTTTTGAAGTATTATTTAACTCAAAAACTGCTAAAATAATTTGTATTAGGTATTTATGTATTGAATAACACAAATACTAATAATCAAAATTGATTTATCCTATAAAAACTTAGGTGCTACCCAATACACATAAAAGCATAATCAAATTAAGAACCTCCTTTAATGAAGTCGGTTAAATTTACCCCTAGCGAAACTAACGAAAAATATAATTCACTTTGATGACGCAATCAGGAACTTGTAAAAAAACTTTCCAGAACAGAAAAGAATCTTGAGGTTTCAATTCGAAGTCGGCAAAATGTGAAGGAAATTAGTTTAAAAATTTTGGGAAGATCGCGATTCTCTTTTTGTTTCTTGTTTAATTAGTAGGGATCACTGGGTATTAATGACGGTAATTTATTTTTAAACGTTTTCCCAAACATGTACACTGCACAGTCAAAACTTAATATAAAAGCTTGCCAATCAAGGTTTAGAAAAAAAGAGCGTCTAAAAACTTCTTTGGCTAGATTCAAAGATACCAAAATCGTCACCTTACTCCATGACGTGACGGTATTGTCATGATGCGACCTTGAAATGTTACCTAAAGAAGTTTCACTTTAATAAGTAAAATGAAATTAAATTATCCATGTAGAGCCAAGCGTCTAACACTTCAAGCCCTATAAACCTAAGCCCTGTTTGTGTTTTACAATACTATAAAATATTTAATCTAAAACCCACAAACATTGTAAACAGCCGTCACTGCAGAAGATTTAAAATTAATTCCATAGAACTACCTAGTTGTTGGAATAAAACAACCACACGCCCTAGTTCCCAGCATGTAAAAATTTAATATCAACTGCATTATTCAGAAGATATCCGAGCTAATTTAAAGCAGATAATTATCACACAGCACGATCTCTTTAAAAGCTTTCAGATAGCGTTAAAGCTCTAAAACATAGAACATAATGTTGTCAAGACGTCGTTTAGAAAATCGTTTCACATCGCTCTTATGTATGAAATATCTTATATACTAAGGCATAATCTCGTATCTAGAGTATATAAAATTTAAAAGCCTACCTTAAACTACTGCATACATGTATCAAGAACTTCAAGATTAAGTTATGTCTCAAGTTTGAGCGTGCGCTGTCTATATTCGACCATCAGTCAAGTTCCAAACCTCGTGGAGAGCGGACGTGCGCGTCGGAACGGAAAACTGAATTACGAAAAATTGTGCAGTGGGTGTTGGAAATATAGTGAAACGTGTGTGTTGTATGTTCTCTGCCTGAAAGGAAGATGACCGTGGCCTTTATCAGGTAGCTGTGTATTTTTAATTTGGGCATGTAACGTTTATTTTGTACCCTCCGTCGATTATTTATTAGGGAATACCTAAATAAAGCGTTAATTATAGTTTAGGTTGGACGGCTTATTTAAAATTTACGGTTATTTTAGTTTCGGCTATTTTGCGGCCGTTTTTGTAAGTTTAGGTTATTTTTTTGTAAAAGGGTGGTGTTTTAAGTGATTGTAATTGGATCGTGTTACTGAATAATTTGAATTCCTTCGGCACGGATGATGTAAGAAGATAAGAAGATTTAAACGTAATCATTGCTCTTAAAATTCGAGCATTTTCCTGTGTAAAGGATTATCTTTAATTTAATATTTAAATGAAGATTTGAAAGCTTTATCCTTTTATTAATGTATTTTCTAATTCTATTAATTTAATTTATTCCATTTCTTTAGTATTTTTTGATAATATATGAGATTCCTATTACATTTTTTTCATAGAGCCACTGGCTCTAGGATACTTGCTTAGTCTTAAGTAGAATATTTTACATTTATTATGTGAAATTAAAAAATAAACGTGTGAAGATACTAAAGCTTAAATAACGTACCAATTTTAAATCTTGAAAAAATAATCTACTATATAAAAATAAGTCGGGTTTTCCTTCCTGACGCTATAACTCCAGAACGCACGAACCGATTTCCACGGTTTTGCATTCGTTGGAAAGGTCTCGGGCTCCGTGAGGTTTATAGCAAAGAAAAGGTGTCTCTGGTGGCGAAACGGAGTTTGCCCGGTATGCTAGTTTTATATAAACATTATGGCACATTTATATGAAAGCAAAAACGTCAGCATTTATGGATATTTATTAACAGTACTTTGTGATTATTATTGACTTTTATTCAAAGGAAACTACTTTTGATGGACAATTATTAATTTTGTTATATATTTCAAACTAAAACTCAAACATTTATTCATACAACTAGACTTTAGAAGCGTTTTTGAATCTTTAAAATACATCATTTAATTCTTTATAATAACCAAAATATTTATTTCTATAATACAATAGAGACTAAAGATAATGTTGATTCTGATACTGAAGTGACTGACTTAACTAAATAAAAAGTGTTTTATCCTATCATATTCCTACTATAATCCTACTAATATCATAAATGCGAAAGTTTGTGAGGATGTGTGTGTGTCTGTTACTCTTTCACGCAAATAATACTGAACCGTTTCTAATAATATTTAGCACACATATAGAGGGTAACTTGGATTAACAAATAGGATAGGTTTTATCCCGGGAATCCCACGGGAAAGGGAACTGTGCGGGTTTTTCTTTGAAAACGCCAGCGAAGCCGCGGGCGGAAAGCTAGTTAAAAATAATTTTTGAATTATTTAATACATCAATAGATTGTATGAAGTCTTTGGAAGTCCTGTCAAAAAAAGTATGAATAATAAATCTAAATAAAGCCCGGGCAAAAAACTTGTTTACGCATTTCACGTGAAATAAAGCGAATGAATATTTGAAAGGAATACCTTCAAGAATAACTCCGTTTTATCAGGACTTAAATTACTGCAGAGTTTCTTATAGACGGTTAGTTTATCTAAATTCGTACGTATCAAATTGAGGTTCTAAATATGGTTGATTAATATATATAATTTTATGAAATAAGTGAATAGTCTTTTGCGTTATCACTACATAGTATAAAACAAAGTCGCTTTCTCTGTCCCTATGTCCCTATGTCCCTTTGTACGCTTAAATCTTTGAAACTACGCAACGGATTTTGATGCGGTTTTTTTAAATAGATAGAGTGATTCAAGTGGAAGGTTTTAGTATAAAAATTATTATGTTTTAGACAAAGCGGGCGAAGCCGCGGGCGGAAAGCTAGTAGTATAATAGTTAAGTAGCAAACAATTTAATAGTTATGATACTGGTCGTAAGCTTTTGAAATTATATACGGGATTCTTTCATGGGCATTCGCAAGACATTCGTGTTTGTATACTTTAGTGTAGGATTGAGTGTTTTTGTTGGAATTCTGCGAATTCCAATAAATGAAAATTATAATTGAAATGTTTACTAAGTACCTATTGGACTTGAAACTAAAATATCACAATATAGGTACATATACCTACATGAACACCCAAAGAATGTAGTGTAAGTAGACATTATACATAATATTATTATATTTAAAACATTAAATATGTGTAGATTTTCTTTCCCCATAAAGTAATGTTAACCACTCAATGTTTCTCTTCAGCAACTTTGTAACATCCCTAACGTTGACAATTTGAACTTCCAATGAATATATTTTCTTCGCATAAAGTCCTCAACGTTGATTCACTTAATGATTACAAACTAACTACCAAGGAACGGGTATAGATAAAACTTTAGAACTATTATGGCTGGAGGCATCCGAAGCTTCTTAAAGGATTGCTCAAATCGTTTTACTTGTCAGAAGAAATTCCACTCTGAATGGGAAAGATAAAAGAGTTTTAGGTTAAGGGCTCTTGTGTTTCGAAGGACAGTGTTTTTGGGATCGATTTTAATCCGAGGAAAAGATATGTGATATGTATTTTTATTAAGGTTCAAATGGGACTCGTGAACTAGAGCAATATGTTGCAACAATGTTAGTCGTAGCAGCTCAGAGATGATAGATTTAGTGCTCTTTTGAGCAACATTGTATATTTTATTCATTTAGTGGTGCATTGCTCTGAATAATAGATACAATCATTTACGTAAATATAGATAATTTTTTCCTGGAAATTCATTGTAATGAAAGTTGTTTAACAAGCTTATCGAAGAGTTTACGTTTTACTTATAATATTTATTTCTAAAAAAAGCTTTTATTTACTACCTATTTATTGTATAATTGCCAAATTTAATACAGATCTGATAAGCTATTTATTTGTGTACATACGTATACGTTCAAAATGTAGGATGAAAGAAGGAATAGGTTAAAGTACTATGTTTATATGTATGGATAATAATACGAACCGATAAAACATCTTCAAATTTATAAAGAAGATCCTATATGCATGGAAGATATAATTTTTATAAGAAATGTAATAAAGTATTTTAAACGTAAAAAGATGTTCATTCAGCTCTCCATTTAGTAATTTAATTTTATATAACACTATAATTTGCTACGAGTAGACATTTTTACAATATCATAGGTTTTAATGATGTTGTTAGGGATCCTTAACAAGACATTTAAAGGACAACTCTAGCGTCATTACATTTGTCTCAGGTTCTATTAATTTAACTTATAATGAGCGTATTTTTCTAGTTTTAATTAACGCTGTTTCTACGTTTATTCTGTTCGCTAGTTTCGCTAATCAGAACTTACTGCTTAAGAGATTTATACGCGAAAGTTCTAGAAATGCTACGCGTTTTACTTGTGGTATATAAAACTAGCTGTAAACTAGCTGTGCTCCGCGGTTTTATGTACAGTTAGCACCACGATTAAGTATTCTTATTGATTACTGAATTAAATTTTCTTTCTTTCTATATTTCTTTCTTATGTGATTCTGTGTATCTATATAGTATATTAATTAATATTCTTTTGAAAGCACATGAAGCTGCGAGGTTCGAAGAATTTGACTGACCGGTTGGACACTGCTTTCCAAACCAGAAGTCGTGGGTTCGATTCCCACCCAGGGCAAATATTTGTGTGATGGACATAGATATTTGCTCTGTGTCTGGGTGTTAATTATCTATAAAAGTATTTATTTAAAATTATATATGTATGTTTATCAGCCATCTGGTTTCCATAACACAAGCTAAAGATCAGATCTTAGTATGGGATCAGATCGTGCTGTGTGAAAACTGTCGTGAAATATTTATTATTTCTTTAAAAATTGTCGGAACATGGCAGTACTGGGTTGCCACAATTTTAGCAACGCCGCGTTGTTAATAGTTTTACACTTCAAAGGTTATTTAGCGAACGCGAAAAGTGAAAACGCGGGCGAAGCCGCGGGCGGAAAGCTAGTTCATTTATAAATGCGTCGATGGATATAAAAAATTGCCATTTTATTTGACGGTCCTGTTAGATAAAATGGTCTACAAAAGGCTTTCCTGACCGGAAATAAGTACTTTTTTGTACAATCGTGTAACAGACACGGCCTGATTTTTATAGCGCAAATATTACTGTGTCAATCTAGGCTTCAATTATATTACTGGTTAAAGCATTGTCTTTATCATGTCTTTTTATCTATGTGAAATAATTTTTTGAATCAGTCCAGCAGTTTCTGAGATTAGCGCACTCAAACAAACAAACTCTTCATGTCTTCGTATAAAACTTAAAACATTATAAACTAACACTGCTCAAGAACCACTGTATCTTTTTAAAAAATCATCAAAACTCCTTACGTTGTTTAAAGATTTAAGCATATATAGGGACGGACAAACAAGACAGAGACAATTTTTACTCTCTAGTGATTATAGATTGTTTGTGGGAGTTTCGATTTTATTATGCTAAAAAAATTAAGACTTTAGTCTTTTTATATAGGTTTTGAATAAGACGAATGTGTTCCAAATTAACCTACTTCCGTATACATCCTACAGAAAACAGAATGTTATTAACCGACTTCAAAAAAAAGGAGGAGGTTATCAATTCGGCCGGTATGTTTTTTTTTTATGTATGTACACCGATTACTCCGAGGTTTCTCAACCGATTTACGTGTTTTTTTTTTGTTTGGTGCGGAATGGTGTCGAATTGGTCCCATGAAAATTTTATTCGGATAGGCCGAGTAGATTTTATTTTATGAGCATTTTTGTCTGATCTCGATGACTTAATTGAAATGTAGCAAGTAATTTTTATTCACTTCCCGGTAACCGATTGAGCTGAAATTTTGTATACGTATGTAAATTGGATAGCGATGAAACATTATCATGATAAAGAGCTGATTTGATGATGGAATCGGAAGGTGGCCATAGGAACTCAGTAATATATTGACTCAACTTTATCGAGTTTGGGCTCGTTTGATTCGTGTTGAAAAATACACTAAAAAGTATTAAATAAAATAATATTTTTATTATATGGTAATGAATAATTATGAAAGGGGATTACGATGTTTATTTTTAATTTAGAAACATACTATAAGCACTGAAATGAGTTGATTATTCGACGTGAAGTTGGAAAAATACAACTCTGAAGCTTGAGAGCAGATAGATCATATAGGTATAGATATAATTTTTGCTTCCTATCATATTGGTATAGGTATATAAAAAATAAATATATAACTGGCTGCTCAAAGACGTTGTTCTGCCCCTTTTCGTGTTTTCTCTCTATAAGAACTTTCGTGACATTACTTGTAAAAACGTTAGAAAAAATGCCGAAATGGTAGAGCCGTTCTCGAGTTTTACGTTTAGCAACATATTTTGCGAACCAGTTTTATTCTATAGATATTTTAGAGAATGTTTACATGAATGTAGCAACAGTTGAGTGACATGATATAAATAAGAAATGTAAATACAATTCGTACATTTTAGTGTGTTCATTTTGTTTACTGAACTAATTTACAAATAAACAATGTTTTATTATCTATTGAAGGTAAACATAAGAGAAATAATGAAATTTTACTTCTGGGTTTACAGTAATAGTATGAGTACATTATTTTAAAAAAAGATATTAAAGTATGAAATACAAAAACATGCTTTGTTTTTGAAGTATGTTAAAAATAATGTAAAAACCTTTTCATTAAAATAAATCCCCAATAATAACAAGCAGAAGATTAATTTATCCCAATTTGCGGTTCTATCGATATAAAGATATCCGAAAACCGCGTATTAAAATTACAATATAGGTAGCAATTAATTTCGCGCCAAAAACAAACCAATTCTCTCATCCAAACATCAATTTTATACGCAAATAAAATTAAAGGAGCTCATGTTTTTCGGCTCATTTTCCATTCTCTTCCGTAGACAATTGTAGTCTGCGAGCTGAAGTGGAATTATTATAGGGATTTGATTAATTAAGTAATTGCTTTTTTGGCATCATCTCTGACTTTGTTTGGTCATATGTATCACTTGGTGTTTTCTAACTACTGAAACAAGCCAAAAAATATTAGCTAATGATCTTAGAACGTTTCATTTGTAACGTGGAATTCTTTTATTTGAATAAAATGTAAATTATAAGTGGGAATAATATTCCTAATAATATTAAATTAGTATAGAAAAGTTCCACCGTTTTTATCAATACAAATTATTATATTAAAGCAACCTACCACACTGACGAGGCGTCTAACAAATAAAAAACTTAACTATATTGTCAGTAATTGGTAGCCACGTAATTCAATTGTTCCTTTGTCATCTTAAAGAGGCTTTTACAAAAAATCAAACAGCCTCTCGGTCTAAGTTCTTTCACAAACACGATTGACGTGCAAAGTACTTAACATTTATTTCATGAGCAAACCGTTTGATTTGATTTCAAATGAATTAATTCAATTTATGCTAAGCGCTTTTTTGTCTTGTTCAAACAAACATGTACCTGCCCTTTGCAAGATCGCTTAATGTGTTTTCGGTTTTTAATCCCTCAGCCCCCGGAATCACAGACACAATAGAAAATCTATTGTGTCGTGGCCCGATCGGGCCGCTCGGTGGTCAAGAGGTTAAAACGAACGACGGTAATGAGATTTTCATAAGTGGAATTCTCGAATGTTCTTTTCTTTTCAACAATTTGAATATTTATTATGTTTTAATAATGGAATTATTTTTCAGGTTTTCAATGTATTTCAATTACGTATTCTTATAAGTGTGAATAAAAGACAGTAGTTTTGAACGTCTTAAAAATTTGCACCAAAAAAAAGATTTTCCGATAAAATTTGCTTTTTATGACAACCTCGTAAAATCTTACAATGTACCATTACAGATTTAACACGTGTACAAATTGGGGTCAAAATTTCTATTAAACTCTACAGACCCCGAATAAAGCGATGAAACTAGTAATTTTCGGCGACGTATGACGCTCATCAGAAAAACATTATGCTTAGGGTGCTCACACTGCTTTTGCATCCCTAATATCGAGGCAATGTGCCAATTTCCATTACGACATGGAATATAGCCTTTCAGCTTAATGTTCGGATGGTATTGTAAAGTTTTGTTCTAATCACATTGAAGAACTTAGTAGTTGAAGACTTGTATAGTATGTATTCGAATATTATGTTACAAGATTTATGACTAATGAATCGATTTTGCTAGAGTGTAAGTTGATAAGAGCACTAGTCACTATTATATTATAATCTTTTAGAAAAATATCTAACACTAGGTTTCCGCCCGCGGCTTCGCCCGCGCAGTCAAAGAAAAACCCGCATAGTTTCCGTTCCCGTGGGATTTCCGGGATTGCGTCATTTTCCCGGGATAAAAAGTAGCTTATGTCCTTTCTCGGGTATCAAAATATCTCCATACCAAATTTCATGAAAATTGGTTCAGTAGCTTAGGCGTGATTGAGTAACAGACAGACAGACAGAGTTACTTTCGCATTTATAATATTAGTATTGATAGTATTGATTACAAAATACATTTATTTATTCTACTATTGACTTTTAATCTTCTAATGTTTACCACCTATTAAATTAATATTTAATTAAGTACCACCGGTTAGGAAAGCAGTTTCTACAGAGAAAATATACTCTTTTCGAAATTAAATACATGATCATGCATGTAAATTAAATTAAATAAGTTGCAGTAATTTGCAGTTTTAATACGTAGACTAAGTAATAATATCTAGGTATTATTGTCTAGTTCTTATCAATTTTATGGAATCATTTTCTAATCTTCAAGCCTTAATTAAACAGTACAGTTTCAAACACATTTAACACCAGACACGATATCATAACATTACGCAACGGTTAACTACAAATCACTGGAACAGTAACAGCTATTACGGCCGATTACGCGTCATTTAGTTCGCGTAATACATGGTAATAGGTCGCGTAATGGTAACATGGTAATATCTAGTGGTGCCACATGTTGCAAATTTGAATAGCCATGGCCATGTTTATGTTAAAATTTAGTTAAAAGGGTAGAAACATGACAAGGGATGTTATGTTTATGATTAAGGATGATACGCTACACCATGCCGGGGACGAGCCGTGCCGGAGCCGGGAAACAAATCTATACTAATATTATAAAGCTGAAGAGTTTGTTTGTTTGAACGCGCTAATCTCAGGAACTACAGGTTCGATTTGAAAAATTCTTTCGGTGTTAGATAGCCCATTCATCGAGGAAGCCTATAGGCTATATATCATCACGCTAAGACCAACAGGAGCGGAGCCACGCGGGTGAAACCGCAGAGCGCAGCTAGTGAAGCAATATCCATACACATTTCAACGCCGTGCCCCATCCGTGAACAGCCGAGCTATGTTCAGGCATGAATCACTTCATACAAAAAGTTTACAATGATGTTTAATCAAGCATCTAAATATGATTATACTGTCCGCGTTGATCAACTATTGTAGCTTTATTTTGGTTAAAGAATGGTCATCACTACATAGTATAAAACAAAGTCGCTTTCTCTGTCCCTATATCCCTATGTCCCTATGTCCCTTTGTACGCTTAAATCTTTGAAACTACTACTACTACTAGAGTGATTCAAGAGGAAGGTTTATATGTATAATAACACCCATTAAATAGTGGAGAAGTACTGTTATTTTTAAAGTTTCTAATGTGATGTCGTAAAAAATTACATTTTTTCCGCTTACATTGCAAACGCAGGCTGAACCCTACGAGTTTTATCAAAATAATGTACTAAGTATTATACACATTGAAAAGGTCTACAGAAAAGTCCGCGATGGTATATGTCTATCTCTTATGGATAACCCACAATAACTTTTTTTTGTCATTTACTTTTTACGACAAATAATGGCTAATTTTCGAAGCGATTTTAACCAATACAGCATTAATCCTTAACCAATTAAATACCTTGAATACATTGTTCATTTAATATAGATCTATATGGCCCTTTACACCGTATGATTTAAGTGAATATTTTCGAAGATATAACAGATTTAAAAATTGCGGGACGTAGCGTTTGCGGCAGCACCGGCCGGCCGCCCGGCTATATATTTTATACCCGTGCGAAGCCGGAGCGGGCCGCTATGTTTTTATATACAACGTTCACAGTTTTTCTGTAATGTATTTAGTATCAGCATTGCACCCGTGCGAAGCCGGGGCGGGTCGCTAGTTTTAATAATAAGTTTATTCATATAAAACGTATGACTATTGTAATATTATAAGCTTAGATACGAAGATACGAAGAACTGCTTTTTACGTAAATATAATCAAATCACTACATAGTATAAAACAAAGTCGCTTTCTCTGTCCCTATATCCCTATGTCCCTATGTCCCTTTGTACGCTTAAATCTTTGAAACTACGCAACGGATTTTGATGCGGTTTTTTTTAATAGATAGAGTGATTCAAGAGGAAGGTTTATATGTATAATAACCCCCATTAAATAGTGGAGAAGTACTGTTATTTTTAAAGTTTCTAATGTGATGTCGTAAAAAATTACATTTTTTCCGCTTACATTGCAAACGCAGGCTGAACCCTACGAGTTTTATCAAAATAATGTACTAAGTATTATACACATTGAAAAGGTCTACAGAAAAGTCCGCGATGGTATATGTCTATCTCTTATGGATAACCCACAATAACTTTTTTTTGTCATTTACTTTTTACGACAAATAATGGCTAATTTTCGAAGCGATTTTAACCAATACAGCATTAATCCTTAACCAATTAAATACCTTGAATACATTGTTCATTTAATATAGATCTATATGGCCCTTTACACCGTATGATTTAAGTGAATATTTTCGAAGATATAACAGATTTAAAAATTGCGGGACGTAGCGTTTGCGGCAGCACCGGCCGGCCGCCCGGCTATATATTTTATACCCGTGTGAAGCCGGAGCGGGCCGCTATGTTTTTATATACAACGTTCACAGTTTTTCTGTAATGTATTTAGTATCAGCATTGCACCCGTGCGAAGCCGGGGCGGGTCGCTAGTACTTAATAATTCTATCAAATAGCAAATGTGGATACGGAAAAGGAAACTCGTTAACGAGTTTGAGTTGATTATTGAGAAATTAAAGAGTTTTTAAAAACTCTTTAATTTCTCAATAATCTTGCGTGAAATAAACTGCAAGAAAATAAGTAAGTTGTAACTAGTTTCTTATTGTTTCTTCTTAAAACTGTAAACTTACCTACTTGATCACAAGTTCTTACATCGGTGGTGGAAAATACAAATATTTTAAAACGTTTAATAATACATATATCTATACTTTTATTTAGCCTTAAATACGCTTAATATGATTATAAAACAAAAATAATATATTATTATTAACTAATTGATAAATCTATACGTATATGCAGCTAAATTCAGTAGTTTTTGCCTACGTAGATATAAGTTATAAGCAAGTTTTCATATTTCTAATATGAAAATTTCAGATAAAAATTAAAAGATATTTATTTAAAATCTTATAAGGATGAAATTCATATTATGTTCATACATTTCTAGTTCTGGTGTATTTATTCAAACATTATAAAGTGGAAAAGTCAGAAGTTTATTAAAAACTAGCCACTATAACGTTTAAGTAAATTCAAGCAGTTTTATATTTAAAAACGCAACGTCCTGCCATTCAATATTTTCCCCTCACATCGTTTGACCCGTGACCCGTATGCTTTGCTATCTGTGCTTTAAAATAACTAGATCGAAAATAACGCTATTTCATTCGAAAATAAAATTGATTTTTTAAATTTATAACATCATCTTCATTAAAATATCTGAAATGAAATGTTGGAACGGAATGTTGATATTTTAATACGTATTCAATATTGAAACGCTTGAATACGTAAAATAAATATGATAAATAACATCCCAATTGGTTTTTTAAGGGCTTTTATATTGTATACGTATATCTGTTGATTTAAAGATACAATGTTATGCCGGGAGATACTGACACAAAATTTCGGGTCATTTTTAACAGGATGGCGGTTCTACGGTGGTCATAGTAAGCAATGACAAAAAGAAAAATGATGGTCAGAACGCTGGTACCGGCGGACTAGTCGCGTGGGCGTTAGTCGAACTCGTCGGATAAATAGCAAAAGTCAAACGATTTGTAACACAAAAATTTTAGAATTTACCGATAGCCCACAAAAAAGTTGTAGGCGGAAGTGTCATGCCATACTTTTCCGGTGTGACTTACAGCCCGCCATCTGTGCCGCCATACCGACGCGAATGCGTTGATTTAAAAAAAAACAATTCAACCATTTGTACCAGGCTAACTTTTGCACAGGTAATCATCATCGTGCAGCTATTTACGAAAATCGCCATGCCATACTTTTCGGGCGATTCCAAATGGTCGCCATACCGCCGATGATGTTACAAATGACCCGAAATTTTGTGTCAGTATCTCCCGGCCTATGTAGATTAACACCTAACAATATTTTATTGACCTACACTTTAATGTATTGTAATGGACTTCTCTTTTTTTTTGTTTCTAGCTAAGCATTCTTATTGTATATAAACTAGATTTCTTACCGCGGCTTCGCCCGCGTTTTCAAAGAAAAACTCGCAAAGTTCCGTTGTCCCGTATTCAGTTACCTACATACCAAATTTCATTGTAATCGGTTCAGTAGTTTTTACGTGAAAGAATAACAAACATCCATCCATCCTCACAAACTTTCGCATTTATAATATTAGTAGGATGTGTGTGTACTATTTTCTTCGCATCTTTTTTTCTATGTTTCCTTCGCATCTAATAAAAAACAAATAACGAAACTCAGAAATACTACAACGTTGTAAAACTACGTAAGATTGCACCTACATTGTAATTCTCTTACACAGCCACGGAACACTCTGAGTGCATCTTAAGAGGTGTTATGTGGGAATTAAACATTGCAGCTACGAATAAAAGTTAAAAAAGAGAAGATTTTTTTTGCTTATACGTTTATATGACAGTTTTAAAGGTTTTTTTTTTATTTGGCAAGCTTGCGCCAAGTCATCTATACTAATATTATAAAGCTGAAGAGTTTCTTTGTTTGTTTGGACGAGTTAATCTCAGGAACTACTGGTCCAATTTGAAAAATTCTTTCGGTGTTAGATAGCCCATTTATTATCATCACGCTAAGACCAACAGGAGCGGAGCCACGCGGGCGAAACCGCGGAGCGCAGCTAGTAAGGAATAAGTCGTGTGTTATGTTGTCTGTGGTTATGTTTCTGGCTGTTACAGAAACAATCTATCTTACTGAAAACTCTATGTAATATTAAATTCGAAACTGCATCAGATAAGTAATTCCTCAGATGTATAGTGCGAAAAAAATATAAGAAAACAAAACAATAATTTAATGATAGAAAAAACAAATGAAAAATATCTTGAACAAGCGATACGTGCGGATGTGCAAGTCATACCAGACTACTCTATTGCTGAAATATAATAGAAGCCTTTTGAATAGTAAATCGCTAATATAGAGTCCGTTTCATAAATGAATACTTATACTTTATAAATAAATAAATACTTAAGAAAATAATGATAACATTTTATATATATTGATAACATGTACTTTGTGTTTTTCTTTTATTTTATTTTTTATTAATTGTAATAACTTTCATTAGTCCATAACATATGTATGTATATAACCAAGAAGCGCAACCTAGGGTCCCAAGACACAAGTATTTCACTTAGTTTGGGACCCACTGTCGTACATTAATTGTAATACATAAAATGGACAAATAAATTTATTTCATTTCATTTCATTTCAAATGAAACAGAATTGAGAGGAATAGGCCTGGAGAATATTACAAAATAATATGAAAGATACAATACATATATTTGATAAGTACTTCAAGAAAAAGGGAATTACTAACTGACAAGAACAGCCTTGGAGGCTATAAGTTTGAGGACATGTGACATGTTCCAAGTTCTCAATTGTCCATCTATATTACGGCCTTAATCTTTTTAGATTTAATACATAATATTATGTTTTATGAAAAAATAGGTTACACATATCCATTATACATGGAAGGTCACTTAAGACGAGGCTCCCTCACATAAATTTCTGGCACTGAGAGACCGGTTACGGTCCTAGACGCTAACACAGCCGTAATAAAGGTGAATATCGCGTGCGCTCTTTGATGGTGTTCGAGCTCGAAAAGTAAGTCTCAATTCTTATTTCGTTTATAACTAAAGTAATAATTGATCTAGAGAAAAAATATCTTGTGATTCAATAGTAAACTCTATTTTCTTACTGTTAACATTTATTTTAGACATAAAGTCCAAGTAAATCTTAAAAAAAATGTAATAATCCTTAAAAAAGGCATAATTTTTGAATAAAAAATGAATCGAGCGAAAATGTTACAATTACGTAACTGTCTTGTACATCAAAAGAAAAAGACCCAATAAATCATATACTAAAGTTTCATTTTGATTGTATGTGTGCCTGTTTCAGAATATTAATGCAAATTCACATAAAATTTAGGGATCCTCCCCTTAAGATTAACTTGATATCAAATATCAAGTGCAATTTGGCATTATTGTCATATAATATTTAAAATAAGCAATAGTACTGCTATTTTAATTTGGCTGTTATTCACCCAAAAATAAACTTAATATAACCTATGCCATTCAAAAGAATATAGCTCTAGATGCCTTATATCATTATCAATATCGGTTCTAAAATTTCAAAGCTTATTTGGAATATACAAACATAAAACTCTTTCCTATTTCTGATATGAACTAGCCTCGCTGTTTAACTGGCATAAATTCGAGGTAAATTAAGTACGTAAAAAGCTACTTAAAACTATATTTACAGAAAAAAGAAATTATTTCGGACGAATTGTTCCAGAGATTAGCGCGTTGAATAAAACAAACTTTCTTCATAATTTTATATAAAGCTAATTTTAAACACTATCTACTATATAAAAATAAGTCGGGTTTTCCTTCCTGACGCTATAACTCCAGAACGCACGAACCGATTTCCACGGTTTTGCATTCGTTGGAAAGGTCTCGGGCTCCGTGAGGTTTATAGCAAAGAAAAGGTGTCTCTGGTGGCGATACGGCGTTCGCCGGGTTTGCTAGTATACTATAGAATATATAAATAGTAATATCATAAAGCCGTTGACACATGTGGCGCGAACATCAAAGTCGCTCGCGTAAACTCGACCTGAAAGTTTTATTTCAAAAGTTTAACCCTTCGAGAATGTTCTATAGCCTAAGTTTGTTGGAAGTTACGAATTGTATTTGCTAGTTTGAATATTTTGGCGTTCATTTTTGGTTATAATTTTGATATGGGCATGTTTTATTTATGATTAAAAAGGTAGGTAACTACATAGTTTTAGAATAGAAGTAATTTAAGAATTTGTACTTATCTATAAAAAGGTACATAGTTTTAGAATAGCAGTTATTTAAGAATTTGTACTTATCTATATTTATATTCTTGCTATTTAAATATTACTGCAATTACTACAGTTTGTTTATTTATTTATGTTTGCATCAGTATAACATCAATAAACCTAATATCACAACCCGGACACTCCATACAAAATTATCGTTTTGACAGTCACACTGTAGAGACTGCAAATGTGTGTGTTAACGCTTTATGGTTGGCACATTTGTGACTAGCGTAAAAAAAAAATTCGCGTTTTTCTGATGAAATACATCCGTAAACAGCACAATATCTAACCATTTTCTACGAAAAACGATAATCACAAATCCAAAATAATAAAATTACTTTAAGTCAATTTGATTATAAATGTTGTCAATCTTCGTTGCGTATCGTCCTTGCAGAAAAATATGGCCCATTTTAATCACGATCGCGCGGGGTGAGGTAAGTTTAATTTTGGCGGGAGGCGGAAAGTGTCCGTTCTGTAGCGTTTAGCTACTATTATGTATTCTGTGCTAATATATTAATTTTATATTTTAATATTTTTCTTATATACGTCAAAACTTAACAAATAAACATTTTCTATCTTTCTTTCTAACATCTTATAACACCTACGTCAATGCATGTATAGATAAGCATTACCCTACATACAAACACACACATAAATAGTTCGACGTCTATTTATATGTGTGCATTCAAAATAACTCAGTCAAATGAAACACGTGGAAAAGTGGGCCGGTTAATTTCGCTGCGATCCCGTTTCAAGTTTCAAAGTCAAATAAATACTCAAATTCCAATTTGAACTCTGTTTTTCACTTAAAAGTGTAGTATAGGTATGGTTTCCACAGTGGTATCTACATTGGTTCAGTGGTTAAGGTGTAGGTAAGCGTAGATATGGAATTGAATGGAACAATCTTCCGGCCTCCGTGTTTCCCGATAATTATAATCTGGACTTGTTAAAAAAAAAGTGAATAGGCATTTATTAAGTCAGTATGCTCCATCCTAGACCACGCTTGTCGCTTTCCATCAGGCGAATAAAAAAAAAGATAGAGATGTCTCGGGTTCGATTCCTGGTTGGGACGAAGATAAAATGCCTGGGTCTGATGGGATATAGGCAACTGATAAACTATTTGTCCGAAAAGAAAATCATTCAGTGTCTTATTTGTATAATGCATCTGCCCCATGCCCCCATACCCCATAAAAGGACAAGGGGTTTTACTTTTACAAACTAAGCGACATTTTGTCTTATAATATTATAATATTGTAAGTCACAATTCCTCGTGGATATCTTTATAATGTAACGAATTTCCTTTTCGATAGTGAACAGTCATAATACATAGCAACCCCTCATACATCCGAGATTACCAGAGATAAAGATATTCCGGATAAAAATATAGTAGGTCGCTAAGGAATAATAAATCTTCTGCCGGTGAAATAAATTTCAATATCGGTTGTATAGTTTTGAAGCTTATTTAGAGCTAACAAACAAAAAATGATGCTCTATCACCTATTTGTATGTAGATTAAAATCTGATAATAATTTTAATTCTTACTCAATGGTTCAATCTGTAATTTAAAAAGGAATTAATCTTCAAATACGTCAGCATTTCTATCAATGGAAGGGAAGTGCTAGAAAAGTCCCTAATCCTATGCCTTTTGCTTTTATTCATCTGACTTTTCAATAAATCTTTGTTCTCTATTACAATATTAAGAAAAAATTGAAGATCAGTACTGAATACTAGACAGATAATATCTTTATACAAGTCTTCAAGTAATTTGATTATATTATAAACTAGCGGTCCGCCCCGGATTCGCCCGTGGTACATGTTTATGTTTTCTTTCTATAAGAACCATCCTCATATTTCAAGGAATATTATAAAAAAAGAATTATCGAAATCGGTTCACCCGTTCACGCGTGATGCCGTGACCAAGGACAACGGGTTTCATTTTTATATATTACTAGCGGTCTGCCCCGGCTTCGCCCGTGGTACATATTTATGTTTTCTCTACATAAGAACCATCCTGGTACTTCAAGGAATATAATAAAAAAAGAATTATCGAAATCGGTCCACCCGTTCTCGAGTTCTGCGCTTACCAACACATTTTGCGATTCATTTTTATATACAGGGTGTCCCAAAAAGTAGTGATGAACGAAAGCTGGGAGGTAGAGGACCTAGAAGGCTATCCGAATCACCCCCATGTATGTTATGCGATTCTTCGTATTTTCGGAGTTATGACGTTTTTTTCAATTTTTCACCGATCGCCGAGTACTATGATATTTTCACTCATGGTGACGTCAATTATTGCGGAAGATGTTTGATTTTTTTTGTGTGCTAAGCTGAAAGATAGGCCAATTCAGTATGGTAATATTTACCATCGCTAGATCTTTGAATGAAATAAAAAAAAGAATGAAATGCCAAGAAAGATAAAATTACCCAGTATGTTCACCACTCCAAGGGCCCGTAAAAAAATAAAATCACATAAAAAATGTTTTCTGTTTGGCTTTTAAAAACTTGCTCTATCTATCAGGAAGCTACCCTGAAAATTTCATTTTATTATTCAGAAGGCTTCAATCGAAAAATTGAAATCTAAATTTGGTAAGTGCAAAAATTGAATTAACATGATGATTAATAAAAACAAATAACAAGGTGTTTTATTACCAGAAATTTTTAAAATGACCCCGCGGTTGCTCAGTGCAAGTGCGACATCACCGTAAAAAGTTGTCTTTTAAATGTCTGTATGCCCTTTTATTATTTTTAATGTTTTCTTATGCTACTATGAATTTCCCGGCTATTTCGTCCAAATTGTGGCATTCTCTTAAGTAGCCGAGGTCTTTTTAGTATCCCCATTGAAACAAATCAATGGGGTTTAGGTCGAGGGACCGTGGAGGCCGGGCTTTAAGGCAGGCGTCACCGGCGCATGCGCAGGCTGCAACGACCAATCCATCTTTCAGGGTATCTTTGCCCTTTAGCCTGGCCTCCACGGTCCCCGGAAATAAACCCTATTGATTTTTTCCGCGGGGATACTACAAAGACGAGAGACTGCCACAATTTGGACGAAATAGCCGGGAAATTCATAGTAGCAGAAGAAACCATTAAAAATGATAAAAGGGCATACAGACATTTAAAAGACAACTTTTTACAGTGATGTCGCACTTGCACTGAGCAACCGCGGGGTAATTTTAAAAATTTCTGGTAATAAAATACCTTGTTATTGGTTTAATTTGTTTTTATTAATCATCATGTTAATTTAATTTTTGCACTTACCAAATTTAGATTTCAATTTTTAGATTGAAGCCTTCTGAATAATAAAATGAAATTTTCAGGGTAGCTTCCTGATAGATAGAGCAAGTTTTTAAAAGCCAAACAGAAAACATTTTTTATGTGATTTTATTTTTTTACGGGCCCTTGAAGTGGTGAACATACTGGGTAATTTTATCTTTCTTGGCATTTCATTCTTTTTTTTATTCCATTCAAAGATCTAACGATAGTAAATGTTACCATACTGAATTGGCCTATCTTTCAGCTTAGCACAAAAAAAAAATCAAGCATCTTCCGCAATAATTGACGTCACCATGAATGAAAATATCATAGTACTCGGCGATCGGTGAAAAATTGAAAAAAACGTCATAACTCCGAACATACGAAAAATCGCATAACATACATGGGGGTGATTCGGATAGCCCTCTAGGTCCTCTACCTCCCAGCTTTCGTTCATCACTACTTTTTGGGACACCCTGTATAAAAGATATAGATAGACTAGCTGTACCCGACAGACGTTGACCTATCTTTGCCAAAATTGTCAAACCCGTAAAGTTTACATGGCCGTTATGTTAACGCATTTTTTAATTTTTTGACGCACATTTCTTGAGTTTTTCTTTCATAATATCCTTCTCTTGACAACAACGAACACACCAAATTATTGAAATCGGTTCAGACGTATTATAATGTCTGAAAATTTTCGTTAAAAAAGTGTTAGATAGGCTATCAGAAATATTACCTATTAACAAGTGGTGGAACAGGCCCTTAGTGATAATAATTTATGGCTTAAGATACTAGATACTATCAGAAACACGATCTTATTAAGTCTTCTTTTGTTCACACTCTTTAACGTGTTCTATCAGTTTTGTAGGTGTTATGTGTGGTTTAATCTTATATAAATTATATCAAATAGCTTGTAGAAATCAAACTGTTTTATACTATTTATGAGTAGTTCCTTAACTACATTGCGTTTTTTAGTTTCTAAACTATATAAAAACACAAGCATTTATCGTGAATTAGGTAACAAATATGACCATTTCCAAAAATGTTGTCCCTGTTGCAATAAATTTCGCAAAATCCAGGTTCACGAATTCACCATTCGATCCTTTAAAAAAAGGTCTAAATCCACAGGCATACGTTTTAAAAAACAATACCGACAAAGCTGTAACACAGGTAAATAAAAGGGAACAACGGTAACATACCACAGTAAATATAGATGGAATTCACAAACGATACCCCATGGAATAACCTCGTATTGCGTTAGCAAAGATTCACATAATTCATTTAGCCGCTAACTTTGACACTACAAAATTTGTTGAGCACACAAGATTGTCTGCTGTTAGTGTGTTTGTAATTCTGTTAACTGTATAGATGTTTTAGATATCAAGTTTGTTTATCATTTACTAGCTTCCGCCCGCGGCTTCGCCCGCGTGGTGTTTTGATAAAAGGTAGCCTATGTTCTTTCTGGGTCTAAAAATTGTCTGTGCCAAATTTCATCAAAATCGGTTGAGAGGTTTAAGCGGGAATGCGTAACAGACAGACAGACAGAGTTGCTTTCGCATTTATAATATTAGTAGGGATGGTACAACTAGCTGTGTTGCCCGGTTTCATACTCGGACGCACACGAGGACCAAATCAAGTATACTTTCAGCACATATTTGTGTTATTCTGATGAATAGCAGCCTATATTACTTTAAAGTTATATCAAAATCCGTCCCGTGGTTTTATCGTGAAAGAGAGGTGATACATACATCCATCGTAGAAAACTTCAGCCTTTATAATATAATTAAGATCTTTTTTTAATTTTATTAAGTTGATTAATTATAATGTTGAAAGAAAACTATTTTGAACACACCCACTTTCCGGCCTCCGGACTTTCAATTAACATTATAAGTAGATAGTCGTGTTTAAATATCCAAACAATATTCTTATCCTAACAGTGAGAAATATTTATTTTTATTACACAAAACAGATAAGAAAATAAACAAGAATATTATTATTTTAAGCTCTTAATTTCGTAGTATAGAATAAGGCAATAGGCATATAGAAGGACAAAATCGAGATGCCAAATATAAGACTTTTGTGATGGGACAAAAAGATTATTGTAGGTACTAATAAAAATTCGGAGTACTCTCATTGAAAGAGGCATTATCACTGAATTGGTACTTGAATTGAAAATCAGTTTTGTCGATTTCGAGTGTGCTATTAATGCCTAGTTTTGTTGGCATTTTTTCCAGTGTAGGAAAGGTTTCAGCTTTAAAAACTTTTGCTTCACTAACGGCTTTTCAAACATACAGCTGCTTATAAATGTTTTTAAATATTTAGTTTCCATACGCTCACTTCGTATTATGAGAAAAAATTGGATACAGCATAATATTGGTACCTAATAGAAATATTACATTTGTCGTAGTAAAAACCCTTCCAATTTATCACCATAAATAAGTTATTTATACTAAACGTTAACCAACGCCTGCTCGATTGTATATCCAGCAAACTATGCTTCAAAACTTAAATAGACTGAAAAATACAATGTAATGCTACGACATTTTGATCTCTGTCCCTATGTCCCTATGTCCCTATGTCCCTTTGTACGCTTAAATCTTTGAAACTACGCAACGGATTTTGATGCGGTTTTTTTTTAATAGATAGAGTGATTCAAGAGGAAGGTTTATATGTATAATAACATCCATTAAATAGTGGAGAAGTACTGTTATTTTTGAGGTTTCTAATGTGATGTTGTAAAAAATTACATTTTTTCCGCTTACATTGCAAACGCAGGCTGAACCCTACGAGTTTTATCAAAATAATGTACTAAGTATTATACACAATGAAAAGGTCTACAGAAAAGTCCGCGATGGTATATGTCTATCTCTTATGGATAACCCACAATAACTTTTTTTTGTCATTTACTTTTTACGACAAATAATGGCAAATTTTCGAAGCGATTTTAACCAATACAGCATTAATCCTTAACCAATTAAATACCTTGAATACATTTTCCATTTAATATAGATCTATATGGCCCTTTACACCGTATGATTTAAGTGAATATTTTCGAAGATATTACAGATTTAAAAATTGCGGGACATAGCGTTTGCGGCGGTACCGGCCGGCCGCCCGTCTATAATATATTTTATACCCGTGCGAAGCCGGAGCGGGCCGCTATGTTTTTATATACAACGTTCACAGTTTTTCTGTAGTGTATTTAGTATCAGCATTGCACCCGTGCGAAGCCGGGGCGGGTCGCTAGTTGTATATAAAGGTTAATTTCTCTTATCGTTACGTATGTTTCAAAACTCAAATAGACTGAAAAATACGGTGTAATACCGGTGTAATAATATTTTGATCTCTATTGCCATGTATATAAAGGTCAATTTCTCTTATCGTATTGTGATCCATTTAGTACGAATGTACGTCGTATTTATTAACAGTTGTTAGTTCTCACAAGTCAACTTGGTTATAGTTCTGTTTTTGTTCTCAAAGCCTGTTAACCGTTGACTAGTTAGTTATCTGTATAATACTAAAAGCAGCTATTTCTTTACTAAAATACTTCATAAATGAAGATGATGAGGAACTTGGAGTTCATTTAATAAATTTCATACATGACAACATTTCCATAGTGCAACATAATATTATATGAAACATAATATATTATAACTTTGACTTTTAAAACAATTTCAATTATTAAGAGAGATAGCTAGCAAAAAAAGAGTCTTGAAACCATTGCTTACCTGGTCGTGTAAAATAACGAACTAGAAAAACTATTCTTTACAAGAACTGACCTCATTTTGTAACTGTTGTAAATTACTGAATAAAGTTTGTAAAAGATAAGTCACACAGACAATTTCGCTTTTTGTGTTCTAACCTTCCAATAAAAGTCGAGAAAAGAAGGAAAATTTTGAGAAATAACTATCTGTTAACTAGAACAATGTAATACAGAACATCTATAATTACCTAGTAAATATGCATATTAATAGATAAAGGGTGAGGATATTTTTATTGTGATAGGCCACTTCACCCGTATGGTCAAACAATTTACTATATGAGTAGTAAATAGAAGAATACTTTGTTTTTATGTCATACTTATTTGTTATGCTTCATGAGTAACAGAGAAAAAAGTTAAGAAAGTCAATCTGTTCATCTAACTATCAGCTTTCCACCCGCGGCTTTGACTAGTAGAAATCCCTATCATAATGAGATGTATGACCGCAGTAAAAAGTAATGCCTATGTCATTCTCTAACTTCTTATATCCACGATAATTATATCAGTCTATACACCACTAGTTTTTAATCAGTACAAAAACTTTAAGGACATATTAGCGAATACATTATTATCATATGTATGATGTAAGAATTACATAATATCGATAAATAGCAAAGATATAACCATTTGTTTATTTAAGAAAGTCTCACTAAAATCATAGACACATTGCAGAGTTCATTGACTTATTCGTTGATAGTATTACCTAACCTTGGACAATAAAATGAAACAAGACATGTAGGTAGTTACTAACTTTATTTATTTTAATTCCTAAATTCAAATCTCCCCTTCATAGGTACTTCATCCAGGCTTAGGACCGGCATAATTACTTTTTACAATAAATTAAATAGGTACGTACAGGTAAATTAGCTTGGAGAAATTTTTGCGTTTGTAGTAGTGTATGGTCAGCAAATAAAAAAAAAACAACATTTTATTTTTAGTTTTTATTCAAGTATATAATATTAGTATTATTAATATTTTATTAGTTCCAAACATTACAAGCAGTGCCGATTTTTACTTCAGTGAAGACGTGTATGAATTAGGTGTTCTCCGGCCAAAAATGTAAACCACGGTAAAAGTGAAACTGTTCGAACGGTTCCGAACACTGCTTTGTGTAGCGCATGTCGCGTGACGGTCGGCTGCCGAGTAGGTATACCTATAGCGATAGCGATACACGCGACATGCGCTACACAGACCAAAAAGTTTGAGACGATGTAATAAAAGTTTCACTTTAATAACAAACAATAACAACAATAACAACAATCAACAAATACAAAATTTAACAATTAAACTACGTAATAATTATAATTTTCGAATGAAATGTGTGCTTTATGTTCTAACGGTACCAAGCGCAGCGACTGACGCCGGACTGCACGAGGCACCTGCGGACAGCGTAAACTGGTTTATTCTGGTTTTGTGCGTGTTTCCACTTTCCACTATCAAGTGACGATTTATTTATTTGTTTTGTTTCGTAATTATTATGGTCAAATATTAATTACGAAACAAATTATTATGAACAAGATATTTTATTGTTTCACGGTATTCGCCTTGTCATTGGCTCAAGGACGTAAAATTGAATGATATATTATTTTTTTTATAAAGTCAAAACCATTTTCTTTAAAACATAAATCAGAGTATTGCTAGGGATAAGTATAAAATTAAATAGTAATGTTAGGATATCGAAACATTTTTGTATAGGCTAGAACGATATAATGGAAACGCGCTCTAAGATCTGAGTAATATACACACCACTACATATGCAAAAATTTCTCGAGACTAATTTCACTGTAGGTATGTAATTACAAAACAAACAATATCAAAATAAAATAAGCTATTATGTATTGAAAGAAAAAACGATTTTGGCGTATTTAAGAAGTTAGAATCAGCTCTATTTACAATACCTAATCTGTATCGAAAGAAAAAACGATTTTGGCGTATTTAAGAAGTAAGAATCAGCTGTTTTTACAATACCTAATCTGTAATGAAAGAAAAAACGATTTTGGCGTATTTAAGAAGTTAGAATCAGCTGGTATTTACAATAATCTTAACTAACCTTACAAGTATTTCAATTGTCCTTCAAAATGTCCACCACCATTGTCAACAATACACAGACGTGAACGTTTTATTAAATTGTTTTTTAACGAGAGAAGGTAATTGCGCTGGTTTGCCGTCCAGTTTCGGTTTTCGTCCATTTGACTGACCTGCTACAATCACGTGCGTAAAACTTGAATACAAACCTACCTTCCCGCGCAAGTTTGCACTTTTTACGTTCCATAATGTGTAAGCAACAGTACTATCAACATGAAAATTTGATTTGACAAGAAGAGAGTTCAAAAAATTAACGTAAAAGTGGCCGCTTCCCATCCGTGTCTTGCAGATGTCATCGCGCGAGAGAAAAATTTGCCGGCGAGAAAAGTTCATGGTAAGTTAAATCACTGTTTTAGCTAGTTTACGTAATGTTTTTGGTACGTATGTTTAGTTATAAGCCTATTAAACGCAATTAGAAGTGTTTATTATACTTTTTTTATAATACTCTTCGAAAAATTAAGTGGACGGATACTAAGTTACCAAATTCTCAAAATACTTGGTTTTCGTCCAAGTGGACGAAAACTCAAACAGCTACGTGAATATTTGTTAGGTTCTTTTTACTCTATCGGACCTTTAAAATACTGAATAGTTTCTCCCGAAGTGATCTTTATTGCTATTAGTTTAGATTATTTGGTTTCCGTCCACTGCTTTGTCAGTGCTGCCAAAATAAAAAAAATATTTAAAGAAGTGGACGAAAACTAAATTTAGCTTTAAACGTTTTAGTTTTCGTCCATGAATGAGTATTGGAGTGGACAAAAATTAAAAATAGCTATTCTTTTGCATTACTTTTCGTCTTTTTTACGTATTGAAAAGTTTTCTATTCAGTATCTTCCTTATAAATAATTGGTGAGGGCCAGAGTGCTGTAGGTACCTAATATTGTCATTCATTCAGTCATGTATCATTCTCCTTATGTGAAGTAGAGTCAATTATTCGTAGCATAAATGGGGGTAGGTCAGACATAATACACTGTATTTTTCTTGATTATCATTCACTTGAGTATCATCTTTTATTCTAGGTCTGTTTTGCCAATGCAATATTTTTTTATTCTACTTACTCAACGTATCCTAAGAAAGATCTTATTGTTTTTAGATGGCCTCGAAGGAGTCTAAGAAAGCTAGAAAAAAAAACGCTACGTACACTGAAGAATCTTTAATAAAGGCATCAGTAAGACAATAATGCATAGTTCAGTAAGGTATAGTATAGTTTATTTTAGTAGCTAAAACGTATTATTATGGCTGTGTTTAATATAGTACGTTTCATTTGATAAACAAAGTATTAGAATGAATATTTCTGTTTTTTGATGTAATTTCTCAGTCCTATAATTATTACTTTATTCATTTACATTGTAAGTAACGCATTCCTTTCTTTATTACGAATGATTAAACAGTCATCACTAACGCATATAAAGACTGCCAAGTGCTACATAGATCTCAGTGTTGACTAGTTATATTGATTATTATTAGTAAAACTAAACCTGTAAGGTAGTGAGAAATTGTGATGTTGATTAAATAAAAGTATATATTTACCTGTAATTGGTTTTTAACTTAATAGTTGACCTACCCTCCTTTTTCTACACGGTGGTCGAAAACTAGCTTACACTAGGACGAAAACCAGTTTTTTTGGACGAAAACTAGCATATACCCTACTTTTGCAGAAAATAATTTAAATAAAAAGATACGTCAAAATGATTTATTTTCACTTAATATTATCATAAAGAAGACTATATAAGGACTAAATAAAAATATTATATGTTTAAGGAAGGGTGCTCCAAAATATTTATTTCGCATCACAAAGTTGGCAACTCCCATAACTGGACGAAAACCAGCGCAATGACCCTACGTTTTTTTGTCTTTTCACTTCATCCAATATGCGCTGTTTTAATTGTTCGACACTAACCGGCTCACTTTTGTTCACTTAATTTCACTCCACAAAAAGAGGTCCAAGGGTTAGGTGTGAGATCAGGTGAGCGAGGAGGCCAAGCTGCAGGCCCGCCTCGACCGATCCACTGACTTCCAAACTCCGCTGTATGTTCATGAACCGCAGCGTTATTCGACATTCGTACTACGTCGAGGATCCTCATCAAAATACGCTAGTACATTACACGAAAACATTTTGTGACAACGCCTGCTGGTAAGCATTTACATTTTACCACGGTTCGTACATTTGGCGATCGAGCGTTCGGGACTCGGGTACCTACTTCTTATCTGTACATACGTACTGGTGCACTCGCATTTTCCCCACTCAAAAAGAACGCACGAAGCATAAGTACATAATCCCGTGATGTGAATTGATATGACATCGTACCGGGAAGAACGTAAACAAACGCGACGAAAAAAAGCAAGTTTTCACTTCCGCTAACAATTTGGCACTGTTTGTCGCGTTGGGGCGGGGGCCGGGGGGCCGTTGGGGTGCGACGCGGGCGCAGGCCGCAGAGGGAAAGGGGGTGGCGGGGTGAGGAATGGCGAGCTTCGACGCGTCACGCGAGTTTGCCGGAATTTATCAATGGAGCTGTGCCGCGGACCTACTCGAAATCGTACGCTAGAAAATTACAACACAATAGGTACCTAGTGTGGTGTGGGTCATTGATTAAATTATAGGTTTAACAATTTTTACATATTTATGTGGACAATTTTGGGACATTTCTGTTTGTTAGTGTTTTTAATTATTTCTTACACAAGTATGATTGGTTAAAGATACTTAACACCCTGTAAAAATTTTTGTACTGATTAAAAACTAGTGGGTAATATTAAATCGGTCTGATGTGACGTGAATGAAAAACAACCATAGCTAGAGTTAAGGAATTAAGGATTTGCCATTTATTTTTATACTTATTACTTAACTATATAATTGACTTCAATTTCGTTAAATTGCGTACCACATTCACACTTTTCTATCACCAAGAGCCTATAAAATTATGTACAAAATCGATAAATTGATAAACCCGAAAAAAGTTATCGTATTCATACAATCTGGGAATATTTCAGGTCAGTTAAAAAGTTCAGAGCTGTTAGCGGGATGTGAGCAAATTGTTAGCAATTCGTTTCGAATATTTTATTTGCTTCGCAAGTTTGATATTCCGTTATAGGTAGGTTTATGGCGGCTCTACATTAGTGCCGTTAATTCACGCACGAATTGACGTCGCGAATTTGCCGCATATGTTGTGTTCTCCACATTGATAACTTGCTCGCAATCATTCGTGAAATCCGGCCTGAAATGGGCGTAAAAGCTGCTAACGAAATCACATTTTTACTATAGGTAGCGCAGTCGTTTGTGAAACCCGCCGTGAAATGTTCGTAGAATCTGCTGTCAAAATCACTATGTTACTTTAAGATTGTAGCGACACCTCGCTCTGAATCGCGCAAGCGAAATGTTTTCGCTACAGAGCTATATATACAACTTTCCGACATCATCCATCGGGGCCTTCACGGCCGGCCAGTCGAGTAGACTGGTCGAGGATCCTCCCTTTTTCGATGGAAGAATTCCACCTTCCTTCCTCCATATTGGTGATCCCGACGTGATCAACTCCTTCTGTCCATCCATGATGTCCATGCTCACCTATCCCTTCCCCGCCTACGATCACTGCCCGCCAGCCAGCGCACACTTGGCTTCAAATGGAGTCCTGTCCACTAGCATGTGCGATCGCGCATGCCTGGTCAGCTCCACAGCCATCCTCACTGCACACTCCGACTCACTGGAGCATTACACGCTGCATCACCGCACTCAGTTCCGACTCACCGTGAACTAGCGGCTTCCTGTTCCGACTCACTGGAACACACCTGGCACTGGCAAGGCAACTCGTACTACGACCTCCGGTCTCGGAGGGGAGTGCTGTAGCTACACCTCGCTCTGAATCGCGCAAGCGAAATGTTTTCGCTACAGAGCTATATATACAACTTTCCGACATCATCCATTGGGGCCTTCACGGCCGGCCAGTCGAGTAGACTGGTCGAGGATCCTCCCTTTTTCGATGGAGGAATTCCACCTTCCTTCCTCCATAAGATACTACGGGGCCACGAATGTGGATATGTGTATGCCGCGCGAAGGAGGCGCAAATGCTTTGTCGCGGGACACAATACTGAATTTTTTTGAAAATTTATATTCCTACTAGCTGTGCCCGCGACTTCGTCCGCGTGGAATAGTGACTGCATAGTAGTTACTACTTAACACACAATTATTGAGTAAACACGTCTTGAAACACGTACTACCATAAACAACTAAATTATAAGTACTTACAGATTATTTTACAGTTAAGAAATAAAAAAAATAATGACACAAAATAACTGTTAGTAAAATTAAAACTAAACTGAGCTGTAAAACTTTGTTACAGAAGAGTTCAAAATTTCCAGGGTGTGGCTATCCTCTCGCTCCCATGTCCCCCTCTTCTTTCACAGCCTTTCAACCCTTCCCTTTCCATCCCTAGTAAATGGCAGAACCGATTTTGATGTAAATAATATTATCTCATTGTACCTATATGTACACGTCATATCCTATCGTTTGATGCTCCATTTGGTTTATTTATCTAACCACTGTCACCCCTAAAGTGCCCTATATGTAATAAACGGATGAACCGATTTCGATAAAACATTACTAATTGTAATTCACCCGTTATGCACATTCATTTGATATATCACTTAGGTAGGTACTATCACAATATTTGACAACATTCGTTTCTTTCATTCCCACTTATACCTATACAGTAAAGTAAAAAAAGTAGTCAAATTTTATCAAAATCGGTTCATCCATTTATTTGACATAGAAGGTATAAAAGTGGTAGATAATAAAAAAAGTGAATTTTGACTCAAGTGACATATGAAATGAAAGGGCATGACGTGTAAAGTATATTTAGACATATTTAATCAAAATCGGTTCATCCATTTACTATACCTATATACAGGGTGTAATCGTTAAGTGTGCACAGGCGATTTTTCCGTAAGTATTACAGATAACAAAAAACTTTAAACTGATATCGAAAGTACTTAACCTAATGAGTAAAATGGCCGTAATAAATTTTTAAAAATAAATCGAGAAATATCAAAAAAATTATCTTTAAACCCTCCCATACATTAAGTATGAAATATGAATATCCCATTGTGCAAGACTGGGGTCTTGGGGATTCAAAAGAAAACCATCTAAAGGTTCTTTAAATTATATTTGATAATTAGTATAATGAATCGTACAAAATAAAAGAAGACAATAGCACGCTTATTGGAGGCGTGTGTCACGTACGACGCTCGAGGTAGAAGAGAGCGAGGCATCGGCTCTGAGGTGGGGCGCGGGGACGGCGCTCGTTCGGGAAACCGGTTTCTTGATGCCGTCCCTGTGTCGCTGTCGCTAGGCGGATGCCTAGACATACTGGGGGCCGTTGGAGACGTCAAGCTCCAAGACCGTTTCTGCGTCATCCAGTTAAGGGAGGAACATTGTCCTCCTTCACCAACACCAGGTCGCCTTGTTGCAGGCATCTGACGGGAAGACGCCATTTTGTTGGTGAAGGAGGACAATGCTGCCGCTGCAGCTCCGCGATGTATGTAGGTACTCGAGGTCTCAGTGGCGCCTGAAGTGGTGCCTGAATGCTTCGAGTCTCTGAAAACTATCTAAGCAGTTCTGGTTATGTCCGCCGCGCTCGGCGATGGCAGCGACGTCAGCGCACGGCCGATGAGGAAGTGACCTGGATTTAAAGGATGGAAATCATCTGGAGAGGAAGATAAGGGGTCGTAAGAAAGGACATGAAGGTCGGCTGTTCAGGATGGCCTCTACTTGACTGAACGAAAAATACCAACTCCGCAAATGTCAAATGGATATTCCCTAAAATTATTTTAAGATAAAGCTTTGCGCATCGTATTCCTGATTCGACAGGCCGAAAGAACGAGAAGAGAAAGCCGGTTCGAATTCAAACTTAATCCCCTCGTTTGAAGCAAATTCTGAAATTGAACTTGACTTTATAATATCGTTGAGCCTCCGACAAAATTTAAATAAAATAAATGAATTAATTAAATAACATCTCGTTATTTTACATCCCCTTCCAAGCATATCAGTAATAAAGGGACCGGCTAAGCCAACGCAAACACTAATGAACGCGAAAACTAATAGCACCTGAGGTGCAGCACGTAGCAAACGCGCGTGCTCCTGCTGAAACAACAGCTTAGTTAGCCGGTGCTTGGCATGGAGAAGAATGGGGTGACACATATCAAAAGTGTCAAATAATAAATAAAAATAAAAATGATTGGGTGTCGCGAAGAATTTTCGATTCATTGGGGAAACTATCCCGCTGTGCCAGCCTACACAAATGTTAAAGGATGCGTCAAGTTCCTCAGGCTGTAGAACACCGCTAGGTTTATTATTTGTATGTGTGTGACAGTTATGAATATAAATAAGCGTAATAAATAAGCGAACGCGCGCTGTAATATCGTAAGTTTAGAATATCTGTCAAAATCAATAAAATCATTTATTCCCCAATTTAATTAATAACGGCAACATTAACCCTTAATTCCAGCTTAATTCTAATAATCGCAAATCGCGGTCAAATGCATAGAGGCTTACTTATGTAAATATAAACAAAATAAAAACAAATTCACGAATTATGTAATATCAAATAGCCTACAAGCTTCAACATCGCTCGATGCGTAATCAGCTGGGTTCATTGATGTGGGCACGTGATGCCATTCACTGCCTTCAGTAACTAAATTACTAGCAATGCGATTTGACACAAATTTTTTTAATTTACTATAACGAGATTTAAGCCAACCTGAAAAAGTTAATGAATCGGCCCAGTAGACTAATTGAGATATCTGGAAACGTAGTGTTCTGCAAACAGTAGATGTAAGTTGAGAATTTAAGGGCACGTAATCGTCCCATTTAATTTTTGCAAACCATAATTTTTTATTTAATAATTTTAGTATTAAGGTTAGCAAGCACAAAATACCAAAAGGGTCAAACATTTTACAAAAGTCTTGCCTAAATTTAGTTAGCGACTCGTTTAAACTTTCAAAGGTGCACAGTGTGTTGCACTGCAAAAATGAATTAAATAAATTGTCGCTTGACCTTGAATGGGCGCTAACAGGCCCGGCAAGTAACCAACCTAACTTCGACTTACGCATAACCGGCATGTCCTGGCCTAACGTAATCTGCTCGGATCCGATTAAATTCCAAAAAATGTCAGCACCGATTAAAATATCAATTGGACCGGGCTGATTAAAATTGGGATCTGCGAGTTTGATGTTACGCGGCAAATTTAAATGAGACACGTCTATGTATTTATGCGGCAAATTACCCGAAATATTAGGCAAAACTAAACACGATATATCAAAATTGATATTATTGTCATGTATAGACCTAATTTGCAAGGCGCAACGTTCAGGAGTTTTAAACAATGAAATATTACCTACTCCTCTTAAATCAACAGAATTGTGTTGCGGCGTTAATTGCAATCTATGTTTTAATTCTTTAGTTATTAATGACGTCATACTACCGGAGTCTAACATCGCCCGTGCGGTCACGTGGTCGTTGCTAACGGGATTGTAAACATCAATGAGCGCTGTACATAACAACACCTGAGTTGAATGGGAGACGGCCATATGATTGGACGCGACTCCGGACTCACTCCGCGTCGGCGTGGGTGAGTCTATAGTTTTTGTATTTACAGCCTGAGTAACTTCCCTATGTAATAAAGTATTGTGGCGCTTCTTACAAATACGACAGGGACGCGATCGGCAACGGTGTGAGTTATGCCCCGCCCTAAGACAGTTGAGGCAGAGCTTCAATCGAGCAGCGCCGGCGATTCGATCCTCGACGCTCAAGGACCGGAACGACGAACAGTCGTAAATGCGATGACTGCCGTTGCAGAAGACACACGAAGCCGGAGGGAAAGAAGAAGCACCGGGAATGGCTGAAATTGTGAAGGTTTTCATGTTTACGGACTTGTCTGACTTGTTGTGAGGAACAAGGTGTTCCCGCTTATTATTGTTATTATTAAACGGTTTATCTAATTTATTACGTTGTACTGATTCTAAAACATCAGCACGTCCCTTTAAAAATTTATTGAAATCAAATAATGACGGCATTTTATCATCGTTGAAAGAAGTATTTTTAAATTCTTCCCACTTCAAATTAGTATTATTGTCGAGCTTAGCCGAAACCATATGTATAATTAAAGTGTCCCAGTGATCAGTGGGCTGCCCCAATGTATTTAAGGCACGCAAATTTTTAGACACATGATCAACTAGGTAACGCAAAGATTTCGCCGACTCTCGGCCTATAGATTGTAAATTAAACAAAGAATTTAAATGGTTAAAAATTAATTGTCTTTTGTTGTTATATCTCTCGCAAAGGAGACGCCAAGCTACGATGTAATTGCAATCGGTTACCTCTAAATTGCTTATAACTTGAGCTGCTTCACCTTCTAGGTACGAGTTCAAATAATGAAATTTATGAATGGACTTTATGCGCTCGTTATTATGTATTAGCGATTCAAAGGTATCGCGAAACTCAAGCCATTTGTAATATGAGCCATCAAAATTTCCTATATTTATCAAAGGTAATCTAAAATTTATTTCGTTACTTTGATGACCGCAATGAGCTTGATCTTCGGACTTTACACTTGCTAGTTCACAGTTATTCTTATCAAGTAACCTTTGAGCACTAGCTATTAGAGAAATAAAATCTTGTTCAATTTCATCCCTTGCATCAATTTCGGCTTCCATGGAGGTTGGATTCTCAATTTCGATGCGCGTTTGCACATCGTCAAACTGGGTGAACAAAGCACGAAAGCGCTCCAACCTCAATGAAAGTTCATCCATTTCTTGTGAAGAAATATCATCGCTATTGAAAAGATTATTGATATAATTCTTAAATTTAGTTAAACGTCCCTTAATGGAGGATCTAGTATTTACGTAAGAAGTCATATTTGGAACAAAAATATATTAATTATAAATCGACAAGAAATGGAAGAAGGATTAAATTTAAATTAGGAAAAAATGATATTGTAAAAGAAATACGTAAATTAATCCGGCTTATAATCCCATTCACTCGGCGCTGGCGCAGGGCGCGTGCGTAGTAACAGCTGGCGGCAGATAACGGGACTCGAGCTGAGTCACGCGGTCCGACACTGGCAAGCAAAGCGAAGCGTTAGTTATGCAATGAAATATTAAGCAGGGATTTATAATTTTTAGCTATAAATTGATGGGATGAGTGCAAGTTTATTCAATAATTAAATGAAATGAGTATAATTAATACCCTTTATGAAATAAAATAATAGTGAAATATAGGCAAGCAGCTTTAGCTTTTAATTTAATAGTGCAAAAAATATTGCGAATAGCTCAGTAAGCTTGTATGGCTTGAAGCTAATTAATTTAATGTAAAGAAACTCCTCCAAAAATAATAAAATAAAGAATTTATGCAGATATGTGCGAGCGGATCTATCGGCAATTTAGATAATTTCGAAGGAATTAGATATGGAAATTAGATATGGAAAGAAAAAGGAAAAAAGGAGTGGTTCACTTCCCTGCTGGACCGTGGCTGCGGCACCTGGCGGCGTCGGCGGGTCGGCGGGTCGGCGGACGCTCCTGAGTCCTGACTCTTGAGTGACGTGGCGGGCTTCACGAAGCGACTGGGACGGCACGGCTAGTAATTGCTGCCTGAAGTCTTCGGTCTTCCAAATCGGTCTTCTAAATACGTAGTAGAAGTTCGAGGGCGTGGCAATCCGTGACCTTTGTCCGTCCTTCTGTGTGCCTTGCGTCAATCACGTCGGGGTCACCATTGCAAGACTGGGGTCTTGGGGATTCAAAAGAAAACCATCTAAAGGTTCTTTAAATTATATTTGATAATTAGTATAATGAATCGTACAAAATAAAAGAAGACAATAGCACGCTTATTGGAGGCGTGTGTCACGTACGACGCTCGAGGTAGAAGAGAGCGAGGCATCGGCTCTGAGGTGGGGCGCGGGGACGGCGCTCGTTCGGGAAACCGGTTTCTTGATGCCGTCCCTGTGTCGCTGTCGCTAGGCGGATGCCTAGACACCCATATACATTTAATATGAAAGATTTTTAGATTTCTTTTTCTTTTTTGGTTTTCTGCTTTAATTACTTCGCAAATTTGAAGTGGCATTTTCCACGCTTTTTCCGGAAATTTTCACGCATTTTCCGGATATTTTCCGGGGATTTTCCGTGCATTTTCCGGGCATTTTCCAGGCATTTTCCACGCTTTTTCCGGACATTTCCACGCATTTTCCGGATATTTTCCAGACATTTCCCTGGCATTTCCGGTTATTTTCCGGGATTTTCCAGACATTTTCCGGGAATTTCCCAGGCATTTTCCGGGGATTTTCCGAGCATTTCCCGGGGATTTTCCGGATGTTGCCCAGACATTTTCCGGACATTTCTCTGGCATTTTCCGGGAATTTTCCACGCATTTCCCAGGCATTTTCCGGACATTTCTCAGGCATTTTCCGGGGATTTTCCAGGCATTTTCCAGGCATTTTCCGGATATTTTCCGGATATTTTCCGGGAATTTTCCAGACATTTTCCGGACATTTCCCTGACATACCCTGTAAATGTCTGGAAAATCCCCGGGAAATGCTCGGAAAATCCCCGGAAAATGTCTGGAAATCCCCGGAAAATACCAGGGAAATGACCAAAAAATGTCTGGAAAACATCCAGAAAATCCCCGGGAAATGCTCGGAAAATCCCCGGAAAAAGCCTGGGAAATTCCCGGAAAATAACCGGAAAATGCCTGGGAAATGCTCGGAAAATGCGTGCAAATTTCCGGAAAAACCGTGGAAAATCCCTGGAAAATGCCAGGAAAATATCCGGAAAATGCGTGAAAATGTCCGGAAAATATCCGGTAAATGCGTGAAAGTGTCCGGAAAATATCCGGAAAATGCCTGGAAAATCCTCGGAAAGTGCCTGAGAAATGTCCGGAATTTGCCTGGGAAATGCGTGGAAAATCCCCGGAAAATGCCAGGGAAATGTCCGGAAAATGTCTGGGAAACATCCGGAAAATCCCCGGGAAATGCTCGGAAAATCCCCGGAAAATGCCTGGGAAATTCCCGGAAAATGTCTGGAAAATCCCGGAAAATAACCGGAAAATGCCAGGGAAATGTCTGGAAAATATCCGGAAATTGCGTCGAAATGTCCGGAAAAAGCCTGGAAAATGTCCGGAAAATGCTCGGAAAATCCCCGGAAAATATCCGGAAAATGCGTGAAAATGTCCGGAAAAAGCGTGGAAAATGCCACTTCAAATTTGCGAAGTAATTAAAGCAGAAAACCAAAAAAGAAAAAGAAATCTAAAAATCTTTCATATTAAATGTATACGGGATATTCATATTTCATACTTAATGTATGGGAGGGTTTAAAGATAATTTTTTTGATATTTCTCGATTTATTTTTAAAAATTTATTACGGCCATTTTACTCATTAGGTTAAGTACTTTCGATATCAGTTTAAAGTTTTTTGTTATCTGTAATACTTACGGAAAAATCGCCTGTGCACACTTAACGATTACACCCTGTATATAGGTATAGTAAATGGATGAACCGATTTTGATTAAATATGTCTAATTATACTTTACACGTCATGCCCTTTCATTTCATATGTCACTTGAGTCGAAATTCACTTTTTTTATTATCTACCACTTTTATACCTTCTATATCAAATAAATGGATGAACCGATTTTGATAAAATTTGACTTATTTTTACTGATAGGTCGTTCACTTTCATTTAATTTATCACTAAAGTATATTCGACAACTTTAGTTATTTTCATTCCCACTTTTACCCCTATATACCTAGTTACAATAAATGGATGAACCGATTTTGAAACAGTTTATTTAAGAACCAGCGTCGGAAAATATGCTGCCTAACAAAAAAACATCATCTAATTCGGATTACCTGCTAGCGAGCTACGGTGGCACAAACACACACACAGCGGTCAAACACTTATCACCCATATTTTTGCATCGGGGGTTAAAAATATAATATAATACGACATAATTTAAAGGACATTTTATGTATAAAATTTACCTAGAAATAAGTATAATTTTAATTTGACCCCTCCCCCCTACTACCTCAGCTTACCCCCCCACCCTTGGGGACTTTCGATATGATCACTTGGACATAACTGTAGCGTATAACAGATAACTTACGTTTTATCGTACACTGTATGTGTACCATAGAATGCCTTAGCAAATGTTCGCCGTGAGTACTTAAATGGTCATAACTTTTTTATTTATGAACCGATTGACATGAAATAAACACTAAATGTTAAATGAAGATTACCACAATATATTAGTGAAAACCGCATCGAAATCGGATAAGCCGTTTCTGAGATTAGCGTGTTCAAACATACAGACAAACAGACAAACAGACAAAAAATTTTTTAACTACAGTTTTGGGTTTGGGATCGATTTAATAATAACCCCTGCTAATTTTTTTTTACATATTTTCATTGTACAGACACCACTTTTCTAGAATTTTATTATATGTATTGATTCTAAAAGTGTAATATAATACCTACCAACAAAAAACATGAATTGCTATCATTATAAAAAATAAATACCTATAAGTAACAACTTACTTTTTGTGGGAACGCATGATGGTGAAAATTCACAAAACACGAAGATTGCATTTGATATTTTTGGTTTTATGGCATTCAATTGCTTTATAAATATCACTACATAGTATAAAAAAAGTCGCTTTCTCTGTCCCTATGTCCCTTTGTATGCTTAAATCTTTAAAACTTCGCAACGGATTTTGATGCGGTTTTTTTAATAGATAGACTGATTCAAGAGGAAGGTTTTAGTATATAATTTATTAGGTTTTAGACAAAGCGGACGAACCCGCGGGCGGTAAGCTAGTAAATTTATAAAATACGAAGATTTTTAAAATTGTAACTAATGAACGCAATCAATATTAGATTAACTGTAGATAATGGTGTCTAGTTTTACTTAAAATAATAAACATCTACCCTCACTTTAAAAAAATGTAGTATATTTATTATTTACACGAAATATACCTTATAGGGAAGGGAAGATATGGGCTAAAGAGTTAAATAAATAACATCATTATATTTAAATTATTAATTTCCAACTGTGTATTCAGTAGTGTTAACATCTAAATTGATTTGATTTTTACGAAATCTCATAGATGGCGCTGTTACAAAATTAACATTATACAACTTACATTCTTTAAACTATGTTTCTCTTCCCAAGTTACTTAAATGGCATAATTTTTATAGTGTCAATCTAGATATTGTCAAACAACATTTATATATGCGTCATTTGATTATTAATTTCCAATAGTTAAGGTGTGTTTGATTTTTCTAACACTTCATAGATGGCGCTGTTTCAAATTTGTCTTTATACTGCAAAGATTCATTTAACTGTTTCTCTGCCCAAATTACGTAAATGACGTAGTTTTTATTTTGTAAAGCTAGATAATAGCATGGCTTACTCGAAACCAACATTTAAACATGAGTCTTTAGATTGTACGCTGTCGTAGTACACGGAATATGTAAGAAAAATAAAGGCTCACAGCTCCTCCCCCGAAGGTGATATCATGATAATATGTTTAAACTATCCTCACCCGACCTCTTAGGAATATTCATGCAAAATTTGAAGTAAATCTATGCAGTACTTTTCGAGATTAGCCCGGTCAAACATACAGACAAACAGACAAACAGACAAACAGACAAAAATTCTAAAAACTATATTTTTGGCTTCTATATCGATTATAGATCATGGATTATGTATTCTTTAAAAAAAATATTCAATGTACAGTTTTGACTTTCCTACGATTTTATTATATGTATAGATAAGAAGATATGTTCAACAATTTCCCACTTATCTTTAATTCAATACAAAGCACTTCAAATCTCCATGTGACAATTTAACAGCACAGCGTATATAATGTGACACAATTGGCCATAAATCATTTTATACACATTCAACAGCCCCGAGAGAAAGGGGAGTAAGGAATAAATTCGTTTCCATGTCATATCGTCAAGGTATAAGTGACTTATTGTAATCACTCATATTATCAATTCATATTAGAAATATGCCCAGATGTGTGTCGATTTCAAATGAATTAAATCATTCAATCTTTTTTGTCATTTTAAATGTTAGTTAAATTGTATTTAATAAATAAGTTTAAAGGTAATAAGTAGTGCTGTACTGGGATGCTTTACGGAAATATCCCTGCATATTAGGTCACAATAATTTATGGTAAAACAGTACTAATATAATTTATGGGAATTTATGGTAACAAAATATGATCTTCATAAAAAAGAGCGTGTGTGCCGAGCACACGTGTCAGAAATGAAACTTCTTTGGCACGATTCTTAGAAACCAAATCCGTCGCCTTACTCTATGACGTGACGGCGAGACCTCGAAATTTTACTCTCATCGCGTCTAATGAAGTTTCACTTCAAAATGATATGTTTGTTTGCCTTATCCGTCAACTGAATTCGGCCATTTTTTACTCTAATAAAGCCTTTGTCAATCAGGAATAAGGTGTCTTTATAAGACAGCATTTTCAAATTCTATTTAGTTTTCACACAAACTACAAACATGTCCTCTTCATTCTATTACTGCAGCTTAATTCCCGCAGAATTTATATTATCACGCTGGTTAAACCAAACAAAAGCTGTCATAATAATTCGCTACCAACCCGAAAATTAGTTCCCAAATAATCTCCCAGTACTTATCACATGTTATTTTAGTATATTCATAAATAATTTATATCAGCTTTACGCGCTTTATTTGTGGTTTGTGGGTTTAGATAATATTAAAATTAATCGAAAATATTGGAAGCGTGATTGATTTATGTCGGTTAGAATTTGGAATGAAATTTTGGAGGAAAAATGTTTGGCATATGTTTGATGGAATCTTAATGTTCGTCTTCAATTGTCATATAATATTTTCTAAAATTGCTCTGTATGAGTTTCAATACCTTTTATTAATTTCTATTGCTATACCGTAGCGATGCTTTAGTTGACACGTACCTACTGTGACAAAAAGTTAGGCGTAATGTGTTAAATGGAATATATACATCTTATCAACATTTAAAGACTATTCCCACTGCCCTAGAGCCCTTATTCTACAATACATTATGTACTGAAATAAGGATAACTAATAAGTTTATAGAAAAAACAATTTACAAACTATTATTTCTGATATTCAGTTAATGTATCGTATATTTTGTTGGTGGCCATATTTTGAAAACGTTCAATGTTCATATTTACCAAAAATATTGAATAGGAACGTTTTAGAGCACTCAAATAAATTAAAGTAAACATACGATTTTTATATTGAAACCTATAAACGTCTGTTGTATGGGGCGATTCGTTCGGATGTATTCAATTGTTGAAGTTTAGTATTCTAAGGGCTGATTTTTCAATCCTTGGATAAAACTTATTCGTCGAATAATGTATAAAACTACCATTTTAAAAACATATTCTAATTGCCCGTATTTGACAGTTTACGTGACATTTTAATATTATTATCGTGTAATACTTTATTGGACGGATAAGTTTTAAACAAGCATTGAAAAATCGGCCCTAAAATAATTGTCCCATTTTTTATCAACATTCTGAAATTGTTTATCCGGGTGATAAACTTCTTAACGTAGATACATTTTTTTCTTATTAAAATTAATAATTTCTTAATATAATTGTTTCGTAACTTTTATGCTTAGTTCACTTTATTTCTATGTTATTTCTGGATTTACTGGAATCAATTTTGTTAATGCATGTTGTTTTTTACCTCTCTTGATTTTAAAATTAAAAGCGTTGTCTACTATAGCCAAAATAAAGCATTTCTTGAAAACGAATTGTAAGAATACTTTGATTATAGATTTATGATCTAGGATGAAAGTAAAAAACACAATGCAATAGTCTAAGATCCGGGATTAGAAAAATATACCCTCATCTGTTATTTGAATGAAACAATTTTTTATAAGCTGATTTCAATATCATGAACTTATAAAAACAACCTCTGCCATCAAAATTACTATAAATTGCAGCAAACTTGTGAAAGCAGAGGTTGTTTTTATAAGTTCATTATATTGAAATCAGCTTATAAAAAAAATGTTCCATCTAAATAACAGATGAGGGTATATTTTTCTAATCCCGGATCTTAGACCACAATTGTTAACAAGTCACAGAGCCCCATATAAAATGTTGTCTTTGTTGAGCAGTTGTATAGAGCGTGTAAAGATATATGTAGAAATTTTAAGAGGAAATTTTCTAACGTAAACGTTAAAGCTTCTTAAATAAGTGGTTCCATTAGACCCGAACGGGTATCGGGTGTCATGAGACTAATGGTGTAATGTGCCTGGAAAAGATCCTAAATTATTGGTTTAAATTCTTAATTATTGAGTAAACTTTTGAAAACAAACAGGTGAGGTATAAGGTTGTTGTTTTTCGGTTTGTCTTAATCTTAATATATAAATAAATTACGAAGTGTCTAGTCGTCCGCTAAACGGATGAATAAAATAAATTAGTCGTCCGATTACCGGATGAATAAAATAATTTAATCGTCCGATTACCGGATGAATAAAATAATTTAATCGTCCGATTATTCGGATTAGGTACTAGATAACCTTTTAACACTAAAGCTAGTTGGGTTGGACTAAAGCAAAGGGGGCGCAGGACTTAGAAAATTTTTGATGGAGTTGGTGTCATTATAACACCTATTTATTGTTGTTTTATCGTAAAGATTACGCTAATATAAGCATGTTTTATAGGAACAACTTTTCTCTAAAATCAAAAATGGCCGAGATATTCGCCCTCAATTCGTTAGGTTAGGTTTAGGTTAGGTTAGCCTTTAGGTTAAGTTAGGTTAGGTTTCTTAAAAAAAAAAACTACACAGATCCGTCGACGCGCAAAAAAAAATCAAGTTTAGGTTAGGTTAGCCTTTAGGTTAGGTTAGGTTAGGTTTCTTAAAAAAAAAACTACACAGAAATAGGAGCCCCGCGAAGCGGGGCTCCGTCGACGCGCAAAAAAAAATCAAGTTTAGGTTAGGTTAGCCGTTAGGTTAGGTTAGGTTAGGTTTCTTAAAAAAAAAACTACACAGAAATAGGAGCCCTGCGAAGCGGGGCTCCGTCGACGCGCAAAAAAAAAAATCAAATACCTACGTGTGCCCTCCTCCCCCCTCTCCTCCCCCCACAAAAAACCTATAATACGTGCGGCAGTTCTCTAAAGAATTATCGGACGATTAAATTATTTTATTCATCCGGTAATCGGACAACTAATTTATTTTATTCATCCGTTTAGCGGACGACTAGCGCTGTCCAATAAATTAACGTTTATCGGGGTTTTCGGTATCTTTGTTATTTTATAGATAATAGATACTCTTCTATATTATGTGATTCTTATCTATACTATCTATACTAATATTATAAAGAGGAAAGGTTTGTATGTATGTATGGTTTTCACGCATAAACTACTGGACCGATATTGATGAAATTTGGCACAGATAATCTTTAGACCCTGAGAAAGAACATAGGCTACCTTTTATTGCGAAATATGTACCACGGGCGAAGCGGGGGCGGACCGCTAGTTCTTAACCCTCAACTACCTGACCGGAGTCTCTCAGACTCCAGCAGTCTTATTTTTGTCTATATCTTCACAAGCAAATGTATTTGAACGGTGTGCGTCCGTGTACCTTCGCCCCTCTGCCTGCAGAACCGCGCCTGAACTCGTCGAGGTCATACGCGCGCGCGCTGTGTTTTGGTGAGTAAAAAACTATGTCGTGGAGTCTGAGAGACTCCAGGTAGGTAGTTACGTGACTTTTTCATGAAACTTTTTTTTCTGTTTTTGTTCAAAATGACCTCGAATGATAAAAATATTGATCGTTGGTTGGAGGAGGACCTTTCCTCGAACGAAGAAGAATGTTTTGATGAACTGTGCAGTGAACACGAGGAAGATATTGAAGAAAATTGTGTTCTTCCCTGTGATTCTGCATCGGATACAGAGATGCAGATGCAGGATGTAGTTATGAAGCACCTGAAAAGTTGGCAATACGCAAGTACTGCTTCACATGTGACCCGAAAAAAAAAACTTAAGACGCAGTACTTGTGTTTCATATATAAGAAGCCTACATGCCTGCAGTGCTCCTACACGGCGTGCTCAATATGCCGGGAAAAATTGTAAAGTTTGAGTCTTGCAATTTTATAAATAAAAATCTTTTTTGCCAAAAATTTGTGTCACATTATGTTGATTAGTTACTAAACTTTAAACAATTTATGAAGAGAGTTCTTAATTTTTGTTAGTTTTTTTAAAGATCTCATTTAATAAAAGTGTAAAACTTTTGAAAAAATTTTGCTTACTTTAAAAAAAAGTGTAGTTTTTAAGTATAAGCCATAAGGTTATATGTATTTTTTTTACTTTTAAGAAATAAAGAAGTGTTCAAGCTATAACATGTTTCTTTTAATTTATTTTCATTTATAATAGTTTTTGTTTATTAAGAGTTCAAAGTATGGGAGTCTGAGAGACTCCAAGTAGGTGGTTACGTATAAGAAATTAGGGTCAGGTAGTAGAGGGTTAATAATCATGTAGGTATGCAATATTACTTAACTTAGAACTAATATACTTAAAATAATATCGCAGACATTAGGTATAATGGAACCAAAAGCACCCGTCATTGATTGATGAAATGTGTGTAAGTATTCGTAAGGTAATGTAATATTGAAAATACTTATACTTGGTTTATAATAAATTTTATTATTATGAGAAACTAGCAGTCTTCCCTGGTTTCACTCATGATACTATATGCCTCTGCCTATAGCACTTAGAAAAGTGAAATAGTTTTTGAAATCTGTTACACAGTTCCAGGCATTAGCGCGTCCAAAGAAATGAACGTGCTCTTCATCTCTTAACTTTGTATTCTTTGTTTGAAATCTTTCTTCTTGTAGCACATGCTTTAAATAAGCGCTTACTTACCTACATATAACGTTCATATAATATGTTCTATTTGCTATTGTATGAATTAGTTTGACCGCTCTATAAAAAATCACTAAATCAACGAATTAGCAATCACAATTGAAATTCCCTTTCCTAGTTCATAGAAATTGCACACTGTTTTCCAAACCTAGCCAGCTCAGGAAAAATAGCATCAAATAATATTGACTAACTAGTTTTTAATTTTTGAATATTCACCAACTGTACTGTATGTTTTCTACAATCGTAATTCCCTTTTCAGTCCATAGAATTTGCTCATTGTGTTCCAAACCTATCCATTAGTGTTGCCCAAATGCAAGAACAAGACGAGACTTAGCCAGTCTTGGTCTTGGTCTTGCGCCAATACACCTGGTCTTGGTCTTGGTCTTGGTCTTGCGCTCCCAGTCTTGGTCTTGGTCTTGGTCTTGCAGCAAGAGTCTTGCAAGTCTTGCAATTATGTACCTATTAGTCTATTACTATTTATTAAAGTTTACTTTAAATCTTAGAAAAACGTATTAGAATTGGAACATTGTGAGCTTGAATTAACATAGCCATAGTAAAGATCAAGCAGATTAATAAATAACTGAAGATTTGATAAGAAATTCGAAAAATCAACTGACCTATATGTCGTTTTCCATGGAAGTAACTGTTTCTTAATAAACATTTATGATTTATAAGCTTACATTTGCTAAAACATGTAAAAAAACAAATTAATTACAATAACTTGACTGTATTTTAAAGAACAATACTTATCTGTCTAGAAAGAGATTGAACTATTCCTCGTGGACGAAGTCGCGGGCACAGCTAGTAAATACTTACTCTCATCATCTCTCTCAGAGATATTCGGGCTGGTAAGTAATACAAAACTCTTATCGCAGGCTTTTTATTTTATTAGTAGGTAAGTACCTACGCTTTTTATATTATTTTATTAGTTTTGTTGAATTTTTTTACACGTTTCAAGTACATAATATATTTAAAAGTGGCTACAATATTTATTAAACGGGTGATATTTGAACACTTTTTTGCTATTTTTTCTTGTAAAAACTTAAGAAATATAATGACTAAATGTACAATAATAGGTAGTACCTAAGTAATTAGTTTAAAACCATATAAGTAATCAATATTATAATATATTATACTTACTAGAATGAATTAATATGACATCTACTACCTATCCTTACCATTTTATCCTAATCATAATACTACTTGCGTGATCAGTATAATGTATTCATTTTCATTCTAAGGCCTAAGCACTCTGAAACTTATTTATTCTTTGGAACACCTGTAGGTACCTACTCTTAAAAAAATTCGAAATTATTTTGCATGAGTATACCTACGCCCTATGGCGGCAATCAAATAGTGTCAAATGTTATGATATCGGCGTGGCGGCAACGATTGTTTTAGATTTCAAAAGAAGCCGCCGGCGCGTGTATCATAACCATGTACTTCCGAAAAGCGGCAAATTTCTTTGAGAAGTAAGTACAAAACCTTTTGTTGTGGACTGTATAATTTTGTTGGGGTTCGTGGTCGAAATAAAACCCTTCCTTCGACATACATACATATATTTTCCCTTTACAATTACAATTTATACCTAATCACTATTAGTACTTATTAACTACTGGTCTGTAATAAGGACTTGCTCTAACTGATCACTATTAGTACTTATTCACTACTGGTCTGGAGTAAGCACTTGCTCGAACTGATCACTATTAGTACTTATTCACTACTGGTCTGGAGTAAGCACTTGCTCGAACTGATCACTATTAGTACTTATTCACTACTGGTCTGGAGTAAGCACTTGCTCGAACTGAACGCAATTTGAAAATTTGGGCTATTTATATTCGTCGCCGGCGGCGATATTCAAAGAGGCCGCCCGGCGGCGAGGCATAAAGCGGCGGCGGCATCCAAAAGCGGCGAGACTCAAAGCGGCGGCGGCATCCAAAAGCGGCGGCGAGACTCAAAGCGGCGGCGGCATCCAAAAGCGGCGGCGGCTGTCTTGCATTTGCCGCCTAGGCCACGCCTCCTCCACGTGTAAACGCAATACACGTGGCGTACTGAGTACAGCGCGATAGGCGAAACCGCGGTGCGCCTCATTGAAACCGCGGTGCGCCTCTCTTCCACGTGCAGCGTTAATATTCCGCCTCATACACGTGGAGCCGCTGCGCGGGGAGCCCCGTTACCGCCTGCGTGTACTCGTCCTTTACAGTCCTCCCCCCGGCGTAGCTTGCGTAGCCTCCTTCATCACGACGAGCTTGCTGACGGGGCGTCTGAAGATCCCGCTCTTGGTCTTCACTTCGGCTACCCGCACAGCGTCGTCCGGCCCGGCGTGAACGCGCACCACGACCCCCATGGGCCATGTGTTGCGCGGCAAGACGTGGTCCACGATGATGACCACGTCACCTTCCTCGAGGCGTCGCGTGTCCTTTCGCGCCTCCCCCCGTGGCACGAGCGTCGGTAGGTACTCCTTGATCCATCGGCGCCAGAAGTGGTCGGCGAGCGCCTGGCTGGCGCGCCAGGTCCGTCGGTCTGCTTCGTCGCACGGCCCCGTCGTCGGCAGTCCCGTTGAGGAGCCCAACAGGAAGTGGTTGGGCGTGAGGGCTTCGGGGTCGTCTGGGCTCACGCTCACGTGAGTCAGCGGCCTCGCGTTCACCGCGAACTCCGCCTCGGTGAGTAGAGTCCGCAGCACCTCTTCTGGCGGCGCCTTCTCCCGTAGTGTCGCGCCGAGCGCGGTTTTCACCGACCGCACCAGCCGCTCCCATGCACCGCCTTGATGCGGCGCACCCGGCGGTATGTAGCGCCACTCCATCCGGTGGCGCAGCGCTTCTTCTTGTAGCGCCGGCGCCCACTCGTTGTACGCCTTCTTCAGTTCTTGATCAGCACCCCTGAAGTTCGTTCCGTTGTCCGAATACATCAGACGAGGCCACCCTCTGCGCGCTGCCATCCTTCTCAGCGCCATGATGGCTGAGTCCGTTGACAGAGATGCGACGAGCTCCAGGTGCACGGCGCGCGATGTCAGGCATGTGAACAGCGCGTCCCATCTCTTCTCTCTTCTTCGTCCGATCTTGACCATCATTGGCCCGAAGTAGTCGACCCCGCAGTTGGTGAAGGGTCGATGGAACGGGTCGAGGCGAGCGCGCGGCAAGTCCCCTTTGGCTGGGACCTGCGGCATTGCTCGGCGTACTCGGCACAGCGCGCAGTTCTTCTCCACAGCGCGCACTGTAGGCCGCAGGTGGATGACCCAGTAGCGCTGTCTCAGGTCGTTGGTGACGCGCTCGCGGTTGGCGTGTCCGGCGGCACAATGTTCCTGTAACACTATTAGTCTGGTTATTCTGTGCCGGCCGTCGAGGATTACCGGCTTCTTCATTGTGTCGGGTGCCGTGGCTGCGTTTATGCGGCCCCTTACTCTCAGCACGCCGTCTTCCATTACCGGGTCCAATTTGTACAGTCTACTGGATCTGCTGATGGGGCGCGCGTCCTTGATTCGCTTTATGTCTTCTCTAAAGCTGTCGTTCTGTGCGCGCTGTACCAGCAGCCGTTCGGCTTGCTCTAGGTGGCGACATTCTAGTCTCGTCGCCGTGTGTCTGATGCGTATGTCGATGAATGCGAGCACCCTTGCTGTTGCTCCCACCAGTGTGCGGAATTTGGAGAAGCGCTCTGGATCCGGCAGCCATTCCATCTTCCGTGGCAGCTCGCTTACATGCAGTACATCAGCCTCGTCCGTAGTTTCTCGTAGTTCCTTCTCCGTGGGCCACTGGTCCTCCGTCTTTGTCAGGAATTCTGGACCCTGGAACCATCGATCATGTCCCGTGGTGAAACTTAGGCGGGTGGCGTCGTCGGCAACGTTTTCATGAGTCGGCAGCCACCGCCACTCTTCCCTTTGTGTTAGTTCTCCAATCTCACCGAGGCGATGCGCGACGAACGGCGTGTATCTCTTTGCATCGTTGCGCACCCAGTGCACCACCGTCGATGAGTCTGTCCAAAACCAAGTACGAGATATGTCATACCTGTGCTTTCTTCTTATCTGATCGGCGAGTCTGGCGCCGATCACCGCCGCCTGCAGCTCTAGGCGCGGGATTGTCTGCGCGCGCCGTGGTGCCACCTTCGCTTTCGCCGAGACGAGTTTCACTTGTACGCTGCCGTCCGTTCGCCGCATACGCCAGTACGCCACGGCTGCGTACGCTTGTTCACTGGCGTCGCATAGCACGTGCAGCTCGATGTCTTCGACGTTGTCCGTTGCGTAGCATCGCGGCAAACGTAGCGCGCCGACCGCTTCCAGCTGCGCCAGCCAGCCCGCAAACTGCTCGCCCTCTTCTTCAGGTATTGGTTCGTCCCATGAAATTTGGAGGCGCCACAGGCTCTGCAATATGATTTTAGCACGGATGGTGAAATAACTTAAGAGGCCTAGTGGGTCATAAATTGACATTACCGCACTTAATGCTTCGCGCTTGGTTGGCGGGCGCTTGCGATCTCGCACCTCCACCGGTACCCTGTTCATTGCTGTGTTGAATCCTAGCGCGTCTTGCTCGGCGTCCCAAATTAGCCCGAGGATCTTCGGGGCTGGCTGCGCTCCTCCCAGCTGCGTTGGTGTGCTGGCGTGCAGTTCTCGTGGCACGTCCCTCAGCACGCTCCTATCGCTGGCGTTCCATCCTCGTAGCTTGAAGCCTGCCACCGCGTGCACCGTCCGTATTTCTTCGATTGCTTGTCTGGCTTCCTCTGCGTCAGCGTAGCTCACCACCAGATCGTCCATGTAGTGGCTCTTTGTTATCGCTTCTAACGCCATTGGATATTGTTCTGCGTGCTGCTGCGCATTATGATTACGGATGTAATGCGCCATAAACGGAGAGCTCGCTGCACCAAATATCATGGATGTCATTTTGAAGTGCTGTGGCGGCGTGTCGCGTCGGCTTCCCCTCCATAAAAACTGCTGCGCTGGCTGGTCTTCGGGTCTTATTTTCACTTGTAAGAACATCTCCTCTATATCTGCCGTGACTGCCACTGCCCTTTCCCTGAATCGAAATAATATACCTGGCAGTGATAGTAGCAAGTCTGGGCCCTCAAGCAGTTCGTCATTTAAACAAGTCCCGTGGCTTTTGGCTGCCGCATCGAAAACCAATCGCTGCTTCCCTGGCTTGTTGGGATTGGTCACAGCGAAATGCGGCAGGTACCAGCACACGCTGCTCTCGCCTTCACTGCCGTCGCATGGAACCGCATACCTTTTCTCAAATAAGTTGTTCATCTGCTTGGTGTACTCGGCTGCGAATTCCGGCGCGGCGTCCATCTTGGCTTCAATCTTCAGAAGTCTCCGCAGCGCGGCATTGTAGCTCGGCGGCATGCGGACATTATCTCTCTTCCATGGCAGGCCGATTTCATACCCGCCCGGCGTCCTCTTCGTAGTCATCTCGACGATTGACGTCGCTCGTCGGTCGGCTTCACCAATGCGCGGTCTGCTGGCTATGTTCAATGATTCGATCTTGAAGTGTTCTTCCACCAGGTTGTGCAGCCGTAGGTCCGCTTGCTGCTGTTCTCGGACGTGAAGCACGCAGTCCTTTTCGATGATCATTCGACGCGGCGTTGTTCCATGTATCACCCAGCCGAGATTTGTCTTGGAGGCGGCAGGTTCGTCGGCGCCGCCCGTCCGAAGTTCTCTTGTCACGATATGCTCCCAGTGGTCGGTACCCACCAGGACACCCGCGCGTGCTTGTTCGTAACATACCTCATGTTCCGGTATGTCGCGCAGGTGTCTGTACCGAAGCAGGGAACCCGGGATGGACTGCTGATGCAACTGTAGCTTCTTCATCGTGCGGGCGCGCAGGTCGTGTAGTGTCCCGTCGCTCTGCCCCCGCAGCTGCACAGTCACCAGTCGACTTCCTTCTTCAATCTGCTCCATGTTCGCCCCGTGGATGCGGAGCGGCGTGGCGGGACCTTCGGCGCCGATCTGTTGCGCCAGGTCCTCATCAATGAGGGTGATGGTGGAGCCCTCATCGAGCAGTGCGTGCGTCGATACCTCCCCCCGTGGGCCGACGACGGTGACTGGACACATCTTCAGCAGGACGGCGCGGGGCGGTGCGGTTGCGCGGTCAGCAACCGCCATGACGGTTTCTTCGGTCGACGCAGCAGGCTCTTCTCTTCTTACGTCGTGCAGTGATGAATGATGCGGGCGGCGGCACTGGTTCACGCCGCATGGTTTCGCTCGACAGTAGATGCGCCGATGTCTCTTCGTGGCGCACTTGAAGCAGGCGCCCTTTTCCCTCACCAGCGCCCACCGCTCATCCACCGACAGCTTGGCGTAGCGCGGGCAGGCAACCATGGCGTGGTTGCGCCCGCAGCATAGGCAGAAGTCTTCTTTCTTCTCTTCTTTCTTCTCTTCTTTCTTCTCTTCTTTCTTCTCTTCCTTCTTCTCCTCTTCATCACCACTGCTGGAAACTATGGCGTATACTGCCGACTTCCTTCTTGGTGGAGCAGGTCGCACTGCCGCTGCTGCCGCTGCTGCCGTGGTGTCTCTGTGCGCTGGCGCAGTGCTGCTCGTCGGCGCGTATGTGTAGCGGAGCGCCTGGTCCGCCTCTCTCATCAGGAAGCGGGACAGCACCACAATTTCCGGATCTGCCGTTCCTTCCTGTGAATATGCATAGTCGCACCATCTGGACCGCAGGTGCGGACTTAGTTTGTCCAATATCTCCCTTGCTAGCATAGGATTGTATAAATACCCTTTCCTATCTATGGTTTGAAGTATGCATACCACGTTCTGTACCTTCACAGCGAAGCTGTTGATGTCCTTGGCCGCTGCTCCAGGTCGCGGCAGCTTCCTCAGGTCCTCCATGGCCCTGTCGATAATTATCTCGGGCCTCCCGAAGCACTGCTCCAAGGTTTTCATGACTGCTTCAGGTGATGAAGCAGTGTGAAGCAGCGCTGCCACGGCGTCCCTTGCTTCCCCCTTCAGGCATGTACGCAGCCGCTGGATGTTTTCTGCGTCGGACACTTGGTACATGCTGCTTGTGTCCCGGTAGGCTGCTCGGAACGGCAGCCACTCTTCAATCGCACCTGAAAATATCGGAAGGTCCGCGTGGCGTAGGCGCGGTCGCGCCATCTTCTCTAGGGACGCCGCCAGCTGCTCTATTCCTGTTCGTCTGGTCGGCGTCGGCGATCTTCCTCTTCTTAGTTCGGATCGCTGGTGTCTGTCATCCTTCGGCACAGGATGTGACTGGAGCCACTCGTCCACCTTGTTTCGTTCTTCTGTCGCGGTGACGGCATCTTCCGGCAGGCCCTCGTCTTCCTGTATGGCGGACACCTCGAACTGTAAGCGTTTATTTATTAGTTCTTTCTCAATTTGTAGTTCTTTTCTCTGGATAGCGGCGAGTCGCTCTGCCGCTTCTAATTCCGCCGCCTTAATCCGCCGCGCCGTACTCGCCGACGACCGCACCGATCTAGCGGATCTCGCTGGCGAATGCCGTCGCGGTTGCGGCGGGATCTCCATCGTTTCTGTGGCTGACGTCAAGCGTGCGTCAGACGGCGATGCTAACGGGTCTAGCACCAGCCGCCGCATTCGTTCTTGCCGCACACGCTCTGTCTCCTGGCTCCGGTCTTCAACTTCCACAGCGTCACCCTGGCTGCGGGTTACCACCATGCCTAAAGAGGTGACGCACCGCAGGCTTATACTGGCAGACTCGTTCCGCTGACCAGCACCCCTGATTCCCGGCGCGTACCACTAGGTCACCACTGGCGGCCCGTGTCTGCCCGTAAAAAACCTTACGACTCACCTTATTGGACTAGTACCAACAGCGCGGCCCCGTCGGTAGGTACCTGACTCGCCTGGTGACGATCAAAAACACCAGCAGGCTAGTACCAACGTTACCGGTTTGCCGATATTCGTCCCTCGAAGGTGAGCTCGTTGCCGATGTGCACCTCTCTTCGGCAGGATCTGGTCTTCCACGTGCAGCGTTTCTTCCTTGAAGTATCCGGCGCTCGTTGGATCACACGTTGTTATCCGGCGATCGAAGGGCCACACGTTGTTATCCGGCGATCGAAGGACCACACGTTATTGTGGACTGTATAATTTTGTTGGGGTTCGTGGTCGAAATAAAACCCTTCCTTCGACATACATACATATATTTTCCCTTTACAATTACAATTTATACCTAATCACTATTAGTACTTATTAACTACTGGTCTGTAATAAGGACTTGCTCTAACTGATCACTATTAGTACTTATTCACTACTGGTCTGGAGTAAGCACTTGCTCGAACTGATCACTATTAGTACTTATTCACTACTGGTCTGGAGTAAGCACTTGCTCGAACTGATCACTATTAGTACTTATTCACTACTGGTCTGGAGTAAGCACTTGCTCGAACTGAACGCAATTTGAAAATTTGGGCTATTTATATTCGTCGCCGGCGGCGATATTCAAAGAGGCCGCCCGGCGGCGAGGCATAAAGCGGCGGCGGCATCCAAAAGCGGCGAGACTCAAAGCGGCGGCGGCATCCAAAAGCGGCGGCGAGACTCAAAGCGGCGGCGGCATCCAAAAGCGGCGGCGGCTGTCTTGCATTTGCCGCCTAGGCCACGCCTCCTCCACGTGTAAACGCAATACACGTGGCGTACTGAGTACAGCGCGATAGGCGAAACCGCGGTGCGCCTCATTGAAACCGCGGTGCGCCTCTCTTCCACGTGCAGCGTTAATATTCCGCCTCATACACGTGGAGCCGCTGCGCGGGGAGCCCCGTTACCGCCTGCGTGTACTCGTCCTTTACACCTTTGATGCCGCATTATCAAAGTGCCGATGTTTAAAACATAACTATGCATGCACTCAGTTTGATTTTAATAGATATTTTTTTATTCGCTATGTTTATGGTATTAGTCGTTATGCGCATTAATAGGTCCAGTTTTTCATATTCTTTGATACAGTTTTTTGCGTCTCATAGAATTCCTAAGCGTACCTACCTATACACCGAACTGTTACACCTAACTACTCAGTGAAATAGCGCTAAGTCCTAGCTGCAAGACGCAAGAGTCTTGCAGGCTAGGTCTTGTTCTTGCTCAAGTCTTGCACGGTCAGTCTTGGTCTTGGTCTTGCTAAAAATACGCGGTCTTGTTCTTGGTCTTGGTCTTGCAAAAACGCAAGAACAAGACCAAGACTGCAAGACCAAGACTGAATTTGGGCAACACTACTATCCATAGCTCAGTAAAACGACTCAGCAATAACGCAGTGGGTATCAAATAACGTAACAGGCGTACCACTTTTGATAATCGAAAAATCCCAAATTGCTTTCTTGTTTATTACTTTAGAATGTATGGTTGTAATAAAACGCGAACGTAATCGCTCGTTTGCAACACGCAGTTTCGAATTGTCTTTTTTAATGAAAAAGGACATGGACTCGTAATTTTTAGGGTCTATTTTCCGGTAAAGTAAAAGAGTAGTAGAAGTGATAGTTTCAGGTAATAATGCATTTAAGTGTTAGTTTATGGGGTGCCTAAAAGGCTATTTTAATACTATCTTAATATAATAATATTCTATGTGAATTTTTGGCTTGATACAATTTAGCTCCAATACCTAGTATTCGATTTTAATTTATTTAAACTATTTTACCATAAGAAAGATGCTTTATCGAGTAACAGAGGCTTTTTTGTGTCTCGGGTCAACCCGAGCAGTCATAATATGCGGCTAGTTGTATATATACTGATGTTATTGGCAATTATGATATTATAATGTATTCTGCTTAAAATATTATGTAAGATACATACATAATGATTAATTTGACCTCTACGAAGATTTGAATTTGATTTGATTTGTTTTATCGATTACACGTTATATCCAAAAGAGATTTTAGCATCAGCTTTCAGTCCTGTATGACTCAGCTGTTTCGATCGGACATTGACCTCTTCGGCCCTCTGAGAATTTTTTCTAGTTTTGCTGCGAAATGCGAAATTCTTTTTGATTCTTCGTTTTGCTCGATAATCCAATGTTGCCCTGAAAAATAGGGGATTCGTTTATTATTTTATAATCAACACGTCATAAGCTTTAGGTATTTACGGAAATACTGTTATATGCTTACCTTGTAAAATTTTATTAAAAAATAATACTCTGAAATTCCTTAATCTAAATTCTGATACATTTGGTAATAATTTTGTCTTTGCATGCTGTTTGTTCAATATCAATATTTGATAGGTTTATATAAATACTTACTAGGTTTCCGCCCGCGGCTACGCCCGCGTTTTCAGAGAAAAACCCGTTCCCGTAGGATTTCCGGGATAAAACCTATCCTATGTCCTTTCTCGGGTATCAAAATATCTCTATACCAAATTTCATGCAAATTGGTTCAGTAGTTCAGGTGTGATTGAGTAACAGACAGACAGACAGAGTTACTTTCGCATTTATAATATTAGTATGGATGGATAACGTTGCATCTATTGTTATAACTTATACCTATCCCCATTTTTCCTCCAAACACTGGACTATTTCATGCATTCATGTTATATTACAGACATGCATCACTGCCCTTAAAATGAGCTATAATTCTTCCATTTACAATATCACAAAATTCTTCATAGTTTTTTTAGATATTTGCACAGTACAAAATATCCCTAGACCTTGTTGATGTGTATACGTTAATATTATGTCGCATATTATATTGTTGTATACCCATTGTACCTCAAACTTGAACCTAAAAGGGCTCAGTTTACGCCGAACCAGCGGAGGCACTTAAGCAAGTATTAATCGGAAAATGGCGTACATTCAGCACCTTTTGATATTTATTATTCATACCGTAAGAGACTTCGTGAAGTACGCACGCTTTGAATGACAGCTGATGCTACCGAATATGTGCTTCTTGTAGCAAATAATATAGTACGAGATCCCACAAAAGGATTATGTAGTGTGTTCATCGATTTTTTGCTAAAACCAACATTCTATGTATATTTAATAAATTAAAATTGGGCCCGGACGGAGCCGGGCGAACATCTAGAATATTTACACATATTATTATTAATTAATAATATTTTTAGTTTTTTTATTTCTTTGTATCAACTACCAATTAATTGCGCGGTCAACAAAATATTGGATATACATTAAATCCGCTAACACATTTAGGGTTGTCAATCATATATATTTCATTTCTATTAGCAACCCTAACTGTGGTGTCATTAAATTATCCATAACCGCCGTATATTGTTTGAATATCACGTATTATGTTCGAAATCAATTGAATTACAGGAATTATGAATGCACTGTTTAATTTATAATAAGCTATTTATGGAGCTGTTACTTAACGTTGATTATAGCTATTTGTTATAATATATTTCATTGAAATGAGTTAACTACATGTTTTTACACGCACCTCGCCTTATTTGCATTTGTAACAACAATGTCTCCCAAAAACATGTTCTATAATTCGATTTTCAAAACATTAAAAACACTTAAAAATAATTATGCCAAAAATTCTATCTGACCAGGATCAATTCAAGATAAAAACGGAAACATATTCTCTACAATAACCTTTAAATAATTGGACGAAAAGAAAAGAAAAAAGAAGTACAATAATAAGAGAGAACACGATAGCAGAGCAATTACGTTATTTCGTTAATTGAAGCGCTCGAATCTTCACACCCATAAATAAAAGATTCATAATGGCCATTGTTATTAAATAACAAAACTTCATTATACGAACTCATTTTTGGGCAGTTCCTGAGTAAAAGTTCGCGAGTATTGCATTCAGCTAAACCTGGGCTTTGTTTTGCCACAATAGCATACGTAATTACACCTTCTGAATACATAACCTAAACTGTATGCTTATATTTGGAAGCTTATAATGCATTGTTGCCAAATGGTGACGATTTAGGGATTTTCTAGAAAATAGCTTATACGTATACAAAGGTATTTGTTCTTCTTCGTAGCGCTATATCAACGATGCTGGCAGGCCTCCGTCACTCGCTCAAGGTCGCGCTATAAGTGCCTACCGCACAGTAGGTCGGTACCGACCCAAGCGGCAGTTGGTTGGCACACGCGAGACTGCGCACCCGCGTCACGTTTCCCGCGCTCGCTACCAAGATGCCCGGTTATTGCGATGTGGACGGGTGTCGGAGTTCAAGAGTGAATAACAAGGAATTGTCTTTTTTTCAATTGCCTAAACAGGAACAGGCTACTTTTTATCCAGGAGACACATATAGCGGGTCCACGCGGGTGAAACCGAAGGAAACAACTACTATCAATAAGATTTCATTTTTTTTATTGTATAATGTAACAAATATAATTAACAATAAAAAATTAAGTGTTTCAGCAACTCTGTGTTTAATTTACGCGCTCGGTACAACCCTAAAGTTTTCGTTTGATGACGCAATCACGCGGCGTGCGCGGGAAACTCGCTTCTCGGTGCGTGTTCGTAGAGTACATTTCTTACTGCAGCCGAGTTGCGGCGCATTTTGTAGGTAAAAAAAAATATAGCGTAGGTATTTTAGCTTTTGTATGGGAGTGATGTATCTGTTACGAAGTAACTATTCTCTAATCTGTGATGCTGGTCACTTTATCTATATTTTGCCTTCTATTTTTAAAGAAAAGCTTGGTACAAGGTATTTTGAAAATACTTAGGAGTTGTATTAACGGTTCACCTCGTCGCTAAAATTGCTCAGGTTCCTAATACAGATTTCACGAGGAAATAAAAATATCAGACTGAGTCGAGAAGCTTTAACTACATTGTACTTTTTACACAAAAGTGGTCTATTCTGTCATTAAGTTCATTAGTTTTATGAACATCAATGAAAAAGAAGAGGTTTATTTAAAAATCGTTGAAATCAATGAAAAATAAGACTATGAATGTAACATATTTTATGATATAGACATATAGATGTGTTCTTGTTATTTTCATAGCATTAAATAATATTATAATCCAATGCAATAGATGTCCTTTTATAGCTTGAAATTCTGAATTCATTTGAATGAAATGACATGAAATGCTGAATGCAGACAAGATGGAGTTCACTTTAGTTTGTCAATTCTAATGCGAAAGTTTCACTGCAATAAAACTTAACTGGCTTTTACTGGTTCTTGAGTGAAATTCAATGTTGTGCGAACATTATTATAATGAAATATAAGGTAATAGTAGTTTTGTTTGACGATTATGTTTCTGGGCGGAAAGGGTCACGTTCAGAACTTTTTCACAAAAATAGCGAGGTTTGATGTTATAATTTTTTAGTAGCAAAGTGTCCAACATAAATTTCGTTCTAAGTAATAGCATGGAACAATATCATCTCATCTTAATATACCTATATTGGTCCATGGTAATAGTTATATTTATATTAAATAAAACAGGTAGAAAAATGTTAACAACAGCGAAAGAACTTTCGCTTATTGCAGCTAACATGAAGATCAACTAGGTCACTGACGAAACCAACTTAAGTGACAAAATTTATTTCTCCGTCCATTTATATAATATCCAATTACACAGAAACATATTTTTTGAATTTTTATTACAAAATTATGTTAAACTAGCTTTTCTAAAAAACTTAATAAATTATTTACTAAAACCTCCCTCTTGAATCGCTCTATCTATTAAAAAACTGCATCAAAATCCGTTGTGTAGTTTTAAAGATTAAGCATACATAGGGACAGAGAAAGTGACTTTGTTTTATACTATGTAGTGATAATAAGAGATCTGTCATTCTGCCTTACAATATGTTGGATTTACTTACACAACAAAAACTTTTGAAAGTAAAGAGTGGGAAAACTAGGAAATAATTCAATTACATTGAGGTATTATTACTACGTATAGAGAGGACATCACGAACAAAATCTGTGCGACAAGCGCGGCGGCGCAGGGCGGGTAGTGAGTCATACACTTTGTAGATATTCTGCCTCTAATTACTTATAAATTAAAACCAATCAATGTAACAAAAAAATATTGTTAATCTTATTAAAAAAATATGAATAAACTTATCAATTAATAAATGTAACAAAAAAAAAATGGTTTGAGACGATTGGCTCTAACTCGTGTTACAAATAGTGTAGTAGCGATGTCCTCTCTAGTACGTGGTACATAGTAACTCAATGTTCAATTATTAGTTATTAAATTCAATTAACATGCGCTTGGTGTTGTGAACATAAGTTTTACCTCTATGTAAAGTACAGTGTTTTGTGATGTACAAAACTTGCGGTATTCATTTCAAATACAATTTTGCCATTTCATTACTTCTTAATTCCTAAATTAATGAAAAATAGCTTGTATTAAAAGACATTGATGTTTAAAAACTATAGATTTCAAAGGAGCGCGCGTGAGCCAAAACTATATTCACTATAATATATGTTTGAATAATTATTAATTCGCGCTAACGAATGAATACGTTTATTTGCACCAAAAGAAAAACCAGAAAAACAGTATAGAATATGCATATTTCACTATCTATCTACATCCTACAGTTTTAATAAGATAGAAAATATCTTTAATAATTGATTCTATCTTTAATCGATTAGGTCTTTGATTATTCCACATCAAGACACTTCGTAAACTTAAAATACAAATTTAACAAAATATTTACCCGTATAATACATAACTATCAAACGTAAAAGAGCAGGTTGGGCGTCAAATAGCTAGTTATCCAAGTTAGTCATTGGCTAAACTATCAGCTGTAAAGCTCAATTAAAGCGATCCAAAGGCAAAGCTCAAAGGTTAGTCTCCAGTTGTGTCTCTAGTGTATGAGGTGTACAGGGCTGGATTGAGAATAATGTTAAGTATTTTTTTATTATTAAGCTATTGCATAGCTTCTATCGCGGGCCTTAAGCGCGGGGACCGAATCCAGAAATTGCGTAACGAAAAACCTCACGCTCCCCACTCCGACGGGCGCGGAGGTGTGGCTTGAAGGCATAGCATGCAATAGCTTTACCGCGGCATTTTCCCCGAGTGCCACACGTCCTTTTTTTTTCATTTGTTAGTGACTATTTATTCATTGAATTTGAATAACTTTAGAATTGTTTTATTAAACATAAACTTAAAATACATGTAATACATTAACTCTACAATATTAAAAACTATTAACCACTATAATTATTATCAAATGTAAAAGCAGAACAGGTTAGGCGTCAAATAGCAAGTTATCCAATCCAATATCAAAACATTATTTGTTTATATGTTTATTTAACCCGACGTTTTTAACTTGAACCATTGGCATGCAAATTCATTTAATTTAGCGAATAGTGATAGATGATTAAAACAACCAACAATGATTGTGAAATAGAGGATCATTCTGTACCCTTATATTTGCTATTTGTTATAGTAGAGCCATTTTAATAGGCAACATTTGACAGTTCAACAAAATTCAACAACGTAACCTAGTAACGACGACATAGAATAACATGATATTTCGTTTTGTTAGAACTGCACATTTGAGATGGTTGTTAATCATCCCAATAGATGGCGCGCGGTGTGTCCCTAAGACACATATAACTGAAAGAATAGAATAAATTCGATTGCTCTGGCGGGTCACGAGTGGCTGAATTGGTCAGGCATCCGCCCCGGAATGGCGCGAAAGGATGCGGGTTCGAGTCCCGCCTCGTGATCGAATTTTTTCTATTCTTTATAAATTTATACTGCACATTTGCTTAACTTTTTTCAATTACGATTACATATTTATAATAATAATGACCGATACAAGTAATTTAAATATTTGATTTTACTAATAAACCATTCAAAACATAATAAACAATTTCTGATTTAAAGAACTGACGTCGCTACAACCTTTTTTCTTTTTAAATACCAGAGACGTTACTCTAAAAATTGAAATGTGACATCTAGAATAGAATGCATTGATTACTTGGGAATAGAAATCATCATAAATTAATAAATGCGTTGAGTTTTTTTTAATTATTTAGATACTTGTCTTATTTTGCTCATTATATTCGTTTATTAAATTAACGAAAGAAACTATGTTACTGGGACAGGGATTCGCCTGATGAATTTTAAAATTGACATGTGTTTCAAGTTCGATTGACAAATGCTTCAAGTCCGTATTGAAAATACGCGGTCTTGTTCTTGGTCTTGGTCTTGCAAAAACGCAAGAACAAGACCAAGACTGCAAGACCAAGACTGAATTTGGGCAACACTACTATCCATAGCTCAGTAAAACGACTCAGCAATAACGCAGTGGGTATCAAATAACGTAACAGGCGTACCACTTTTGATAATCGAAAAATCCCAAATTGCTTTCTTGTTTATTACTTTAGAATGTATGGTTGTAATAAAACGCGAACGTAATCGCTCGTTTGCAACACGCAGTTTCGAATTGTCTTTTTTAATGAAAAAGGACATGGACTCGTAATTTTTAGGGTCTATTTTCCGGTAAAGTAAAAGAGTAGTAGAAGTGATAGTTTCAGGTAATAATGCATTTAAGTGTTAGTTTATGGGGTGCCTAAAAGGCTATTTTAATACTATCTTAATATAATAATATTCTATGTGAATTTTTGGCTTGATACAATTTAGCTCCAATACCTAGTATTCGATTTTAATTTATTTAAACTATTTTACCATAAGAAAGATGCTTTATCGAGTAACAGAGGCTTTTTTGTGTCTCGGGTCAACCCGAGCAGTCATAATATGCGGCTAGTTGTATATATACTGATGTTATTGGCAATTATGATATTATAATGTATTCTGCTTAAAATATTATGTAAGATACATACATAATGATTAATTTGACCTCTACGAAGATTTGAATTTGATTTGATTTGTTTTATCGATTACACGTTATATCCAAAAGAGATTTTAGCATCAGCTTTCAGTCCTGTATGACTCAGCTGTTTCGATCGGACATTGACCTCTTCGGCCCTCTGAGAATTTTTTCTAGTTTTGCTGCGAAATGCGAAATTCTTTTTGATTCTTCGTTTTGCTCGATAATCCAATGTTGCCCTGAAAAATAGGGGATTCGTTTATTATTTTATAATCAACACGTCATAAGCTTTAGGTATTTACGGAAATACTGTTATATGCTTACCTTGTAAAATTTTATTAAAAAATAATACTCTGAAATTCCTTAATCTAAATTCTGATACATTTGGTAATAATTTTGTCTTTGCATGCTGTTTGTTCAATATCAATATTTGATAGGTTTATATAAATACTTACTAGGTTTCCGCCCGCGGCTACGCCCGCGTTTTCAGAGAAAAACCCGTTCCCGTAGGATTTCCGGGATAAAACCTATCCTATGTCCTTTCTCGGGTATCAAAATATCTCTATACCAAATTTCATGCAAATTGGTTCAGTAGTTCAGGTGTGATTGAGTAACAGACAGACAGACAGAGTTACTTTCGCATTTATAATATTAGTATGGATGGATAACGTTGCATCTATTGTTATAACTTATACCTATCCCCATTTTTCCTCCAAACACTGGACTATTTCATGCATTCATGTTATATTACAGACATGCATCACTGCCCTTAAAATGAGCTATAATTCTTCCATTTACAATATCACAAAATTCTTCATAGTTTTTTTAGATATTTGCACAGTACAAAATATCCCTAGACCTTGTTGATGTGTATACGTTAATATTATGTCGCATATTATATTGTTGTATACCCATTGTACCTCAAACTTGAACCTAAAAGGGCTCAGTTTACGCCGAACCAGCGGAGGCACTTAAGCAAGTATTAATCGGAAAATGGCGTACATTCAGCACCTTTTGATATTTATTATTCATACCGTAAGAGACTTCGTGAAGTACGCACGCTTTGAATGACAGCTGATGCTACCGAATATGTGCTTCTTGTAGCAAATAATATAGTACGAGATCCCACAAAAGGATTATGTAGTGTGTTCATCGATTTTTTGCTAAAACCAACATTCTATGTATATTTAATAAATTAAAATTGGGCCCGGACGGAGCCGGGCGAACATCTAGAATATTTACACATATTATTATTAATTAATAATATTTTTAGTTTTTTTATTTCTTTGTATCAACTACCAATTAATTGCGCGGTCAACAAAATATTGGATATACATTAAATCCGCTAACACATTTAGGGTTGTCAATCATATATATTTCATTTCTATTAGCAACCCTAACTGTGGTGTCATTAAATTATCCATAACCGCCGTATATTGTTTGAATATCACGTATTATGTTCGAAATCAATTGAATTACAGGAATTATGAATGCACTGTTTAATTTATAATAAGCTATTTATGGAGCTGTTACTTAACGTTGATTATAGCTATTTGTTATAATATATTTCATTGAAATGAGTTAACTACATGTTTTTACACGCACCTCGCCTTATTTGCATTTGTAACAACAATGTCTCCCAAAAACATGTTCTATAATTCGATTTTCAAAACATTAAAAACACTTAAAAATAATTATGCCAAAAATTCTATCTGACCAGGATCAATTCAAGATAAAAACGGAAACATATTCTCTACAATAACCTTTAAATAATTGGACGAAAAGAAAAGAAAAAAGAAGTACAATAATAAGAGAGAACACGATAGCAGAGCAATTACGTTATTTCGTTAATTGAAGCGCTCGAATCTTCACACCCATAAATAAAAGATTCATAATGGCCATTGTTATTAAATAACAAAACTTCATTATACGAACTCATTTTTGGGCAGTTCCTGAGTAAAAGTTCGCGAGTATTGCATTCAGCTAAACCTGGGCTTTGTTTTGCCACAATAGCATACGTAATTACACCTTCTGAATACATAACCTAAACTGTATGCTTATATTTGGAAGCTTATAATGCATTGTTGCCAAATGGTGACGATTTAGGGATTTTCTAGAAAATAGCTTATACGTATACAAAGGTATTTGTTCTTCTTCGTAGCGCTATATCAACGATGCTGGCAGGCCTCCGTCACTCGCTCAAGGTCGCGCTATAAGTGCCTACCGCACAGTAGGTCGGTACCGACCCAAGCGGCAGT